>JAFIRS010000077.1:0-1362135 GCA_018342105.1 Gonioctena quinquepunctata | reverse complement strand
AAAGGTATAAATAAAATCCGTAAATTAACAAAATATCACTGAAGCAAAATATGGTTTTTAGTGATTTGACATGTAAATAGCAGAGTAATATATAAGAATTTGAAGAGAGTATTTGCTAGGAGAGTAGTTGTTTTTCACCTGTGGTCTACCATTTGTGTTTCAATTTATATTGAATCCTTGGTGAAGACGACTTTGTGTATTTTATGCATTGCATTTCTTATTATATAAAAATTGTTTTGATAAGTAAAGATTTATATATATATATATATATATATATATATATATATTGTTATGATAGGAAGGACCAGTAATATATTTTAAAGGCAAAAAAGAAATAATTTCTTAAAAAACCACAAAAATAATAAATATTTAATAGTTAGTAGTTCAAGAGAAATTGTTTTGAATTTTTTTTGAGATTCTATTCCTTTATGAAGCAACTGTATAATATTGATAGATAAAAATATGCAAATACTATAATGCAATCATTTTCATACATTGTCAAAATGATTACAACCTATAATTGTTTTTTAGATAAAAAAAAAAATTGAAGAGAAGCCAGGTACAAAATTTGAATGAAAGAAATTTTGAACTTTCATTAATGAGAAGATAGTTTTTGGACAAAAAAAAAAACAATACAACTTCTGAATAATCTCTATGCAAAATAAACAAGGATAAAAGAAGATTACCTTTTTTGGTTATCCACATGAAACTTGTCCAAGCTGATTTCATGGATTTTGGAGGGTTCCTTTTGAAATGGTTAGTTCCTGAGAGGAGTGGATGAAATTGGAATTCAGATTATGACAGGTATTGCATCAGCGACAGTTCCAGCTCCAGATATAAACTTTTAGTGCACATCACAAACTGAATCACTTCACAAAATAACTCATATCTCCGAAGAACTCTATGATTTGGTATTGAACTATAAAATAATTCTTCCAACTCTAAAGAAAGAAGTGAGGTTATATTTACGTATCCTTCATTGTTTTAAATTATTTTATGAAAATTTGTCAATTGATCATAGTTATAAGTTATCTTTCGCAGGCCAGGTTAATATAAGTTTTCCTGAATAGAGGAAATAATTGTTTTTTGATAATTTTTGGTTTATTTTCCACAATGATATGCAAATATTTTACTTATAAACACTGAACTGAAAATAGTTCGACTGACAGCAAAACAGGCTGTGGCTCTATTGCCAGTACCGGCTCCTGAGGCGAAGGCGTACCAACTGAGATTAGTCGTGGTAAGAAAAGTAATAATAATTGGCAACAACGTGGCGAGAAAACAGTAACGTTAGCTGGCAATTATTATTTCATAACAATTAGCTATTATCATATCACAATATAACAATTGGCTTCCCATCTCGGAGCTGAATTGCATACATAAGTATTAGAGGTATATCAAAATCGAAATCAAAATATTTATACAGGGAGAAAATATTTGTGGGGCAATAACAATAACGTGGGGAAAAATTAACAACAATTATTATTTAAAAGCGATTATTATTTCATAACAATTTGTCTCCCAACGAGGAGCGAAAATAATTAGCTATTAATATCACATAACAATATATATATATATATATATATATATATATATATAATATATATATATATAGTGAACATCAGTAAATCGGGTAGCTACAGACAAAATCGGATAAGTGTAGACACAAAATTAGGAAAAGTATAATCAGGAAGGTATTGTCAAAAAAATATAAGTTAGGTCAGTTTGGGCTATTATAGATACATTGTTCAATTCTGAGTAAAACGAATAAATTTATTGTTCAGATCGGAATGAATAATAACATTGATAACTTTTTGAACATATGTACATAAATATCCGAATAATTATTTATCATCTTAGGTATTTTAAGTCTACCAGATCACTGAAAATTCTTCTTCCAGTTGCATTAATCCACATTTTTAGTTTGTGTTTGAGTCCATAATAGCTCCTCAATCCGATTGGCAGTGTATTCCAGAGCCTTATTGGCGCCAAGTATTCCACCGAGCGGTGTCCAATTATTTTATTACTGAATGTAGTGCTATTCTGTGTTTTCTTTGTTTTCGTTTCAATTTTATGCGTGGCGTAGGTTAATTTTATCTTATTTTCATGAATATTTATTATTATTCGTTGGCAAAAAAGCTGTTGGATGTCCAATATTTTTGCTTCATTGAAGAGTGTGTTACTCGAATAAGTGATTTTTTTTCAAAGTATGCAATTTTGCACAACGCCTAATTCTTGTAGGTGGCTTCCCATCCTAGTATACCGTACGAGAGTTGAGATTGAACAAGTGCAAAATAAGTGGTTTCGAAATGTGTACTATCCAGGTAATCTGAAAGGATCCGAAATTCAGTTAACAGACCCCTCAGTTTATTAGTTAAAGTTTTGATTTGTATATAGAATCTGAAGTGTCTATCGATGATGATTCCTAAATATTTGATTGAGTCCTCCAGAATTTGTATATTATTATCAATGTTTAGAGGCCCTTAATTTGGTTGGTTGTTGGCGTAGGAGGTGCGTACCATATTTTCTGGCTGTTTAGTGTCAATTTATTGTACTTGAACCATTCGCTAATATTCCGGAAATCTCCTTCTGATTCATTTTTAAGTTTTTTCCAGGATGAGGATTGGTAGAGAATAGCGATATCATACGTAACTAATTATTTTGGGTACCGTTTGTTGTCATTATTATAACGTGAAAAGTAGATTTATTTTTTAACTGAACAAACAAGGATGAGGACGTGAAAGATTAGTTACAGAGATCCCTATTAGTTTGTCATAACGATACATTCGTGACTTCTGGAATATTTTTATTTATTTCCAATTATTAAACCAAACGCAAAGTTTTATATTCCATTTCTTTATTATGTTAATGTAATGTTCTAATCGAATAGTTCAATAAAAAATCCGATAACTTTTATCACAAGGCGGAATTGATTATCATTTCAGGAATATTTATCATATAGACTGAATGCCCTCAAGGATCCCATTCCCCCTCGCAACTCTAGTATGTCTATTTTCAGAAATGTTAATTGCATCTGACATCAAAATGATGCATTTGCATGGTTATTAGATAGAGGAGAAATATGTGATCGAGAATAAGGAAAAATGTGTTCAAGAAAACATCAATGCTATGAATTTTCATCAAATAGTTGTCAACTCCCATTATCTGACTTCATCATGCTTTGTTGCACGCCACTGTGTTACTTTTCTCCGCGTATAACTCCCGCCCACCTAGGTGAACTTGATAGTTTTATTGAAATTATTGCATGTGTGAAATCAAGCACTTATAAATGACATATCTAATTTCATAGACGCTAAAACACCAAATGCAGACATTTACACCCGAGTTTCATGCTATTCCCTAGAGAAGTAACCAAACTGACAGCTTTCTCCTTGTTTTTATTCGGTTGCTTCTCGAAAATGTATTCAAAGCTTTTTCACTCCTCTACTAAATTATTTCCCCAATTCACAATTACAATGATTTCTCATAATAGACCGGGAGATGGTGACACAAAATATTAGGTCATTTGTACCAGTATGGCGGTTCTTCAGGGGTCTAATTACGGAATGACAAAAAAGAAAATGATGGTCATAGCGCTGGAACCGGCGGCCCAATCGCGTGGGCGTTAATCGAACGTGTCGGATAAATAACGAGTGTCGAACGATTTGTTCCACAAAAATGCTTGTATTTTCCGATAGTCGATAAAAAAAGAAGTGTGCGGTAGCGTAATGCCATACTTCTCCGGTGTGACTTACAGTCCGCCATACCGACACGAATACATTAATTAAAAAAAAAACAATTCAACCATTTGTACCAGTCTAATTTTTGCGCAGCTAATCATCGTCGAGTAGCCATTCACGGAAATCACCTTGCCATACTTTTCCGACGGTTCCCAATAGCCGCCATACCACCGCAAAGGAGTAACATTTTTTTTTTGCTAAACGATTTGTACCAGCCTAAAACTTTTTTTAACAGTTCTCTGTATGATCATAAATAGAAGTCTGATCATGCCATACCTGTAAGAGGTGGCGAATATGTACAATATTTTTTCAAAATTCAAAGATTTTATTCGTAATTCGAACGATTTGTACCAGTATGGCACTAATTTTTCCTGTAAGTTTGAGGTTTAACGAATATAAATACAAAATTTCAAACACCTAGGTGGCGGCAATCTTGTCTTATAACCAGATGTTATGTCGTATAATGTTGTACGGCTACCGGCGCTCGAAAGATTTCTCGAATTGTAGAGGTCTTGGCTCATCGTGTTCGTAAGACATAATGTATGGAAACGCAGGTAATTTGTAATTTTCCCAAAGCATAGTTTTTTTCAAGTTTGGAAAATTTGAAATGCCATACTGTTACAATTCATTCCAATTTGTTTTTCTTTTTCATATCTTGCTCGAGTGTAACAGACTTCCGCCCCATAGTTACAGTATGGGATACTTTTTTTAGGTTGAGTTTTATCCAAACTAACCGAATACGATGATGCCATACTGTAACAAATGATTTTATGTCTTGTACCTTGAAAACGTGTCGAAAGACCAAGTTTTTCAAGTATGGCGCTACTTTTTCCCTCTACTAGAAGTATGGCAAATATAATAATGGTTACATTGTATCATATAATTTCCGAAAATCCAAATGCCATACTGGTACAAATCGTATTTTGTTGTGTGAAGAAAACCGTTTAATTCGATTTTTTCTATTCATTCCACTTCACATGGCACTTATCTTTCACTATATGCTAGACGGGCTTGCCACTCCTACTGAGAAGGAATCTTTTATTTAGAAACCTATCGAGGTGGGAGATTTTCGGAGTGTTTCTTTCTGTCACTAGGTACCGCCAGTTAAAGTTTATCTTTTCCGGCGTACCTATAGGTGTTACAAGCTCGATGATGGTTTGTTTACGTTGTGTCTCACTTCAGCCAGAGTTCTTTGGACCTTTGGCTGGTTGACTACTTCGTACTGATGAGGGCCAAGAAGCCTGAAACCGGTATGCGGATTGTTAGGTGAACACGACATAAATTAAACATAATCGAGCTTATCAGAAAGAAACATTTGCATTCAATGTCCATTGATATTATATGGAAGTATGCATGGATTTTCAGGTGAATATCATTCAACGTTCTGCGTGGTATTTGCCAGGAAAGTAGTTGTTTTTCACCTGTGATCTACCATTTTCTGGTTCAATTTTATATTGAATCCTTTATGTGAAGAAAACCGTTTAATTCGATTTTTTCTATTCATTCCACTTCACATGGCACTTATCTTTCACTATTCTCAGCATATTTGGAAAATGGCCAGTGGAAAAAGATAAATTCACCAAATATGAAAGTGGAGTGCATAAAACATGGTGTTCTCCTCAGAAGAAACATGGGTATCTCATCGTGACCCGAAGAAAACTTCAATTTCAGTCGTAATAAATCATATAGCTCTGAATGGTCGTATGGAGAGACGAAAAAGGAGTTGAGTGATGTTACAATTTTCCGAGTAAAGAAATCAGCGTCTGTGCCGTTACAGTTTATTTGATTAACAATATGTTTGGGAACTTCAATGAAATGATTATTGAACAAATTTGCTACAGTCGCTGGTTCATTGACGAAAAAATCTCCCTCTCTTATTGAGATTTCTTCTTAAACATTTTTTGTTTTGCTTGATAATTCAGAAACTATTTGCCATGCCGATTTCGTTTGGTTGTCGGATCTATTTATTTTATTCTGGAAATATTACATTACATCCGTACATTACATCCGTAAGATCAAAATCTGATTAAGAAAATGCCCTTCTGAATATGTCTAATTAATATCCAAGAAATAAGACCAGAGAAGGAACCAGTTGGATGCCGATCAAAAGGAATGGAAAAGAAAATCATCATTATTAAAATTTAATTATCACCCATATTCTACTTTGGAGTATATAACTGAAGTCATTATCTCCTTGTGGTTTTTCGAATATCAATACAATCAATATGTACCTAATTTCCTCGTGCATCAAAATTATTTTCACTCATTTCCTTCCTATCAGAGAAATATACAATCGAATCGAAAAAAAAACTACTTTGAGGTTAGGATCTCTCGATGCACAGTGAGAAGAAGAGTACGCGCTCAGTCGTTGCGTTAATTACTTGCAATAAATATGCAGTAAAACATGAAGAAGATTGACGTGCAGCGCATAATTCGCCATAAAAACGGCACAGATCGCTAAATATTACGATCAATGGGCATTCGTCACACTTAAGGGTGCAATCTATATGCTAATGACAGCATGTCATTGACTGCTGGTTAAGAGGTTAAGTTGGCAACACTAATCGCCGACTGACCTGCCCGCAAGAAACAATTGAAAATACTCCATTTGGACCGTACCGAATCGCCGAGCCGCCTGGTTTACGATCGAGTAATGGGACGATTTGTAGCTACCATCTGGGAATGGAGAGTAATGGGTTCGGACACTTTGGGAACCCATTATTCGCTCATATTACCATTAACGATATACTTGTGAAAGTCGTGATGACCGCTCTGGTCGACATTAATTTTGTCAGTCTCGACAAAACGAAATGGGCTTTCTGGATGACCCTGTACACTGGAAAACTCAAAAGTTTCAATGACCTGAGATGTCTAAAAACCCTGGTGCTTGCACTTATACTTGTAAAAGTTTGAGATCAACTTGGCGAAACTTGGCCTACTTCATAATAGATATTAGTAGCTTTTCATATGGCGCAATTTCATTTCAGTTTTAATTCAGTTAACTGTAACAACAGACTCCACAGGGTATATTTATTTCCTCAGATTTCTTTTTGAGGCGAACTGTTCGCGGGTTGTAATTTTAGCTTCGCTATTGATTGAAAAGTGACATCTGCCAAATTTGACCAATAGCATAGCTAGAATTAGAAGTCCCCGAATATTGCACAAAGAAAACATCGTGTTGTTGTTTTTCGCATTTTGAACCCTTTGAGTTTGAGGTTAACTGAATGCTTATGTTTGTACTTATGTGAGTACTTGTTTGGGTTTATTTCAATGTGCAACTACATTTATATTATTGTGGTGAAACTAGAATATTTTGAAATCATTTCACCAAAAAATGTGGTTCTTTTGACAGGCTGAGAAGTGGAAATGAAAATATCATTATTAGTTCATTCGACAAGATTTTTTCTTACCTTTGGTACTGAATACTGGTATATATTTGAATCTGCGGCTTTAGACTCCCCACACAAAATGCAAAAGGGGCCATTTTACGCACTAATGAATGACGTAATTTTTGAAAGAGCGAATAAAAAAATGAGATAGGCAAGATTTCAAATCAACGAGAACGAAAAACACATGGACACCGACAAAATAGAAAATGATTTCATATAAGATGCAGCAGATGTCAAAAATTAAGTTTTGACATTAAGCGAGGATATAAACAAACATTTTTGGACGGCGCCATCTACCACAGATATTGAAGCAACAGGTGGTGTCCCCTCGAAAATCTGAACAATATCGAATCAGTTCAAGCACCATGGTTTTTATACATCTCACAATGACTGAATGATCGACCAAAAATGTCATAATGGCATAACATAACTGAAATGACATTTTCAGTAAAAAGTTCAGCAATTGCACAAAGGTTTTCAGGGATTAATACGATAATTTCCTGAATTTCTATGTAGAGAAAGTTGCCCATATTGTACCGACTCCTAAAATGAACCAGCGATTTTTAGCATATATTCTGGTGAGAAATTGTGGTACTACTAGGAACATCCATAATAAACTGGTTCCTCTTGGACAGTCATCATCAAGTGTTCTATTAGAGAGGACGAAGAACACAACAAGTACTCTCAACAAAGAGAATTAGGAGCAGCAGAAAAGGAAAATACAAGAAGAGACAGAAGCAAAATTAAAAAGAAATGTGAATGCTCATAACAGTAACCAGGAGAAAGCCAAGAAAGGAAGAAAAACTTAGGAAGCAATAAAAAATAGAGGAATTAGAGCAACCGAAAATAGAAGCAAAAGAAAAAGCAGCAGCAAAATTCAAAAGAAATGTGTTTTTAGATCCAAGAAAAAAATTACTTTGTCAGACAGCGATGACACAAGAATTTTTAGCAAGTGGTTCATCGTTCAATGTTTTGAAGATGATTTGGTGGGAAACAATGATTCGAAGGATTTGATCGTAATGAATTGAAAGTTCATGACTTCGTCATAGTATGTTTACAAGACGAAAAGAAGAATGATGTCTATAATAGGTCAATTATTAAAGATTTTTTCGTGACAAAAATAGTTCCAGGAACCCGACTGTGCCATCATACGGAAGATGATCCGTAATTATATCCTGTTATGTTTTTGACTCGCAACTATCATCAAAGATACTGTTAAGATTTTAAAGTTACTGTTCAGATATATATAAGAAATAGTATAGGACCTATTAAAAAAGGAAAAAACACCCTCACCATTGGATTCTCACTACTCTACTGATTTAACTGATTTAACTACTCTACTGATTTAACAACTCATTCTATTTTCCAAGGTTAATCATACTATAAAGTTAAAGTTTTTTTATTGTTATCATGTAGGATTATCAAACATTGTTTGTCAGCCATGTAATATTAATGTTCTGCTGAAGGTGGGTACTTACGCACCCGAAATGCATCCAATTTCTTAAAAAACACTTTGTTTTATTTTGTGGATAATACTTCGAGATCCTCCCCCACCCCCTTCAAATTCTACAATTCCACTTCGAGTAACAATGGACTACTTTCGCCAAAGGTTTTTATGTATTCGATGAATTGTGATTGGCTAGTTGAAGGACGTCTATAGGAGGCCGTAATACCAAAGGTAATATTGTTCTTATTCAGAATTATCCTTAGTTTCTGTAAGGTTTAGTAGTTGTGTGTTGGCAGCAATATCTTGCTTGACACAAACAATTGAACCATCAATTTTATTTATGCTCAATTCATTATTATGAACATTGAAATTTGGAATATTGAAGCCTCTCACCATTTCTATGGCCCATGTTGCCGAAAGTACTATTACATCATGTTCAATTTCGTTTTGCATGTATATCATCAGTTCATCAAAGTGTTTTCGGAAACTTCTTATATTGAAATGTATAATACTATGGGGTTGCGCCACAAATGCAAATAGAGTTTTCATATCACAAAAAAGAATCATGAGACTAATTTTTAATTTAAAACCAACTGTAACTTGCAAGCCATATTTCTTTCAAAATGAAGTCATGACATTCTACTCAATATACATATACCGCAGTGTTCTCTATGCAAGGAAACATTTTTGTAAGTTCTCAAAAAATTCGGATAATCATGAACATTTTACCAGAAATGTTCTATAATTTGAATGAATATATATCTCCTGATGCACAAGAACAATAAGCTTAGTGATATTAATATGTTTTATGTGATTTGAATGCTCTACAGTTTTATACAAAATGTACTTTTGTGACTTGTCTGATATCACTATTGTGATCTTAAGGATGAATAAACTATTTTATTCTTTATTTTATCACATTTAAATGTAGTCTATCGTTAACATTTCCAAAACATTCGCTTTTATCGTTACATATTTTAGTCTCCCTATGCAGAATATCAAGGAAATCTATCATTTTTGTTTTAATATTAATACATGTATAAAACAAGTGACCAATGATAAAAGGAAAGTAGCTAGGAAAAAGCTAATTTGGTAACTCAAGTAGACAAAGATACATCATCAATGAATATATTTTTATAAAATTTTGGTTAGAGCCATTTGAAGGCAATCTGAATCCAGTGGCATAGTTAGAATTCAAATGAAAAATCGCTAATTGAAATTCCTCATTTTCGACTGAGAAACATTATCATAATAGGTATGCCCCGAAAATTGGAAAAAACTTGAAATTTCACCCCTCAGTAGACTTCTTACTTTTTAATATTGAAAAAAATTGGCTGGAATCGGTTAATTACTTCAAATTTCCAATCTTAATGTGTCAAACTATATATATATATATATATATATATATATATATATATATATATATATATATATATATATATATATAGTTAGTGTTCCAAATTAAGTCGGCACCATTGCCAACTCCGTTATTATTGATGCTACGATTTCCGTTAAATGGGCAAACTGGTAGCATTTTTAGTGGCTTCTCGATGCCGAAAACAAAAAAAAATTGACAGTCGCGTTGTCATAATATTTCATAAAATGATATTTTTTTCAATGGAACACCCTATATTTTTTCAAGCATTTCGATTGTTAATAACATTCTCAACAACAAAGCTCATATCACTTTTCTTCCTAAAGTGGAAAATGAGCGACTTATGTGGAAATATTTATTTCTTTCACAAAAAATTTCTTTGACTTTTTTTCGTAAAGGTGAAAATAAGACAGTTGTATTAATAGGAAACATTTATAACAAACGGGTTTGATAAAGCGCTATAAAATATCGAGTAAATGTTCAAAAACACCGCCTTCTTGTTGAACACATATTTGGGCCCTTCTATTGACACTACGTGTGACATTCAACACAGTTTGGTCATCAATTCTATTAATTATAGTTTCAATATAATTTTTCATTTCATCTACATAATTATGTTTTATTTTGTACACCTCATTTTTCAGAAATCCCCAAAAATAAAAATCTGGAGTTGTCATGTCTGGTGAACGAGGGGGCCACTCAACAGGACCATTTGTAGCAATCCATCTGTTTCCAAAATAGCCTCGCAACAGTCGTTTTACGCCACTGACATTATGTGGTGGTGCTCCATCCTGCTGAAAATAGATCATCTGACGAGCCTCCAGATCAAGATAATCGAAAAACTCTTCCAACATTCTTGTTAATAAATAAATGTGACGGGGTCCGTTCAAAGAACCATGGTAAAAAAATGGACCGATAATTCTGCCTCTAAATAGACCACACCAAACATTAATACTAAATCGTCTTTGCGGATTGTGGGGATTCTAGTGTTTGCACTGGTCTTAACTTATAAGGAGAAATCTTATGTTTCTTCAGAATTCGTTGAATACCAGACAGTGGAACAGCTATTTCTCTAGATAAATCTCTGATGGAATTATTTGGATATACCTCAAAGTAGGATAAAACGTCAATTTCTGTATCTTCAGATATTACAAAACGTTTTTTAGTTATCTTCTTCTCAAAAACTTTTTCATTGTTCCTGAATCGACGATGAAGCACAGCAAAAACGCCGATTAGGTAATTCACGATCGGGGAACGAATTGCTGTAGTGTTGGAGTGCTTTTACGCTATTTTTCTGGCAAACCAAGTAGGATTCTAACATATCACATTTTTCTTGATGGGAAAACGGCATTTCGAAAAATATTCGAACAGTAATTGACAGTTACAATAATTTATGACAATGTCATGACATACTTGAGAATATTTGACAAATAGAATTTCAACAAAGTTTCAAGACAACTTGATTGCTCATAATAATTATGTTTTATCGAATCAAACACATTTTTCCAACCACATTAATATGACCCTCCAGTATTTTCTGTTCTGTACAAAAACGGCTTCAAAGTTATCATTACAGCAGACATATTTTGATTCACAAAATAAATGCGGCTATCGGAATGGCTTTAAGATGGAAATTATCGTTTTGTACATTAATACCAAATAGCTTAGTGGTGTCAATTGAGTGGTGCGACATGATGATCACGGGTTTCACGAGTTCACATCCCAGTGCAATTTTTTCTTCTTACTGTCTTATTTTGCTATTAGTAACAAAATATTGTCATTCGTATAAGTACAAAAAATGGGTGTTTGGACAATCATGAGGTTTTATTCGCCAAAACAAAGAAATTTTTTGTACTAGTGAAAGAAATCGTAGCAAATAATATATATATATTAATATATATTATATATATATATATTTAGAAGAAGGACAGTCTTTGACTGGACTAGTTGAAAAAAACTGAAGTTTAGGAAACACAAAAAACCAGTTTTATGTTTTCTTTGAGATGCAACCTCAAAAAAACATAAAATTATATATATATATATATATATATATATATATATATATATATATATATATATATATATATATATATATAAATATAACAAAAAGTCTTGGTTGCTTCTTGCTACTAGTAGGTATTCAGATCTCGATATCCGTGGCTAATCATTTTTCGTGCATCTAATAATGTGTTGACTTAAAACCAGACATTATTTTCGAGCCAATTCCAAACGTTTAACATCCTAAAAACAAACATATTTAGGCCGTTAGTAATTAGCAGTGCCGCGTGTAGCATGCCGCACGAAAACCATTCAAGCGGGAATGATAATTCCATGCGAAAATATTACACCCAGATGTGTGAAATATTTGGGGAAGTGTGCTGAAGTGGAAGTAAATTAGCTGGCAAGGAGAAGTTGATTGAAAAGCTCGCGCGTGGGTGACAAAAGAAAGTGCAGCTGGCCGACATGTGTCCACGACCTACCTAGATGGACATCGGACGCACGTGCCCATCGCCACCCCCGATTTTAGCACAAAAGATTAGATTTTAGTTACGGATAATGATCGTGAGGAAGCTGACCCCGCAGCGCCGTGTGGGTCAACGTTATTATATTAAGTTGTCCGATGCGGCTACTTATAGAATAATGTTAGTTTATTGATGGTATATTGAGGGGCTATTCGAGCAGCTTCAATGGTAGTTTTCCTGAGATAAATTCATATAATTTCCATTTTTACCAATTATCGACTACAAATAAAAATTCACGAACTGTGTCGGGTCCACACGCTCTTGTGTATGTCTTTTTTGTTTATTATTGAGTTGAAAAATAATTTTTCCTCTCTCATATTTTTTTATCATAGAAATATAATTCTAGTGGGTACCTATTCATTGGCAATTATTAGTTTATTTGCTCCCCGTGTACATTCATTTACCTGCTATATCAATCACAAAAACCTCAAGATCCTCGCCTCGTATTTCTCGTCGGCAGAACAGCGAGTGACATTTTTTGAACAGTTGAAAATATATTCTCGGCATTCACAGTGCTATTTGCTTGCTTTTGTTCAAAATCAACTTCAACGTGATCGGAACATTACCCAAGTAAAGGTGATATTGCGTTACGAAAGTGACTCCCGCAGCAGCACACACCACTAGAGATCGCTAGGAGAAGGCCTCTGAGGAGACCATTGTCAAAGCCCGCACTTCGGAGGACCTACAGGTGAGATCATGATGTCTTGGTTATCAAGTTTTTATGATAATTTCAACCTCTCACTATTCTAATATTTTCCCTCTCAACCGCATAAAAATTACAGTCCACTTATCTCTGGGGTTTGTGATTTTCTTATAAAAATTGCACGCACACAAAACAAACTGAGTGGAACACAGTTTTATAAAACCCATCTATAAGTGTGGCTCACGGGATAACGTTAAAACTTCTAAGAGTAGTAGATCCCCGACCAATAGTTTTTAACAAAATTGCATTGTTTCATACAAAAAAGAAACAGGATTTCGCTCATATATGACACCAGTACCAAACTCGAAGAAACATCAACAAAGACTCAATCCTCAAAGCAGTTGGTCAAAAATGCCATATGTTTTTGGCTCCAAGGGAATATAATTTATTCCCATGATATTCGAACAAGCATCTCCCTCCAGAAATTCAGAAATAATCTGAAGAAATTCTTACTATCAAAAGATAGAATGAGTGTGAGAAATTTAATTAAGCTAAACGCCAACTAAAAACTTGGAATTTTTTTTAATTTAAAAGTAAAATATTCATTACAGCCAGTCGCATGCTCCAATATATATATATATATATATATATATATATATATATATATATATATATATAATATATAATATATCAATCATCTACCACTACTATTAATATGTAAATACTTTTTTTTTATAATCATAAACTATAAAATTTATTTGAATCAAACAAATAAAAGTGTCGTATATGCACGACAAAATATAATCTCAAAATGAGTAAAATTATTTCTTGGTTATGGATCAAATTTAAAGTTTCAATCGACTGAAACTAATTTGCATGAACTAAATATCTTCTTCGACCAATTAATACTCGGTTTGGAGATGTTCATAATTATTTGTAGAAATCAAATACAAAATTTGCTGATTGCTTTAACAAAAATATTCATTCAAACAAGTATTATGTCGAATTGATAATTCAATATAAGTCAATTCAACAAATAAGCTGATTTCTTACTGAATATATCATTCAAATGAGTAATCATTTTGTTAATCCACTGAATTGACAAATATGGCAATGAGAGCCTACACCGGACATTCAAGTCCGGACGTCACAATGATGATAAGTTGGCTCTGCTATTCGAAGACATAAACTAAGTTAGGATCAGTTGTGCGAAAGCTTCGCCATCTAACGCATATAATTCAACCAATATACTATTTTTCAATCCATTTCTGTTGTTTGATTCAGATAAATATTATATTTGTGTTGAAACAAATGTTCGATTAATATATGAGTTGGAGATTGTTTCGATAGATGAACATATAGTCAAATCAAAGAAATCTTAGCATTGCATTGAGAAATGTCCCATGGCAGTGTGTAATCTGATATTTTAAGAAGACGATATTATGGTGTCTATTTTTTTCATGTAGATATGTACCTTATTTGTAATTAGTATTCAGTAGTTAATCTACACTGACGGATTCCATACATTGTTATGTCTACTGGAAATAAAAGCATTTGTATTTGTATTTGTATAAATCCATTTTGTCACCACAATATAATCATTCCATCCATCGAATACTCCTGTGTTTTGAGATTGAATTAACGAATCCTTTTTTTCTGAGTAGCTATTAAGAATATTCACTCAAAAAATGTCATTGTATGGTTCCATTAATTATATCATACCACGGACAGTCTCTGACTTTGTGGTTCTAGATTTATTTGTATAATTATATGAAGCCCAACTTTCGTTCATAGCATATTGTTATTTTGTTATGTTACAATGTTATTACCTGCCTACCTATTTATAAATAAATTATTATTATTATTTGTAATCAGAGTTACCAAAAATGTTTGATTGTTTGATTTCTAAAAAACTATTGTGGGAGTTTGACAATATTATAATCAGTGAACAACATGGTTTCTGCAGATGAAGGACTACTACCACTGATTTGTTGCTTTACCAAAAGTATATCATCAACACTCTCGAGACTAAACTGCAGGTGAACTCCATATACACAGACTTTTCGAAAGCTTTTGATAGAGTCTACCACAGTTTTTCACCTGCAAAACTTGAATCTGTGGGAATTGAGGACAATTTTTTAGAATGTATCAAATCCTCTTAGTGGTAGAGTCCATTATGTTAAATATGGTAGCTCAGTTGCAGATCCAATCAAGGTTCCTTCAGGGATCTCACATGGGACCGCTATTATGCATTGTCTTTGTTAATGATCTCCCTAATGTTATTACTAAACGTTTATTTCTACTATTTGCCGATGATTAAAAGATGTTCAGAACAATTCAATCCATATCTGCTGCTGAGAGCTTACAATTTGTCCTAAATAACCTTTCTATGTGGTGTTATATTAATTTACAAAAACTGAACTTGGATAAATGTCAAATAATAACTTTTTCGTGAAATAAGGAGACTATTAATTATATTTACCGGATTAACGACACAAATTTATCAGAGACCAACAAGCTCCAAGATTAAGGGGTTATATTTGTCACAAAAATAACTTACAAGAATCATATAATAGAAACCTCATCTCGTGCACGTGAAATGTTGGTTTTGAACTACTGATTTTGTCCATGGAGTTGATGGATTTTTGAGGACATTTGTTGGTCCTAACGATGGTGTTTTCAACCTGAATTATGACTTTGGAGTAGCGAGGACTTCAAAGTAATAAAATTTATATGAATAGAGAAGTCTCAAAGTCGTCTTCATGTGCAGTGGCATGAAATTAACCCGTTCGATAGGTGAAACAACTTATGTAAAAAATTATGAAGGATATTTAGGCTGAAGATGGATCTCATAAGACTCGAAACATTTCAGTATATCAAGTTTACCATTAACTGTAGTATGACTTTGAACCTCATTATTCCTGAGAAATATACTCTCCTCTTTTTTATAATTTTTCTATATTGTTAGGCCAGAAGGGTGAATAAATCATACCCACAGAAAGTGGAATGAGAGGATACAATTATCATTAATAATTTCATTTTGTACTACCACAATTTGTATTGAAAATAATAGTTCATGTAGACAAAAAACTTTAATTTCATTTAAAAATGAAAAAAAAATTATCGTCCAAAAAAAAATTTTAATTTAGCCGCTTAAAATCATTATTTATCGCTTCCTTCCCGATAAATATTACACTAAGGCTAAGTGGATAATAAATAACTAGAAAACTAATTTTTGTTTTTGTTATTGTTTTTCGAATGTAAATTGCGACAAACTGTATGTATTCTAAAAAATTGGGGACATGTGCACAATTTTATTTCGTCAAGAATACGAATGAGAACATCGCCATAATAACTCTAGAAGTGATAGAAAAAGAGTGTGTCATTTTCATTGTTTTGAATTCAATTAATTTTTATTTTGGAATTATTTGTTAAATGCAGTTAGTTTATTTCATTCCATAATTGCTCTTATTTTGAGACTTTCAGAATTTTTAATTTTCTACCTTTGATTCAAATCAATGGGTACTTTTCCAAATCATGGAAACTTTCGAGAGGAATAGGTATGTTCTTGTCTTGACTCGTCTATTGTCGATAAAATTCTGCACAATATATGTCTTGCTGTACTTCGATGGAAAAATGAATATCGTCTATATGTAATTTATTGCATTTATATTATTTTTATTTTCGGACAGTAGGAGCTTACGCTTCACCCCCTGTGAAGGAAAAAAAATATTGTAAAATCAGTTACCAATACATTGGAGTGATTTGTATAATAGAATCTGAAACGTCATTTGAAAAAGTGATCCGGTCATTGAAAAGAAGTTAATGCAGGCAAAATGAATGTGAAAAGGTGTTATCATCTGTAGATCGTTTCAACCCTTTCGTCATTAGCCATAGAATCCAGTCCGTATAGTGTTTGGTCTCGTTTATAACTCCATGGAGTCAGAATTCTTCTAATAATAATACGAAAGCACAGTCGGCCATGGCGCAGGCATGAATATTAATAGTTTCCTTTAGCCAGGAAGAATTGCTCTAGTTCGCCGTACACAAAAACTTGACATCGACAATTTACAACCCTTTTGTGCGACGAAGGAAAAGAGTACATTTTCATGTTCCGAATTCCCAACCCTTGAATAACTCGAAAAAACCAATAAAAGAATACGACTATGGGCAATAAAAGTTAGGTTGGCTTTAAGAAACAGGTGTGAAATTGAAATTAGAGGTCACTGCCGTACAAAAGAATAGGGGGTTTTATTTTTATGTTCCGGCAATTCACAAGTTTCACTTTTCTGATTGACAAAAAATGATGCGTTCTCCGAAGTGTTATTGGTTAGCTCAGCTTGCATCTTATTGTGCTTATATTACCAAATATTTGAAGAAAGATTTTATACATATTGCGTCGAAGTGAAAATATATTTCGAAGTAAATTTCCCAGAAAATTTTATACCAGTCATTTTCAACCAATCAGATGCTTTATTTCGACATTGTTACTATGGTAACCAGCAAATTTTCTGAAAATTTTTCATCCACATTAGCATGTAGACATAAAATTAATAAGTGGAAATTTCCCGGCACATGACAGCTATCGTATAATTAGACAAAAATAATATTGAAATATTATTTACAATATTTTTTATTTACTAACTTTATAAGTTGGAAATATTACAACAATTTATTAAGGTGTACAATCTATAATATCATTAATCAATTTTAAATTCTTCAAAAATTCCACTTCTACCTCCTCTTTCCTAAGTGGTGAATGAAACACATAACCGGTGTTTTTTTAACAATATGCCTGTGTTTCATAAAATAAAAATAATACTGAGACACCAGTTTATTTCTTTGAGTATTAGATTTGTGTCCAAAAGAAGGCACAATATCACGCAGAATGTTGCCAATCTCTTTAAATAAGTTTTCTTGCTCAGGATTTAATCCAGATTCTTCCACTAGGTATGTTAAGATATTTTACATTTTATGGTACATTTTAATGTACTGTGATTCTTTGCAAAAGAAACACAATTCATACGATTGAAAGTTCATTTTATTATCACTTTTTTACTAACTTATGATTGTATACAATGTTATGGGGAACTTATGCCACAAATAAAATATTGGTTGACAGGAGTAGTGAATGTCAAATCCATGGCTAACTTTACAAAATATTTTTTTAACCGGCAACATACGCCAACAACATTCTATTTAGAATAAAGAATAAAATATCCCGATTTCCTGAATTATTTGAAAAACAAATTATTACCGCTAATATTAATTTTTCTTAGAATTAAACTTAAAAGAATATGAAAAATATTTAAGTATATATGTATACGTATAGTTATATATTTTTTGCTGTATATCACCTTTGTTTGTAGTCAATATTGACATGTCCCTGCAACCTAGTAAGAAAATTATATGAAATCAATTATTTTTATATAATAATGTATCTGATAATATAAATTATATTTTACTAGGGCACGGGAAAATAAAAAAAAAACTCGCAATACGAACATCCACTTTCATCTTTAATCAATATTGACATTTCCCTGAAACCCAGTAAGAAAATTGTATGAAAACAATCAATTTTATATAAAAATTTATCTGATATTATATATTTTATTTTACTAGGGCACGGGGAAAATCAAAAAATATCTCCCGCAATACGAACGTATCCACTTTCATTTTTAGTCAATATTAACATTCCCCTGAAACCCAGTAAGAAACTTGTATGAAATCAATTAATTTTACATAATAGTTTATCTGAAATTATATATTTTATTTTACTAGGGAACGGGGAAAATCAGAAAAAAATCTCCCTCAAAACTTCCATTACACACAGCCTTCTATTTATTTGTGAATAACGTCAAAATAAATATTTACTTAATGTTTTCTATTCAAATATAATTCCGGTATAAAATTTTCTTACCGAATCCCCCACGTGCTTGAATTAATTGCGGGAAATTTGTCTCGTACATGAATTTAAAAAAAATAATTCATGTACTCAAAAAACTTCGGGCAATAATTTATGCTCTAGGGAGATTATAAGTGATAATTCTGAACTCTTATATGGTGGGCATTTCAGTGTTGATACTCACTGATTGGAAGATTTTTTCCAGAAAAAAGTTTAAAATCGTTAATTCACCACAATATCATAAAAAAGCATAATGATAAAGCGATAATGTTATTGCCGGAACAAAGGATTTGTTTATTCACTCAAAAAAGATTTTGCGCTATAAAAACAAAAATATCGAGTAAATTTGAAGGTTCCCTCCATAATGGATGCGAAATTCAATTTATACATACCCGAAGCAAGTCAATTCGCCCTCGTTCACTTACCTGAAAGAAAAAATATATCAATAATCACATTATATCAGGGTTATCATGATTCTATACATCATTAATAAAAAAAAATATTCGTCTATAATTTCTGATAGGGCATGGTCATGATTCAATAAACATAATTATAGTCAATAAATTCAGCTTCATGGTGGTCCCTTTCAAGAGGATTATATTATACAAAATCCCAATCAGAGTCAAAATTTGACACAATTTATTAATTCCAACTCTTGAGCTGTGTAGATAATGTTTCTGAAAATTCCATGAGTGAAACTAAAAACAAATCGTTTTAATTATTTCTCTGGATCACTTTATTTAAGTGAAAGTATGAACAGATAGATATATATATATATATATATATATATATATATAAAAAATATATATATATATATATATACTTATTTGATCACATAATATATGTTTCTGGCAAGTCATTCGAATACTAAAATGTACTAAATTACATAGTTGAGAATATTTGAAAGTAAAAGTAATATTAAAAGTAGATAAACAACATCACAGATTATCACCAAGAAACGTTATCGAGACATACAGGCGTAATAAGATATTCGTTGATGGAATAGAAATATTTATTGAAATATCTCTTCCACATTCATGAACCTGAACTTTTGTGGTAAGAAGTTGTAAAATCTAACATCCAGCGGATTCATTTGTGATTTGCTTGCAGAAAATGCTCGTTTGTTCTTATGTATCTCCAACGCTGTAGCATATATAAATGAAGAAGGAACAGGCACGATGGAGAGATCTCTGAGAATTGGTTAACCAGCGACGGTATTTTCTCTGCATTTTCAAAAACCCTATAGACAATAATTACCCCATACAAGTATGCTGTAGTTTATATGAGCATGAAATGATGAAAAATAACATGTATAAACTTTATTGTAACGATGTATGATCAATATGAGGCAACCAAGATAATCTGTCATCACTAACCATGCCAAAAATGACACTTTTGCCATTACCTGAATTTTAGGTAGAAAAAACGAGTCTTTGGGTTTTGCCGTTGCTCAGTTTGACATTGTTTGTACTGAACCAATTTTCTGATTTTTTCTGATTGAGAGAATCCGCCTTAGTGAAGGTCCCAGAATGGATCCCTGAGGTACTCTATATGAAATGTTTTGTTAAAGACAGAACTTGATACGTTCATAAAAACGGATTGTGTCGTGTTGTAAAAGTTTGACTGAATTAGATCGATATATTTTATAAAAAAGAAAGAATGGATTAATCTCAAAGAGAAAAACTTTCAAATGAGAATTCTCCAAGTATGAATAAGCTTTATTTTGCAATCTTAGAAGTATGAAATGTTTGCTCTTTATAATGAAGAAAAAGCTATTAGACATAGATAGATTAATGCTCACTAAGTAGCTATGCTTTCTGAGGAAAAATAGAAAGATACTTTTTTCTCTTCCAAAAGTGCATTCAATATATACGAACATTCCTTGGCCATACCCTTTCAAATAGAAAATTGGGCTTAATTATTTGTGGAGATTTATTTTTCGTGTTTAACATCTATCTCTCTTGGAAGGGTTTGAAATTCCTGAATACAAAAACAAGATGAACTTCTTTTGAGGAGTAGATAGATAAATAGATAGATATTTATTTGTTATAAAAGTGTTACAAGGAACACAAGGTTTTGTCACTAATGCTAAAAATGTAAAACTATAAACAGAAAACACAGAACAAGAATAGAACAGTATATATATATACATATATATTATCCATTTCTTTAGTAATATCACACATTTTCCAATAGACATGCCGATAGACAGTCTAAAGTGAAGACAAAAGATATTTATTGATAAGACTTTCCTTAATGTAGGTACTTGATGATATGATCCTTATTTTTCCAAAAAATCTATTCAACTAGAAACAAATTGTATTTTCTTTCTGAAAATATTCAAAGTTACACTAGATCTGATTTCTACAGGCATTTTAGTATAAATCAAGCTTCCAGTGCAGTAAGGTGATTTTCTGAATGTGCTGGTGCTAAAGTTCGAGATGTAGATTTCATACCTATGTACGTCCTAGTTGAGTTTCAATTTATTTTTATGAATGAAGCAGGAGATTAGGAAGATATATATTCCAGTATTCTCTGTCTCTGCAAGACTATCTGTAATGTAAATTGTATATAATTCTTATGACTTTTTTGTATTACAAAAATTTTGTCGATTTCGCTGGATTGGCCCCATATTATTATATTATAACTCAAGATTGAGTAGACAAGTGAATAATAACATATTGTCAGATCACGTTGATTAATTTCTTTTTTCAAGTATGGAATGTCAAACGTATTTTTAGCAAGCTTAGAGCATAATCAGTTTATTTTTCGATGGAACGTTGGATTACTATCTATGGTTGATCCCAAAAATTTTATATGGTCGCTGGTTTCAACATATCTTATCTTTGGCAGGATATTTGTTTTAATTAATGAGAGAAGTATAAAAAGTGTTTTGTTGTTTACGTTCATGATCAAATAATTATCATGGCGCCAGATGTTACAGATTGTGATAAGTCATTGATGAAGATAAGGAAGAGTATATGACCAAGTATCGAACCTTGTACAAAAGTCTCCAAACTTATATTCATTGCGGATTGCCTTTTTTGTAGATATGAAATTATCCATTCTAGTGATTTACGGTATCGAAAGCGGCAGTTAAATCGAAAAATAAACCTGCAACTTTCTTACACTCTTCTAGAGATGAATATATTTCTTGTGTGAATACGAGTGTTGTTAATTCGGTCGACTTTTATGGACATATTGACAGTTGCTGAATATTCTATTGTCTTCCATGAAATGAAATATTCTAGTTACAAAAATTTTCTCAGTAATTTTTTATAAATAACTTAGTAGTACTATAGATATATAGTCTTCAACACTATATTGATTCCTTTTTTTATAAAGTGGAATCACTTTTCCCAATTTTAGAGAATCGAGAGATTGTTCGAGTTTAAGAGAGAGATTGATTAAGGTGAGTATTGATAAGGTGAGATTTTCATTCTTTCCTAATATTTTTTTCCAGGCATGCCCTAGAATAGTAAAGAGTTACTTTAGTTCTTAGAAAGAATTCAACACAACGGATGTATGTATTTACAATCTTATGTGACAAGTTTGATTTTTCGAATAAAATGCTTTAGAAAAATATGCGAGATTAAATTATCAACACTTCTGATATTTCTCAATATTGGTAGAATTTACTGAATATAATGATAATATTGGAAAAGAAAATAATGATAATATGAAACAATCAGCAGCTGTTTAGATATTTGTTCATAAAAAACGCATATTCATTACAAGAAAAAGCGTTTGAATTTTCCATAGGAAACAACAACCGACAAAATGAAACCAACATCGACGTGTTTTCCAATAATTATTTCAAACGACCCGTATAGTTGGCACAATTAACGGCTCGGGTCTAATTAATTGCGCCAATTCAAATTAAGTGTTTAAACAAAAATGGTGCGTCAATAGCATTTCTCTGCGATGCAAATTTTTCAGTTTCCTGTAAAGTAACAAATATGGCTCGATTCGCAAACAAGAGAAAACACATCTCAAATATGGCAACCATTTCAATTAAGGGAATGGGATTAACAGACCGAAACGAATACAGCGTTTCTTCACACTCCCATTGTAATAAGATTAAAATATTTGTTTAATTGGATTTGGGTGAACAATATAATTTGTATTCACAACAAAGTATCCGAAAAAGATTCATATTTTGTTTCTTTCACTTTCAATTTCAGGAAGCGATAATCATCTCTACATATTTTGTTTTTTCAACAGGTATACAGAGTAATACGTGAAATAACGCATAAGGCTCATTCAACAAATATTTTCAATAATTAATTTTTAATCAATGAATCTTTATTTCCCTTTTCCGACATGGTTTACATATTTTGAACTAAATGGATTAAAATATAAAATAGATCAAAATACGCAGGATAGAATAAAATTGACAATTAACATAAATAAAAAAAAATAAGTTCAAAACTAAAACCTGACTACTGAAAAATCACTCTCTAAAAAGTATGAAACAAGGAAATATTCTCATCTGAAATTGTTATGTACAAACTATTCAATATTTATCATCTATTAAATAAACAACTTACACGTAATATATTTTAATGTATTTGATACTTATTCATAGTGATGTTCAGAGGATAGCCGTGGTCATATATATATATATATATATATATATATATATATATATACAGTGTGACCCATTTAAAATGGAACCACCCCTGTAGAAAACGCATTTTTCAGTCAATCTCAAAAATATTTTTTTCTAATATTAAGCATCAAAAACTGTATCTTGACACCAATTTTCATAACCTTAGTTTCATTTCCAAGGCACTCTATGGTTTTTTTTCTTCGTCAAAAATAGCAAAACTTTATTAGGCATTTTTTTTTCCAAATTTGACTACACCACTGGATTTGTAGTCATTATAAATGAAAACCATCGAAGTTTCATAGAAAAATATTGGTTAACAACGAAGTTACAACAACTTTAATTTTGGAAACAAAGTATTTGATTATAATTTTTATTTAGATTGCAGACATATTTGAAATCTGGCAACACTGCCGATACAAAGTAGAGCACAAGTGAATTTGTACAGCGAAAATCCGAAGTCAATAGCTCATTCCGTTCAACAGTTATAACTACTGAAAGTATGGTAATGTGAGCGATTTGTGGTGTACTAAATCACAGCCTACTATTGATTTAGTACAATACCTATGCCCCATGTATTAGTTCAGCTTTCCTCAAATTATTGATACCTTCTCTAAAAGCTTGTTTCAGTTGAGTTTTGCAGAATAAAAAAGGAACAGTTTTTTGTCCTGCTTTCTGTTTTATTATTGAATAAATAATTTTGATACTTTAAAACTTGATTCGGTTCATTTCGTTTTTATCGGCTATTGAAAACTGCATAACTTGAAAATGAATTTTCAATTTTCTGTTATTTTCGAATACACTTATAACCCAAACTCAAATAAATGATTTTAAGGGAATATAATTCACAAATCCAGTGGTGTAGTTGGATTTTTAATACAAAATCGCTTCCACCAGAAATCGCTCACATTACCATACTTTAGGAGTTATAACTGTAGAACGGAATGAGCTATTGACTTCGGATTTTCGCTGTTCAAATTCACTGGTGTTCTACTTTGTATCGGCAGAATTGCCGGATTTTAAATATGTCTATAATCCAAATGAAAATTAATATCAAATACTTTGTTTCCAAAATTAAAGTTGTTGTAACTTCGTTATTAACCAATATTTTTTTATGAAATTTCCATGGTTTCCATTTATAACGATACGAATCCAGTGGTGTAGTCAAATTTCAAAACAAAAATTGCCTTATAAACTTTTGCCGTTTTTAACGAAGAAAAAAAACCATAGAGTGCCTTGGAAATGAAACTAAAGTTATGAAAATTTGTGTCAAGATACAGTTTTTTATGCTTAATTTTAAAAAAAATTTTTGAGAATGACTGAAAAATGCGTATTTTAGAGGGGTGGTTTCATTTTAAATGGGTCATACTGTATATAATAATTATATATATATATGTATATATATATATATATATATATATATATATATATTCCAAATATTAGTTACTCTTTATTATATTGTCCAGATTGAAGAAAATATTTGAAGCCCAAAACAAATAGTTTAAATTATTTATTTACCCTCTTAGAATTATCCATTCAATATTTAAGATTGAGAAGAAAATGAAGAGTTTCAGGGATTTTCGAACATCTGTTACTCAACTCTGTTGCCTTGCGAGGAATTGAAAAAATATTTCATTAAAATTTCTGTTGAGTTTCTCTCAAATAGGTGATCACAAACGCATTAATTTGGTTCTAATGTGCTTCTAGTTGAAATATAGTGATGCTAGTATATTGAACGACAAGTTTGGAATAACATAATTTTTTTAAACGAATATAGCTCTTGCAAGCACAGCGAAGCAAGAAACTTAAAAATACACTGAATCCAAAATAAATTATGTTACTCAATACCATATTGGCTGATTTGTTTTTTACTGCGATAATCAGACCAATAAGTCATGCATTCACATATATTCTTAACTTACTGCGTTGCGATAGATTTCTATAAACTTTGTGAGAAAAGTGTATCAAATTCATAAAATCTTCCATAGTTTATCGTTTTTATGGAAAAAAAATCATCCTTACGAGATTTTAGATACATTAACCCTTTTCATGTTGAAGTATACGTTAATCTCTTTGTTACAGAGTTCAATATCCATCCTAGATATCTGAATGGTTTAAGACTGTCGATCCACCATTATAAATACCCGTTGACAGCGAAATCAACAAAATGCCCCGTTATTTATTTGATATAATATGAATCAGAATAGAAGACTTAAAAAGGAGCATGCAGCCGTACGACTGACGCATGTCCAATTAGTATATGTTTTAAACCATCTGGATCTGGTTGAATATCAAAGTGTTCGTGTCATGAGGCTGGTCTTGGCCGCTTTCTGCCCATCTTGTCTTATTGATTTTGATCTTTTCACTAGGTTATTACACTATTGTTCCTTCCATCCACATGTAAATTTCTTGATATATTCCGTCTCAGTAACGGGTAACAGCTCGCCCAAAATCACAATCGGATGGAGTAAACACGGCAATGACCTTCTCGAAATGGTCAACGGTCATTTTCTATTCGTTGATCTGAATAAAAATCCCATGTAAATGAAGTGCAATTATCGCAAAATCACAGCGATAATTGCATTGTAGAAAGCGAAAGAGCCCTGCGATAATTGCACTGTAGACCGATAATTGCTCAGTTCAAATCCATGGCAATTCCATTGTACAATTTGATACTATAGCGATTTATAAGTAACGTGAGTTTGACAAGTAATGTCAAAAATATTATTTATTAAAAATGTCTCGTTTCGGTCGGGCTTCATTACAAGCTATTGGAGAAAATTTGTTGGAAAACGAACCAAATAACATAAAACAGAACAGAAAATACGTGTGGCGTCAGTTTATGAGCTTTAGTGCTGAGAAAAACCATACTTTGGATGAAAACACACGAATTAATGTTCTGGCAAAAATATTAACGGACTGGGCATTCAATATGCGTAAGCAGAATGGCGATGAGTACAAATAATCTACTGTTAAACGATTTGGAACGTAACCGGTAATTACTGATGGAAAAATATTTCACTGAATACAACATCAATTTTAACCCTTCCACTAATATTGAGTTCAAAGCAGCCAGAGATGCGAAAAATAATTACAAACAGATCCAGAGAAGAGAAAGGAAAGTGCAGTTTTTCTGAAGTACGATGAATTCCAAAATATGGTTCGTGGTTGTGACGAAAACACCCCAGAGGGTTTGCAGAAGAAGGTATGTTTTGTTTTTGCTTTTGAATTAGCTTGGCGTGGTGGAGAAGGCCACAAGTGCTTGATTTCGTACTTCAAAGAAGAAGAAAATAACGTAGGTGAAAAAACAGGAAGGATTATTTATGATCCTGTGTTTACTAAGACAAGTCATTTTCATATTTTGGAGAAAGAGCCCTCCACCTTCGGTGTCGAGATCTTTCTCCAAAAATGAAAATGAACTCCTGCAGTTTTTCGACAACACGCTGTCATGCAAAATTATTGGTAATTTTGATGCACTTGTGCAATTAATTACGATAATTGCCTGAAATATTTCCGGTAGGATACTCACATTTCGCCCAGTACATGGGTATCAATAACTGTCGATATGTGAAATTTCACTTTGGCCAACAGTTGAAAAAACATGTTTTCAACTATAATAGAAACAAATATACTCATTTTATTTAATATGCAATTAAGAACTGGTGTTTGCAAATGTAAAAAACTTTCATTTCACTAATTTTTCATTTATTACAAACAGGAATACAAACAGGACGAACCCAGTAACAGTATTCACATATATAGTACATATGTTATATTGTTATTCAAATTATACAGTAGAAAAATTATATAAAAAATAAAGAAAATAAATAATAAATTCAACATCAATTAGACAATGGAACAAAGGGTTTCTTGAGTTTATTTACGAAGGTAGTTTAGTCAGAAAAAATATCAATGTCCATTATGTTTGAAATAGAGTTATAACTTTTGAAGCATCGATGTGAAGGTGAATTCAAATAGACATTTGTGTTAGGTATGGATGTATGGAATAAATTATAATGGCGAGAGGAATATTGCGGAACGTTGTAATTAATCATAATATTTATAGATGGAGAATGAATCATACATTTTATCAGTTTAAGAGAAAATTTGATGTCGGCGATAGCTCTTCTGTTCATTTCTAATAGAGCATCGTTATTACAACGTCTTTCCCCTGTAAGTTTTGAGCTGAAAGAAATCATGATCTCCGACCCCAAAAACTCCCACACACCAATTTTGTATAGAATCTGACCATAATCACAAAACTCATTCGCCATCCTGAAGTCGCCATCTTGAATTTATAGATTTTGCCAAAAAATTTCAAATATCCGATCGCGAAAACCACCGCATACCAATTTTGAATCGAATCGGACCATAATCACAAAACTTGCCGTTATCTTGGAGCCACCATCTTGAATTTATAAATTTTGACAAAAAATTCATAATCTCCGACCCCAAAAACCCCGGTATACCAATTTTGAATCAAATCGGACCATAATTACAAATCTCGTTCGCCATTTTGTTCTTATTTTTCTCTAACATAAATTCCGTAATGCATTGTCACCGGAATCATGAACACCTGCCAAATTTCAAATTAAGTCGGTAAAAATTCACTTGCAAGATTTTACCCAAACTAAAAAAGTCGATAGCTTGTATAGAAAATAAGTTATAGAGCCTGTACACAACCCCTGTATAGAAGTGGGATAATTCCCCAGAATGGAAATGATGAAACTAGCACAAATTCACTTCACTTCACATTTCCGAACGTGTATTTTTCAAACACCCAGTATATTGTGTACTGTACACCACCGCTGTTGTGTGCAGGTGCCCCATATTATAAGAAAGAGCAAACTTATGAATGCCATAAATTCGATAACCTGACATGTGATATAATCTCCAAGACGTACGGAGTCGATATTCACGAATCCCATTTACCGATCTTGATATAAATGTCACGAATTCGCGATTTCTGAAAGTAGAAATGCTTAGATTGAAGACACAATTCAATTAAAGATTTCCGAATGTCTCTCTGGTGATATTTCTGCGAAAATGTAAAAACGGTTTTAGATCCAATCCAATATATTTTCTCTTGTCATTGAAACACAGTATTTGTATTTTTTTCATTCATATCGATATGTTTTGATCGAGAGAATCGGCTTTCCAATAAAATACCAATCGCAGTAGAAAATCTGTCTTCTGAATACTTCTATCCCCAATCATGGTATACATTTCTTTAAAATCCTTTAATTATTGATATTCAATGGAGTTAATGTGTTTCCAACATTTTATGATGATAAAAATAATATATTCCATATTCGTCTATAGGTGGCTGTGCTCAAAACAAATCTTGTCATTGTGTTCCTGTCAGTTGAGAAACCCAAAAAGAGCAGGAAATCTAAATCACACTCGTTTTCACAAAAATATGGAGGGTAGAATTAGAGAAAATGATGGTTCGTGTATAAGAAGAGACCGAAAATCTAAGCAATTGACTTGTGACCAGCGCAATGGGATTTTACAATTGTTACTGCAATATAAAGTAGGAAACAAATTGAGCCACTATTAACGAAGCTGCAACCAAATTTGACGTAACTCAATTAACTGTATCCTCAATTTGGCGTAGGCCAAATAACAATATGTTAAAGGAACTCCTTGTGCCAATGTGTCAGCTAGAAAGAAACAAAATATTGTAGAAAGCGCAATAATTACTCGGAAGCTTTGAATAAGATCCGGAATATTCATTAATCGTCTCGGTACAATCCGCAGATTGTCGTTTGCAGCTGAAAGCGAATATCTCCAACAGTGAAACCAATGTTGATAGAACAAAACAAACTAGCCCGACCAGCATATTGATTATCAAAAGTGAAGCTAAATATTTTTTTTAAATGATTATTGCGAAAAATATGGAGGGTAGAATTAGAGAAAATGATGGTTCGTGTATAAGAAGAGACCGAAAATCTAAGCAATTGACTTGTGACCAGCGCAATGGGATTTTACAATTGTTACTGCAATATAAAGTAGGAAACAAATTGAGCCACTATTAACGAAGCTGCAACCAAATTTGACGTAACTCAATTAACTGTATCCTCAATTTGGCGTAGGCCAAATAACAATATGTTAAAGGAACTCCTTGTGCCAATGTGTCAGCTAGAAAGAAACAAAATATTGTAGAAAGCGCAATAATTACTCGGAAGCTTTGAATAATATCCGGAATATTCATTAATCGTCTCGGTACAATCCGCAGATTGTCGTTTGCAGCTGAAAGCGAATATCTCCAACAGTGAAACCAATGTTGATAGAACAAAACAAACTAGCCCGACCAGCATATTGATTATCAAAAGTGAAGCTAAATATTTTTTTTAAATGATTATTGCGAAAAATAGTATTAAATATTAAAGAAACTTTCTAATAAAAGACATTAACAACGGACATTGAGACGAAAATGGTTTTACTTGACTCAACTTAAACAATCGTATTATATCTTGCTTGATGCGCAACAGCCCGGGAGATTTCGTAAAAGTAAGCGCTTTGTTACAAAAATCATGTTCATTGCTGCAGTGGCCAGATCTCTGTATGAGTCTGCTATTAAGCAGTATTTTGACCATTTGTTTATCAAGAACGTGTCAAACGAAACAGCAAGAATCTAGAAAGAGGAACATTAGTGACCAAACCTATCGAATCTGACAACCAGCTATTAGATCTAAGTTTCCAGTGGGACATAAAGCAAAACCCATCTACATTCAATAATTCAATGCCAAACCACATGCTTCTTGATAATGATGAAGTTCTGCTGACTGAAGATCCAAAAGAGGTATGGAATATTCAATTCATATCGCAGCCACTATATAATCCAGACTTAAACGTTTTAGATCTTGGTTTCTTCCATTCCATTTAATCGCCAAGAGTCGCAAAAAACTACAGACGAATTGATCGAATGTGTGGAAATTCTTTCATATCATTTAGTAGAGAGAAATTAGATAATGTCTTTTTGACACTTTTGATATCTTGATGAAGCAATGGAAAGAAGCAAAACAAAGTCGTGAAAACTGAAATATTGGCAATGAAGAAAATACATATTTACAAACTTCCATAGTTATTGGGGGGAACTAGATAGAGTAAACATTGAAAATAAAAGGCATCGTAGATTTGAATCAAACATTTAGCAACAATTTATATTCAACTCAAAAGAAATAAGAACAGTTTTGATTGATGGCAAAATGATAATAATAATAATACGTTCATTGTTCATCAAAATAAGTGAAAATGGATCCACAGTTTACAAGTTGGTATCAGTATTTTATGACAAACAATTGGCAGAATTGGTTCAGAATGTGGAACGCATCCACTTCTGATATTCCACCACTGCCAACAAATGCATTTTTCAGTTGTCAATTTTATCATAGGTAAAAAAAGAGGAGAAATAAATTATGAAAGGGATTGAGTTAGGAGAGAGAGAGAAGAGTGAAGATAAAGGGGGAAAGAGAGAAAAAAAGTACCACGGCTATTGAGTATCAAGTAGAATATTTTTGAATTTAATTTTGAAAGAGGTTTGTGAGCTATCGAAGAGAGAGGAGTCTTTATTGTACAGACAGTTGATGCTCGATGCAATATTATAGGAGAACGACCGTCCAAAAATTGTTTTGGAATGTCTGGAAGTCGTTAAAATGGTTTTTTGGCAACCTCGTATCAACGAGTCTGTTTAATCTACACGAAATCGATCGTCAATGACCCCTATTAACCTTCAAGTTATCTTTTGATGCATAATTGTGATATATGCAACTAAACATACACCGAAATCGACCATCAATAACCTGTAAATAGTCGATTTGGTCCATTAATGTATAATTGTGGTATAGGCAACTAAACATATACGAATTCGAATATTATTCAAATGTCAAATCATATTACCTTCGTTCTGTCAAATTTATGTATTTTAAAATCCAAATCTTGTAAGTTTCCTCCTATCGAAAGTTTCATGTTGATCCCAAGAACGAGGTCGACGGAATTTTTTTGTAATCAACTCGTATATTCAAATGGCGATTAATTAATCGCCACCTTCGATACACTGGTTGGTTAAATAACTATTGCCGCCTTGTATTGGAGTTGTGGATATCTATGCGATATGATACTTTTTCGAATAAGTATGATGGTGTTTTTGTAAGAATTAATTTTTGATAGAAGCAATCTATATTTTTCATATCAAGCCATTTCAACTCCTTAAATTTGTGAGATACACCCTCGCATTTTTTTATACCGTAAATAAGCCAAATACAACAGTTCTGGACTTTTTGAAAACGATGGATATCGGAATTATTAAGACAAGATCCATATATAGTATCGCAGTGATTAAACTGTGACAGTACCATGTATCACATAATATTTTTATCTAATGAAAGGAAGTGTCTCTGTGGATATAATAATTTCAGAGCTGAGTACGCATTTCGCAATTTCATATTGATATGTTCCTTAAAACGCAATTTAGAGTTAACTATTAGACCAAGATTCTTACAAGAAGATTTTAATGGTATTGTTGTACCGTCAATTTCAAGAATCATGTTATTACTTATGTGTTCTTGATGATTATCATTGTAAAATATCATGGATGAGGATTTGTTAGGGTTGATTTTCAATAAATGCCTTGAAGAAATTCGGAAGATTGCATCTAAAACAGTATTTATTGCGTATCGTGCTTCATTTAGCTCAGATGGTTCAAATGAGTGATATGAATTCCTGAGTTTTGTATAAGTACTATAATTTGAGATAAAAAAACGGAAATGTCATACACAATTTGTTGAAACGGAGGGAGTAACATTTATTGGAAAAATTCAAAATTTTTGATGTACCGGAAGACCTGTGGGAAGATACTTTCAAGTCGTTAAATTTCCAATAAACTCATAAAATGACTATCTGATTGATTGGAAATAAAAATATTCGATGATCATAAAATGTTATCTATTTTATTGACATCACAGGTTAAAGCAATAAAAATTTCATCTGTAAAAAAACCTATTTACACACTTGCTATCAGCTTTTGTACATTTCACATATGGTAGGTCAATGGTCAAGTTTTTCAACTACAAATAAGTGGGATTATTATTATAGTGTTGAAATACTGAACCCACTTATCCATTTCACAAAAGAAAAAACAGCATTCCACCATATCTGACCAAATAATGACATAATTCCAAAAGCCAATGCTCCCACTGTTGATATAATCCTTACAATGAATAGTGGCAAATGAAAAAAATACAGATATAATTATTAAGGGGAACTAAATAAAAGGAAAGATTAAAGGGAATTAACATTCAGAACAATTGATATTTACTCCAAGGAAAAAAGGAACAGATTTTGAAATAGATAAAAAAATCAACGATATGTATGTAAGTGAAAACAGTGAAAGTACAAAGTGAGTGTAGGGAAAAATGATGGTAATAGTCCCAGGAAAACATGGAACACAGGAACAGAAAGACAGGAGAGAGAATACATTGCTGGTCTGCTTAAAATGGAAAAAATATGTGGGGAAACAAGGATAGACAACAACTAACTCCCCCTAATAATAGAAAAGCATTGAGTTGAGCAAGTACGAGTATACCGCACCCTGCACATACCCAGATGTTTGAGTCAGTTTCTGATTCCGTTTCATCACACCCTTGATTTTTTTAACCATACCAAAAACCCACTGAAAAAGCTATTTCCCTCAACGTCACCATCCTCATATTTTCATTAAAAACACCCAACCTAACAGCGAGCCATCACATAAATTAGATATATTTACATTGTAACTGTAGGAACCGCTTTAATTTCATTAAGTTTTCGAAAGTATCGATATCAAGAACAGGTGTTCGTGCCGGAAATGTTGCGGGGGTGTAGGTTGCAAGTATTTGTAAGTATTCAAATGAAGTGGCTGTCTAAGCAGCTGATATTTTCGTTAGTTTAGACAGGTGAAAAGTGAGGATGGGTCTAATGTTTCGGAGAAAGATGAACAATCACAAGTTGGTGTAAATGTAACCGAAACTAAAAGGATATTTGTCATTTATTAACGATGAGCCACTGCATCGGTCATCGAAGAATATTCGATTGTATTTTTTTGTCATTTTTTGTCGCTGAAGTTTCGGATTGATTTTATACCTTCTTGGTCAGCTATAAAACTACATTTTTAACCGACGAAACCAAAAAGGAGGAGGTTCTCTAGTCGACGCGTATACTTTTTTTTACGTATGATCACGCATAACTTTTTACTGAGACGTCCGATTCCGATAATTCTTTCAGTGGATAGGGTGTACTTCGAAGTTGGTCCCATTTGAATTTAAAAGAGGAAATCCTTCCCTAAGGATAGCAAAATGAAGGATATTGATCACTCACCCTCTGAATTCTGGTCCGTTAACCGATTCTAACAGGCATAACTTTGTACTGGGTTCTTCGATTTGGATGATTCTTTTTTTATTAGATAGGGTATACCTTATAGTCGATCATATTCGGATTTTGAATGGAATTATCCACCCTTACGGGTAGAAAATAGGGAATAATTGATTTTTCACTTGTGAACATTGACACACATATGTAGTTGACAATGACAGATCGCTTATGTCATTATTTTTGTTCTCCTACATTCGTCACAATCATAATATTCTATGACAGGATGGAATGATATACAAAGTAATGAAATAAACTAACCAGAACAACAAAAATAATTTATATTACAACAAATCCAATATTTTTATGATCAGAAACGTTTACGCTTGCCAGTGCTTGATCTGGGTATTCAAAGAAAAAACTTATTTTTCTATAAATCATTCACGATCCACCAGATTCACTGAAAATCTGTCACTTAGGGTGCCCTTGATGAGAAAAAATCACTCCCAAAGAAATATACTTTTTTATGGACCCAGGTTATACAATATGCTTCCACTACAAGTTAAGAAATTAAATACATTGAATTCCTACAAACGTGTTATCAAGGATATTATCGGACGAAATCAGAATATGTATAATACAATTTTCGAATAGTCCTTACAGTAAATGAACGTGTAATCTATAATCACCCACCTGTTTAGGAAAAAAAAATTTGAGAGATTCTATCATCTGAAAAATGGTACTAGAAAGATGATTATAATTTGTAAACAAGTAGATATGAAAATCAGAAAATCAGAGGATATGAAACCGCAATACAAGCTCTTGAAGCTTAGGCGATGTGGATGTTATCTGGTTTTCTGTACCTCATTTTATCACATTTTATAACTCATTATTTATAGTTGCATATGTACACAAAATGGAATGATATGAATAAATTGAAATTGAAATTGAAATTGAAAAAAAAAAAAAATAGTAAAAGTAGATATTCATATTATTTAACTGGTAATAATTGAAGTAAGGTAGGTAAGTAAGTATTTTGGAAGTAATAAAAAAACAAAGAGGTATTAATTAGTAGATTCCAGCCACAAAAGATTTGAAAATAAAAACTTTTTAACAAAAAATCAAACCGACGAAATACGGAACTGAAAAGTAAAAAATAAAATAAACCTTTTTAGTCTCAATAACTAAGCTCCTAAACTAACGTAAGTAACTAATTTTGAGTCGACGCCAAACAAACAAGCAAATGAATTAGATAAGGCGTAAAATGATGGCATCGAGTTGCGCGGTGACATTCTGATAATTTTTTTGAAGTAATTTAATGATCTTTATTGATTGTTCGTTTGTCGCCGACTCAAAATTAGTTACTTACGTTAGTTCAGGAGCTTAGTTATTGAGACTAAGGTTTATTTTATTTTTTACTTTTTAGTTCCGTATTTCGTCGTTTTAATTTTTTGTTAAAAAGTTTTTGTTCCTGTCTATGTTGGAAATTGGTAGTGGATAGAAACTTGTCGATACTGCAGTCAAATGGTACAGCTTGAAATATAAACCGAAATGTGTATAGTCTATGAATAAAATTCTTGAAAAATTATACATTTATTTCGAAACGTTAAGACAAAATTAAATCCAAAACATTACGATAAATTAAGTTAAGATAAGAGGAAGTTGTACTATACTATAAAGCAGTGAATGCAAGGGATTCGTAGTCCTTAACTTTTAACGTTCATTTTTCATTTTGAGAGTATGAAAAAATAAGCACATATTGTTAAAGATCGAATCTATGTTTCGTTTGTCTAACTTTGTCTAACTTTGTCAAAATTCAATATAGTTTTTTCTGAAAAAAATCGCAAAACTCCATGTTTTTTATGATTTTCCCATTTTTTTTAGAAAAGAAACAAATCAAATTCCGAAAAAGTGAGACGAACGGAACATATATTAGATCTTTGCCAACACGTACAAATTTTTGCATCCACTAATAATGAAAAATAAGTCTTAAAAGTTAGGGATAACGAAACCCTTGCATGGCAACATTTTGTACCCGGTGAGTGGCGCCGGTCTCAGAATTCAAAGAAATTAATCATTTACAAATGGAAATAAAATGCATTCTCTTTTTAAAATGTTTACGAGGGATAGTCGGATGGCTAAGGAAATATAATTTCCGTTGAATAATGAATTATATATTTCATATCGTACTGTGGTAAGTGAAAAATTCAGGAAAATTACTCTAAATTTAATAAAACTACCTGCACTGAAATTAGTAGTTTCTGTTCAGGAAGAGCCATTGTCATGACCTCGATTCTTTCTATTCCATATTCCACTCTAACCTACATCGCTAACATAAATTCGTCTTAGAGTTTTCCAATATAGAAAGGAACTCAAGAATAGGGCAATATTACGATGGGGTTATCTCAATAAAAGACACTTATAAATTGAAACTTTTTTTATAAGCGTACCAACATACTCAATTAGGTATTGCTAAAAATTGTGCGCAGTTGATAACTAAAACTAGCTAGCCGTCGTTCAACGGCTGGCTATTTGATAATCGGGCGCCAACTGCAGCAACTAGAAAAGAAGTGTGAAAACCCTTTACATCATGCGAGGGAAGGGAATTCTGTATATCTGCAGCTATCATATCTGTTTTATCTGTGCACAGTGAAATTATTGCTATTTTGATTAATTTTCAACAATGCCGCGCACACGTTAAGGTTCGAAGAAACGATTATGGATGTCATCTTGGAAAGTGTCATCTCGACCCAAAGTTCGTCGAAAACGAAAGATTAGTTGAACTGGAATCGTACGTATATATTTCATTATACCGAGTGTCTTGATAATAAGTCGCCATGTTTCTGAAACACATGTTGGAAGCTGAAGTTACAACGACAATTTTACTGGTATTTTTGTCCCTATAACGTTAGCAAAGCACTTGCTCAAAAATCGATTAAACCTAGGCCAATATTTGTCGAATAATTGTTGTAAATTTGTCGTGAATACAAAAAATTGTCGAGATTTTTTTTTATAGGGGTGGCTGTGTTGATATGAAGTTAGCACTGCCACTACAGTAAATTTACAGTGGAAGTTAATTTCAGAAATATTTTGAACAAAACAAAACAATAAATATATTTTAAATAAAATATCGCCTTTTATGGATATTTCCTGGTGTCCGCAAAAATTTTGAGTTCTTGGCAATATTGCCTTCATATAAGTTCATTTGATATGTGCATTTTACATGGAAAGGCAAGTGTTTTACAATGAATTCGAATTTTCAGAAGATTTTTTTCAACAATGCTCATTGTATATTAATGTTAAGAACCTTAATAAAAAATATTCCCTTTTTATTTCCACCAATCAGGGTATTATTGGTACGATGAATCAATCATTTTCACCCAATTTTGATATTACTTCGTATCTATTTTATTTGGTAGAAGGTAAAATTCTTCTACAACTCTTCAAAGGCAAAGTATTTTTTTCAACCTAATCTCCTCAACTCTCCGTCATGTTATTATAAAATCGTCTAGAGAATTGGGGCACGTTTTGGTTTTGATTTGCTCATTTGAACAATTCAAGTAATTTGTAGGAAAACTCAAATACGATTTTATTTTATTTTAACGGACCTCTAAATTTTGACATTTAGTTTTGTATCCATGGCTAAGTTGAACTTCAACAAATCATTAAGAAAATCTCAATATGCATTCAGTTACATATATTCTTCATTCAAATGATATTCACTATATATTATCAGAGTCAAAAAGTTATTTGAGGTTTACATATCATTTGACATAGTTACTATGAACTTCAACCTCTTCAAGAATTGAACCTGCCAGGTGATTTTTGAAATGATTATATATTTATCAGAATTTGGAAGCGGTATAGTCTCCGTCGGATTAATCATGGATATGAATATTTTTAATATAAAGAATAGAATACAAGTTTCTGAATGGTTCCAAAGTTACTCAATGGTTTCAAAGTTACTCTGATAATATGTTTCTGTTATATACTGTAACGAACCTAGGCCGGACCTGTCGCCTCGCGTGTTGCCGTCGACAGCGATGAGATCATCCCCGGAGATGTTCGAGAACAGTCCAGTCGTTCTGCCGCGAAAAACAACGGTCAATATTGGAAACAATTGGAACATGCCGTCGCCAACCGTCCGAATTCGAAACATCGAGAATGCTGTATCGGAGATAAATAGACAGCCCTCAAGAGGGAGTGGACAGTCTGAACGAGCCCATGCGATCGAGCTATTCAGTGGCGTAGTAATATAAATTAAGTTGTAGATTAAGTGTTAAATAAATTAGTTAAACCAAGTTAAGTTTATTTACGTTACAATTGGTGTCGGAAGTGAGATTTTGAAAATAAACAAGTGATCGTGGAGTGGATAGTCAGAAAATAAATTGACAGACCTTTTTGTACATCCAAAATAGACAGTGGCCGGTTTTCGCGAAGTGGACAATTGTGCGTGGGAATATAAACTGATACACTGTTCGCGTGAAACAGAAAATAGACAGTGGCCCGGTTTTCGCGAAGTAGACAATTGTGCGTGGGAATATAAACTGATACACTCTTCGCGTGAAACAGACAATAGACTGGTGGCCCGTGGAAAAGAATTCGCGAAGTGAATTTTTAACAAACTGATAACTTTTCGTGTAAAACAGACTGATACCTCGTCAAAGACAAAATGTGTTCAAGAAAAGTGCGCCTTGCGGATTTGAAGGTAGCGGAATTGAAACAGGAATTGGAGGAAAGGAACTGGAAACAACAGGTAAAAGCAAGTACTCCAGGAAAGACTTGCAGAAGGACTTATACAAGAAGGTGAGGACCCCGAAACATTTTTATTCGAAGTTCCCGGAGGTGATTTAAGTTTGGTAATGAATAAACTCGAAGAAACTACTAAATCCGTGAAAGAAGAACTGCAACAAAATTCAAGAAGTCTGGAAGAAAATGCTAGAAATCTGGAAGAGAAGCTTCTAGAAAATTCAGAACTGGAAGAAATCTAGAAAATTCAAGAAGCCTGGAAGAAAATGCTAGAAATCTGGAAGAGCAGCTTGAAGAAAATTCTAGAAATCTGGAAGAGAAGCTTCTAGAAAATTCAAGAAGCCTGGAAGAGAAGTTCCTGGAAAACACAGAAGGTCTAAAAAAGAATGTGTGGTGTGGCTAATTTTCTAGAAGAAAGAATGGGAACCGTTGAGACAGAGATAGATAAAATTAGGGAGCAAAATGAACACGGAGGTAGATAAAATCAAAGATGGGGTCGAGGCAGAAATGGACAAAATAAAGGAAACAATCTGTAAGCTAGAAAAACGAATTAATAGTGCGCCCTCCACAGAGATGGTTAACGAAAATGCAATGCTGGACTTGAGTTTGAACTTGGATAAAGTTCAAGAGGGTATAAAAGATGTCAAGGTCATTTCAGAAATAGGGAAGCTTTCCATGAAGCCGCCTCAGTTCGACGGAAAAACTCCATGGGCAAATTACCGCCGGCAGTTTGAAGCAGCGGCCAAAGCAAACGGATGGAATGCAGGGGAAAGAGCTGTAGCACTGACACTTGCATTACGTGGAGAAGCGACAAATATTCTACAAACTCTCACCACCCAAGAACAGGAGGACTATGATCAGCTGATTAAACATCTAGAATTACGATATGGCCACGCCCATTTGGAACACGTATACCACTCCCAGCTGAAAAATCGCTGCCAAAAATCGGGCGAATCCTTACAAGAATTCGAAACTGACATTGCACGCTTGGTTCGTCTCGCATATCCATCCACACCAGAAAATGTAATGGAGCGACTAGCGGTTCAAGCATTCCTGGATGGACTCCGTGACCAAGAAACCAGACAAGCGTTGACACTAGCCCGTCCAACACATCTCGTAGACGCACTGGCACGCGCTTTGGAATACGAGGCAGCGAAACAATCTTGCAAAGCCAGAGTAAAGTCCGAATGATTGAGGAAGACTCACAGGAGCCTGCTAATTTGGAAGCTGCCATAAGGAAAGTGATTAAGGAAGTGTTCCCTGAGAAAAGGCAGATAAGATGCTGGAATTGTGGCAAAATTGGACATGTGCGTAGCAAATGTCCAACATTCGAAAACACGACTCCGATGCAGGAAAACTAAAGAAGGTCGACGAGAAGGGGCAATCGTCGGCCTGTGTCCAGCAAGCCCCGGTTAACAACGCATATGTCGCTATCCTGCAACGACAGAACAGAGGTGTTTTCGTAGACGGTCTCATCAATAACGAGCCTTGCACCATGCTGCTAGATACAGGTGCGACTAGGACAATTCTCGGACCTTCCTTTGCCAGAACACCGGAACGAATTGAACCGACAACTTGAAGCTACGCACAGCAACAGGGGAGCCAGCTACTGTATATGGCGAGCTACCGATTGAAATAATTTTGGGCAGCACTAAAGTGAAACATCAGGCACTTGTAGCGGACATCGAAGACGATGCAATCATCGGAATGGACATCATGAATTCCAGAGGGTTTGAATTGGATTTCAAAGACGGCGTCCTACGTGTCAACGGAGAAGAGCTGGTGCTTCATGGGAGAAGTGAGGGGTTGATCCGTGTGTTGTTGGCTGAAGATGTAAGCGTACCTGAGAGGGCTGAAACCATTCTGGAGGCTCGCCTGGACGGGAGTACGAGCAGTGGAAACGTGGTGATGTTCGAGCCCAAACTTCATGATGAGAAAATTGGACGAGGGATTGCACTAGGGAAGACCTTGTTGCGTGCTGACAAATTTGTGCCCGTAAGGGTCATGAATGTCAATTATTTTCCAGTGACCTTGAAGAAAGGAACAATATTGGGGCACTGCTCGTCAGTTTCCTCAGTGATCCGGAGTGTACGAGGTACGATTAGCCAACCCAACAACTTGCCCACAGAACTAGAAAAATTAGTTGCCATCTCTTCCAAAGATATAAAACCAGCTCAACAGCCCAAACTAAGAGATTTAGTTAAGAAGTACCAAGACATCTTCGATACCGGACAAGGAAAAGGAGGTCGAACTAATGTGGTCCAGCACAAGATTGATACTTGGGGTGCCCGACCGATCCGGCAATCAGCAAGAAGACTTCCTCTTGCCAAGAAGGAAGAGGCTGACAAAATAGTCAGCGATATGGGAAAAGAAGGAGTTATCGAACCATCTGACAGTCCCTGGTCCTCTCCAGTCGTACTGGTGAAGAAAAAGGACGGATCGACACGCTTTTGTGTAGACTATCGCCAACTTAATAATGTCACGAAGAAGGACAGTTACCCTCTCCCAAGAATAGATGACACCCTAGACACGTTGGCTGGTTCCACGATTTTCTCGACCCTTGATCTGAAGAGTGGATATTGGCAAGTAGAACTGACTCAGGAAGATCGAGAAAAGACTGCTTTTACCATCGGCTCAGGATTGTGGCAGTTCACCGTTATGCCATTCGGGCTCTGTAATGCTCCCGCCACATTCGAAAGATTGATGGAAACAGTACTGAAGGGACTCTCATGGAACACGTGTCTAGTGTATCTCGACGACATAATTGTGGTCGGCAGATCGTTTGAGGACCACGTGAAAAACTTGGAGGAAGTATTCCTGCGACTGAGGAACTCGGATTGAAGCTGAGCCCTAAGAAATGCCATCTGTTCCAAAAGAAGTACGATACCTCGGCCACGTTGTCTCTGGGGAAGGAGTAGCAGTGGACGACCAGAAGATCAAAGCTGTTAAGGATTGGCCCATCCCAAAAGACATTCACCAACTTCGAAGTTTCCTTGGTTTATGCACATACTATCGCCGATATGTGCTGGGATTCGCCAACATCGCTAAACCACTGACCAAGCTCACGGAAGGCCAAACAAAGTTCCAGTGGTCCGAAGAATGTCAAGACTCATTCAGGAAGCTGAAAGGAGCTTTGATCAACGCACCTATACTGAGCTATCCCCTACCCAAAGGGAAATTCATTTTGGATACGGACGCCAGCAACGTGGGACTTGGAGCTGTCCTATCTCAGATCCAGGAGGGACAGGAGAAGGTCATTGGTTATTTCAGCAAGACGCTTAGCAAACCAGAGCGCAATTACTGTGTCACCAGGCGAGAGCTGTTAGCTGTTGTAAAGGGAGTGGAACACTTCTACAAGTACGTGTATGGAAGAAGATTCCTGTTGAGAACTGACCATGCAGCTCTCAAATGGCTCTTACAGTTCAAAAATCCTGAGGGTCAAGTAGCACGTTGGATCGAGAGACTCCAAGAATTCGATTTCGAGATCGAACATCGAGCCGGAACTAGCCAAGAATGCAGATGCCTTGTCGCGAAGACCATGTCCAGATGATTGCTCTCATTGCCGACGAGCAGAAGAGAAAGAAGCAACACTTTGTAGAACCGCGGCAATGGATGACAACTGGAATGACAGCAAGATCCAGAAAGCCCAAAGAGAGAGACCCCGACCTTGGCTTAGTCGTCAGCTGGAAGAAGGGCAATCGAAGACCATCATGGCAGGAAGTCGCAGGTTACTCGCCGGCTGTTAAGTCCTATTGGGCACAATGGAACTCTCTTATTCTGGACAATGGGATCCTGAAACGTGTGTTGGAGGCCGATATTGGTGGGAAGACAGACGCCAAATCATTGTTCCCAGGAACAGAAGAGAGGAAGTGCTGCGGGAAATCCATGATGGAGTCGCCGGAGGACATCTGGGAGTGACGAAGACCCTGCAGAAAGTGAGGCAGCGGTTTTACTGGGCCAATTGTCAAGCTGACGTCCAGGACTGGTGCAGAAAGTGCGCTGTATGTGCTGCTAGCAATGGACCTCGAATACGACCCAAGGCCCCGATGCGTCAGTACAACGTAGGCAGCCCGTTCGAGAGAATCGCCATTGACATCGCCGGCCCGTTTCCTGTATCCGACCACGGGAATAAATACATCCTTGTGGCAATGGACTACTTCAGTAAGTGGGCGGAAGCCTATGCCCTGCCCAACCAGGAAGCCATCACCGTCGCCGACGTCTTGGTGAAAGAGTGGATATGTCGATTCGGTATTCCAATGGAGCTGCACTCGGATCAAGGCAGAAATTTCGAATCCAACCTTTTCCAAGAAATATGTCTACTGCTGAACATCCGCAAGACAAGAACCACGGCCCTACATCCGCAGTCCGATGGAATGGTGGAACGGATGAACAGGACGATCAACCGCCACTTGTCCAAGGTTGTCTCTGACCATCAAAGAGACTGGGACCAGTATCTTCATTTGTTCCTGATGGCCTATCGATCCGCAGTACACGAGTCAACCGGTCAAACTCCTGCTAGTATTATAATGGGCCGAGAACTGCGACTGCCTTGTGACCTGAAGTTTGGGATACCGCCAGGACAAGACACTGCGGGAGAGGACTACGTCAGCAAACTTCGGCAGAGAATGGACGACATCCACGAACGAGTCCGGTTGAACATCCAGAGTGCCAGCGATAAAATGAAGAAGACCGACGCTGGAGGATTTAAGGTTGATGACCTGGTTTGGCTGTACAACCCCAAACGTCGTCGTGGACTATCACCAAAGTTGCGGAACTCGTGGGAAGGCCCGTATAAGATCGTGAAAAGGATAAACGACCTTGTGTACCGAATCCATAAGCCACCCCGAGGGAAACCAAGGGTCGTCCATTTCAACAGGTTGGCCCCTTACGCTGGAAACCATGACCAAGTTCGCACCCTCAAGCCACCGGAGGATGATATGACGTTCGAGAAGTTTATGTCCTTGTATTCAAACGGGCAGAAAGTTCTACATGGGGTTACTAGAGAGGAGTCACGAGACCTTTTCGAGGTGCCTGCTGACTACGCACTAGCGCACTGTGTGGCAGAAGATCTTCGAATGTCCAGGGGCATTGCCGTAGTGTTCTCCAAGAAATTTGGTCAACTCCAAACACTGCGGGAGCAGAATCCAGAAGTTGGTGGGTGCTACAGTTGAAGAAAGGCCAGAGAAACATCTACTACCTAGTTACCAAGAGGCATTCCCAAGATAAACCGTCCTATGAAGATGTCTGGAAGAGTCTCACCAAACTAAGAGATACTATGGTGGACCAGAATCTGGCGGATCTAGCAATTCCAAAACTATCCTGTGGTATTGATGGGTTGGACTGGAGAGTCATAAGAAGTATGCTGGAGGCGATATTCAGATCCAGCGGCGTCAGGATTTTGGTTTGCTGTAACCCTCTTCCACGACCGATCATGAAGACCGTGGAGTGTTACTTCCATCGAACTTCACGGTGCAGATATGGAGTCATGCAGATATCGTCACACTCCAAGGATGAAATTTCGGGACGAAATGTCTTTAAGAAGGGGGCAATGTAACGAACCTAGGCCGGACCTGTCGCCTCGCGTGTTGCCGTCGACAGCGATGAGATCATCCCCGGAGATGTTCGAGAACAGTCCAGTCGTTCTGCCGCGAAAAACAACGGTCAATATTGGAAACAATTGGAACATGCCGTCGCCAACCGTCCGAATTCGAAACATCGAGAATGCTGTATCGGAGATAAATAGACAGCCCTCAAGAGGGAGTGGACAGTCTGAACGAGCCCATGCGATCGAGCTATTCAGTGGCGTAGTAATATAAATTAAGTTGTAGATTAAGTGTTAAATAAATTAGTTAAACCAAGTTAAGTTTATTTACGTTACAATACTTATTCATGTCATGGTGAAGAAATATATGAAAAAAGAAAACAATCCGGCTTTTCCGCAAATTTGTAGATATCATTAATATATTTCAAATCTAACTACTTCGTGCACTTCTGTATTAATTAACGAAAAAATATTAGAGAAACACGAGATTTTACTCCTCAACTTTATCAAGACAAATGAATCGGTTTTTCACGATAAGCATTTCCGTCTTCGGTTATTTTTTTTAACTAGTGTTCTCCCAGTGAAATAGATTTTTCCAGAATAATTGTGTAACTACTCAAAATATTGCAAGAAAGGAATTTGAACGAGAGTACTCAATTACACAACTCATTTAATATTTATAACAGAGTATCAAAATAAATCTTCTAATGACGATGATTATCGAAAAGCCATTTGAATATTTCCAGCGGAAATTCAGATACACGGAATAGCAATTTGTTTGTTTTTTTTTTTCACGAAATGCAAATCACGAAGTCGCTATTTATGCGAGTATTGAGGACCGTGAGACTTCGATATTCTAATGGCAGAGAGCCCACTCCGAGATGATTGAACTATCGAGACAAAGAGAGACAATATAGATAAAAACAAGTTTTTACAGAGTATTGCTGGGGTAGAACTGGCTACAAAATTGAAATTCGAACGGATTTTCTCAATTTCGAGTATTTTTTAATTTTTTAAACTCCTCCAGGGTGATTCAAACTATTGTAGGTGAATATTAAAACTTGTATATTAGTGAGGGTTTTGCAGTTGATAATATGAATCTGACTTTCGCAGAATAATTGTAAGATTGAACTTACAGTGACCCTTGGTCGTAGTTGTATTTGTGATGAAAACTTCTCTGTGATTTCCACTCGTCTAAAACAGGTAGGATTCGCTTGTTTTGCCAGAATATCCAAGTTTGTACTTGGGTTTTCATTGCATGACATTGTATCAAAATACTCTGGAATAATTCATAAAATCTCTTTCATTTCCTCTGAACTGAACCGATGTTAGAAATGATGGAAATAACAAATTTAGATTTAATAATTATATTGTTTTTCTAAAAATATCGAAATGTGACAAATATCATTTGTTAAAAACTCAAATAGTGTGCCGTAAGGACTATGACATTCATCGACTACTCAACTACGTACACTATGCCAGTGAGAGGAAATATGTACCAAAAACAGATATTTTGACGTTTCTTCTATTTTCATCATAAAAAGTGATATTTTGGAACAAAAGTATGTTTTGATGCAAGTGCGAAATATCACCAATTCACGGTCTGGAATTCACCAATCCATAGAAAAGAATGAAAGATTTTGCTGAAAACATGAAAAATAGTTCCTATATCTGAGTATTCGGGAGGTATTCGTTATTATTTGCATGAAATTTGTAGACATTTTATCAGGAAACTCTCGAATAATTGAGTATCTTTCATTTCCACTGAATCAATATCGGAAACAATAAAAATAACAAATTGAAATTGAAAATCGAAATTCGACAAATCCTTTTCCTTCATTTTTGATAACTCAAAATGTGTGCTCCAGGGTAATTCAAACTATTGTAGGTGAATATTAAAACTTGTATATTAGTGAGGGTTTTGCAGTTGATAATATGAATCTGACTTTCGCAGAATAATTGTAAGATTGAACTTACAGTGACCCTTGGTCGTAGTTGTATTTGTGATGAAAACTTCTCTGTGATTTCCACTCGTCTAAAACAGGTAGGATTCGCTTGTTTTGCCAGAATATCCAAGTTTGTACTTGGGTTTTCATTGCATGACATTGTATCAAAATACTCTGGAATAATTCATAAAATCTCTTTCATTTCCTCTGAACTGAACCGATGTTAGAAATGATGGAAATAACAAATTTAGATTTAATAATTATATTTTTTTTTCTAAAAATATCGAAATGTGACAAATATCATTCGTTAAAAACTCAAATAGTGTGCCGTAAGGACTATGACATTCATCGACTACTCAACTACGTACACTATGCCAGTGAGAGGAAATATTACCAAAAACAGATATTTTGACGTTTCTTCTATTTTCATCATAAAAAGTGATATTTTGGAACAAAAGTATGTTTTGATGCAAGTGCGAAAATCACCAATTCACGGTCTGGAATTCACCAATCCATAGAAAAGAGTGAAAGATTTTGCTGAAAACATGAAAAATAGTTCCTATATCTGAGTATTCGGGAGGTATTCGTTATTATTTGCATGAAATTTGTAGACATTTTATCAGAAAACTCTCGAATAATTGAGTATCTTTCATTCCCACTGAATCAATATCGGAAACAATAAAAATAACAAATTGAAATTGAAAATCGAAATTCGACAAATCCTTTTCCTTCATTTTTGATAACTCAAAATGTGTGCTCCAGGGAAATTCGAACTATTGTAGGTGAATATTAAAACTTGTATATTAGTGAGGGTTTTGCAGTTGATAATATGAATCTGACTTTCGCAGAATAATTGTAAGATTGAACTTACAGTGACCCTTGGTCGTAGTTGTATTTGTGATGAAAACTTCTCTGTGATTTCCACTCGTCTAAAACAGGTAGGATTCGCTTGTTTTGCCAGAATATCCAAGTTTGTACTTGGGTTTTCATTGCATGACATTGTATCAAAATACTCTGGAATAATTCATAAAATCTCTTTCATTTCCTCTGACTGAACCGATGTTAGAAATGATGGAAATAACAAATTTAGATTTAATAATTATATTTTTTTTCTAAAAATATCGAAATATGACAAATATCATTTGTTAAAAACTCAAATAGTGTGCCGTAAGGACTATGACATTCATCGACTACTCAACTACGTACACTATGCCAGTGAGAGGAAATATGTACCAAAAACAGATATTTTGACGTTTCTTCTATTTTCATCATAAAAAGTGATATTTTGGAACAAAAGTATGTTTTGATGCAAGTGCGAAATATCACCAATTCACGGTCTGGAATTCACCAATCCATAGAAAAGAGTGAAAGATTTTGCTGAAAACATGAAAAATAGTTCCTATATCTGAGTATTCGGGAGGTATTCGTTATTATTTGCATGAAATTTGTAGACATTTTATCAGAAAACTCTCGAATAATTGAGTATCTTTCATTCCCACTGAATCAATATCGGAAACAATAAAAATAACAAATTGAAATTGAAAATCGAAATTCGACAAATCCTTTTCCTTCATTTTTGATAACTCAAAATGTGTGCTGTAGGGACTATGACGTTCATTGACTCTACAAGAGAAAGTATGATTTGATGCAAAAAGTGATTTATGCTCTTGAATTCGCCAATCTATATGGAAGAGAATATTTTGGTGGAAATATAAAAATTTTTCAATCTTTTGCATAAATTTATAAATTATATCAAAATTGATGAAATACTGAACCAATGTTTGAAGTTATGGAAATAATAAGTTTGGATTCGGGATACTTTTCATTGTACGTCTTAAATCATTTGGTGATTTAACGAAATCAAATGTTTTTTATTCGAGAAAAATTATTTTTATTCGACTAAGTCTGATTGTTGAATCCATTTTGGATTCAAACATGGTGAATTAGAATGAACGTTTGACTATAATAATACAAGAATGAAAACTAAAATGAAAGCAAGACTACAAAAAAATACTTTTTTAGACTTTTCCTATACCTCTCAGTATATCCAATGATAACTTGTTAAAAGAAGATCGAATCGACTCTAATGCGGAATCAAGGTACCCCTGTCATTTTCTCCTTTTTCGGACGATATTTGTTTTAGCAGACCATGAATATCGTATTCAGTTGTCAAAGACGACATCAGGCTTGTTGACCTGTATTTGCCTGAGTATAGGAAATGAGTAGTTCCAATATATTTAGCATTTCTCATTTTCTACAATGAACTCAGTCTTATAATATCCAACTCTTGTATGCCATAATTTACCCTTCCATAATATCGCGGAAAATATGCACCCTTCTCCTTTTGCAATCCGAAAAATGACTCCTCTTTGGGATAGATATTACGGCAGAAAGAATGGGTTGATGTGACTATTGTTTCAAAATTACCATTTGAAATCCACCATATTTTTCAAAACATATGTTGGTATCGCCGCTCACTAAGCGAATTTATCGTCTCATTAAACAGAATCAATACTCCCTGGAAGCCCTTTTACGACAAATGACAAACGCGCCATGTGGCTGGCATTAAATTCGACTCGTGACAATAAAAAATATTTTACAGTTGTTGAACACCACAACGATATCACTTGTTTTCTGTCATAATATTTACGCTAACAGTTTTGATAATATGCACTGAAAAATAGTCATGAAAATCTACAGTGGAAATGAGTCATAAACACGCTTCATTAACGGCGTATTTATTTATCCAATATATTAAAATATAAAGAAATAATGTTGTTTTATAATCTTCCACTATTTATGAAGTATGGCTGCCATATGCTGACGCTCTTTGGATTCATACATTGCTAGAGAAGTTGAAACTATTCATCTTCACATTGATGATATCATTAAAAGTTATGTGAACGGTCTCACGATGACATGAATTATACAAAGCGCTACTGTATATTGAGTAACTGGACAAGAGAATATTTATGGTTGAATAAAATTCTAGAATTGTATAGATTTGGATTTTATGACAACAATTTTATGTTCAAAATGAATCGGGTTGCGAGCCATACAATTTTCAAATGCATTTTTTTTTCAGTAGTATGTTATTACATTGGTAATTGTTCGAAAAAAATTATAAAAGCCTATACAACAAGCTTGAGAAAGTTGTTATAAAATTTTTGAGCATTTATCAAAGTTCGAGGGTTATTCGATAGTTTTTTTTAATAATTATAGAAAAAAATACAGAGCAAAAAAACATTTAAAGGTGCAACTAACAAAAGAACAATTAGAAAAGTTTTTACTACAAACAGTATTTTTTATATATTTGATTCGGAATTTGTTATAAACATTTACACTAATTGAGATATTGAAAGTATTCCATTTGAATAATCCACGCTGTATAAGTAAAGATTCATGAAACACTTTGTGCTCCTACTTCAACCATTCACAACTTCATATTGAGAATTATAAACCGAGTGCGAATAAAACATTCACCTACACAATGGGGTAGTGAATCAACTATTTTTAGCGCGTTATATGTGTACTAATATAGCAGCATTAAGTAATAGTCTTCTATGTTTCTAACTCATCCATTACTAGATATAGAAAGCACTGCATTATCTGCTCTGGATCTAGAAACGGGGATCCTAAAATGCCCGCATTTTATTACCCCTGATTTTATCTGATATTCACTTCGGCGTGGGTTATTTCTGACGTAATGAATAAATCTTTTTCTTTAATTAATGTCTATTTCCAGAATCTGCTGCTTTTATAATTAGAAATGGGGTTCTAGACCGAAATATATTTTCGTTTGTTTATGGTATGATTCCTTTTCTATCCGAGATTGAAAGAATACTGGCATATCAGCATTGTAAGTGAATATTGGGTGGCGCTTTATTACTTTAGATGAGAATGAATATACTGGGTACTAGAAACATTTTGGAATGAAACATTGATAAAACATTTCTAGGGCTGCAAGAAGTCAATTTTATCGGTCAATACAATTCAATTCAATTCAATTGGTATTCAATAAAAAATGAATGTTATTGTCTTGAGGCCATTTTTTTCAAGAACCTTTGTATTTGGAAATCTCATTGTAATGCGCTTCCGCATGCACACAGTTTGTATACAGGGTGAGTCAGGAGTACTTCGTTTCCAAGATACAGGGTGTTAAAGTTTTATTTTAGTTTTTTTCAAATAACTTTCGAAATACTGACCTTAATTGAACGAAAAATTGGTATTGGAGAGGTTTTCTGAGGTGTCGAATTCGAACCTGATATTATTATTGCTCTTACTCGTAGGGGTTGCCACCTTATTGTCTTTTTCTTTTTTGAAGATTCATAACTTTTTTGAGCGTAGTTCTAGCACATTTTTCTGTAGAAAAACCAACTTCTCTATCATATCTATGTAAAAAAGCTACCCCTGTTACAAGTCGCTATAAGCAACCGTTTTCTATATATTTGGACATGAAAATTTCAAGTCGATTATTTGATAATCGATGCGTGTTTATTTATTTATTTACGGTAATAACCATTACACCCAGTACAATTACATATACCTTACACCTACTATACAAAATACAATACAAAATACCATACAACACAATACAATATACAAAAAATAGACAAAAAAGTTAAAAAAAATTGGGTTACTATATATATCCACAAAAACTTTCACTTTGCAGAACCTTAATGCCCTAATTTAAAAATTGTGGTCATACGTATAAAAGAACGAAAAAATATACATCCACTACTCAGCAGACAATTATAATATTTTTATGATAATCAGTAAGTTCCATACATTCATCTAGTATTATTGAGCCAAGTGTTTGTTTTTTAGGTCACGTCTGAAAGTAGAAAATGGTATGCCGAAGTAGTTCAAATCTACTTCATTCGCATTTCTTACCATTCTTGTTAGAGGGCTGTGGAGTCCGTAGTTACTGTAATGATGTTTGATATGAAAGGTATCATTAGATCTAGTGCCAGAATTATTAGTTTTAAACTCAATATGAGATAGGAGATCTGGAGAACAAACATCACCTGCTAGCAACTTGAACAGAAAATATAAGTCGGTTTCTATTCTCCTGTTCTCTAGAGTAGTTATTTTTAATAAAGAACATATGTCTGCGTAATCATAGTCATAGTTGTTCCCCTGAATTCCTAGTTTGTATGCAGAAGATATTAAAAATTTATGTTGAACAGTTTCCAACATGTTGATATAAGTCTGATAGTAAGGGTTCCATACTACAGACGCGTATTCCATGTTTGAACGGACAAAAGCGCAGTAAAGAACCTGTTGAAAATTTGTTGAAAATATAAACAGGATGTTCATAAAATCAGATGTGGAATCATCTGCAACTGAAAGATGAACTTTAGTCACTATCTTCCATCGTCAAGATAACCTCTTGTGGGGTATTCATGTTGAAAAGGGAAACATTCTCAATTGAATATTGATAGAAAGATTTTTCTGTGAATTGAAAAATCCACGATTAAAATGAAGTTATCTCATGTGAATGTCTAACAGAAAACAACTACTTCCTCGGCTAAAGCCACGCTGGAAATTGAACTACATATGATAGATATTCTGAAAAGGCCCTAACTCAAAAGAAAAAATCTGAAATTGAAAATTTGCATTTTCATTCAGATAGTTATTTGATTTTCTATTCCAGTATTAATTAAGAACTCATAAGGATGAATGAGGCAAAGAAGAATGTTTTCCATTCACAGAAAAATCTTTCTATTAATATTCAATCGAGAATGTTTCCCTTTTCAACATTATTACCATTATTTTGCATTTTTCACAAGAATGCTTGAAATGAATTTGACGTTCGAGTAAGTAGTTTTGGTTTTCTGTAGGGGGCGCCACTGATTCTATTTATTTTTACTCGTTTGAAATAGTTATTTTTGTATCAAGGTTGCAAAATCTGTATTTGTTTTAATAAAATTTGCAAGAAATATCAACATTTCATTCCAAGGAATTTTGAATATGTAGAATAAAATAAAATAAATGAAACTAAATTGTTCAAAGTGTCCATCTTCAGCGAAGATACAGGCATTTAGTCTTCTAGTCATTGAATCTCGTACCCGCTCAAAAATTATTGGTGTGTTTCTTATTGTTTCACAGGCGTCTACTATTCGGTTTCTTAGATCTTCCTCGTTCGCTACTGGAGTTTTATAAACTAGATCTGGGGACCTTGGTGCCCATGCCTGGTTAGGTTCTTCTTCACCCTTACCGATTTTCCAGAGCCCAAACTTGGTTGTTATGAAAGTTTGTGATAGCATTTCGGGAGAAGTTTGCATCGTCCGTGAAGAGTACATATCTTAAAATTGAGGATTTCCAGCCACCTATCTCAAAAACCACTGACACATAGTAATGCGTTGGGGAAAGTCTCGTGGAAAAAGAGCTTGTACCCTTTGAATATGGTATGGATGAAATTGTTGATCGTGGATAATTTTCCAAACTGAGGACTGAGTAGAATTGAGAGCTTGAGCAATTATTCTTGTACTTATTTCTGGATTCTCCTCGAGAGCGTTCAAAACAGCTTCTTCCAATTCTGAGGTTCGGACTGCTCGTAGTCTTCCAATAATATCAGCTGCCCTCTTAAAGCTACCTGTTTCTGCCAAACGACGGTGGTGACTGGTAAATAGTGTAGCTGAAGGCAGTACTCGATAAGGAAATCGCTCCTGGTGAATACACGTCTTGCTTCGCGCGCATTGCCATCCGCAAGGCCATAAACGAAATGCATATCGGCTAAATAAGCATTATTGTTTGAATAATCCATTTTTTTCAAAATTAGTGTTCTAAAACTTCAACAAAACAACAAAACGTTTAACTGTCACATAATATGTAATTACCAAAACTACTTACTTAAATGTAAGATGTATAAAAATCCTGGTGCTTGCACTTATACCTGTGGAAGTTTGGGATCGACTTGGCGACACTTGGCCTACTTGATAATAGAGATTACTAGCGTGTCAGATGGCGCCAATTTCGTTTTACTTTCAATTCAGTAACAGGGTATATTTATTTCCTCAGATTTCCTCTTGAGGCGAACTGTTCGCGGGTTCTAATCCTAGCTTTGCTATTGGTTGAAAAGAGACATTTGTCAAACTTCACCAATACCAAAGCTAGAATTAGAAGCCCCCGAACATTGCACAAAGAAAGCACTGTAGTGTTGTTTTTCGTATTTTATACCATTTGAATTTGAGTTTTACTGCATTTTGACAGACGGAGAATGGGAAATGAAATTGTCATTAAATTTCAGAAATTATACAATTCAATGCATACAATATGATGAACTATGAAAATATCATTATTAGTCAATTTGTCAAGATTTGAACTTGCTTTTGGTACTGAATACAGGTGAAAATTCGAATCTGCTGCTTTATACTATCCACACAAAATACAAATGTGGCCCATCATACAAAAAGTATCATTACACATTATACTACCTGAAAATAAACAATTCCTAACGCACTAATGAACTGATGAACGAGTGATTTTCCAAAGAACAAACTCAGGAATAAGTTAAGCAAGATTTCAAATCAAAGAGCTTGAAAACGCATAGATACCGACAAAACACTGGAAATAATCTCATATAAGACGCTGCAGAAGTCAGAAATTAAGTTCTGACATTAAGCGTAGATAAACATTTTTGGACTGCGCCATCTACCACAGAGAGAGAAGCTCTTTTGAAGTAACAGGTGGTGTCCCCTCGAAAATCTAAACAATATCGAATCAGTTCATTCACCAGGGTTCTTAGACATCTTCATTAAATGTCAAATTCATTTCCTAAGCATTCTTGTGAAAAATGCAAAATAATGGTAATAACTCCAACACGCATCGATTATCAAATAATCGACTTGAAATTTTCAAGTCCAAATATCTAGAAACCGGTTGCTTATAGCGACTTGTAACAAGGGTAGCTTTTTTACGTAGATATTATGGAGAAATTTATTTTTCTACTGAAAAATGTGCTAGAAAAACGCTCAAAAAAGTTATTAATCGTCAAAAAGAGAAAGACGAGTGGGTGGCGCCCCCTACGAGTAAGAGCAATGATAACATCAGGTTCGAATTCGACACCTCAAAAAACCCCTCAATACCAATTTTCGTTCAATTAAGGTCTGTATTTCGAAAGGTATTTAAAAAAAACGAAAATAAAAATAAAACTTTAACATCCTGTATCTTAGAAACGAAGCGTTTCCGGACATATATTCATTTGAACAATTCATATTAGAATATTGTGGGAAATCACCTCCTGAAGTTTGTCAAAGTACTTACGACTCACCCTGTACACTATGAAATAAATCACCAACTTCTGCCCTTTACTTTAAAATTACAGGAATTGGTGGAGTTGATAAAAGTTCCCGCTGACACTTTTCCTTTTCGACTAAATTCGACTTATTTTTTTTTCATTAATGTATCAGTTTTGTTTAATATTTCCTTCAATCAAATCTCCTACTTCATTCTAGCCGCACCATTCACCACGCTTTCCTCGACAATACTCGTAGAAAGCCATTTAGGATAGTTCATTAGTACTTCGCTAGTGTCACCAGCATTCAGTTGTTTATCTTCCAGTACATGAAGCTTACACTGATACCGTAGTAATTGCATTGAGCGATTATCAAAGCAGCTGAAGACTTGATAGAGTTCTTACATGCATCTGCTGAAAGCAATAATGATATAAAACGCATTTTTCTTCTATGTTATCTATACAAATAGTTGGTGTCCCGCAGGGTTCCATACTTAGACCGATGATGTTCAGTTCTGTAAATTGATGTTTTCACAACTTTTCGTGATACTATAACAATGGACTTTGTTTGATTTACAGAAAATTGTGTGATATTTATTTTTAAATTCTTGTATTTATTGTTATACAGTGATAATATAATAATAAAAGTTTATTCACTAAGAAACAAGAGTGTTTATATAATGAAGGTGGTTATAGTAAATAAACATGGGGTACCACAGAAGCTTTAGTTCCGAAGGACTATCGCTTGTACGTAGTTTCGTAAGAATATAATGTAGAAAAGGGAAACATTCTCAATTGAATATTGATAGAAAGATTTTTCTGTGAATTGAAAAATCCACGATTAAAATGAAGTTATTTTTTGTGAATGTCTAACAGAAAACACATCTGATTTTATGAACATCCTGTTTATATTTTCAACAAATCAATATAATGTAATGATGACAAAGATAATAATAATAAAGTAGTGTAAGTTATGACAGAAGTAATGTAGGGTAATAAATAAATAATATAATATAAATACACATAAACATGTAATATGTAAACGCATTCATATACTAGTAGGGTAAATATATAATTAACAGTGGGGTTTTATGTTAAGACAAACGGGACATATAATAGATTTAAAGCAGATTTATATACACACACATATACATGTATATATACATATACATATATACACACATATACACGTACACCTATATATACACACATACATACATACACATACACACACACACACATATACATATACATATATATAAAATCATAGCATCAATTATGGAGCCATTCATACCGTTTTATGTTTGAGATCATTAGGGTAGTATGGAGTTGGTATTTTTTTTTTTAGTGTTGATATTTCTGGTTAAAAAATCGTGTATATTATTTCTCTCAATACTAGAAATCCAGTTAATATTTTTTTTTTTATATAAGTTTAAATTATTTATGCTTTTTTCGAGCTAGGTATCTGCTTGATCTGGGTGAAAAGTCACATTGGCGTTATTTTGTCTTTTTTTTTTTCAAACTGGTAGTAGTTGCGATCTATGTCTGGTGGTGTAGTTGTGGGTCACTTTTTCTGGAGTTTTTTTGTGTTTTTTGAGATTGGTGAGCATGGACACACAGAAAAGTTGTCTCACATCGTACATACCAGATACCAGATATGTAACGGATAAATTCATTTTCTACGTTATTAGCCATTTTGAAGGAAAACTCTGAAACACATCTATTTATGTTTTCGAAAAGACACTCTGTGACATAGAAAAACCCTCCGTCACCCCCCTCAACGTGACATCCTCCACCCCAATTTTTTTTATATGAAATTGGGGTTCAAGTGATACCTGATTTTGACGGGAATTGTCTATACAGCCATATCTATTTTTTTGAATTTCGTTCATGCGTCATAAAAAATTGAATATATTGTGTTATTCAAATCATTTATTATAACGTGTACAATCAAATGTGCTAGTGACAAATTTATAATGAAATATTTCAGACCGAATGTTCAAACTGACAATTTGTTTCTTGACAATAGTGAAGACCTCGCTGAAAGTTATCGACAACATTTTGAATGGTTTTGGGAGTGATATGTTCTATTTCTTCTCTAATTCTGATTTTCGAACTGTCAATATTGTTTGGGCGTTTGACGTTTACTTTGGTTTTCAGGTAACCCCACAAAAAGTAGTCAAGGGGTGTCATGTCGGGAGAACGGACTGGCCACTATATTGCACCTCGTCTACCAATCCATCTGTTGGGAAAAAGTTCAATCAGATATGCACGAACTCCAACTGCAAAATGTGGTGGAACACCATCTTGGTGATATCATATATTTCTATCAATTTGATTCGGATTGTCATTATCTGGAAAAAGTCCATTCAGCGTTGGAACTAAAATATTATACAAAAACTCCAAGTAACGTTCACCGTTTAATGTTTCGTTGAAAAAATATGGTCCAATTATTTGATTATCCATAATCCCTGCCCAAACATTCACTTTTCTGGGGTATTGAGTGTTGGCCTCCAATATCGACAGTTCTGTTGACGATTCCATTTAAAAACAAAGTTGACTCGTCGGAAAACAATAAAAAAATGTAAACGATTGATCTCGCAGGCACCCGGCTTCCATTATTTCACAAAACTCAATTCTGCGATCTGGATCATGTACCAATTGTACTTTATAAGGGTACTACTTTTCACTTTTAAAAACACGCAATATTGAACTTTATCGTAATCAGCGGCAAGTAGTTGGATAGAATTATGTGGATTCTCCTCGATGTCTACCGAAATATCCAATTTCCTTCTATCGTCAATCACTAAACTCCTGCCTGGCTTTGGAATATCTTTGACAGTCCCAAATTCAAAAAAATTGATATGGCTGCATGTTTATTTACGCATTTAACCTCTTAAGCATTGCGAATCTCTACAATTTATGGATTTCTGCAGTTTTACTTGATAAATAATGATCTTCTAGGTCAAAAAGGTTCAGTGGTCATGAATATTGCACGAAATAGAAAATAAAAACAGGGTATTGGTTTAGCAACATGCTGCTCTACTACTACTTTACAAAAAAAGTTACTCCATAACCAAAATATGATTTCTGGTGAGACGCAGTGCTCCATATACAGAACACAATCATATTTTTTCTCTTCAACTTCTGATAAATATACAAGCAGCAGCTATCATACATGATCATTGTACCGTAAAAATACTGGTTAATAAAAAACAGGATATGCTGCTAGATCTATTCCGATCATATTATTGGATGATACTGGTTCTGATAAATTTTATGAAACCGATTCCTTTTTTTTCAATTGAGAATCGGTCTGAGAAGTCTAGTCAGGTTCCATCATTTAGTAGAAGTAAATGACGCTTGAAGAATAACAAGTTGTCAATTTGTTTTGTTGAATGTATGTGTAGTTTTGCAAATATAACATCATTAAAATAATCCCGGACATGAAGCCTGATTCCAAGCCACTAATGAAGATAACAGATGCCTCGAACTTCTTGGGATAATGACAGTTGACGATAAATTATAGAGATGTCAAAGAAATCGATTCTGAAATAAATGAAAATTTCTTGTGCACTTCATTTGATATAAACTGGTTATGATGATAGTATCGTTAAATGTTTTATAATGATCACATAGCAATGGATTGCATTGGGAAAAGTTTACGAGTATTCTCACATCATTGGTTTTCGTTCAGTAACATTCATATAAAACGAAGAAGTATTTCGTAATTGTGTAATAAGATAATATGTATTACCTTTATTGATGAGGATTTTTTGAGCATCATAGCGTGTAGTAATGACCTTTTTTGTGATAAAATAATTTGAGGTTAATCGGAGATAGTTTGGAGATTCTCTGGATTTTGATTGGCTCTCCGGTATATGCAATGCACAAAATATCTTTGATGATTTTTCACCAGATCCGTTTACATCCCACCATTTGGTGAATGAATACAACTATATTTTGTTGCGCAACCTACAAGTTTTTTGACATGGTTTTTGGGTAACCTTCCACAGTCTGAAAATGAAAATATAATCAGGAAAATCTATACAAGTGTAGAAAGGGCAAACTAATTAGTTCACCCCGATAAGTTACTGCGTTCACCAAATTATATTTCCTGAAGGAAAATTATTCAATTAGTCAGTAACTTGTCGTCTTCTGAATTTACATATCAAATTTTTTTTTTATTCAAAAAATACTTCTCCATATAGTTTTTGATTGACGTTCTCAAAATCTTCAATCAAAAACTATAAAGAGAAGTATTTTTTGAATTTTCAAAAAATTTCTTTGAAAGGCAAATTCAGAAGACGACAAGTTATTGACTAATTGAATCATTTTTCTATAGTAAATATAATTGAACGCAATAACTTATCGGGGTGAACTGATTAGTTTGCCCTTGCTACACTTGTATAGATTTTCCTGATTATATTTTCATTTTCAGACTGTGGAAGGTTACCCAAAAAACATGCCAAGAAAAGAGTTTATTAGCATTTCTCACTTCTTCTCTAAGTAGAGTTAACTTTGGCGCACTTCCAATGGTCTTGACATTTCACCTATATAACTATCACCACACGAACAAGGTATGTTGTAAACACAGGTTTTGGTACGTACAAGTAATATAAATTATTCGAAAGCATCTAGGACTGTAAAAATTTCTGGCAAGATAATCAAGTGAGGAGTTTTTGGAACGAAGTTCCTCTAAGCGGCTTGACTGGTAGAAAATGTAACGTAAGAAAAAAGCGTTATGTACTCTCCATGCGACTTTTTTTCTCTCTCTCTCTCTCTCTCTCTCTGTGTGTGTGTCTCTTTCTATTATATACGAGTATGTGTGACAACTTCACTCGGGCCTGTCAAAATTAAATATCAACGCATTCAATTTCTATATAGGGAACTAGGAAATGCAAAATTGATGGAATGAGGGATATTGAACTCACTACATGCACTGATTTGATATTTGAATTAAAATATACCTCTTTCAGCATGTTAGAAAGCCTCAATTTTTCAAGGTAGGCAATGAATAATTCAATTGTGTCATTTTGTAGTTGGTAGAGCTTCAATGTGCTCTGCTAATTTCATGAAATTCAGTAGTTTAAAGTGCCGTATAAACCCCAAAATGTTGAAAAAGTTAATTATAAACTCCTTCGTTAACTTAAAAACAATAAAACAGTGTGCTGAAGGTGATCTAAATTCCTAAAAAGACTGAAAATAGTGATACTAACACGATATCTGGCCATTGAAGAACTTCAGGCCATTGTGACTCTTATTAACCGGCGAGTATGGGAATTTCGACCGTATTGGTTCGCCAGAGAGAAAAAGTGAGGTTAGGATTTCAAAACCCACGAAAGTGAAACAATTTCGCCTATAAAAAGTTAAAGGACACAAACAACCACAGCTGAATTGCTGAAAAAGTTCAATAAATGACCCCCCCCCCCGAATGGAAGAATCCAGCGATGGAGCTGCAGATCGCAACAAAAGTGTGGATAAATTGAACAAAAAACCACAATGGATCCCCCAGTGACAAAAACCGTGAAAAAGACATCATTTCACCAAACCAAACCAGCCAAACTGATAATAACAGTGTGTTGGCAAAACTCACATCGAAAAACAGCAAAATCGCCAGCTGTTCGGAACTAGAAGCCAAGTGAAGCCAAAAAACTCAAAACACACAATAATTACATTTCTAAGCATAGAGAAAGTATAAAGAAGGGTAATATTGAACCGAATAAAGACACTGGAGAGCCAGGCACCAGGTCCGATACCGAAAAGACCGCCCGAGCCGAGGTTAGCGCAGAGTATGAAAAAACCTCGACGTCACACATATTGTGGAAAATAGATTCTGAATGTTCTTTCAGGTGTAATAATATATCCGCTTCAGCTAGTCAGATAATTTTATTTATATAAGGCAAACGCATTTCGATTCTTTTCAAATAAACTTTTTGTTATCCGGAGGAAGTTAAATATTTATTTGAAAAATATTATCCTCCAACTTGGCGTGTGTAACAACTGTATTTGAATGAACAACATAATTAAAACGTGAAAATAATCAAACATATTATGACACATAATCCCGTTATTTACTGCCGTCAAAATAAACAAACGCTATAATTAGAAATTATTATAAAAACTGAAACGAATCTGAATTGAACATTACCACGCGATTTATGTGTCGGAAACACATGCTCATGAATTAGCTCAAAACTCCTACAGATACCACATAATCCATTATCTGCAAACACCTCCACAATATGATACTCCTTAACTTGAGCTTAAAAACCGGACTTTAGGGACAAACTCGATGCAGTTAGCACGGTTGCTTACAAAAAACTGCAAATTTCCAGTCCTACGAGACTCTTTACTAGGCCAAAGAAGGTGAAATCCCGGATTGATTTCAACAAATGGGTTTTATTTGAATTTGACTTGATGTCTAGTGTGATAAAAACCCAAGTTTATTTGAAAAATAGTATGACTTTGATCTCGCTCTGCTACAGTATATACTCCGGTTTTCCAATGGTAATTTAAAAATAACTTGAGCTTAGCTTGACTAACCGAGCCACATGACTGCCTAAGCACAATTTTGTATATTTTTGGGATTTGGGGTGTATATAACAATCATTCGCAAATTAATAAAACGGATAGATGGGCTTAGGGGGATAATCTCAACAGAAAGTTTTTTTTCAATTTATACATGAGCATTTTGAAAAACTCAACGATTTGGATGTTTATGAATTAAATTCGTTGTTCTGTAAACAAAATACTGCTCACCAATAAGGGGTTTCTTTTTTTCTAACCTGAAAGGTAATTCAGTAAAATCCGATATTGCAAAGAAAAAATACCTTTCATTCCTCCTAATCTAGGTGTATTTCACATTATCATTGTATGTTGATAGGAATTGAATTCATTGTACTGGAAAGTACCCACTGCTTACCAATACAGAGTTACTTTTATTCTAACCCAGAAGTTAATTTGGCAAAATCCAATATTGCAGAGAAAATATAACCTTTCTTTCCTCGTAATCTATATTTATTTCACATTATGATTGTATGATGATATAAATTGGATTCATAATTTTGAAAGCAACCCACTGCTTAACAATACGGGGTTACTTCTGCAATATTCCTATTGCCAATATTGCAAAGAAAAAATTACCTTTCTTTCCTCCTAATCCATGTATATTTCATATTATTATTGTATGATGATATGAATTGAATTCATAGTTCTGGAAACAACTCAGTTGCCCACCACTACAGGGTTACTCTCATTCTAACCCAAAATTAATTTAGCGAAATTCAATATCACAAGAAAAAAATTACCTATCTTTCCTTCTGATATATGTGTCTTAAATATTATGATTGTATAATAATATAAATTAAATTAATAGTTCTGGGAACAACCCACTGCTTACTAATAAAGGGTTAATTTTATTCTAACTTAAAAGTTAATTGAGTAAAAAATTCAATATCACAAGAAAAAAATTACCTATCTTTCCTTCTGATATATGTGTCTTAAATATTATGATTTTATGATGATATGGATTGAATTAATAGTTCTGGATACAACCCACTGCTTACCAATACATACATTCTAACCCAAAAGTTAATTTAGTTAAATCCAATATTGCAAAAAAAATAATACCTTTAATTCCTCCTAATCTACGTGTAATTCACATAATTATTGTATGATGCTATGAATTGAATTCATAGATCTGGGAACAACCTACTGCTTACCAATACAAGGTTACTTTTATTCTAACTCAAAAGTTAATTTAGCAGAATCCAATATTACGAAGAAAAAATTACCTATCTTTCCTCTTAATCTACGTGTAATTCACATTATGATTGCATGATGATATGAATTGAATTCATGGTTCTGGAAACAACCCTTTGCTTACTAATACTGGGTTACATGTTATTCTAACCCAAAAGTTAATTTAGCAGAATCCAATATTGCAAAGGAAAATTACAAAACAGATTTATAAATAACATACTAGGAGAACATTCCAATGTGACTGTTCCAAGTGAATGAAATCCATCAAGCTCAAAGTATAACGAGCAAGTAGGTATATCGAAGAAATAAATGAATATATCGTCAGGTTCAGGACTCCAAAACTGCTGAATAGCAGGGTTAGATAGAAAATATTGAATCCAAATGCGACAAATATTTCTGAACGAATCATCGGTTTTGAAGCAGCTCTAAATTTTGATTTTATAACGGCTCACTGTGTTGTTGGCTGTTAGTGAAGTATTTTTTGTGCTTAACCAATAACCAATTAAACCATAGTTGATACGGTCGAATGATTTTACCAGAAACAATTATAAAGTGATCGAATTGAATGATGATTTTCCAGCGTATTCCAAATTCGTTGATTGCTTAATGAAAAGCAGCAAAAGCACTTCTCCATATGCAAAATATTCCACTGGCCATCGGATTCGCCATAGTTTTCCGTTGAATATTCAGTTTCCCATATTCGGTTTGACTTTGGGTGAAATCGATAATATCCATTATACTGTTATAAATTACGAATGATAGTCCGTTTGGTATGAAGAATGAATTGATGTTACTGTGAATCCATGTCAAACATGTGTTAATTTCATTTTATTACCCTGATTTATGATCTATGAAACTGAATTCGTGTATGTGAAACCAATTGCTTCGTTTTTGTCGATTATAGTGTTCAAAAAGTATAACAGTGTAAACCAGAATTATGACAGAAAAAAAAACAACATTATTATCCACAGAGCTTTCTACGATTGGAAATTTGCAGATGTTGAACATTTATGTCTTTATCGCTATTTGTAAAAATTTCATGATTATACAGTTTAATATAAAGTTTGAATGCGAGAATATTCCACACAACCCCTAGTGAGGAATGTTATTTTTGAACTCATTGTTGGTATATCATCAACAACCAGCAACTGCAAAGTAAAATTATGCCTTTTTTTCTGACATTAAATATGTTTATGCTTCATAATTGATTTCAGATCATGATATTTCAATTTTTTACTTTTAAATTACAAAATGAGAATGGAAAATCTTTTCATTAAATATTTCAAATGTACGCATACGACTTTGTTATTAAATGTTCCTAAAACAATTTTTGAGACTGCTACAGCGTTCTGAAAACGTCGGGTTTTGAAACGCGTCCATGACCTTGGGAGAGAGCGTGACGTCACAATACTGTTGGGCTCGTTGATCCTCTCTTCTGCAGTAGTTATCGTTGGTATTATGTGCTTGGTTGTTGGAATTCAACAAGAAAAACACCGCAAAAATTATTTTTTTGCCTGCCTTTCGAAAAAAACAGAAAAAAAGTTATTTGGTGTTACTTGTCGCAAGTACATACCAACAAAAACACAATTGTTTTGCTGCGCGGTTCATTCCACTTTGAAGGATGACATGGAAAACTACATACAGTATTCATTATCGGGTACTGCAAGAAAATTGAAAAACGACGTTCTGTCCACATTTTCAATGAGAATTCACAATGAGCAGCTGGTTGCAGATTTGAGGATGTAGCTCGACCAACGTTTTGAGACCTACTCAAATGTTCTGCTAATTCACACAATGTTTGTGTCAAAACAGTGCTCGCGAATATAATAAATTCATCAGCGGAAGTTTGATTCGATTTTTTTCATTCTAGTACGATTTGATGAATAGACAAACGCATTATTTAACGCTCTTCAATATTATAATAATATCGAGTAAACTGCACGTAATTTTTTTTTCCTGAGCGGCCACGAAAAATTCTTGTATATGGCTCAGAAACAACAGAAGAAATATCGAATTCAGATAGGACTTTTATGAATTTTCTAGTTGTTCCTACTGTAGATAAAACAGATTTTTTCCAATAGCACAGTACTTTGGTAATAGCAGGTTTTTCGTTCCGGCGATATAATCACATTAAAAAAGCTATCGCATGTTTACAACCCCCTAAAAACAAAAAAAGGGCTGCTGCTAAAAAAATGTTGTTACAAAAGTTACTGACAAATTCTATGAATATTCAGGTGGTTTCTGACAGCGTAAAAAAAGAGTAGTGCAATAAATTCCTAGTTGTAACTCAATTTTCGATGTATTGGTGTGTTTTTGTATAGTTCCATCACAAACGAACAGGGATTTTCCCAATAAAAAAATTTATAAAATATCCTGATTCTCTTATTTTAATAATATAATTCCTATTATCATCTATTCGTCTTATATTTTTACTTTCGCAGCTGCACAATCCAAACAGGAAACGTTTCGAATGACATCTTCTTCTTCATTGACTGTCATTTCCACACGATGCATGTGGCCTGTCTGAGTCCCAACAGTTTCGTGACGTCACGCTACCAAAATGCCACGGACGGAGAATTTGACGATTTAAAAATTTTTTTTTATCGAAAAATTGATGGCAAACATAGTAAAATAGTTTTTTTAACGGTATTATTGTTTCAAGTGATCAATCTCTGTAATAAAAGTGGTTTCATACTGATTTTGCACATCATGTCCCAACCTAATAGGCCGATAACTTATTTGAAGGAATACTATAAATTTTACCTTTATGTTTATTGGGGAATTATTTGAAATTGATAGTTTTGCACTGATTACACTGGTTTACAGTACATCTGTTGCCGAGAAATTTTGTGCTATTGCTGACTACATATGATATGCTAATTCAAATATGTAAGTAGATTCTTTTTATCAGCTCTAGTTTTCGAATTTCAGATATCTACGTTCAAAACAGAAAATTTCATTAAAATATTGAAGCTCTTCTCTTATGTGGTACAATATCCTTATTTTAGCTTTGTACTGTGAGAAAAAGGTACCCCAGCGTATTCATTTCCGTAATGTAACATAATGCATTTTAGGCTACGTCTTGAGCTGTCAATGAATGAATGCCATTCACTTGGTTCATATTATTTCAAACACATTTTTATCAACAAATTGTTAATATCTGAACAAAAAGCAATATTGTCGTCTTCGGAAAAATAACTCCGTAATTCTTTATATCTTTCACGATAAAAATTAATTTTAGTGCCTGGAGAACAACAATTCTGAAGCTTGTTTAGAAAGATTCAAATCTCTCACAAGATCATCTAACTCATTTTGTGAAAAGCATTTTGGCTCATTTGATACATCCTCAAAATCTGAATAATTTTCTGATGGGTTTGGTCCTTCATTGTCTTGTACTAAGGGTTCATATACATTTTCACGCACTGTTTATGCCTTTTATGTTGATTCTACAATAGAAACAGTCATCGAGATGATTTTGTGGTTCTCGCCAAATGGTTGTTGTTCCAAATTTAAAAGCACTTCCTTTGACATTTTTCCATAATCTCACATATTCAACACACGATTTACAGACAAAATCAGGAGCCCAAAACTTGTCATTTTTATTCAAGAACATCTCAAAATCGGCATTTTTAACGCACTCTGATATAACTTTTTTACAATCGTTATACACATATTCTCCAGATATGTAGTAAAAATGATTTGGGTTGTTTTAACAACGTTTCCTTGAACTACTCATGTAACAAAAACTTCAGATAATAGTCTCAACACAGTGAAGTATGGACGTTATCAACTAAATAAATGCGCATAAATTATAAAAATTAAAAGAAAAGTACATTGAGCTGCACACATTTTTTTGAGGATAGATTGGAAAACAGCATCTCATTAGTGCACATTATCAACCATAAAATTCACGGCAATAGACAAAAAATCAAATTTTGTAAACTAGTGCTATCCATTCATTATTTCCTAGAACATACCGAGAAAGAAAATTGAAGAAATTAAATTTGGACAGGTAATGAGATTACTCTCAAAGGACAGTAAGAGAAAGGCCATGCAGGAGTCATTAAATCCCAAAGACCTAATGAATTAAGTGATCATTCTAGACTAGCGACACTATCGTGTCGTAAGGAATCCAAGCCAATTTTTTAATGGAGCATTTTTATTACCTGCGTTTTGGTTAATAGGCTTTCATCTAATTAAGCAACATATAACTTTGATGTTGATGTTCGGAATCCACTCATTAACACAGCAGTTGAATGATTTTTCTTCAACACTTTTTACGAAGTATATTCAAAGTAGAAATTTGAAATCTAATCACGTAAATACCGCTTTTGAATAACCTGGTTCACTCGAATTCAGAATTTGTTTGGAGCTAGCCACACAATTCTTCATCAATGCATGGAACATATCTGAATAAGGAGAAGTAATTTAGAACCAAATATCCATAATCTGTCAGAAATGCAGCCACAAATATGTGGCGACAGACAAATAGAAAAGCGGTTTTTAACAAGCCCCTAATATTTGAAATATCGCCAGTTTAGTTATAAGTTTGAACCTTCTCGTGCCAAAAATTATTGAAACAGGGTTTATTTTGGTTATATTTAATATTATAATAATAATGTTTATTTGACAAAAAAAAAAGAAAATACAATGCAGTTACATGAAGTTCAGTATATAAGTAAACAAACAGAGGCATCACTGAAGTAACAATTACTAGTAATTATTACTTGTGTGTGATATAGCCAATCTACCATAAAAAGTTGAAAATTTTAAATCTAAATTACAAATTTAAACACACATACCTATACTAAAAACTAAAACTAGTATACATTTGTTTCATTTTACAATCGGGAAAGTGTTCAAGTCTTATTTCGATAATAATAGGGAAATCAATATATTCATATTCAGGCTTTTCTAAAGTGTCACAGTCGGGTGAAGTCATATTCAGGTGTTTTGTAATATTGAGTATCCTAAAATAGTTATCCTAGTAAATATTTTTATGGTGAATATCAATAAATAGTTTCATATCACTCATGAATGATTTGTCAGAATATTCTCTTATTTGTCATATTTTATAAAATAGTTTGTTATCATAAGCACTTATCCATTTTTTAATTTGGGTTTTGAACATACTGTAAGTAGGAATAATTTTGATTATTTCAGGTACTAGATCCCAAGTTTTTGGGCACAGATAACTACAGTGTCTTTGTCCCACTAGTTTAAAACATTTTGAAGCTATAACACTATGCTCTCGTCTCCTTGTGTTATATGGGTGATCAGATGGTTTTACTTTGATTACTTTTTTGTATATGTTAAGTAACATTTTTGGACAATATACTTGTCTTATATTATTCATATTTGTAACAGTTAGGAGCCCAAGTCTCTTACCTTGAAGAATAACCGTAAGTTATTAGTTCTAGGTGCACATTAACTCACCTATCGATGAATGACTTTGTTGACGTTCGATAAATCTGATTTCAGTAGTAGATAGCTGACACAGAAACCAATATTCTCAATTTGTCAAGGAGTCTTATGTGAAACGGCATCGAAAGTTTGGAAGGTCGACAAAGATGCAAAGTGATGGTTCAGATATGTCTAAGCTTTTAAATATACATGTTAATGTCAATATTGACTTCTGTCGACCTTCTTCTCTGAACCTATTGTTTTCAGACAAAAAGTTGTGTTTTTCCAAAATTGTTATTCTTTTTTTTTAACGCATAAAAAAAAAAAAAGAAAAAAAGATAAAAATGGGGGAAAAAAAAAATAAAAAAAATAAAAAAAAAAAAAAAAAAAAAGAAAAAAAAGAAAAAAAAAAAAAAAAAAAAAAAAAAAAAAAAAAAAAAAAAAAAAGGGTGTACTTCGAAGTTGGTCCCATTCGAATATAAAAGATGAAATCCACCCCTGAGGGTAGCAAAATGAAGGATATTGATCACTCACCCTCTGAATTCTGGTCCGTTAACCGATTTTATCAGGCATACTCAGGTAACTTTGTACTGGGTTCTTCGATTTGGATGATTTTTTATTAGATAGGGTATACCTCATAGTTGATCATATTTGGATTTCAAATGGAATTATCCACCCTTACGGGTAGAAAAATAGGGGATAATTGATTTTTCACTTGTGAACATTGGCACACATATGTAGTTGACAATGACATATCGCTACTGAATTATTTTTGTTCTCCTACATCCGTCACAATCATTATATTCTATGAGAACAACAATAATAAATTATATTACAACAAATAGGAAAAGTAGATAATCATATTATTTAACTGGCAATAGTTGAAGTTTGGTGGGTAAGTAAGTATTTTGGAAGTAATAAAGAAATTAGTAGATTTCAGCCACAAAAAATTGAAAAATAAAAACTTAGTTATTGAGACTGAGAAGGTTTATTTTATTTTTTACTTTTCAGTTCCGTATTTCGTCGGTTTAATTTATTGTTGAAAAGTTTTTTTTATGATTTTTTCCAATATCTTTGCCAAATCAGAGATAGAAGTATTGAATAAATTACAGAGAGTCCAGTGTTCAGAAGAGATTTAATGCATGATAAAATGATATATTGCGGGTTTCACAACCAAAAAATATTTTCCAATTCACAAATTTCATTTTATTGAGAGGTAAAAACCATAAAATCCCTCAAATCTAGAATTAAATAACACATATAAAATGCAATGTTCTAACGAATAACATCGAACCTTTATACGGGAATGCTGATATTATTATTGGTATGTTCAATTTCTTGCTTGCAGGAGGCAAATAACCGAAGAAATGGCGATTGCATATAATCATCTACAAAGAGATAACGATTCATTTTCATGCTGCATCTCATTGGACGTTACAATAAAATATTCGCTCCTCTTTTTAGAATATCAGGTTTATAATTTTATCGTTCACGATTCCCTACCTTTTTTGAATACCAGTCAATTAGCGAAGAATAAGAGCAGAGCAAACGTTTTATGGCCGAAAAATGATAATTCGAGACCTTGGGATACCACCAACGACAATATTTTGATAAATATCTTACACGCATCCATGTCAGGTATCTAAAGAGACATGCAAATATTTTATCTCACGAAAGGATGAACGATGAATTCAACTAGGAGTTTTGGAATTTTTAATGGTATTGAAAAATATTTAGCAAATTTTCATTTATTGAGCATAGCTAACAGAGAAAAATGTTTCTGAAAGTGATCAAGAACCCTTCATGTCTTGTTCCCAGGTTCCACATGGCATTGCCATTGGCCTGACCTCGATAGCAAAAAGTGATTAACACCACAAATGTTGACGAATTTAGATCAATTGATACGTTTAATAGAAAACAATTTAGAAATTGCTGTTTATAGTCGATTAGTGCATCATGTGTCAAAAATCGATGCTAATGACTAACCTGTCCGATTTCAGAAAATAAAACTGTCAATCAGTCAATTAGCGAAGAATTAGAGCAGAGCAAACGTTTTCTGGTCGAAAAGTGATAATTCGAGACTTTGGGATGCCACCAACGACAATATTCTGATAAATATCTTGCACGCATCCATGTCAGGTATCTAAAGAAGCAAATGCAAATATTTTATCTCGCGAAAGGATGAAGGTTGGAATAACTCTGAGTTTTGAAATTTTGAAAGGTATTTATTAAAAGATATTTTGCAATTTTTTATTTATTCAGCATGCCTAACGGAGAAAAATGTTCCTAAAAGTTATCAAAGAACCCATTATGGACTTGTTTCCAGGTACCACAGCTATTTGTCATTGGCGTGACCTCGATAGCACAAAGTGATAAACACCACAAATGCTGACGAATTCAAACCAATTAATACATTGCCTCCAATAGAAAAAAAATTTGAAATTGGTGTTTATAATCAATTAGTGCATCATGTGCCAAAAATCGATGCCAATAACTATACTCTGTGTCCTAATGTGAGAGAGTGATAAAATGACAGAACCCATTGAACAGGGTGGACAACTTGAAGGTTGTATTGTAAACTTGCAATGATAGTTTTAAGAAATTCAGTTATTCAAGAACACACCCCGAATCGGTCCTAAATTAGGATCACATAAATTTGCATAAGAATAGAAAGATGAGTTTTGTGAATGAAAGGTATTGACAGCGGCGTAACTACAGGTAGTTTATTAGAATAATAAGTATAATGATAATTATAGAGATAAGCAGATAAATGAGATATCAATTATTCCAATATTAAGTTGATATAAACTTATATAAAAGTAATAATAATATGAAAATAGATAAATTGAAATAAAAATTTAGTTATGAGCTTCCCACATTCATTTTTCTATTCCAATCACATGTTCGACGCACTCACTCCATTTTGCGCAATCCACTGTCTTTATTTCCTCTTGCAAGAGGGTTTCAACGTATCTTATTTTAAAAGTAGTGTTATGCCTTGCTACAATCCCTTTTACTTTCGCCCACACCAATTCTATGGGGTATAATTGATATGGCGAAGTACCGTATATACCGTATATTGTTATGTTATGTTATGCCAGTTGTAAATTTAAAAAGACTAAAAACCCACAAAAAAGAATAATTACTAGATGGTTAATGGTTTCAAGAGTTTGTTTGTGAATAACTTTTGAAATTCTATGTATATTGTGAGCCTAGGTAGAATATGGATAGATAAAAATGTCAAAATGCTATAAAACAATCAATTTCATACACTGTCAGAATTATTTTAACTCATAATTGCTCAAAAGACAATAAAAAGTCTAAATTTACAAAATTTTCAGGAATAAAAAGTAATCAACAAATTTGAAACATACAGTATATGCAATTGTAGCTAACTAAAAGTAGCCAATGATAGAACAGCAAATGTCTTTATAAAAATAGCCAATCAGGGAATAGATGGTCAGGTGTAGAATTGGAAATTGTGGGAGAGTAGCAATGAGATGGTATCAGAAGCTATTATTATTGAAATTTGTAAGTAATGATAAGAGTGGAAAAATAATTGTATATATATATATATATATAAATTATGCAATATAAATATAAACAGTGAAAAGTGACAATTTAGTGCACCAATTCAAAAATTCAAATGAAAAAACAAGGAGAAAAAGATGTATCTAGGCGATAGAAAACAAAGCTTCAAAGGAGATCGAAAATAAATTTCCAAGCGGATGCCACGCAAAAATTTTACTGAAAGAAAATTGGAATAATCCCATCATTTGGTAAACAAAACCAATATTACCTTAATGATAACATATCCACGGATCCAAATGCTGATTTCCGCATCTATATAGTTCCTGATTCATGGTATTGCAGTCCTGACAGCGATTGGAGAGAGGAGACATCCTGATTCATGGTATAATTAGAACACCAACAGTTCCAACCAGGTATAAAACATCAATAGTGCTCTTCCGGTCCTGAACTATTTCACTTTCGAAGAACTTTATGTCACCCTATTTTGAACAATAACAGAAAACGTCACTCTCACGGAAAAAGTGAGGTTCTGTTTATCTATCCATGATCTGATTTATTATTATTATCCGTGAATATTTGTTTGATTCACCCTGGTATAAGTTATTTCTCGTAGGCCAGGTATTATTAAGTCTTCCTGAATAAAGGAGATAATTGCTTTTTTATATTTTGTTGTTTTGTTTTCTCACAATGATCAATAACATACCAAATACCATTCAATAAACTAAAGTTAGCCAGCAGTGGCAGTGTCTCTATTGCCTTGAACCGGCCACCTTGAGATAAGGGCGTACCAACTGTAGCTTAGCCGTGGTGAGGGAAATAATAATTGTTGGTAGCGTGACGAGAGAACAGTGACGTTCGCTGGCAATTATTATTACAGGGGCAGAAATATCTATTTGTATCATATCAATTTGGCTCACAAAGAATACCAAAAATAATTAGCAATTTCAATATACAAAAACAATATATATAATATTTCCAATTCATCAAAACATGACAAATTGGCACCCAAAACGTGGGGCAAAAATATTACAATATTATATTTACAAAATTCATCATTACATAACAATATATATATATATATATACATATATTATATTATATATATACAAAAAAACAAAAAAAAATACAAATGAGACAGAAACAACAAATAATTGTTTCCTTTTTAAAAAGAAACTAAAACTATGGCTTTTAGACCGACCCCCCAAGGAAATCTCCGAAGCCTTTCAAAGAGAAATATAAATAAATAAAAGAAATACAAATAAACTACTGTATATATGACATGTTCTTTGGGTAACCTTCCACAGTCTGAAAATGAAAATATGATCAGGAAAATCTATACAAGTAGAAAGGGCAAACTAATCAGTTCATCCGATAGTTATGCGTTCACATTATATTTCCTATAGAAAAATGATTCGATTTGTCAGTAACTTCTTGTTTCCTGAATATGCCTATCAAAAATAGTAAAAACTCAAAAGATACTCCTCTATATAGTTTTTGATTGACGTTTCGGGAACTATATCTGCCCCGTTCTCAAAATCTTCTAAATCTCCTTTAATTGTTTTAGTAATTTGGATTTTTTCTTGCAGTCTTTTTCGTTTTTTTAACTGACGGTTCTCAATTGACATCCGTCAGTTGAAAAAGCGAAAAAGACTCTGCAGGAAAAAATCCAAATTATTATAACAATTAAAGGAGAAAACTATATAGAGAAGTATCTTTTGAATTTTTACTATTTTTTATAGGCATATTCAGGGAACGAGAAGTTACTGACAAATCGAATCATTTTTCTATAGGAAATATAATATGGTGAACGCAGTAACTTATCGGGGTGTACTAATTAGTTTGCCCTTACTACACTTGTATTGATTTTCCTGATTATATTTTCATTTTCAGACTGTGGAAGGTTACCCAAAAAAACATGTCAAGAAACGTTGTGCCTCCACAAAAAACCACATTCATTCAATACTGTATATATAATATTCAAGATCAACAAAGGTACCATATACATATTTTATCATTATCATGAGTTGTCCATGCACAGAGGCTAATCTCTCAATACCTATACCCACCTGCAATAAGTATATTCATATAAAACCAAATTCTATTTAAATCCCCATATTCACTAATCTTTTGAACATACTCCATTGAATATTTTATTAACACGCTATATTTTACTAATCTTTTATTGTCAATACCTACTCCATTAAATATTTTATACAATCTGTACACAACTAATTTTATAAATACGCTATACTAGTTCTATCTTATTTTAACTCTTATGATAAACATATTATTATATATTAGATTAAGCACAAGGTTTTACCTTTTGTGGGTTTTTTCTATTTTATTTGCTATAATTGTTAGCCATCTGGTTGTATTTGTAATATCTGTTGTTGAGCAAATAAATTATTATTATTATTATTGCGATTTGAAGCGATTTCGTCGACAACAAATCGTACAAAGAGGTTTATTCACTCTACAGTCTCCAGTAGCTCCTTTTTCAGCATATCTTTGTGAAATGGCTTCTTATTTAAAGTAAGCCAATGAATGATGTATTTTTTTTGCAAGAAGACGTTGTAATTTTTTCGCATTTTCTTGAGTGGTAGGTGGTATCCATGACTATAACAGACCCAGGAGGAGTAAAATCTAGCATTTGCTGAAAGTATTCTTCAAAAACATCAGAGTTCATGTCTTCATGGTAGTCTCCAGTCCGTTTCGATTGAAATGCTAGTAAGCCACCTTCGACAAATCCATTTTTGCTACCAATGTGAGTAATTATTAATATTTTACCTTTTCCCGAGGGTTCTTTTATTCCAGTGGACCATCCATGAAAGCTTGCTTCGCGCATTTTATATTTTTACCCTGCCATATTTTACCAACGGTATGTCCTTCATTTAAGCAAGTTTCGTCCATATAATAGATATTCCTGTTTTACCTTCGGAACTCTCTAACTGCCCTCAAATATCGTCGTCGCCAGCAGATGATTTCGTCTTTTTCTATCAAAAGTATTTTTCTATTTTGAATTTTTCATAAAGAAAATTTATTTCCTTCCTTCCTTATTATGTTGCTTTCAACTATGATATACATTTTTCCCATTGTCAACGCTCCACAATGTCTTTCAATTAGTATAAATATTACACAGCTTCTTACAACAAATTCAACAATGCATCTTTCCGATATGGTGAACTGGAATGCCAACTCAATTTGAATTAGATGTTGGAAAAATATAGTCATTACCCGATGTCTTTAGCAATCATGTTTCAACTACTAATATATTTTATGACAGCTGAATACCGCAAATGCTCTTGCTCAACAAATTGTGTGTTTATCTTGAAGAATTTACATTTGTAATCGCCTAATATGAAACTTTTATTGCGCTTTCGTCCCATTTTTGCGGAATATTTTCTGTAAACGAGGCAGGCAGTAATCTTTGGAGTGGAGAAATTAAAGGTATGATTTATAGAAATATATGTGTGTTGGTGAAGTTGATCGATTGTTACGAATTCACATTAGAAAACGAATATGATAAAATCAACATCAGATTTGAGATAACCAATGGACTCGATTGGAATTTTCCATGACAAAGTTAAAAGATACACAATTTTTGCTAGGTCTTTGAATACAGGTACGAAGCAAGGAGGTTGAGACAAATCACCAAAAAAGTGCATGATTTATTATGAAAGGATTGAAGTTCTTCGGCTTATGTAAGTCTATGCATGGTAAATTATCATCTCCAATGATTCCCTCTTTCTAACTCTCTCTCTCTCTCTATATATATATATATATATATATATATATATATATATATATATATATATATATATATACAGTGCGGTTCATAGGTATGGAATAAATTCATTTTTAGCGTTATTATGTATTTGTTTGAAAAAACCTGAAACAAGTAGGGATAAAAAAGTTATCAGTTATCTCCGGAGTATGAAAAAGTACGTTCTGAAGTTTTACGGTTTGATTTATTACATTTTTACTGTGTTCTGTTCTGATATCTTCCGACAGTTTGCTTAAGTACTTTCTGATTGAAAAGGGAAACATTCTCAATTGAATATTGATAGAAAGATTTTTCTGTGAATTGAAAAATCCACGATTAAAATGAAGTTATTTTTTGTGAATGTCCAGCAGAAAAATACTTCGGTAACGCTGGACATTGAACTACATCTAATGTAGTTCAATGTCCAGCATGGCTTTAGCCGGGGAAGTAGTTGTTTTCTGCTAGACATTCACAAAAAATAACTTCATTTTAATCGTGGATTTTTCAATTCACAGAAAAATCTTTCTATCAATATTCAATTGAGAATGTTTCCCTTTTCAGCATGAATACCCCACAAGAGGTTATCTTGACGATGGAAGATAGTGACTAAAGTTTATCTTTCAGTTGCAGATGATTCCACATCTGATTTTATGAACATCCTGTTTATATTTTCAACAAATCAATACTTTCTGATGTTTTATTTCCGATATATAACTGTCGAATATGTTATCGACCCAAATATTTTCAATTATAATAAAGTACTGGTTCTACAAAATACGAATCGGAAAATGGAATACTCGAACTACCAGCATTTTCAAATATATCCCTGTTCGACATTTTGCATTATGCTCTTTGTTCTCCGAGTAGGACAAAGTACGTTCTGATAATGTAATGTTCTTAATTGTATGGTCGGATAATGTACGGTTCTGATATATTCATAATCTCACGAATTTGATAAATCACATTCTGATATTTGTAAGCTAAATGCAATGCATACTTTTACAAATGTAGACGCGATTTGAGAGTCGAAAGTTTTTCGCAATGTCACATTTCGAAGAATATATTTGTTAGTATAATGAACATTAAAAAAACGGGAGCATCCATAAATTCCGAAAAACATCGTTCTTATTCAGATTTGTTAAGTAAACAGAGAAGCAGTTATGAATGCCATTTCCTGCGAGCTGTCATAAAAACTGTGAAATATTTTCGAGCATTTGCTTATCATTTGGTCGGGAAGAGATCGCGTGTTGCGGTTAGCCGTTTCCGTTTGCGGGAAAGACGTTTCAACAGATTGTTACTGTATTTGTATTTATATCGTATGCATTTCGTGAGTTATGAATTGAAAAAAATAATGTGGCGCCAAGCTACTCGTGCGAAAAACAAACGCGTGCCGTTCAAAATCGTTATTATTCATCATATGCTCAACGAAATCAGCTGAAATTAATAGCATGATAAATTTTCATATTATACAGGGTGTTGCGATCAGAACTGCCATTACCATAGCAATCAATTCATCCACGTTATTTACAATTTATTAGTAAAATCCTGAAACATATCAACTCTAAAATGACATTTTTTCAATATCATTTTATACCTCCCCCTTCAAACCCTTCGAAGTGACAGCAACCCCTTTGAAAATTTTGAATAGAGCAAGGATACATGTAACAACTCATTTGGAAGAGGTTTCAATTCTCTATCCAGCAATATAGGATTTTTCGAATTTCTCCATATTTTTTATTGAAAAATATTCTATTTTCAATGTTACTAAGTGAACAAAATAACATGAAACGTTTTAAATCAAATGTTTGAACTGCTGAAATTCTTCTAAAACATTTTGTATCGTTTCCGAGATGATTTGATTAATTTCTTGTCTTATTCTGTCTCTTGAACCGTCGACGTTAATTGGTCTGTTGTAGTAGACTTCAATTTAAAATGACCACATGAAAAATAGTCAAGCGGGGTCAAATCGGTACTAAGGGCAGGCCACTCAATTTCACCGCGTCTACCGATCTGCCTATTAGGAAAAATGTGATGGAGATAGGTTCTTACTTCCAATGCAAAATGTGTTGTAGCCCCGTCTCGCTGATACTGAATATTTCAATCAATTTCATTAGCGTTGTCATCATCTGGGAAAAGTATTCTTAACTCTGGAAACAAGAAATGTTGCAAGAAATCCAAGTAACGGACGCCAGTTGATGTGCTATCGAAGAAATATGGTCCGATAATTTGAGAATGTATAATTCCAGCCCAAACGTTCCGCTTCTCAGGATATTGAGTATTGGCCTCCATCATCCAATGTGGATTTTTAACCGACGAAACCAAAAAGGAGGAGGTTCTCTATTCGACCCGTATATTTTATATTTTTCCATCATATTTTTTTATGTATGATCACGCATAACTTTCTACTGAGGCGTCTGATTCCGATAATTCTTTTTTCAGTGGATAGGGTGTACTTCGAATTTAGTCCCATTTGAATTTAAAAGATGAAATCCACCCTTAATGGTAGCAAAATGAAGGATATTGATCACTCACCCTCTGAATTCTGGTCCGTTAACCGATTCCATCAGGCATAACTTTGTACTGGGTTCTTCGATTTGGATGATTCTTTTTTTAATAGATAGGGTATACCTCATATTTGGTTTTCGAAAGGAATTAGCCACCCTTACGGGTAGAAAAATAGGGGATAATTGATTTTTCACTAGTGAACATTGGCACACACATACGTAGTTGACAATGACAGATCGCTACTGACATTATTCTTGTTCCGTCAAAATCAGTATATTTCATGAGAGGATGGAATGATATACAAAGTAATGAAATAAACTAACCAGAACAACGAAAATGATTTATATTACAACAAATAGTAGAAGTAGATAATCATATTATATAACTGGTAATAGTTGAAGTGAGGTGGGTAAGTCAGTATTTTGGAAGTAATAAAAAAACAAGTAGTAATTGGTAGAATTTAGCCACAAAAAAATTGAAAAACAAAAACTTTTTAACAAAATTAAACCGACGAAAAGTCAACTGGAAAGCAAATGAAATAACCTTCTTAGTCTAATGATATTGAGTCCTAAACTAATGTAGTAACTGATTTTGAGTCGGCGCCAAACATACTAGCAATTGAATTAGGTGAAGCGTAAAATGATGGCAGCGAGATGCACGGCTGCGTTTTGATGACTTCTTTCATAGATAATGATCTTCGATAATTGTTTGTTTGGCGCCGACTCAAAATCAGTTACTCACATTAGTTTAGGAGCTCAATTATCATTTAGACTAAGAAGGTTTGTTTTATTTTTTGCTTTTCAGTTGATTTTTTCGTCGGTTTAATTTTTTGTTAAAAAGTTTTTATTTTTTACTTTTTAGTTCCGTATTTCGTCGGTATAATTTTTTGTTAAAAAGTTTTAATCTGTACTCCAGAATCCACAGTTATGTTTGTTAACTGTTCCATTTAAAATAAAAGTTGCTTCATCAGAAGAAATATTTTTTTTTTATAAATAACAGATCATCTTGGCATCTATTTGCCATGATTAAATCACATTTCACATCGAAGTTCCCTATTCCATTCATCATTTCAACTTTCCATTGACAACTATGTGTAGGAACTACAATAATTTATCAAACATTGGTATATTTTTTCTATCGATTTCACAGTTCAAACGGTCAATATATAATGCAATTTCCAATTAGCCTGTGGATCTATGTAAGTGTGTATATGTATATGTGCGTATATATGTATGTAAATATATATATATATATATATATATATAAATATATGTGTGTATGTGCGTACATATCTATGTATGTATTGCCTTTTTTCTTTTTGTATTATACTGCATACAAAAATATTATTATGTACTCCTGTAATTGGGTGTTATAGATGTATTTTTGAATAAAAAAAAATTATTTCGTAAAATTTTTGTCGGTGATCAGGGTCATCCTCGTTAAGTTCTTGAACCAAATGAATTTTATACCGGTGATATTTTTCTCTTTTTAGAAGACGAAATATGGACGTACAACTAACATTAGTATCGACGGCAATTCCTCTTGTAGGTTTATGTGAATTATCTTTTCATCGGATAAAATGCGTTTCCTACCAGATTTAGGAATAAATGTGACATTTCCAAAATAACGAAATTTGTTTTTTATTCTACTAACCGTAGACTGAGAAATACGACGTTCAGGATCCTTAGTATTGAATATTCCGCACAGATACTTCTGCATTCTTGTTTTATCACCACATCCTAATAATATCAACATTTAATTTCTTGATAAATAATTAGAATTATGAGTTTACACAGATGAAGCAAATAAAGAATTTTAAATAAATAATTTTTTCTGATATGTACGCCAAAATTATCAATAATTTTTTTTCCAAAAGAAGCTCGTAAATGATAATAATACCGCTGTTATTATCATTTACGAGGTTCCGAAGAAGATGATCTGAATTTGTATACTTAATTTTTGGTGAATATACTATTGTATCGACCTTTTTTCTGAACTCAACCAAAATATAATAAAATAAGTTTCTGACGTACATCATCCCAAACAATTGAAGAAAAGGGGCTTGAGTTGAATATCATCTATATCTATTTAAAAGAACCACTGGAAAATATCTGCAGTGATATTAAGAGTATAATTCAGCAAAATAAGTCCAGTAAATGTTCTTTCCTTATCGAATTCTCACCACAATGATGTTTTTCCAATGCATCTGTGAAAACGTATGCTTCCTATAGTTTCTTAACATCACAAAAGTCCAAAAATCGCCTTATCAAGTCAAATCTCGAAAATCAACCACGCTGCCTGAAGAGGGTGCGTCTCTTTTAATTATTGTTGATTAGCTATTCTATCGAAGCCAGCCTTATAAATAACCAATGATTTACTTATAGTTCCACCGATTCATCAACTTGAGGAATATGATAGCGAGAAATCTAGCGTGCTGAAGAATATAAAACAGAAAGTTAGTGAAATCTAGCGCCGAAGTACATTATTCTGTTTAATAACATTGCGTATAGTCACGTGATAATCTTGTAGTGTAACGCCTTCATTGGTTTTACTAAAATACGCGATTCCGAACAACATTCCGAGGAGAAAAGTCCTTCATAGCCCAGGACAATTTGGCTTTTTACAGAAAACGCATAAAAGCATTCGATCTCCAATCAGGTCAGAAATTCTCAATTCAAAATGGGGAGAGACCTGTACAATGTCTATACAATTACCATTCCCAGTTGAATAAAGTCATCTTCGATTGAAAATATAGGGTTCGTTCAAAATCGTACATATTATAATGTCGGATAATAGAAATCCATAAAGAGAAATAAATATGATTCCCCGTATAAAGTATATAGTAGACCAAATTGAGTGAAAACTATTCCAGCGTAAAAAACAGCCGATAACTTTGCTGACCGCTTATAGCATAAATCACCGTAAACCCCTACAGATTATAGTTTATCGGGTTTGGGGTATAGATAATTCTATTAGTAGAACAGTGGTGTGGTGTGTGTCTGGGCAGAGGCAGCCATGTATGCAGAACAACTGCAAGAAAAATTTTGCGCAGTAGTCGAAAGTACCATCCACATAAAATTTCTGGCTCAAGCAAATCTGCTTTAAATTTGTACAACATCCAAATAAAGTGTTTAATACTAATAATTCATTATCCAATGGGCCACATAGTTCAAAGTATGATATATAAAAAGAAAGCTTATAAACTTGACCTTCTAGAAAGTTTAAAAATTAATATTGAACAAAAAGTCAGAAAAAATGGTTCTCCCGCTAAAAAGGGACCCCAACCCCTGTTACAGAGCCAACAGCCTTCCAGGAAGAAAAAGATGGAAGAAAATGCATTTTTTTTCCTATTTTCCACTTATAATAGAAACATATTTTATTTATTCCACCCCCTGCCTAACAATCCCCAAATAACTCACAAAACTGACAAAAAAACAACGAAAAAGAAAACACAAATCAAAATTTCAAAATAAAAAAAACTTCAAAATCAAACTCGAATGAAAAAACCTCAGAATTTAAAAATTCCAAAAAGAGTGCTATATATATTCAAATAAAACACAATATGCTCAACCAAATATAATTCTCCAATAACAAATCAATAATTCCAAACTCAATCTGTTAAGGTTAGGCTCAAATCGGGCACATATTATTCTGAAAATCGTAACATCTTAACAGGTGACCCCCAAGGTAGTGTTCTGGGCCCTACTCTCTTTCTTTTATATGTAAACGACATCTCTAATATTTAAACAAATTGTACTATACAGTTTGCTGATGACACGTCCTTCATATTTAGGTCTGCTCTATGTGAAGGGATGTCTGATCATTGCAGTAGCAAATATGCAAAATAACTCTTCCAGGAATGGCCTTGTACTATATAGCCACAAAACGAATAACATTGTTTTCTCTCTTAGAGAAATGGACTGCAGTATATTGGAAAAAACCAATAATTAATCTACTGTACAGAAACTGTACTTCCAAAAAATTATACAAACATTGTTTCATTATTTGGAACCTCAGAAATTTTGCCTGATAATGCCTATGTTCACTCAAGTCTCAATGAACATAGGTCTGCTATGGTAAGTGCAGTAGATTGAATGACTTGTTGATTTTCAAAAAAAAAATATTAAGGACCATGTGTTTAAAAGAATATGGTGATTCTTGTAAGCAGTTATTTACCGAATTACGAATTCTAACTGTGATATCCTTGTATATTTTGAATTGTGTTACGTACATTTAGAAACACTTCCACTGGTTTCAGCAAAGAAATACTACTCGCCTTGCCGCTGGTTATACTCTAAGACAAAATTATAATTTAATTGTTCCTATTCACAAATTAACTTCTGTGTCTAACGGACCTCATATCATGTCTATAAAACGGTATAATAAACTTCCAATACTCATTAAGAAAATTTGTCTCATTAATTTCAAAAAATAGTGTTAAAAATCTCTACAAAATTCCTTGTACTGAATATATGAATATTTTCAAACTGATCTGGCTGCTTGACATCATGAATGTTTGCTTGTGTACTATTTTATTGTTTGTACTATTTTTTTACTTCTATTGATTCACATATACATCTAATTTTTATGCTTGTAAAATCTCAGGTAATAAAAATATTGTATTGTATTATTATTATTAGCCTGCTTAACAGTGAAAGCAGTCGGTTCGTTTTTTCCTCGGCATCGAAATAGGGTGGGCTCCATTTTTCTCATTGGTCAAAAATAGTTTTTGAGAAACTTGAAATTTTAATAATAATTTGTAAAAGTCATGCCAAAGTGGAAGTAAAAAAAAATTATACTTAACAAGAAAAATCACTTCAATTTGAAGTAGTTTTCGCTACATAATGGTTAAAGGAAGTATAAAGTAGCGAGGTGTCACCCCTCTCGGCTTCATACTTCATTTGAAAGTCCGATGTGATTGAAATGTTGATATCGTATGCCCCCAAGTCAGATCAGGTCACTTGCTGAATTATTTTCCAGGAAAATAATTTGAGATTTGCATTTGAATGAACTGAAGGTTGACCATCGCTTGTCTATTCTTAACTTAGTCTAATAGTATTAGTCAAAAGCTTCAGCTGGAAAGGAACGAAAAAATAATCATTTGCGACTGTTGGTATTGACTTTCAATGTACTTATCGAATGGTTTGATGACCAACGACATTTTGGAACAAAGTTTCTTTACGCGGCTCGCGGGTGATGTTGACTGCTATAAATCGTCACGTAAGAAAAAAGCGTTATGCCCCCTCCATATGTAAGCCGAAGTTGGATTAACGGTTTTCATTGAATATATGTGGCACGTGAATTTTATATAATATAACGAATAGTATTGTCAGGAATAAAATACCTTTTTCTGTGGCGGAGGAGTTTGGAAAAAGGATATATATGTAAGTATTGCATGGTATAATGACAATTAAATATGATTGAAAGAAAACGTCAACTTTCAAAGGGAAAAATATTGAGAAAAAAGAAACACAAAATGGTGGATACATGAGATTGATGGCAACATATTCTGCTACCTCGATATTAATTGATTTACTGGATCGTTTGGAACCAAAGAGGAAGCATAACGCTTTTTCCTTACGTGACGAAAATATACAAATATAAACAATATAAATCTCCTTATCGGATTACATTCGAAGTTGAAGAAAAAGCGTGAGGAACTTCGACCACACACGATTTTTTTCAGTTGACTTTCCCCAAAATTTTCTCAGGATTATTGTGAAGGCTCATAATATGAATATTTCAAGAGCATTCTTCATTTTCAACTGTTTTCAGATACAGATATACTAGTCATTAATGAGTCTTGAAGCGATATTCTTACAGCGAGCATTTCTTAGTCTACTCGACAAGTTGAAAATGGTCTAAAATAGAGATACTGCTCTTCAAATTATGTGTGATAGCTCATTGGATCCGGAATAACGCCTAGAAAAATGTGCCAAAAGCGTGTATTAGCACATACAAAATTGTAAAAGTTATAAACAATTGAAGATGAAAAAAAAAGGCATTTCGTTTTTTGCCAATATTTCATAAACCATTGAAATTCAAGAAATTTCAAAGAAAGATTCTAAAAGAGGGGGAAATTTCCAATGAAAAACTCCCAGCTCATAGAACTCTATCTCCATTATTTATAATTTTAATTTAACCCTGAAAATGGGTCTCCGAGCGACATTTTTAGGTTGCGCGCTCGGCGTCAAAAGCGAGTACGACACATTTATTAATTTATTTAAGGTATTAAATATATTTTTTTTGTATTTGAAAAAATCATGGTGTATTCGGAACACTATAAATAATTTATTTCCGTTGGGAATATTACTTAAAGTTGTTTTTTTAACAAGTTAAACGATTGTTAACTAACAAAATTTGCTCGAACTTCTGTCTTAATTGTAAATGAAAAAAAATGTTTAAATAATTGTCGTAAAAATGTTTCGCTTCGTAGAGCCTTTCTTATATACATACTCAACAAGATCACGCCATAAAAGTTAGAAAAATATTCTTACTTTGTTTATAATAATTTTTGTACTTGAACAAAAACTAAAAAATCCAAGTAATGTTGTTGAAATTTTTTTTTTTTTTAATCATTATATGATAGTTTTTTTAATAATACAAGATATGAATTGATTAGCAAAAAAAACATTTCCCGCCATTTGTTGATAAATTTTTTATAAACAAATTGATTATTTCAATATAAAAAAAAAATTCACAACCCCATTATATTATAAATATTATGATTTTTGAAAACAAAATTTTTCCCTAATAACAATTTTTAATTGTTTTTTTTTTTAAAAAATTCCTTTTTTAATTTTATTTTTAAACAATTTTTTTAAAAATTTTTAACTTTGTTAAGATTTTTCTTCTGAAACTTCTGAAATTAACAAAAACAACCATATATAACAAAGTATAGAAAAAAAATTGCCAATTTTTCCCAATTAATTCCCAAATACAATAAAAAATTAAAAAAATTAAAAATTTTTTTAACAAATTTAATTAATAAACAATAATTGTTGATAAAAAAAAAAATTTTTAATTTATAGATTTCAATTATGATTTTAGAAAAAAAAAAATTCTCAACTAATTATATGAACAATAGAAATATAGAAAAAACGATTGTAAACAATTAAAAAATTGTTATGAAGGAAATTTTTAATAAAGTTGTGAAAAAAAAAAATCAAAAATATTGTAATAATCAATTTGTTTATAAAAAATTTATCAACAAATGGCGGGAATTTTTTGTTTTGCAAATCAATTTCTATCTTGTATTAATAAAAAAATATGATGACTAAGAAAAAAAAAATTTTAACAACATTACTTGGATTTTTTTGTTTTTGTTCAAGTACAAAAATTATTATAAACAAAGTATAAATGTTTTTTTGACTTTTAGGGCGTGATCTCGTTAACTATGTATATAAGAAAGGCTCTACGGAGCGAAAAATTTTAACGGCAATTATTTAAACATTGTTTTTCATTTACAATCAAGACAGAAGTTCGAGAAAAATTTGTTAGTTAACAATCGTTTAACTTGTTGAAAAATCAACTTTAAGTAAAATTTCCAACGGAAATAAATTATTTATAGTGTTCCAAATAAACCATAATTTTTTCAAATAAAATAAAATGTAATACCTCAAATAAATTAATTAATGTGTCGTACTCGCTTTTGACGCTGCGCGCGAAACCTAAAAATGTCGCTCGGAGACCCATTTTCAGTTTTTTATTGGAAATTTCCTGCTCTTTCAGAATCTTTTTTTGAAATTTCTCAAATATTAATAGTTTATGAAATATTGGCAAAAAACGAAATGCCATTTTTTTTTTCATCTTCAATTGTTTATAACTTTAGCAATTTTGTATGTGCTAATACACGCTTTTGGCACATTTTTCTAGGCGTTATTCCGGATCCAATGAGCTATCACATATAATTTTAAGAGCAGTATCTCTATTTTAGACCATTTTCAACTTGTCGAGTGGACTATTCTAGCGAATTTTCCCGGACGAATTCCTGCGTGCTGATTATTCCTATAGATTTTTATCTCGATAAATGAAAAATGTTGATGAACGGGACTGAAACGCGCGATTCTTCTTTCGGAGGCAATTCCTGAATTCAGATTAATCAATGATAAGTATATTTACGAAGGAATCTCTCCAGAATTTAATGGAACTGTATAAATTGTATTAAGATCAAATCGACGCCGCCGGCAGGGAAATCTGCGAAAATCACCGAAATTATATATTTCTGTTTGATGGGACTTTTCCATTCAATAAACTCATTTCCAGTTATCTCATCTTGATAATTCCCCAATATTCCGTTCTTTTGATGGAATAATGATTGCGAATGTCTGGAGCGATGTAACAGTCCTTTGAATTGGATGAATATTTGATCCCTAATCGTACCCTGTCGCATTCGAAGATTATTGAAAATGCAATTAGAGCTTATTGCCTCCTTGAAAATAAGAAATTGGAAAATATATCAGAGTAGATATGACACAATTTGTATAAGAATACAATTTTGAGCAACACCAAGACCAAAATATGGGAAATTCATAACGACAAAACATTCTATTTTTGAATTAATAAATTAATTCCGGTTTTGTTATCCCCGTTTTCCCAAAGGCCATAAATCTCAACGATATTCGAACAAACAAACCATGATCTAAATCTCTCCAAAAAGAAAATGATCGAGAAATAGTTCATGTGGAATTGCTAAACAGGGTATTCCAGGTTTCTTTCACGTGTGGATAATATCGGTATGCAGAGTGATAAATGTTTAATACATATATAAATGAACAACTTCAATTTTCAAGAATATTTAGTGAAACCTGGAGAAATTTCCAACAGCTGGCAACACCGCCAGGGTGATTCTTCGCAGTAGGTATATAGAACGCTACCTTTCGAATTTCATCTTACAACTTCAGAGGTTATTTGCCTAATTGTCTGGACGAATTTCGTCATATTTGGTTATTACTCTTGTCATTCAGTTTGTTAGATTTATTGACATGCGTTGATTTTTTTATTATAAAGAATAATTTTTCCTGTAAAGCGTACTAGTTGAGAAAATAATTTCTCTTAGTGTATTTTGATGTTGAATTATTGGAAAAATGAGTGACTAGGACTAGGATTTTTTGGGGTCACAAATAACACAGACTGTCATAAAAACGTATATTCGGAGAAATAAATTTGTATTTCGCGAAGAATAATTCATTTAAAAAATCATAGCAGAGCGCTTTTGACTGTTAAGTCATCATCAGTGCTACCTGAAAGTAAGTACTCATTGAAAATTTGAAATATAAAATATTTGATTTCAAATTGAAAATTATGAAATGGAAAAGTGAGGTTACTTACCGTATCTCTGCTGCATAAAACATTATATAAGTTCAGAGTACAAACATGTTGAAAATCATCCTGGTCCAGGATTATTATAGATTGCAAAATTATTGGAAATCGATATCTTTGGCCAATAATCATCGATGAAGTGAATTTGAAGCTGGACAATATGTGAAAAGAATGAAAGATGATTGACATGACAAGTGGATTTTATGACATGGAATCACAGAATTAGAAATCTGAAATAAGCCACCATGTCAACTGGGACACAGATTCAGTCTAATGAGAACCTTCATTTGTCAGATCTATGTCAAAATATGACAAGGAAACTCAACGAGATTGTTGTGTAACTCTCCAAATTTGAGCCATCATAATTGAAGCCAGGTATAGAGTCGAAGTCTGTTGAGAACTATCCTAGTCCCAAAGATTTCGATCAAGAAGACCAAAGAAAGAAGAGGAAGGAGAAGAAACCAGCAATTGTTTATCAAAATGAAGGTAGAAATTTCCCAAATTAGTCATCAAAATTGCCCAACTCATCCAGTTATGGCCAGCCACCACTAGGGGATGTTGAGTAAGGGTGGGAGTCCAATGAGAACTTACCCTGAATCCGAAAGTTCAAAAGTCGAAGTCTGGCACAACCTTGAAGGTGCTAATCCAAAATAAAACCTGAAATGATTTGTTCTCAGTGTTGTAGAGCAAATTGAATATGAGGGAACACAAACTGCAGAGGTTATTAAACAAGTAATATCATCATCGAGAATGGAGTATGAAAGTATTTAAATTGTTATTCCATATTCACTAATCTTCAACCATATTCACTAATCTTTTATCGTCAACACATACTCCATTAAATATTTTACACATACTGTACATAACTAATTTTATTAACACGCTATATTTTACTAATCTTTTATTGTCAATACTTACTCCATTGAATATTTCATACAATCTGTACATAACTAATTTAATAAATACGCTATACTAGTTCTATCTCATTTTAACTTGTAATAAACATATAATTATTATATATATTAGATTAAGCTCATTTTAGAATACCATACCCATGCACAATGTTTTTTCTTTTATGGGATTTTTCTATTTTATTTGCTATAATTGTTAGCCATCTGGTTGTATTTGTAATATCTGTTGTTGAGCAAATAAATTATTATTTTTATTATTATTGTTGTACTGTACAGAAGTGAGTAATAATATTTTATTAACGAAAATTTGTTGACTAGAATTTTTTTATTTTATTTTAGGCGTATATGAAGTGGAATTCTGTTATAGTTTTTGAATTCCTATTTGGACTGAAGTTATGGTTCATAAATCTGAGGTGATGACCGAAAGCTGATGCTTTATTAGGGTTAAGATGTTCATTTAAACGAACTTTCAAAGGTCTTGAAGTTCTACCAATGTAAGCTTTATCACAATATCCACCGTTTTACTCATATATTCCACTTTTTGACAGTTAGTCCATTTTATTTTTTTTGTTAACCAAGTGTCTGCTCAAATTATTGTTACTTTTGAAAGAAATTTTGATGGTTTACTTACTTTCAGGTAGCACTGATGATGACTTAACAGTTGAAAGAGCTCAGCTATGATTTTTTTAATAAATGATTCTGCACGAAATACAAATGTATTTCCTCGAATATATCGATACTTGCACCTAGACCTTTCACATAAAAACGTATTACTTTAAAAAAAGTAACAGATCATAGGCGTGGTTTTAAAGAAAATCTATTGCAAATATTGCACAAAATTGTTTATGTTTTATAAAATTCTCTAAAACTGTAAATCTAAACGAATGGTTTTGATTGCTGTAATTAACAACGAAACAAAATATTCATAGCCTACTATTAAAATACTCGATAAATTCCAGAAGTGGCATAAGAAAAAAATAAATGTATTTTTTTCGATTGTTGCGTTAATTTGGTCCGGAACGAATGAAAATAAAAATAATTCAGGCCGTATTTTTTACACGTATTTATTTTTATTCAAAATTATTATGGCCAAATGAGTATCGATACCCTTCGTTTTCGGTACGTCTACAAAGACTTAAACGACACTAATAATTCCAAAATACATCTTAAGTACACACCGGTATTGTCCCATTGAGATTTTATCAATTGTAAATCTGAGCACCCTCCAGATCTTATATAAGTATGAAATCCATACATCCTCGAGCATTCAACCAAGTTACGCCTTATTGGTTTCATTCATTTTGTCATCCTTTCCACAGTAAACTTGATATTTTGCGACAATAAGGATGACAATGCGTCAAAGCAAGGTTTTTTGTCAAGGGATCAGGGATGAGCTATTGAAATAAATTATGGAATTTCAGAGATGAATAGACAAAGAAATGCATAGGGGTAGTTTAGTTTTTCGGGATTCAGTTGCTGTCAGCATGGGGACATAATCAAAACGGGTCCTAATTTGAGACTGAGGAGTTTCAAGATGATTATAAAATGAGGGAACTATTTGAGAATGTTGGAAAACTGATTTGATATTAAGACCAATCTGAATAAATTCAATGTGGTAGTAGAATGACAAAAACAAAACAAAAAACATGTAGAGAAAAATTGAAACGGCCTATTTATAACTCAAAAAAGCTTGAAAAAAGATACAATAACAGAAAAAATAAAAATTATGACAAGAAATCAAAAGTACCAGAAGCAGAAATACAGAAAGAACGATGTTTTGCAAGCATAATGAGAGGAAACTAATTTTGGAGAAATTTTGAATATAAAAAAATACTAGAAAGTGAGTAGCAGTGAAATAGATCTTGGAGGGGAATTTACTTTTTTACGGAAAAAAATATCATGTGAGCAAAAGGAAAATGTACCATAAGAATGATTTATAACAAAACAACACTAAGTATTGCACTATATATAGCATTAGGAAATAACAAACTCAAAGAATATAATTGGCTCAACATGTACAATAGAAGACAATTCCAACTAAGTACCTTTACACATAAACTTTTTAATAATCCTAATCCCACACCACTGGTACGTAAATTTATTCTTCGCTTCAAAGTACATTCAAAGGGCATTAGAAACAGATCTACCTTGACCATGCCTCAGCTCAAATCTGCAATTTTCCAAAGATCTTTTGTATTCAGTGCTATAAATTCAGGGTTCACAATATCAATAAGATTAAATATAAATCAAAAACATCTACTTAGAAAGCAGTGAAGACAACTGAATCATAATTCCGATATGTAGGTATATATGGATGTATATATTAATAGATATCTCTTTAAATATTCAGTTATTACATAATTAGTAGACTCTTCCTACTTGTGAACCCATTTTCATCAAATTCACTCAAGTGATACCTAATCCTAATCCAACGAATATGAAATTAATAATCTCTGATTTTCCTTTTCTATATAAGTTTTCTTTTGTTGGATGAATCAATTTTCTCTAATTTTTTTTGGCATTTGACCCTCTGATGGTTAAGTAGAATAGCTTCTAGCTAGACTTCGCCATCGGTCTCATATATATATATATATATATATATATATATATATATATATATATATATATATATATATATATATATATATTGTGTATATTTCTACTTATACTATTGAAAGACGTCAATTATCATGATGATGGTATAATGCTTGTCACTCTTTTTCCTAATTTTGAATATCGATGTTTGATAGTTCTGGATAGAATTCAATATAAAAAAATGTGGTACTAATGAAAATACGAAGGAGGCATATGAGCATAAGTTCAATTTTGGTTTAGTCACCTCCGCCTTCAACTGCAGGAGCAGCTCAAGATTTGGTATCGGTAACTTCTTAGCGTGTAGTGAAATAAAATTCAACAGAACCATGATAGAAATGTACTTGGAACCAAAATTAGAACCATGATAGAAATGTACTTGGAACCAAAATTTGTCCTGTTTCAAACCTATCGAATCAGATCGTTTCCGGTAGAGATCCTATGGTATAGTATATCCATTCTCAGTTGAATACTTCATCTTCGACTCAAAATATAGGGTTCTTTCAAACTCATACATATTATAATGTTGAATTATGAAGAAATCCGGAAAGAGAAATAAATATAATTCCCCGTATAAAGAATGTAGTAGACCAAATTGAGTGAAAACTATTCCCATGTAAAAACCAGTCGATAACTTCGCTGACGCTTACAGCATAAATTACGTAAACCACTACAGATTATACTCTATCGGGTTTGGGGTATAGATAATAGAATCAGTGTATGGTGAACAACTGCAAGAAAATTTTTGTGCAGTAGTCGACAGTACCATCCACATAACATTTCTGGCTCAAGCAAATCTGCTTTGAATTTGTACAAAAACCAATGAAAGTGTTCAATATCATCTATTATTTAATTGGCCACATAGGTTCAAAATAGCAGGTAGATTTTGTTAACGAGTTTGAAATATTATATATGAAAAAGAAAGCTTGTAAACTCGACCTTCTAGAGAGTTTGGAGATCAACATCAAACAAAAAGTCAGAATACTTGCTTAGATTAATTTAAATAATTATTATCTGTTGTATTTGTTTCACCGAAGATTAAACAGCAGACATGAATGTCTTTTGCTTGCTATTTTGATGTGATTCTCGAATGAAATCTCGTACATTTTCAAAGATGTAACAAAACTCTTTTTTAATGTTCAAAAATGACAATTGACGAAGAAAAAAGAATGGTACATTGACGAAGTGGAAAAAGTGACGCGGAGAGTTCAGCGAGGCCATTTTTTAATAAATCCGAACTTATTCCAAATCAGGGATTCACATGACCATTAGTAATAATTAGTGCAAAAAGAAAAATATGATATTCTCATATTTGAAACTAAGAAAAAGTAGTCTAAACAATTCTTATTGATTTGAGGAAAAATATTTCATTAATTCATTTTCTGTGACAAATGAAATTTCAATCCAGAAAAAGGTTTCTCGGATGTGAAAATCACAAATGCGTTGGGTTGCATAAGGATCACATTTCGTTTCTCAACTCAAGCAAATGTTTTGCATAGTTTACCCGATTCATAGAAAACGGGTTTCCACTCGTCGGAAAGATCTTCTAAATATGAAGCCATACCTCGGTTTCACGGCTAAGAAATCATTTCAGCGGACTTCAGTAGCAATCAGCAACTGTTTCATGATTCATTGTTGAATGTGAAACTGCGGTAGGGCTCTGGATTTGAAAAAAAATTACGTTGGAATTGTGGAAAAGTCCTAATGTAAGACATTTGCTTCGGTAGAAAACTTCAATAAGGAACAAAATAAATCAATTCCACATCTGGAAGAGTTTCCTCGAATTCCAAATTTTACTTATCATATAAAATGAGGAAGCGGAAATACTAAATTTTCCTTCAAATCTAACTGTCTCCATAAAAACAATTATACAAATGTTCGAACAGATTTAGGCAGACGAAATCTGATTGTTCATCGCACAAAAGGTATCTTGAGAAAACAAGGAGATGTCGTAGATCATTCTCTGGGAAAATCGAAAATTTTAAAAAGTTGGTGAGCCAAGAAATTATTCGATGGAAGAAAATTGTATTGTAAAATTTTATTTCGTTCTATTTTATGCACGAAATACAATTTTCTTTCATCGATTATATCGATATGTGCACACAGTCACACTATTCATTTCATAAGAAATTATTCTTCCATGCCCATAAAAAAATTGTTACAGTATTTTTGCTTAGATACACAACATTATAATTATTATTCAAAAATAGTTTGTGGCATATCAGACAAGAAAAATGAAAAATAGAATTGAATTAAAAAATGTGGACCAACCAGGATTCGAACCTAGGACCTCTCGATTTCTAGTCGAATGCCCTTCCAACTGTGCTGTTGGTCCTTGTTCGGAAACCGGCGATTCACATTTTAAATTCAGCTCTGCATTTGTATGCGAAGATGATGAGTGTTACTGTGAATATGAAAACATTCACGCATTCACACCTAATGAAATATTGGTTTTGCCAGCTATCACATATAGGATTATCGACCAACGCCAAACCCGAAATTTCAAAGTGCATGACAGGTTCGAATCCTGGTTGGTCCACATTTTTTAATTCAATTCCATTTTTCATTTTCCTTGTCTGATATGCCACAAACTATTTTCGATTGATATTTAATTACAGACACAATCCACCTCTTCATTATAATTATTAATAACGTTCGGACCGTTTCTTATTATCACCCGCTTATGGTCGGCATTTTCGATCAAAGCGCAAATCCTATTTAAGAATTGATATACTATACACCAAAATATACCTATTTCTAGAAAGGTAAAGCACATTCAAATCAAGCGTGATTTTCCTCACCGCGTCATTAAAACTATTCCACGTGTACCGTAAGTATATACGATAGCGATGAGTTGAGAATCATGATGAAATACAACAATCAACAAAACGCATGTTATGGCTATTCAAAAAACCCGCAATGTTTGTTTCTACTATAATTAATAGTACCATCACCTCTGTTCGATGGAAATTAATTCCTACATAAATTTTTATTAGAAACTGAGGGAACTTTTTACGACTAGCTGTTCGGAATTTATAATGGAAATAATATCGTTCTATCGCGCTTGAACATACGACAGTTCTCAAGCTGAAATTGTCATTGTGATTCCAATCACACATCTGAAATGCGTATGTTTATTTAGAATACGGGTATCAATAACATAGTTCCCATCGAAGTAATGGTATCAGTCAACGAGGTTGGTCGATTTTTTTCTCGGCCACTCCCAAATGGCTGGCGATTTCAATATTTTTCAAACATGGGTAACACGTGAAAAATTCTGACATTGGAGAGATTAAAAAAATGCCAAGAGCAATTGGGAAGAAAACAATTGAAAAATGGAAATTAGAAAACATGTTTTTGGTAATGAAAAAATCTATGTTGAGAACATTATCAGTTGTTTTCATACCAAAGAGAAAACAACTACCTTACCAGCACTATGTTTGGCGTTGAACTATAAGATAAATATTCCTAAAGCTCCGTATTAAAAAAAAATTACAATTTGATTCGGAAGGTCGATTGAAATATTTGAATACAAATGTAAAATTTCACAACACCTATTTTGCACTTGTAGTCCATCTTGAAAATCGCAGTAATTGAAGTGACTTAATACAAGGTTCGCTTCATTTTAATAATTCACAAAGCAGATCAGGTTCCTCACAACTCACCCACTTTATCCACGCCAGTCATATCTGAAGATCTTGTTCTGACGGCGTTGAAAAGATTCAAACCTAAAATGACAATGGGTCCTGACAGTATACCGTCTTTTCTACTTAGAGCTTGTGCAATGCTATTCGCAAAACCGTTGACACTAATTTTTAATTTACCTCTTCGAACAAATATTTTTCACGATTCATGGAAAACTGCAAAAGTATGTCCTGTATTTAGAAAAGGAGATATGTGTGATATCGAAAATTATAGGCCAATTGTTATTTTATCTAATTTGAGTAAGTTATTTGAAATGGTCCTTCATGAATTTTTATCTACACCTGTCAACTCACAAATCATTGAAAATCAGCATGGTTTCATGAGAGGACGATCTACTATCACTAATTTAGTATGCCTAACTCAATCTCTAGCTAGTACTTTGGACAGTGGTGGGCAGGTAGATGTTATATATACAGATTTTTCGAAAGCTTTCGATCGAGTCGACCATGGGTTACAGCTGAGTAAACTCTCCTGCTTTGGACTTACTACAAAACTGATCGATTTCTTCATGTCATATTTGACGAACAGAAAACTGCATGTTCAGTACCATGGGTACTGAAATATCAGCTTCATCTGGTGTTCCACAGGGATCAATTCTGGGACCTCTTTTGTTTACCATCTTCATAAATGACATCTGCCTGACCCTGCAGTCCAATGTTTCATTATATGCTGACGATTGTAAACTATACACGACAATCAATTCTCTTCAGGATTGTACATTACTTCAAGAGGATCTTGAAAGACTTAATATCTGGTGTAATTCTAACTTATTGCCACTTAACATAAAAAAGTGTAAATATATGTCCTTCACGAGAAAAAAACATTTGATTGAGTATACCTACCATATCGATAATAATTCACTAGATATATGTTATCAGTTCAAGGACTTGGGTGTGATCTTCGATGCTAAGCTAAATTTTGTTGATCATATAACTCAAACGGTTGCTAAAGCTTATAAAACACCGGGTTTCATTACAGGAAATTCAAAATTAATGGAACAAAATGAGTCTCTGAAGTTTATTTTCAATGCTTTCGTTAGGTCCAAACTGGAGTATGCATCGGTTGTCTGGTGTCCTGGATATGATATTTATGCAAATAACATTGAAAATATTCAGCGAAAATTTATCAAACACCTTTGGTATAAGACCGATGGTATTCATTCAGATAGAGGATTACCTCAATTAACACTATCAAGCAGATTTGAAATCTCCTTATTGGTTTCTGGCCGTACTTTTAGTGGTGTAGTTTTTCTAAACAAATTACTCAATAACAAACTTGATTATCCTCATTAACTATCTTTCATTGTTATACATGTTCCTCGACTGCCAGTGAGAGACAAATATTTTTTTTTATCTTCATTCACCTCATTCTAACTTACTTCGATTCTCACCCATGTAAAGAATTTGTTCAGATTATATGTCTTCTCAAGATTCTGTTGATATTCTCCATTGTAAAGTTGCTGATATAAAAAGAGCATTGCTGTAGAATTTTTTACTGTTATACTGACTGGTAGTAGGCAAACCAGTATATAAACTTTTTTCTTCAATCACAAGAAGTTTTTTTCAGTGTATGTACTGATTTGCATATCTCTCTCCAATTGATAGTGTGAATTGTTTTGATTTTTATTCTATAGATTTATTTATACTATATCTAATGTATTTTTTGTACTGTTGATTTTTCCCATCCTGTCTTCCTATTGTCTTAGGCTGTTGGATGGTGTATGAATAAAATGAAAAATTAAATAAAAAAATAAACTCCAATAATATGACGATTTTTGTAGATGAGTTTCAGGGATACGAAAGCCTTGCCTATAACACTCGTCACGTGTTGGAAGAAACTCAAGTCTGTATCCAATACTAAACCAAGATTTCTAGCTGATTCACTAACTCATAGTGGAGTATAATCAATTTGAAGGGTTTTTACTGCCGAAGTATAACACTTTAGATTTTCTGAATTGTGTTTCAGTTTGTGTGTATCAGATACTGTCTTGATTTTATTCAACTCATTATTAAAAATTTCCTCTGCATTATAAAAATTTTCGGTTTAGATAAAGTTGTGTATCAACCGCGAAAGCCTGCAGTTTTGAAATATCAGCTGTATATACAATAAATGGTTAGGAGCCTAACATGCATCCATGTGGGGCCTAATATGGATCGCTGCTCCCTGTAGGTGATTCTGTTAACTTGAAAAGTGAGCTTTAAGCAATTTACACAATTGTGATGTGCATTTTACACTGGTGTAGTTCAATCACCTCTGAGATAAGTGACATTCTGGGGCAACGGTGGCTGATCTTATCGATACTTTAAGCCAAGCAACATCGGGCGCGGCTTGTACTTGGATGAGTGACCACCGGACAAGGAAGGTACGCGTTGAAATGCCCCAAAAACTGTAGCGCAGTAGCATCATCGCAGCTGCCGGCGTCATATCAATGAGCACGAGATATGACGATAGGTATGTCGTCCTTCGGAGGGGACGTTAAGATGGCGGTCCCGAGTTTATAGATGTTGAGCTCGTTGAAGAACCCTATCTCTGGAACAACCAAGGATTCGGCAAAATTTCCGGTTAGGGGAGTGTGCTCACTGGCGTCTGGGTTGGGCCCTGATTGCAAAAATAGGCCGACGTTAAATAAAGTGAAAAAAAGTTACATTTTACTCGCATCTTCCAGCAGCACGACAACTCGGCTAATTAATAATAGTAATAATGATGAGGGTTTTGTTGGATATATAAGATACAATGAAAAGACAGCCTATAAATAAAGAAAAAAAAAGTGACATCCACTCGCATTTTCCAGCAGCACGACAATTCGGCTAATTAATAATAGTAATAATGATAAGGGTTTTTATTGGATATATAAGATACAATGAAAAGACAGCCTATAAATAAAGAAAAAAAAAAGTGACATCCACTCGCATTTCCAGCAACACGACAATTCGGCTAATTAATAATAGTAATAATAATGAGGGTTTTTATTGGATATATAAGATACAATGAAAAGACGGCCTATAAATACGTACTATACGGACGAGGCCGAAAAAGTGCTACTTTCTCCAGAAAGTAGGTACTTTGTCGTAAGAATATTTTCTCTACTGAATACTTTTCACCACATCCATCTTCAAAACTACGGAAATCTTAGTGAACAAATTTTACGTATGGTTCATAACGTTTAGAATAAGTTCCCGTGAACGCATCAGTAATGCATATTGAATGGTGACCTTTCAGGCATTATTCATGATTCTCATATTGGCAATATGCCTTTCGTTTTAGTTTCGCATAAGAACTCGCTCAACCAGTCACAACTGATTCATTCAGCCCCATCGAAGTTATGGGCAATAAAGTGCAAACCTTTCAGTACAGTTATTTACATACTGATCTTCAGAATCATAAATGATAACATGTGTAGTTGCCAGTGTTTCTACTACTACATTGTATGAGACAACCGACAGAAGATGCAGAAAACAGGAAACTAATAAAAATGTTCATTTGACACAGTTAAGGTTCTTTGTAAAGTATGCCAATGTACTTAATGTAACTTTTTTATTTAAGTAAGTAAGTTCGACATAAAATCAGATTTCATTCAAAATACAGGGTGTTTCTTAAGTATGTGTAGAAGATTCAGGAGCATGTTGCTGATGCCAAAATAAAAAAAGTTCCTATGAACAAATGTTCGCAAGTAATTCGTTTCTGAGATGCAGGACGTCAAAGTTGAATTATTATGTTTTATTGTTTGTGAATACATTTCAAAATAAATGTGATATTCGAGTAAAGTTTGGTATCGAATCCCACGAAAGAGACGAACTAACATCAAATTTAATTTTGTTATTGAAAAATACTCCCAGATACCAAACTTCAATCGAATATCACAATTATTTTGAAATGTATTTACAGAAATTAAAAATAAGAATTCAACTTTGACACTCTGCATCTCAGAAACGAATGACTTGCGGACATATTAGACCGGGAGATGGTGACACAAAATATTTGTACCAGTATGGCGGTTCTTCAGGGGTCTAATTACGGAATGACAAAAAAGAAAATGATGGTCATAGCGCTGGTACTGGCGGCCCAATCGCGTGGGCGTTAATCGAACGTGTCGGATAAATAACGAGTGCCGAAAGATTTGTTCCACAAAAATGCTTGTATTTTCCGATAGTCGATAAAAAAAGAAGTAGGCGGTAGCGTAATGCCATACTTCTCCGGTGTGACTTACAGCCCGCCATACCGACGCAAATACATTAATTTAAAAAAAACAATTCAACCATTTGTTCCAGGGTAATTTTTGCACAGCTAATCATCGTCGAGTAGCCATTCACGAAATACACCATGCCATACTTTTCTGACGGTTCCAAATGGCCGCCATATCGCCGCAAAAGAGTATTTTTTTTTTCGCAAAACGATTTGTACCAGTATTGCATTTGGATTTTTGGAAAGTATTTGATAAAATTTGACCGTTATTATATTTCCCATACGTCTAGTAGGGGGAAAAAGTGCTGCCATACTTGAAAAACTTATTTATTCGACACGTTTTCAAAATACGACTGTAAAATACGTAAAATCATTTTTTACTTCATGGAATCATTGTATTATGTTCGTTTGGATGTAATTCTACCTAAAAAAATTATTCCAGATTGTAACCATGGGGCGGACGACTGTCGGACTTAAGCCAAGATGTTAAAAAAAAATGTGACGATTTGTACCAGTATGGCATTTGGATTCTTGGACATTATAAGATACGATGTGACCATTATTATATTTGCCATACTTCTAGTAGAGGGAAAAAGTGGCGCCATACTTGTACAAATCGTTCGAATTAGGAATAAAATTTTAGAATTTTGAAAAAAGATTGTACATATTCGCCACCTCCCACAGGTATGGCATGATCATACCATTTTTTATGTATATTTGTTTTCTCGAGCATAAGGAACTTGGATGATTTCTCTTCAAGTGGCTCAATTAGTCAACTCCTCTATGGCAGTCGGTTTACATTCTAGGAGGTTGTGATAGACGAATGGACATACCAGCAGGCAGACGAATATTTGATTACATAATACCAAATACCCATTCATTAATACAAGTTGCGATCAGGATGTTCGAATGTACATAAAATCATGTGTGACAGAAAAATTAGCTTCTATTGTAGATGTTTCCAACAAAAAACTTCAGTCGATATTATTTTGTCATGGACATCACTAGCTCCTTCGATAGAAAATGGTTTCACTTACATGGAGTTGAAGCTTCAAAAATTTTATGAGTATAGCAACATACTGATGGGTTATAAGACCCGAAAAAACTGATATATGTATATAATGACATGTATACCTCTGTACTCATTATATTGTTGAAAGGACGGAAGTTAAAGAACCTATGCTCGTGAAAAATAATGTAATAATTTCCAATTCTGAAGATTTCTTCCCATAGTTCTTTGTATAGCGCATGACATTTTTTGCGAGACAAAATCTTTCGAGAATTCTCACTGATTATAAATCCACCTCGTCTACAAACTTGAGCGATCGTGATGATTTTCTCCCAAATAATAACTTTCAACAAAAAATTGAACCGACGAAATACGGAACTAAAAAGTAAAAAATAAAATAAACCTTCTTAGTCTCAATAACTAAGCTCCTAAACTAATGTAAGTACCTAACTAATTTTGAGTCAGCGCCAAACGAACAATCAAAGAAGATCATTAAATTACTTCAAAAAAATTATCAGAATGTCACCGCGCAACTCGATGCCATCATTTTACGCCTTACCTAAATCTTTTGCTTGTTTGTTTGGCGCCGTCTCAAAATTAGTTACTTACATTAGTTTAGGAGCTTAGTTATTGAGACTAAGAAGGTTTATTTTATTTTTTACTTTTCAGTTCCGTATTTCGTCGGTTCAAGTTTTTGTTAAAAAGTTATTATTTTTCAATTTTATGTGGCTAAAAAAGAATCATCCAAATCGGATAACCCAGTACAAAGTTATGCCTGATAGAAACGGTTAATGGACCAAAATTCGAAGGGGGTAAACGATCGTTAATGGGCCAAAATTCAGAGTGTGGACGATCGATATCCTCCATTTTTGATGGGACCAACTTTGAAGTACACCCTATCCATTGAAAAAAAAAATAATCATCGAAATCGGACTACCCTATGGAAAGATATACGTGGTATGTTGGCTGAAATCTACTAATAACTACCTGCTTAATTTTTTATCACTTCCAAAATACTTACTTACCTAGCTTACTTCAACTATTGACTGTTAAATAATATGATTATCTACTTCAACTATTTATTGTTATATAATAAACATTATTTTTGAAAGTTCTGGTTAGTTGATATCATCACTTCGTATATAATTCCATCCTCTCATATAATGTAATTATTATTGTGACGGATATAGGAGGATCTGTCAATGTCAAATACATATGTGTGCCACTGTTCACAAGTGAAAAATCAATCATCCTCTATTTTTCTACCCATAGGGGTGGATCATTTCATTTCAAATTGGAATATGATCAACTATGAGGTATACCCTATCTGATAAGATAAGAATTATCCAAATCGGAGATCCCAGGACAAAGTTATGCCTGATAGAATCGGTTAACGGACCAGAATTCAGAAGGTGAGTGATCAATATCCTTCATTTTGCTACCCTTAGGGCTGGATTTCATTTCTGAAATTCAAATGGGACCAACTTCGAAGTACACCCTATCCACTGAGAAAAGAATTATCAAAATCGGACGTCTCAGTAAAAAGTTATGCGTGATCATACATAAAAAAAATGTAAAAAAATAAATAAATATACGGGTCGACTAGAGAACCTCCTCCTTTTTGGTTTCATCGGTTGATAACTTCAACTCTATCTATTACACTATACTAATTTCTCAAGCTCATGAATCGATCCATTATTGCGGTTTAATCCTCACCTTCGTTTTTCAATCGCTCTATTGATACTAGTATCATATGATCAAAATTATCCAATTGATACCAATTTCAATTTCATCAACATTTGATTTCCTATGTTGGCAACAAATCATTCATTTCATCCTCCAAAGAGCACGCTACATATATTTCCCTCAATGTTATTCTATATCTCTGAGCGTCTCTCCGTATTATGATTGCTTCTAATAATTTTAATCAAAATTTCTAAGAGACTCGAGTTTCAATGGTTTGCGCTCCATTAGATACTGAATGGCATCGTAAGAAGAAGAAGAAGACGAGTGGGGAGACGGTCTCAAGCGACAATCGACTCCATGGACACCAACACTAAGATGACATTTCGCCAGGTTTGTATTAGCGGGCAATCATTTTGTTAGGCGTGTATTCGTGTGCGATCTGTTTATCGACCAGAGGGATGTCGATGAGTTTGTTTGTAGAAGTTTGAATTGTAAGCCAAGACGGGTGTTAAAGCGACCATATGGTACTTTATTAAATCTGCGTTTCAGGCTAGTGAGGCACGAGTTGGAAATTTGAGATGACATGGAATATTTATTTCAATACATATGGAGTGGTGCTTGTTGATTCATATATGACTATGCTGTAGAAAGCACGACAAATCAAAATAATGTTTTACTATACAGGGTGTTTAATAATTGAATGCTGATCCTAAAGGGCGATAATTCTTGGATAATTTTAAGAAATATTCTTCATATGAACATAGGTCCGTAACAGCTTTATTTCTGAGATACAAAATGTTGAAATTTAACAAAAATATCAGTTCTTTCTCAATATCTCTGAAACCGCTTTGGCTTTTTCTTTAATTTTGGTACATGCAAAGTACGCATGAAAATACGTTTTTTCCATGATGAAGGATTTCTTAATTTTCGTCAGTGGCATTCCTGTAAACATACCCTGTCATATTTTTGATAAAAATAATGATACGCCACTGTCTTTTTTCCAAATAAATATTGTTTTTGTAATTGTCTTCTATCTTCTCATAAAAATGGTATCATGCCTTTTTTTCGTCCGGCGGACGGTTTTCGATTAAGAAAATAAAATACATTCATTTGCTTGTCCCTATTGGATTTTTTCTCTTAGTCTTAATTTCACAATTGTGGTAACCAAAGGATCTAGGCAAGATTTTTATAATTTTACTAGAGGACCCGACAGACGTTGTCCTGTCCAAATTTTTATGTTCCCTAAAATGTTTTTCCCGAGAACTCTCGTCCGCGCAGAATTTCTTTTTTTGTATGTTTTCCTTTATGTTGTTCCATCTAGATTATGCTTTTGACTCCTTCCGCTTCCTGTTGTCCCGTTATCTCGTTTTTTCGTTATCCGGTTATCCCGTTATCCCATTTTCCTGTTACCCTTTTTTTTCTTTATCCCGTTTTCCCCTTATCTCCTTATCCTGTCATCCCGTTATCCCGTTTTTTCGTTATCCCGTCATTCCCGTTATCCCGTTTTCCTGTTACCCCGAGGGTGAAAATCAAGAGTAAGTAATATGAATTGTTCTATTCTAAGTCATGACAAAATAAAAATAAAAATATTTCCAAAAAAATAGGGGTTGATTGTAGAAGGGTGAAAATTTAATGTTGTATGTATTTTTGAATGCTGTATCACAAAAAAAAAAATTTTGTTCCTAAAAAATTTAAAAAAAAATTAAGGGGTGGACCGCCCTCAACATTAACGGGGATGATTTGTGAATCTAAACCATCCAGGGCGCCACCCAAACGCATAAAAAAAATCTATTTAAATCGGTCCAGCCGTTTATGTTACCGACTGCAGCGCCATCTGCCGGGCTGATTTGTGAATCTGAACCATCCAGGGCGCCACCCAAACGCATACAAAAAAAAATCATTCAAATCGGTCCAGCCGTTTAGGAGGAGTTCAGTGTCACACACGTACAGTAGAATTATATATATAAAGATAAAACCATCGTTGATAAACCACATGCGATTTCGCATTAAAATAGGAACATCTTCCAACAGAATTGGCAAATTATCTTCAAGAAATCGGCGATAATTATGTCCATTCACTCTGCATGGTAAAAAGAAGGTCCAATTAGGTAATCACCAATAATTTTAGCCCAGACATTTAATGAGAACTGCTCCTGGGGATGAGATTCCATGTGATAGGGATATGAGGAATCATCCATACTAGAATATGGGCGATATTCAGATTATTGGCAACTTGCCACGTACTTATTTAAGGATTTTCTTCAACTGAATTTAAAACAGGTACCTCAATTGCTGGATTTCTTGCAGTCCGATGTGCTCCTTTCTGGTGATGATTTGGCTCAAAACTTCCTGTTTCACATAACCTTCTGTGGGTACTTGAATTCGTTCAAGCATCAGGAACCATTCTATTTGGGAAGCGCTCTTGATACAGTCGCCTGGCTTCATATGCGTTCCCGTCAGCAAGCCCATACAAGTAATGCATGTCTGCTAATTCGGTATTTGTAAAATTTACCACGTTTTTTTAATAAACAAGTTTTAATAACGTGAATAATATCACGTATCTAGCTAAAGAAGTGTCAATATTGTTTACATTGAAAACAACGAAATGTGTCCTTAGCATACTAGATGTTTCTAGCCCACAAGATAATCCTACTACTCTTCAACGGCTGATTTCGCATAGGGACAAGCAAATGCATGCATTTTATTTTCTTACTCAAAAACCGTTCGCCGGACGCCGCATGAGACTATTTTTATGAGAAGATAGAGGACAAAAATAATATTATGGAATAATATTATTGGATTTTCGGAGTGATTTTTTCTGTCACTAGGTACCGCCAGTTGAAAGTTTTCTTTTCCGGCGTACCTATAGGTGTTATAGACTCGATGATGGTTTTGGTTATGTTGTGTCTCGCTTCAGCCAGAGCTCTTCGGACCTTTGGCTGGTTGACTACTCAGTACTCATGAGGGCCAAAAAAGCCTGAAACCGGTATGCGGATTGTTAGGCGAACACGACATAAATTAAACATAATCGAGCTTATCAGAAAAAAACATTTGCATTCAATGTCCATTTATATGGAGGTATGCATGGATTTTCAGGTGAATATCATTCAACGTTCTGCGTGGTATTTGCCAGGAAAGTAGTTGTTTTTCACCAGAGATCTACCATTTTCTGGTTCAATTCATATTGAATCTTTTATGTGAAGAAAACCGTTCAATTCGATTTTTCTATTTATTCCACTTCACATGGCGTTTATCTTTCACTATATGCTAGTCGGGCTTGCCACTCCTACTGAGAAGGAATCTTTTATTTAGAAACCTATCGAGGTGGGAGATTTTCGGAGTGTTTCTTTCTGTCACTAGGTACCGCCAGTTAAAAGTTTTCTTTTTCGGCGTACCTATAGGTGTTATAGACTCGATGATGGTTTTGGTTATGTTGTGTCTCGCTTCAGCCAGAGCTCTCCGGACCTTTGGCTGGTTGACTACTCCGATTTGATGAGGGCCAAAAAAGCCTGAAACCGGTCTGCGGATTGGTAGGTGAACACGACATAAATTAAACATAATCGAGCTTATCAGAAAGAAACATTTGGATTCAATGTTCATTTATATGGAGGTATGCATGGATTTTCAGGTGAATATCATTCAACGTTCTGCGTGGTATTTGCCAGGAAAGTAGTTGTTTTTCACCTGAGATCTACCATTTTCTGGTTCAATTCATATTGAATCTTTTATGTGAAAAAAACCGTTTAATTCGATTTTTCAAAATAAAATTCATTTGGAAAAAAGACATTGGCGTATCATTATTTTGATCAAAAATATGGCAGGGCATGTTAACAGGGACGACACTGATGAAAATAAAGAAATCCTTTATCAGGAAAGAAAATATTTTCATGCGTTCTTTGCATGTACCGAACGAAATTGAAAAAAAAATCCAGAGCGGTTTAAGAGATATTGTGGAAGAACTGATTTTTTTGTTAAATTTCAACATTCTGTATCTCCACCCTGTATAATCAGCAGTAAGTTCACAATCAATCTTTGTTTCCATTTTCCGACATGGTTTACATGTTTTGCAATTGTATATAAATAGATATAAATACGCAGGATGAAATTGACATATAACATAAATAAAATAAACTTATAGAAAAATGTTACCCAAAATTCTACACATATGCTTAATTTCTATAAAATAATTCACACTATAAAAACACTTCTGAAGTAAAATACATTTCGAATCATATTTCGAAAAGGGATCGCAGTTATATCCATAACATGATCAGGAGCACAAGAAATAATTTTTCTTTTGGAAAAATGAACTTGAAAATTGTTTTTGTTCGATATTCATTGATATCAGAATTTCTTATGAAAATTTCTTTATTTTTAAAAAACATAAACACACTTCGGAAATAAAGAGACAGGTAAGTGTCATAACATTAAAATATTTAATAAAAAAAGTTCAAAAACTTAAACCCGTCTACGGTAAAAATCGCGCTCTGAAAAGTACGAAACAAGAAAATATTCTTGTCCGAAATCTACAAGATGAACATATCATATGAATGAGGCAAAGAGTTCTTGAATAAGACTGGCATAGAAAATCAAATAACTATCAGAAAAAAATGCAAATTTTCAATTTTAGATTTTTTCTTCTGGGTTAGGGTCCGTTCAGAATATCTATCAGATGTAGTTCAATGTCCAGCGTGGCTTTAGCCGGGGAAGTAGTTGTTTTCTGGATTAGTGTAGAAGTTCATTACTCAAAGTGGAGTGGAATTTTTCATAAATGAATGAAACTCAAAATCATCTCCAGATGTTTATAACTGAGGTTTATCAGGTGAAATGTTTGAAAAGAAACATGTTTCGGGTTCAGAAAAACCCATCTTCAGTCGAATTTTTTCATTACTAGTATGTTTGTATTCATAAAAGCGCAATTATCCTGAGAACGGTTGGGTTTTCCGGATTCAAACATGTATACATTTTTTACTCAAAACTGAATGAGGAATGCACAAAATTGATGATTTTTCTGATTTCACCAGTGGCGTAAAAAATAAGGGAGAAAAGGGATCAGATACCCTTCTTGTACGCCACTGGTGGCAACTGGAAATTATTTTTTTTCAAAATAAAGCACTTATTGAACAGAAACATTCCCTAAAATTTAATTGAAAATTCTCAAAACTGGAAGTTATGAATGAAAAATACTTTAAATTTTTCATATTCAACACCCTGTACCTCTGCAACGAACGGCATTTGAGAAAAAAGATGTAAGGATAGTTCTATTGATTGTATATATATAGAGTATTTTGGATATTGAGAATTAACAAGTTTTGTCGTCTCTTTTTCGGATGCTTATTTTTATATTCTATGAAACCCACGTACAAATTATTTTCAGACGATATGCTATAATTTTTTGTTTCTCCAATTTTTTCAATAATCTTCTGGGTAAGAGCTACACTATCGGTGTATGAAAAACGTGTTTAGTGGTAACTACATTTGGGAAATCAGACGGAATACTTTGATACAATTTGGTTACATTTATTGACATTTTTGAAAATGCGCTACGGTGAGACAATGAATTATTAATAATAATATTTTTAAACAGAAAATAACAACCAAAATATCAAATTGGTTGTTGGTCTCGATATGCCTCGTTCGTTTCGTTATTTCATTTTGTTCCACCCGCGAAAAGGGGGTCATTTCAATTCCAGGAGAAATACTCAAAGAATCACATTTCATTCCGCATTTGATCAGCCCCGCCGCATTCGAAAAAAAGCCAGGGCGGCCGAATTAGTATTCTATCGTCTCCATTTAGTTTACTAATTCCGAAAAGCGACCACCGGAGTCAGTGCAGAATTCCGGTTCAGCGAGTCCATTAAATTAAAGTGTACTGGTTTCAATTCAGCGGTTAACAGAAAGTGACATTGTCGAGACGCCCCTGCGAGGCGTCGCGACGCTCCGTGCGTCGCTATACGGTGGCGAACCAATGTTAACTCGGTAAATATGATATTTCAAAACGCCCCTGGATGTTTGCCGGCGCGGTAATATGCACCCTTAGCGGGAAAAGTGTCATAAAGGCAGACTTTGCCAGGAGACGTCGCTTAAAATCACACTTACTATTTTTATCGTTACTGTCGCGCCGGTCATTCTCAATTTATGATTATCGCATCACATATGCAAATTGCGCCCGAGCTTTCCCAAGGAAAATACGTACGTTTTATCGACGTATGATAGGTTGAATAAAGGTTTTGGGTTGAAAAGTTCAACGTTGAAATTTGGTTGATTTTCAACGTTGAAAAACCTGTTTTCAATGTAGGTTTTCAACAACAACTGCGTGTATCCAATACATCATCCTAGTATTCAAAACAAGCCAACGTAATTTTAATCGATTCTCGACCAAAATTCCCACGAACCCCAAAAAAGTGTTTTCTAAAAAACATTTCTACGAAAGGGTAGATGCTCAACTGAAATATTTCTTTATTCCGACATACTATCTCAGAATCATCAAATTCAGACTTACTAAGTCGGAAATCCGACTCAAACTTTCGGAATCAACTAATTCCTAATTGCTAGCAGTTTCAAACTCAATATCAGAAAAATAATTCATTCCTTGATTGAATTTTCCCAAATACTTTTTTTGCACCAACTTAACGGTTGCTTTCCAAATTGTCTTGACATAATAATCTTTATAATCTTCACTATCACATTTTCGCATGGTCACAGCCCAGTCTTTAAAAATTCTTGCTATTTCCTTAGTTGGAGTATCTTGCTGTAGTTCATATTTCCTTTAACCACAGAACGAGGTGAACTTACGCCATGTAGATTTCCTTGTATTAAATGTGTTGACTGGTTCAGATGATCTAACTAAGTCATCAATCTCTTCTCTAGAAGAGTTTCCGAATTTAGGATCACTTGAATTCAATGCACAACATAAAATCCATCTTGACGTTGAACAAATGATGGAATGTCATCAACAATGTCAGCAAACAAACATTGAAAAGTCTTGACAACAGTGAATAAATTCCTGATTTTTTTCGGGGGTAAATACATAAGAGATAATTTCTTTATCGATAAATACATGTTTAATTGTATAAAAGTTTTATTGATAAATACATGTTTAATAGTATAAAAGTTTTATTGTCATGGCAAACAATCGAGAATCAAGGGACACCTGACTTTATTTGTGAGTGATTTGTGATCTTGTTTGTAATAGTATCAAGCCCTATTCATTCCGCAGATTGTTTGGTCCATTTTCCAATCTCATTTATCCCAATAAGCATATTTTTGTACCACTCAGAATTGGTTTTATTCCAGTAAGGGTTCACAGTCAGAAATAGACGGTCTGACGTAATTCTAGTAGTGCGCTTAGACATAATTTTTTTAAATAACCTCACCGGGCACACATGAACGTTATTGTGATTAGGCACTAACCACTCACTGTCTGATGATTTTTGAGCTCCACCCTGGTATGTTTTGGAAAAAATCGGGTTGTATTCAATTCTTCCAGTTGGGTTATCATTCGATTTTTTTTCCTCTTTGAAAAAGTGCACTTTGCATCTCGCTGCTTCTCCCCCTCTCCAGGCTCGTTCGAGTGCCATTTTATGATAAAGCTTTTTTTGAAGTCCTTCTGGACAATCTTCGTTCCACAAATTCAATATTTCATATATTTCTTCCTTACTTAGAGCAGTTGAACTTTGCTTTCTCTTGTTGGGAAAAGACTGAAGCTGCTTTCGTTTCGCATTTTGTGCATCCCTTGCTTCTTTGAATTCAATGACTGCAAATGGAATAAATGTTCGCGCGTACTGTTTATATTATTTTTCTTGACGAAATTTTGCAGTTACATTCCACATAGTATTTATAACGCATTCTTTATAATCTTCACCATCAGCTCTCTTCATATTAAAAGCCCAATCTTCCATGACTAATTCAAGCTCTTGATTTGAAGTAGTTTCTAAAAGTTCATAATGTTTCTCTTTTAAAAATATTTCAAACTGTTTCCATATTGACTGTACTTTTCGGAATAACATTCTGTACAGTTTTTTCTATGTTTTCTAAAGATTCTTGACCAAATCTTTCCATTTTGAAACGACGTTGTATTGAGAAACTCGAAAATAATCTGATAGAATTGTGAATGCTACCATTCACGGTATAGTTGATCAAAAGCAAGGTGTATATTTATTAGTTATTGGGACAGCTAGGTAGCTTTTTATCATTGAAAATGGGTGTTAATTGGTCGATTTTAAGAAATTGAAGAAATCTCATTGGTTCTTAGAATAGTCGTGTATTAAAATGCACTAGTGCGGTCAGACGTTCTTTTATCGTAAAAAAAATCCGGAGAGTTTACTAGTGGGATTACCGATGGAAGATACTCTTGGTCTCATCGACAGATTTAATTTATGGATTTTGGGTAATCAAGGAAGTTTCTTTTTTTTCCAAATCATAATTTGAACATATTCTGTTTTTATATATCATATGCAGATAATCATTTCGTGCTTTAAAAATGAAATAATTGTACCATGAAACTCCACAAAGGTAACAAATATTCCATCCAAACTAATCCTGCGGCAACATAATTGAATTCTCCGTTAACAAATCTGTTCTACATTGAAAATTAGCCCCTCGAATGATTTTTTATCGACGCCGAAAGGGCTTAGGGGGGCAACTATGACATCTCTATCGGACCGGTAGAACTACAATATGTAAGATAATGTAAACAATATGACAAGCGTCTAATATGGCACAAGGGCACCAACCCCCATACATGGTCGATTTCACGCATCGAAGCATTCGAATGGGCTCCCATAGAGAAATTCTTTTTTGTCTGGTTTGATGACATTGCACTAATGTAAACATGTTATAGTAGATGATGGGAGATATATTGAAAGATGTTCCAACTGGCAATATGGCTATATTTGATGTCTGCATGGAAGGAGTTGAAATTTAATGCATTGATATTTTTATGAATCGAAAATGAAAATTCAATAATTTCTCAATTCTTTTCGATTATTATATTCGTCAGAGGAACAGCTTGCTGGAAAATTATATTTTACAAAACAATGTATCGAAAGGCATTTTTTTAATAATTAAAAATTGCATTACAATGAGGTATAGGAAACAGACACAGGAGAAGGAGAGTATTAATGGTCTAACCTACCTAATATCGAAATAAAAAAAAACGGTTCTCCTCTGTTTGTTACAAGCATTCTTCTCAGATTTTTGACGCAGAGAGTTCCCCCACCTGGTACTCAAAAATAAAATATCCGAAACTTTTGTAGGGAAAAAGTTTAGTATACGTTTTTTTTTATAACATAACCGACGTTTGAAGGTTGGATATTGGGATTCAAATAATAATGATCACCACATCGCAGTACCCTTTATTCACGTTATATATAGTTACTCAACATATATATTTTTCTTGAAATTGGAATGAAAAACCTGATGGCCCAGCCACTGGGGGAAATTTGATAATTCAGTATTTCTTCACATTATACACAAAAATAAGTTTCGATCCTTCTTTGGGTTATATCTAGCGGAATATTGTTATAAAGTCATCGAACTGTAGATGGGGCTCCGTTCATAAAGGATTTTTTTATGAATGGGTTATGATAAATCTTGTTTCATGAATATTAATTTTAATTGAGTCAAAAATATAGATTGCTAGTACGGTTGGTAATTTGTATGACTTACATATTTCTGTGAAGGGATCTCTTGTGCGTATAATTAAAAGTATTATATTTTTTTAACTTTTTTTTGACATAGATCATAGTCTTATAATAGAGAGGAAATATTCTCAATTACAGCTGAATATCGGTACTTCAAAATTACCACTTTTTAAAAACTCTTCTGGCATATGTTAATGTAGATAGTTGCAATGACTTATCCTACTCAAATTATCGGTTATGTTAATACCTTAAAATTTCACTAGTGTTGCAAATGATATTTTGATTATCAAACATAATGTTCTGCGGCGTTTCTAAAGTTGTATTGATTTTGAACCCCCAGAGTGTTTCCATCATTTGAAATCAACTTACTCCTAAAAAATCATTGAAATTTTTATTATCTCTCCTATAGGCGTACTCAAGGTCATGGATCTTACTGTGTTTTTTTTTATTGAGAATTTACACAATTTCCATGATAATAAAGTTTCTATGTTGAAATATCATTATATTTACAGTCAAAAGCCTAAGATAAATCGCACAGGTCTGTTGCAATTGACTTATTTTCCATAAAATCATACTAGTGATAGGAAAACATACAAAAACTTTCAAACCCGTAAGGTCAAAACACTGACGTTTCATATGAGCGGAGCTTTTCAATTGATACCTGTGTGCCGCTTTTGATCTTTATGTTTTTTATCAGAGTTGTAGGTTCCAAAACTCGTTAAGCCTACTCAAATAAACAAAAAAAAAAAAGGATTGAAAAACTCGTTTTTTTCGGTTTGATTTCACTCTCAGATTCCATAAAGATAACAAAAAGGTGATTTTCAGATCTACAATACTTCTGAAAATACAGAAATCTATTTTCTATCTCTTTATTCATTTTGTCGCGACTTTGATGAAAAAATTCTTATTGTCAAATTTCGCAGATTTTGGAAAGATATTTCCTGACGGAGCCCCCCACAACAAGAAAAATCATGTTGAATTGGGAAATATCCTCAACTGAACATTGAATAGAAATATTTCATGAACACCCTCATATCTTCAAACTAATCAAGAAAAATAACGAGAACGAGATAAAAGGATCATTTTATAGTCGTAGTCATACTCTTCAATACTTACAAACTCAAAAAATAGAAAGGCTTTGAAAATTCAAATGACAAAATATTCACAATTTGCCGCCTTAAATTTTTTATTTTTGCCATCACAAGAAATAATGTTTACTGTAAGCAAATTGCTTGACGGGCAACGAAATGACAACAATTTGAACTATTAAGTTTTTGCAGTGAGGCATTTGTTTGTGGTAGTTTCCGATAGATGGAAGCTCTATATAGAGCTAGGCCATAAAAAGCTCTCTTCAAGACTGCTTCTGAGAGCTGAATTTGCCAAAAACAGGGTTTCCGAAAGTTCACAGAAAAACTATAACAATGATTGTCTTATGTTCTAAGATCCAGAATATTGTATTACCATACAGCATTCATTCAGCGGCCATCTAGGTGATAGTAGCCAAAATGAAGTGAATGGCTAAGGCGACATTGTTGTGAACAATTCGAAGAAATCAATTTCGAAAAGGTATTTTTTATGGACCTATGCTTTGCTGAAACCAAACATGTTCAGTAGTTTTGTTTCTGATAGGGAATAATGAATCAGTAATTGTACCGAACCCTCAATACGCGGGTTATACTCGTACTTGCTGGATTTTTTCAATGAAGTTTCATCAGGACCAAATGAAGACTATTCGACAAAAAAAACGAGTGTGCGATCGGAGAACCCTCCTCAGGAACGCTTTTTTTTTAAATCTTTCGATACTGTTTTTGATGCTGAGCATATGGTTTCACTGTTGTCTCTCTGTTTAAACGTATGTAAAAGTAAACACTTGTATCAAGTTATACAATTTTATTTAACTTTTCTAAGTTTGTATTACACATACTTGCATACTATTCGGTATATTATATCAAATTGACGTGCCACATTATTCAATGTAAACTATTAAACCAACTTCGGCATAAAAAAAAGTAAAGAAATTATGTCCAAAAAAGCATATAATCATCTAAACACATGTTATATAGAAATATAAAACAAATATAAAAAAAATTCCATGTATTACCACTCAACGATAATATCCGACTTGTATTCGCATATACAGTGCTAGTCAAAAGTCCCCTCCCCCCCTCGTATCTTTTGAACGGGTATACTTATAATAATGAAATTTGGAGGGTGGAAATAAACGGATGTAGGCTTCTCAACTGGTCATAACAGGTGACGCAATAGTCATAAATGACGTCACAAGGCCACTGTGACCAATAATTTTAAATGGGACCCTATGGCAATTGACAGCTCGTTTGAAAGGTATTGAAAATACCTATTCAGTCATACCCAATTTTGTTTGGGTTTCGGCTGATTTTGATTGATAAATTGAAGAAATACGAAAATTATAGTTTCGCATTTAATTAATAAAGATTTTAAAGTACGCCTCTGGTTAATTGTCAAAAAGGTTGACGTTTTTGAATTCTCTACTTGTCAAAAGTGTTTATACCTTGAAAATATACCTAAGCTATTGTTTATCGAGACGTTTAAGTGTTTACATAGGCAAAATGGTACGTACTGTAGTCGACAAAGTAGCAGCTATCTTAATAATTGGTGAATGTAGAAACAATTTCCATGCAGCGGAACGACTGTTTAATGAGAGGTACCCCGATCGCCCTATATCGAGGGTTTATTTGAGGGAGCTTCTTCGGAAGTTTGAAGCATCAGGTAGTGTTCAAGATGCCAAACGATCTGGTCGACCAACAATTAGTGATGACAAAAAAATTGACATAATTGGAGAAATGGTAGTAAACCCTACTTCTTCCACAGCCCAAGTTGCGTCTATCTGTGAAGTCAGTCAAAGGACAGTACATAGGGTGTTGGCTCAAAACAAATTTCATCCATACAAATTAAAAATGGTGCACCAACTTTCAGATGAAGACCCCGACCGAAGACTAGAATTCTGTGAAACTATGTCCAATAAAATGAACCAACAACCAGGCTACATACAGACAATATGTTTTAGTGACGAAAGTACTTTCTTTCTCAATGGAAATGTTAACACTCAAAATGTGAGGTATTGGAGTGACACAAATCCTCACATCTTTCGTGAAAACATACTCAATTTCCAGAAAAGTAAATGTTTGGGCAGGTATTTTGGGAAACCACATAGTTGGGCCTCTTTTTCTCAATGCTAACTTAACCGGTGAATTGTATCTGGAGATGTTACAAAATGATATTGAGTCGTTAATTCTTGAAATTCTAGAAGATAATCCAGATGAATTCGACAACTTGGAAATAACGTTCGAACAAGATGGTGCTCCTGCACACTATTACGGTGCAGTAAGACGTTACCTAGATGAAGAATATCGTGGTAGATGGATTGGACGACGAGGTTCGATCGAATGGCCAGCTGGGTCACCGGACCTTACACCATTAGATTTTTTTCTATGGGGGTACTTGAAATCTAAGATTTACGCTACAGCACCTGACAGTATTGCCATTCTGAAACAACGAATTGTTGAAGAATGTAGGGCAATTTCCGCTGACACACTGGGACGAGTACGACAAGAGTTTAGCAATAGGATGCATTACTGCCAGGAAGTAGATGGAGCACATTTTGAACACTTATTATAAGAACTGGTTCTTAAATCTTTATTAATTAAATGCGAAACTATAATTTTCGTATTTCTTCAATTTATCAATCAAAATCAGCCGAAACCCAAACAAAATTGATATGACTGAATAGGTATTTTCAATACCTTTCAAACGAGCTGTCACTTGCCATAGGGTCCCATTTAAAATTATTGGTCACAGTGGCCTTGTGACGTCATTTATGACTATTGCGTCACCTGTTATGACCAGTTGAGAAGCCTACATCCGTTTATTTCCACCCTCCAAATTTCATTATTATAAGTATACCCGTTCAAAAGATACGAGGGGGGGAGGGGACTTTTGACTAGCACTGTATATCCTACCGCTCATGTATCATTTTAAGTTTCCCGTTAGCAGAACAGCAGTTCGTTTGGTTTCGTATACCTTCGAGCTCGTATATATTAGAAAGGGGGAGAGAGAGAGAGAGAGAGAGAGAGAGAGAGATAGAGAGAGATAGAGAGAAAGAGAGTCGCATGGAGGGGGCATAACGCTTTTCTCTTACGTGACGATTTCTACCAGTCAACACCCACCCCCAAGCCGCGTAAAGGAACTTCGTTCCAAAAATCTGATGGACGAATAGAGATGGAAGACGTGTAGCCTTTTCTTATCTCACGGCAACAATGAAAATGAGAATAAACATCTTGCTTCATTTGTCTGGAATTCTCAGTTAATTTTGCCTGCATAGTCTGAAAAATGAATCGATCCGAAGTTGCAGAGAAGAGCGCGTAACAATAAAGCATACACAGTATTTATTTATTTCTGAATTTTAAGGCGTTTCTGGATAACCAATTCATCCAATGAGTTATTTGAAACAATGTTTTTGGGTATCATCTTGACTGACAAATCAGCAACGGTCCACAGCAAATATAAAACACTCGCCTGTATAATGTGCGAAAAAAAGAGAAAAAATGAAATATGGTGGAATAAAAAAACAAAACATCAAACAACAGTTGACTCTCAATGCAAATTCCCTACCATTCGTTTGCCCTTCCAGGCAACTTAATACCCGAAAGCTGGTGACATATGCATCGGGACAAGATAGTTCCCGATAAGATCTACTGATCCGTACTGCAGCTGGCTATTGTGTTATCCCAAATTTAAAGTAACATTAAATATATCAGATATAGACCATTTATTAAGGCTTAAGGACGTCCCGCTACGCCAGAGCTTGAAATATGACGTACACAAAGATGACTAATTGGTTTTTCATTCGGTGCTGATGTCCGCCTGCAGATGGTGTTTGTTTTTGATTAATTGCGTGTGATATTTGATAGTTTGGGTGACTTTATTGTTATGAAGTGTGTGAATTGATGATCGTGATTCGTTTTGCTAGATAATCGAATAATTTTTCATTTTGAGGTATGGATATGTTGCTACGATGCCTGAATCACGTAAAAATGACACATTGTTATATTCACTTCCATATAAATGTTCTTATTTGAACGTACAATTGTAATGAAGAACCGTCACATTGTATTCAGTTATATATCTATTTTATATGGTCATTGTTCGCCTAGCTTCCAAGTGTGAAAGAATACCTCCAGGACAATTGTGTTTGCATATCTCGCCAAAAACCTTCTCTGAACTTATATCGGTTAAGCATCAAGCTTTTTATAACTCCCGCTATATCGTTAACACTGCAGATAACCGTTTCAACCCCAGGGCAGTTACTTGGACAAATACCATTTCAAACCTTGATTACCCTATTTTATCCTCTGGCAATACACTCCAGCGACAACAGTTATACTATATCGCCTTCTAAACGTAATATTGCTGAATCCAGACTGTTTGTGGGAGAATAATGATCTGCAGAAGTCAGGAGCGTAGTTTGAAATCTGAAATGGAGGTATGGATCCAGTCATATTATCTCAAACATCCAATAGCGCATAATCAATAGATTTGCAGATTTTTTTAATTATGATTCGTCTGTGAGTAGGATTTTGAAAAACGAACCTGATGATACACTTGGAAATACCAATCACTTCAATTTCCGGAGCAACATTCTACATTCAGGAAAGGGCGTAGCATTGTTACAGCATTGACGATTAGTTATTCAAGGCCCTGGCATCTCTTCTTGTTTCAATAGAATTCTGAATGGCATTTGACACAATAGGTCCTGATTTGTTGCTTGCGAAGTGTGCATATCTAGTCTTCAAGTGTTATCCAAAGGGTAGACGACAACGAGTGATACTAGGCAGTGATGTATCAAGCATGCAACAGAGTTATCATTCCGGAGTAACATTCTGGATTCAGGAAAGGGCATATCATTGTTACAACATTGACGAATAAGGCTGTTGACATATTAGTTGATCAAGACAAGGTGCTGGCATCTGTTCTTGTTTCAATGAAATCAATCAAGGCAAAGTCTGCATATCTAGTTCTTTGAGTGTTCAAACGGTAGACGACAACAAGTGATACAAGGCAGTGATTCATCAAGTATGCAACAGGGTTCAGTGCTGAGACCACTTCTTGTTTTGATCAACACTTTCGAAATAGTGAATAAAATGAATACCTCCATTGTTATTTGTTATACCAATTGTTTTCTAACTTATCACCTGAGGATTTCGCAGAATTAACGCATCAGATCACTTATGACCTCCCGCACAGATTATTCACTGAATCAAAATATGAAATGAAATAAATTTGAAATGTAACTCTGATAGATCTTTTTCTACTCGAGGAGAAAGTCTCAATTTGAAATTGATCTTGACGTCTTACCATTCAGTGGTATGGTCAAAAGTTTGGAAATACATGTTTGAATTACTATATATGGCAACAAGAATATAAAAAAATGTTATGGCGAGTCAAACACATTAGCCTTGTTTGGGTCGAATTACAGCCAACCCAACGGAACCCACTTGCACAATGCCGATAGAGAAACTAACTGAAACGAATTTTTATGTCCCAGCCAACTGTATGGCTGTTATTTCCGATAATCTGTTGTTAGTTGCCGAGAAATAATACCAGGAATTTTCCCTTGGGTTAATTTGGTCTACCTAATGAATACCTGATGAGCAATAATTTGGTTTTGCCTAATGAAATAGAAGTTATTTTTATGAAATGCTACAATTTTCTTTCTTTTATATTAATATTACTATTGTTATGCAACAAGACTTTTTCATGCTCCAGTGTTATTACAATTTTTATTTAAATATATTATCTGGCGAGCAGCTGATTGAAAACAACCCGGCAATACCTAACGTCGAAAATGGAACAACAAATCAAAATATTTTCATTTTGTAGCATTTATTCCACTTTCCCCGAGCATATGTTCTGTAAATGTTTTACCCAAATAAATAACTCTATTTTTAGAAATGACATTATTCCGTCGGGAATGTATCATGTCATATATTCATTACGCACCTTGTAGCGGTTAACTATATTCCAAATGATACAAACCAAATGTAACTATTAAAAACTATGGAATTTAATTTGACTACCGAAATATATTCGAGTGGAATCACTCATGCTACTCGCACTATACGAGGGCTAGAAGCTAAATTAGTGAGATGAAGCAGTGATAAATTGTAGAGATTTTTCAATACAAATATTTTTTTCGTGAAATTCTTTGTTCGAAAGTGATGTCTTATATGATACAATCCAAGGAATGGTTCGATTGGATTCGTAGGATTGATAATTGCTTACTAATGGCATTTTCTTTTTCTTAACAAGATAGAAAAACTTCCGAAACAAATAACGATTTTAACTTTTGTGCTATAAAATAAATTAAATAATATTTTTGCAAATTTAAGTGGAAATCATAGCCACAAAAATGGAATTGAATATTTATATTAATTAAGATTTTATCCGCTGTAGCTATCAAAGCTTATGCAGTTTTGTCTTGATTTTAATTATAGTTTTTGCGCCAAGTTATTCTTATATCAATTCAACCCTAGTAAGTGTTTGATCTGGTTGAGGTAGGTGACATTCCCCATCTGAAATAACTTGGAACAACATGTGCTATGTTTATAACTCAGTAGGTCAACATTATAATTGGAATAATAGCAAAACAAATAGTCCATATACAATATCTGTTGACCATCGTTATTGTTATGTATATTTCTTAGTAGTGAAGTGAATTTAATGATGAACCCTGCTTTTTTGATTTTTGAAGAACTGCCAGCATTGTTTTCAAATCGTCTTTTCATGAGTTTCTGAAGCTGCCTGGCTTCCACAAATGATAGCGTTGGTTCCAGTATCAGCTCTATACTTCTGTAGAGATCACCCCATCATGATATAAAGAAGCTTCAGTAGCTCTTCTTCCAGATACTAAATCGAATCAGTTCATCGCGATTTCAAATCGGGTGAAAATAATTATTATTGAACTGATGAAATGGTTTACATATATCAAGATCAATTATATCTGATATTTTCTCAGAAACACCAGTGTGGATAAATATTGGGATGAAGATCCCATGATTTATATTTGTGTGTAATAGTCGGTTCAACAACTTCCAAAAAATGCCAAATTGCTCGAAAAGTTTGGTGACGAAATTTTTGTGCGCACATTTTTTCCTTTTGATGAGATGAAGGTCTGGAAATGTTATTGAAATAATACGTTTGTAAGATGTGACATCAAAATTATTTGGGAGAGAGGATTAATATTGAACCGAAACTTTGGGTGGCCTATCGTATGATGATCGTATTGATTTATCCCTGTTGCAACATCACAATGGAGGTATTGCATTTTGTATATTGGCTAAGTATTTCTCCGTTTTGTCTATGGAATTAAAATTAAGAAAGACTATCTTTAGCTGGAAGCTATGGCTGTTTGGATTCGAAAAAAGAACATATTTTTATCTACAACTTTGACTTCACTGATGTCCCCCTCCTTGTAAATTGTATACATATTTGATTGACAGTCCCTCAATGAGCATCGAAAGAAGTAACAATTTTGAAATACTGAATACTGTTGAAAAAGGAAACATTCTCAATTGAATATTGAATAGAAATATTCTTCTGGGAATTGAAAAATCCACGATAAAAACTAAGTAATTTTTTGGGAATTACTAACAGAAAACAACTACTTCCCCGGCTAAAGCCACGCTGGACATTAAACTACATTTGATAGATTTTCAAAAGAAAAAATCTGAAATTGAAAATTTGCATTTTCATTCAGATAGTTATCTGATTTTCTATTCCAGTCTCAATTAGGAACTCATATAGATGAATGAGGCAGAGAAGAATGTTTTCCAAAAGAGAGTACTCACCAGAAATGATTCTTCTTTTCGGTTAGGGTCCTTTCAGAATATCTATCAGATGTAGTACAATGTCCAGCGTGGCTTTAGCCGGGGAAGTAGTAGTTTTCTGTTAGACATTCACAAAAAATAACTTTATTTTTATCGTGGATTTTTCAATTCACAGGAGAATTTTTCTATTCAATATTCAATTGAGAATGTTTCCCATTTCAACATGAATACCCCACAAGAGATTATCTTGAACGATGAAAGATAGTGACTAAAGTTTATCTTTCAGTCGCAGATGATTCCACATCTGATTTTATGAACATCCTGTTCATATTTTCAAACAAATATACTGAATACTATTGTGTTTCACCCTTTTTGGGGGTGAAATAGCTCTTCTGTCGATTCCAGTTTTTCATGTCAGTTGGTCACTACAAAGTTATTACGGTTTTCATTTTGATGATTTTAGGTTCTAATATACTATCTTCAGTTCTATGTTACGATTTTGTATTGTTCAGGTTTGATTATTTTTATTTATCAGCATGCTGGTGTTCTCGCATATTCGTGTATTATCAAAGTCGAATTTTGAATTATATCAGCACTTGTCAACAATAGTTAGGGAATGAGTTTGCGCATCTTTTGAAAGGTACTCACCAAAATTACAACCATTTTGGACGCGCAGTTGTTGTTTGACAATCGTTTGAATGATCGTTTTCTCAGTTGGTAACAGGACCTTGTTTGGAGACACTACATATGTCTTCGTCAAATAATAATTTGGAGTCGGGGACTATACCAAGATCTTTCACTTGCTGACGGTTTCTAGCCTTTGGTATCAAGGTTGAGTTCCTACTGAATGTAATGTGGAAACATTTGGACAGGTTGGGGTAGAGGCTATTGTCTTTACAGTACTCAGTAAGCCTGTCTAGATTTTTCTGAATTAGTATCGCAACATTAGGGCAAGTGACAGGAAAAAATACTTTCAGATCATCTGCATACATGAGGAATCTGGAAGAATGGAAGCACTCGTTTATATCACTAATATAAATGTTGAACATCAGGGGCCCCAAGTGGGATCCCTAATCATTAGATTGTTCAAACTAACTGTTTTGTTCCTACCTCTGACATATGAACCTAACCATTCAAGTGCACGTTCACACCGAATCCCGCAAGCTTCGAAAGTAAAATCGAATGGTCGATTCTGTCAAATGCATTGCTGAAATCGGTATTGTATTTATGTCGATTGCCGTTTTTTCTGCGATTGGGCTTGGCGCAGTTAATGGTAAATTCGATTGTGGTGTGGTATGGGTCTTCTGGCACCAGAGGAAAATTACATCTATTGATATTTCTTATCTTGTAATGATTATTGAAAATTATATCTAGGGTATTACCTGATATGTTCAAAAGGCTGTTTGTTATATTGGCTTAGACCTACTAAGGATATGGTGTTAATGAATAAACTGGAGCGTTGGTTGTTGAAATTTTCAGGTTTGCAAAAATGATTTGTTTGATCGGGTACCCACTTTTTATCTGGCAGGTTGAAATCTCCGCATAGAATGAACATATCATTAGGATTATTAACACTGGATCATTAAGTTTAAAGCAACACTAGTTCAATGCGGCGACGTCTCTTGGAGGGATGTAGAGACAACCAATATGGCACTTTGTTTCTATAGAATAAGTGCTACGTGTTGAGTTTACGCACGTTTTGGTACATAATGGAAATATCCATGGATGAGTTGATTCGGTATCTATAACTATGATTGCTTTCAAATTAAATGACCGGGATTCATTTGATTTTTTTCAATGTCATTGTCGCTCAGGAGCTTCATAACTTTGGATCTGTCGTTTTGTCTAACGAAAACAGACCCATCACGATCCCATTTGTAACTTTTGGCCTTAGCGAATTCTTTGGCTTTTTTCAAAAGTTGTTTGCTTTTTGAGTTAGATGTTCATTGAAGAAAAAAAGTCATTCCACCCTCGTATGACAATACTCTCCAGGAAACTCTTTCGTTTACCGTTGCCAGTTTCCATTCATGCTCGAATCAGCTGACATGAACATTTTCTTCATGAAATGTCCCGAAAACAATGTCGAACACTTCATGTTTTCACCAACTCGAAAATTCTATAGACCCTCGTATCAAAAATAATATCAAAAACACGGCAAGACAGACGGCTCAGTGGAAAATAATGACAGAGCACGACGCAGTAATAAATCGGCATGCAGAAAAGTTGAAGTGCCTAAATAACTACCAGAAGAGTTGTAAATCGGCGTTTCCAGCCCTAATGAGCGCCTCATGATGGATGCGCGCCATATTAATTAATAAAAGAATGACAAAACGTCGCGCGAGCGACAAATGAGCACGTCTAGCGTTTATGACAACTGGAAAAAGAAAGAATGAGTTGTAATTAGGACGTCTGGGCGATATGATACTAATAGCGAATAGTCCACGCAGGTGGGCCCGTATGTTACCCTGTGGAGCTCCTCGGCATACTAATATTAGGAAGGCAGCCGTGCATTGTCACTGAGACCTGACACTTATTCAAACTTGTCGCTCGAAGACACGTTACATTCTCGGAATGAACATGTTATTATTCTGAACGTTTATGATAATATACTTACTTACTGTATATGTATACACACGGCCGAAGTTGACGTTGGAGAGAAATTAGGCAAGATCTTTTCTTCAATGTCGATTTATTCCTTACAAATCAATTGTCACAATGAGAAGGTCTCGAAAACATATTAATTTTTGTGCAACTGTCATTAAAAATACAATAAATAACTTTTTATCTAGAATCAGTTGTTGTTTTGAATAAAAACCAATTTGGTGTCGCCGACGTTTCGAATTTAAATAAATTCATCCTCAAGGCTCTATAACAATAAGTTTGCATGGGATGAAAATGTTTGAAAAAAGTAAAGAAAAATAAATGCCACATGAGTTGAAATTAACTTTATTCTCCAAACACTTACAGGACAGCTTTAGTGAGAACATGATTTTACAAATGTAATAATAAAAATAATCATAAATAATATTTTTGTCGTATATATATTATAGTTGAATGGAATTACAACGGCTGTCTAGTTCACTTTTGAAATTGCTAAGTGTGTAATCAATCAATCAATCAAGATATGCTTTATTGTCAAAGAATAAAATTCTTAAAGACAAAGCTTAGGAACATAGTTGAACATATAAGTAATAGGTTTGTGGAAATTATAAAAATAATCTGAGATTATGCACATACAGTTAGGTTATAACTAAATAAGTGGTTAACAATATAAACATACATATAAAAATAGATTGATATTGTCTAAGATACGCCATATACATATACATTTAAGACGTGCAGACCAAAAAATACAAAGTGTGGTAAATAGGCAAGGTTGAATAAAGGACAGAATTCAGTATGTGTGAAAATAAATAAATAAATGAAGACAATGTTACGTATTATGGAGCTATTGAGAACATTTGTTATAGTCATACAATTTCGTTAAGGGTTATAAGTGAGCTCCCAAGTATGTGGAACTGCGACTAGCTAAAGGTTCAAGTTGAAGTATTCATCTAGCTCGTATAGTGATTGTTGTATCAAGATTTTTTTTACCTCTCTTCTGAATCGCCTGAGACATGTAGTTTCTCTAGTGGTTATGGGGAGATGATTATACATTTTAATGACTTTGTATATTATAGAATCTCTAACCAAATTATTAGATGGTCTAGGTAGTCTGATATTATTGTTCTGTCGAGTGTTATATGAATTATCATTTGTTACAAGGAGATTTTTATTTTTATGTATAAGGGTGGCAGATTCTAGAATGTATATAGATGTTACCGTAAGTATACTGAGATCAATGAACAGCGTTCTACAGGAGTCTCTGGGCCTTTTTTTTGCCAATATACCTTAAGGCTCTTTTTTGAATTACAAAAACATTTTTGAGCTGGTACCTGGTACCTTAGATGAGATTCGATTAGAGCAAAGTACGCCGATCTGGCTGCGTTTATAGCCAAATCGTTCGAGATTACTCGAATTGCATAGCATCCCGAGGACAACTCATTACAGAGATTGTTAATGTGATAATCGAATTTCAGTCTAGAGTCTATACTTAATCCAAGAAAACGTGTCTCTGTTTTGTTAAGGATATTTTCATCCTCCAGTGGTATAACTGGTAGGTTGCAGCGAAATGTGATTATATTAGTTTTTTTTTATGTTAATCACTAAAGAATTGGAGTCGCACCATTGTTTTATTGTTATCAATTTCCTGTCGATGTTATCTAGCAGTAGTTCCTGTGAATTATCATGCCATAGGAAAGTTGCGTCATTCGCAAATAGAGTGATCTTGGCAGTGATGTTCAAGAGGTTTATATCATTAATGTAGAGCAAAAAGAGGATGGGTCCGAGAACTGAGCCCTGAGGTACTCCCAATTCAATACGGGTCCATCGTTTTACTTATGGTGTTGAATTTGTTACATATGGAGTTCGGAGGAGAGTTTACCATTATATTAGTTCTTGGTACTGAAATGTAGAAGTATTGCTCAACTCTGCTATTAGTTTAAGGTATATGAAAGTTTATTTGTACTAGTAGTCCTGTACACAGTCAGTCAGCTTGTTTATTAGCTTATATGCATGGATGGTATGCTCTTCGGTCTTCAAGTGATACTAATTCATAACGTTATAGCAGGATTTTGTTATCAATACCTTGGGGAGAGTACAGCCCATCCAACTTCATAAATATTCTTTGAACTGATTCCAGTTTGTGAATATATATATTATATCCTGCAGACTAGACTAAGGAGCAATATTCAATGCGTAATCTGTATAGGAGTTGGAAAGTGTTTCATAGTTTCTGAACGGTGAATTTAAAATATTGAGAAGGCACAAATATATTGCTACAGAAGCAAATCTTAGGTTTAGAAATTAATTTCCCACATTTGAATGTTGAAAAATGCATTCTGACCTCATTCCATTGAAAATATTCCAGAATTTCACATAAAAAATTTATAATACCAATCGTGTCCCTACAATTGTATACAGTGCGGCTTTTTATAGTCCTACCTTCTGTTATGATTTTTTCATCAAAATTCATGAATTTGAGATAACGAGTTTTGTGATTATGGACCGTTTCTATTCAAAATTGGTAGGAGGGGGTTTTTGGGGTCGAAGATTATAATTTTTTGTCAGAAATCAATAAGATTACGGATTTAATGAATAGCTAGAGATAATTAACAGCGTCAATTCTAGGAGAGATATAGAAGGGATAAACACGATCTGAATTAATTTTTATCACTAGGTACATTTCACGAAGCCACAACATAATTTTTTTTTTATATTTGTAGGCATTTCTAAGTATGAAAAAAATGTGAGTTTAAATCAACCCTGTTAATAAAACCATTCTGTCACAGACATTGATTTACTGCCATATCTCATATCATTAAATAAAAAAGCGATATTTTATAAAATTCAGGTAATCATAGACATCGTCGATGGTTCAACGCTCCCCGGAAACATCTGGAATTGAATATTATCGCTTTCAACAAACACATGTTATGTTGAATAGTTCTGAAATCTTTTTGCCAACACTCGTACGTTATTTTCTGACTCAGACTGATATTAACACCTCCAACTGAGTTCTCAAGATTTGTGGCCGGAGAACAAAAACACAAAAAAGTATATTAAGATTTCATCGCAGTTATTAATTTTATTAACGTTAAAAGGTCTTCGCGTTAAAAAGAAATATAGCAGTATCAGATTTTGCTTTTTGCGGCACGGTTTTGTGTTTTGCAAATAAATTTATTACGGGATGATAAAGTTCTGCGTTCAATATGCAGGTGGGTCTGCAACCAGAAATTTAATGGATACGAGTCGCAAGCTCACTAAACTTGTTTGTTGATGCTGTGAATGAAGTGTTTTCTAGTAAATACTATGTCACAAATCACCTGTGTCTAGTGCTATTGATTCCGAAAGGTAGTTGGCTTTGAAAAGGCTGTTTATTTGGGCTAGCCAGGTGCATGAATTTGCATGAAATGGCAATAATCCACGGCCGGCTGGTTTCATTTTACAGGTTCTAAATGTTTTGACATTTCCGAGGGAATTATCTCTTGGATTCAGAACAGATACCCATCTTGGAGTAGGACTGAGATCGTTAGTAAGTGGTTACGTTTTAAATTAATCATTTTTCATTACTGGAAAATACATTTTAATGCATTAAATTGTTCCTATGAAACACCAGGCCTAGTCTCATTATATTGTTTACTTTTCCTCATTTCAAAAATCCATTCAAAAAAACCGTAGCCAGTCGGAAGTGTTGAATATAAGGAAGGAACATACAGGGCGAACAAAAATTAATTAATCATTTTTTGTTTGTGAGTACATTTTAGAGGAAAACTTCTTTAATAAAAGTTGTTACAGAGGAAGCTCTAGCAAAGGACATATAGTTTGCCAATATTGATCTGAAATGAAAGATCCGGTTTTTTTTTCAATATTTCAATAGCCGCCATTTTGAAACTATTCGGCCCATTTGGCTGATCTTTGGACTTGGCCAAAATATTGAAAAAAGTTATTTTTTGTCAAATTTCTTTTCATTCGGTTAAAAAATATAGCCCTAAAATTTTGTGACTAGGTTTAAAAAAAATGCTTTCTTAAGATAAATTGTTGATTAACGTTTCTCCTGGCATCTTCAGATTATAACTATGAAATCATATGTTAGTATGAATTCAAACACATATGCTACTCAATTGTACACCAGCTAATCAGAAAAAATAGAATCTAACAAACTTTCGTTCGTAGACAGCTTTGTAAACCTAGAGTCTTTCTTGGCAGCAGTGTTCTGTTCACGTGTTCTGAATGTCTGAATCACTACAATGGTCGTGATATAATTATTCAAAACAATATTCAATTGCGAATGTTTTCCCTTTTCAAAACTGTTTGTGTCGTGTGTTTCTCACAGGTAACTGTGATAATTATGAAAAGTTCCTCAAAGCAGAGTATGAAGTCAACTAGTTCTGACTTTATCGCCAGTTTGGATATAACAAGGTTAGTTGTTTTCTTCACTTCAAAATTGAATATTTATCTCAGGCAGCCTGCAATGTACAGGGTGATTCAAAAGTACTTTGATAAACTTTAGGAGGTGATTCCTCACAATATTCTAATATGAGTTGTTCGAATAAATATATGTCCGGAAACGCTTCGTTTACAATTGTTACAGTACAATTTATTTGAATGCAATTTAGTTTCCTTTATTTTATTTTATTCTACATATTCAAAATTTCTTGAAATAAAATGTTGATATTTCTTGCAAATTTTATTAAAACAAATACAGATTTTGCACCCTTGATACAAAAATAACTATTTCAAAGGAGTAAAAATAAATAAAATATGTGCCCTCCCCTACAAAAAACCAAAATTACTTACTTAAACGTCAAATTCATTTCCTAAGCATTCTTGTGAAAAATGCAGAATAATGGTAATAACTTCAACACGCATCGATTATCAAATAATCGACTTGAAATTTTCAAGTCCAAATATCTAGAAAACCGTTGCTTATAGCGACTTGTGACAAGGGTAGCTGTTTTACGTAGATATAATAGAGACATTGATTTTTCTACTGGAAAATGTGCTAGAAGTACGCTCAAAAAAGTTATGAATCTTCAAAAAAGAGAAAGACGTGTAGGTGGCGCCCCCTACGAGTAAGGGCAATAATAATATCAGGTTCGAATTCGACACCTTAAAAAACCTCTCAATACCAATTTTTGTTTAATTAAGGTCAGTATTTCAAAAGTTATTAAAAAAAAACGAAAATAAAAATAAAATTTTAACACCCTGTATCTTGGAACATCAGAACAGCTGGAAATGAGGAAGAAAAAAATTGAAGGATGTGTGTATGTATGTATATATATATATATATAAATATATATATATATATATATATATATATATATAAATATATATATATATATATATATATGTTTCTTTGTAGACTTTTGCGGGTATTATGTGTTGAGATATTTCTCGGATTCTGTCCGAAACAATCGAATTTCTAGACATCACCTGAAGATGGCAAATGTGAATTTTCCGATACGTCGTGGAATCGGACCTTTTGAAGACCAAGAACACAGAACGCGGACATATATAAATATATAGAAAAAAAAAACAAAATCTGCAAGAAGAGATGTGACACCCATTGTCAATGTTGCAAATTCTGAATAAGGGTGAGTTTTTTGTACTGGGCGCTTTGAGATAAAAAATATTCTTGCCTTGAATTGACTCTGGGAACATAAAAATTGAGCATAATTAAAATAGCATTACAGCAGATTTGGCCATGGATCGGCTTATAAAGATAAATCAGAGCCGGTCTATTCTGTTTCTCCTATTTGCAAGAGAAGTACGGTTATAATAAATATAATGAAGCAATATTAGACATGCCAATACCATATTCCTTGAAAGAAAGATATTTCATGAAGCGAATATGGATGCGTTCAAGGCTATTCATATTAAAATCATAATATGGACATCAGATGAAATATGCATACTCTAGATTGGACATAAGAATGGTAGAACAAGAGCAGAGTATTCGTATTCGTGAAGTTCTGTTTCCATGTTAATGTTACAATTGAGCACTTATTTGCATTCATCAAAAAAGGTTTTTTTTGCACCATATACCCCATATAAGACATTTAGTGAAATGGCACAATCATTCATGCAGTTTATTGAATATGTGGCACGTCAATTTGAAATAATATAATGAATAGTATTATCAGGAGTAACGATTTTTTTTCTTTTGTATAATTTCAAATTATCAGCATATAATAAACAATTGACTCCGAGATCCTCAAAAATATTATTTAAGAAAAGATTGTAGTATGTGGTCCCAAAACAGAACTTTGTGGAACGCCTGATGTTGGTGTGAATATTACGGAAATCTGACCATGGCACTCTACGTTTTGGAAGTGAAGAAAATATTCAAGTATTAATAGATTTGTGAGTACCATGATCGACGAAAACATACAATTTTTTTTATTTCTACTAAAAAATCAAGAATACTGCATTTTCGTAATCAATTAGGAAAACAAACGTAAAAGAACGGATCTGCACTTCATATAAAATATAATAAATATAAATAAGCTGACATTTGCATGGAATATCAGTCAATTGCTACTTATGACATAATTTCAGTGACGGATTATTTATTTTTATAATTGTTCCAGTGGGAAAACATGATCACAAATGAGTTTCTGAATGCATAATAGACTAGGAGGAATCGGCGCATGAGTACCGAAAACAATTCAATTTTTTCATGCGATCCTCTTCAAATTGCCCTACTGATGATACAAATGCACGTTGCCATGGGGCAACCCCGTGCCATATTGTTTAAACCGAAATTGTTTAAACAATTGCAAGGAATTGCTATTTTTCAACCGGACAAAATTTTTTTATATTCTTTATTAAAATACAAATAAAAAAGGTCCCATGACTTTTCACGATAAAGTTAATATTTTTAGAGATATGAATTTTTAAAGGTTCAAAAAATCTCATATTTGGGTACTTTTGTGCATAAAAAATATAATAAAAAAAAAATCGAAATAATATTTTTTTTTAATTTTTTATACAATAGTTAATAACATTCTCAATATAGATTTAAAAAAATTTCATTGATTATACCTGTTTTTTAATTATCAATTTCGCGCGCTCACAAGTATGCATCGCTTACCTTTAAGTATCGCCGTCTCTCTCTGACTCATGCGCTGCATCGGCCTCTCTGTTTCCTGAATCATTATTTATCATTTATCTTAAAAACTATTAACTTTTTAAGATTGTTAGAGAGCAATGTTATTAACAATTAAATTGTCTACAATTTGTTTTTGACAAATTTTTTTCTGGAATCAATTTTACAAACGTTATTTAAGCATGAATCGGAACATATAATTAAAATTACTCTTTTATCAGTTTATATTATTTTTTTGTCATTAAAACAGAAAGTAATTACATTGAATAACTTCTTCAAACGAAGGTTAAAGATGTAGAAGTATGAAATAATAAAACAAGATTTAAAAAAAAGGTATTTATTTATTATCAATATCATTTTTATATATTATATTCTTACAGTCTTCTGAATCACAGCCACATAGAAGTATGCAACTAATTTCCAGAATTCCAGAAAAACATTTGTCAAAAATAAATTGTAGACAATTTAATTGTTAATAACATTGCTCTCTTTACCAATCTTAAAAAAGTTAATAGTTTTTCAAAATAAATGATAAATAATGATTCAGGAAACAGAGAGGCCGATGCAGCGCATGAGTCAGAGAGAGACGGCGATACTTAAAGGTAAGCGATGCATACTTGTGAGCGCGCGAAATTGATAATTAAAAAACAGGTATAATCAATGAAATTTTTTTAAATCTTCATTAAGAATGTTATTAACTATTGTATAAAGAATTTAAAAAAAAATATCATTTCGATTTTATTTTTTTTTAATATATTTTTCATGGGTCAAAAGTACCCAAATATGAGATTTTTTGAACCTTTAAAAATTCATATCTCTAAAAATATTAACTTTGTCGTGAAAAGTCATGGGACCTTTTTTATTTGTATTTTAATAAAGAATATAAGAAGAATTGTCCGGTTGGAAAATAACAATTCCTTGCAATTGTTTAAACAATTTCGGTTTAAACAATATGGCACGGGGTTGCCCCATAGCAACATGCATTTATATCATCAGTAGGGCAATTTGAAGGGGATCGCATAAAAAAATTGAGGTGGAATAGTTTTCGGTACTCATGCGCCGATTCCTCCTAGTCTATAAGTATTCGAATCTCGATGTGACAAAATATCCGTTAAGTATTTAGCAGCATGTAACCGAAAGTAGCAATTTAATTTGAAATTGAACAAAAAATTAATCCTCGAACACAAAGGAGACCCGCCCCTCGAATCGGAATATTTATTCAATATTATGAACACATTTGCTGCTAATCTTTCGAGGGTGAACAACAAAAATGGGTCCACAAGGCAGATGTTCTCCATTTGTATTTCGTAAATTGAATTATCAATTTGGAATTCGGTAAGAGCTATAAACTTAATCGAAAATATGTGTAAACTGACAAAATTAATATAATTTATGATATTTGATGCGTTGCTGGGAATGAAGTTGATAATATCTTGAATACATTAAAAGAGTTACTGAGTTATGTTGTGAATAGAAATATAAGAATTATGAAAAGTAGCGCAGGCACGAATTACACATTTTTATCAACAAGTCCTATACCCAGTTACTTTTATCAACTTATTCAAATTCTAGTAATGAACAATATCCGCTACGAAAATTACGTTATATAATTTCATCGACTTCTATTCTTTGTCCGTTTATCTTTGAAATGTTGCCCTTTTTATCTAATAATGGGTATATTATTTATGGCGGCTGATATACATAATGTCAGCCTGATTTTTACGGCATATCAATGAGTTGTTGAGGACATATCATAAATTATTCTTTTCACCGCTTTGCTTTCCACACACCGTGAAATAGACCATAATTTCCAATTAATAAACTCATGCCGTCTGTTTGAATGTAATGGTACAACTCACGACTATAAATCTATATTCTACAACATTAGTTTAATCGAGTTAGAATATAATAACATATATCCTGCCGATAAACTTCAGATGCAGTAGGTTATTGATGATGTATGGATTGTATAGATGTATGGTCTTCTGGCGGAGCACTAGTAAAAACAATCCAGCAAACATGATCGTCATTTCGACTTGCGAATAAGTCGGCGCTCAATTTGGCGTCAGATTTACCAAGTAGAAAATTGGTCATCCGGCTCAAGACCAACCGCTAAACCTGCTGGGAGAAATCATTCTGAAAGCTCTTGGCAGATTAGAACAGTGGTGCTATGCCGGTGGATAAACAGTCGATCCAGAAAAACATATCTCAGGAAGACAGCTTCCGTACAAAGGATCGACATTAGAGTCATCACAGACTCCAAGCTGACGGAACGAGCAGATTGAAATCGCACTAAGAAGGCTATCTGCTTTTATTGAGCATGCAGAAGAACCTTAGGTCTGACACCTCAAACTTTACACCAGATATGTAAGGCGATTATTTACTAAGAGCAAGTTCAGAAATGAACTAGATAAGGAAAATTCTAAAGGTACCTGCTGGAAGAAATCATTTTGAAAGCTCTTGGCAGATTAGAACAGTGGTGCTATGCCGGTGGATAAACAGTCGATCCAGAAAAAGGGAACTTGGTACTTTTCACCAAGAAATGAAAAAATAGGAACTCTTCCAGAAAAACATATCTCAGGAAGACAGCCTCCGTACAAAGGATCGACTTTAGACTCATCACAGACTCCAAGCTGACTTGGAACGAGCAGATTGAAAATCGCACTAAGAAGGCTAACTGCTTTCATTGGGCATGCAGAAGAACCTTTGGTCGGTTACCTTAAGCTCTACACTAGATATGTACGGCGATTATTTACTAAGAGCATGACCAGAAATAAACTAGATAAAGAACAACGGCTGGCTTGTCTAAAAATGACAAATGCCATGAGGACGTCGCCTACTAAAGCTCTAGAAGTTCTATAAGGACTACCACCTCTGCACCTTCTTATTGAGTATGAAGTCATGTTTATTGCCTACAGACCCAAAGGCGCAGAGGCAGACCATGGTCACTTATTTGGAACGAGGCAAAGGATGGCTGTCCAGTCCAATTAATGAAAAGAACATAGGTTCCGAATTTCGGAAAATGGTCTAACATTCCCATCCCCACAAGGAAAGAATGGAAGACGCCGCGCCCGGCAGACCACCCATTTATGGATAAACTTGGTATACAGGTGGATCAAGATTTAGCGAAATGTCCGACGTAGGAGTATACCAAGAAGGAACAAAGAGAGAGTTTCCCTTAGCGAATATGCCTCAGTGATCCAGGCCAAATAATATGCTACACTCAGCTGCGTTCAGGAAAACCTCGACAATAGGAGTCCAGGACCTAGGATGGCTGTCCAGTCCTATTCATGAAAAGAGATAACACCTCGTAGGTTCCGAATTTCAGAAAAGGGTGTAATTGCCATCCCCGCAAGGAAAGAATGGAAAGACGCTTCGCCCGGCAGACCCCCCCCCCCAACTTGGATCAACTTGATATACAGTTGGATCAAGATTTAGGGGAAGGTATGACGTAGGAGTATACCAAGGAGGAACAAAGAGAGTTCCCGTAGGCGAATATGCCCCAGTGTTCCAGGCCAAAGTATACGCTACACCCAGGAAAACCTCGACAATAGGAGTCAGTGACCTACTGTTGTCTACCAAATTGGTGTCCGAGTGTAGAAACGCCAAAGAAAGTTTGTCAAAAACAAGGACACTCAGCCCACATGCAGGTTCCAGGACACTCTGGTGTCCCCGTGAATGAAGGGGTAGACATATTAGCCAAGACAGGAAAATACCCAACAGCATGGCCATCTCAAACATGAAGGGACTCCTACAAAAGCAGTTCATCAAAACATGGCCAGAGACGCAATCAAAGTTCCATATAAAGGGGGCATCAAAGAGATTCTGTCACTCAACAGACGAGCTATCCGGACTCTGACTGGGTTCTTTACGGGGCAAAATCACCTGAACAGGCACATGGAAATCATCGGGATTAGAGACGTTCCCCTATACACATGAAAATGACCATAATCGCACATCCTCATTGAGTGACCCGCTTTGGAGAAATCAGCATGGTCAGTGATTCTCCCACCTTTTGTCAAGAAGAATATTCTGGAAAACATTCCCCTAGAATCCAGGTGAAAACGTTCAGCTAGGCTACAATCTAACCTAACAATCTGAGGTGTTCCTAGTAATCCAGGGTTCAGTTCAATGGGATATCAACATTTGAACTTCACTGAGGTGACTGAAATATTTTATAACCAAGATTTTATTGAATAATCTCCTTATAAATGAGTATTGTAAATTCCACGACAAATTCAAGTGTCGTTTGACGGAGTGACGAAAGCGGATAAATTTGTAGTTGAAGTAGAAGTAGCTGACATGCTATTTTGTACAGATTCAATACGTTAACATGTTTGTCGATAACAGTACTTCGAAATTCCGAGATAGGCCAAGCAATAATTCGTTATCTGAATATTTTTGTATGTGAATGATAGTGTTGTGGTTCTTGAAATCTTCAACATTTCTCAGAAGCAAAGCCAATGTCTTGGGTCTTGTTTCTAATCAAGGGGTTCTCTAAGGCTTTTTGATTTATTGTGTATTTTTAGCGTCTGATTTAGGGTGCTGGGGTTATGTAAGTGCACTATCAATTTGTGATAATACTATCTGGAACAGACAAATATTGGATTGCATCCATAGTCGTCCTAAACAGCTTCTTTGCTCAGGCAACATTCGTTCATGTTCAAGAAAAGTGTGTTATTTTCGGAGAATTCTAAAATGCGTTGCGGTCTTCCTGAAAGTAATATTACCCAGCCGTATTTTCAAAATTTGTGCATACTTTTAGATCGTCGGCATATGGCAAACATTCTGAATGAAAGAGTATATCGCTAATGGACCAGCTGAATAAAATAGGCCTTAAGTATGAGCTGTAGGAGTACTCCCGAGCATATTTTTCTGGTTCTGGTTGATCCACTACCTTTCAGAACTATATGAGAGCGAAAGCCCCAACAAGCAACTATACACACAGAAATTATTAATTGACCTCATCGGAAGCCTTTGAGAAATCGATATACACGGCACATGTTGATGGTTCTTCCTCCATAGATGAACCCTTTGGTTCGCCGGATCTGACCTCCGATGACACTTGGGCCTGCTGGCCCATTGTATCTTGCCTGTTTTTTACATTAACAGCACACATTCCAGTAATTCCGTGTACAAGTAATTGCTGGGTATGTGCTGTACAATTTCAGTTAACCAATTGGTTTGCCCGAAAATTGTCTTTTTCGATCCTAGGCTCCGCAGTTGTACAGTATTTCCACATGTTAGGTCGCCATTGAACAGTCCCATTTTGTTAAGGTGATCTTTTACTGCAAAATATCCAGTTAAGAGCCCCGTAATGGTTTTCAGTTGTTTCCTGTTTGAAGTTAACAGGTTGGCTGCTTTTTTCCGGCACCGACCTTTGATGTGTTCTTTCCCATGTCTGTTTCCTGCAACGTTGTTCCAGTATTGTTTGTGTTTTTCCTGGGTCTGTCCTGGACCTGGTTCGTTTTTCGATGCTCTTCTAGCGAGTTCGTTGGCTCTTTCATTCCCTTCAAATCCCTGATGTCCTGGCACCCGAATCAGCTTGACGCGGTTTTGTTCGCCAGTATTGTCAGTTCCTCTTTGAAGGTCTATACCCGTTGGGTCGTCACTTCCTGACTACTCAGAGCCTGGCTGTCTGGGAGAATGTGGATCTGTTTCTCTATTATTACTTTCTTATTGTTTTCCTTCAGACATTGAAGGATTATAGCCTGGAATATAGAAGTGTGAGTAGCTAAACTGGGTCCTTGGATTTCTAGAAAACCTAGCCTTGCCTCTGCTTGTATCACCAAGTGAAGGTGAGGCAATCCCAACAGTGTCTACATGGCTGCAAAGTTAAAAACTTTGGAATAGTTGTGACCTGATTGTCTGGCCTATGTATTACTAGAACGACTACAGGTTATCAAATCACCCAGAATTATCTCTAAAACATTAAACGTATTCCATGTTCAATAATCGCCGTTAGCGTTTGTTGTTTCACGGAACCCATCATTCCAAAACAACATGAAACGAATAATAAAACAAACTGAATTATTTTCCCCTAACCATTCCACCCGAGAGAGTGCTTAATTATTTATTCAAATCCTCCATATTTGTTTGGACGATCCTACACGATATTTATTTGGATTGAAATGATTTGTATACTGAAGACTCGAATGTCTTTTCTCGAAATAAAAACCAACAAGAGGGGCGTGCAATCGATTTCTCTCAATATGTCACGTCAAAAACAAAGAGTAACACGCTAGGTATGATTTACATAACCTTTCCACTCAAAGTGGCTAAGAGGTATATTTTCTTTTATAGGGTAAACACACAAATGAAAAAGCTTTTCATCGAGCCCGTATGCTGAGAGAATTTTTTCCTACCGAATAATGTTTTGTCTCTGGTTTTATTTTTAGATCGGAATTGAGTGATGAAGTGAAAGATGTAGACAATGGTGTGTATATGTGATTCTAGAATGCTCCTTTTAACGAATATGAGCTCCGCTGGCTAAAAATACAACTGAGAACATTTCTGTGTAAATTATGTGTGAATGCGTTTCTCTCGGTTTCAGTCATGATCGTTTTATTTTTTCTGAAAGGCTAATCAAGATTTATGAGTTTGAATAGTTTTCACATAAAACGATGGTAAATATTACTGGCAAAGGATGACTGATGTGACAGTTGAGTACATAAAATTCTAATACTTGAGGTTATTCTGTCAATTGTAATTAGTAACCAGTTTGAACATATAGGAGAGAAGGAAAATGGTAAGATTCAGGTTTACATTACAATGATCGTAGGAGAGATACAATATTTTCAAATTTAAAAATCGATTTCGATATTTCAATAGGAATGTGTGAGCGTGGCCGATCTTCATTTTGGAAAAGCATTTAGAGGTGACGTCGTTAGTTCTTCGAACGAAATATAAAAGGATGATTAATAATAATAAGGTTTATTTTTGAATGTTCACAAACAATGTATATAATGAGTAATGGAAATTTTAAATTATAGATGTTTTTTTATCTATAATTTAAAAATTCGTCTGAAATGCCACTATTTTATTAATATATATATATATATATATATATATATATATATATATATATATATATTTAAATATATATATATATATATAGTATATATATTTATATATATATATATATATATATATATATATATATTCACAGACCCTATTTAAGTTTTCGCAATGTATATAATAATACCTTTATTGGTCCTATAAGAAACATACATTTCTCTAATAAGGATGTTAAACTATTACATATGACAAACATTCCTTGTGAAGTGATTGTATCAAAATTCAATAGTAATGAAGGGTCATGCAGTAAAAAATGTATTGAAAATCTATGTTTTGAAGCATATTCCTCCAAGTCACTGGATATGTATTTTTTAATAATATTCCCTTTTTTACAGAAAAAAAACTTTAAAATGCATGAAAAAATCATTAGTTTTCAATCGTAGTTTTCCATGACTATTCAGAATATACTGCAAATCATTATAGAGTTTTATACCACTAAGAGTATTGAAAAAGTAATGAAATCAGAAATTTAATTCAATTATTAATTTGGAATAATAAGAATTTTTTTTATCATTTTTTATTCTCATTTTGCCATATTTTTTTAGGGAATTCGGTAAATCAGTATAAAATTGTATACCATTGTAAAAAAAAAGGATTGTTGGCCACTATTCGTTTTTATTATTATTGATGTGAGATTGTTTCAATGTCCCGTTGAATGGTTTTGATCACTATCAACTCGGAAAACTACATTTGATTTTTTTTGATTCTTTTTTACTAAGTGAATGAATATACAATTTTTTTATTAATATAATGAATGAATATTAAGTAAGTTTCTCGGTTTATATAAATTAAATTTAGGTTCTTTGTAATCAAGTTTGAATATGCATTTTATAACTTAATTCTGAAGTGTTGCTGACTGTTATTAAATATTGAAGCTTTGAATATACTAAAGAAAAGTATAATGATTTCAAATATTTCAAAGGTATATAATTTCATATTTTGTAAAAAATTCCAATTATTGGGGCTATTCATTTTCTTAATTTTTCAATATGTTTTGACCATGATAGATTTTCATCTATGAAGAGCCCAAGAAATTCAATTGTAATGGAGTATTCGATATTTTTATTATTAAATTTTATATGATCATTCAAATCAATCAATCTTCCTGACTATAAACATAAAATATGATTTTTCATAATTCATAGTTAGCTTATGACATTTTAAGAAAGTTGAAATTTTGCTGAGATCATTCATCATTCCAATTTTGATATCTTGTAAATAACATCCACTATATATGAGTCTAGTAAATAAAGGAAGATCACTAAAGCTTGGGCGTGATATTCTATTATAGTTTTACGGTGGATTACAGTTCATGCAATAGGGATAGTTTTACAATTTATATGAATTAATCAAGTAAAACATTGAACTTGATTTCTCAAGAACATTTACAGGTTCTGAAGATTGTAATTTTGTTTTTCTCCTCCATAAAGAAAAAAGAAACAACCTCCACTTGGGCCAAATTGGTTGGGCGTAGACTGATGTGATTTGGGCTCTTTGGTGAAAATAAAGATGATGCGTTTAAGTAACTTACAGTAATTTCATTAACGAAAATGGGATAACATTTCGAGATTAGATGGTAGACATGGGTACACGCATATTGACATATATTTCCCATACACAAACATATTTATTTACACATATACACATACATATATACAATTATGCATTCACTCACATATATACAATTTCATGGGTTGTTATACATCGAATTTCATTTTATTTCACTGGGCCTCAAAAAGTGATTGGACTGTGTTTACTCGTACGATGTATTCATTAAAAAGTAAGGGATAAATAATTTTTTTGCACAATTTAAAATTTATAAGTAAAATCCAGGAACAATTCAATGACATTTTCTGAGCATAATTTAATAACCCCCTTGGAGTGACAGAAACCCCTAGAAAAAAATTAAACAGAACGAGGGTGCGTGTGATAGCTCATTTGGGAGTGTTTTTAATTCTCTATCCAGCAATGTAGAGTTTTTTAATTTTCTATATTCTCGAAAAAAATTAATTTGAATATTTTAAAATGTATACAATCAAATGTGCTTATGTGTCAAATCTGACATTTCTAATTGATTTTGTCATGAATATTCAATTTAAATGATTTGTTTCTTTTTACATATTAGAAAAAATATACATTTAAATTTCTTTATTTGCTATTGTCAAGCGGGCGCCCAGTTTGAACATTTGATTAGAAAATGTATCTTGTTCTTTTGTTTACTCAGTAACATTAAAAATGTAATATATTTCAATAAAAAATGTGGAGAAATCCAAAAAACCTCTTTGCTGGATAGATAATTAAAAACCCTTTCAAATGAGGTATCACGCGCACCCTCTTTCAATTTAACTTTTTTAAAGGGGTTGCTGCTACTCCAATGGAGTTGAAGAGGGAGGTATACAATTATGCTTGAAAAATATCATTTGATAATAAAAAATAAACGTTATTTCGGATTTTACTCATAAATTGTAAATTACGTAGAAAATTAATTTATGGGTTACTTATGGACCTCCCTGTATGTTATTCAGACAAATGAATATTCAAGATCACACAAATTCCTAAATGATTATTATTTGATCAATTTTCAACAGACAAGACAGGATATAAATAAAAACTAAGTGAACAATATTCCAAGATGAATTGATGGTTGTAAATCATACCACCTGCAGTTTGAAATGTCACACAAAAAATAATTGCTGACCATCTCCCAGAAATATTTGCGCATCACGAAATTTATTAGTTTACTGACCTGTCAATGAACATACCGTGTCAAATCCGGGACCAGTCGAAAATATCCGTTTTTATCGAATCCCACCACAGAAAGTCGAGTTATACTGTGCTTTCCATAAAAAAGTACCTCAAAAGGAAATCATGGTTGAGCGGCTAAGAGTTCTGTTGTACCGATATTCGGTAATAAATTTGTCACTCAGTAAACCATAACCAAGACTCGGTAGTTGGGCATTTAAGTAGAGGATTTATGCTTATTAATAGAAACAATCAAATTTCGAATTGATTCCGTTTTACTGCAATATCATTTTATATTTTTTTCAGTCATTAGTCACGAATTAATGGGAATTTCCTCTAAGATGTGGTGTAATTATTTGAAAGTTGAAAGTATCCGTCACTGAGCGCTTGGGGAGTTCGAAAGAATTCGCATACCTGAAGAAAAATGGGGAAATGATTTTAATTACGAATGGGAGTTATAACAATAGAATTGCAGTTCAATGAAAGTTTTTTTTATTGTCTATGAAGACAGAATTGTTTAATATTACATTTGACAAAATATCTGCCACAATCACGGACTGATGCAAGTTTATTCGAGATAGTTTATCATTGGGTATTTGGCCCATAGTGACCCCGATATATTAAAAAAAAGAACAAAACAGAAACCCATAACTAGAGACATATTTCCTCAATCACGTATCTCTCAAACATTTTTTTAAATTATTGAAAAATAGACTCGATATGTTGAAAGATATGAACCTAATTCACGAAAACAATTTGGATTCCAAGAAAAATCCTCCATCGAACATCTTTATCAATCCGACAAAGGATTTCAACAACCATGAGCCACTCTTGAAAACTCTAGGAAACAATGGCATCAGATGACATTGCTTAAATGTTTTCTGAAGCTATCTAAAAGTTTTGAAAGTTGCCAATATCATGAGTGATCAAGAGGAAATTAAGTATGGTGTGCCTCAAGTCACAGTATTAGGTCCGATATTGTTCAATATAAGTAACAATTATTTATTTAAACTGAACAGTGTTGGTAACATAATTGGATTTTGAACTGCTGAAGCAATGGTTTAGCTACAGTAAATATACAGAGAACACAAACCCTTATATTTCACTCTTGTTGAAAGCCCTTTGGTAATTTAATTTCATCTATACTTTTTGACATTATCCCAATTTGAATGGAACTAGAACGTTGATATTTGACAAGGTGATGAAGGCTATTTATTGTTGGAATTTTTTGTGATTGATAGCTCTAAAGATATTGCTAAAAATGTACGTTAAAAACAACGGAACTACCAAGATAAAATTATGAGGGGCTTCTGGAAGTTCATCCAGACTTCAAATTAAAAAAATTCAATACCAAATTCATAATACACTTTAAAGTACAGTTCGGATTCTACGGCTCAAATAACATACAACAATGTTGCAAATTTTTAATTTTTTTTTGCCCAGGAGGCCTTGATCAGGTTAAAATCTATACCAATTCACATCAGTAACTCATGGTAATAGTCATTTCATCGATAAGATCAATAACAAATCCTACAGCAGGAATTGTAATTTTCTGAACGCATTTATAACGGAAAAATCGTTTTTTTCAAATGGTACCTACCGAGAGAAGGTAATTTTCAAGAAAGATTTGTATTCAACGTCTGGGTAGGAATCATAGGGACAAGAATCATTGAACCAATTCTTTTCGACGGGCCTTTGACGGGCCAAAGATATCTACAATTCCTAGAGAACGATATTCAAAATAATATCAACCATTCACCTGAGAACATCATGGACAATATGTGTTTTCACTAGGATGGTGCAGGACCACATAATGCTAATATTTTTCGGCAATATCTTAGTGATACCAATGGGCAGAGATGGATTGGAACAAATCGCCAGCCAGATCGCCCGATTTAATTCCCATTGATTTTCATGTATGGGGTCACATAAAATCCAAAGTATACTCGAGGAGACCAACTCCTTTGGAGGACTTGAGAGATAGAGTTGAGAGCACATTTCAGGAAATTCCTGCTCACGATGTGATGAAGTGTACAATAGCTAGTCTATGTGATAGGGGAAACGGGCAACACTTCGAACAAAAATAAAATGACTTTTCGATGGTTGTGAAACTCTTCTATTGAAATAAAGTAATAATTTGTACGTTGAATGTTTCAATGTTTCAGTCGTTAGATTTATTCAAACCGTTTGATTATATTGAAGTTATATTTTCTGTGATGGGCTCATGATCATTGCATATTGTCATGTAGATTATTTTTGGTATTTCATTGTTACCATTCTGAAGTAAAGTTTGAAAGAATGAATAGATGTCATGTTACCTACCAATTTTTTTAGATTGATTTCATTTTGTTAGATGGTTCTCTACGTTTTGAACAAAAAGAAAGTGGTACATAATGTATATCGTTGAATTGGTAATTGAATTCTCTATCGAATGGTTAGATGGACCTCGATAGGTACCATTTGAAAAAAACGATTTTTTCGTTAAAAATGCTTTCAGAAAATTTCAATTTTTGCTGTAGGATTTGTTATTGATCTCATCTATGAGTTACTGATGTATATTAGTATATATTTTAAACTGATCAAGGCCCCTGGGCAAAAACTTTTTTTTTTTAATTGTTAAATGAAAATTTGGCAACATTGTCCTATGTGATTTGAGCCCTAGAATCCGAAAAACATAAAAAATACAGGGTGTCCTGTTTGAAAAATCGAAGTTGGTGGCTATTCTAGCGAAACCGAAAGGCGGCCATTTTGTTTCCTTATATCTGTCAATCCGAAATTGTGTCTCATATCTATGTAGATGTAACACGATGTTAATGAAATCTTTCACTTTTAAAGTTTGCCGTATTTCAACTTTGGAGGTTTAGTACCTAGCTGTCTAGGCGATTTTGATCGGATTTGATTATCAGCAATGTTATTTAGTTTATGTGCGACTTAAACGGATATGATCAACTTCACTGCAGAAATTTTGTTTCATATCTCAGAAATTCGAAGAGAATTTTATTCAATTTATGTATTAACCTAGACTGTATACATATTACTGTTGATATCAGATTAAACACTTTTTTTAAATGTTGTATGTTATGTTAATGAAGTCCCAAACTCATTCGTCATTTTCGTAGACCACCAGTCCACTCAAATAATTCAACAAGGAAAAAACACCATACGGGAAATATCTTATAGATGACAAAAAACCAGGAGGTTAGATCAAAACGGCCGCGTTTCAATTATGAACGTCAATATATCCAGAAATTGACAACAAATTATGGTCCTTTGTATAAGGCCGATCGTCCATCATCAATTAAACGAGACGGCCACTTTTTATATGACTCCAAGCATAAGCGGTTATGATTTGATGTACGCTACACGGATAGCTGTCAAGCTGGCATTCCCGAGGACTTTTGAAGGTTTTTAGTAGAGGGTTTGGCATTTTTAACTCGTCTCAACAGAATTCCAAGAAGAGGGCTACTGGGTATATTCCCACAATCATCAGGAATATCAATATTTTTGTTTGTTCTTTTCACCTACAAATTTGTTTACTACATAGTTTGTTACAATTTCACGAACAATTGGACTCTCGACGTTATCTTACGCACTTCTAGATTCGTTCAAAATGTTAATAGCAGTTATACAGGGTCTTGCAACAGTGACGAGGTGTTCCATATCTCCATTTGGGAAACAGATAGGAATATATTTTTCTATAGTTGCTGGAGCTCGACAAAATAAAAATAATGCCGGTCACACAGGGTGCTCAATTTTTCCGGGGCGGGTACCAAATTGGGTTTTTCAAATGGCATCCTATAGTTTTTATCGGTTTTCCGGTTTGGAATAGGTAAGGAATATGAGATCACCCGGTATTGTAATGAAATTTTCACAGGCGCTTCAAAACACGATAAAAACAGTATAGCAATTGAAAATTTTGCGCGGAAAAGGTGATTTTAGGAGATAAACGCCCCCGAAGGTCCATAAAGAGAGGTTATAGAATGTCACTTTTCTAAAAAAGTAACTGCACACTCATTTAACGTTTTAGTAATATTAAAATCACTTAATTCCCGATTTAACACACAAAAAAACTCCGATTACTTTTCATATAATTTTACACAATAAATGTCAAAAATTAAACGATGCTGATTGTGTTTTGTGTTATGTTTATCCGAATCTCGTGGATCTTGTAAGTTTATTGATATGCGACGTTGCCTATGTCTCAAGAGGGAAAGAAAAAGTACTCAAATTCAATGCGACATATACCATATACATATTGAGCATGTAAATGATAACGGTTACAGCAAATGGAAAGACGATCTGATAGTCCTGAAGGATATATGTGTTACTAGAAGTTTCAAACATAAAGAATATTTCACCCAGCTTTTTGGGAGTGTGAATAGTTTTAGAAAATTGGGAATGAAGTTGATGTGTCGCATTAGGAAAGTTACTTCAGAAGATCATTTTGTTTTAAGTCATTGTAGACCGGACAAACCTTTTGTTCGGATGTTTTCTCGTATGCCTACGCAAGGCTATTCAAACTCAATCAAATCAAAGCAGAAAAAAAAAGTTTGTTGATGGCACATACAATTTCAAATGAAACAGTTATTTATATAATAAGGCATGGTATTTTCAGCTCCGGTTAAACTAGTAATAAATTAACCAATGGTTAGATTGTGGTTTTGCATTATCTATAATATCACCCAGCTTTTGGGAGTGTGAATAGTTTTAGAAAATTGGGAATGAAGTTGATGTGTCGCATTAAGAAAGTTACTTCAGAAGATCATTTTGTTTTAAGTCATTGTAGACCGGACAAACCTTTTGTTCGGATGTTTTCTCGTATGCCTACGCAAGGCTATTCAAACTCAATCAAATCAAAGCAGAAAAAAAAAGTTTGTTGATGGCACATACAATTTCAAATGAAACAGTTATTTATATAATAAGGCATGGTATTTTCAGCTCCGGTTAAACTAGTAATAAATTAACCAATGGTTAGAATGTGGTTTTGCATTATCTATAAACGTTAAACAAAAGCATAATCTAACCATTGGTTAATTAATTCCTAGTATAACCAGAGGTGAAAATACCGGGCCTCATATCATTGATACTTGAAACAAAAGATAACAGAGAGGAGAAAAAACAAAACAACAAAAACAAAAAAAGAACCCCTTTGAGTGTTTCCTCTTGACATCGGGCAGTTTAGTGATTTACATTATATGTTGTTCATTTGTTCGCTCAACAAATAAAATTTATATTTAAATTTGAATTTATTAATATTTTTATTCCTGAATTCTTCCGGAAGAGCTGGAGAACATTCCAGTACGATGAAGAGGGGACGAGGAATCTTTTTTTGAATCTGGTATTTCTACCATGTATTGATTCTACAGTAATACATTTTCTTTTGAAATATGAAGATAAATCCGTTGATTCTAGCAGTTTTTGAGTAGAATTTATAAGATGCAGTAGTCTTCGGTTACTCACGTTAAGCCAATTAATGTCTATTATTTTTTGAGAAATGTGATCGAACTTCCGTAATCCCTAAATCAAGCGACAACAGCTATTCTGAACCTTCTGTATTCTTGTCTGACTGCCTTATACAGGGACCGTACAAAAAATCACACTAAGTAAAATCCGATAATACTAAAGACTCACATACCATTTTTTCAATTTTTGATTCAATATATGTCTGATGCTGTAGAGTAGTTTCAGGTTCCTTTAGGCTTTTGTAATGAAATATTTTCCACATGTTCACCAAATCTCATGTTAGTGTCAAGTTGAATCCCCAACTTTATTGCTGATTGTTATTTATAAAGATGTTCAGGTTTTGTTCAAGAGTATATGTAGCAGATTTTGTTGAGAAGCATAATAATATTGTTTTAGATGCGTTAAGTTTGAGAGCGTGCTCATTAGAGATTTTCAAGATGTTGCTTGGTTCTAAATTGATGGATTCAGTGGCAGAGTTATTATCTTCAATATGATTGTACTTTACAATGGGAAACAGAGTTGATGATATCTGAAGTATATATAATGAAGAGTAATGGTCCCAAAATTGAGCACTGTGGTACCCCAAACAAGATATTCATGTTGGAATAGTATATTCCATAAATTAGAACTTTCCGAAACGGTCCGCGAAGGTAGGAATCAATTAGTGTGTATGAAGATTCGTTAAAGCCATAATATATGAGTTTAGCAACAAGAAGGGAATGATCAATAGTATCAAAGGCTTTCGAAAAATCTAACAATAGTAGTACATTTATCAGACCTGCATCATTAGCGTCAATTATATCATTTGTTACGGTTGCCAAAGCATTAGCTGTGCTGAAGCCTTTCCTGAAACCACATTGGTTATCAGATAAAATATTATTATTTTTCATAAATTCGGAGATTTGATTATACAACACCCGTTCAAAAATTTAAGATATGGAAGGTAGGATACTCATGATTCTTGAATCGAACCCACGATCTTCTCATGAGAAGGTCGTTGGTTCGACTTCCGTTTGAGGATGTTTTTTTTTTCTTTAATTTAATAATTTGTCTGATATGTCACAATTTTTCCTCTCATGTATTTTTCACAGCGCAATTTTCCACTTCGTATTTTTAACTAAAACTTGATCGATGAATGGGCTACAATATTTCGACATATTCACATTTATGTTATCAACGCCAAAAGCATTTGTTTTTTTCCTACGCAGAATTGAATCAACTTCTTCAACAGTGGTCATTGAAAACGAGAATATTATGTTCGGATCATATTCATTATTGCATTAAATGAAAGAATAAGAAGGTGTTCCATTTAGAGAAATGTCTTACTCACATACAAATGACTTACATACCAACAAATATGGATTACGCAGAAAAAAGGCGTTCATTGAGATTATGGCAATGAAACAGGAAGCATTTTCATTTTTCGAAAAAAAAGCTTTTTTAAGAAAAACTATTGAACTCAACCATAGGGAATATTTGATGGAATTTTTAGAGCCCATGTTAGCCCTTCTTATGTATCGATAATATATAGGGTGCTCCATTTAAAATAAGGAAGATTTTGCAAATTTTTGTTTACAATGTGTGGCAAGCTGTTTTTTGCACTCTGTATATCACAGCTCGATTTTAGATATATCGTTTGAGAGAGTGACCAACAAACGTACCAACGATTTGAACAAAAATCAATTTCAATGGAACTTGGCACTACTTCATAATTTCAAATATAAGTGACGAATAGTTGAAAAAAACCTGACATGCTAAAAATTTCGAAAAACGTCAATTTTTTCGAAAAAAAAGGTATATATCAAGTACTTTTTATTTTTCATGTAAAAACCGAAAAACTGATCAAAAATACAGGTTGCCATTTGAAGAAACAAAGTTGGGAACCGCCAGAAAAAAATTAAGGTACCATTATAGCGAAATATACTCCTATCTGTTTCCTAAATGGAGATATGGAACGGGTCAGTGTTGCAGGACCCTGTATAAGAGGTTCAGAACTGAGATATATTGCTTTTCTCTAGATATGTTCGAATATTCATTTATTGAAGAAGAAATACAAACAGGCCCATATGGACCTAATTACATGATTCATTATACTAAAACTAATCGAGAACTTACAATAATTATTTAATAAATAACCTAAATTATTATAATGGTAAAAGATATGCGAACAGAGGTTTCATGAGCAATTAATGGAGCTCATTTTTAAGGGTTGGATAGGTTACAGTAAATATATCCATTTGTAGGAATTTGTTGACATAGACACACATTTTATCTATTAGCAGAGGATTCTGGGAATATGAAATACAATATTTTTTGGTCGCAATCTTGGTACAAACAGTTCAAGATGGGATAACAAATATTCACAGTTGATTTTACAGGTCAACAGTTTATGGACAATATTATGTTTTGAATGACTCGTGTATTTTCAAGTTTCAATTTGTCAAATTCAAGTATTAGTGGGTTATAATTTTGTTTTGCACCGTTTCCAGACATTTTTTAAAATTGTTTTTACCTGGGTCCTAGATTATTGTTGCGAATTCCAGTTGACTTTAACCAAAAGAGAAAAAAAGAGTTTTGATTGTAAGGATATTTTTGAACTCATAAGTGAAACCCTTGACGAAACCCAACATTTTTTCGTTTTTTTTTGTCTAGTTTTGGCTACATGTTTTTCAAAGGTTACGGAAGGTTGAAAGGTTACACCCAAATATACCGTTTCATAGCATCTTTCTAGCTCTTGGCCATTTATAAGATAGTTGTATTGCTGAACATTTTTCGATTCGCAGAAGCTAACCATGAGGCATTTACTGAAATTCAGATGTAATCTATTTTACACGCTTTCTATTAGCTTCACTTGTATGTTTGTTTGTTTGTAACCGACTCCTTTGGGCGCGATTTTGACCCACTTCTTGACGTACGAATGATTTGAAATTTGGCGGGTGTACATAATTCCGGTGACAATGCTGGGTCTCAACACCAACAAAGCCTGTGGATCTGAGGGAATCCCGCCAATTGTTCTCAAGAAATGTGCCCCCGAACTAACACCTGTTCTTTGCAAGTTGTTCAACCACTCTTACAATTTGGGGGTTTTTCCGTCCAATTGGAAAATTGCAAGAGTACAGCCAGTCCCTAAAAAAGGCAAAAAGGCCCTACCTAGCAACTACAGACCTATCGCACTGCTATCTATTATTTCAAAGGTCATGGAAAAAGCCATCAACATCGAGCTCATGAAATATCTGGAAGACTCGGGAATTGTCAACGATAGGCAATATGGCTTCCGCCATCAGAGATCGACTGGTGACCTGCTCGCTTACGTCTCACATATATGGCAGCTATCTATTGAAAAGTATGGAGAAACTTTAGCTGTGGCATTAGATATCTCCAAGGCGTTCGATCGAGTTTGGCACCAGGGACTCCTCGCCAAGCTTCCGTCTTATGGCTTGCCCCCTCAGCTGTGTTCTCTGCTTGCTAGTTTTCTCTCAAACAGGTCTCTCCATGTAGTGGTCGATGGAATTTCATCTGACACTCTACTCATAAATGCTGGTGTTCCGCATGGATCTCTCTCGCACCAACACTATTTCTACTTCACAACAACGACCTGTTGAAAGCAACTTCATGTCCAGTACACAGCTTTGCCGATGATAGTACCCTCCATACCGCTTTCTCTTCCAGGGCCCCTATATCAGCCCGTGAAACCAGAAATGAACGAGGAAGAAATGTTAATAATATAAATATGAACTTAGCAACAATTCTCGAGTGGGGATCTAATAACTTGGTAGAATTCAATGCAAACAAAACACAAGCATGTCTTTTCTGTAGAAAAGCCGATCTCACTGTGCCTAACATAACTTTGTCAGGAGTAACCATACCACTGAAGTCATCCATATCGATGCTTGGTATTACTATCAGCAATAACCTTTCCTGGGAAAATCACGTGAGGTCCATTGCCAAAAGTGCATCCCAAAAACTTGGTTTTGTTTCGTGCCAAGAGCTATTTCACCCCACTCAGCTGCTTATGATCTATAAGGCACAGATCCGACCTGTCCTGGAATACTGTTCCCATATTTGAGCGCGGCACCTAAACATATCCTGAGGCTATTGGATTCTGTCCAAAAAAGGGGAATTCGTCTCGTCGGTGATGCTCGCTTACAAACTCGCTCACTTGTCTGGAACACCGTAGAAAAGTTGGCGATTTGTCTCTATTTTATAGATATTTTCATGGGCGATGCTCTTCTGAAATATCAACAATCGTTCCTGCTTTGGCAGTCTCTTCGAGACTAACCCGTCAAGTTCAGTCATCACACCCCTTCGTGGTCACTTTGGAGACCTGCAGAACATCACTTTCCAAAGACTCGTTCATCCAACGAACAGCGAGGCTTTGGAACTCATTGCCTAGGGAGGTGTTCCCCGAGGCATACAACCTCCAGAAATTTAAGAAGAACACCAACTCCTACCTTCTTTCCCTTGGTTCCCACGATGTTCTCTGAACATTACAGGATATCCCTTTTCGTGGAAACCAGAACATAAAAAAAAAAAAATGTATTAACAAAATTTTGTTTGAAAAAAAAAAACAAAATGGCGGCTCCAATATGGCGGGCGAGTTTTGTGATTATGGTCCAATTTGCTTCAAAATTTGTATCTGAGGGTTTTCGTGGTCAGAGATTATGATTCTTTCGTCAAAACTGGAAAATTCAAGATGGCGGCTCCAAAATGGTAGACGAGTTTTGTGATTATGGTCCGATTCTATTCAAAATTGGTATCTGAGGGTTTTCGTGGTCAGAGATTATGATTCTTTCGTCAAAACTGGAAAATTCAAGATGGCGGCTCCAAAATGGAGACGAGTTTTGTGATTATGGTCCGATTCTATTCAAAATTGGTATGTGGGGTTATTGGGGTCCAATATTATGATTCTTTTGTAAAATTGAAGGATTCAAGATGGCGGCTCCAAAATGGCGGACGAGTTTCGTGATTATGGTCCGATTCTATTCAAAATTGGAGAATAATAGTTAAAAAAATTAAATAATAATAATAGTTTGAAAATCTAAAAAACGCGCTTTAATAGAAAACAAAACTAAAAAGTTGAAAATAAATGTTAGTTTAAAAATTAAAAGACACGCTTTAATAGAAAACTAAACTAAAAAGTAGAAAACAATTTTAAATGAGTTTGAAATAAGAAAACAGTGATTAACAACAAATTTATTTCATCGTAAAAAGCGTGGGGTGCTTTTTAAGATATTTTCATAATGATTCTACTTTTACCAATATCTGTCCATGAAATATTAACAACAATTGACATCAAGCACCCCACGCTTTTTAACGATGAAATAAATTTGTTGTTAATCACTGTATTCTTATTTCAAACTCATTTAAAATTATCTTCTACTTTTTAGTTTAGTTTTCTATTGAAGCGTGTTTTTTAGTTTTTAAACTATAATTTATTCACACACCAATTATAAAGTGAATGTACACTTTGCAGTAGATTATAATCTGACCGATTATCAATTTTCCTTACAGTCATCTGCATATAATAAACAGAGACTTGATATGTGGTCTGGCAGATCATTAATGAACGATAGAAAGAGGAGAAGGCCCAATTTCTAGCTTGAGGAACTCCAGACTTAGCAAGAAATTTGTCTGATTCAATCCCTCTATAAGAGACAAATTGAATTCTGTCACATAAAATAGAATACATTCATGCATTTAATTTCAATTCAAGTTTCGTATTTTATCAAACTTGTTACAACATTCCGAATCGTTCAAACGATCAATGAAATCGTTACGGCCTATCAGACAAAATTCCAGATTAATATCATGGTGTCTGTATTTTAATTTGTTCGAATTAATAAAGGGTGGCGAGTCGCCATTTTGTAGCCAACCCTTCCATATAATAATCTCATTAAAGGGGGTGTCTGTGGAGGTAGCCGATGCGTAAGAAACGGGCTTTAAAAGGGTGAAACGAGCCGGCACGGCCTTCTTTGATACCAAACTCATCGTTGGTCATAGCCTTCTACATATGCAATAATAAGCCAGAGTGATCAACCGGTTGAGAGCTTTGAAATTTGATTTTTGCGACTGGGGGTCGGTCGGTATGATCACAGAACAAGGCGGACAGAGCTGCACGTCCTGTGACATCCCTCATTCCGGTAGAATTGGCGGGGATTTCATCACGATTCATTTATTCGATGAGCCCGAATTGAATTTTGTGAATTTTAATGTTGCAAGCTCGACTGCTGAACGAATTTGCTCGGTTTAATAAATTGATATTGTTCGTTTGGAAACCGGCAACGTACTTTTCATGATTGGTATTTTTTCGTTGCGGATGGAAGCAGAAATTGATTGATTGAAAGGACCCGTATTGACCGGTGAAAAACAAATATAGTCTCTGACCTATTGGGAAGGAACTACTATAATCTGTTTCCTAATGTAGGAGTGAAATAAATTATTGAATTGATAAAACCGAGTCGTCTCCGGCGTATTCCATAGGCGTACGAGGTTTAATCTAAAGTTGATGTCATTGGATAGCTTATGAAAACTTAGATAGGAATGTGCAAGTAGATATATTACATCATGAATGAAACATATATAAATTTTCGGAGAACCAAAAATCAATAATATACTGGGTCCCATTAGAAAAAGGTTTATATTATAACTTTTTAATGCAACGTTCAATTGTTTTTCTATTTATATTTCCTGGCGGTATTTTACCCTCAACCTATATTTACTGTAGTTCAAAATAAACCCCAAAAACCATTTAAAAGATTTCTCTCCCAAAGAGGCTTTATTTGAAAAATTATTCAAACCCAAAAACATGAATGATCTTATTCGTGAAAAATACCTTGAGTAAAACTAATTTTCATATATATTTTCTATTTCAGAGATCTCACACTTCAAGGAAATAGCAATGGGAGAAAAGTACCTACAGATTGGTAAGTATAACTTTCATAAGTATGAAACTTATTTTATTATAATCTTCAAATAAGGAGGATATCTATTGGTTCAAATATAACCAATAACCATGTAAAGTTGGTTCAATAATATTTCGTACCTGCTTAGTGACTGTTAATATGATTAGCCCCTAACAATGGACAACGCTTAAGAATGTAATTTTCTGTTCCAGGTACAATAAAATCATAAATTTACAATCACCTACCTCATTATCTTTTCCCTACTTCAGAAGTTTTCTTTAACAAATTATTATGTAGATATAAATCCGTCTCTGCCATAAGAGATAACAATATGGTCGGATTTGTGTCACAAATAGAGGGTTTTTCTGAAAAAACTGTTATGAGCTTAGGTAGAGACACAGGTAGTTTACCTACCTGTGCCTTAGTGTTTAAAAAATTTGAAATGTTCAGTTACTTTGCGGCAGTTGTTGGAAAATTTCGTTCCTGAATTCGTTGCTGAGAAACGAATAAGTAAAAGTGCGCTTTCTAAAAATGATAAAATAATTATTCTCAATGTGTCAACACTGTTCGCTACCAAAACTCAACATTCCGAGTTACAAAAATAGTTGAAATGTGTTCAAATATGATTGGAGTCGGACAGTCAAAAATATACCGACTTTTGCACGAGGATAAACGCGTCCCCATCAGGTCACCAAAGAGAAATACAGGAAGAAAAGAAACTATAATAAATGAGGATTCAGGAGAATCGTACACTCAGTAGACTTAAAAAAAGAAATACCTACCTTGAACAAAATAATGTCTGAAATGAAAAAGGATGATTTCGTTCCACCCATGGGTAGGATGAATGTGTGGAAAACTTTGAAGGAAATGAATTTTTGTTATGAAAAAATTCAAAACAGAAAATAACTTCAAATAGAGAAAAATGAAAACATCTGCTGGCGCCGACGATATAATAGTAATAATAATAATATAGTTTATTAAGAAATTGAGTTAATAAACAAGAGAAGTCACATAAGCTGTTACCAGTTTTTGTGTGACTTTGAAAATTACACTGCAATCAGGAAGTAAAATATTATGTAGAGAAATAACAGAAAGTACAGAAAAATATTTAACACTAAAATGTTTGCACAACATATATTTATACATATATATATATATATATATATATATATATATATATATATATATATATATATTTAAAGATACAGTTCTTCGAATAAAAAATACATTTACGATATAATATAGAGACATTATTTTAAAAACGTTTTTATTCCATGGGTGTATATAAAAAATGTTTGTTTGTTTGTGAAATTAGGAATACACTACCTTATGTATCTCTGTACGTGGCATACTGATGATGTAGTAATTTAATCGATTTCTGAGTTCGTTTTGATTTTTTGAACTTTTTATTTGATTTGGTAGATTATTGAATAATTTGAGACTGAGGTAGCTGTGGCTTTTTGTCCTACAGCTTTATTCATGAAAGGCATTTTGAAGTTATTTTGTTTGGTTCGAGTGTTGTATTCGTGTTCTATTCTCGGATGTTTGTGTTTTGATTTTAAACATTTCATATTAGTATGCATAAAGAAGAGTTGTTTGAGAGAGACTGTGGTTGATTCTTTTTTTAAAATTTTTTAGGGTTTTTTTTTTTACTTCATTCTTCTAGTGTTCTCTCAGTACCCCGTAAGTTTATATGTTCGACTAAGAGCTAAATATAAGGTTTTAAGTGTTCTGTTGTCTAACATATCTCTTAGGACTTTGGAACGATGCTTTAGAAATTGGAGCTTTTTTATTACATAGTGAATATGTGATTCCCATTTGAGTTGGTTATCTATAATGATCCCAAAATATTTAATATGTTTCACAGGAGTGATAGTGAAAAGATCGGACAAACTGAGGGAAGTAAAAGATGGCGAGTACCACGCAGAAGCATAAATTGGTAGGTAGTATGTTTTGGCGAGTTTATGAGAAAACCAGTTCTTGATATGTCCAAGATCCATTTCTACTTTATTTTTCAGCGAAGTTCAGGTGGAGTCCTCATAAGAAATGCTGTATCTTCGGCATATGTGAATATTTTTCCTGTAGTTGGGATTGATAATAGATCATTCAGGTACATATTGAGCAGAATTGGGCAGTTAGACAGTTTCGAAGGGAAAACAGAAATATCTATTATATAGACGAATCTTGGTTAAATGCAGGATATACCGTTGGTAAAATATGGCAGGATAAAAATATAAAATGTGCGAGGGAACCTTTCATGGAAGGATGGTCCACTGGAATAAAAGCACCCTCGAGAAAAAGAAAAAGATTAATAAATACCCAAATTGATAGCAAAATGGATTTGTCAATGGTGGCTTACTAGCATTTCAATCAAAACGGACTGGAGACTATCATGAAGACATGAACGCTGATGATTTTGGAGAATACAATGCTGGATCCTATTTCTCCTGGGTCTGTTATAGTCATGGATAATGCCGTCTACCACTCAAGAAAATCCGAAAAGATACCAACGTCTTGTTGCAAAAAAATGACATCATTCATTGTCTTACTTTGAATTAGAAGCCATTTCACAAAGTTGTGCAGAAAAGGAGCTACTGGAGGTTGTAAAGTTAAATAATCCTCTTTGTACGAAATTTGTTGTCGACGAAAACGGAATATAACGGTACTTTGCCTTTCGCCATATCCCCAAAGAATATTGGTGTGGGCGCAAGTAAAAGAGTTTGTAGCGAGGCATAACACTACTTTTGAAATAAGAGACGTTGGAAACCTCTTGCAAAAGGGAATTTGGATTTATTCCAATTTATCTATTTTCATAATATTATTACTTCTATATAACTTTTTTAATATTAGAATAATTAATATTAGAATTATCTGCATATCTTATGATTATAATCATGTATAATTATTATACGTATTATTCTAATAAACTACCTGTAGTTACGCCGCTGTCACATTGATTTCATTCAAAATATTTCTCTTTCTATGGTTATGCAAATTAAGGTGACCCTAATGTAGGTACGATTTGGGGTGTGTACGTCTTAAATAACTGAAATACGGAATTTTTGAAACTATCATTGCAAGTTTTCATCACAACCTTTAAGTTGTCCACCCTGTTTAATGTTTCTGTCTTTGCAAATTTAGATTTTATCACTCTCTCACATTAGGAATCAGAGTATAGTATACGAGGGTAGTCCCAGAAATACTCGACCTGACGTTTATATGGCGGTTGTTGTTCGAAAAGAATGATGATGGTAGAAAATACCAACCTTATAAAGCTTGAGTTTGAAGTTTTTTGTGTTTTCTTTGCTGGGACCTGTATTTCTAGAACTTCCCACACCATGCGGATAGTGGCTGTTCAAAAATCATTCCACATTTACTATTTCGAGTTAGAAGCGCTTAGCAGATCAACTCCGTTAATTTACCGCCAGAGGGAGTGATCTACACGTAAAAAGTGGTGGATTACATATTTCTTTTCAACTCCCTAAATATATATATATACATATATATATATATATGTATATATATATATATATATATATATGGCAACCGCTCATATCATTATATGCTTTGGATGCATCTCAATAGACAACTTATGAAAATGTGTGTAAAAATAAATCCGTCACTATCATCGTGCGACATCACAGGACGATGATTTAGTTACGCTACGCCCCACGATTTTATTTTAGACTGATCAATGCCCTATTGATGAGGAGACTGGTGTGATGACTGGTACTTACCTAACAATTTTTTAGCTTCTGGTACATTATCTGCATCATTATTATGTTCCTTTAAAATAGAAGAGTTTAATTTAAATTACTTATTTTTGACATTTTTTGAGTGGACATAGCGGGAAAGTTAGTGATAATATCGTGAAATAGTTAATTGGGGGAAATAGTGGTTATATATACGAAATTTGGGGTTTATGGGAGATCGTACGAGTACATTTTGACATAAAAGAAGACATTAGTTTATTATGGAAAGTTAGTTGAACCTGAAGCGATAATTCTTTTGCTGCCGAAGAATATACTTCTAGGTAAGGGTGAGTCGCAAGCTTTTATAGTGAAATGAACTAACAGGAGCAAACTTTTATTTGAAAGAAGGGTAACATTTTTATAGTAATTATTGTGGTATTTAATTTTCTTGGAGAAACTGAATTATATGGTAATGGATTGGCTTGGTTGGTAAAACTGAGGTATGTGAGTTATTTTGAAACATATTTTTGGTTCAGTATTTTGATTTGATCTATTCGGACTTGGTAGTGTTTGTACCGTATTATATAAGAGTTGACGTTTCCAATGCGTTCCATTTAGGGGTGACAGTGAAGCAGATATATGGAAAACTTATTTGTGGAAACCGTGGCCAAATCACTCATTCTTAACGACAGGTGTCTTGAACTTGTACGAATCTCAGAAATTTTGTGAATTGAATTCGATTATATTGAAGAAAAACAAAAAAACAATGTATTGACATGTTTTACGCGCGGTGGGATTTTTTAGTCATAATGAAGCAGTGTTTTACATTAGTATCATCTCGAAGGTTGAATAATTGAGGCAAACATTATTTCATCTGAGAGTATTGAGAAGAATTGTGGATCTTCAAAAAAGTATGTACTTAACTGTTTATTGTAAATATATTTCATTACCTCGTATGCTAGGTAATAAAAAGCCTAAAACTAGTGGAATAAAAAAACTTTCAATGAATAAAAAAATGTTCTCAGGAGATGAAAATAATACCAATGAAGAGAGGAAAAAATTAAATTTGGTATTTCAAATGACGATGAAACCAACCACTCATCATCTATTTCGCACTGACAATCCCGTGAGAAGCACCACAATTGACATAAATTCATCGCTCTGCCATTCCCTTCTAATTGAAGTAATAATTATTATTGTTTATGTTTCCTCGGACTCAATTGTTGTTGACATGAAGGGATTATCAACCGAGAGACGGTATTTTATCTAATAAAAATGACAGATTTACTGGTGTCCATTAATGATGCGGTGTAAGAAAACTGGTTTTGTTTCCTTCGCCCACAGTATTTGGAGTTGGGTTCGAGAGACAAAAGACGGTCTCAATATGACGAATATTCGTGTTTGTGACCAATAGAAAGCAACCATGTTTGTAGGTATGAGTCTGCGTCCTCTTCGAAAATCACCTGCTATTCATTCCCATTTCAATGAACTAAAGGTTCTTCAATGTATGTTTTCCATCATGCCGTCATTGTCATGGTAGTTCGGATCTGGTAAGGTTCCCAATGTTGTTAAAGTTGTGTAACTGAATTTTCAATACCCTTCTGGTCTCCCAGTGAATCAAAATAGTTCTTATAGATCGTCATCTATATTGCACTGTTAAAACCTCTTCTCTAACACCAGTAGCTAATTGTGAAACTCAGATTCATTTTATAAAGTGGAACACTCTTTTGGCCTTGCCCCAAGCTCACTAATCGAACTGTTACATAACTTATAGAGAGAGGATACTGGTCAGTTTTCAACGGACGTTATAATCATGCGAAATTGTCTAGCGTCTGTTGAACCAATTGATATTGTTTTTTCGCGATGTTCAACAGGAAAATTGTGTATATTTGCCGATTAGGGTTTTATGAAAATAAGATGGATTTGTTAAATAGTTCCATACACAAAAACTCATCTAAGTAAGATTGCGAAAATTTAATAGATGATTGATTGTGGTCGTCTAATGAAGTTGTGCTTATTGGAAGTATTCTCATCATTACCGGCTCTCTTTTGAATACGACTGATGGTGATCGACTAAGTCGAATGAAATTGTAAACCTGCATTTCATCGCCTATTTCTGTTAGCTGAAGAAGTGGGAGAACACTCTCACACCGATATTCAGGGGTTATCTACGTTTAGGGGTTTGCTGATAATGTAAATCGAGTTGAATAGATTATATTCTCTGGCTAGTAAACCCTTCCATCTATACAGGATGTTATGTAAATACGTGGCCAAAGTTGAAGGAGTGATTGTTTGAGCAATTCTAAGACGAAAAGTTCACATAAACATAGGTCCGGTAATGCTTCGTTTTCAAGATATAAGTGTCAACATTTTTAAAAGAAATAGTTTTTTCCTAAATATCCTAATAATCCTTCAGACGATTTTGTTAAAATTTGGCAGTATCTAGATTAAAAATATCATGTCCAGCGGCGTCCCGGAAAGCACCTCAACCAATATTTTTGACAAAACAAAATGAGCGCCACTGATTTTTTTGAGAATAAAATAAAAATCACTTCATTGTTATGTGGTAACGCCGGAAATTAAAAAAAAACATGAAACAAGAAGAACCCTTTATTAAAACCACACTTAAACAAATGGTACGCAATTGTTTTCATTAGGAAAACAATTAACAATAAGTAACACAAAACTTACAATAGTTGCTCAGAATGTCCTCCTTCAACTTCAATGCAAGCATTACCTCGCCTTAACATTGCCGAACACGTAGAAATATTTCCGGCGTATGTCTTATCTGATCCCATGAATCCCGTATCCGTTGGATTAATTCTTCTTCAGTGTTGACTGGAGTTTTATAAACGAGGGATTTAAAATGTCCCCAAAGGAAGAAATCTAAGGGATTTAAATCCGGCTGACCTGGGTGGCCATCCAGTTTTCTCCATAAGTTACATCCAGAATTCGACGTGCTACTATGCTTAAGTGAGGTGGGGCCCCATCGTGAATGAACCACATTGCTCCTCTTACTGCCAGTGGGGCATTTTCATTTCACCCACAATACCAACCCAAACATTCACGGAAAACTATTGTTAATAATGATGTTCTATATGTTAATAATGATGTGGGGATTTTTCATCAGCCCAGATATGATTGTTATGAAAGTCCATAATTGAATTTCGGGAAAAACACGATTCATTGGTAAACAATATACGGGATAGAAATGTCGGAGATGCTGGCTGTTGTTGCAAAAGCCAAGTAGAATAAACAACTCGCTTGGGAAAATCCGCAGGTGATAAATAACGCTTGTACATGCTGTATGTGGTAAGGATACAGTTGATAGTCTTTTAAAATCTCCCATACAGTAAAGTGAGAAATGTTTAATTGTTGCGCAAGTTTGCGTGTACTTGTATCGGGGCTACGCTCAACTTCACGTAAAACTGCTTCCTCCAGCTCCACTGTTCTTACCGTTGCAGGTCTCCCAATAAGAGCAGCCGACCTTTGGTAGGTGCCTGATTCGCACAGCCTTTCGTGTATTCTTACAAATGTTTGTCTTTTGATGCAATGCGATGAGGATATATTTCTTGATAAATACGTCTAGCCTTGGGCCATTTCTTGGACGAAATGCATATCGGCCATTTCATTTCTGAGTTTGTAGACCAAACCATTTTCTAATATCAGTAACGAATTTTATAGCCTAAAACTTTTAAAAATACTTCAAATTATTACTATCAAATAATTACGTATGCACTGTTTCAAGTTATGTCAAAGTCAAATTTGTTTGAACAATTGTTTTTCTTTCCATGGCACTCTAACGTTACTTTCAAAACACTGTAGTAATAATTAACGTTCTTTGTTTCATCGAAAACAGGTAATCTAAAAATTCAAAAGATGACTTTCGTGTAATTTCAATTGTTTAATCGTGAATAAAAATCTCATTATTGCATATCCAAGGACACCAATAAAACACTTTTTAATAATTAATAATTTTTTTTATTGCTTGCATTACTTCATTATATTTTTAAGACGAGAATAGACTATTGATATGGAAAAAAATAATAAGTACACCCCAGTTCAATTTTTTTTATTATTTTGTCCCAGGGACATGCTATAAAGTGATGTTTATGTTTTTTCTCAAAAACAAAGCAAGATACGATAAAATGCTGCAGATAAAAAAATATGGTTTCAGTTGCTTAATGCGAAAAATAAATACAAAAATTCCAAAAAATCAGTGACGCATATTTTTTTGGTAAAAAATATTGGTTAAAGTGCTTTCCGGAACGCCACTGGACATGAGGATTTCAATCTAGTTAGGGCTAAATTAGCCTCTTACTACCCCATTTAACATTGCCAAATTTCAACAAAATCGGCTAAAGGATTATCAATATATTTAAGAGAAAACGATTTCCTTTAAAAATGTTGACACCCTATATCATGAAAACAAAGCATTACCGGATCTTTATTGGTTATCTCAACTTTTCGTCTTAGAATCACTCAAAGAATCTTCCAATCGAGTTTGGCCACGTACTTACATAACACCCTGTATGCTTTTACTGCAAGCTATCTTTTAGCTTGATCCTAAAACTAGCTTTTCTTGAATATTCGGTGACAGCTAGGGTTCATATAATTATTCTAGATTTTATATACCATGAGACGTACTGATCCCCTTACGAATTCTATGAAATTTAAACCCCATATGTTTTTCACGGCCATATTTGAACCACAAATGACCAAACAACTCTCAACATTTCTTGAATGTGATCACAGGAACATTTTCATTCATTGGAGCAATTTGTTTTTATTCCTTTGCGCATTATGAGGATCGAAATGAAAATTATGAGATTCAGTAGGACGCAAAACATTTCCTATATTTCTTGAGCAATGACAGTATATATTCAAATGGTCGTAGAGAGAGTATTTTTTAGGTTATCGAACTCCCGTAAACATGTACCTCCGAATTTGTTTATTTAGTGAAAGAAATAAACATAAACGTTAACAGCACGCATCGAGAATAAAATGAGATTAAACCGGACATTTAAAAACGTTTCGGAATGTTTGTTTTTGGAAGTTAATTAGATGAATTCACTATTATTGGGTAACTAATAGTTGAAAGTGGCATTAGGAACACTTCAGAAATGGTACAATCTGAGGATATATATCTATACGACCTGAGATTGTTCCAGATGGATACCTATTGATACTCGATATCGTCTTGTTAAAGGTAATAAACAAAAATTAACTTCATTGCCACTCCCCAATAATGCTAATGATAATAATATTCATGACACAAGATATAATATTTCAAACCAAAACAAAAACTCCCAGATGAATGTTTTGATGTCACCTAAATATAATTTTAGTATAAAGCGAAAGAAAATAGCAATCATTTGGAAATAAAAACAACTGAACATTCTTCCATTCATCATTCCAACAACCCCCAACGCAACACAAGCCGTAGTAGTATATACAAACACATTTTCAAAAACCGATAGCGCGGCCAGTCGTAAAGGTAGATCCCACAATGTATTTAATGATTATTCAAATAGACCACAAAAAACCAGTGGTCACAGATCTCCTCCCATAAGTTCATGAACGTGGTCTTCTAAAACAACCTTGAAGACCATCGTTCATCATGAGAAATGACTTTTGTTCTTCATAGATCAGGTGTTAGTGATCATGTTTTACCAAGACGGTGTGTCCAACTCTTTGGTCTGCCATAATTGGATAGAAATTTCCCAGGATTCAGCAGTCACAGAGTGGCAATAATTATAGCAAAATAGTATGTTTCGAATAGTCCTGCAAATACAAATAAGAAAAATCCTAGTTTCATCTGGAAATAAACTATATAAAATCCGGTATCAGGCATTTTGATCCCGGACAATATATCCCCACAAAATATCCCAATTACAAATTATCCCCTGACAAAATATCCTCGGACAAAATATCCCCATGATAAAAAATCCCCGTATAATTTGGCGTCAATATCCCATGATAAAAACTTGGCGTCAAAAATTGGTTCTATACTGACATCTCGTGGGGGACTGTTAAGTTACGTTTAGTTTCTCTTAGTTAGTCTTAGGTTATTTATATATTGTATGAGCAATTAATTTGATTATCTGTGTTTTGTTCCAATGTTTATTTTATTCATTCGATAAAAAATGTATTCAATCAATTGGTATTTCTTTGAATAATTTGAAAGTATTAAGAAAAATTTCATACTCATTTATTCGTAATTATAATTTTGTTATTTTATGTTATTTATGTTATTTTTTTCTAATGAATTAAATAAAAATCTGTTTCTATGAACTGACAATAATGATTTGTCGTATGTGTGTGTATGTTTGTCCAGGAATGTTTCGTCTTGGGAGTGTTATGTCTGGGGATGTTTTGTCTTGGGAATATTTTGTCTTGGAGATATTTTGTCCGGGGATATTTTTTTGGGGATATTTTGACGCGGATATTTTGTCTGGGGATGAAAAAGCATGGAACCTAAAATCCGATCCCTTGAGTGCTATTTATCATTATTTTTTGTTGAACGAAAAATTCCCAGAACGGTTATGCGTCACCTAAATTATTAGTTATAGACATGTTATTGGAGCCTCGTACAACAGAAAATATTCAGGTCCGTGTTACTTTCACTAAAACCTGTATGAAGGATTTGATTTCTGTTTATACATTTTCATTAAATGAAGTATTCCATTTGATCATCTTCCATTTAATATCTCACATGACCAGATTGAGTATTTTCATTGACACAATCAGCTCCCGCGCCAAAATATTAAAATTTATGATGTTGCCTGAAATATTCTTCTAATGTTGACGCTATAGTACAATTGAATCCTTTTTAGATCACGCTTCAGGAAATGCATAGTGAAAGCACCAATATTTAGTGTAGTTTAACTAACTTTGTATTCAACTTTTCTATACAAAAATGAATTTTACCTTATATTACCTTTTATACCATACCTCACACGCTAGGGCTGAAAAATAATCCCCCGTTATTTATACCGATATAATGAAGCATTTTTTTCTGTTTCCCCTACAACCATTGCATTTATTTCATATTTTATATTATACAATGAACAATCAAGTTTAGATAGTTAGATAAATCCTTTTTACACATATATTAGCTTCACTTGTATGTTTGTTTGTTTGTAACCGACTCTTTTGGGCGCGATTTTGACCCACTTTAAACGGTCAGATTTCATTCAAACTTCGTAGATTTATCGAGGACCGATGACAATACACTAATTTGATAAGATCATTCAATTTTTTTATTTGCAAAAAAATAATAAAAATAATAGTTAAAAAAAACTAAAAAAACACGCTTTTATAAATAAACCAAACTAAAAAGTAGGAAATAAATAATAGTTTAAAAAAACTAAAAAACACACTTTTATGGAAAACCAAACTAAAAAAATCGAAAATAAGAAAAACAATTATTTATTTAAAAAAAGCGTGGGGTGCATGGTATCCCCTCGGAAAACAATTACCTGTGATCTGAGTCATTTCTTACTTTACTGCCCTAGGTGTGTAATGTACTATATAATCACTGATACCATGCACCCCACGCTTTTTTTTAAATAAAATACATTTTTTTCTTATTTTCGATTTTTTTAGTTTGGTTTTCTATAAAAGCGTGTTTTTTAGTTTTTTTAAACTATTATTTATTGTTACATATTGAGTACATAGTTGTGTAAGTATATACATTCATATAAATATACTCTGAGTCTAGATAAAATGTGATTAAAAGACATTTCACAATAAAAATAATTAGATCAACACATCGTCATTGAAAAAAAAATATTAATATTAAAACCGAATATAAAAAAGACATGGCAACACTACAGATACAAGAACATTTTAAAATAAAATAATCAAAAAAAAAACACGATTGAAAGTATGAGGTGACAAGGACTCCAATCATCTGGCACTAGGTTAGAAATGCGAATACCAAAAAATTTTGGATATTTTTGAAATTTTGTCGTGTCGTAATCATATTTTTACTCCTTATATTCTAATTATGCCTTTCTGCTCTCATTTGTAGGAGACTTTATTTTCATGTAGGTTTATATATGTTTTCAAAATGAACAAACTTGCAACTGTCAATATTTCATTTTGTTGGAATGTCTCTCTACAGGAAGTTTTATAATCTAAATTGAATATCAATATCAGCAAAGCTGCACTAAAATCCTGTATGATCCAGTAGCTGCTCCCCACACAGCAATGTTATTGTTTTTGAAAAAAAATAGCATAATAAACTGATATCAGTGATTTTGCATCTAACTTACACTAGATAGATTTTCTCAGGTAGTAACATTGATTCAATTTCTTTCATGTAAAATCTGTATGTTCTTGCGTAAGTCAATCATTGTTCCAAATAATTTTGTCAAACTGGCCATTTCAGAAGTTTTTTTTTAAACTGAGATTGAGGTTATGTAGACTTTCAGATGAATTCGCAAATTCCATGGTTTAACTTTACAATGAGTCTGTTCTTGTTTAACCAATCATTGAATTCAATACAACTGTGTTCACTAATTGTGTCATATTGTCAGATGTTTTACTGGAAAGAACGATAGACGTGTCATCTGCGTGAAGGAATATTTTTCCATAACTGATGTTATCACGAAGATCATTCATATATAATAAAAAAATTCATGGTTTAAGAACGCTGCCTTGAGGGGTACCCGTTGATAGAGAAACATTCAGTTTAACGCTTGATTATAGATTTTGTGAATATATGGAGGAAAGGTAGTAAAACACTCGAAGGGGGTCAGAGGGAATCCATGTTTTTTTTTGAATGGACATGATACTGTTGTTTTGTAGAAATAAATATTAAAATATATGGAAATTTGTTCACTGAAAGTTTTGTTTTACTCGAATAAGATTTCAAAACAATAAAAAATGTGCAGAATATCTATCACGTTTGATTTTGATTCGGAACATTTTGACAATAAACCTGTTTTTATTTCGACATGGGAGGATATTCAAAGGGAATACACGTGACAACAGTTCATGATACTTATAGATTTTTCCTGCAAAGCTTGCGTCATGAGGTCCAACTCGTCACAATCGTCGGTCCTTTTGAAGTGTCCATCCGATGTGGAATTTCAATTTTCCAAATACCGCGGAGTCCGCATCACAAATAAACTCCGTAAAATTGCCGTAATAAGAACAAATTACACACAATTTATAGGCCAATAATATTTATAATTCACTCGTGAAAAATATCATGATCCTGATGGTATGGGTTCCGTCGGAAGATTGTGTCACTCATATCGTTCAATTATTGTGAGTTTATTATGGCTCTTATTTTTAATGTTTCCTTGGTAATAGGTAGACGGCCTCGGTGGCTCGCATTCTGTTGTTTTTTCTGGAGCAGGTGATATGATTGATACAGGAACTGAAGTAATAGCAGTTGCGCGCTAAAGAATGTTTTTCATGACTCTTTGCAGAATTATTATCGTCAAAATTGTACTAGGTTCATTTCTATTGTGTAAACTTCTTCGAATTCCTCATAACCATGAATTATACATCGAATTTGAATCATTAGTGAATCATAACAAAATTATTTCAATACACTTCTGCAGGCATATTCATGGAATTACTCAAAGAACTCAAAAGAATATTGCCAAAAAATTAAATAAAATATCATCTATTCCTAAGAAATGTTGGTGTAGGTTTTTCCATAAACAAAAATAGTTCGTCGTGATCAAAGCATTTTTCAATTAGACCTAGGTAAGTCCTTTTCCACTGGATTTTTCATTGTTTCTCCAATGTAGAAAACGTTTTTGTTTCCTCCGGAGGATCCTACTGAGCATAATATAATGACATGCAGAATAGAATAGACCCTTTAACTGTTCCTTGTGGTATTTACCATTACTATTTGCTTTCGATCTATAATTATAATTTCTTTCCTCTCATTTCGATATTTCCTAGAGCCGTTAACAATATCAAATACATCCAATGAATTGGATTTGATGATTCACTTTCATCAATTGCTGTGAAAGTATAGGTTCTGTTAATTTCGATATGACAATTTAGGTGAATTTTCCTTTTCGAAAACCAAATTGGGAATCAGCTAAGATTATATATTTTTAAATTTGATTTTCTAGAATATTAGTGAGATTTGTTCTCAAGGATACTGGCATATAGTTGATCAGTTCTTCTCTTCATGCACTTTTATAGATGGGAATGACTTCAATAGTTTTGATCAGCACGAAAAGTGTGCGGTTTCCACTGTCCGATTGTAAGTTTATATTTTTTTTATGTCATAAAAAGTTGCTAGATACGAAAATCATCTCACATGATACCCATAATTTTACCTCATAAACGGAAAATTAATTCAACAAGAGATTGTTGTTTAATTGAAAAATTAGACATGAAGACAAACATGTAGAAAAAAGAACCCGGTGGCCTAGCCAGTGGGAAACAAAAACAGCATTTTTATTTTAGTATAAAGCTCCCTAAATCTACCTAATATTTCTATGTAATCTAACTCTGATTAGAAGAGAAAAGTATAACCAAATCAATGGTAATTTACAGCCCTTTTCTGTATGTGAATGAAAGTTCAGAACTCAGGAAGCTCTATCAAACTATATATAGTTTGACAATACATGAAAATGGAAGCTTGGTTTTTTTTCAATCCGCTATGATCGTCAAAGATATTCCAAAATATTTGTAAAGTCGTGACGCGGTATTGTCCGCATTATATAATATTTCTATCAATTCAATTTGAAATTCACAATATTTTATCGTTATGAACCCTCAGAATTGTAAATAAAAATAAAAACATTTTAATATTTCGATTATTTTACATGTACAATATAACATGTTAATCCAACGAAATTTTGCAGGTAAAATATTAAAAAAATGACGCTCGATATATTTTTGGTTCACCTCAGTGTGAAAATTCTACAGCATTCCTTCTTTTCATTTCATGGTACTAGAGGTCAAATTGGAGCATTGTGAATATTTCAAGAAAGGCATATTTGAAATTGATTTCCTCTAGTACGATTTTTTTTGAACCACAGATATTTGCATCTCTCTCGTGAATTAGAATGTAATGTTACGATATATAAATCTTCTTTATACATGTACGCTTTAAAAAGTATTCCAAAACATATACTGTAAAGAAATCTCCTGTCCTGGGAATGAAACAAAACAAGCAATGGGTTACACAAGAAATAATCTATATGGGAAACAATCTAAAACAACTATTTTGGCTAAACACCAATGTTTATGATACCTCAAAAAAATTATATAGGCTCAAACTACATGAAACCAAATACATGTTTCACCCCACTACAAAAACAAAACAAAATCTGGAACTTGGTCGGGCAAAAAACAGGTAAATCTAAACGAAATATGGATATTGAGATCCTACCTAATGAGGAATGTATCAGAGATAAAAACAAAATTGTAAACGCTATTGAAGATTATTTTTCAACCATACCACCTGATGCTATAAATTCACATTTCGGCTCTACATCTTTCAACAATTTCACAACTATGTATGTGCCTCAAACTTTCTTTTTCACTCCTATCCATCTAAGTGATATTTGTGAAATAATGTTATCACTAAAAAATACAAATTATGTGGAAATAGATTGCATACAAACAAAAGATTAGAACTATCGTAAGTCAATCACTGTCATTCATATTAAATAGATATGTAGAAATGGGAGAATTCCCAGACAAACTGAAGATTGGTTTGGTAACACCACTCCATAAGAAGGATGATCCAACTTCAATCGGAAACTATAGGCCAACAGTACCCACAGTGATATGCAAAATCTTTGAGAGAGGTGTTTATTTGAAAATGCTCTCATTTTTTGATCAATTCAACGTCATCTCTCAAGCCCAACACGGTTTCTGTCCAGGTAGGTCGACGGAGAGTGCATCCTCTGTCTTTCTCCATTATGTATATGATTCCCTTGATAAAGGGAGATAAGTTGGTCCACTTTTCTTCGACCTAGCGAAAGCATTTGATATCAGTGATCCCAAAATAATTCTGAGTAACTTCCTTTCGTGGATAGTGTCATATTCGTCTCACAGAACAATACGCGTGAAATTGAAAGATTGTCAATCTTCTCCATTTAGCATGGATCTAGGTCTCCCATAGGGATCCATTTTGGGTCCACTTATTTTCCTGCTCTTCATCAACGATATGCTGAAACATGTGACTACAGATCATATTGTTTTCACTAGCAGCTGATTCTGACAGTTCTGTGGAACTGCAGGAAAAGCTAAATCTGCTGTCACATGAACTTACGACCTGGTGTTGAAAAAACTCTCTGATCGTGAACTCTAGTAAAACCGTTCTCATGCAGTTTTTGTTCAGAAATGAAAAAAAAAATTAATAATTTTCGAGTGAAGGTTGGCAATCAAAATGTCGAATCGTCAAATAGCACCAGATTCTTAGGTTGATAGTAAAATGACTTTCAATTCTAGCATAAGCCAGATAAGTAAAAATAAAAAGGTCAATAGTGGATATTACGCGATAAGACAATTAAAATCAACTTTGAGAGCAGATCAACTCCTCAACGTTTACTATGCAATTGTCCACTCTCATATATCATACAAACATAGCTCTGTGAGGTTGTTGTACTGAAATAAACAAAATATTTATTTCACAAAAAAGGGTCATTCGCCTGATATTCAACCTAAGCTATAGGGACCCTAGTAAACAATAATTTATAGAATACGGAATCATGTTCCTGCCCTGTATTCACATTTACAAATGTGTTTTATTGCTGAAAAAAAATATAAACGAGTATGTTCGAAACTCAGATATGCATACTTATCCCACCAGACATGGGAAAATTGTAAAAGCCAAAAAACATAAAACCAAATCGTTTGAGAATTGTCCATCACATGCAGGGGTAACATTCTTCAATAATCTTCCTGGAGATATAAGAGATGAGATAATAGAAAAACGTTTCAAAACCAAACTAAAAGAATTTCTACTTCTGAACTACTTTTACAATGTTGGTGAACATCTTGGTAGGTGAGGTCACTCCAATTCTAGTTTCTCAACTGATTGTCATAAACTGTTAGATGTTAGATATGTTTTATTTTTAAATCTATTTTATTATGTTTGTAACAACGTTTCATGAAATGTGATCGTTCTCTGTTAGTGTGGAAAAATGTTTATACATATTTATTTCTCATTATTGAATAACTTATTTTCATTATTGAGTAAATCTAATTTTTTTTTGCTGTCGTTAGATGTTAAATATGTTTTATTTTTAAATCTATTTTATTATGTTTGTAACAACGTTTAATGAAATGCGATCGTTCTCTGTTAGTGTGGAAAAAATGTTTATACATATTTATTTCTCATTATTGAATTACTTATTTTCATTATTGAGTAAATCTAATCTTTTTTTTTGCTGATCTGAAAGGATTCAATAAAGATTTTATTATTTATTATTATATTTAATTAATGAGTTCAAAGAGGTTGTGTGTGAATCTTTCAGTGTATTCTGACTCTTCAAGATCTCATTGCTGAATAACTGAACCGATCTATTGTTGATATAGCTTTCTTTGTTTCGTATAATCCATCATTGAACATTTATTAAAATAAAATATTAATTGATATACGAGTCCGGAACTACAACTGGAAGAACTTGCCGCCACAAAAAGTCATTGATAAACTCTTCACCACTAACAACACACCCACAACAGAACACCGTCTATAACTTTTTCAACGCCTGACTAAGATAATCTCCGATATGAACATTAATTTAATTATGTGCACCATAATGCCTCCATGGATGACACTAATGCCTGCAGAGGAAAAAACCGCCCAGGTGGCTGTTTCAAATCAGTATTTAGCCGGTAACATGAATGTTATCGGTCATCTCATAGCCTGCATATTACGTTACATCTGGTTTTTGATAATTCCTGACTAATCGTGAACATAACTTCCAAGTTATCACAACAATCCAAGCGTAGCAACTGCACGAGAATCGACCAGAATCGGAAAAATGGAACAAATCCTTCAGATCAACAAAATCAAACTGCAACTTTGCCAAATCAGACAAATGCCGGGTATAGCCCAGTCATTACGAAAAAATGTCGAATAAACTAGTACAGAAAACTGAACGTGTGTATTTTTGTCCCCTTGAGACTGGCGACTAGGAGGATCTATAATTTTTTTTCATACAAGCAACTCAAAAATATCGGCTGAATTCTTTTACTGACGATTTATTATCTAAATGATCGCAATACAAGAAAAATCAGATAACCCAAGTATTTTAGTTCATTGTTTCTTGCAACTCTTGGGTCATGATTTTGTCAGCAGTTATTTAATATACACAATCAATCATTGATGTTTCAACTTTCAGCAAATCCAAACCATTGCCTTCAGCAGAATGCATCAAAACCAAGGCGTTTATCTCGAGAATGTTTCATACGAAGTTCAAATCTATTCAGGAATATTGCAGGATATTTTTTGTGGTTATTTTTTTGTATATTTCGAATTTATGTGGATTTGGGTTGTCATTCACAATACTCTGATGCACTTAGCACTGGGCAGTATCATTCATGTGAGTATTAATTACACAAAATGTACTGGGATAGTGAACTTTCTCAAAATTCAATAAAAAAATATGTAGTGATTTTCTCGATTCCTATAGTGTTTAACATGGACATGGAAAATGAAAACATTGAAACAGAAGAAACAATGTGATTCACTATTTTGAGAAAAAAACAAGGAACAGATGGATGATTCTATACTTCAAAATCAATTCAGCCAATCAAATGCATTTATCTAACCAATCAAATCCCAAATATCATCGAATATACGACCATGTTGCTTGTATATTCGCGAATATACACGCTACTTGCTATAAAACAGGTATTTACCATTGTTCATACGAAACCTATCAAAATGTTCATACGAAACACTGTCAAATGATGTCCATGTCACTGTCAAATTAAAAAATGATGTCCGACCGTTTCGGAAACACTTCCTTAGAAGAAATTCGAAAAAACTTAGAGAAACTAGCACTTTTTTTTAGTGTATGTTTGTAATAAATATATATGTATGTATATGTGTGGAATGTATCTATGTATATGTATGTGTGCATTCATTATATGTATGTGTCTTATCAAAAATCATAATACTTTATTATGTTTTAGTGTCGCATGAATGAATGAATGGGATATGACACGGACAGCGGAAGCTTTGTGTTCTTTCTCTTTATTTGTTTGTGTCAGAGTACTATTACTTAATATTATGTCAAATTATTATTAGGATTATTAACTATTGTAGGTATTACTGATGCAAATAAATATTATTATTATTATTATTTTAATAGCTATATATATATAATCTTGTCGTATACCACTTGTGTTAGATATATTTAGGGTAGAGTATACTTTGATATTTTTCCGCCAATATTGTTGCAAAAATACCACTCGACCAAATATTGTTTGATCTATTTTTATAAAGAAATTTGATCTCGTGAATTTCTACAACGATATTGACACAAAAATGTCAAAGTAAATTCACCAAAATTATCCATCACTTGTGATATAACTATTGAAAACAAATTTCGATATAATGTGAATATTTATATTGATCTTCGAAAAATTGGCTACTACTATTTCATCAACAGTAGAAGAAAGAAACTGATGGTAACTTAGCCGACGATTTTTTGGATGATTTGATTGGGTTTTTCCAAACTAAAATATTCAGTTGATTCCAGAAGAGGATGACTTACAACATGTATCGGGATAGTGAACTTTCTGAAAATTGTATTACTTCGAATTCAAAATTATATAGCGGTCTCATCAAAAACAACATTCCTATAGTGGTTTACATGGACATGTAAAATGAAAACGAATCAACTGAAAACAGTAGAAACTACGATGAAACTGATAGATACAGTAGAATTGAAATATTCCTGATAGAGGACTTCGAAAACAAATTTCGACATACAATATTGTTTTCCATAATGAAATAGAATTTTTCGGGTGTATAATAACAGAGAAAATAAGAAGTCATCAGAACTTGGAGACACAAATTGATGGTATATTAACGGGCGATTTTTTTAGATGTATCATTCAAGATTTGTTTAGGTTTTTACGAACTAAAATATTTAGTCGATTCCCGTAAAGAATGAACAACATGTACTGGCATAGCTAACTTTTTTAGAATTTCAAATTCACAATTTTACAGTGATTTTTTTCATTGAAAGTGAAAACAAATCAGCTGAAAACAGTTGAAACTACGATGAAACTGATACAATAGCATTATTTTATATTCGAGGAAGGTTAAACTGAAGGAGAGAGCACACAAGAAATAATTTTGGGGAAAAAACAAAGAAAATATTCATGAAAGAGAACATCCAGAACAAATTTCGATATGTAAGATTGGTTACCATAACGGAGATAATATGAGAAGTCATCAGCACTAGAAGAAACAAATTGATGTCGATAAATAATCCTCATTCAGAGATGTTAGTGATATTGGTAACTTAGCGGGCGATTTTTTTGTAGGTATAACTTTTTGTTGTGCCGGTAACATCACTTTATGACATGGTTAACACCGAAGAAAATTATTCTGTTCCACTTTTCGAATTGCCGGCCAACTGCGAGAGATAGGTAAGTCGTTCGACTTACCAATAACAGTCGGTTTGGCAGGCAAACCCGCCGCAGAAGAGGCCTCCTCGTCCTCCAGGAGTCTGCTGGGCCTGGCTTGCTTCCTTCTGGACATAATCACAACACAAGTCACTGTCCACCGGAGGAAGTAATCACTAACTCTCCGCACTCATGTTATCAGTTATGATTCGTTTGATTGGTGCAGGTAGCATACGATCAGATCGACGTCGCGATGCTTTCTAACAAGCGCCGATATGCGTGGAGGGGGATTAGATAAGGGCGGCGCGTCCGGCTCACCCTCGTGGCGCTTCGGGCGAGCTCGTTGTTCGGCGCTCGCGTACGCCAAATTCGCGATGATAACTCCGAAGGATGATAAGGACCGCTGGCACTTTTCAAATTTCGTCGTGTCCAGGTGGCTGGGGCGACGCTGTGACAATTGACGGTGTGTCCGACTCTGCGATCGGCATTTGACTAAGTGACTATCTCGGGCGGCACGGTAAGCACCGCCTTCTTAGTTTACCTGTGCCTGGGGAGGGGGTTCGTATCGCTCATTCACGATGCGATCGCGCCGCTTGGAGCCTATTCATAAATCACCGATTATTTTTCGATGATGATGGTGATCGCGAGCGGATTAACCGCAAATGTACGAGAGGAGGTGCCGGGACCATCATAATTCGGCGACGCTTCCAATAAAGAATTCAACGCGGATCGGATGAGTTTATCAGAAATGATGCGGGAAAAGCAAGTCGACGCACTCACAGTTGTAACCTCTTTGTTGTGTATGCCTGGAAATAATCATGAACTCTAATAAGACGAGATCTTGAATTGAATATGAACACTTTATATGTATGAGGTCCATAGGCTTCCTATGTCACGTTGTATGTAGGTACATCATACGATTCAACTTCAGCACTACGCGGCGACCTACAAATCATATTCTCCTAAAAATGTAACATCCAGAATGGAAATACACACTTCATTTATTAAACTGATGGGGTTAATATCAATTTTAGAAACAACAAAAACAAAACTGGGAACCAATCAATCAATCAATCAATCAATCATGCTTTATTGTCCAAGAAGTAATTCTTATTGACAAAGTAAGTGTAATTTTATAAAGTCAGAAATATTAAGAATATAAAATTATATGAAATATAATGAACAATCATTATAGAGTTAAAACATATGTACCTAAACGAATATAAATAAAACACTACAGAAAAATATATCAAACATTACAGATAAATAAATAAATGAAGCAATACAGATAAGTAAGCAACGGAAATAATAAGCTTTAAAATTCATCGATGTAATATTCCTTCAAGTCATAGTAGGCTTTTTGCAGAAATACCTCTTTAACTGATTTCCTAAACTTTTTTAAATTTGTTATTACCCTGTAGTAGGGAGGTGGTTATATTATACATTGGGAGGTGGTTATATATTTTCTTGCTCTCATAGGTATATAAAAGAAAATTTTGTGATTGCTAATTTTGGTATTGGCAGGGGTAGATCCCGACTTCCTCTTGTATGGTATCGTCTGTCATTATTTACTGCTGTATTAGAATACTTTTTGTGTATTAGACACACGGTTTCCAAAAGGAACAAACAAGGTACAGTTAGAATTTTCTGACTGATGAAAAGTGGTTTGCAGTGATCTTGTGATTTTGCCTTACATATGTATCTGACAGCCCTTTTTTGCAAAACGAATACTGAATTTAGTAGTTGCTGACTAGTAAGCCCCAAAAGGCAATTCCATATCTCAAATGGGACTCGATCAAGGAAAAATACACAATTCTGGCTGAGGATTGATTGGGTTCATTTGAAACAACTCGAACTGCATAACAGCCAGATGCTATTTTTTTGCATAAGTTCTCTACATGCTTATCAAATTTTAATTTTTCATCTATAAATACCCCTAAAAACTTTGTGTGAGTTTTGTTCACTATAGCGTGATTTTCTATAAGTAAGTCGTCGAAACTGAACTTGAAGCAGACTATGTTTGTTTTATTTGTGTTGAAACATAAGGAGTTTGAATCACACCACTGTTTAATTTTATAGAGATCAAGAACATTTTGGAGCTGTGGACACACAACTTCAGCTGGCATAACATCCTAAATAGTAGAATACACTTTATCAATCAAGCTGATCAAAATAATATTAACTACATTATAAGCATGTAGCGGTTGTCTTTAACTTCTACGTTACCCTGCAATATGTCAATAATGTCTCTCTGATAATTCAACACCTCAAAGGAAATGATGTACTTTCTTGATCAAGTTGACAGAATGAATATCAACTTTAGAGTTAGCTAAAGCAAATCTAGAAAGTTTTTGAAAATTGTAGGGATGACACTTCGACCTCAAAGATATCCTGTAATCTTCCAATAATATTTCTCCACTATTTCTGTATATCAAATGATACAAATACACTTTTCTCTTCGAACTGATATGCGTCAGACGTCAACAACCAAAGTTTATAGCTGAAATTTGGTAAATGCGGTATTTATTATTCTAATTGTACAACATATATCTTAGACTACTTTCATGCAAGTTTCAGATTGCAAATCCATTCGGAAAATTCGAATATTGGCATGTTCGTCAGGAATTTGGAATTCTTGGGAAAAAAATCTGTAACCCTAGATACGGCCTTTTTGCTATGAAGGGCGAGCTCAGTGGTCTTTATCGATTTTTTCCGCCGACGGGAATTTGCTATTTAAAAAAAAAACTGTTTTAGTTTTTTGGCAATAGCTCAAAAACTATTGATGATGGAGAAAATAAAAAATAGATTCATGAAGAGGAACTCTATCTCAAGTATTTATAATATTGATTCAACGTTGAAAGTAGGGCTCCGCGTGGGCGTTAATGCAGGAGTACAGCACCTCTCGGGATAGCAATGCACGTAAAATATTTTTTTATACTATTAAATATAAATTTAAAAACTTAAAAGAATTATAGTATCATCTGAATAATTGAAAGGATGTAATTCCGTTAGAAAAAAAAATTGATTGAATTTTGATAATGTGAGGCTATTGTTAATCAAGTAGTTTTTTTGGAACCGCCGATTTTATTAAAAATCGAATTGTTCGCAGGAAGACGCCATATTTGTTTTGCTTCTAGGAGCACTTTACATGTGTGCTAAATAATATCACGCTATAAAATTGTTTAAAAGTTGATTATTTTGTTAATTAGGTATTGCTAAAGTTAACAAAATATAATCGAGTAGATATTGTAATTTTTTTCAATTGATATTTCACATTATTATCAGTTTTATGTCTGACAAAGGCATTTTACAATGTTTTGAAAAAAACATGTTTATGAAATATTTATTAACAAATGGATAAGTTGAATATTTTTCAAAAATTGTTTCTTTAGGTTGAAAAAAATAAATGATATTGTTTGTGAAATTTTCTTTATTTGAATAGTATATAAATATTTTTTTTCTTCAAAATTAATAATTGGTTCTTCTCTACCTTATAAGAATTTTTCCCATGAATAATGTAATTGTGTATTTACTCAACAAAAAAACAAACTTCGATTGGCAATTTGTTTTTAATGGTACAAAAAATAATAAAAACAACCATATACGGCAAAATGTCCAAAAATAGTGTTTGTAATTTTTATAGAATTTTCTAGAAAAATTATAAAATAAAAATTTTGAACAGTTTGTCGTATATGGTTGTTTTTGTTATTTTTTGTTCCATTAAAAAAAATATAATAATTCCAATCAAAGTTTGTTTATGACATATTGTTAAGTGAATAAACAACAACAAATTACAAAATTATTAAAAACATTTTTTTCTTATTAGGTGGAGAATAACCAATTATTAATTTTAAAGAAAAAATCTTAAAATATTATTTAAACAATGAGAAAACAAAAAAAAACTATTATAAACAATTAAAAAAATTAGGAATATTTTTTTTTCAATCATAATAAATATTTTATAAACAAATTGCGTATTTCTTTTCAAATCGTTGTAAAATGCCTTTGTTAGTCATGAAACTGACAATAATGTGAAATATCACATACAAAATAATCAACTTTTATACAATTTTATAGCGTGATGTTATCGAGTACACATGTAAAATGTCCTCCAGGAAGCAAAACATAATATGGAGTAATTCTGTGAACAATGATTAGCTTCCAAAAAAATAGTTAATAAACAATAGCCTCACATTATCATAATTCAATGAAAAAATTATTTTCCATTGAAATTAAATTCTTTCAAGTGTTCAGCTAATATTATTATTTTTTTGAAATTTCTTTTTTTTTTCTTTTCAAATTTCGTGACGCTAACATATTCCCCTTGATGAAAAAGTTTCTTCATATTTTAAATACAATGGCAGTTAGTGTGGTTGGTTGGATTAGCTCTACTTCATGTTCATAGAGATGTGCAAATAGATGTTTACAAATGTTATTGAAAGGTTTGCAAATAAGAAATACAGGAGACCGGATTTCATTTTATCATTTTTTATTTTAAAGAAAGAAATCTTTGTTTCTGTACCTACTTATAAGTATATGCATATATATCTTTCATTTTATTACTTTTTGTTTGAATTTGAATGAAAAAAAATACTTATGTTTTTGTACCTATAAGTAGAGATATTTAACTTTTTTATGTCATTACCCCCCCCCCCAAACAAAAAACTCAATAATGTACGAAATCAAAAGAATCTTCAATACACTGTCTGCTACTTTGAAAGAAATCCCCATACCCCATCTATTTCGGAAGAAAGTAAAAAACGTACTACTACTCAAGGCATACCATGACATACAAGACGTTGTCAATTCTCGTATAGAGTTTAATAGTGGTTAAATACAGGGTCGCTGATATGTATTCCATATTTCAATTCATCTCAAAATTCTAAATGAAATTGATATAGCACATCATATCCTAAATTTAACCATTTCGAGATATCGAATTTTGAAAATAACTTTTTACTATATTTATTTATTTATTTTAAATATATACACAAAGCATACATATATAGACATATATATACAAATGAACACGTACATGTATACAGTGCTAGTCAAAAGTCCCGTCCCCCCCTCGTATCTTTTGAACGGGTATACTTATAATAATGAAATTTGGAGGGTGGAAATAAACGGATGTAGGCTTCTCAACTGGTCATAACAGGTGACGCAATAGTCATAAATGACGTCACAAGGCCACTGTGACCAATAATTTTAAATGGGGCCCTATGGCAAGTGACAGCTCGTTTGAAAGGTATTGAAAATACCTATTCAGTCATACCAATTTTGTTTGGGTTTCGGCTGATTTTGATTGATAAATTGAAGAAATACGAAAATTATAGTTTCGCATTTAATTAATAAAGATTTAAGAACCAGTTCTTATAATAAGTGTTCAAAATGTGCTCCATCCACTTCCTGGCAGTAATGCATCCTATTGCTAAACTCTTGTCGTACTCGTCCCAGTGTGTCAGTGGAAATTGCCCTACATTCTTCAACAATTCGTTGTTTCAGAATGGCAATACTGTCAGGTGCTGTAGCGTAAACCTTAGATTTCAAGTACCCCCATAGAAAAAAGTCTAATGGTGTAAGGTCCGGTGACCGAGCTGGCCATTCGATCGAACCTCGTCGTCCAATCCATCTACCACGATATTCTTCATCTAGGTAACGTCTTACTGCACCGTAATAGTGTACAGGAGCACCATCTTGTTGAAACGTTATTTCCAAGTTGTCGAATTCATCTGGATTATCTTCTAGAATTTCTAGAATTAACGCCTCAATATCATTTTGTAACATCTCCAGATACAATTCACCGGTTAAGTTAGCATTGAGAAAAAGAGGCCCAACTATGTGGTTTCCCAAAATACCTGCCCAAACATTTACTTTTTCTGGAAATTGAGTATGTTTTTCACGAAAGATGTGAGGATTTGTGTCACTCCAATACCTCACATTTTGAGTGTTAACATTTCCATTGAGAAAGAAAGTACTTTCGTCACTAAAACAAATTGTCTGTATGTAGCCTGGTTGTTGGTTCATTTTATTGGACATAGTTTCACAGAATTCTAGTCTTCGGTCGGGGTCATCATCTGAAAGTTGGTGCACCATTTTTAATTTGTATGGATGAAATTTGTTTTTAGCCAACACCCTATGTACTGTCCTTTGACTGACTTCACAGATAGACGCAACTTGGGCTGTGGAAGAAGTAGGGTTTACTACCATTTCTCCAATTATGTCAATTTTTTGTCATCACTAATTGTTGGTCGACCAGATCGTTTGGCATCTTGAACACTACCTGATGCTTCAAACTTCCGAAGAAGCTCCCTCAAATAAACCCTCGATATAGGGCTATCGGGGTACCTCTCATTAAACAGTCGTTCCGCTGCATGGAAATTGTTTCTACATTCACCAATTATTAAGATAGCTGCTACTTTGTCGGCTACAGTACGTACCATTTTGCCTATGTAAACACTTAAACGTCTCGTTAAACAATAGCTTAGGTAAATTTTCAAGGTATAAACACTTTTGACAAGTAGAGAATTCAAAAACGTCAACCTTTTTGACAATTAACCAGAGGCGTACTTTAAAATCTTTATTAATTAAATGCGAAACTATAATTTTCGTATTTCTTCAATTTATCAATCAAAATCAGCCGAAACCCAAACAAAATTGGTGTGACTGAATAGGTATTTTCAATACCTTTCAAACGAGCTGCCACTTGCCATAGGGTCCCATTTAAAATTATTGGTCACAGTGGCCTTGTGACGTCATTTATGACTATTGCGTCACCTGTTATGACCAGTTGAGAAGCCTACATCCGTTTATTTCCACCCTCCAAATTTCATAATTATAAGTATACCCGTTCAAAAGATACGAGGGGGGGAGGGGACTTTTGACTAGCACTGTATATACATAATCAATTATACATATAGACACAAACACATCTACAACTTAGTGACGTCAACTTAAAAACTTACATGGATTCAAATTTATCATTGTAAAACTCCTGCAAGTTGTAATAGGGTCTATCTGACAGAAACTTTTTAATAATTTTTCTAAAGTTTATAATGTTCATATTCATATTCGCCTCCCTTATGTCTGAGGGGAGGTGATTGTACATCTTAACCCCGTTGTAGTAAATCGAGTCTCTGATCATGTTTGATGAGGGAATTGGCAATTTCAACATGTGAGAACGGGTGTTGTAATGACTACCTGATGCCTCGAACATAGACACATTCTTGTATATGAGACAAACTGATTCTAGAATGAATAACGCAAATACTGTGAGTATTTTTTCCTCAACAAATATGTTTCTGCAAGAATCACGGGGTTTTAAAGTACCTTAAAGCACGTTTCTGCAGTACCAAGACTGATTGAAGTGCCGATGAGTTGCTAACTCCCCAAAAAGGTATTCCATAACGTAAATGGGACTCTATTAGGGCGTAATATACAGTTTTGGCGATTTTAGATCCCAAATTCGACGAAGTTACTCTCAGTGCATAGCATCCAGTAGAAATCTTGCTATTGAGATGCTTGATATGTCCGTCGAATTTGAGCTTATTATCAATATGGATACCTAGGAATTTAGTTAGAGGCTTGTTCTCGACCAATATATGTTATTACTAAATGTAAGGTCGTCAAGAGAGCATCTGAATGGAATGATGTTTGTTTTTGTTGTATTGAAGGATAACAAATTTGCATCACGCCATTCCTCAATTTTTTTCATATCAGTAGATATTAGCAACAATTCTCGAATGGGGATCCAATAACTTGGTAGAATTCAATGCAAACAAAACACAAGCATGTCTTTTCTCTAGAAAAGCCGATCTCACTGTGCCTAACATAACTTTGTCAGGAGTAACCATACCACTGAAGTCATCCATATCGATGCTTGGTATTACTATCAGCAATAACCTTTCCTGGGAAAATCACGTGAGGTCCATTGCCAAAAGTGCATCCCAAAAACTTGGTTTTTTGTTTCGTGCCAAGAGCTATTTCACCTCCAGTCAGCTGCTTATGATCTATAAGGCACAGATCCGACCTGTCCTGGAATACTGTTCCCATATTTGGAGTGCGGCACCTAAACATATCCTGAAGCTATTGGATTCTGTCCAAAAAAGGGCAATTCGTCTCGTCGGTGATGCCTCGCTTACAAACTCACTCACTTGTCTGGAACACCGTAGAAAAGTTGGCGATTTGTCTCTATTTTATAGATATTTTCATGGGCGATGCTCTTCTGAAATATCAACCATCGTTCCTCCTTTGGCAGTCTCTTCGAGATTAACCCGTCAAGTTCAGTCTTCACACCCCTTCGTGGTCACTTTGGAGACCTGCAGAACATCACTTTCCAAAGACTCATTCATCCAACGAACTGCGAGGCTTTGGAACTCATTGCCTAGGGAGGTGTTCCCCGAGGCATACAACCTCCAGAAATTTAAGAAGAACACCAACTCCTACCTTCTTTCCCTTGGTTCCCACGATGTTCTCTGAACATTACAGGATATCCCTTTTCGTGGGAACCAGAACATATAGAAAAAAAAAAAAAAAGTCAGGTAAGGTGTTGAATTGTTGTTCCATAATATCGTGGTATCATCCGCAAATAGGGTGAATTTTCCAGATATGTTCAAATTGGTCAGGTCGTTTATGTACAACAAGAACAGAATGGGACCGAGAACTGATCCTTGGGGCACTCCGGACTCAATTGCCGTTCTTTTAGAAAGTTCTGTTTTTCTCACCATTTGATTCCTACCTGAAAGGTATGATTCAAACCATTTATGCGTGTTTCCTCTGCAACCATACTGGTGGAGTTTTCTCAGTGAGATTTTATGGTCGACACAGTCAAACGCCTTTGACAGATCGCAAAAGACTACAGCAGCTACATTACCGGCATTCAGCTTTGAGTAAGTGTCATATAGAAATGAAAAAATAGCATGCGTGTTTTTATTATTTTGAAACCCAAACTGATTTTCACTTAAAATGAAGTGGCGTTTTAAGAAAGCGGTTAAACGTATTTATTCACCAGTTTTTCGATGAGTTTGGCCAAAGTTGGTATGAGGGCGATCGGGCGAAGATTTGAGGGATCATCTGAGTCCCCACCTTTGTATAGTGGGATGATAACTGAAGTTTTCAGGAAGTCAGGAAAAAGTCCTTCATGAAATGAGTTATTGATTATAGATACAAGTGTATCATATAGAATTAGGTTCTCGTCAATATTGATACCTTCTAGATTCATCATGGGATCGTATGGAATAGTTATTTTCTCACTCAGTTTTTGTGCAATAGAGCAATAATAGTCATTGATTTCATCAGGATTGAGAGTTGTCACAACATTTTTTTTCTTGGTTTATCCCGAAATACCTATCAGTAATAATAGAACAAGTTTCTTTCATTTTATTGCTTGATTTATCAATGTTTTTGGATTAGTGGATTTCCTTTGCTTTCTTGATGGTAGATCTATAGATTCTGCGGTAGGTGTTAAAGTAGACATGGAAGCTTCGAATATCGGTGAACTTCCGTATGGTATGCAATGAACGTAAGTTTTTTGAAGAAATGTTCAATCCTAATGTAACCCAAGATTTTTTTTGTCTTATTTTAATTTTTTGAATGGGAAATGATTTGTCGAATATATTCAGTAGCGCAGTGTGAAAAGTGATGCAGAAGCCATGGTTTACTTTGGTCCATAGAATCATAGTGCATCATTACATCCTCAGTCGACTTGGATTCCTTGAAACCAAATTGTTTTTCAGACATGACATTGTATTTTTTTGTTATATATATATATATATATATATATATATATATTTATATATATATATATATATATATATATATATATATATATATAGATATATATATATATATATATAAATATATAAAGTTGTGAAGGTTAGACGACTGTCTAAGTTAAAGAAGTATCCTTTTTAAATTCGGGTATGCAGTCAACAGGGGTATGGAAAAGAAGTGTACTCTTTTTTCTATTCAAGCTTTCGAGTCATTTATTGTCTCTTCATCAGGAACTCTACAATGAATTAAATTGAACATTATAAGATTTGAAAACCAAATAGGCATATGTGTACTTACAAAAGTGAGGTTAAAAATCCCTTTCACTTGCAGTAATTTATAAATATATATTTATATATATATATATATATATATATATATATATATATATATATTTGAGGGACTTTTTAAGGCTTTTGGAAATGTGCCAATATCAATGGACTTGTTTATCATATAAGTTAGGGGGGCCAAAATGAGATCTGAATGTTCTCTCAGTATCCAGTCCGGGAGCTTTACCTGTTTTGAGCGATTTAATAATTCCTTGTATTTCCTTCATTGTTGTGGGTTCTATGAATATTGAGTTAGATATTTGAGTTATTTGTTTGTTCGTTGACGGAGCCAAAATAATTTTTTCTGCGAGTTTTTTGCCTACTGTAGCATAGTGGTCAGCAAAGTGTTCCGCAATTTATTTTTTGTTAGTTAGATCGATGCCGTCTGCGGTTATCGATTTTAGATCATTATGGGCTTGTTTTCCGTTTATGAGTCCGGTTGAATTGTTTATGTTTTGATTAACTTTATTTTCGAGAAATTTATTCGTTGAAGTTTGTATTAGTTGATTGAGTTCATTTCTATATCTTTTGAACTCTTTGCGTATGATTTCATTATCAGGTTCATTTTGTAGTTTTCTGTATAACTTATTTTTTGTGTGAATTAAATTCACTAACCTGTCCGTAATCCATTCTTTCCTTTTGATGTTTCTTCTCTTTATTGCGATTTTACGCATAGTCAGTTGAATTTTTGTTCCAGGATACGGATAAAGTTGTTTGCCATTATGTTCATGAATGCGTTGATAAATTGTAGTTTTACCGCAAAACGATCTCGAATACACTTGTTGTTTTATCAGTATAAAACAGTGAGAAGACATTTATTACTATAAAATTGATATGATTGGTTCTCTGTTTGGAATCTCAACCATTTGGTTGGTTCAAAAATAATGAGGGAAATAGTCGATATGAAACCCTGTAGACAAACTTTTCAAAAAAATAGTACTTTGGCCACCACTGGTATATAACTTTTCAAGCTTCTGATTTACATACAAAAAAATCCAAAAATATACACAACACATTCCCAGCTACACCAGTATAATTCAACATCAAATATGTCAAACGAACTTTAATATGCTTTATGAAAAATCCCCAGAGTGGATTGGTATTCACCTCTTTAATTCGCTTCCAAATCAGTTAAAGCTAACGTGCTGAAAAAATATTTTATTAAAATGTTTCTCTAAAAAATTTATATTATATGGCATTCCCTCATCAAAGTTTAGAGATATTCTGGGCTGTTTCCGTAAAAACCAGATCGATACTATATAATGCACGTTGACCGTTGAAGGACATATTGGACACCCGTTTATAGCAATGTAAACATGAAAGTGTGACCGTGACAATTCGAAAGACCATGCTGTACAGACCCCCAGTGTCCTCAGGGATTTCGTTTTATTTCAGGGGTTGTGCTCGAAGGGTTGGAACGTTTATCTGAAACTCATATCGGAATTGAAGCGCCTTTGGTCAGAAATATCGAATATCGACCCATTGTAAATGTTATTGAGTTTTGGTTCAAATTGAAAGTTGTGATCATCATGATTTGAATAATAATGGATGATATTGATAAGTGGAAGAGGTTAGTTTTATGCCTATACAAATTGTTTTTTTCACAGGTAAGGAACCAGCTCATATTGAAAAAGAACATCTACCCGCTTTTGGTCTCTTATGAATGTCATTAGCACCTAGAATATATATATATATATATATATATATATATATATATATATTTATATATATATATATTCAGTTTGCCAGATGGATGGCTCTTTGGGTGCTGTCAATCACTAGTCATTGCGGCCATTGTTTTCACGGTCCTCATGTCGTCTTGGTATTTTGCATCGGCTAATGTATTTAGCCCCCCGAAATTTAAAAAAGGGAACACTACCCTTGAAGGCAAATTTTCAAGTTTTCATTTTGTCCCAATATGATCTCTTGACGTAAAATAATATTGATCTTTAACCTATAAAATATTTTTTTCATCTCCATGTGAGTAGCACTTATTGTATCACACTACTATGGATTTAATTCTTTGTTCTTCTTCTATTGTAGACATTTTATTCCCCGCTGATGATGAACCTATAGAGGTTCGAAACATGAATACATAATCGATGGTTTTTAACCTTCCACCATCTTTTAACTAATCGATTGTTAATATTAAATTGTGGAGACGACTTCGAGTTTTTTTACTTCGTATAATATAATATATATATATATATATATATATATATATATATATATATATATATATATATATAATAAGTGGAGGATCTTAGTTTTATGCCTATACAAAATGTTTTTTTCATAGGTAAGGAACCAGCTCATATTTATATATATATCACGTATAAAAGTTTCTAAAAGTTTTTATTTTGTTTATTATATTATATTATTACCGTTTTCGCATCTAACAATGGCATTAAGTAATGCTGGGTAAAATTTTTTTACATCATTTGTTAATAAATTATTCATAAAAAAATAGGAGTTCATATAAAAAAAATGTTTTTTACCATTTTGTTGTCATAACAAAATAATGATTTAAAAAAACATAATTTTTTTTAATAGTTTTTTTATATTTCCATTGTTTAAATAATTAGTTGAGGAATTATTTTTTCTCATAATTGGAATTTCTCAATGGGGTAACAAAAAAATTATCAATAATTTCATTGTTTACTGATTTAACATTTGTTATAAACAAATTCTGACTAACAGTTCTAAAAGTTTCTAAAAGTTATTGAAATTAGAGGCAGCCATATCTAACAAACTTCGTGTAATATTGGAAAGTGTTATGAAAGATTTAAAAAAAACACTATTTGTTTTCAGTATTTGTTACATATAGCTGTTTCTGTCATTTTAATTACTTTTAGAAGAAGAATTTGTTTATAACAAACTCTTAAATCAATAAACAATTAAATTATTGATAAAAAAAATAATTATTTTGTTACTCAATCGACGAATGCCAATTATGATTTTTAAAGAAAAAATAATCTCCCAATGGATTACATAAACAATGAAAATATAAAAAAACTTTTATAAACAATAAAAAAATGTTTAAAGGATTTTTTTTTATCTTTATTGTGTAATAACAAAATTGTAAAAACAAGTTTTTTATACAGCAAACTTGTATATTTGTTTATAAATGATTTATTAGCAAAAAAATAAACCAATTGTTAGATGCAAAAATGGCAATGACATAACATTTGTTTAGAAAAAAATTATCCTAATTTTTTTAATATTATATTAATTTTTAACTATAAACAATTATAATAAACAAAATAAAAAACTTTCATGAACTTTTATCACGTGTTCTTCTTGAGTATATATATATATATATATATATATATATATATATATGAGAAAGGCTCCATGAAGCAAAAACATTTTACCAACGGAACTTCATTCTTTCGAGTGTTTAGATGACAGCATATTTTTTTCAAATGTTTAAATTGATATTTAATACTATAAAAAAAATATTTAATGTATATTGTTTTTAGCGGCGGTGCGCCCATTCCGTAATTGCTGCGTTAAATCAAAATAATGAATAATGGAGATAGAGTTCCGGGAGTTGGGACTTTTTTATTTGAAATTTCCTCTTCTTTAAGAATCTTTTTTTTCAAATTTCTTAATTATCAATACTTTTTGAATTATTAGTAAAAAACTAAATGCCTTTTTTCACCTCTTGATTTGTTAATAACAATTGCAATTTTTTATGTGCTGTAAAATCATATTTTTAGGAGCTTTATCAATAATTAACACCATTTTGAACTTGTTGATCAGACTATACCTTCTTTATACATATACCAGTCGCTAAAAAATCCATTCCTTATAGCATTTATATAGCTTTTTCACGGAAAATCCTGGTTTCTGTGGAAAATTCGTATTTTTGGCAACAGCGCATTTGTATAATGACCTTTTACGTTTTTTGTTTCGTGTCACTATTGACAAATATAGAGATTTTTATGAAACTTGCTATTTTTCAGAAGCAAAAAAACTACGTTTTAATGTTGAAGGATAAAAATATCATATTTTCACAGTAATACACACACGTAACTTTGTTGAAATAACTCTTCTATACGTGAAAAACTCCGCTGAATCCAATCGAACCGTAGCTAAAAGAGCTATGATGTCGCAAAGTCTCGAAACGTGGGTGCGCCGGCAGAAAAGATGGTAATAGCTTCCTCATTTTTTTGGATTCAGCGGAGTTTTTTACGTATAGAAAAGTTGTTTTCAGATTGCGCCCCGATGGTTTTTTCATTTGACATATCAAAATCGACCGGTGCGCCACCTATGATAACTCTCGCCGTTATCTCGATTTTTCAGGATTCACGGTGAATCTGTCGGATTGAGATACCACATATGCTACCGGAGATCGATACGACCACTTTGGTTTTTCAAAAATATTCAGGGGTCTAGGCGTTGTTCGAAAATTTGACTTTCCAAAAAAAAATCCGTATCGAAACGAAACTTCGTTTCTGGACTGATTGGGCCAATCTGAATCGATTGAAGTTCGCAGAATTGCTCTACCTTTCACCGCTCCCGAGTTAGAAAAAAAAAAACTTCCGGAAAAAACCCGGAAATGATTTTTTTCTCGAAAAAAAAACCCAAAACCATTTTTTTCATAGTTTTTTGCATAAGTTTCAAGAATTTCACACCGATCGCTCTGTCCCTGATCTTTTTGCGATTCTTCCAACAGAATTCTGCACCGGTGACCCTGCAAAAATAACTTTTTTCACTTTGAAGCGGGAAACTAAAATACATTCAAGAAATGCTGAGTATCATTGCTATAATAAAATAAAAATATGCCAAGAGAACCTAGACATTGTCAGCTAAAGACTCGGCATATATTAGGCTATGTAACATATTAACTGAAGTCCACACATCGTCTGTTCATTTCAGATGGAATAGAGTTGAAGGCTGTGCGAACTCTCCAATGAAATTCTCCTTTAAAAGTTGGTGTATGAAAAAACAACTCATTTTTCATATAACCCCAAATGAAAAAAACCATTGGAGTTAAATCGGGAGATCGCGGTGGCCATAGTTGCGGACGGTCGGTTCCAAACCATTGGTCATGAAAAGTTACATCTAAATAGGTTTTCACCATCTGCCGATTATGTGAGGGTGCTCTAACATGTTGACACCATATTTCTCTATAATCGACTAGCGTCAGCTGTTCCATATCGAGATTTCTCAGAATTTTTAGATATCGTTCACCTGGAAATAAAACAACCCTGTAGATTTTTTCCTTGCTTTTCCACATGCTATGAATACACATAGCACTCTGGTGGTATTCAGAATTCACCTGAAGACGATTGCAGATACAAGCATTCGAAACGTCGTGAAAATCTTTTGAATACATTGAGACGATGGACGTCCGAAACGATAGTAATCAAGTTACCACATCGTCTACAACCTTCAAACAAACGAATAATGTACCTACCATATGATTCAGATCATTAACGTAATACAGCACTTCAACTTGTCATCACAAAAGTGGAGAAACACTAAGGCATTGTTTCTTACAGCACACTAAACATTGCAATTCCAACGGTCCTTCTTCTTCTTCTTCTTCTTCTACTTCATTTTTTTGTGCTCGGTTATATAACCATCTACACAGATCCGGGGACCTCGTGAGGTTATACCTCCCTTAACCCCCTTCGTATGGCACCGTGGAAGTCTCACTCGAAGTGATACCACGAGTGCCCGAGCGCCCCTTCTTTCGACAAATCCGTTGTCATCCAGCCTGGTTACTGGCGTGGAGAAGAAAGGGACTGATTTCTACACATAAATACTTTTTAACAAAAAATTAAACCGACGAAATACGGAACTGAAAAGTAAAAAATAAAATAAACCTTCTTAGTCTCAATAACTGAGCTCTTAAACTAATGTAAGTAACTAATTTTGAGTCGGCGCCAAACAAACAAGCAAATGAATTAGGTAAGGCGTAAAATGATGGTATCGAGTTGCGCGGTGACATTCTGATAATTTTTTCGAAATAATTTAATGATCTTCGTTGATTGTTTGTTTGGCGCCGACTCAAAATTAGTTACTTATATTAGTTTAGGAGCTTAGTTATTGAGACTAAGAAGGTTTATTTTATTTTTTACTTTTCAGTTCCGTATTTCGTCGGTTTAATTTTATGTTAAAAAGTTTTATTTTTCAATTTTTTGTGGCTGAAATCTACTAATTACTACCTACTTGTTTTTTGATTACTTCCAAAATACTTACTCACCCACCTTACTTCAACTATTACCAGTTAAATAATATGATTATCTACTTTTACTATTTGTTGTAATATAAATTATTTTTGTTGTTCTGGTTAGTTTATTTCATTACTTTGTATATCATTCCATCCTCTCATAGAATATAATGTTTGTGATGGATGTGGGAGAACAAAAATAATGACATTAGCGATCTGTCATTGTCAACTACATATGTGTGCCAATGTTCACAAGTGAAAAATCAAGTATTCCCTATTTTTCTACCGGTAAGGGTGGATAATTCCAATCAAAATCCAAATATGATCAACTATGAGGTATACCCTATCTAATAAAAAAAGAATAATCCAAATCGAAGAACCCAGTACAAACGGACCAAAATTCAGAGGGTGAGTGATCAATATCCTTCATTTTGCTACCCTTAGGGGTGGATTTCATGTTTTAAATCCGAATGGGACCAACTTCGAAGCACACCCTATCCACTGAAAAAAAAATTATCGGAATCGGACGTCTCAGTAAAAAGTTATTCGTGGTCATGCATAAAAAAAATATATACGCGTCGAATAGAGAACCTCCTCCTTTTTGGTTTCGTCGATTAAAAATGTTGGTTGAACTTCACAAATTTTGATGTATTTTTCACTGCACGTTATTAACGGCGGACATTCACAAATTACATTTACTTGACCTCCAACCCGGGAGCGCCACATGCTCACCAAACCAAGGTCAGAGGTCGAATCCCTCCAACAGTCCTGACATTGCTATCGCTCTAGTAGTGAGAGTTTCGCCTGTTGAATATTCCATTTAAATTTTGCTTCGTCGCTCCATATAAGTCACTCACAAATTGGTCATTTTCGGGATTTTTCATCCATTCATCCATCAAATTTCAAGATGCAATCACTGCATACCACTAAAAATTGTAATTCACATGAAAATGGCGTTTGTTCGATAGTCTGCATTTGTCACTTTTTCCATAAAAACTCGAATAACTGGGTATAGGGTGTGATACAAGAATTAGAATCACTAACTAATCATTGGAACAAAGTTAATGTGAAGATTTATAGATAGAAACTAGCCCTCACTATTTTTATTTCCTGAATAGACTGATTCCACTCGGAAGAAGATTGGACCTGCGGATATACTCTGTTTTCATGACATAGATCTCCTAAAAATCAATGTTTTCCACTCCACCGACATATCGCATAATACTGTTCTCTCCGCATATTCCCATGACACAACAATAAGAGATTTTAATACTGCTCCCTCTGCGACTTTTCCAATAAATCTGTCAAATCGGACAGCAAGACGAGATGCAAATAATACGGGCGTATGATATTTGGATATCTTTGCATTTCTCCATTCTTTCAGCTGACGTTGTCTCAGCGCAGATGGACGGTCGGGGCCGAACGAACGACCATCGGTTCCTTCGGCGTCCACAAAAGCTCGACCAGACATTCCCGATGACAGATACATAATATGCTTATGGAAATATTAATATGGAATCGGAATATAAAAGGAGCATAAATCCGAGTTAGCTATGACGTGTCTTCGATGCGCAACTGTTGCCAGACGAAGGCAGGAGCTCTGGCATCTGTGAATAATTGTGGACGATTTTATGGCGGGCAGAAATGCATATATCGATTGTGGTTATTGATATATTTCATGTTCTCGGAACGGAGGCCGAGAAGACAATGACAATTGACTAGGTAGGACAGGAAACTACAAATCAAAAGATACCATTTTCGTGCCTAGACCTGTATTGAAAAATTCGGGATCCTTCTTGTAAATAACGCATACCTATGTACGAAAAGTGTTCAAAACTGGGATCGGTATTAACTCGGACAAAACCAATAAACAAAGAACCCCGCGCGAAAACATTTGGGAAATTGGCTCTCGCTCGAATTGGCTGAACTTTTATTATGTTATAGTAGGATGGGTCATTACAAAAAGTGTTGGTTTAAATGATTTTTAACCGACGAAACCAAAAAGGAGGAGATTCTCTAGTAGACCCGTATTTTTTTTTCCATCATTTTTTTTTATGTATGATCTCCCATAACTTTTTACTGAGGCGTACGATTCCGATAATTCTTTTTTCAGTGGATAGGGTGTACTTCGAAGGTTGTCCCATTCGAATTTGAAAGATGAAATCCACCCCTAAGGGTAGCAACAGGATATTGATCACTCACCTTCTGAATTCTGGTCCGTTAACCGATTCTATCAGGCATAACTTTGTACTGGGTTCTTCGATTTGGATGATTCTTTTTTTAATAGAAAGGGTATACCTTATATTTAGATTTCGAATGGTATAATATACCCTTACGGGTGGGAAAATAGGGGATAATTGATTTTTCACTTATGAACATTGGCACACATATACGTAGTTGACAATGACAAATCGCTACTGACATTATTTCTGTTCCACATCCGTCAAAACCATTATATTCTATGGGAGGATGGAATGATATACAGAGTAATGAAATAAACTAACCAGAACAACAAAAATAATTTATATTACAACAAATAGTAAGAGTCGATAATCATATTATTCAACTGGTAATAGTTGAAGTAAGGTGGGTAAGTATTTTGGAAGTAATAAAAAACAAATAGGTAGTAATTAGTATATTTTAGCTATAAAAAATTGAAAAATAAAAACTTTTTAACAAAAAATTAAACCGACGAAATACGGAACTGAAAAGAAAAAATAAAATAAACCTTCTTAGTCTCAGTAACTGAGCTCCTAAACTGATGTAAGTAACTAATTTTGAGTCGGCGCCAAACGAACAATCAACGAACATCATTAAATTACTTCAAAAAAATTATCAGAATGTCACCGCGCCACTCGATGCCATCATTTTACGCCTTACCTAATTCATTTGCTTGTTTGTTTGGCGCCGACTCAAAATTAGTTACTTACATTAGTTTAGGAGCCTAGTTACTGAGACTAGGAAGGTTTATTTTATTTTTTACTTTTCAGTCCCGTATTGCGTCGGTTTAATTTTTTGTTATGTATGTTCAGTTTCTGAGATATAAGCGGCCAAAGTTCGTGAAAACATCGTATAGGGGTAGGATTAACGAAGGAAAAAACTGTTTTTTCAGTCGAAATAACACAAAGTAAGCATGAAAATGTATTGATCGGAACTCATAACATGTTCAATTATAATCTTATTGATGATAGTACATTAGAGTGTATACGTGGCATTTAAAAAAAAACATCAGTTTTTCTTTTTTTTTTCCATCACTATTTCCAAACCAACAAGTTATATTTTGTTAAGATATCATAGTTTCAGTCTATTTTAGGCAAAAAAACGTGTTTTGTTTCTTAATGACTCTCTCTGTTTGAAATATATATATATATTTATATATATATATATATATATATAAATATATTTTAATTTTCGAGTATACCCCTATACTGAAAACAATTGACAGATCATTTTTAATTACAAAAAAAAGAATTAATTACTACTGCCCATTGAATGAAAGATTCTGATGAACTCACTTGTTCAATATTACCTTTCATTTAGATAAAGGGTGCGTTACATTCTTTTTTAGGTCATTTACAATGTTCTTATTGAATATCCAGAAAACTAGAAAAATCGAATTAAACGGTTTTCTTCACATAAAGGATTCAATATAAAATTGAACCAGAGAATGGTAGATCTCAGGTGAAAAACAACTACTTTCCTGGCAAATACCACGAAGAACGTTGAATGATATTCTCCTGAAAATCCATGCATACTTCCATATAATATCAATGGACATTGAATGCAAATGTTTCTTTCTGATAAGCTCGATTATGTTTAATTCATGTCGTGTTCACCTAACAATCCGCATACCGGTTTCAGGCTTCTTGGCCCTCATCAGTACGGAGTAGTCAACCAGCCAAAGGTCCAAAGAACTCTGGCTGAAGTGAGACACAACGTAAACAAATCATCATCGAGTTTGTAACACCTATAGGTACGCCGGAAAAGATAAACTTTAACTGGCGGTACCTAGTGACAGAAAGAAACACTCCGAAAATCTCCCACCTCGATAGGTTTCTGAATAAAAGATTCCTTCTCAGTAGGAGTGGCAAGCCCGTCTAGCATATAGTGAAAGATAAGTGCCATGTGAAGTGGAATGAATAGAAAAATCGAATTAAACGGTTTTCTTCACATAAAGGATTCAATATAAAATTGAACCAGAGAATGGTAGATCTCAGGTGAAAAACAACTACTTTCCTGGCAAATACCACGCAGAACGTTGAATGATATTCACCTGAAAATCCATGCATACTTCCATATAATATCAATGGACATTGAATGCAAATGTTTCTTTCTGATAAGCTCGATTATGTTTAATTTATGTCGTGTTCACCTAACAATCCGCATACCGGTTTCAGGCTTCTTGGCCCTCATCAGTACGGAGTAGTCAACCAGCCAAAGGTCCAAAGAACTCTGGCTGAAGTGAGACACAACGTAAACAAACCATCATCGAGTTTGTAACACCTATAGGTACGCCGGAAAAGATAAACTTTAACTGGCGGTACCTAGTGACAGAAAGAAACACTCCGAAAATCTCCCACCTCGATAGGTTTCTAAATAAAAGATTCCTTCTCAGTAGGAGTGGCAAGCCCGTCTAGCACATAGTGAAAGATAAGTGCCATGTGAAGTGGAATGAATAGAAAAATCGAATTAAACGGTTGTCTTCACATAAAGGATTCGATATAAAATTGAACCAGAGAATGGTAGATCTCAGGTGAAAAACAACTACTTTCCTGGCAAATACCACGCAGAACGTTGAATGATATTCACCTGAAAATCCATGCATACTTCCATATAATATCAATGGACATTGAATGCAAATGTTTCTTTCTGATAAGCTCGATTATGTTTAATTTATGTCGTGTTCACCTAACAATCCGCATACCGGTTTCAGGCTTCTTGGCCCTCATCAGTACGGAGTAGTCAAGTAGTTATGTGAAGAAAACCGTTTAATTCGATTCTTCTATTCATTCCACTTCACATGGCACTTATCTTTCATCCAGAAAACTGTTCTGTTAATTTGGACCATATTTCACTCACAATATTTTGAAAATGTTTACTAGCATATACGATAGTTTCATCAACTTTGTATGTTGTAAGAAATGAAATGCATAAAGCACACAGAGTCGTCTTCACAAAAGGTTCAATATAAATTGAAACACAATTGGTAGACCGACAGGCGAAAAACAACTACTTTCCTAGCAAATACCACGCAGAACGTTGAATGATATTCACCTGACAATCCATGCAAAGTTCCATATAAATGGATATTTTTTTAGGTAATTTACAATGTTTCTATGGAATATCTAGAAAACTGTTCCGTTAATTTGGACCATATTTCACTCACAATATTTTGCAAAAAGTTTACTATCATATACTGTAGTTTTATCAACTTTGTATGTTGCGTTTCGGAGATATGCATTTTTGGAGTTTACGGTATTACGATATGTGGGGTAACCTATCGATTTAACGAAATTTTATGGAACCTTTCGACACATTCAATTCTATTATAAAACTTTACGAAATCGATTAGATACTATAAACAACACAAACCACACTCAACAACAATTTGGAACTCATTAGTGTTCCATGTTTTTGTAGTAATACGTACATGGGAGAAACGTCCAGACATTTAACAATGTGAAAATCTGAACACAAGTATAATTCAAAAGAAAGAGAAACTGAAACATCGAAATTAGCTGAACCGGGTGTGATTTTTGTATTATTCCAGACTGTCCTGTTGGGACCATCAGTCGGGTGTACCGGGTGTTAACGTATTCCCTAGACATGCCATGGTTTCCGGAGTTCCGGGGTCTGAGATTCAAACTTGGCAGGGGTATTGGATTCAAAGATTTGAATATTTTTCAATATTTCATACTCTCTCATCTCTGGCGGTTTCACAGGAAACGACACCAACTTGAAAATTTCAAATGGAACACCCTGTATATTTTTACTTTCCTGGATTCTAGGTACGATTCTGAGTACGATCACAAAGTTTTTCAGAATCATTTTTATTTCTGCATCTAGAGTGCGTCGGTTAAACATTAAATTTTTTATATTTTTTTTTATTGGGTAAAAACCCCTGTTATTACAAGAAGTTGAACGGAAGAGAATATGAAAAGTACTCAAAATACTTAAAACTGAGAAACAGAAAAATACATACAAAAATCTATATCTGAAGAGAAAATACTTAATTGATTGCAGAACTATTGAAAGCCTCCAACTGTCAATGAAAAAATCAAATTCTGAAGCATTAGCTTCCCTTAATATTCTTGACATTGGACTATTAAATCCATAATAAGTAAAATGTGAGTTCTCTACAAAAACAGTTTTATCATCCCTTGTTACTTCTTCTTCGGATCTCAGATTAACTGAGGAGGGAAGTTCTATGCCATTTAATTGGCCTGACAGTAATTTGAATAGAAATATTAGATCAGCTTGAGGCCGCCTATTTTCCAGTGAGGTTAGGTGTAGTATGGAACGAATATCAGAGTTGTTATGACGATGGCCAAAATACTTAAAACTAAAAGAGAGAAAAATAAATACAAAAATCTAAATCTAAAGAGAAAATACATAATTTATTGCAGAACTTGTAACGAATTTTTCGTTACTTCCTTATACATAATCAATTTCTAATTATTGTTCCGGTTACCTTCACGGTGGTGTGAGTCAGTAGTCACTGCTCAGGTTGTAAACTGCGATACTGCGATCTTTATTATCGAGTGAGCGTTTGTTTTTTCCATAAGTGTTTTTAAATGAAGAAAAAACCGAGATTGATTTGGGAAAAAACAGGTTAAGTGGTGATTTGGTCGAACCGGAAGGACTATCGTTCTCTTTCCTCGATTGAACCTCGTCATATGCAGGTGTGCTGAGTGAATTGATTCTGGTACGTTACGATCTTTAAATTTAATGGCCTATCACTGTTGATATTTGTGGAGTATGATTATTTTCCTCATTTTGCAATCAATGTTGTAGTTGATTAACATATTTTTCTTGCTTTTAATATGCTTGTTATATTCAATTCTTGGAGGTATTGCATGGTAATTGTTGAAGGTCAAGTATAGATTCCAAACTGTCAGATTTTCGTCACCTTTGGAATTATCACTGAATTTCCGATTAAATTATCTACATATTATTTTATATCTTACATATCGTATCTGATACTCCCTTTGGCTGATTCCTATCAAGGTTGATTTGTGTCTTTGAATTAAGTAAAGGAAAAAACAAATATATATATTTCGGCCATTTTGGCAAGCATTTACCGTAGTATCCGTTCAGACGATTCATTCAATTTTTTGAGAATTACCTGGCCTATCGATTTGAAAAGGGAATTTGCCGCCCTATTTCGAAATATCTCTGAAAATTCTTCGATAGAAAGAATTATTTAACTTTATCTTTATCAAAGAGAGTTGTGCCCACTGGAAGACGTGTGGTCTCCCTCCTCTGTTCCTAACCGAATAGTATACTTTTGCTCTAGTGCCTGATTAGTATTTTGGTTCATACCGCTATATTTTCCTTCGGTTCTTGCTTCAAAATAGTATATTTTTACTCTGGCAACATTTAAGTATATTGCTTTGAAATACTACATTTTTTCTCCAACAACCATTAGAGTATTTTTCCTTAAAATACTATATTACATTTTCCCTGGTAAAGTCTCAAGGAAATTTTTATATTTTTTTTAAATCATTTACTCCTTCTATTTTTTTGGACTCTTCTGGTACTTTTAATCACAGCTTACTTTGTTTCGAAATTTAATTGAATTTTAAAATAACGTTTTGGGTGAGGTTTGTTTAGTTCTGTTTTGGATTTTGTTCATTCTTAATTTCTTTAAATGATTAAAATTGACTTGGAAATTTGAATCCAGAATAGCAGATTTGATTGCTATTATATTTTTCCTTTCACTGTAATCTTCCAGTGTTATATATGGACTGGGAGCATTTTTTTTTTATGTTATAAATTACATCAATCTTTTGACTCTCTAGATTAAAATTTTAATCATAAAAACTTGAGGTTCAAAGGATATCCTTCGTTCTCCCCCATTTTCTACAATTTTTGATTCCAATCATCTTCTTCGCATGACATATACCACGGAGTGAAGCCACCTACTGAGACAGAAGGACTGGTACTCTAGGAGGTCATACAGCACGTCAAATTCAGCCTGGTCCGTGGAGATAAAACCAATTCACACCAACAAGGGGGTCTAAAAACCAGTAGATAACCACCCACGACCAGATTCGTCGTCGTACCGCTGAGACCATCTTCGTCTAAACCAGCCTTCTTCATCTCCCTCTATTGAAGACTTTCTCCGCAGGTATACACGTATCACCATCGTCTAGAGGAATCTTTGTAAATGTTAAAATTTTCTCGGAGTCAAAATTTGCTATGTACATTTAAATTTTAAATTTTTCCATTTAATTTTTTTTCTAATCTCCAAGCAACATTGTTCAAAGTTTTTGTATAAATTCTCATACTATCCAGTCACTGTTGAGATTCACAGTCGGGAATAAATTTGTTAAGTTGATTTCCTGCATATTTATTTGCCTTCCCATACATTTATTCAGTAAATTTTTGTTTATCTTTGGCTTTTGTCTTTAGCAAGCCTGGCGCCCAACCCTTGAACTAGTCAAGTTGATTGATGTATAATTTTTTTAGTGGCCCAATTTGACAAACTAGGAAAAGTCATTAGTTGAACCTTAATCATGGCCTAACCGTATCAATCCGAGCAGCCTATCAGCAAAGTGATTCCACCTTCTTAAATTTGAATCATATACTTCAAATTTGGGGTTCAAAAATAAAGGGTGTTACAAACTGTTGAAAGCCTCCAACGAGTCATTGAAAAATCAAGTTCTGAAGCATTAGCTTTCCTCAATATTCTTGACATTGGACTATTGAATCCATAATTAGTAAGTTGTGAGTTCTCTACAAAAACAGTTTCATCATCCCTTGTTTGGCTCTCAGATTAACTCAGGAGAAAAATTCTGGGCAATTTAATTGGTCTGGCAGTAATTTGAATATAAGATCAGCCTGAGTCCGCCTGTTTTCCAGTGTGGTTAGGGGTAGTATGCAACGAATATCAGAGTTTTTATGACGATGGCCATAATACTTGAAACTAAAAAGAGAAATATACCTACAAAAATCTGAATCTTGAGAGAAAATACATGATTGATTGCAGAACTCTTGAAAGCCTCCAACGAGTCAATGAGAAAATCAGGATCTGCAGCATTAGCTTCCCTTAATATTCTTGACATTGGACTATCAAATCCATAATCAGTAAGATGTGAGTTCTCTACAAAAACTTTAACATCCCTTGTCACTCCTTGTTTTGCTCTCAGATTAAGTGAGGAGAGAAGTTCTGGACAATTTGATTGGCCTGGCAGTAATTTAAATAGAAATATCAGATCGGCCTGAGTCCGCCTGTTTTCTCGTGTGGTTAGATGTAGTATGGAACGAATATCAGAGTTGTTATGACGATGGCCAAAATACTTAAAACTGAAAAAGAAAAAAATACATACAAAAAACTAAATCTAAAGAGAAAATACATATTTAATTGCAGAACTCTTGAAAGCCTCCAAACGAGTCAATGGAAAAATCTGGTTAAGAATGAATACATTTTGTTATAGACACATATTTTAATAACTTTACCTATCACAGTCGGTACTGTTATTGGTCGGAAATTATTCATGATAGATGTATCACCCTTTTTAAATACTTAGTGTGCAATGTCTGAGTTTGTGAACTTATTTTTATTCAACATATATGCCTCAATCAAATATTTGTAACGCTAGCCGACTTTGAGGTCCCCATATCTACAATTGAATTAGAAACATGCGAGATATTAAAATTTTCTCCGATTCAAAGCTGAACTTAAATTCATTTAAAGTTTCCGCAGACCCATTGGGCTCAGCGACACGCCGCTTTCAACAAAAATGCGTATGGTCAGTTTCCGAGATCAACCTAGCCTTGCACTATTTCGTCTTCGCCGGTTGTCGAAACAGAATGTCAGTGTCGTCGCGGCCGGCCTTGATCTTGTTCTATAAACGAAACTCGATTGTCTCTACAGCCATCCACATCCATAGCCAGCCAGGTCGTTAGAGTAAGCGGGTTCATACACATAGATGTAACAAGTGAGGCAGTCGACATCTACAAGCCGCAATCAAACTGTCAAGAGTGCCTATAAGCGAACGTTTTACCAAATGGGCCCCCGCTAATAAGCCGCAGTATTTGATGACGACTTTGCGGTTACGAGGCAATGGAGCTTGGTGAAACAGTGGCGAAGGCGCAAAGGAAAAAATATATTTTTTATTATTATCAACACCGAAAAACTCTTTCTCAGGATTCGATAGAATACACATCCGCAAATCTTCAAAAAACGAATAAAAAATCTGTTTGATATTGAAATAAGCTTGACTGATTTTATTTACAAATACATATTGACTTGAAATTGTGGGTGAAAGAACCCTCGCACGAAAACATATGGAAAATTGGCTCTGGGTCATTAGAAAAAAGTGTGAGTTCAAATGATTTTATATGTTTAGTTTCTGAGATATGAGCGGCCAAAGTTCGTAAACACGTCGTATTGGGGTAGGATTGACAAAGAAAATAACTGTTTTTTAAGTCGAAATAAGACAAAGTAAGAATGAAAATGTATTGATCGGAACTCATATTCAATTATAATCTTATTGATGATAGTACATTAGGGTGTATACGGAGCATAGTCAAATAAATAGTTTTTCCGGATTTTTTTTCCAGCACTATTTCAAAACCAACAACTTATAGTTTCGTCTATTGTAGGCGGAAAAACGTGTTTTGTTTCTTGATGACTCACTCTATTTGAAATATATATATTTTTTCAATTTTCGAGTATACCCCTATACTTAACACAATTGACAGATCGTTTTTGATTACAAAAAAAGGAATTGATTGCTACTGCCCATCGAATAAAAGACAGGGTAACATTCTGATGAGCTTAATTGTTTAATATTACCTTTCATTTAGATAAAGGGTGCGTAACATTTTTTTTAGGTTTTCATTTACAATGTTTTTATTGAATATCTAGAAAACTATTCCGTTAATTTGGACCATATTTCACTCACAATACTTTGGAAATGTTGACTATCATATACGATAGTTTTATCAATTTTATATGTTGCGTTTATAAGATATGCATTTTTGAAGCTTACAGTATTACGATATATGGGGTAACCTAGCGATTTAACAAAATTTTATGGAACCTTTCGACACATTCAATTATATTATGAAACTTTTCGATATCAATTATTTGATACTATAAACAATACAAACAATTTGGAACTCAATAGTATAGACTAAAAAAAATAAAAATTAAGACTTCTAACATAAAGAGTCAATTGATATTATGGAAATTATAATATAACAAATCGAAATGAAACTGATGAAGCTATTGTAAACCGAAACACGCGTCGTGCTTTAGTGAACCCTTGAGTAGTGAAAATCTTCCAGTGAATTATAGTAGTGAACTCTAAATCGAAATTGAAACTAATTAGTTATAAACAACATAAAAAACAATTAGCATAATTGAACTCTCAAAAAATGAACAATAAACAAAACCTGAATTCAAATAATATTATTAATATTGTTAATTATTGGTCTATTTGCGCAATCTTAAACATTGTTTGATAGTTCATGGCTAGGGTACTTTATTGTTTCTTGATGACGAGCATATCCTAGGTACCTAGGTACCTAGGTACGCTACAAATAAGGGTACAGCATCCCACTGTTCTTGCTCCACTTTTGCAGGCACAGTAGTAACCTAGAATACGTTCATTTGCAGGTGCACCAGGAATTATACTAAAGGATATCCACAGTTGATACTTCATAGCATTCCTAAATCTGGACGCCATGCGGCAGCGTAATAGTCCAGGTTCAGGATTACGCATATCAATTTCAAATAGAAACAATGAAGTACCCTAGCCATAAACTATTGAGAAATGTTTTAGATTGCGCAAACAGACCAATCAATAACAATACTAATAATTTTATTTGAATTTGGGTTTTGATTATTGTTTGTTTTTTGAGAGTTCCATTATGTAACTTGTTGATTATGTTGTTTATAACTAATTAGTTCCAATTTCGATTTGTTATATTATAATTTCCATAACATTAATTGACTTTTTATGTAAGAAGTCGTTATTTATAATTCGATTTATTTTTGAGTCCATACTGTTGAGTACCAAATTGTTGTTGAGTGTGGTTTGTGTTGTTTATAGTATCAAATAATTGATTTCGAAAAGTTTTATAATAGAATTGAATGTGTCGAAAGGTTCCATAAAATTTTATTAAATCGATAGGTAACCCCATATATCGTAATACCGTAAATTTCAAAAATGCATATCTTAGAAACACATCATACAAATGGAAAAAAAAGCCATATGAAGGGAGATAAAATAAGAAATGAAATGCATAAAGCACACACTGTCGTCTTCACAAAAGGTTCGATATAAATTGAAACACAATTGGTAGACCGACAGGCGAAAAACAACTACTTTCCTAGCAAATACCACGCAGAACGTTGAATGATATTCACCTGACAATCCATGCAAACTTCCATATGAATGGATATTGTTCGCAAATGTTTCTTGCTGATAAGCTCGATTATGTTTAAATCCATGTCGTGTCCGTCTAACAATCCGCATACCGGTTTCAGGCTTTGGCCCTCATCAGTACGGAGTAGTCACCAGCCAGAGATCCGGAGAGCTCTGTCCGAAGCGAGAAACAACATAAGCTTATCAGAAAGAAACATTTGCGAACAATATCCATTTATTTAAAGCTGTAGGGCAAAAAAGCCACAGCTACCTGAGCCTTAAACTATTCAATACTCTACCAAATCAAATGAAAATTTCAAAAATCAAAACGAAATCAAAAGAATATTAAATGACTACATCACTAGCTTGCCTCGTACAGAGATACATAATTTATTATATTCCTAATCATCCCAACAGAAACATTTTTCCGCTTTTTATATAAATATCCTCTATGACATAACAACCTTCCCAAAAATTTGTCATTTCATTATATCGTAAATGCAATTTTATCTTGAAGAACAAACAGTTCATATATATGTTTATATTAATGTAAGTGTATGAAATTGTATATCTATGTTTCGCAAACACCTAGTGTTAAATATTAATCTTGTATTTTATTATTTTACTACATGATACATTTTTATTTCCTGTTTGTTATTTTCACAGTCACACACAAACTGGAAACAGTTTATGTGACTTCTCTCGTTTATTAACTTATTCCCTACTTCTGCCTATGTATTTGTACCTGAAGTTAATAAATTATTATTATTATTATATGGAAGTTTGCATGGATTGTCAGGTGAATATCATTCAACGTTCTGCGTGGTATTTGCTAGAAGAGTAGTTGTTTTTCGCCTGTCGGTCTACCAATTGTGTTTCAATTTATATTGAACCTTTTGTGAAGACGACTTTGTGTGCTTTATGCATTTCATTTCTTACAACATACGAAGTTGATGAAACTATCGTATATGCTAGTAAACATTTTCAAAATATTGTGAGTGAAATATGGTCCAAATTAACAGAACAGTTTTCTAGATATTCAATAAAAACATTGTAAATGACCTAAAAAAGAATGTAACGCACCCTTTATCTGAATGAAAGGTAATATTGAACGATTGAGTTCATCAGAATGTTACCCTATCTTTTATTCAATGGGCAGTAGCAATTAATTCCTTTTTTGTAATCAAAAACGATCTGTCAATTGTTTTCAGTATAGGAATATACTCGAAAATTAAAAAATATATATATTTCAAACAGAGTGAGTCATCAAGAAACAAAACATGGTTTCCTGCCTACAATAGACGAAACTATGATATCTTGACAAAATATAACTTGTTGGTTTTGAAATAGTGCCGGAAAAAAAATCCGGAAAAACGATGTTTTTGACTATGCCCCGTATACACCCCAATGTAGTATCATCAATAAAATTATAATTGAACATACTTATGAGTTCCGATCAATACATTTCCATCCTTACTTTGTCTTATTTCGACTAAAATCACAGTTTTTTTCTTTGTCAATCCTACCCCAATACGACGTTTCTACGAACTTTAGCCGCTTATATCTCACAAACTAAACATACAAAATCATTTGTACTCACACTTTTTTTTAATGACCCATCCTACTATAACATAATAAAATTTCAGCCAATTCGACCGAGAGCCAATTTCCCATATGTTTTCGTGTGGGGTTCTTTGTTGTTACGTAAAAATGGAAATGTATAGGAAGTAAAAATGCGAAGTGATAATAATAATAATAATGTTGATAAATGATTCATCGTCCCAAAAATTTAATATAGTTGGATTTAACGGAAATTAGGCCCAGGTAGTGAAACAAATATTTTATCGCTGACGTTTCGGAATTGATGTATTACTTTTTCAAAGCTGAAATGACAATATTCACGTATACATTGAAACAAAGAACATGCCCATGACCCACCTTTAAAACTAAGTTTTTTCTGCTCATGGATTCAACCAGAAAACTGTCGGTTAGTCGATACAAACTCTGGTCGATAAAAACACATTTGCACAAATTACACATTAAAAACTTTAAAAATGCATATAAACAAGTACGGACACATTAAATATTATGTGGATGCTTGCATTCTTGATATTCCAGCTGATAAATCTGATGAAGTATTAAATATTTTCAATAGTTTCAACCCAAATATTCAGTTCACGTTAGAAATAGAAAATGAAAACAAACTGCTGTTTCTGGATCTCCAGATTATAAGCTAACAATGGGAAATTGCTCAGCAGTTGGTTCATGAAACCTACCAATTCGGGGATAATTTTGAATTGATAATCAGAACACTCTTTCAGCCAAAAGGTTAATACAGCCCAATTTTGAGGGGTTCTTACTCTTAGTGACAATTGTTTCTATTCGGAAAATTTAGTTGAAGCGGAGAACTTGTTGATAAACAACAAATACTCCACAAAATTAATTAACACTATCACTGATAAACATCGAAGAACAGTTAGAGTTAGAGCTATTTTAAATTTCCATACCTAGATGGACTCTCAAACAGTGCCATCCTCCAAAGTATGCACCATATGGGAAACTTATTTATTGAGGGTTTTTCGACAAAAAGTTATACCTGGTAAAAGTTTGTGCATCTCCTGGAACTCAACATGCACTAACAAAATATAGTAAAACACACGTAATATACGGGGAGCCTTCAAAAATTTGATTTTGAGACAGGAGTAAAGTACCCACATTTGGAAAAATCTCGGGAAATGTTATTGAGAAAAGTTGTTCAGCATTATAAAATACATCTAGATTTGTAGTCATAACCATCTAAGTGGAGATATTTTTCCCATTTCTTTTAAATGGGGACTACGAAAAACAAAATGCTAAAATGATGAATAGATAACATCCTGTAAATGACGGTTCATTTGAAAAGCCTGTAATATTACAAATTACACAACTATTGTGTTGACGACGATCATTTATTTTGAAGAGTAAAATAATTTAGTTTTTGATGCAAAGTTATTTTTATTTTTCGTTGACACCCAAAATTGCTCGATATTATATTGTAACATGAACTCAATATTCAATAATATCAAATCACAAAACATCAAAATAGAGTAAGTATATCGGCACAAACTCATTGATTTTCTTCACCAAAATAATTCTTCTATTCGCTTTGGAAACAAAAGCATGTTTCCGAAAGAAATATTTCACATCTCAGTATGATGTCCATCCCGCAACATGCACACTTCTTACACAATCGTTGACTGCATTCGTAATGTGTTCCAGTTGTATGGCCCTCGCACAATTAGTAATCACAGTTTTCAAATGTTCTCTATCCCTGAAAGGACGATGTTTGTAAGCTCCGTTCTTCAATGAACCCCAAAAGAAGAAATCCATTGGTGTTCAATCAGCTGAGCGCGCTGGCATTGGATACTCTGAGTAACGTCCTAGCCATTTTCCATTGAATGTTTCATTTAAAAATTGTCGTATTGCTACACTACAGTGAACACTAGCTCCATCTAACTGATACCAAATTCTGTCTCTTTGTCTACGCGGCATTTGACTTGAAATTGGTAATTAATCTTGTTGTCAAAATTGCAAATATCGGTGGGCATTAAGGTTTCTATCGATGGAGGGACCAATCACAGTATTGTTTAACAGTCTACATAAGACATTTACATTAAATGAGTATTGGTCCTTGCACTTTATAGTGAAATGAAGGTTTTCTGTAGCCCACCATCTACAGTTCTGTAAACTTACTGTTCCAATAGTTGTAAATGTTGCTTCATCAGTCCATAAAATATTTATTGGAAACCGTCCGTTTTCTTCGTATTTTCCCCGATACCATGCGGAAAACTCAAATCTTGGACCCCTTTCTTTTGAAGTATTTAGAAATGTTGGTTTAAAAGCTTTGAATTAATTTTTTCTTAAAAAGGGTACATCAAGAGAGGTTGATATTTGTTTAATTGATGTCCTACCATTTTCGATAACTTTCAAACACACTTCCTCTTCCACTTCTATATATACTTTTGCAGCTGTGTGAAGTTTTTTTTAAATTGTTATTAATACTGCATGTTTCTTTAAATTTATTTAAAATACGAGTTACTGTAGTGTGATTTACATTGCGATTGGAATGCCCGGCATTAAAAATATCGGTAACTTGTCTGCTTAGAGTATTTTCCCCACACAAGAATATAATCTCAACTTTTTCTTCTTTTGTAAGCATCTTAACTGAGAGCCATTTTCCCATGTTTTTGGTGCGGGGATCTTGAACTTGCCACATTTAGTATCTGTACCACGATTGGCTAATACATTATTATTATGTTTTTATCACGTGCACTTCTTCAGACAATACGTTTTCATAAATTGGCAAAAAGCTATGGATTGTGTCTCGCCAATGTATCTAGAACCCCGTGTAGATATTCATTTGTTATTCACGACGCGCTCTGCTCTGGTGACTAGCGACATGTGTTATGATGCATCCTCGTCCGGCTAAAAAGCCATGTCCACAGTAGTTGCCACGGCTTGCTGCAAATGCTGCTGACAGACTCAATAAATATATTAGATGTTTTGTCACTTGCGGCAGATGATTGGACCGCACTTGCAAGAATTTTTACATGTCACAACTGGTGTCGCATTCTTGATAATGATGTGTAATTTGAAGACGACTGTTTAAGAGCAAAAGGTAGCTAGTGACTTAAGCATCTTTGATATTCGCGTATTTCTCTTTACAGACCAATTTACCATTGAAGAATAATATAGACGTCCAAATTTGTATCAGAAATTTGAAATTTTTTCGAGACCTAACACAGAGTAAAACACAAGAATATATTTTGTATTTCAGTATGTTTAATAGCTATTTGTATAACAAGGGAGGAAAGTGCTACTTTTTCTCCCGAGGATGAAGTTTACTGCCCGACGCGTAGCGGAGGGCAGTAATCATTCAAGGGAGGAAAAGGCACTTTACCCCCATGATATACATATGATTTTTCCGCCTCCCTCAGAAAATAAGTCATTTTTAAATAATTTCTGTATGAAACTAACAAACAAAATTTATTAAAGAACTAAAACTAAGAAGAAGGTACAGTATAACTTATAGGCACGTTATTTTCATTCTTGCATCCTACATATTTTTAATTTGTGATAGAGTAATTATTTATACTAATGTTAAACGTGCAGTTTTGAGCAGTGGTTATTCGAATACCACTAGAAGTGAGAGCTGGAGCCAACGCAGTTTTCGTGATATTTTCATTAACAACATTATTATACAGCTGGTATCCCCCGGAAGTACTCGTTCTTGGCTGAGTACAATCAAGTTCATTAACTTCAGTGACTCCCATAATTTGGTTCGAAATTTTTCGCTTTTTTGCAAGAGATTGCTCCACATACCCTTCAGCGATATTCGTAGACTTTAGTGTTTATATGTTTGCTTGTATATGAGTGTATATATGTGTGTGTTTATACAATTTATATTATCCTTCTTCTTTTTTTTGACATGTCCAATACCATGTAATATGGTCTTACTGGAATAAAGTATATTTGTATTTATATTTGTATTTGTATTTGTTACACGTGTTCACCTGAAATTTGCACGTATGACATACATACCCCATAATTCTGGGTAAGTCGGCCACAGCACAATTTGAAAAAATATATGTCAGGATATCTACAGAAATACTTTCACTGTTGATAATACTACATTTTGTTCCTACATAATAGAACTCTTTATCATCCGTGTTGCTTCAAAGCAAGAATGTCTCCTCCAGAATTTTCAAGTAAACTTGCCTAGGTTCTTCTAAAACTATGCCCGGTATAATTTATGGCATTAGGCAGTTTTAAAAATTCTGCAATTTTTTCAGGAATTTTAGCAATAGTATTTTTTCCAACCATTTGGTTGATACATTTTCCCGCTCTATAGCAGACAAATAAACGTGTCTGATTTGTTTTAGGGCGTAGCGATATATATTTTCTATAAATGGCAATATAATTAGGGCCAGTCCCCGTTGAAGCATTGATTACAAACGTTCTCTGTATATTTGTTTTAGAATTTGGTATACTCACTATTAATTGAACCTTTGACTTCAATATCTGCAGTGGCCATTTTAACGAGCCCGTCACACCTGCATGCTCCTGAAATTCCGAAAATGAGGAGAACCTACAAAACAAAGAAAAAAGAATTAAAAAAAAGCTGTCGACGCCGGAATTCGAACCAACACCTACAAGCTTATCATGAACAGTGAGCGGTGCACCAACTCGTTGCGCTACCGGGACTCACAGGCAACTTCTGCGGAATCATGAACATAGCGTATTGTTTTAGCTCTATTATAATATTTGCCGTTTAACTTTTATTTTCTTAATATATTTATGCACGACCGGGCGTAAAGTAGTACTTTAGCGCCCGGATTTGCGGGCGTAAAGTAGCAATTTGGCGCCCGCGGACTACTTTATCGCCCGGTGGGCGATAAAATCGTTGAACAGGCGCTTAAGTGAATTTCAAACTCATATCGATAGAAATATATATTCCGATGGATCATATAATCAAACGTTATATTAACAATAAATTAACGAAAACAATGAACATAAATTAATATAAAAAATGAATTATAACTTAATATTGACAATACGATTAGAACAGTTATTTATGGAATTATTTGGATTTGTTGTTTTCTGTTGTTGCAGATAGTTACTGATTTCAACTGATTCCTCATTACTAGAAGTCTGAAGAGAATGCATGTTATTATCTGGTGTTTCAGAGTAGTGAGCAATATTTTCAGATTGACTGAAATGGCTAGTAGAAGGCTCATCATTTTCTACAATTTTCCCTGCAATCTTCAGCTTATTTGCAACTGAATTTTCAATATAACCTTCCGCAACAGTCGTCGACTTCCACCCATTATGTCTTTTAATGTTGATTATATCCTCGCCTGCATCTGCTTACGTTGTTGCTGAGGAACGTCTGAAGCAGTGACCTCTTTCGCATTAGAAATACCTAGGTAAGTGGCTATTCTGAATGATATTTGACCGAATGTATTTTTCCGATAACCTGTCTCGTACACTTGCCATTTTTATAATATAAAAAAACCGCTTTTGATCATTCTGATCTCGCAAGGAAGAATATTTTCTGTAAATATCCAAATAACTTGACGACTTCTGTTCTTCATCGATTACAGTAAATACTCGATCTATCTTCGTTTTGGTTTCTCGTATAGTAAGAATGTCTCGAAACCTTGAATGTCGTCCACTGTGATATTTGCCAATTCTTCGCGGCGACATGCTCCACAAATACCAAAAATCATTGCTACCTACAATAAATTCTCAGAATAACATACTGAACATTGAGAAAACATGAAATTAGAACTTACTTTCATCATAAGATACAAATCGTCTGGTGCTTCCCTCAAAAATAACTCGATTTCTCCTCTGCTTAGAATCTTCGATTTATTTGGTTTATAACCATCAAATTTTCGTTTCAAAAAAGCTATCAATCTTGCGTATCTACTGATATCTATATTATCATGTACATTTAAAGTAGCTTTCAGCATGGAATAATATGACCACATGGTAGAGGGCTTACAATATTTGGATTTTTTCAGAAAATGGGCAAGAAGTACAGTATCTGTGTATTTCTTATTTTTTATATTTTTCCCGTTGCACCACCTCACGAATTCTTCATACACCTTGTCGTATATTTTCTTGGATTTACTTGGCAATAAACTCAATTTCGCATCCTCAGCTGCTTTACTTATTTCTGGTGGAGTACAATTCACAGTTTCTTCGTCGCTTGAATCCATTTCAGAATCAGTAATAAATTATCTTTGATCACAAAAATGGACAGCAAATATGGCTACTAGCCTATATAATCTTATTTAGAAAAATTGACTGAGTTTCATCACTTCTTGATTTATTCTGTTTCCGATATGATATGAATATACATCCTCACGGCAGCCCTGATGTATTTTTATCATGTTCTAGATATAAAGAGGTATCTATCTACATGACATCAAATATACCGGTCGTGCATAAAATTTTGTATATATTTCGGGCGTAATTTGCTTTCTGGACCTAGGCGTGTTAATAGCCCTCGCTATCGCTCGGGCTATTACTTACACGCTGCGGTCCATAAAAGCCTATTTTACGCCCTTGATACATAAATAACTATTACTTCTTGGAAATATCTTACCTTCATTAATGATTAGTTATCATCGGGGGCTTCTAGTAAAAATTAATTTACTTCCTCTCTTGAGAAGGTTTTTGCCTTATTAGGTTTATATCCCTGGTTTTGTCTTTTCAAGAAAGCAATCAATTTTGGGTATTTAATATCCACATTTTCCTTTATTTGAAGCATAGTACGTAGCATCGAATACTTGGACCACAATGTACAGGCTTTTAATGTATTTGCTAATAGCGAAAAATACCCCAAAATAACATTTTCTGAGTAAGTACGAATATGCTTCTCTTCGGCCCATTGCTTGAAATGTAAATACTGTGTTTCGTATTTTTCTTTAGATTTTTGGGGTAATAGAGATTGAAGGTACTGTTACATTAACTTGTTCCAAAATATCCGGTGGTGTATTATTTATATCTTCAAATTCGCTTGAATCACTCATTCTTTGAATATTATTTTATATTTTGTAGATATATTATAGCGTAACACACTTTGAAACTGTTAATCTGTCAATCGACCATAGCATGCTATAATATTTCTGTCCTAAATTCGAAAACAAGATTAATCTATGAATTGAAGTCAAATTATTGATGTAAATATCGTTAAATTAAAATAACAATTCACTGATTTCTACCATTTTGTAAAATACAGGGTGTTCTATAAATAAACGGTGAAATTTATACTTATATAATAGAATATAGTTTAGGTCGTCAATGCCGTATGAGTTATTTTATTGATGACGTACCATGACGTCAGTTTTACTTTACCTCCCTAGGGAGGAAAAGTACTTTTTCTCTCTAGGGAGGAAAAGTACGACTTTGCTCCCTACAATGAAGCCAGGAAATGTATACTTTGGATAGAGGTAGGCGGAACAAGTATTTTTTCCGCCGTATTAGAAAAGAGGAAAAAAAACTAGCCCGATGATTGATGCATTCAATACCGCCAAGGTATGTACCAACTAGTTATATTGACGTTTGTTTGAAGGTTGTAGAAGATATGGTAACTTGATTACTATCGTTTCGGACGTCCATCGTCTTAATGTATTTAAAAGGGAAACAGAGGGCCCTAAAAATTCATCCACAAAGATTCTTCCAGCCGATGAAGGAAACGCCACGGTTATCATCGACACCACAGTATATGATGACAAGATAGAGTCGTTACTCCACACAGGGAACTATAAACTCTTGAAGAAGGATCCGACACCCACTATAGAAAGGAAGATCTACAACACTCTGAGGAAATTTAAACACTTCATTCCAGACAACGAACGATCACATCTTATGCCACACTACAGCAAACCACCGCATCTCTACGGGCTTCCGAAAATCCACAAACCAGACATGCTACTGAGACCGATCACCAGCTCACGGAACTCACCAACCTACAAGTTATCAAAATACCTCCTACCGATACTACAACCCTCACAAGGAAATAGCAGTTCATACGTCAAGAATTCCAAGCACTTCGTTGACACCATCACAGATGTTGAACTTGGACCAGAAGATCGTTTCATCAGCTTCGACGTGGAGAGCCTTTACACCAATGTCCCTATAGAGGATTCTCTTAGTATCATCAAAAGGAAACTCGAAGAGGATGACCAGCTGCACGAGAGGACTGACCTTCCTACCCACGCAATATTGGAATTACTGCAGTGCTGCCTACATAACTCATATTTCCAGGAAAAGGACCGATTCTTTTCTCAAGTCGACGGACTCCCGATGGGATCTTCCCTTTCTCCAATCATCGCCAACATATACATGGAGTGGTTCGAGGAATTGGCTATACGGGAGGCAGAATACAAACCATAGCTGTGGTTGAGGTACGTGGATGACACCTTCATTATATGGATTCACGGAGACAAACATCTCCAGGATTTCTTCTCAAGAATCAACAGAATCAGGGACTCGATCAAATTCATGATGGAAATGGAAACCAACAGTGCCTTACCCTTCCTCGATGTGAACGTTGAGAGAATAGGCAATGAAATACGCACCTCCGTCTACAGAAAGAAGACGCATATGGGACAATACCTCAGTTACAGCTCCAACCATCCGAGTTCGACGAAGAGAGGGATCGTGAGAACATTGGTAGAGAGAGCGACGCACATATGCAACGACGTGGAGTCACTAGATGCCGAATTAAACCACATCAGAGAGGACCTCCACCGGAATGGATATCTCAAGAAACTCCTAGAAGAAGCATTGAAACAACTCCGGAGAACGAAGACATCTGAAGAGCAACAACAAAGCACAGTGATCTTCCTTCCGTACATCAGAGGTGTCTCCGAGAAGATCAGAAGGATCGAAAACAAGTTCAACATCAAGACCTGCTTCCAATCCGGCAGTACTTTACGGAGTTTCCTGACCAAGACCAAACCTGACAACAAAAAGGAAATCAGTACGAATTGCATTTATGAATGCGGAGATTCCTACATTGGAGAGACAAAGAGACCGTTATCGGTAAGATTGGATGAGCACAAGAAATGGACTCAACGTGTAGAAACATCAAAATCTAGAATCGCTGATCACGCCTGGACTGAGCACCATCGAGTTCTATGGGACGACGCAAGTGTTCTACATAGAGAGGAGCATTGGTTCAAACGAAAGTTTAAAGAGGCCGCCTACATCGAAGCCAATAATGACTTTAGTCAACCAAGCATTGAGATCAAGAACGTATGGAAACCACTAATTGCTCTTCCGGGCTGCAGAGGCGCGAAACTTCACGCACCACCACACCGCGCGAAATTACACGCACCACTGCACCTGGCGAAATTACACGCATCATTGCACCGACAGTCATATAAATTTGTAAGTAGCATCTAAACTTGTCAGTATCCACCTGAAGACGATTGCAGATACAAGCATTCGAAACGTCGTCAATACATTTTAAATACATTAAGACGATGGACGTCCGAAACGATAGTAATCAAGTTATATTAACTTCTTCAAAAATACTGTCATAAAGCATTAATAATAATTAAACATCCTAATAACATAACTCACGTTTCAGAATATGTAAAAAAAATGTATGCTAACTTCCACCCAATGATTTTAAAATCCTCGCCTTCCTATCACCTTTCATAAATACTCCACTACGATTTCATATCGGAAATCATCTGAAGTAAATAAAAAAGAGATGATAAATATAGGAAAACATATTTTAAATTCCGAAAATTGGCAAGAACTTTACTCAAAACCACAAATAAAGGATGCCATGAAATATTTGTTTAGTAACTATGGAAACAAAGTAGTATTGAATTGTCAAACTTGACGCATGAAAAGTTTATTTTATGGCGTATTCTCATAGTGTTTTCTGGATTTTCTAAAAAGCAGAATTAAAGTGTGAAATGATGTGTGATGGTGACCGTTCTATCCTCCATAACTCACAGAGGCAGTTGTGCTTCATTGGATTTGTTGCCAACAAAATCCAGAGAAAAATATAACTATGCATACGATCCTTTCATGGAATATCGTAAGAATGAAAATGAAAGGAAAGAATATCGAGGGGACTGTTGAAACAAAGTCGGACAAATTTAATGGACATAGCCCTCAAAAAAAGTGTTAACCGTAGATACGTGTTTCGGGCTCTCAGCCCTCATCAGTAAGGTGAAGAAGTGCAAGGATGAACAACACTTGGCAGTAAACGACAATTCAACAAACAGAAGCCAGCCGCACTTTGTGGTTTCGGTTAGCAGACCCTGCATTCCAGGGCAACAACCAACGTCACCACGGAGGCAGCTATAGCTACCAAGAATGAAAATGCAAGATCTTCCTCAGAAAATGTTGTAATGACACACTTCTTGGAGCTTGGTTGCAAGCTGAAATCTTCATCTTTGTGAGCGAACTAATCCATGTTGAGGGCAACCCATGCAATTAGACGTGAAGTAGATATAACTGAATATCCAAAACTCCCTTCATTATTGAAACGGCCAGCAGAAGGTTATAGGCCAAAAAACCCAAGATTTGAACTAAAGAACAAATCAACATATCTATCCAGGAAGCTTCAGATGTTAATATTTTATTTTCCATATCAGTAAAGAATACTCAAGTACATTTAAAAAAGCATGGGCCAAAAAATATACAGAAACAAACTGTTGCGTCTTGACGAATTTGTTTGTTTTTGTTATTATAATTATAATTAATTTTGCCAAGGGATTTTATATGTATATTGTATATTTCAAATGGGAATTTTTCATTTGCATGATTCAACTCTTTCGACCTTATTTTGCGCGTGAGGTATCACACAGACTGATATAGTCACTTGTGGGAGTGGGAAAATGAGACGGAAGAGGAGAAATGTGAAGATAGACATTGAGTTCCTAGATCTTATGGAAAGAACATAGCATTTTAGTTTTTTCTCGAGTTTGTGTTTTCTCATTGATATAACGCTTATTACTCAAGATATTCCTCATCCTTAGAATTAGTGTAAATGTGATTAGCGGCGGTACCGCCAGGAAGACTAGACGAAGTATCTATTGACTGAAGATCAGATTCCCTGACGGAGGCACATGGGTGAGTGACACTTTGATCAGTTCTGTGTGTTTGCGAATTTACCACAAATTATTATTTATACAGTCCACTGAACGAACACAAACCTTTCAGAAGTGAACACTTGTGCGAAGGCGGTTTAGTGAAGTTAATGCTAAGTAAGATATGATAGGATTGATACTAAAAATAGAAATATAGTTATTAAATGTCTTATGATAAAATGTATGCTAATAAAATAAACCTTCTTAGTCTAAATGATAATTGAGCTCCTAAACTAATGTAAGTAACTGATTTTGAGGCCAAAAAAAATTAAATTATGAAAAAGTCATCAAAACGCAGCCGTGCATCTCGCTGCCATCATTTTACGCTTTACCCAATTCAATTGCTAGTTTGTTTGGCGCCGACTCAAAATCAGTTACTTACATTAGTTTAGGAGCTCAATTATCATTTAGACTAAGAAGGTTCATTTTATTTTTTGCTTTTCAGTTGATTTTTTCGTCGGTTTAATTTTTTGTTAAAAAGTTTTTATTTTTTACTTTTCAGTTCCGTATTTCGTCGGTTTAATTTTTTGTTAAAAAGTTTTTATTTTTAAATTTTTTGTGGCTGAAATCTACCAATTACTACCTACTTGTTTTTTGATTACTTCCAAAATACTTACTTACCCACCTTACTTCAAGTATTACCAGTTAAATAATATGATTATCTACTTTTAGTATTTGTTATAATATAAATTATTTCCGTTGTTCTGGTTAGTTTATTTCATTACTTTGTATATCATTCCATCCTCTCATAAAATATACTGATTTTGACGGAACAAGAATAATGTCCGTAGCGATCTGTCATTGTCAACTACGTATGTGTGTGCTAATGTTCACTAGTGAAAAATCAATTATATCATATTTTTCCACCCGTGAGGGTGGCTAATTCCTTTCGAAATCCAAATATAAGGTATACCCTATCTATTAAAAAAAGAATCATCCAAATCGAAGAACCCAGTACAAAGTTATGCCTGATAGAATCGGTTAACGGACCAGAATTCAGAGGGTGAGTGATATCCTTCATTTCGCTACCCTTAGGGGTGGATTTCATCTTTTAAATTCTAATGGGACCAAATTCGAAGTACACCCTATCCACTGAGAAAAGAATTATCGAAATCGGATGCCTCAGTCAAAAGTTATGCGTGATCATACATAAAAAAATATGATGGAAAAACATAAAATATACGGGTCGAATAGAGTACCTCCTCCTTTTTGGTTTCGTCGGTTAAAAATACTGAGATATGTATGTTTGAGTTGTGCTGCAGTGAAAGAAAGCATCAGTGGATCTACACGCATATGCGTACTGTGATTATATGATGTTGACAAATGTTGAAACCTGTACGTCCAGAATGAGTAGAATGAAATGAGGTTCATTTGTGAGTGTCGATCAGGCGACAATGGGACTAGGGCCATGCTTATATCTCCTTCACTTATCAACCGATTCGAATGAAATTCTGTACATAGAAATGAGAGACAATTTCGTATTGACAGACATATAAAAACAAAATAACTGACTTCCTGTTTCGCCAGAATAACCACCAACATCAAATTTTCAAATGGAACACCCTGTATATTTGATGTTTTTCGGATTCTACGGCCCACATTTCCCAATTATTTTTTAGCCCAGGAGGCCTTGATCTACACTAATTCACATCAAGTAACTCATAGTGATAGTCATTGCATCGATAAGATCAATAACAAATCCTACAGCAAGAATTTCCTGAACGCATTTTTAACGAAACAATCGTTTTTTTTCAAATGGTACCTACCGAGGGCCATCTTTCCATTCGATAGAGAATTTAATTACCAATTCAATGATATACATTACGTACCATTTTCTTTTTGTTCAAAACGTAGAGAGCCATCTAACAAAATGAAACCAATCTGAAAAAATTGGTAGGTAACATGACATCTATTCATTCTTTCAAACTTTACTTCAGAATGGTAACAATGAATTACCAAAAATAATCGACTTGACAATATGTAATGATCATAAACCTATTACAGAAAAGATAACTTCAATATAATCAAACTGTTTGATTAAATTTAACGACTGAAACAGTGGAACATTCACAAATTAATTACTCACAATACCATTATCCTGTTTTCAATAAAAGAGTTTCACAACCATCGAAAAGTCATTTTATTTATTAATGACCCATGATATGTTCGAAGTGTTGCCCGTTTTCCCTAAACATAGACTAGTTCCATTTATTGTACACCTCATCACATTTATCAGTTCGTGAGCAGGAATTTCCTGAAATGCGCGCTCAACTCTATCTTCCTTAAAAGAAGTTGGTCTCTTCGAGTATACTCTGGATTTCATGTGACCCCATGAATAAAAATCAATAGGGGTTAAATCGGGTGATCTGGCTGGCCATCTGATTGGACCATTTGTTACAATCCATCTCTGCCCATAGGTATCACTAAGATATTGCCGAACACTATTAGCATTATGTGGTCCTGCACCATCCTGCTGCAAAAACATATTTTCCCTGATGTTCTAAGGTAAATCGTTGATATCATTTTGAATATCGTCCTCTAAGAATTGTAGATATGTTTGGCCCGTCAAAGGCCCGTCGAAAAGAATTGGTCTAATGATTCTTGTCCCTATGTTCTCACCCAGACGTTGAATCCAAATCTTTCTTGAAAATTACCTTCTCTTAGCAACCTAGGCTTTTCTTGAGACCAATACCTTGTATCATTCCTATTGAACATACCAATATTCGTAAACCTAGACTCATCTGTAAACAGTAGCTTCCAGACAAAACCATTATTCAAATCATGATGACGCAAAAGCCAATTACAATAAGTTGGTCTCCGTTCTGGGTAATTTTCATATAGATGCTGATGCAAAGTGTATTTATAGGAGCGATATTTATGTTTTTTCAATACTTTTCTGGCACTTTTCCTGCTGATCCCACTTTCAATTACCAATTCTCGCACTGAGGCAGATGGTCTAAAACGAACATATGCTAAAACATCAGTTTCCGCTCCTTCACTGACGATGAAGTGGATGTGGTTTTGATCAGCTGGTTCTTTCCTTAGCATCATTTCCAATTTCCTGAAATGGGTCCTCGATGGGTGCGTCTTAATGGATTACGAACAGCGTATGGCATACTAGTAGTGACAGCGTTCTTCTGAAATTCTCCGTATACCGATATCATATCGATTTGTTCGTTTCGTGAATAACTATAATTTTCCATTTCAAATAAACTTTTTACAAACGAAACGAGATGTCAAGTAAAATTGGTATTTCACTTTTGACAAGACATTAATCACCTACTGTTTTTCATGATTCCACGGCTTTCTTTCATCTCATCAAACCTCAACGGATAACTCATTGGAATTTGTAGGAATAATTGATCGTTTTTAGTTTTGAACAAAAAGAAAGTGGTACATAATGGATATCGATGTATTGGTAATCATATTCTCTATCGAACGGCAGGATGGCCCTCGGTAGGTACCATTTGAAGATTCTTGGTTACAGGCAACACTTTCGGTCTAGGGCTCCGTTTGGCTTCTTCCCTAGCTTAACCTGCCTTCTTAGCTTCCATGAGTAGTGTATCCAGTCTTATTGATCCTATTCTCCCTTCCACTTTTTCTGAAACGACTGATAAATTTTTTGATGAAGCTGTTTCTCTTTGGTTATTACAAACCAACTTAAATTTCCCACCAGCTACGAGAAACATTCAGAAATCCTGGGACCTTCCACTTTTGAATATAACCTCAAAAAATTTACTTGATTCGTCCAAGTCTGGAGTAGAAAAGGCTCGTCTGAGATCTGTTAGTATTAAAGAATCCGGAGCTTGGCTGAATGCTCTACCTGTGGCTTCTCTCGGAACCCTTTAAGACGACGAGTCTTTCAGAATATCAATTGGACTGCGACTGGGTTAAGATATTTGTATTCCTCATAAATGTATATGTGGTAGTGAAGTGAATCAAAAAGAACTCATAGAAGTGCAGGTCGTTTATCCAGACATTATCAAGTCAATGATATCATTAAACGTTCTATGGTATCGGTAGGTATTCCAGCTGTGTTAGAACCTCTTGGAACTAGCCGAGATGATGGTAAACGTCCTGATGGTATGGCGCTGATACCTTGGAAATGTGGCAAACCTTTGGTGTGGGACTCAACTTGTGCTGACACAGTTGCAGCGTCTCATTTAGCAAATACTTCCAAGTCCGCAGGTGCTGCAGCAATATCCAGCGAGAAATTGAAAAGAAAGAAATATCAAAATCTTGGAAATAATTATCTTTTCCATCCAATAGCTGTCGAAACTTTTGGCGACTATGGCCCTGAATCTCTGTCTTTTATTCATGAAATTGGAAGGAGAGTGGGCCGCGCTACAAAAGATAAACATTCAACGTCATTTTTGATACAAAGAATTAGTATATCAATTCAAAGGGGCAATGCTTCTTCTGTAATGGGTACAATTCCTCCATCGCATCCATTGGATGAATTATTTTATCGTCCCAATTTTCCTACGAGATACATATCAGTTATCAAAGATAATCACACAGTACTTTCCAAAAAATCAATATCAGTTTCTCTATCACCTTCTTTGAATTACAGGAAAAGTGAACCTATGGATTCTTCGTTAAACATGAGTGAGCATGCCATACCAACAAGAGACTTCATTTCTACATTTGGCCTAAGAGGATTGAAGAATGTAGGAAATACCTGTTTTATGAATAGCATGATCCAGTGTCTCTCGAACACCAAGGTTTTGTTGGAATTTTTCAAGAATGTATGGAGGATTTAAATACTACTACATCAAGAATGAAAGGGAATTTAGTGAAATCTTTTATATCTTTGATGGAAAATATCTGGAGTCCTGATTCTTCTCGAAAAATGGTAGATACTTCACATTCCGTCCGTCTATTCAGAAATTTTGCTCCTTCCTCCGATCATAACGTCCCAGCAGATTCGGAAGGATTTCTGAGATACCTTCTGGTAGGTTTACATGAAGATTTAAACGAGGCGACTGCAGAGATTCATCCATCACCAAACGATTTTGTTATCACGAATGATAATCAGAAAGCTTCCATTTCTTGGACAAGATATCTGTCTACTCATAATTCCAAAATTGTGGATACATTTGCCGGTCAGCTGAAGCCTATATTGAGATGTACTTTTTGTAATTACTGCTCCGTTAACTTTTGAACCTTTCTGGGTACTTTCAATCCCTATTCCAGACTTGCCAAACGAATTCATGAATTTAACACAATGTATCGAACTGTTGACAGAAGAGGAGACTTTGACTAACGATGCGAGCCCATACTGTTCAACTTGTGGAATAAAAAGGGAATTCAAAAAGATGATTCGTATACAAACATTTCCAAAAATTTTAGTTATACATTTGAAACGTGTTTCTGACTGATGGCAGTAAATTGGACAGTGTGATTAATTTTCCCATACAAAATTTGAATTTGGACCAATATTCTGCTCAGGATGGAATGAATACTCTTTATAATATCTACGCCATATCTTATCATAGCGGCAGCATTTCCAATGGACATTATACTGCATATTGCAAACACCCTTATTCTAATTGTTGGCACCTCTTCGATGACTGCCGTGTATTTTCCAAGATTGATTCTTTCAGCTCCCAGGAAGCATGTGTCCTTTTCTATGAGAAAGTTGATGATCTGATTTCTGATGGTGTTGTGGGTTTTTCCGGGTTTTCCTCCAACTGAAACAGCAAATGCGCCATCACTTCGAGTCCCGGGCTTCAATCAAGATTTTCATCTTGATATTATTTTATATTTAAAACTTTGCTTTTGTATTTTTTAATTCTGAATGAAGTTTTTATAAAGCTAAAAAAAATAATTGAGAAATGATTTGTTTCAATCGTAAAATAAAAATTTGCCAACACTGTCGTATGTAATTTGAGCCGTAGAATCCGAAAAACATCAAACATACAGGGCAGGGTGTTCCATTTGAAAAATCGAAGTTGATGGCTATTCTGGCAAAACCGGAAGTCGGATATGTTGTTTCCATATGTTTGTCAATCCAAAATTGTGACTCATGTCTATGTAAAAATTTCATTCACATCGGTTGATAATTGAAGGAGATATAGGCATATCAACATAGAAATAGGGTGGAATGAGGTGTGGTTTATTTTTTCGTCGGTTTTATTTTTTGTTAAAAACGAATAACCCACGTCACACATCTACAGCAATTATTTTTAACTTTTCAGTGCATTTGAATGAAAGCTTGTCTTCGAAAAGGTTTTTTATTATCAACTTTTCAGTTTACAAATAACTGTAAGGACATTTTCTTACGGTACAAAAATAAGTATTTCACACACAATTATTTTCCGTTGCCTGACAACGAATGAGTGCTAGGAAATATTGACTTTTTCTTTAAAAAATATTATAAAAAATTTCAAAATTTCTGATCGAGCTAAGGGAAAGAAATTTAAAAAAATACAGTGGTATTTTCTGATTCTTACCGACTTGATTAAGCGCATGCAACATTCTTCTCCCGCGTACTTTAACCAGTAACTCATAAATAAGAGAGCAGCTCCCTACATCTGTTATGTATCTGCATTTGGGGAATGCGCTTCTGCGAAGAGGCGGCGAACTTCGCACAGGAAAAACTTTTTGCCATCGTTCTGACTTCGTCATATCTGGCTGTTATGACGATCTGAAACACGGACACGTGTGTTTGGAGATCTCCCAACGCTGATATTTTTCGCCGATGAGCATAACTCTTCTCGACAATGGATCGAAAAACAAATGCCGAACAACTAGTTTTCATATCACTCCCGACCATCCCCCCATGAATTATTTATTTCGTGTGAATCTAGACCTGAGGAATGCTCCCTCACGTGTAAGAATGGACACTATGAAGGTGACCACCTTAATGTTCTTTAATAAATATCGACTGCTTGAGAGAGCAGCGGCTTTTTAGTGATGACAGCGGTGGTCGTAAAATTTCGGCGAACGGTATCACATAAATGAGAATTATGTACATGGTGATTCGAGAATAAACATTTACGTATTGTCTCTAGAACACTGTTTCCCTCAGATAATTAAACTATTCATATGAACGCACCAACACTAGATATTGGTATTATAGATTACCTCAACCCCCAAAAATGTACAGTTTCAATTCCTTTTTCCCCATAAATTTCTATATTTTCATTACACAAGTTGTGCAAACCAAACGTGACAGCCACCTACTAGATTTTTTCGATTCCATTTACAGAAGATCCGTTCATGCAGAATATTGTATTTTTTTATTAGGAAACTATTGCTCTTACGGACACAACACAGGAGTTAAAAAAGTTCTGCAATGGATCGTTTTTCTCAACATATATTTTTAAATTGAGAAATTTCGTCAAAAAGTTCTGGTAAAAAATGGAATAGGGTTGCATGTTTGAAAGATCACAACAAAATTTAAAAAATATTCATAGGTGGCCTTTTTATTGGTAGAACATGCCCCTCAAAATGCCCTTTCTTCAACTCTTCAGCAATTTCAAGAAAAAAATAATATTTTTTTCTTCTTATTTTTGGAAGCGTGTAACTTTTCAAGGAAAGGCCTAAGTGCTTTTGTTTGCATGAAAGTCCCCCTTTAATTTTCGACAAGGAATCACCCCCTGAGAACATTCGCACTTATTTGGTAACACCCTGTATGTTTACTCTCAAACTAAATTGAAATTCAACTGTTTTGAAGTTCTTATTGTGGTGAGGTATCAGCCATTAGGTATATCGGGCCACTCCTGTAACTTCTGCATTCGAGAACGAATTTTTCTGAAATATGGTACAGTTATATAAGCTACCATTTTGGATTCGATCACATTACAATCCAATATGGCGGACTTCCGGTTTTTCTGGAAATGCCAGTAACTTTGTTTTTTCAAATGAAACACCCTGTATATTTTTACATATTCAAGTTCAACAGGTCAAAACAAGTTCAAACCCCATGTCAAATGTGATTTTTTAAATACAATTGAAATTAAAATTGTTTTTTTATTTTACCTCGTGGATAAATGAGATTTAGTCGAAGCTATTCACAATGAGTCGCAAATAACAGAAAAACTTATTTTCTTCTGAAAAATATTTTTGTGTATTTTATTGATGAATCAATTCAGTCACATCACATTTTGATCAAAAATTATTTTTTTTCAAATGGAACCCCTATGGGCCACCTACCGGTCTCTGTAGAACATTCATTAAGGAAAAAAATTACAAATCATTTTTGTATTTCGGTGCAGTAACAAATTGTAAGAATTCAAAAATCTACAACTAGTTCATGAGTTTCCTTGCAGTTCGAATAATTTTTCAACTTAGTAAGCTGTGGAAAACAACATTTCTGAATCTTGTCAACTAATTGTGTAAGTTATACTCATAAGCACGATAATGATGTTTTTTTTTAAATTCTACTAGCGTTTTCTCGACTTACATTGCATTGGTATTCCAATTCCCGCGTCAAAGCGTTTGGATCAAAATCAACATAAGCAAAACGTTCATTTCTGCCTCCTCACTTACGATCATCTTCTCCATTGTTGGGTTATTTTCTGTGTGGGTATCGTTCAGCGTATAACTGACAAGCGGCGACACTGTTTTAAAGACATTCTCCGTAAATTAATAACATATCAACCTGTTCACTTCTTGTGAACCTATAATTTGGATTTTACATTTCTACTAAACTAATTCTCGGAAGTTAACTAATTCAAGGGAGTTGAGATGAAAGATGACAGCGAAACACAATTAGTTGACAAGATTCAGAAATGTTGTTTTCCACAGCTTACCAAGTTGAAAAATTATTCGAACTGCAAGGAAACTCATGAAGTAGTTGTAGATTTTTGATTGTATACAATTTGTTACTGCACCGAAATTCAAAAATGATATGTAATATTTTTCCTTAATGAATGTTCTAGAGAAACAGGTAGGTGGCCCATAGGGGTTTCATTTGAAAAAAAATAATTTTTGATCAAAATGTGATGTGACTGAATTGATTCATGAATAAATGACACAAGAAATAATTTTTCAGAAAAAATTAAGTTTTTCTGTCATTTGCGACTCATTGTGAATAGCTTCGACCAAATCTCATTTATCTACGAGGTAAAATAAAAAACAATTTTAATTTCAATTGTTTTAGAAACATTACATTTGACATGAGATTTGGACTTGTTTTGACCTGTTGAACTTGAATATGTAAAAATATACGGTGTTCCATTTGGAAAAACAAAGTTACTGGCATTTCCAGAAAAACCGAGAGTCCGCCATATTGGATTGTAATGTGATCAAATCCGAAATGGTTGCTTATATAACTGTACCAAATTTCAGAAAAATCCGTTCACGAATGCAGAAGTTATAGGGGGGGCCGATATCCTGTGTCACCCGGTATGTAGGATTTTCTCATGTATATTTTTACACTCTTTCTTTTTTTTATTTATTATTTTGTTAATTTTCAATTTTAATTTCAAGGTAGAGTTGAAGAACACTGTTTTGACACCTCGCCTTTTCATTTTTTATGAATAAAGCCGTTTATTATTTTTTTAGTGCATGAGTTATTTCCATTATAAATCATAGATAACGTATCATTTTCCAACTTGATATGTTTATTATCACATCTAGAACTTTGTAAGGAATATTTGAGTGAGTATATAAAAGAGATACTTTGAGAAATTTTCAGTACAAGCTGATGATGATATTTCATCTGGATTATAAAATATATGTAAGAAGAAGAGTATGCCGATCCAGCACCAAAATACATCTGCTTAGATGAGTACGATTCTAACTGAAAAAAATGTTTCCAATAAAATAATTCAATTTAATGAAAATGCTGTTTGATCAATCAAATGTATCTCTGAATCTAGTAAGTTGAACCTTTTGGAATTTCCGAAGATCACGCTTCGAAAAATTTCAGCCCGTAAGATTCCGTTCGGAATGAACATTTTGCTTTCTATTTGAAATTTACTACCCTGTACAATCGTTCCCATAGAGTTTCGTTATTTTTCTTTCAATATATCATACTCAACTAGTACTGAGAATGACAAGGACACATAATTTCATAGAATATAAAATCTTGAATTCAATGACCATAGATTACCTTAACCCCCAAAAATGTACAATTTCAATTATTTTTTCCCCATAAATTTCTATATTTTCATTACACAGTTAGAAAAGAGTTGTATTTCAACAATATCTAGTTTTGTTGAAAAAATTTGCTAAAATCAACAACAATTATTCAGGAATTCACTACTCAAACTACTCCGGCTGTAGTTAAATTCATTCATTGTCAATTTTCACTCATTTTTCGTCAGTATGTCTACCTCATTGTTGTCGAAATCTTCAAATAGAAAGTAGCTGCTGTAACAACTTTATTTTGCAAATATTTTCGTGACTTAAAACGAAATAGCAAATGCTCTTGCAAATTCAGAATATTGATGTGCATTTATTCGCAACATCAAATAGGTATTCATAGCTAACAGTTTGCGGAATCGAAATTTTGTTTGTTAAACAACTGATATAGTCAAAATGCAAATTGTTGGATTACCAAAACTGTTGGTGGTATTGTCCAATGAATTTGTGGAATTTATCCTATTTCGTTGTGAAAAGGGAATTGATCACCTTCGGGCATTCTCTGTCCTCTGTGAGACGTATTGTTACAGTGGTATTTGTAGTGTTATTTTGTTTGTACATGAATTATTTTTATCTCATATGAATCTCCATCTTATTCCCAAACATCATTTAATGAAACATTATCCAGATATTATTAGGAAAATGTGTCCGCTTGTTGGTTTATGGAGTATGAGATTTGAATCTAAACATGCTTATTTCAGACATTTGATTCATAGTTTGACAAACTTCAAAACTGTTTGCAAAACTCTCTCGACAAGACACCAACCTCATATGTGGAATATCTGGAGGAATAATAACCTGTCATTGGAACCAATATATGGCAAAAGCTTTTGGAAAAATATCAATGATGAACCGAATCAAGGAGAGTTGCAAATTTTATTGGATACCAAATTACTGAACTTGAAGTTTACTAAAAGTGTAAAAGCTTTCGGGAGTACTTTCAGACTCAAATATTTGCAATTTGTGCTCGTGCCACCAATAACCCAATATTTTTGTGTGGGTGTTCGGTTACAGAATGCTTTGATGACAAATCTCAATCTAACATAGTAGAACAATCAGAAAGATTCAATTACAAGTTGATAAGTCTTAAAAATTTGAAGCATCTGGTTGCATATGATTTGAGTTTGCCGTACAAACAGAACTTTCATCGTATCGTGCCGAAATATTAAATTATTTTGGAATAGTGACTTGCAATGTGAATTTAGGCAAACATTTTGTTTCGGTGCTATTATATATTATATTTCATTACTCGGTACCTGAGCCCCTCCCTGAAGGAACAAAGAGCTATATATATATGCAGACGATAGGGCAATCACATTACAAGGAAAAACATTCGAAGAGGTGGAACAACGACTGAGCGCGGCCCTAGTAGAGTTGGATTCGTACTACAGAAATAACCAGCTGAAGCCAATTCCAACAAAAACGCAGGTATGTGCCTTCCACCTTAAGAACAAACAGGCCGACAGAAAACTACAGATCGAATGGAAGGGAGTACCATTGGAGCACTGCCCTAACCCTAAATACCTGGGGGTAACACTGGACAGGGCCTTAACATTCAAGCGCCACTGCCTTAACACCAAACTTAAAGTTAGCGGAAGAAACAATATAGTCCGCAAGCTGACAAGCTCTAATTGGGGAGCCCAACCCAGGGTTTTCAAAACCTTAGCACTCGCCCTTTGTCACACTGCCGGCGAGTATGCATGCCCGGTTTGGTATAGCTCAGCGCACGCAAAACAAGTTGATGTCGCCCTCAACGGGACAAGCAGAATCATCACCGGATGCTTGAAGCAAACACCCCTGAATAAGATCCACCACCTAGCTGGCATCGCTCCTCCTGCCATCCGTAGGGTAGCAGCTGCACTCAAAGAACGATCCAAAGAAGCAGTATCTGAACGCCACCCCCTCTACGGTCTCCAACCAGCCCATCAGCGACTAAAATCAAGGCGAAGCTTTCTGAGATCGACAGACGATTACGAGAAACATAAAACCAGAGTGGACCTTTGGGGGAAGTCCTCAAACCAACATTGGATGAAGCCGAATGAAGAACGGCACCAGGAGGCGGCGAAAACTGGAAAATCTGGAAGGTGGACTGCGGACGGACACGGCGAGATCGAGAGATACCCTAAATAAGTGGGGCTACCCTGTGGACACCAATCTCTGCGACTGTGGAGAACTGCAAACTACGCAACATATGTACACTTGCCCGCTGTGCCCCGCTAGATGTACCATAGAGGACCTTATAGCAGCGAAGCCGAACGCAATTGACGTCGCCCGCTTCTAGCCAAAAAATGTTTAGCTCTAGCATATTTTTTTTTCTTTATATATATATCAAGTTATGATGCTTCTGACACGAATAAATAAATGAAATAAATACTCGGTACCTGTTGTTAATTTTATTTTCTCGGCATTCGACTCTTCTGCCGCGTGACGGTGAAGAGCAGTGAGTGCAAGAAAAATTATTTTGTGTTTGCCAATTTATATATTTTTTTACTCGACTGCGGCAAAGCCAAAAGGACGGTTATGTGTTTGACCTATGTACATACATACAGGTCGAACACATAACTGTCTTTTTGGGCTTCGCCGCGGTCGGGAAAAAAATATAAATTGGCAAACTTAAAATCTTTATTCTTGCACTTACTACTCTTCACCTTCACGCGGATGTTTTATTTATTATAATACAGTTTTTTTTATATTAATCCACCAAAGGATTCATTCATTGTGTTTCTTTATTTTTATTTGTAGATTTCTTCACATAATGATTTTAATTTTTTTTTTTTATAATAGAAGCATTAAAATATTCTAATGTTATATATTCTTGATTTATTAAACCATCTCTCCTGAAAAACTATATTACCAACAAATATTAGATATTTTCACAAACAATAATAGTGATAGTAAATATTGATTGACGTCAGTTGAAAAAAAAAATTATTTATGTTTTGACGAAAAATAAAATTCAATAAAATTTTTTTCTGTGTAGTATAAAAAACTAAAAGAAAAGAATCGACAAAATTTTATTTTAACAACAACATAAAGAGAATGAGATTCCAATAGCATGAGGTTTACAAATTACTTCTTGTCAGTTTATAAATGATGAAAACTAGTAAAGGAATCGACAATATTACAATGTTAATTTCACTAAAATATTATGTTGATTCATTGAAAAAAGTAAATGAATTACCTCACTGTAAAAACATTTTTGGGTCAGCTTAACAAATAAACGGTAAAAAATACCAACTGAATGTTGTTGATGCACTACTGATTTTGTAAAATTGTCTACAGTCTAATTGTGGCATTTACTTTGCTGAATTTGTTAAATAGCAGAAATTTGTGTGAAAGGCACAAATGTGTAAATGTGAACATGGTCAATATCGAAATTTGCCAATTTCACCAATAATACTAGTGGACCTCCTGGGTTTCTTATTTTTTGTTATTTCAACAACTCTTTTCCAACAGTGTATATAGTGAAAGTTTATACAGAGAGTGTCACTGATTACAGAACACTGAAGATGAGGGTCGCAACCCTCGAAATGCATATGTTGTGAGAGATCACTGTACCCATTGAGCAAGAAACATACCCGGGAGGTTTATTAACGTTTAATTCTTTGTACCAGGGACGAAGTTTCTGAGAAAACATAATTTATAAGTTATAAAGACATAATATTGCGATGTTATTATAAGCATTGTGACTAATATAGCCCGAAAAATCAGCACAGCTTCATTTCGTACCACACGAATTTTGATACATCTTTGAAACATCTTGGTGATTAATTCATAGCAATGTGTCTTTCGGATGTTCTTGTTTCAGAACATTTCAATACCATGGGGACGTCGAAGAAACGTTTGGTGGTTAAGAAATATGACGTAACTGATTTGCTGCAAAAACGTTCTCATCTGGTCTTGTGTTTTATCAATGGCCATGTTCCGATATTCCCGATCAGTACTGCCCAGTAAATTTAATCGTTCTGATTTTACTGAAATTTACTGGCCATATTTTCGCGCCACTTTTAAAGGAACATTGTTAGAGGCTAAATATTTACTGGTGCTACTGGAACAATAAAGGTCATGTAATCACAGTATCCCCTCCCCAAATTGAAAAAAAGGTAGGTTATGTTATGATTCAAATATTTATAATCTAAACACAATAAACTAAAATTATCATTGCATTGCATTGGTCCTCGAATATTGTCAAGAACGATTATTAAATTCATAGAATCCTCCATAGATCCACTAGAGCTCGAGGTACTTGAGCTATCCGATGAATCAGAATCGGTATCGCTCAATATTTCATCAAATAACATTTGATTAATTCCGGTCATCATTTCACCATGAAAAGAATAGGTTATGTTATAGGATTATGTATTTCGTTTTTCCCTTACTGGCCCGAATCGTTCCGAAAATAATCAGCAGTTCAACATTACTGCCACTGTGAAGCATTCCGAAATTGGTTACTGTGGCCAGTATTTCCAGTAATATCGGAACATGACCATTGTCTGCTCTGCGGTTAACCTCAAATAAATGGCGGTATTACATTTACTGTTTATCGATCTCTATAATACCTTATGAGTTTTTTTGAGTGATCAAATTATTGATGGTATTCACTACCTATCTACAAGAGAATCAATATGTGAAAAAAAAGTTATGTGTCACATTATCATATTGTTTTCTACTAGGAGGGTGATTATTAAAATCTCAATATGATGGTTTGATTTGTTTGTGGCATCAGTTTTGTCAAAAAATGTGCACCCCAATTCCAAGAATCGACAGGAAATATCCTCAAGACGATTGAGAACTATATATAGATATGTTCATGGCCCCAGGTATCTGTATCATGATGGACAATAAGGTAATACATTCGAATTGCAAATACACTATATACACTTAAGTATTTCTATATTTTATTGTAGCGTCTGGGAAAACCATATGGGCCAATACTCAAAAAAGCAACTAAAAAGGATTATTATCGAACTTTTGCGAGGTGATGAGAAATACTTCTGACAGCATTGTTTATAAAATGTTTCAATATATATTCGTTTAGGTGCAGTACGGCAACCAAAAACTGAGGATTAGATTTAAAAAAAATTTTAGTACTGAGATTTTAGTAAATAATAATTATTTATATATTTTATTTCTACAGAGAAAAGTATATTTCTGTTTATTTTTTGTTAGATGTTCCATGTTTTGATAATTTTTTTTTATTTCAAATTCGAGTTTACTTAAATGATGTATACCGCCAGCATGTGAACAGTTTTTTTGAATCATCCCTATTTAACATATAGATTCAACTGAATCACACAATATTTATCAATAATTATCGGAAAAGGTAAAAAATATGAGATCACCCAGTATCTTCACGAAATTTTTACAGGTGCTTCAAAACATGGTAAAAACAGTATAGCAATAAAAAAAATTGCGCGGAAAAGATAATATTAGGAGATATGGGCCCCCGAAGGTCCATAAAGAGAGGTTATAGGATATCACTTTTCGAAATACATATTGAGCATATAAATGATAAGTATTACAGCATGAAATGACGATCTGATATCTGTGTTCAAAATGCAAAGTATATTTCACCACGCTTCTTGATAGTGATTATAATTTTGAAAATTAAGCATGAAGTTGATGTGCCGCATTTAGAAAGTTACCAAACATATAAAATAATGTGACTTCAGATTATTTTGTTTTAAGTAATTTTAAACTGGACCAAGAAACGCATTTGGATTGGATGTTTTCTTGTATGCCTGGCATACAAGAAAACATCCAATTAATTTCTTACGTAAAAAAAAGGAACATAACCTAACCTAACTTGGCTAACCTTGTAACCGAAGTTGAATGCAATCTAATCAACCTTACAAGGCGACGCTTCGCTCCGCTCGCGAACATTTCGATCAAATCAATTTCTAACGTAAAAAGAAGGAACACAACCTAACCTAACTTGGCTAACCTTGCTATCCAAGTTGAATGCAAGCTTATCAACCTCATAAAGCGACGCTTCGCTCCGCTCGCGAAAATTTCGATCCAATCAATTTCTAACGTAAAAAGAAGAAACACAACCTAACCTAACTTGGCTAACTTTGCTATCCAAGTTGAATGCAAGATAATCAACCTCATAAAGCGACGCTTCGCTCCGCTCGCGAACATTTCGATCAAATCAATTTCTAACGTAAAAAGAAGAAACACAACCTAACCTAACTTGGCTAACTTTGCTATCCAAGTTGAATGCAAGATAATCAACCTCATAAAGCGACGCTTCCAACCAATTAATTGCCAAACTCCGGATTGGCCAAATTCACTTGAATAATAATAATAATAATACTCTATTTGCCACTGCGGTACAATATGTACATATGGTATGTCAATAATTAGTTATAAATATAAAATATGATGATAACACGATAAAAACGAATAAAATAGGTGGATGAAGGTGGTACTTAGCAATATAAGTGTATATATAGAAGTCGTGCATATAAACTGCAAATTAAAAACATATGGAAAAAGCGTCATAGATAAGTATAAATACACTTTGAACAATATAAAAAAATTGACAAAAATAAAAATACGTGCTAAACGGAAATCATCATCCAGGAATTCATCACAACTATAGTAGCATTTCTGCAGCAGCAGCTGCTTCACTCTGCCATGAAACACTTTATCAGAGGTAATTTGCTTGATCTCTTCGGGTAATTTATTATACAGAATTATTGCATTATATAAGGGGGATTCTTTATATTTTGTTGTCTTGTGATTTGGAATACGCAAAAGATCACCATGACGGGTATTGTAACTGTGCGCCGTTGCATTTGTTTCTATTTCTTTGATGTTTGATCTAGCAAAACCTATACTTTTAAGAATATATATGGAGGGAGCCGATAGTAATTTTTCCTTAATGAAAACTGGTTTACAGCTGTCTCTGTGTTCCATGCTGAAAATTAATAGTTGGCAACGTGGCATCTCCATAGAACGCCAAGATCAATGCAACCACAAATATTTGATTTTTGACAGTTCATGTGAAAAATTTAATGAAACATAATCGGAATTTTTTCATGTCTTTATTGGTCATTAAGTGATTTTAATATTACTCAAACGTTGAATGAGCTATTCTTTATATCAGTTTGCAGTTTCCAAAAGTGATATTCCATAACCTCTATTTATGGACCTTCTGGGGCCCATATCCCCTAAAATTATCTTTTCCGCGCTAAATTTCCGATTGTTATACTGTTTTTATCGTCTTCTTAAGCTCCTGTGAAAATTTCATGAAGATACTGGGTGATCTCATATTCTTAACCTTTACCATAATTATCTGAATATATATAAACTGTTATTCACTATCATTCAATTGATTTTTTATTCAAACATCCTAATAATCTGTCTTGTCATTTATAACTGACCATGGTTTATAGTAATATAAACTCGACTGGAGACAGATATCGTATTAAGCTCAGGCACATATCATTTGTGTCAAACTTTATGCTCGATAGTGTATTTTCAAATATTTTATTAATTTTCGTAGGAAAGCTCCAATGTATTTGACTTTGACTTTGATTGTGAATAATCCATCAATAGCATATGTTTGAAAGATAAATTTGAGATGTACTTAATACATCCAAAAGCACCTAAAAAGAAGATATTTGTGATATAACAGCTCATTTGTTGTTACTCTTCGAGAAACTACTTTTCTCGTAAGAAAGTAGTTTCAAATGATGTGAAAAAAGAGTACACGTTATGTAACGATTTCATTACGCATACTCGTATATAAGTACTTTTGCTGTAACAGAACAGTTTCAGATAACGTATCGGATTCGGTTTTTATATAACGTATCTGTGATTTTGTTATGTTGGTGAACATGTAACGACTCTGAAATGGCCATTGAGTCGTTATGGCCACATTAATCATAACGTAACAATGTATGTAGGTTATTACCATATAATAACGTTAATAGTATGAGTTTCTGCACAGAGGGTACCTACCTTGAACACTAATTTCTGTGGAGCACAGATGAGTTTTTTCCCCAACCAAACTTTCTGGAACTCCACTACGAGAAGATGGACTATTTCCAAAAAATTATAGATTATAGTTCATTTAAAGTAATGACAATCATCATCAAAACAAATGCACGCCGTTAGAAATTCCGTCCGTCCGAGTGAATTTGTAATCGTCACAAAAAATACAAAGTTCAACGCAGACGAAGTCGCTGGTACCAGCTAGTTATAGTATAAAACAGTTAATAATTGAAGTAAGATGGGTACGTAAGTATTTTGAAAGTTATCCAAAATGAGTAGGTGGTAATTAGTAGATTTTGGCTACAAAAAATTAAAAAATAAAAACTTTTTAACAAAAAATCAAACCGACGAAAAAAGAAACTGAAAAGCAAAAAATAAAATTAACCTTTTCAGTCTTAATAAATGAGCTCCTAAACTAATGTAACTAACTAATTTTGAGTCGGCACCAAACAAACAATGAACGAAAATCATTACTTTAAGGATCAAAACAAAATAATATAAAAATTCAACGTGAAATCTTCAGAGATAAACAATAACATTCCAAAATGTAATTGTTGACGTAAAATTGTGATTTTTACTGAATTGAAGAATACAGCAAAAATGTACTAACTGACTTGAAGATTCAATTCCAAGTTATACACTGCACACCAGCATCGAAGGAACAACCGATATTTACGAAAAGAGATATTAGGAGTCAAAATATGCCGAAAATCTTCCCGTATTCGTAATCAGGACAACAACTTTGCCAATTTTTCTAAAATTATTTCAATCCGGAAAAATCCGAGATTGTCTCACTTCTTATGGAAACACATTCGTATTTTTCATATTTTTTAGGTAGAATGAGTAAATGTAGTATTTTCATCAGTCTGAAGAGATTAATTATTCAACCGCGATAATTACGGAAGATACGGGGTGCTTCCATGGAAAGTAAAACAAATTCAGATTCATATGAACTGAAATTTTTTCAGGAATAAGGTGTATTATTGGTAAAATCGTTCGCGTTTTTTCAATTACGATTCCGAAGACAATTTCGGCCTATTTTGCTCCCACTTTTTGGAAATATTGGTCGTTCCATCTCCGCTGGGGTGCAGTAAATATATAAAACATAAAATAACCCCTTCGAGTCAGTCAGTATATTTTTGGTGTATGCAAAGTGTTCTTTCGAAACATTCCAATATCTAGTTCCCAAAACCTATATAAACCTTGGATACAATAATATAATTCAATTTATGTGATAAATCTGGGTGCAACTTGCATCTTTTTCAATGTTTTCTAGAAAAGGGGCAAAAACGGGTGCAATTTATTTTCAGCGTCTGACGAATACTGTATTAGAATACAAACTGCTGCAAATATTTTTGCTCCGAAATGTTACGTAATGAACGAAACCTTCAACAATATATAGTTTATAACAAAATTTTAGACAATATTCCACTTATTTCTATTTGAATTCCACAACTTGACATAATATTGGTCAAATTTGTTTCAATATATAGTATAACGATGTACCTACTATCACAAACTCGTTCTATCTTGAATCAAAAACTTTTCACAATTTTTTATAACATGAAAAAACTGCAATTATGTCACTTTGAAGGTTTCACTTCGACAAATGTCAACTTTGAACTGACATGAAGGAAAGCGTAGCTGACTTGGATCCCTGCACATGTGGGTGGGGATATCCCATACACAAAATTCATTGAAAAAAGTATTATCAAACACTATTCAACTTTCATTTTTGGCCAGGTTTTAAGATTTTTTCAACATTGTGCCACCATTTTACGCTTCATGTAATCAATTTTCTAGTTTGTTTGTTTGGCGCCGACTCAAAATCAGTTACTTACATTAGTTTAGGAGCTTAGCTATTAAGACTAAGAAGGTTAATTTTATTTTTTGCTTTTCAGTATCTTTTTTCGTCGGTTTAATATTTTATCAAAAAGTTGATGTAATTGTTTATGGCCTAGTCCAGGAAATATGTACTTTCCGTACTAGGCCGGAAAAGTGCTTCTTTTTAAAAAAAAAAGCGGACAGTTGCAACTATCTGTAATAACTGCATATTACTATACAACGCAAATTTTCACAATACCCTATTTTACGTAATAATCATTCGATTTAAACAACAAAACGAAATCTAACTGCCTTTCTGCATGATCTTCGCTATAGTTCACTCGAAACTTCTAGAAAGTTTTTCTGGGTAACCCGTTCTATTCATCCACTAGTACCTCTTACTCCTTTATTGAGTATCTAGGTCAGATGTGCACAATGCCCGAGCTGTCAGATGAAATTAATATATTTCAAGCCTTTTCCTAAGATATATTGGCAAATATCGTGCCATAATTCTGGGCCGTGAAATATAACTATCAGGAGCTGTTATGAAGCATAAAAGGAGGATGGGTGTCTCAACAGGTGGCGGAGTTATAAATCAAAGTTTGGAGTTATTAGTGTCAGTTTTGAATGGATAATGATCGTTTAGAACTGTATTTATATTTATACTTCTGAGATTTCAATATTCAAATGGTTTGTTTGGAACACGTATATTGTATCATTATCGACTATGGATATTAGATTTAGAATTCATTGTCATTTGATATATAGACTGGTTCACAAGTAAAAAAAGTGTTAATTCTTGGGACTGCGAATTAAAATACGTGTGAAGGCTCATTGCATTCGTAATAACATCTTCAAGACTGTTCAAAAGTTTCAAACCTGCACATAAACAATTTCAAAGGGTACAAACAATTGAATATTTCAAAAAAGGGGCCAGTTTTTTGCAAATAACTCCAAACACACTCTATCCGTCTCGAATATTTTCATGAATACAATATTGCCGCTTGTGTTAGAAAGTAGTAGCTACTTTGTTATTTCAAATAGAACTCCCCGTATATAATATCATTTTTGTTATCAATATTAGATTCCTCATAACTATTCTTGATAATTTCCTATACCTATCTGTGGCGGTTTTCGTGATAAAAATTATTATGTAAAAAGTCATGAAAATTGTTATCTGAGGTCTTTGTTATAAATAAAGAAATACATGTTTCAGTGTTTTTGTGAATTCATCCCCTAAAGGGGTGAAATGGGGGGTTAAATAAGAATTGGAAGTTTGTATGAGGGTTCCGTTAATTTTTAAGTTACGGTAATAAAAATTGTTATACGAGGTCTTTGTTACAAATTGAGGAATACAAGTTTTAGTGTTTTTATGAGTTCATTCCCTAAAGATGTGAAATAGGGGGTGAATTTTGTCATAGGGGTTTCGTTAGATTTAACGTTAGGGTTATGAAAATTGGTATCTGAGGTCTTTGCTACAAATAAAGAAATGGGTGTTCCAGTGTTTTTAGAAATTCAACCCCTATAGTGGTGAAATAGGGGATGAAATTTTTTATGTGGGTTCCGTTAGTTTTCAAGTTAGGTCATAAAAATTGGTATAACTGGGAAATGGGATAACGGGGAACGGGATAAGGGAAACGGGATAATGGGATAACGGAAAGCGGGCAAAGTCACAGGCCTAATGAAATAGATGCAACCACACAATGTTAAACAGAAAAAACTTTTTACCAAAAAATCAAACCGAAAACTGAAAAGTAAATGATAAAATAAACCTTCTTAGTCTCCGTAACTAAGCTCCTAAACTAATGTAAATAACTAATTTTGAGTCGTCGCCAAACAAACAAGCAAATGAATTAGGTAAGGCGTAAAATGATGGCATCGAGATGCGCGATGACATTCTGATAATTTTTTTGAAATAATTCAATGATCTTCGTTGATTGTTCGTTTGGCGACGACTCAAAATTAGTTACTTACATTAGTTTAGGGGCTTAGTTATGGAGACTAAGAAGGTTTATTTTATTTCTTACTATTCAGTTCCGTATTTCGTCGGTTTCATTTTTTGTTTAAAAGTTATAATTTTTATTGTGGCTGAAATCTACTAATTTCTACCTACTCCCAAAATACTTACCCACCTTAGTTCAACTATTACCAGTTAAATGATATGATTATCTACTTTTACTATTTGTTGTAATATAAATTATTTTTGTTGTTCTGGTTAGTTTGTTCCATTACTTTGTATATCATTCCATCCTCTCATAGAATGAAATGATTGTGACGTATGAAGGAGAACAAAAATAATGACAATAGCGATCTGTCATTGTCAACTACATATGTGTGCCAATGTTCACAAGTGAAAAATCACTTATCTCCCATTTTTGTACCCGTGAGGGTGGATAATTCCATTCGAAATCCAAATATAAGGTATACCCTATCTATTAAAAAAAGAATCATCCAAATCGAAGAACCCAGTACAAAGTTATGCCTGATAGAATCGGTTAACGGACCAGAATTCAGAGGGTGAGTGATCAATATCCTTCATTTCGCTACCCTTAGGGGTGGATTTCATCTTTTAAATACAAATGGGTCCAAATTCGAAGTACACCCTATCCACTGAGAAAAGAATTATCGAAATCGGACGCCTCAGTCAAAAGTTATGCGTGATCATACATAAAAAAATATGATGGAAAAACATAAAATATACGGGTCGAATAGAGAACCTCCTCCTTTTTGGTTTCGTCGGTTAAAAATACTGAGATATGTATGTTTGAGTTGTGCTGCAGTAAAAGAAAGCATCAGTGGATCTACACGCATATGCGTACTGTGATAATATGATGTTTATTCTTACATTCGGACAAATGTTGAAATCTGTACGTCCAGAATGAGTAGAATGAAATGAGGTTCATTTGTGAGTGTCGATCAGGCGACAATGGGACTAGGGCCATGCTTATATCTCCTTCACTTATCAACCGATTCGAATGAAATTCTCATTGTCAACTACGTATGTGTGTGCTAATGTTCACTAGTGAAAAATCAATTATCCCCTATTTTTCTACCCGGGAGGGTGGCTTATTCCTTCCGAAATCCAAATATAAGGTATACCCTATCTAATAAAACAAGAATCATCCAAATCGAAGAACTCAGTATAAAGTTATGCCTGATAGAATCGGTTAACGGAGAGGGTGAGTGATCAATATCCTTCATTTTGCTACCCTTAGGAGTATATTTCATCTTTTAAATCCAAATGGGACCAACTTCGAAGTACACCCTATCCACTGAAAAAATCTTTATCGGAATCGAACGTCTCAGTAAAGAGTTATGCGTGGTCATACATAAAAAAAATATTCGCGTTCGACTAGAGAACCTCCTCCTTTTTGGTTTCGTCGGTTGAAAATACAATTTTTCCGCGGATGAAGTCGCGGATACCAGCTATTTCTCACCGCTGTCCGAAGTACTAGCTAGAGATTGAGTATGTCTGACTCAATCTCTAGCTAGTACTTTGGACAGCGGTGGGCAGCTAGATGTTATATATACAGATTTTTCGAAAGCTTTCAATCGACTCGACCATGGGTTACTGCTGAGTAAACTCTCCTGCTTTGGACGCCCTACAAAACTGATCGATTTCTTCATGTCATATTTGACGAACAGAAAACTGCATGTTCAGTACCATGGGTTCAAGTCAACTGAAATATCAGCTCCATTTGGTGTTCCACAGGGATCAATTCTGGGACCTCTCTTGTTCACCATCTTCATAAATGACATCTGCCCGACCCTGCAGTCCAATGTTTTATTATATGCTGACGATTGTAAACTATACACGACAATCAATTACCTCCAGGATTGTACATTACTTCAAGACGATCTTGAAAGACTTAGTATCTGGTATAATTCTAACTTATTGCCCCTTAACATAACAAAGTGTAAATATATGTCCTTCACGAGAAAAAAACACATAATTGAGTATACCTACCATATCCATAATAATTCACTAGATAGATGTTATCAGTTCAAGGACTTGGGTGTGATCTTCGATGCTAAGCTAACCTTTGTTGATCATATCTGAAACGGTCGCTAAAGCTTATGAAACACTGGGTTTCGTCATAAGAAATTCAAAATTAATGGAACAAAATGAGTCCCTGAAGTTAATTTTCAATGCTTTCGTTAGGTCCAAACTGGAGTATGCATCGGTTGTCTGGAGTCCTGGATATGATATTCATGCAAATAACATTGAGAATATTCAGCGAAAATTTATCAAACACCTTTGGTATGAGACCGATGGTATTTATCCAGATAGAGGATTACCTCAATTAACACTATCAAGCAGATTTGAAATCTCCTTATTGGTTTCTCGCCGTACTTTTAGTGGTGTAGTTTTTCTATACGAATTACTCAATAACAAACTTGATGGTCCTCATTTACTATCCTCATTGATATACATGTTCCTTGATTGCCAGTGAGAGACAAATCTTTTTTTTATCTTCACACACCTCATTCTAACTTACTTCGATTCTCACCCATGTAAAGAATTTGTTCAGATGTCTTCTCAAGATTCCTTTGATATTCTCCATTGTAAAGTTGCTGATATAAAAAGAGCATTGCTGTAGTATTTTTTACTGTTATACTGACTGGTAGTAGGCAAATCAGTATATAAACTTTTTTCTTCAATCACAAGAAGTTTTTTTCAGTGTATGTACTGATTTGCATATCTCTCTCCAATTGATAGTTTGAATTGTTTTGATTTTTATTCTATAGATTAATTTATACTATATCTGATGTATTTTTGTACTGTTGATTTTTCCCATCCTGTAATTGGCTTCGGTTGTATGGTGTATGAATAAAATAAAATAAAATAATGATTACATTGAATCTCTATCATTATTTGAAAAAACTTTTTAACAAAAAATTAAACCGACGAAAAAATCCACTGAAAAGCAAAGAATAAAATAAACTTTCTTAGTCTCAATGATAATTGAGCTCCTAAACTAATGTGAGTTACTAATTTTGAGTCGGCGCCAAACAAACAATTATCGAAGATCATTATATATTACTTTGAAGAAGTAATCAAAACGCCGATGTGCATCTAGCTGCCATCATTTTACGCTTCACCTAATTCAATTGCTAGTTTGTTTGGTACCGACTCAAAATTAGTTACTCACATTAGTTTAGGAGCTCAATTATCATTAAGACTGAGGAAGTCTATTTTATTTTTTGCTTTTCAGCTGATTTTTTCGTCAGTTTAATTTTTATTTTTTTATTTTTCAATTTCTTTGTGGCTGGAATCACTGATCACTACCTACTTAATTTTTATTATTTCTCTAATACTTACTTACATAGCTCACTCCAACTATTAACTATTATATAATATAAATTATTTTTGAAAGTTCTGGTTAGTTGATTTTGTATATAATTCCATCCTTTCATAGAATGTAATTATTGTGACGGATGTAGGAGGATCTGGCAATGTCAACTACATATGTGTGCCAATGTTCACAAGTGAAAAATCAATGATCTCCTATTTTTCTACCCATAGGGGTGGATCATTTTAATCCAAATGGTATACCCTATCTAATAAAAAAAGAATCATCCAAATCGGAAAACTCACTACAAAGTTATGCCTGATAGAATCGGTTAACGGACCAGAATTCAGAGGGGGAACGATCAATATCCTCCATTTTGCTACCCTTAGGGATGGATTTTTTTGTACAAATTCAAATGGGACCAACTTCGAAGTATACCATATCCAATGAAGGAAGGATCATCGGATTCAAACTTCTCTGTGAAAAGTTATGGGTGATCATACATGAAAAAACATATACGTGTCGGCTAGAGAACCTCCTTCTTTTTGATTTCGTCTGTTGAAAAAAAATAAATATACGCGTCGACTAGAGAACTTCCTCCTTTTTGGTTTCGTCGGTTGAAAATGATGTCTGCTCCACAGAAAAAAGCATTTATTTCTAGGAAAGAAATAAGCAATGCATTTCGGCAAAATACTGTGCCATCTTCAGGCTTTCTGAAATGTACATAAAACGATACAAGGGTGACCATCGTTGATAGAAGACTTGAATTTATAGGATATTTGATGACCATACCTATTTTCTCGAGGAGATGGCCTTCTCTACACCTTTCCAAGAAATTTATTTAGTTGATAACTTTTGTTTACCAATCAACCGACGAAACCAAAAAGGAGGAGGTTCTCTAGTCAGCGCGTATATTTTTCTTAATATTTTTTATTTTTTTTATGTATGATCACGCATGTTTACTAAGACGTCCGATTCCGATAATTCTTTCTTGAGTGGATAGGGTGTACTTCGAAGTTGGTCCCATTTGAATACAAAAGATGAAATTCACCCCTAAGGGTAGCAAAATGAAGGATATTGATAACTTGATAATGGATAGGGTATACCCATAGACAAATTAAAAATGAAGAAAGTGTTTGAAACATTGGCGATCTTGACCACCAAGTTTTTGGTACGGCCAGTCGCACATGGAGGCGCTGCCCGCAATCAACAGACGAATGATGAAATGATAATTTTCCAATTTCGACGTTTGTCAGAAAATGACAAACCATGTAATAATTTACCAGAATAATTCTACTGTTATTGTCATCGAAAAATTAATGATAGAAATTATACTATGGACTTGAATTAAGAATCCAACTTCGAAAATAGAATGTTTTGTTATTCGAGTTGACGCTGAAATTCCTGGAAATAGTCTTTCACAAGGTAAAATATAAGCTGCTTTTCACAAACTGATACTTATTTCCATCCATCAGTTGCAGAATTTTTTTCACAAATTGGTACTTATTTCCATCCAAAAGTTTCCATTTCCTATCACCATTTGAGGAAGTACGAAGTACATGGTCTACTTAATGATTATCATCAAACTGGAGTATTTGTTCAACCTACTCGTTCTACTTTGTGCTAATAAATTAACAAAATTATTGAAGGTATGTTGTAAATGTAATTTGTTTTCATTTTGGTTGATTTCATGATAAGACTGAAGAATATTTTTAATTTTGCTGTTTTTCAGAGTTTTGTTATTGTTTTGTCTGTAGTTGTACCTTGTCCTAGATAAAATGTTTTTTTATGGTGTTAAACTTATTATTCTTATTTTATAAGAACTTTTATTTTGTTCTTGATATCATGAAACAAAGATTTATTTTGGAACTTTATTTCAACCACGAACCAACAGTCTACGAATCGATTACTGTATATATTTTATTAGTGATCGATTTGCCATCCCTGTATTTCATATGATACAACCATTCATATGAAATACAGGAATGGCAAATCGATCACTCATGAAATATATACCATATCAACCATATAAAAGTAATACATTTAAAAAACCCGCCTGTACTAACTTAGTTCGGCCAGTTGCGAGTTATGTCGCCACTGTCTAAACGTGGTGCCAACTTTTTCTGCAGGTTTAATTTTAGTTTCTCTATGGGTATACCTCATAGTTGGATTTCGAATGAAATCATCTACCCTTACGGGTAGAAAAATAGGGAATAATTGATTTTTCACTTGTGAACATTGGCACACATATGTAATTGATAATGACAGATCGCATTTTTGTTTGTGTCAATCTGACAAAATACACGGCTGAAATTCGCTCCGTAAAAAGTGCTAATGACTTGTGTTCTTCGGCTTGAATTGATCTTGTACCAGTTCTAGTAAAGCAAACCCCTATGCCCCAGAAATTGTTACTTTTCTCTCGGCAAAGTATTCAAAATTTAATAGGAAAATGTTACAGCTCTCCAAATAAGTAATCATATTCAGGGTGTTCCCCTTAAAAATAAATATTAGTTTAAAAAAACTAAAAAACACGCTTTTATAGAAAACCAGACTAAAAAAATAGAAAATAAGAAAAAAATTTATTTTATTTAAGAAAAAACCTTGGGGTGCATGGTATCGCCTAGGCCAACAATTACCTGTGATCTGAGACATTTCCTACTTTACTGCCCTAGGTGTGTAATGTACTATATAATTGTTGATACCATGCACCTCACGCTTTTTTTTAAATAAAATACTTTTTTTTCTTATTTAAAATTTTTTTTGTCTGGTTTTCTATAAAAGAGTGTTTTTCAGTTTTTTTAAACTATTATTCATTCCCTACTTTTTAGTGTGGTTTATTCATAAAAGCGTGTTTTTTCAGTTTTTTTTAACTATTATTTTTATAATTTTTTTGCAAATTAAAAAATGGAATAATCTTATCAAATTAGGTTTTCATAATATCCGACCCCAAAAACCCCCACATATCAATTTCGAATAGAATCAGACCATAATCACAAAACTCGGCCACCATTTTAAAGCCGCCATCTTGAATTCTTCAATTTTTACAAAAGAATCATAATATTTAACCCCAAAACCCCCACATATCCATTTTGAATAGAATCAGACCATAATCACAAAACTCGGCCACCATTTTAAAGCCGCCATCTTGAATTTTTTCAATTTTTACAAAAGAATCATAATATTCGTTCCCAAAAACCCCCATATACCAATTTTGAATAGAATCAGACCATAATCACAAAACTCGTCCACCATTTCGGAGCCGCCATCTTGAATTTTTCAATTTGGACAAAAGAATCAGAATCTCCGACCACAAAAACCCTCAGATACCAATTTTGACGCGAATCGGACCATAATCACAAAACTCGTACGCCATATTGGAGCCGCCGTTTTGTTTTTTTTTCCACACAAAAATTTCTTGATGCATTGTCACCGGAATTATGTACACCTGCCAAATTTCAAACCATTCGGACGTCTGGAAGTGGGTCAAAATCGCGCCCAAAAGAGTTGGTTACAAACAAACCAACAAACAAACAAACAAACATACAAGTGAAGCTAATATAAAGCGTCTAAAAATACTGAGTTCCAGTCATTTTCATAAGTCTCCGGAAGGAACTTACTTTTGAGCCTCCCTGTATGCTGAAACTGAGATCTGGATCATCGGCAACACTGGACACAGAATAAAATTGGATTGTGATAATGGAAAAAGACTTCAACTTGGAAGAAATAAAGTCAACTAGGGATGCTCCTCCTATTTTGTCCTTGAAGAAGTCTGAATGTAGGAACGAAACGTTGGCGAATAATGGTAAAAAGCAAATGCAAATATTTTCATTGGCGACAGGAACTATCGTGTATTCCTACCTGAACAACCTTCAAGTGTCTTGAACGTTTATATCTTAATGGACGACATGATATATCGACATATTTTTTTCAATATCATACACACCAAATTGGGGACAAAGTATCCATAATTAGAATTTATCATAAACATAAGCATATTTATGTTAATATAAACATCATTTTTCAATTTGATATCTACATTTAAATATTCAAATGGTCTCCGGAGAGCCATAATGTATATTATTAGATAAAAAAAATATTGTTAGAAATAATTTTAACAAAGAAATGCTATTCCACGGAATTAATAATAATTAATAGATCACGTGCAACCTTTGTTTTTAATTAAATTGCTTTTATAATATGTACATTACCAGTGTGACTGATAATATAATTCATTAATTCCTTGTGCACATTTACATAAATATATGACGTTTGGTCAATATATCAAGACCATATCCTTAAATTCAAACGTTTCGAAACCTTCCATAATTTGATATTAGCCAGGAAAGGAAAATATAGTTTTTAACATACTGTATATGTATATCAAAATTTCAATATGTCTCTACAGGGTCTTTCATAAAAGATGTGCATAAATACATTAGCCGTTACTAGGCTACAAAATATGAATAAAAGTTAATAAAAGCATGTATTTGGAAAAGCTTTGTGAGGGAGTTAGGTCGTTGAGAAGTTTACCTCTATATTTCAGTAACCCAGGATCCGTTTGAGCTATAACAATATATGTTCCTCGGGAGCCTCCGTTACTTGAAAGGGTTGACGCTTAATCCTTCCTCTTTTTTGTTAGTACACATTCCTGGCATTTCAAAAACGAAAAATGATTACACTAAACTGAGTTTACAAGAAACCAAGCATATAGTTCATTGCATATATGTATATTTTTCAATCTCTATTAATCATCAATAGATAAGCCAACGAATTTAGTGGGAAACTATACGATTCGAAAGGAAAGATGGTATATTTTTTAGATTAAATCGGTTCTCAGAAGTGTATCATACATTATCAATGAATTTCAATTGCCAGTTTTATTGTGGTTTTATGGCCTGAACTTTGGATTCATAAATGCCCACTTAAAAACTTTCATAAGATCAAATATACTTGAATGCTTTGAGGAGTACTTTGGAACCTGCCAGTCGATATATTGGCTCTGGGAGAGTATTTGAAAAATAAATATCCTGCATTAACCACAAGAGTCATTAACAAACCCCCATAAAACTGAGATGACTCCAAATGACATTTGAATTTTCACCTACTTGAATGTCGTTTCCGAGAACCAACCAGATTCTGTAAAATCAAATTTCGTCCGATGAATGTGTATACAAAAAAAATGTTCCTTATATACGTTGTTCGATTATATCATGAGATTCCAATGGAATAACAAACATCATAAATCATATGTCTCCATATTACTATCATGTTGCAAATATCCTGGGATTCTGATTTCTCTATCTATAATCAGACTTCTCACCATAAATGTCTCTAATGCAATATTTATCAAGTATATCAGGTGTTCTCGATGATATTATAAAACCACAAATGTCTGAAATGTATTGATTCGCAGAATCATAAATGTATTTTAGCAAACGAACAGAATGTCTTTGTGTGATATATTGCAACAGACCTTTCTGAGAAATGTGATGGAGGGAGAAATGTTGGGAAATGGTTTGATGTAGAGGTTGAATATATAGTTATGATTCACAGATCCTCTATTATTCATGTCTGTAAGCATGGATTCAAATCTGTCTACAAAGAAAATATTAATATGTTGGAAACTCTGTTATACAAATATACTCTGGAAACTCTGATATACAAATACAACCAAAATATATAAGACGGTGAACCACAAAAATAATTTTGACTACAAATGTATATTGTATCATATCAGTGACGTATTAATTACTGTTATTTGTATGAAGGAATTGTAATATTTTTTTTTTTTAAGTTATAATAATATTTTTTTCATTATTAACGAATATAATGTAATATAAACATAATCAGTAGGCTCAATTTTAGTACATACGCATTGATATTGTAATATTAAAATATAATTTGCTTTTAATTTTATTAAAGTTATGACGCGTACACTTGCTAAACACACAATAATGGAGAGATTATAACGCGTATGACTTGGTTAGCACAATAGTAAAGAGAGGTTATGATGCGTACTTGCTAAAAATACATAAGCATTTATTATTATCTGTATAAAATCTCTACTTACCTAACTCCATCAGCAATATCCGGAACTTGTGCAGAAACACTGTCAGGATTCATTATTGTTATTATTTTTTATTATTTATTATGTACAAAAAACCTGTATACACTCAACAAAAATAATCGTCGCGACACCACACTGTTCAATGCGAAATAGAAAGACGAAACGAAAATAACTGACTTGCTTTCTATGAGAGAGAGAGAGAGAGACAGAGAAACACGCGCACGCCGCACGGCAAAAAGTGTCGTTACAACTTTTGGTCTTAATTTATTCCGTTTATCCCCCTTTCGCAACGCGCGATAAGGAACTTCGTTCCAAAATATCTGTGAGACAAAAAAACTGTTCTGGGTGTGTTGCGCATATTTTTTTCGCGGCAGCAAAATGAAATAACAGAAGTTTAATACTAGTTATTAATTGAAAGTTGTTATTATCCGAATCTATCAACGCAGTCGAATGTGAAAGATATTGATTTTGCTGGCTATTAGATCTAAGTTTCCGGTGAACAGAAATGCTGTCTGTATTTTCCAACAAAAAATATGTCCGATGAGCTTGTCGTCAATATAATATATATACATATATATATTTATATATATATATATATATATATGTTCATTCGTAGTTTTTTGCGGTATAATGTGATCATACGTGCGAAATTCGGATTACTTGATAGAAATTTTAAAGTCACAAACATCCAACCAGATGACATTCTAGTAAGCTTCAACGTTACATCATTATTCACATAGGTACCACCTCGAGAAGCTCTGGAAATAATCAGAAACAAGTACAAACCCGAAGAATACACAATTACTCTGGCGACTCACTGCATCAAAATCACCTATTCTTTTTATGATAACCAACGACACAGACACAGACAAGTAGAGGGAGCACCAATGGGATCACCAGTCTTCGCAAACCTTATCATGGAAGAAGTAGAAACAAAAGCACTCACAACATCGAGCTTGAAACCAAAACTTTGGCTAAGATATGTTGACGACATTCTTGTGATTTGGCCACATGGACATATACCAAGCAACTTGACACTATGTCCATCTGTTGAAGTTGCTTTGGAAAATATAATGGAATTCCTGTCTTTCTTTGAATTAGGCAAAAGCTTGTTGGAGCCGAACTATTCAGTTGCTAAATCCGAATTGTGTTTGGTGGATTCAATCGGTTCCTCCACATCCCTGTTCCGATAGATTGAAGTTGTACCATCTGCATATAGAATACTATTTTTGGATAAAATATGATGATAAGGGTCGTTTATGTATAGTATCGATAGAGTCGATCCCTAGATAGAGGCTTGAGGCACCCCACGTGAGAGAGAGAGAGAGTGAGAGAGAGAAATATACTTTATTGTCTAACAAAAAAACAAACACTTTCTTATTGACTAAGCTTCAGACAAAAATATGATTTGTATAACAATGAAATATAAAAAATAAATAAACACAGTTACGCAATGAAACAGTAAAAGTAAAATATAAAATAATTCAATCCAACATAAGATTCAAAGTAGGTGCGTAAATGTGAATAGTGATGTATAAATCACAACATAGTTTCATTGTCATATTCTATAAGATTGTAGTACGATTTTTTTGAAGGGCTTCTCTAACAAGCTTTCTGAACTTTACATACCTTTTTTCGCTTTTTATATCGTGTAGTATATGAATACACCATTTTTTGCTCTCATAAATTAGATAACTTTTTGTCATCCTCGATTTTGGATTTTGGAATAGGCAGAGCTATTTTATTTTCTGTTACTTGCTGGGTTACTTAATTTGTTTGTTTCGACATTTCTGCTATGTTATGATTTTTGTAAATCAGGTAGATTGTTTCCAGAATGAAAACATAGGTAAATGTGAGAGTTTTTTCTCTTATAAATAAAAGTCTACAATATTCATACGCTCTCACCTTGCAGATGTATCTAAGAGCTCGATTTTGCAGAACAAAAACTCAGTGAAATAGTTGACTGCAGAATCCCCAGAAGGCAACATCATATCTCAAGTGAGACTCTTTGAGAGAATGATCTATATTTTTTGTTGTGTATTAACTTAGTTCGTTATATTATGAATATTATGCTGTCTTCGATTGAAAATCCAAGAATGTCATTATCGCAAAGAGGAGAAAATCTTGGTATATCCGATCAATCAATGAGAACAGTTCTAGGTTATAATAGATTCGAACCATATAAACCAAAATTCATACACACTTCGATACCGAGAGATGCGGATAATAGCTTGGATTTCTGTTTCTGGTTTCAGTCTATGATGGAAGATAATAGACAGTTTTCGAAAAAAATTCTTTACATTGAAGAGTCAACCTTCACATCACCTTTAAGAATTGCAGGTGGCGTGCAGATAATAATCCCCATTTTGGGATACAATGTAGAGACCAATATCACTTCAAAGTTAATGTCTGGTACGGAATTCTTAATGACATTATTGTTGGACCAGTATTTTTCAGATAACCACTGAATTCTGCAACATACTCGAGAGTGCTGCAGACATTCCTCTTCGATTATTTAGATGATATTCCTCTGGACATGAGAGCTGGAATGTATTTTCAACAAGACGCCGATCACCGGGACCTCACTTCTTTGGATTTTTTCTTATGGGGATATCTCAAAGAGAAGGTATATTCAAGGAGACCATTTCAAAATAAACGTCATGTGGAGATTTCTATCAGGAATTGTATTCGGGGAATAGCTCCCCAGATACTAAGAAATGTTCATGATGCAATGCACCGCCGTACTATGCAGTGTATTGAGAATGGAGGACTCCACGTAGAATAAAGCAAAGGACATATTTGTTTCAAAAAAATTTATTTGTATTGTGAAAATGAATTAATTGGCATTATGGCATCATACCTTGGAGACAATTCAGTTTTATTTACTATTTGCAGCAAGATTTTATGAAATTCCGTCACATAATTTAATTAATGTGATTTTCCGATGGGAAGGAGAAATGAGAAAACATTCAGAGAGTGATATCATCATATCTAACAATATTACATTCGTCTAGCATAATATTCCTTATGTTGTACAGGGCGATGAGGAAAAAATGGGAAAAAAAGTTAAGAAATGAAATTGGTCATAGGTGGCTATGATTCGAATTTCTGGATCAACATTCGTATTTGACGAAATTTCCCCATGAATTTGAATTCTACCGTGAGAAATAAAGTGATGGGATCATATTATTTTGAAAACAAAGCATGCTTTTCAATCTCCCTCGTATAGGGTGGTATAAAATTCAATTTTCGTGTTCGCAATTCAGGTTTGGGATAAAGCAGAGGTTTTTATCACGAATGATTTTTTTTGAGAACTCAATAATAACAAAGTTTTTAATATGCTGCGAACTTTATGCTGGACACTGTATCTGTGCCTAGTCCTTTCTATTATATTGGCCATTGTTGGTTCAATACGTCCCATTTTGAATTTCGGTAGGGAATACTCGACTGAATTAAGACAAAAATAAACAAAAGTACCGCTGTTCTCCTGCAAGAAATATTCTTCGCTGGTTCGTCCTTGCGAAGGAAGAATAAGGAAGGCAATTACGTGCGTGGAGTGCAAAATGCCTGCGTTTCCATGAAGAAAGGAAACAAGCCGTTTCTTGCTGTATTTGTACATTAATTATAAATCTCATAAAGCATCATGATTTAAGCTGGCTATGCGTATGTCAACTGTTAATAGTTTATTGGAATTTCACCGCACACCGTCATTCCATAATCAGTTGCCACGAACTACACGTGCATGCGCTTATTTGGGAAAAGGTATTTGGGACATATATCCTTGATTATTGCTATCGGCAGATCTACGTTATTATTATATTTCATAGAAAAAAACAGTAAACGGTGTGCAATCCGAGAGTCAAGACTAACCAGGGCCGGTTTAACGCGGGCGATCTATAATTTTAAATCCGCAATTCAATGGGAATAAACAATGATCGTCGCGTGATAGACACGTGATTTGAAAAAACTGCTGCTCTATTGGTCGATCGGCTATAAAATCCTCGAAGCAGCCGCGCTGTTTCCACCAGGGTAGTATACAGTTAAGGTAGTTCCGCCACGAGACAGTTGAATTAGGAAATTATTAAAATTTGGCATACGTATTGTTTAACATGTGAACAACACCTCTATGAAATTTTAACAAGTTTCACCATCCCGAACCCGAGATATATATAATTGAAGTTGACTCAATTAACACGTAACATATGGACCATGCATAGGCAAACAGCACATTATTGATTCTACCGTTGGTACTAAAATTAAGAAGTTCATGAAAAACGAGGAGGAGCTAGAGCAGGATATCACAAATATGGTGAAAAAAAATCGAAGTGATTGACCATCTCGTTTGACAGATATAATCTCGAGAAGTACTAAGGTTCAGGCTGCATACGATATATTTTGCAAGCGAACGAGCGAATGGTGGGGAACGGAACGGAGAGACGGCAACAGTGTACCTACGCACGGCCAGGCGCTCAGTTTGAACAGCTCACAATATCGGTCTCATAGGGAAAAAATGGTACTTGCAAAAATTGTCGAAACACTTCGAAGCATACTTATTGTTAATATATCTTTCAATATTAACAATGTTTGTGATTCGAGCATACATCAATTCAAGGTTAGCTTCGAAATAACAAACAAACGTATATTTTTTTAAATGATCTTTTCCATATAACAACGTAATAACGTAATATATTAATAATAACACGTTTTTTTTGAGGATAGCTTAAAAATAACAAAGGTATATTTGAAACAAAAATATTTTTCTCTTTCATAAAACATAACATAACAATGTTATATATATATATATATATATATATATATATATTAATAATAACATGTTTTTTTAAACAACATTTTACTTTTTAACCGACGAAACCAAAAAGGAGGAGGTTCTCTATTCGACCCGTATATTTTATGTTTTTCCATCATATTTTTTTATGTATGATCACGCATAACTTTTTACTGAAGCGTCCGATTCCGATAATTCTTTTCTCAGTGGATAGGGTGTACTTCGACTTTGGTCTCATTTGAATTTAAAAGATGAAATCCACCCCTAAGGGTAGCGAAATGAAGGATATTGATCACTCACCCTCTGAATTCTGGTCCGTTAACCGATTCTATCAGGCATAACTCTGTACTGGGTTCTTCGATTTGGATGATTCTTTTTTTAATAGATAGGGTATACCTTATATTTAGATTTCGAAAGGAATCAGCCACCCTTACGGGTGGAAAAATAGGGGATAATTGATTTTTCACTAGTGAACATTAGCACACACATACGTAGTTGACAATGACAGATCGCTACTGACATTATTCTTGTTCCGTCAAAATCAGTATATTTTATGAGAGGACCGAATGATATACAAAGTAATGAAATGAACCAACCAGAACAACGAAAATAATTTATATTACAACAAATAGTAAAAGTAGATAATCATATTATTTAACTGGTAATAGTTGAAGTAAGGTGGGTAAGTAAGTATTTTGGAAGTAATCAAAAAACAAGTAGGTAGTAATTGGTAAATTATAGCCACAAAAAAATAAAAAATAAAAAATTTTTAACAAAAAATTAAACCGACGAAATACGGAACTGAAAAGTAAAAAATAAAAACTTTTTAACAAAAAATTGAACCGACGAAAAAATCAACTGAAAAGCAAGAAATAAAATAAACCTTCTTAGTCTGAATGATAATTGATCTCCTAAACTAATGTAAGTAACTGATTTTGAGTCGGCGCCAAACAAACTAGCAATTGAATTAGGTGAAGCGTAAAATGATGGCAGCGAGATGCACGGCTGCGTTTTGTGATTTTTTCGTCGGTTTAATTTTTTGTTAAAAAGTTTTTATGTCACTAGACGATTGCTGAGCTTTGGTTGGTTTCTAAGAATACAAGAATATTCTCCAAGATTTTCTTGTCTTTCGTGACACGAGGTTTTTTGTCTGATTGGTTGGTTGACCATAATTGTACTATACCGTCTCTTCCACTTTCTGCATATACTTTTTGAATTTTTGTATTGTCTATCCCCGCACTTGCTATTTTCTTAATCATCCCTGCAGAAATAACACCCTTGAAAACATTCAAAGATCGTTCGAGTACCGGAGCCTTTTGCAAACGAGCTTCGTGAACGAAACATTCCGTGAAAGATTTGTTATTCGCAATTAATTTTTCTTTCGGAATAGTGGAAGCGATTTTTTCAAGAATATCGACGTCGTATGATGCTTCGTGAAATTTTGTCGTTCAATGTGAAGTAGATCTTCAGCGAGCCTGGAAAGTTTGAACATGCCGGGACCTTTTCGTTGAGGATGAAGCTTCCTTAGAATGCCGCGCAAGATTACCTATTTTGTATCCACGGCAAGCTTTTGAATCTCTGTACTGGGTTCTTCGATTTGGATGATTCTTTTTTTAATAGATAGGGTATACCTTATATTTAGATTTCGAAAGGAATCAGCCACCCTTACGGGTGGAAAAATAGGGGATAATTGATTTTTCACTAGTGAACATTAGCACACACATACGTAGTTGACAATGACAGATCGCTACTGACATTATTCTTGTTCCGTCAAAATCAGTATATTTTATGAGAGGACCGAATGATATACAAAGTAATGAAATGAACTAACCAGAACAACGAAAATAATTTATATTACAACAAATAGTAAAAGTAGATAATCATATTATTTAACTGGTAATAGTTGAAGTAAGGTGGGTAAGTAAGTATTTTGGAAGTAATCAAAAAACAAGTAGGTAGTAATTGGTAAATTATAGCCACAAAAAAATAAAAAATAAAAAATTTTTAACAAAAAATTAAACCGACGAAATACGGAACTGAAAAGTAAAAAATAAAAACTTTTTAACAAAAAATTGAACCGACGAAAAAATCAACTGAAAAGCAAGAAATAAAATAAACCTTCTTAGTCTGAATGATAATTGATCTCCTAAACTAATGTAAGTAACTGATTTTGAGTCGGCGCCAAACAAACTAGCAATTGAATTAGGTGAAGCGTAAAATGATGGCAGCGAGATGCACGGCTGCGTTTTGTGATTTTTTCGTCGGTTTAATTTTTTGTTAAAAAGTTTTTATGTCACTAGACGATTGCTGAGCTTTGGTTGGTTTCTAAGAATACAAGAATATTCTCCAAGATTTTCTTGTCTTTCGTGACACGAGGTTTTTTGTCTGATTGGTTGGTTGACCATAATTGTACTATACCGTCTCTTCCACTTTCTGCATATACTTTTTGAATTTTTGTATTGTCTATCCCCGCACTTGCTATTTTCTTAATCATCCCTGCAGAAATAACACCCTTGAAAACATTCAAAGATCGTTCGAGTACCGGAGCCTTTTGCAAACGAGCTTCGTGAACGAAACATTCCGTGAAAGATTTGTTATTCGCAATTAATTTTTCTTTCGGAATAGTGGAAGCGATTTTTTCAAGAATATCGACGTCGTATGATGCTTCGTGAAATTTTGTCGTTCAATGTGAAGTAGATCTTCAGCGAGCCTGGAAAGTTTGAACATGCCGGGACCTTTTCGTTGAGGATGAAGCTTCCTTAGAATGCCGCGCAAGATTACCTATTTTGTATCCACGGCAAGCTTTTGAATCTGTTACTCACAGAATAACCTAGATCAAACAATGAAAGAAATTATTTTTTCTTTTTAGTACATTTATATAAAAGCTTGTCTTTAAAAATGTTTTTTTTTATAATTTTTTCCTGAGAAAAATTTCATAATGCATTGTAACCGGAATTATGTACACCTGCCAAATTTCAAAATAATAGGACGATTAGAAGTTGATCAAATTTAATTTGCAAGATTTGATGACAAACATCGGGACAGGTGAAACTAAATAAAAGCTTGTAATTGTAAAAATTATCGATTTTCCCAATATAATACAATTATAGAATGCTACAAAATGAGTTATAGTAAACGTAGAAAAAAATCCGTAGTGTATTCCACAGTTTAGTATTTCATTATTTTTCTATCGGCGCTTAGTCTTCACTATGAACAATTTTTATTGATCCTTCACACGATCGTTGTGAACAATCCACGATGAACAAATTATGAGGGACTGTAATAGCTATCCCCAGAAATATATTTCTATATAAAGTTACAGAAAAGTTTGCATACACACATATAATATATATAAAGTCGAAAAAAAGATCCTCGAAAAAACTGCAGTTTTGCATCGCAGTCAGTGCAGCAAACTGCACTGACTGCGATTGATCGAAAAATATGATATAAACTCCGCTATAAGCGCCGCAGAGCTTGGAATACTCTTAGCAGCAGAGTTTAGAATACAAATTCGTACAGCGCTTCATGAAAAATCTTGTATCGAAGAGAATCTACGTGTCAATATATTCCACCAACGCAAAACAAAATCTATGGAAAAAGCCCTGACCCATCACGCCGTAAACTCACATTTCATCACATAACTTCTCGGCATTCTCAATTACTAGTTTGCGCTCTTCCTCGGCAATCCATAGCTGACTGCTTGTTCATGTTCATAAGAGTATCTTGAACTATTAAATGCGAGCGATCGTTGGATTGCGACGTTGCCAACAGTCCAGTCATGGCTTATTTGCTGTATCAGCACGCTAGTTGCGATTCAGGATGTACAGTTCCCTAAGAAAAGAAACCTCTAATTCAGCGTTTGAGATGTGTCGCGTCGCGCTACAATCGAGCCTAATTTTTGACACTGTTTGTAGCAGCCGAACTACCTTAATACACAGATCTCGTTATTGTTATCGGTGTTTTATTATTCAATGATGACCTGTTCTGAAATTGTGTAGTCTTTGATTTATTTGGTTATGCAAGAACATATTGAAATGTCTGTACCGATACAGCAGACGAACCGATGCATGTAATGTTCCAGAAAAAAAACTCGTGTGCGGTCGGGAGATCCCAGTCGGGAACGAATTTCCTTACGATTTTTTTTTCTCTTTCGATACTCTTTTTGACGATGAGCATTTGATTTCACTATTGCCTCTCTGTGATGTATATAAATAGTAAACACTCGAATCACATGTACGTTAAATGTATGTAAACAGTGAATACTTGTATCATTAATTTTATACTTTTCTGATTTGTATTACACATATTTGCTGCACTTTCCATTTTTCGAATCTTTGCAAAATTGCAATAATGAGACGTGTAATTTGAACCAAAAAAAAACAAATAACAAATATATTTTTCTACTTTGCTCTGAAATCTTACATGCGCAATAGAAATATTCAATTGTACGACGCTCATGTGCTACAAATACACGAATAATTTCAATCCTCAATACGACCATTTTTTTTTATATTTATTTATATTTTTTGTTTGCTATGAGTACTAACATTTTGAACACATTTCATTCGGTTACTCGGTTGGCCAGGTTTTCTTCAACTCCGAATGTAATTTGATATAGAGATTTGGATTGTTTATGTTGAATTCCTGTCACAAAGGCTAATAAGCACCTTGATGATTCATGTTGGCAAATACTTTCCACTGAAGCCAGTATCCGCGAAACCCAACAATCTCATTAAATTTTTTGACAAAAAATTACACGATGTGAGAAGCAAAATATCAGCTTTGAGAATCATCAGTTATAGTAAATTATGAGAAAAGCTATAAATCGCTGAGTAAAGCAAAGAAAACAGCTTATGATAACTTCATTTCAATTTTCGAAAATAAAAGTGAAGACACATGGCGACTTATCAACTATGAACGTAATAGGATGAATAATCAAAACAAATTTGCATGTGATATAACACCAAATGAATTAATTGAATATTTTTCAACAGCTGCGGAAAGAATATTAGAGTAGTAACCTGAATCGAACAGATCAGCTAGAGATTATTTAAAATACTTACCATGAATGCCAAATTCATTCTTTCTTTATGCAATCAATGAAGTAGAAGTGATGGATGCAATTAACCACTTGAAAAACACAAACTGTATGGACGTCTACAACATAAATAAGTGAAGGGAAACATTCTCAATTGGATATTGATAGAAAGATGTAGTTCATTGTCCAGCGTGGCTTTAGCCGGGGAAGTAGTTGTTTCTGTTAGACATTCACGAACAATAACTTCATTTTTATCGTGGATTTTTCAATTCACAGAAAAATCTTTCTATCAATATTCAATTGAGAATGTTTCCCTTTTCAACATGAATACCCCACAAGAGGTTATCTTGACGATGGAAGATAGTGACTAAAGTTTATCTTTCAGTCGCAGATGATTCCACATCGGATTTTATGAACATTCTGTTCATATTTTCAACAAATCGATAAATAAGTAAATTACTGAAGGAAATAAAACACCATATTGTGCATCCTCTCGCCAAATTATATAATCTCTGTATCGCTCAAGGTATTTTCCCCAGAAAATTGAAACAAACACAGCTCATTCTGGTATTCAAAAAAGGTGATATCTACGTGCCTGAAAATCACCGTCCCATTTCAATGATTTCTATTATTGGCAACATTTTCGAAATTATCATTAAAAAATTACTTTCAACTCATTTTGAAACCAATAATATTTTACATGAAAATAAGTTTGGTTTTAGACAAAATCGAGTTACTTTACAAGCTGTGAGTAAATTGGTGGAAGACATAGTTGGGGGCCTTGAACTGGGAGAAAGCACAAGGGAACCCTGTGTGATCTCAGCAAGGCCTTTGACTGTGTCTCCCATGAAATCTTACTGAACAAACTTGAATATTATGGTGTTAGAGGAATAGCACAAAATTTGTACAGATCTTATTCAAGCGAACGGAATCATACTGTGTTCTCCAATGAAGGTACATCCTTACCAAAACAAATCAATTATGGAGTCCCGCAGGGTTCGGTGCTAGGGCCACTTCTATTCCTTATTTATGTTAATGATATATTTGTGAATATGAATCCGTCAAGGTGTATATTATTTGCTGATGCAAATGCAGGTAAAGATATCAATTACATTGGGACAAAAGACGATACAGCGCTCGTTAAAATTGACGAGTGGTTAGTAAGCAACATGCTCAAACAAAATGAAAGCAAGTCTCAAAAATTATTGTTTTCATCAAATAATAATATCACATGGATAAACTGTCAAATTACTCGGGATTACTCTTTGTGTAGAGAACTATCAAGCCAAGTTTTCTTCCTACGCAGATTGAAAAAATCATCGAGCTCCGATGTATTCAAAGTGTCATATTTTGCACTATTTCACTCATATGTGAGTTATGAAACTGCAGAAAAAAGCAGTTCGGATAACTGCTGGTGGAAGGGCCTAGGGACTCATGTAAAACAATATTCATCAATCAAAGAATAATACCGTACCGTCAGTCTTCATATATCAAAGCCTCCTTGATATTCATAAGCACTTGGAAATTTACACGGCTCATAATAACATACATCATTACAATACCAGAAATATCAATCTCCTGTTAAATCCTAGATTCCGTTCAGCACTATCCGCACGTTACTCCCCTGACCTATGACTTTACAAAAAAATACCAGACCATATTAAAATAATGAGATATGAGCAATTGAAATCAGCCCTAAAAATCCTGTTACGGAGTCATGGCTTCTATACAATCGAGGAATAGCTCACTACTAATTTTTGATTTTGATTCTGATATTGACTATGAAATCACAAGGTTCATCTCACTACTGATAATCTGTTTATGTATCCTAATGAAAACAAATTATATGTTTTTATGCCAATGTATTATAATGTAACGTAAATAAACTTAACTTGGTTTAAATAATTTATTTCACACTGAATCTACAACTTAATTTATATTACTACGCCACTGTATAGCTCGATGGTATGGGCTCGTTCAGACTGTTCGTGAGACTTGAGGGCTGTCTATTTATCTCCGTCACAGAATTCCCGATCTTTCGAATTCCGGCAGTTGGCGATCCAGCATGTTCCAATCGTTTCCAATATCGACCGTTGCTCTCCGCGGAAAAGCGACTGGATGGTTCTCGAATATCTCCGGGGATGATCTCATCGCTGTCGATGGCAACATGTGAGGCGACAGGTCCGGCCTAGGTTCGTTACATTGCCCCCTTCTTAAAGACATTTCGTCCCGAAATTTCATCCTTGGAGTGTGACGATATCTGCATGACTCCCCATATCTGCACCGTGAAGTTCGATGGAAGTAACACTCCACGGTCTTCATGATCGGTCGTGGAAGAGGGTTACAGCAAACCAGAATCCTGACGCCGCTGGATCTGAATATCGCCTCCAGCATACTTCTTATGACTCTCCAGTCCAACCCATCAATACCACAGGATAATTTTGGAATTGCTAGATCCACCAGGTTCTGGTCCACCATAGTATCTCTTAGTTTGGTGAGACTCTTCCAGACATCTTCATAGGACGGTTTATCTTGGGAATGCCTCTTGGTAACTAGGTAGTAGATGTTTCTCTGGCCTTTCTTCAACTGTAGCACCCCACCAACTTCTGAATTCTGCTCCGCAGTGTTTGGAGTGTGACCAAATTTCTTGGAGAACACTACGGCGATGCCCTGGACATTCGAAGATCTTCTGCCACACAGTGCGCTAGTGCGTAGTCAGCAGGCACCTCGAAAAGGTCTCGTGACTCCTCTCTAGTAACCCCATGTAGAACTTTCTGCCCGTTTGAATACAAGGACATAAACTCTCGAACGTCATATCATCCTCCGGTGGCTTGAGGGTGCGAACTTGGTCATGGTTTCCAGCGTAAGGGCCAACCTGTTGAAATGGACGACCCTTGGTTTCCCTCGGGTGGCTTATGGATTCGGTACACAAGGTCGTTTATCCTTTTCACAATTTTATACGGGCCTTCCCACGAGTTCCGCAACTTTGGTGATAGCCACGACGACGTTTGGGGTTGTACAGCCAAATCAGGTCATCAACCTTAAATCCTCCAGCGTCGGCCTTGATGTCATAGGTCTTCTTCATTTTATCGCTGGCACTCTGGATGTTCAACCGGACTCGTTCGTGGATGTCGTCCATTCTCTGCCGAAGTTTGCTGACGTAGTCCTCTCCCGCAGTGTCTTGTCCTGGCGGTATCCCAAACTTCAGGTCACAAGGCAGTCGCAGTTCTCGGCCCATTATAATACTAGCAGGAGTTTGACCGGTTGACTCGTGTACTGCGGATCGATAGGCCATCAGGAACAAATGAAGATACTGGTCCCAGTCTCTTTGATGGTCAGAGACAACCTTGGACAAGTGGCGATTGATCGTCCTGTTCATCCGTTCCACCATTCCATCGGACTGCGGATGTAGGGCCGTGGTTCTTGTCTTGCGGATGTTCAGCAGTAGACATATTTCTTGGAAAGGTTGGATTCGAAATTTCTGCCTTGATCCGAGTGCAGCTCCATTGGAATACCGAATCGACATATCCATTCTTTCACCAAGACGTCGGCGACGGTGATGGTTTCCCCTGGTTGGGCAGGGCATAGGCTTCCGCCCACTTACTGAAGTAGTCCATTGCCACAAGGATGTATTTATTCCGTGGTCGGATACGGGAAACGGGCCGGCGATGTCAATGGCGATTCTCTCGAACGGGCTGCCTACGTTGTACTGACGCATCGGGGCCTTGGGTCGTATTCGCGGTCCATTGCTAGCAGCGCATACAGCGCACTTCCTGCACCAGTCCTGGACGTCAGCTTGACAATTGGCCCAGTAAAACCGTTGCCTCACTTTCTGAAGGGTCTTCGTCACTCCCAGATGTCCTCCGGCGACTCCATCATGGATTTCCGCAGCACTTCCTCTCTTCTGTTCCTGGGAACAATTATTTGGCGTCTGTCTTCCCCACCAATATCGGCCTCCAAACACGTTTCAGGATCCCATTGTCCAGAATAAGAGAGTTCCATTGTGCCCAATAGGACTTAACAGCCGGCGAGTAACCTGCGACTTCCTGCCATGATGGTCTTCGATTGCCCTTCTTCCAGTGATGACTAAGCCAGGTCGGGGTCTCTCTTGGTCTTTCTGGATCTTGCTGTCGTTCCAGTTGTCATCCATTGCCGCGGTTCTACAAAGTGTTGCTTCTTTCTCTTCTGCTCGTCGGCAATGTGAGCAATCATCTGGACATGGTCTTCGCGACAAGGCATCTGCATTCTTATGGCTAGTTCGGCTCGATGTTCGATCTCGAAATCGAATTCTTGGAGTCTCTCGATCCAACGTGCTACTGACCTCAGGTTTTTTGAACTGTAAGAGCCATTTGAGACTGCATGGTCAGTTCTCAACAGGAATCTTCTTCCATACACGTACTTGTAGAAGTGTTCCACTCCTTTACAACAGCTAACAGCTCTCGCCTGGTGACACAGTAATTGCGCTCTGGTTTGCTAAGCGTCTTGCTGAAATAACCAATGACCTTCTCCTGTCCCTCCTGGATCTGAGATAGGACAGCTCCAAGTCCCACGTTGCTGGCGTCCGTATCCAAAATGAATTTCCTTTGGGTAGGGGATAGCTCAGTATAGGTGCGTTGATCAAAGCTCCTTTCAGCTTCCTGAATGAGTCTTGACATTCTTCGGACCACTGGAACTTTGTTTGGCCTTCCGTGAGCTTGGTCAGTGGTTTAGCGATGTTGGCGAATCAGCACATATCGGCGATAGTATGTGCATAAACCAAGGAAACTTCGAAGTTGGTGAATGTCTTTTGGGATGGGCCAATCCTTAACAGCTTTGATCTTCTGGTCATCCACCGCTACTCCTTCCCAGAGACAACGTGGCCGAGGTATCGTATTCTTTTGGAACAGATGGCATTTCTTAGGGCTCAGCTTCAATCCGGAGTTCCTTAGTCGCGGAATACTTCCTCAAGTTTTCACGTGGTCCTCAAACGATCTGCCGACCACAATTATGTCGTCGAGATACACTAGACACGTGTTCCATGAGAGTCCCTTCAGTACTGTTTCCATCAATTTTTCGAACGTGGCGGGAGGATTTCAGAGCACGAATGGCATAACGGTGAACTGCCACAATCCTGAGCCGATGGTAAAAGCAGTCTTTTCTCGATCTTCCTGAGCCAGTTCTACTTGCCAGTATCCACTCTTCAGATCAAGGGTCGAGAAAATCGTGGAACCAGCCAACGTGTCTAGGGTGTCATCTATTCTCGGGAGAGGGTAACTGTCCTTCTTCGTGACATTATTAAGTTGGCGATAGTCTACACAAAGCGTGTCGATCCATCCTTTTTCTTCACCAGTACAACTGGAGGACCAGGGACTGTCAGATGGTTCGATAACTCCTTCTTTTCCCATATCGCTGACTATTTTGTCAGCCTCTTCCTTCTTGGCAAGAGGAAGTCTTCTTGCTGATTGCCGGATCGGTCGGGCACCCCAGTATCAATCTTGTGCTGGACCACATTAGTTCGACCTCCTTTTCCTTGTCCGGTATCGAAGATGTCTTGGTACTTCTAACTAAATCTCTTAGTTTGGGCTGTTGAGCTGGTTTTATATCTTTGGAAGAGATGGCAACTAATTTTTCTAGTTCTGTGGGCAAGTTGTTGGGTTGGCTAATCGTCACTCGTACACTCGGATCACTGAGGAAACTGACGAGCAGTGCCCCAATATTGTTCCTTTCTTCAAGGTCACTGGAAAATAATTGACATTCAGACCCTTACGGGCACAAATTTGTCAGCACGCAACAAGGTCTTCCTAGTGCAATCCCTCGTCCCAAATTTTTTCATCATGAAGTTTGGGCTCGAACATCACCACGTTTCCACTGCTCGTACTCCCGTCAGGCGAGCCTCCAGGATGGTTTCAGCCCTCTCAGGTACGCTTACATCTTCAGCCAACAGCCACGGATCAACCCTCACTTCTCCCATGAAGCACCAGCTCTTCTCCGTTGACATGTAGGACGCCGTCTTTGAAATCCAATTCAAACCCTCTGGAATTCATGATGTCCATTCCGATGATTGCATCGTCTTCGATGTCCGCTACAAGTGCCTGATGTTTCACTTTAGTGCTGCCCAAAATTATTTCAATCGGTAGCTCGCCATATACAGTAGCTGGCTCCCCTGTTGCTGTGCGTAGCTTCCAAGTTGTCGGTTCAATCCGTTCCGGTGTTCTGGCAAAGGAAGGCCCGAGAATTGTCCTAGTCGCACCTGTATCTAGCAGCATGGTGCAAGGCTCGTTATTGATGAGACCGTCTACGAAGACACCTTTGTTCTGTCGTTGAAGGATCGCGACATATGCGTTGTTAACCGGGGCTTGCCGGACACATGCAGACGATTGCCCCTTCTCGTCGACCTTTTTAGTTTTCCTGCATCGGAGTCGATGAATGTTGGACATTTGCTACGCACATGTCCAATTTTGCACAATTCCGGCATCTCATCTGTCTTTTCTCAGGCAACACTTCCTTCATCACTTTTCTTATGGCAGCTTCCAAGTTAGCAGGCTCCTGTGAGTCTTCCTCAATCGTTTGAACTTTACTTTGGCTTTTGCAGCATTGTTTTGCTGCTTCGAATTCAAAGCGCGTGCCAGTGCGTCTACGAGATGTGTTGGACGAGCTAATATCAACGCTTGTCTGGTTTCTTGGTCACGGAGTCCATCCAAGAATGCCTGAACCGCTAATCGCTCCATTACATTTTCCGGTATGGCTGGATATGCGAGACGAACCAAGCGTGCAATGTCAGTTTCAAATTCTTGTAAGGATTCGCCCGATTTCTGACAGCGATTTTTCAGCTGGGAGTGGTATACGTGTTCCAAATGGGCCTGGCCATATCGTAATTCTAGATGTTCAATCAGCTGTTCATAGTCCTCCTGTTCTTGGGCGGTAAGAGTTTGTAGAATATTCGTCGCTTTCTCCACGTAATGCAAGTGTTAGTGCTCAGCTCTTTCCCCTGCATTCCATCCATTTGCTTTGGCCGCTGCTTCAAACTGTCGGCGGTAATTTTCCCATGGAGTTTTCCGTCAAATTGAGGCGGCTTCATGGAAAGCTTCCTATTTCAGAAATGACCTTGACATCTTTTTATACCCTCTTGAACTTTATCCAAGTTCAAACTCAAGTCCAGCATTGCATTTTCGTTAACCATCTCTGTGGAGGGCGCACTATTAATTCGTTTTTCCAGCTTACTGATCGTTTCCTTTATTTTATCTACCTCCGTGTTCATTTGCTCCCTAATTTTATCTATCTCTGTCTCAACGGTTCCCATTCTTTCTTCTAGAAATTTAGCCACACCACACAATTCTTTTTTTAGGCCTTCTGTGTTTTCCAGGAACTTCTCTTCCAGGCTTCTTGAATTTTCTAGAAGCTTTTCTTCCAGATTTCTAGAATTTTCTTCCAGGCTTCTTGAATTTTCTTGAAGCTTCTCTTCCAGATTTCTAGAAAGCTTCTCTTCCAGATTTATAGAATTTTCTTCAAGCTTCTCTTCCACATTTCTAGCATTCTCTTCCAAAGTCCTCGAATTTTGTTGCAGCTCTTCTTTCAAGGATTCTATTATCGGACTCAAATCACCTCCGGAACTTCGAATAAAAATGTTTCGGGGTCCTCACCTTCTTGTATAACCTTCTGCAAGTCTTTCCTGGAGTACTTGCTTTTTACCTAGTTGTTTCCAGTTCCCTTTCCTCCAATTCCTGTTTCAATTCCGCTACCTTCAAATCCGCAAGGCGCACTTTTCTTGAACACATTTTGTCTTTGACGAGGTATCAGTCTGTTTTACACGAAAAGTTTATCAGTTTGTTAAAAATTCACTTCGCGAATTCTTTTCCACGGGCCACCAGTCTATTGTCTGTTTCACGCGAACAGTGTATCAGTTTATATTCCCACGCACAATTGTCCACTTCGCGAAAACCGGGCCACTGTCTATTTTGGGCGTACAAAAAGGTCTATCAATTTATTTTTCTGACTATCCACTCCACGATCACTTGTTTATTTTCAAAATCTCACTTCCGACACCAATTGTAACGTAAATAAACTTAACTTGGTTTAAATAATTTATTTCACACTGAATCTACAACTTAATTTATATTACTACGCCACTGTATAGCTCGATGGTATGGGCTCGTTCAGACTGTTCGTGAGACTTGAGGGCTGTCTATTTATCTCCGTCACAGAATTCCCGATCTTTCGAATTCCGGCAGTTGGCGATCCAGCATGTTCCAATCGTTTCCAATATCGACCGTTGCTCTCCGCGGAAAAGCGACTGGATGGTTCTCGAATATCTCCGGGGATGATCTCATCGCTGTCGATGGCAACATGTGAGGCGACAGGTCCGGCCTAGGTTCGTTACAATAATCTGCTATTGTGACCTGCTATAAATGTGCTATGTACATAAAATAGTCAATAAAACTTCTATCTATCTATTTGTCTATCTATCTATCAATGATTTATATTTGGGTACCCGATTGTACTTTTTTAGCATCGTACATTGTATTATTTCACACTTTCAGCTATGTGAAGCAAACTTTATCTTCTTACATCTGTGATGAAGTTCGATTCATTTTTTTCTTTGGTATAATGATCTATCTGCTTGATTGTTTTTCCATCAAAGTATATCATGTCTGTATTCATGATAAAAATTCTTACCTATTATTGTCATGTTTTGCTCTTCAAAAAACATGATTAACTTGTTCCCATTTCCATTACTTATGTTATGTTTGCTGTTTTTCCCTCTTATATTCCATTTCCTCGCCCAGCTTGCATTAAAATCTCCTACAACCAATTTCAGGTCATATTTTGGAATTATTTTTATTATATTGAAAAGGGAAGCATCCTCAATAAATATTTTTTTCCAGGAAATTAAAAAATGTACAATAAAATTAGGTTATTTTTTGTAATACCTAACAGAAAACAACCACTTCCCCGGCTAAAGCCACGCTGAGCAATAAATTAAATCTTCTAATTGTTCATAAAACTGATCTTCAATATCCTCTTTTCTGCCCTCACTTGTGGTATGCACATTTATTAAGGATATTTTGCCTCATATACTAGAATTATTCGCCTTTGAATACGTCTCTGTGAATCAACCCGAACCTCGGGAGTTCCGATGCAGCATGCTCGATAAATTATGACCACATTTTAATGGAAGGTGAGTACAAGTTAGACTAGTATTGTTCATCCGACATAAATCTGTTGGTATGGCGTGTATATCCACCGAAGCATACCCTCTTGGTGTATTGAGAATAATTAATCCCCCATGTTGCACATAATATTGTTTCGGTATAATTAGAGAGCATGTCGCAACGGCTGCTGTCTCCTGCTACGGTGCAACTGGAAGCTCGATATGTCGCCTCTATCTACTGACGGTAGGCGCTTGCTTCTGTTAGCTGGATGACAGTTTTATGCAAGCTGAAAAGCTGAAAGAACTACTTCCAGAAAACCGATGAGATTTTCGAATACTGAATATTATAAACAGAGCGTTTGAATTGTAGTTTTGCTTGTAATTGTATAGGAAGAATGACATTTTTGTCAAAATTCATAAATTCGAGATGGCGGCTTCAAGATGGCGGACGAGTTTTGTGATTATAATCCGATTCGACCCAAAATTGGTATGAGTGGGTTTTCGTGATCGGATATTATGAATGTTTTGTCGAAATTCATAAATTTAAAATGGCTGCTCCAAGATGGAGGACGAGTTCTGTGATTATGGTCCGATTCGATTCAAAATTGGTGTGTGGGGGTTTTCGTGGTCGGAGATTATGAAATTCCTGTCAAAATTCATGAATTCAAAATGGCTGCCCCAAGATGGAGGACGAGTTTTGTGATTATGGACCGATTCGGTTCAACATTGGTATGCGAGGGTTTTCGGGGTCGAAGATTATGTATTTTTTTGGCAAAATTCATAAATTCAAGATGGCGGCCCAAAAATGGAGGACGAGTTTTGTGATTATGTTAAAATTCGATTCAAAATTGGTATGCGGACTTTTTCGGGGTTGGAGATTATGAATTTTTTGTCAACATTCATAAATTCAAGATGGCGGACTTCTGATTAGGGTCCGATTCGATTCAAAATTGGTTTGTGGGGGTTTCAAGTTTCGGAAGAAGCATTTTAAGTGGACGGTACGCAGCGGCCACGATTCTGGAAAACTCTGAAGTGTTTGGCCACAACCACTGCCACGTAATATACACGGTTCTATCACGCGGCGGCTACCAAAATGGGGAACACTTTTTTGGTGGCTGCTACGTTATGATCTACGTTCCTGCATCTCAGATAGTCACATTCCAACCACGTTGTGGTCACCTGGCAAAAACGTGGATATGTAGTGGCCGACACTTGACACGTTAAACAACTGAATGCGTTTGTGTAAATAATATGTAGCTCGATCTCTATTCAGCAAGATATTTTTGTGATAAATGTACCTCATTCTTCCATTTTGTCTGATTCTTTTGTAACACTCGATCAACTTTAAAAATATATTATATATAAACATACAACAAACGCGTAAGTATATTGAATTTGGATACTTCTGATCGAGATAAAATTAAAACGATTGAAAGTTTTTGGTGAAATATGGGTGTTGTAGCTCGACTGAGACCACGCGCCATCTGAATACACTTTATTTAAGGAAAACATTATAATTTTGGAAATAACTCGCTTCTGGAATAATGTACTTAAGACCCTCGAACATTGTTTTATCAATCTTTGTTAGTTGAAACAAATACTTACGTAACAAATTACCAGTTTGATGCAGTGCTGATCACAAATGAATCTTCATTGAATATTTCGATAATTTTTCCAATGATGGCGACCCAGCATATTCCTGTAAATATGGCGGCTTATGGAGATTATAACTTTGTGGCAGAAATTGTAAATATACAACTCTAAGGCTCCTCCCATCATAAAGTGCCCAGTGGAACTAAATTATTCACTTTTTCACCACTGGAAAGTGGCACCCACGTCGCAGGACCATGACTCACCACTTCAAAGTTATAACCTGAAATTACAATAGGTCTTATACCCTTGAAAGGGGCGAACACGTCGGGCTATTATAACCTGCCACTTCAAAGTTTTAAACTCGAAATTGCTGGTACATCATCATTGTTATTAAAAAAGGTCATGTAGCAAGTGTAATGGATTTATGCAGCTCCAATCAACAATTTTCAAGTATCAAAAAAAAAGTATAAAAAAAAGCCATCAACATCGAGCTCATGAAATATCTGGAAGACTCAGGAATTGTCAACGATAGGCAATATGGCTTCCGCCATCAGAGATCAACTGGTGACCTGCTCGCTTACGTCTCACATATATGGCAGCTATCTATTGAAAAGTATGGAGAAACTTTAGCTGTGGCATTAGATATCTCCAAGGCGTTCGATCGAGTTTGGCACCAGGGACTCCTCGCCAAGCTTCCGTCCTATGGCTTGCCCCCTCAGCTGTGTTCTCTGCTTGCTAGTTTTCTCTCAAACAGGTCTCTCCATGAAGTGGTCGATGGAGTTTCATCTGACACTCTACTCATAAATGCTGGTGTTCCGCAAGGATCTATTCTCGCACCAACACTATTTCTACTTCACATCAACGACCTGTTGAAAGCAACTTCATGTCCAGTACACAGCTTTGCCGATGATAGTACCCTCCATACCGCTTTCTCTTCCAGGGCCCCTATATCAGCCCGTGAAACCAGAAATGAACGAGGAAGAAATGTTAATAATATAAATATGGACTTAGCAACAATTCTCGAGTGGGGATCTAATAACTTGGTAGAATTCAATGCAAACAAAACACAAGCATGTCTTTTCTCTAGAAAAGCCGATCTCACTGTGCCTAACATAACTTTGTCAGGAGTAACCATACCACTGAAGTCATCCATATCGATGCTTGGTATTACTATCAGCAATAACCTTTCCTGGGAAAATCACGTGAGGTCCATTGCCAAAAGTGCATCCCAAAACTTGGTTTTGTTTCGTGCCAAGAGCTATTTCACCCCCACTCAGCTGCTTATGATCTATAAGGCACAGATCCGACCTGTCCTGGAATACTGTTCCCATATTTGGAGCGCGGCACCTAAACATATCCTGAGGCTATTGGATTCTGTCCAAAAAAGGGCAATTCGTCTCGTCGGTGATGCCTCGCTTACAAACTCGCTCACTTGTCTGGAACACCGTAGAAAAGTTGGCGATTTGTCTCTATTTTATAGATATTTTCATATGCGATGCTCTTCTGAAATATCAACAATCGTTCCTGCTTTGGCAGTCTCTTCGAGACTAACCCGTCAAGTTCAGTCATCACACCCCTTCGTGGTCACTTTGGAGACCTGCAGAACATCACTTTCCAAAGACTCGTTCATCCAATGAACAGCGAGGCTTTGGAACTCATTGCCTAGGGAGGTGTTCCCCGAGGCATACAACCTCCAGAAATTTAAGAAGAACACCAACTCCTACCTTCTTTCCCTTGGTTCCCACGATGTTCTCTGAACATTACAGGATATCCCTTTTCGTGGGAACCAGAACATAAAAAAAAAAATCAAGTAACAATTATCAATTAACAAGTAATGAAAGTGACGGCATTTATGCAAACAGAATTAACAATTAAAGTACAAATTAAGCAGGAGCACAAGTCAGAGATCCGATCTATTTAAATGAACCTTTTTATACAAAATAAAATAAAAAATCTATTGAAAATGCATAACCCATTTTATATTGAATGAATATCATTCACGTTTCACGTAATAGGTAAAACGAACTTTTTGTAAGCCACAATAAAATAATTTGAGAAAAGTTAGGTTAGTTTTCGTCATCGCGCTGACCAATCTACGGTCACATTAAAATTAAGGAAAATTGTCTATTAATAAGAATATTTATTTGCAATTAAACAGAAAACAGAGAAATGGCAAAATTTACATTATTCAAATAAAAAAAATTTTGATTGTGTAGAAAATATAAATTGAGTAAACTCTAAAGAATATTATATAAACTAAATCATAAGAAATAAGATAAACATAGGCAAAAAGCAACAAAATTTATTATGTATTAAAAAAAAAGAAAGTTCTATTTAAAATTCGACACCTTATATTGATGAATAACACATATTTAAAAATAGAGTCACATAAGTATACAATTATTCAAATATCAAATGACGCAAATATAAATTTACATATATATATAAATAAAAAGTCACAAATATATACATATATATACATACATATACACATATATACATATACACACACATATATACATATATACATACATACATATATATCTAGTAAAATCATTCAAATGTAAAAGTTCACAAAATAAAATCACACAATTATAGAATAAAAACTCGATTAGTATGTTTAAAATTGATGGAAATACTTTTTTTTTTATCTTTTGATTGGGTAAGGAATTATACAATTCGGGTCATATGATTCATGATGGATCTGTTGTAGAAACCTAATTTTTCCGGTCAAAGATTTCACTAATACTTCTACGAGGCTTACATGATATAAATCTATGAATAACTTTTTTCAATCGAGAAAGTGAATGGGTATTTTGTATATTTTCTGGTAAGGAGTTGAACACTGTTGGACCTAGAAAACGATAAGATCTCTGCCCTATAGTTTTGAGTGCAAATGGAATTGTATAATTATTTTTGTGGCGTGTGATGTAGTTATGGCTTGGCCTATTGAGTTTTTGTAAATCTTTATATTGATTCAAGACAAGTGTTTTATAAAATAATTGCCTCAAGTCGAATATAAATTTTTTTGGATAACTTCTACTGGACGCAAGTAAGTTTTTGATACTCCACCCCACCCTATTTGGCAGTATATTAGGTGACTTTGTACCAGACTATAATAAATGATTTTTTTCTGTTCTTGATTTAGCCTGTCTTTGAGCTGACGGAACTTATATAAAACAATTCTCAATTTTTTCACAAGGAGTTTCATGTGAAAGTCCCATCTTAAGTGAGAGTCTATGATAACTCCTAAATATTTTATATGTGTTGCTGAGTATATTTTGAATGTGCTTCGCAGTGTAATGAATTTGAAATTTGGTAAAGAAGATTTGTAGTTACAGAACGGTAGATAGTAGGTTTTTTTGAAGTTTAAGGAGAGCTGTTTGTAGTCGAACCAATCTTTTATAAATTCCAGGTCCCTCTCAGTTTGTTCTTTGACTTCCAACCATGTTTCCCCAGAATAAAAAACAGCAGTATCGTCTGCAAAACTAATTATTCTGCCACTAGCCCTATTGAGAATAATTCGTTGACGTATATGCAGAATAGTATTGGTCCTAGAACCGTTCCTTGCGGTACTCCACATTCAATTGTCTTTTTACTACTCATTATATTTCCTATTCTCACTATTTGTTCTCGATTTTCTAGATAAGATTCGAATAGATTCAATGTGTTTCCTCTCATTCCCATATTCTCTAGTGTTCTCAATAGGATTGAGTGGTTCACAGTATCGAATGCCTTCGACAAATCAATGAAGACTCCTATTGTTGGTTTGCTTTTATCAAGGCCATCGTAGATTAGGTCTGTAAGTTGTAATATTGCGTTTTGGGTAGATTTTCCTTCTTGAAAACCATATTGTGATTCGGATAATTTTTATATTTTTTGAGAAATGAGTTTAATCTAACTTTTATCAATTTTTCTATGATCTTGCTCAGGTTTGTTATCAAGGATACCGGTCTATAGTTAATCACTTCATCTCTACAACCATTTTTATATATAGGAGTAACTATTGATAGTTTCAAACACGATGGGAAGTGCCCCTTTTCCACTGCCTGGTTGAATATGTATGCTATCGGTCCTGCAATGTACTCAGCTATTAGTTTTAGTGTTTCACTTTTTATGTTGTCTATTCCGGGTGCTTTATGATTTTTTAGCTCCCTTATTGTATTTAAAACTTCTGTTTTACTTGCTGGATTGAGAAATATTGAGTTCATTCATTTATATATTGCCTAAATTCATAATTTGATGACCTTTTTATTCTTTTCGCTAGTTCTTTTCCCGTATCTATATAAGTGCTATTGAAAGTATCAACTATTTCATTCATATCATAGGTTATATCTCCTTTTTGATTTTTTATGGAATGTATTCCCACTTTTGGGTCCTCACAAAACATTTCATTTATATGTTTCCACAAGTTGCCAGCATTATATTTGTTTTCGTTGATTTTGTTTTTGTAGTATTCGTTTTGGTTTTTTGTATAAGTTTATTGAGAGTGTTCTTATAATTTTTGTATTCGGTTTTCAGGTCTATATTATTCGGATCTTTTTTCAACTGAAGGTACAAACAATTTTTCTTGTTTACCGACTTAATCAGAGATGTCGATATCCAGTCTTTCCTCTTTTTTTTATTTCCTTTTATTGGTATATGACTAGTGCATTGCTCAATTTCGTTTTGTAAAGTCATCACAAATTTCTCAGTCATTTTATCCAAGTCGTTCTCTAACATATTGTCTGACCAGTTTGTATTCTTTATTTTTTTCCACAAATTTTTTCTCATTGAAACGTTTTATAGTTTTTCTCTCATTAATTTTTCTGTAATTATTTTCATCAGTTATTATTTGGACAATGATGGTTGAGTGATCTGTTATGTCTGAGCAGGTTACGATAGGTATTATATTTTCAGTATTTTGGCCACTTTTTCTCATGAAGATGTGGTCAAGACAGGATTCTAGGCGTGTGGGTGCATTTATAAGAGGTATGTATCCATACTCTGCCATATTGGTTAAATAATCGTTAACATTATCGTCATTTTCGTCGAGAATGTCAATGTTGATATCTCCTACAAAAATATTATATTTATTTTTATTCTTTGTTTGGGATTCTAGGTGATTTTTTAGATTGTTATTCAAATGTTCGATACAAGTGGAGGGGGACCTATAAAAGGCGTTAATTAATATGGAATTCCCATGAAAATCAACTTCCAAGTTCAGTAAAACTGAATCATTGAATGGCAATAGTTCGTGGTTTTTATACATTTTAGTTTTAATATAAACAACAGTTCCATCATTCTGATTCAAGTTCCCTTCATTGTAAATCATTTTGTATCCTGGCAAATTGAATACACTAGTGTCTACAATTTTTCTCGTCTCTGTGAGTACAATTCGTGAGTACGATTTCGTCATCTATCATCACTAGTAGGGAAGTTAACAATCTTCAATATTCAGTTTCCAAATTTCACTTGTTTATGTATAATCGTTCCAAAAATAAGGGAGGGGCGAGCGGACTTCTGAGAAGCACTGTATATCAAACTTATTACAAACATAAAAATGTATCTAGTGAGAAGCAGCACTTTTCAATTAAGAACTCTTTTAGTCTATTTTTGAAAATTCTGACATTTGGTGCAGATTTTATTTCAGGATTCAATTTATTGTACAATTTGCACCCGATAAAATAAAAACTTTTTTGATAAAGTGCAGTGCAGTGAGAATTGGACTGTAACGTATTGCGGTAACGAGTGTTATGATCATGTTTTGGCAAGCACGTTGTAAAGTTTTTCCAATTACTATAGAACTATATACACACCTCCAAAATATATACGCTATATAGTGTCAGGATTTTAAATTTTTTCAAGAGTTCTCTAAAGCTAGTCCTCATATCAATATTGTCAATAATGCGTAATACGTATTTCTGTGAAATACTTCGACAAGTTCTTACTTACCACTTAATCACTGCCCAATCAAATTAATTGGTACCTTCTTCTATGAATACTTCGCGCTACAAGCGTTTTGAAACCAATTATACAACAAAAAAATTAAATCATTATCAGCGATGACTTAAATTTATTTTATACGTTTTAGTACACGGCGTAGATGAATGCTTGTCTTAAAAAGTTTTTTATTAGTTATTTTAGTTTTCCAATTCTTGAATCCATTACCTCTATCAAGTTTGGATCTTATACCCTCGAAACTCTGGGAATCATAGCTTGTCTGAAGAATACGTTGACAATCGGTATATTTCTCGTTTGTATATTTTTCTCCGATAGAAAACTTCCATAAGAGCATCATCATCCACTATCACGAACAACTGACTGAATGTTATACTGAAAAACCCACCACCGCCCTTAGTTCCTAAGGAATTCATGACAAGTTGTTTGATGCCATTGAGGGAACAATAATGTTCTTGGACATTCTCTTATTGATTATTCATTATTAGTGGCGAAAATACTTCACAAATACCGATACCAGTGAGTCCATTAAGAAAACATTTTACGTTTTGGTCAGTTGAATTACTGATAGTTGTATTTCGTAATTGCTTGTAATTTTTATACGCAAGGGAATAAATACACATTGACTTTTATATTATTATGCATGAATTAACAAAAAATATTTTGTCCCGATACGGCATGAAATCCAAAACAGGTAATAATGAAAATATCCTACAATAAAATTGTAAATTCTCTGCAGTGAGTCTTTGAATGTCACCGCACTGTATGCCTATCTGGACATTAATGGGTCTACGAGACAAGAACGTTAATAACGAATTTAATGCCTATTCTAAATCGTTTTCTATTTTTTATTTATCTCATTTGTGAGGGAATATTGGTTCCGATCACATTTTAATAATTCTTATGGAACTGGTGCGTGGGTCTCTCGACGAAACCCATTTGATGACTTGATAAAATTTTATGGCCATCGATAATTCAATCGCCGAACATAATGAGAGGCAACTCCGAGAAATATCTATCGATATGATTCGATAGGTTTAATTCTTTCGTCGATTAGAATCGGGATAATTTCAGGTGGTTTGGTGTTGAGTGCTTTTTATTCTCGAAAGTAAACCGTAAAAAATCTAATATGGGATTTTGATAAGGAATTCACTGTTTACCTCCCATTGAGCCTGAAAATCATGAAAATGAAAAATATACGCGTGACTGTGTTTATACAGGGTGAGTCAAAAGTACTTTGACAAACTTCAGGAGGTGATTCCTTACAATATTCTAATATGAATTGTCCAAGTAACTATATGTCCGGAAACGCTTCGTTTCCAAGATACAGGGTGTTAGAGTTTTATTTTTATTTTCGTTTTTTTTTCAAATAACTCTCGGAATACTAATCTTAATTAAACGAAAATTGGTATTGAAAGGTTATTTGAGGTGCCAAATTCGAATCTGATGTTATTATTGCTTTTACTTGTAGGGGGCGCCACCTACATGTCTTTTTCTTTTTTGAAGATTCAGAACTTTTTTGAGCGTACTTCTAGCACATTTTTCAGTTAAAAAAGCAATTCCTTCAAAATATCTACGTAAAAAAGCTACCTCTGTTACAAGACGCTATGAGCAACCGTTTTCTAGATATTTGGACTTGAAAATTTCAAGTGGATTATTTGATAATCGATGCGTGTTGAAGTTATTACCATTATTTTGCATTTTTCACAAGAATCCTTAGGAAATGAATTTGACGTTTAAATAAGTAGTTTTGGTTATTACATATTATGTGACAGTTAAACGTTTTGTTGTTTTGTTAAAGTTTCTGTGAGTTTTAAAACACTAATTTTGTAAAAATGGATTTATTAGGCAATAATGCTCATTTAGCCGATATGTATTTCGTGTTTATGGCCGGATGACAATGCGCGCGAAGCAAGACGTATTTACCAGGAGCGATTTCCTAATCGAGTATTGCCTTCAGCTCCAACATTAACCAGTCTCCACCGTCGTTTGGCAGAAACAGGAAGCTTCAAGAGGGCAGCTGATATTATTAGAAGACCACGAGCAGTCCGAACCCCAGAATTGGAAGATGCTGTTTTGAACGCTCTCGAAGAGAATCCAGAAACAAGTACAAGAATAATTGCTGAAGCTCTCAATTCTACTCAGTCCACAGTTTGGAGAATTATCTACGATCAACAATTTTATCCATACCATATTCAAAGGGTACAAGCTCTTTTGCCACGAGACTTTCCCCAACGCATTACTATGTGTCAGTGGTTTTTGAGAAAATTGGCTTGAAATCCTAAATTTTTGAGATGTGTACTCTTCACGGACGAGGCAAACTTCTCCCGAAATGCTATCACAAACTTTCATAACAACCATGTTTGGGCTCTGGAAAGTCCGCACGCAGTTAGTGAAAGACATTATCAGTATCAATTTTTTGTAAATTCGTATCCGCATGTGGTTTATGCAGTATGGGGCTCCGACCCATTTTAGCGCTGTAGCCACCTGTGTGAAAACAGCAGCTAAAAGATTGCAGCCAATTTGCCGAAGATTGCCGAACGATCAGTGGCGTCGGACTTAAAATTTATTCGGGGTTCAGCGAAGATGTGAAAAGTATTATCCTCACAAAACGAAAAATCGTAAAATACTTATGAATTACTTTAAGAATGATTCCCAATACCTTTCAATCAAAAAAAAATAATTCTGCATCATGGTGGGATTATAATGTGCCAAGCTGAAATCTGTCTCAACGAAAGTGGAAACATATTATTCTTCCTTATACATAGAATCATTTCGTGTGGAAAAAAAAATTTCCATTACTTGCAGAGGGGGTAAAATACCAACCCTAATTTAAAAAAAAACTATTTCGGGTTAAGACCTAAAACTGCCCAACGAAAGTAACAACAGATCATTCTTGACAATGCAGAGAATAATTTGGTGTGGAAAAAAATTCTTGCATTACTTGCAGAGGGGGTAAAATACCAACCCTACTTAAAAAAAAAATATTTCGGGGATAAGACTTGAAACTGCCCCAACAAAAAATATCACAGATGCATTACTTGCAGAGGGGGTGAAATACCAACCCCAACTAAAAAAAAAATATTTCGGGGGCAAGACCAAAAACTGCCCCAACCAAAGTATCCACAGATCATTCTTGACGATGCAGTGATTCATTTGCTGTTGAAAAAAATTCTTGCATTACTTGCAGAGGGGGTAAAATACCAACCCCAACTTAAAAATAAACGATTTCGGGGGTAAGACCAAAAACTGCCCCAACAAAAAATTCCACAGATCATTCTTGACGATGCAGAGAATCATTTGTGTGGAAAAATTCATGCATTACTTGCAGGTGCCATACCCACCTTAAAAAAAAACTATTTCGGAGTTAAGACCTAAAACTGCCCCAACCAAAAAATTCCACAGATCATACTTGACGATGCAGAGAATCATTTGGTGTAGAAAAAAATTCTTGCATTATTTGCAGAGGGGGTAAAATGCCAACCCTAATTGAAAAAAAAACTATTTCGGGGGTAAGACCTGAAACTGCCCCAACAAAAGTATTTACAGATTATTCTTGACGATGCAGAGAATCATTTGGTGTGGAAACAAATTCTTGCATTACTTGCAGAGGGGGTGAAAAGTTGGGGTTGTTCCCCCCCTCGAAGTAAGCAAGAATTTTTTCCAACAGCAAATGAATCTCGCTTCGGTAATGAGACTTTTCAATATGAAGAATTTTTTACTGCCAAATGATTCTCTGCATCGTCAAGTATGATCTGTGATTATTTTGTTATGGCAGTTTTAGGCCTTACACCCGAAATCCATTTTTTAATTATGGTTGGTATTTCACCCCCTCTGCAAGTAATGCAAGAATTTTTTTCCACACCAAATGATTCTCTGCATCGTCAAGAATGATCTGCGGATACTATCGTTGGGGCAGTTTTAGGTCTTAATCCCGAAATCGATTTTTTTAAAATTGGGGTTGGTATTTCACCCCCTCTGCAAGTAATGCAAGAATTTTTTTCCACACCTAATGATTCTCTGCATTGTCAAGAATGATCTGTGGATACTTTCGTTGGGGCAGTTTTAGGTCTTAACCCCGAAATAGTTTTTTTTTAAATTGGGGTTGGTATTTTACCCCTTCTGCAAGTAATGCAAATTTTTTTTCACACGAAATGATTCTATTTATATGGAAGAATAGTATGTTTTCACTTTCGTTGAGACAGATTTCAGCTTGGCACATTATAATCCCACCATGATGCAGAATTATCATTTTTTGGATTAAAAGGTATTGGGAATCATTCTTAAAGTGATTCATAAGTATTTTACGATTTTCCGTTTTGTGAAGGAGAAAATGAGAATAATACTTTTTACATCTTCGCTGAACCCCAAATAAATTTTAAGTCCGACGCCACTGATCGTTCGGCAATCTTCGGCAAATTGGCTACTATCTTTTAGCTGCTGTTTTCACACAGGTGTTGTAGCCAGGGAATTCCTTAGCACTGTCTATCCAACTCGATGGATCGGTAGGGGTGTAGAAGAACCTAACCAGGCGTGGACACCAAGGTCCCCAGATCCAAACCCGCTAGATTTTTATTTTTGGGGACATTTGAAGTCACCACTTCATAATACTCCAGTAGCGAAAGAGGAAGATCTAAGAATCCGAATAGTAGACGCCTGTGAAACAATAAGAAACACACCAATTATTTTCGAGCCGGTACGATATTCAAATACTAGAAGACTGAAGCCTGTATCTTTGCTGAAGGTGGACACTTTGAACAATTTATTTGAATACAATTTGGTTTCCTTTATTTTATTTTATTCAACATGTTCATAATTTCTTGAAATAAAATGTTGATATTTCTTGCAAATGTTATTGAAACAAATAAACATTTTGCACCCTGATACAAAAATAACTATTTCAAACGAGTAAAAATGAATAGAATAGGTTGCGCCCCCTACAAAAAACCAAAACTACTTACTTACACGTCAAATTCATTTCCTAAGCATTCTTGTGAAAAATGCAAAATAATGGTAATAACTTCAACACGCATCGATTATCAAAAATCCACCAAATATCTAGAAAACAGTTGCTTATAGCGACTTGTAACAAGGGTAGCTTTTTTACGTAGATATGACAGAGAAATTGATTTTTTATTGAAAAATGTTCTCAAAAAAGTTATGAATCTTCAAAAAGAAAAAGACGTGTAGGTGGCGCCCCCTACGAGCAAGAGCAATAATAACATCAGGTTCGAATTCGGCACCTCAAAAAACTTCTCAATACAAATTTTCGAAAAAAATACGAAAATAAAAATAAAACTTCAACACCCTGTATCTTCGAAACGAAGCGTTTCCGGACATACATTTATTTGGACAATTCATATTAGAATATTGTGAGGAATCACCTCCTGAAATTTTTCGAAGTACCTTTGAATCACCCTGTATACCACTCGTGATATACATTTTGGGTAGAGTATACTTTGATATTTTTCTACCAGTATTGTTGCAGAAATACCACTCGACCAAATTTCTTTGAGAAAATTGCTCTAGTGCATGTTTTTTTATCGAAAAATACCTACTGTTTTTCACATTCAGACGTTCTTTTATTTATAGAAAACCGACTTGATTTCTTAAAATGTTATATTTTCGTGACATGAGGGCATTTGTCAGTATAAAACAGCGACAAAACACTTCAAAGCTCATTTTATTGATTGACTTTATGAAATTTTGAGCCGTTTAATTGTTAATGAGGTGAATTTTCACTCTAAAATACAAAAACTGGTTACAATTATCCATATCAGTAAGTATCACTGCATGAACTTGATATTCAATGTTTATTAAATTGTCTTCCCAACTGTAACTAACCATTAATATTATTTCCTGGAAACAAGTTTCAGTTAACATGACTTGTCAATTTATACCAACGTATTAATGACGTAACAATTATGCGATTTCTATTGTTGAGTGAAAAATTCTTAGAGAACACCTGCTTATTACTAGAGGCTCCCACGCATGCATTTGATACACTCGGTTAATCGCACTTTTTCCTTGTTCGCTTGTTACTGCATGACCTTACGTTTGTGTTTCTTGAAATGGAATACGGCAGTTTACCAATTTTGTAATTGATTTATACATATAGTGGATAATCAGCTATTGCATAATGTTTTGAAGAATGGTAAACACGAATGATTATTTTTTATTTGATAAAAAAAAATTGTTTCTTGACAGTAGTCGAACAATGCTGGGCAACAACAATAAAAACAACGGCAAACTCCAAAACGGCAACTTTGGGAATTGAAAAAAATACCTCAAATGGTTCTTTTACGGACTTGTCCGTAAAGTGTCGTCATAGCAACAAACTGAATTTTATTCATTCATAAAACATAACTGAACATTAACGGGTGTTTATAAATACCATAAAAACTATGGACCGAAAATATTCTGCCACAGAAAAGCTATAAATTTTTATTTTTACAGAATGAAATTGTGTATGGTTATTGTTGCGGTAGGTATCAATTCGTTGTTCGAATAAATTTATTTTTGATTCGTTTATTAATTTGACGGCTTCATTTCTGGCTTGTTCATAGAGAATCCAATCTAGGTACTTCCTCCCCATTGGTCAATACAAGTATTCTTTATGCTTAATTCCATTTATTAATTACTGTTTATGATTTTCGTCTACGTTTCTTGAAATAATGAGTGCATATCAAATCAATAGAAAAAAAAAATTATTAATAAATATATATTGTTATGATAAGAAATATTTGTTCAATGTAAAGAGAATAAAAAGTTATATAATGATACTTATATATCACATAAATACCTGCTATGTTAGTTTTGCAATTTTTCTATACATTTTGCTTTTCTGGAACCTTGTACTATTTTCTAGTCGACGCAGATGTCTCAAGAGTTCAGCAGTGGAGCTTTTCTATTGTCATAAGTATTGCTAACATTTCACAACCTATAAAAAATATAGAAATCAAAATTTATGAATAAAGCTTTAGATCTCAAGTAGAAAAAAATTATATTCAAGTTGGAACATCCTGTATGATAAAATCAAATCAGAAGGAAACATGACAGCGACATGTCAAAATATTTCGATGGAAAATGATAAAATATGAAATTTTGAGTACAGAAAATTGTCAGATATTAATTTTAACAAACTCTGTATATATTAAAAATGTAAATTGATATTATATCCATAGAATAGTTTAGAATTAGGAAAAGTGTACAAGAAAGTTAGTAAAAACCTTAAATTTGTGAGTAATACCAGAAAATAATGGTTGCCAGGAAGAAAAATAACGAAGTTTCTTAGGGAGATGAAAATTATGTTTGAAAGAAAGCCGTAACAAATTTGGCTAATCAATAAATACAAAAATACACCAAGAACAGTAGCAAATCAACCATTTGACAATCTAGAACATGCCCAGAAACCAATAGGCGTAGAAACTACCAATAAAAATCACTTACCTTCAGAATACAGCAAAATTCCCATCCGTGACGTTGCCAACAACAAGGGGACCCTGCCACAGTGAATCTGCAAACTCCAATGGCCAGAGAAAACTTCCAGGATTCACGAGAATACTCAAGAGAGACGAATAACAGGTATCTTTTAACCCAGAACTTAACAAAGTGAGCGTATTCGTGTCAGACATTTCTTTCGGGTACTTTTGATGACTTTTATCGACTGATTTGAACGTTGTTTCTAATTCATGCTCATAATTATATTTACTAGTTACTTTATTGCGAATGAGCAAATGTTTCGACATTTCAATTTCCTTGGTTGATCAAAATATTGAAATTAAGATAGATTTCGCAGGCTAGGTGTATTTGAGGACTCATTTCCAATAGAAGAATAACTATTTGACTATTTTATGGATTAATTATTTATTTTTTGATCACATAACCACAAATACTTTCATAAAACAGTACATTGAATACTGACTTCAAGCAGAGCAACAAGAGGGCACCACTGAATCCTACCATGAGAAGGAAAAATATCATATTTCCATAGACGTACCGACTGAGCTCAGCTAAGGTGGAAGAATACAGGTAAAAGAGTATTTGAAAAAGATTAAACAACATAGTCGGATATTTTATTACTGCATTTGAAAGGTATATCTTTTCAAAATTTTCAAATAAAAATAAATCATTTAATCAAACTTATCATAGCGAATGGAATATATTTTATTAATTAAAAATAATATAAATCAAAATACTAGAAATAATAATAATAATAGCAGCATCATAACAATATATAAATAGATTACTGACGACAAAATTCATAAACTCGACGATATCAAACTAGTTGAATTGATGCTGATGACTGATTCCAATGCGAAAGTGAAAGCTCCAGAAAAACTTCAATGAAATAAATATATCCAATTCATACTATACCTAGTGGGTGCGTATTCCCTGGTGGACATTTTACTTTTCTATTGAATACGTTTTCTAGAATATAGCAGTGATCAAAATTCTTGGTACAGTTAATTAGCGGAAGAGATATTTTAATTGCATTAATAAACCTAAACATCCAACACCTGATATCAGAAAGTATCATGATTCACCTCGATATGGTGCAGAAAAAATTCCATAACACAAAGATATACCCATTAATTTGAAATAAAGAGAATAAGCGTGCATTTATCAAATTCCTGTTGTCTCAACTCGCGATACTTTCAGTTCTATCGGCCGAATAAGGCGTTTACAAAAACGAATACCCAATGAGTAATTACGAGAACAACACTTGATCGGACTGTATCTAATAGTTGAGATAATAAAAGCAGAGCACAGTGCTCGAATGTGCTTGCGTTTGCTTCCCACTCACGTGACCACACTGCTATAAATTATAGCAACATCGAATGGTCATTAATGATTGGGTGGCAATGCCTTACCTGTGCTGCGGTGTGGTCCTCTTCTCTAGAATGGAAGAAAGACCGGGACACAGTTTACATGTACATTTACACATTCTGGAATAATTTAACTTCGACGTTTCTATCCCCTGACTGGGGCATGAATAGAAAAGGGGTATATGTTGCTTTAGGATAACGATGAGGAAAGTTTTCCCCCAAAATTACAATTTCGATGTATTTATTCATATACAGGGTGTTATGTAATAAGTGTCCGATATTCCACTGGACGATTCCTCAGTTATTTATAAGATGAAAAGTTCATATAAGCAAGGGTCCGCAAGGCCTTTATTTTTGTTATACAGGGTGTTGGAAATTTATTTTTATTTTGGGTTTTCCTGAATAATTTTTCAAATAATGTCGAAATTCGGACGAAAATTGGTATTTGGGGATTTTTTAATATGAGAAGTTCAAATTTGTTTTTAGTTTGGCCCTTAATTGTGGAGGCGCCGCCTACAGGTTTTGTCTCTTTGGGGAGTCACAACTTGTCGTGCATGTATGTATCACATTTTCTAGGAGACAAAATCGATTCCCCTATTATTTTAAGGTGAAAAAGGTATGTTATTCAAAAGTTGCTACGAGCAGCCGTTTTCGAGATATTTTGATTTAAAATAATCGTTGCATGTATTTGTCAAAAAATTAAACAATTTTGAAAACTTATTTTTTATTCATATAGAAACATTTCAAACGCTTATTTTTAAACAACAATAAACAACGGAGCACTAGATATAAATATAAATCAAAATCACGATAAATGTTCGAAATGTCCACTTCCTGCCTGTATGCACGCATCCAATCTTCTTCTCATCGATACGCGCACTCTTTGGAAAATTCCTGGAGTATTTTGAATCGTTCTACAAGAGTTAATTATTCGAATACTTAATTGTTCTTCATTTTGAATAGGTGTCTGGAAAATTAAGGATGTTAGATGTCCCCACAGGAAAAAATCCAAACTGTTGAGGTCTGGTGACCTAGGGGGCCATGGTTGAGGCACTCCTCGACCTATCCAACGGTTGCCAGAAGTTTGATCTGAAAAATTCTCGCGCTTGGATGCTGAAATTGCTGGGGCACCGTCATGCATAAACCACATTTCATTTCGTACACTAAGCGGCACATCTTCCAGTAAAATAGGCAAATCTTCTTCAAGCACATGACGATATCACTCCCCGTTTAATCTTCATGGAATGAAGAATGGACCTATAAAATAATCTCCAAGGATTCCTGCCCACACGTTAAGACAGAACTGTTCTTGGGAATGTGATTCCTGTGTCGCATGGGGGTTTTCTTCTGACAACAAATGATTGTTGTGGAAATTGCGTGTAGCGTTGAGTGAGGAATTCGCTTCGTCGGTAAACAGGATTTGATTTCCAAATGAAGGACTTTGAATAAGGCAATGGAGGAATCAACGACAGAAGTTGATACGTAGCGGAAAGTCACGATTGAATATGGTAGGGATATAACAAATAATCAATTATCATTTTCCATAGAAGAATATGATTAATGTTTGACGTCAGCGCTATTTTTCTGGAGCTTGTTTCCGGGTGTTCTCCTACCAGATTAAAAACTGCTTCCTCGGTTTCTGGGGTTCTTACCGTCCGATGTTCACCCCACAGATTTCTCAAAACTTCCTGTTTCCCTTAACCGAACGTGAATTCTTGGAAAACTCCTTTGGGCGCGATTTTGACCCACTTTAAACGGTCAGATTTCATTCAAACTTTGTAGATTTATCGAGGACCGATGATAATGCACTAATTTGATGAGATTATTACATTTTTTAATTTGCAAAAAAATAATAAAAATAATAATTTAAAGAAACTAAAAAAACACGCTTTTATAAATAAACCAAACTGAAAAGTAGAACATAAATAATAGAAAAAAAAACTGAAAAACACGCTTCCATAGAAAACCAAACTAAAAAAATTTAATTTATTTAAAAAAAAGCGGGGGGGCATGGTATCGCCTCGGCCAACAATCACCTGTGATCTGAGACATTTCTTACTTCACTGCCCTATATAATTATTGATACCATGCACCCCACGCTTTTTAAAAAAATAAAATAAATTTTTCTTATTTTCTATTTTTTTAGTTTGGTTTTCTATAAAAGCGTGTTTTTTAGTTTTTTTAAACTATTATTTTTGAAGTAGGAATTGTGCGGTTCGGATAACGCTCCTTATACTAGACGTTTGTATAAGGAGCGTTATATGCATTTCCGTTAGCAAGTCGGTATGTAAAATGTATGTCAGCATTGCATTGGTAAAGTTTACCATTTTTTAACAAATAATCACAATAATAATAAATAAACCTATTCAACTGTGAGTCAAGATATTATTTTTGACATGCCAACACAAAAAAACATTGGAATAAACTTATTAGCCTACTTGACTCTTTTATTTTCAAAGAGTTCGCGAATCAATGAGAAGAAAATTGGATGCATCGATTAATTTAAAACAAAATATCTCGAAAATGGCTGCTTGTAGCGCCTTTTGAAAAGCATACTTTTTTCACGAAAAATTAATGATAGAGAAATCGATTTTTCTTCTAGAAAATGTGATACATGCACGACAAAGTTGTGACTCCCCAAAAGAGACAAATACCTATAGGCGGCGCCCCCTACAATTAAGGGCCAAACTAAGACCAAATTTGAATTTCTAATTTGAAAAAATCCCCAAATACCAAATTTCGTCCGAATATCGACATGATTTTGAAAATTATTAACGAAAATCCAAAATAAAAATGAATTCTTAACACCTTGTTTATCAAAAATGAAGGCCTTGCGGACCCATGCTCATATGAACTTTTCACCTTATAAATAACTGAGGAATCGTCCTGTGAAATATCGGGCACTTAATACATAACACCCTGTATAGATACACCTACAGACATTTTTGTAATAGGGAGTTTAGAAACTTCACCTGAGCTCGAGAAAGCTTGTGTTGTGTTTTCATCATGATCCGTTTTAGGTGAAATTCGTTTGCCTAAAAAAAGAATCTTATATACCGGGTGTTGGATTTAAGAATTGGAATATTTTTCAATATTTCCTTCTCTCCCATCACTTCCGGTTTTACCGGAAACGACCCCAACTTGGGAATTCCAAATGGAATACCCTGTATTTTTACTTTTTGGAACGTAGTTCCTTATCGCGCGTTGCGAACGGGGGCTAGACGGAATAAATTAAGACCAAATGTTGTAACGAGACTTTCGCTATGGTTGTAAAGCCGTGCGGCGTGCGTGTGTTTCTCTGTCTCTCTCTCTCTCTCTCTCTCTCATAGAAAGCAAGCCAGTTATTTTCGTTTCGTCTTTCTATTTCACAATTAACAGTGTGGTGTCGCGACGATTATTTTTGTTGAGTGTATACAGGTTTTTTGTACATAATAAATGATAAAAAATAATAACAATAATGAATCCTGACAGTGTTTCTGCACAAGTTCCGGATATTGCTGATGGAGTTAGGTAAGTAGAGATTTTATACAGACAATAATAAATGCTCATGTATTTTTAGCAAGTACGCATTATAACCTCTCTTTACTATTGTGCTAACCAAGTCATACGCGTTATAATCTCTCCATTATTGTGTGTTTAGCAAGTGTACGCGTCATAACTTTAATAAATTTAAAAGCAAATTATATTTTAATATTACAATATCAATGCGTATGTATTTAGCAAGCCGTGCGTGTTCTAACCTAAACGCTGTTGTGTTTACGAAGTCGAGAGAGTATATATATATACACTCTGTTGTGTTTACAAAGTCCCGGGCATCTATGACGTGTACGAAAGAATAGACAGACAGAGTGCATATATATATATATAAAATATTATTATAACTTAAAAAAAAAAAATATTACAATTCCTTCATTAATTAATCGAAAGGAACTTCGTTCCATCCATGTGTCCCTTGACACCTCTCAAGTTTTTTGGTTCTAGGGACGATTCGATTAGTACATTCGATTTTTCGAAAGCATTTTTATTTTTGCATTTAGAGTGCGTTGGGCCCATTTCAACCAATCAAATGGACATGAATGGTGAGTAAAAAATATTTGATAATTCCAAAACCACTAATTGTAAAAAAAAAGTAATTTTTCCAAATTTATTTTTTTTTTTTTATGTTCTGGTTCCCACGAAAAGGGATATCCTGTAATGTTCAGAGAACATCGTGGGAACCTAGGGAAAGAAGGTAGGAGTTGGTGTTCTTCTTAAATTTCTGAAGGTTGTATGCCTCGAGGGAACACCTCCTAGGCAATGAGTTCCAAAGCCTCGCTGTTCGTTGGATGAACGAGTCTTTGGAAAGTGATGTTCTGAGGTCTCCAAAGTGACCACGAAGGGTGTGATGACTGAACTTGACGGGTTAATCTCGAAGAGACTGCCAAAGCAGGAACGATTGTTGATATTTCAGAAGAGCATCGCCAATGAAAATATCTATAAAATAGAGACAAATCGCCAACTTTTCTACGGTGTTCCAGACAAGTGAGCGAGTTTGTAAGCGAGGCATCACCGACGAGACGAATTGCCCTTTTGGACAGAATCCAATAGCCTCAGGATATGTTTAGGTGCCGCACTCCAAATATGGGAACAGTTTTCCCAGGACAGGTCGGATCTGTGCCTTATAGATCATAAGCAGCTGACTGGGGTGAAATAGCTCTTGGCACGAAACGAAAACCAAGTTTTGGGATGCACTTTGGCAATGGACCTCACGTGATTTTCCCAGGAAAGGTTATTGCTGATAGTAATACCAAGCATCGATATGGATGGCTTCAGTGGTATGGTTATTCCTGACAAAGTTATGTTAGGCACAGTGAGATCGGCTTTTCTAGAAAAGACATGCTTGTGTTTTGTTTGCATTGAATTCTACCAAGTTATTAGATCCCCATTCGAGAATTGTTGCTAAGTCCATATTTATATTATTAACATTTCTTCCTCGTTCATTTCTGGTTTCACGGGCTGATATAGGGGCCCTGGAAGAAGCGGTATGGAGGGTACTATCATCGGCAAAGCTGTGTACTGGACATGAAGTTGCTTTCGACAGGTCGTTGATGTGAAGTAGCACTAGTGTTGGTGCGGGACTGGATCCTTGCAGAACACCAGCATTTATGAGTAGAGTGTCAGATGAAAGTCCATCGGCCATTACATGGAGAACCTGTTTGAGAGAAAACTAGCAAGCAGAGAACACAGCTGAGGGGCAAGCCATAAGACGGAAGCTTGCGAGGAGTCCCTGGTGCCAAACTCGATCGAACGCCTTGGAGATATCTAATGCCACAGCTAAAGTTTCTCCATACTTTTCAATAGATAGCTGCCATATATGTGAGACGTAACCGAGCAGGTCACCAGTTGATCTCTGATGGCGGAAGCCATATTGCCTATCGTTGACAATTCCTGAGTCTTCCAGATATTTCATGAGCTCGATGTTGATGGCTTTTCCATGACCTTTGAAATAATAGATAGCAGTGCGATGGGGTCTGTAGTTGCTAGGTAGGGCCTTTTGCCTTTTAGGGACTGGCTGTACTCTTGCAATTTTCCAATTGGACGGAAATACCCCCAAATTGTAAGAGTGGTTGAACAACTTGCAAGAACAGGTGTTAGTTCAGGGCACATTTCTTGAGAACAATCGGCGGAATTCCGTCAGATCCACAAGCTTTGTTGGTGTTGAGGCCCAGTAAAATCTTTCTGATAGTTCGTTGGCGAAAGGTGATCTCAGGCATGTGACTGTCAATAGGTGTAATGTTCGGGGTTGTTTTCCCGATGAATCAGAGTGGAATTTCCAGCAAATAGGTGCGCAAAGATATTGGCTTTTCCTTGGCAGTCGTTGCTAGTGTTCCATCTTCTTTGGTTAGGGAAGAAATGAGCTGGTGAAGTTTCTTCCCACAGCTTACGAAAGACCAAAATGAACGGGATCCGTTAGGACATTCAGCAAGTTTTGATCTTATTTTGGCTTGTGGGCATCTTTTGAGGCATTCTATTGTCTCTTTACATATGCCTCTAGCCTCGACATATACTGCTCTGGGCTCAGGGCCCGGATTTTTTAGCCATCGATGGTATGCTGCCTGTTTGGAAGCCACAGCTCTAGAGCAGTTTCTGTTGAACCAGGTCTTATCGGATGATGTTCTTCTTTCGGTATTCGGTATGTAAGTTTGCATCCCCAACATGATGATTTCAGAAATTGTCTCAGCACATCGTGTTGGATCTACTGAAGAGAAACAAACTCTCTTCCATGAAACGCTGAGAAAACATGCGAAGACCTTCCCAGTCGGCCGAATTGTAATGCCACATGAGACGGGTGGTATTGTGCAGCTCGATGGTAAATGGAAAGAGCATGTTGTGGAGATGAGGGTGTGGTCAGAGTTTCCAAGTGGGGCACAAACTTCTATTCTATACGGGTCAGGATTGGTGGTGAGGAAAAGATCTAGTGTATTGGCAGACTGGTTGTTGACATCAGGGATGAGGTTGGTAGCTCGACCAGTTGTTCTAGACCATGAGTGATGGCGAAGGCCTCGGCTTGACGACCGCATCATCTGTTTTGTTAGAGAATTTGAGCCAGGCAGCGTTATGTACATTAAAGTCTCCATGATTATGGTTTCAGCTGTTGGATGGTTCTCCTGAATGTAGTCCAGTTTGAGTGATAAAAACTCAAAGAGGTCGTTATATGAAGGTTCATTAGGTGATAGGTAAAGGCAGCAGAGGAACTTAGTCAGTTTGGTATCAGATAGCTTGAACCACATCACATCAAAGTCTTTCGGTTCCAAACTCTCTTCACGCTGGCATGAAAGGTTAGCCTTGGCGTAAAGGCAGACTCCACCTTTGAACCTGAATCGAGAATGGAGTTCGTAACCAGGACAAAGCATATGGACCTTGTTGGTGGACGAGTTTACTTGTGTTTCTGTTAGAGCCAGAATATCCGGTTTTTCCGTCTGTAGGTGATGGTGGACGTCATTGATGTTCTTGTTGAGTCCGCGGATGTTGCAAAAATTAATTTTTAGACATATTTCCCAGATTATAATTTTTACCACGAATCCATCTAAGGTTTCGAATTGAAAATCAGATGGATAATAATCCTTATACACTTATTATTTAAAAAGTATACTCGGGATACAAAATTGAACGAAACCAGATTCATAACTTCAATTTTACAAGCAAAACGAAAGTTACAATTATTTTGCGAAAAAATCAATTTTAAAATGAGCCAAACAATTCGAAGGCACCTTAACTCGGAAGTTAACATTGAAATTCTTGATGAAAGGCTCTGTACTATAATACATATTTCTATTCCGCAAACATCTCCAAGTAGGTCTTCACAGTGCTCTCTCAATTTTTCAGATTTATTAACATTCTCATTTCTCTTATCGCAGGGACGGATTTATATCTACATAATATTATTTGTTAAAAAAAACTTCTGAAGTAAGGAAAAATAATCAGGTAGGTGATTGTGAATTGATTATTTTATTGTACCTGGATCAGGAAATTGCAGAGCATACTTTGAGCATACTTAAGCGTTGCCCATTGTTAGGTGCTAATCATATTAACAGTCACTAAGCTGGTACGAAATATCTTTGAACCAACTTTCCAGAGTTATTGGTTATATTTGGACCAATAGATATCTTCCTTATTTGAAGAGCTAGAAAAATGTTTGAATCAGGAAAGTTGTAGCATTTTTTCTGATCCGCCAGGAAATGAAATAGAAAAACAATTGAACTTCGCATTACAAAATTATGATATCAACTTTTGTTTTTAATAATGGGACACCCAGTATATTATTGCATTTTTGGGTTCTCCGGAAAATTCTAGATATGTTTGATTTATTATGTCCTATATCTACTAGCACATTCCTATCTGAATTTTTCATGAGCTATCCAATGACATCAACTTCAGATTTAACCTCGTACGCCTATGGAATACGGCGAATACGACTTGGTTTTATTACTCTCTCAAATTTAGGAATAGAGTATAGGAAAATTAGCCAGAAGATTACAAATTAGTCCAAGAGCGGATCTAGTCAACTTTTCTAGGGAGGGGGTAAGACATAGTCAGATTCAGAGGGTGTCCCCAATTTTGGAAAAAAAATAAATATACTTGTTTTAAAATAAATATTGTATAACACGAAACATAAAAACGATTTATTAATTTATCAGTTATCGTTTTTTAACACCAATTAATACATTTTTGTCTGCATTCTCAATTTGGGTTAAGGTTTAAAATGTATTCAATGTACATTGCATACTTTAAACCTTAACCCAAACTAAGAATTTAAAAATGGCTTAATTAATAACGGTTTCCAATGGAAAAACTTGAAACAAAAAAAAATCAACTAATAACAAATTCAGTACGAAACTATATAGTCTAATCAACAAGTTCAAAAACGTGTTAAATAGATATAAAGCTCCTAAAAATATGAGCGATAGCTCATTCGATTCAGAATGACGTCTAGAAAAATGTTTTTCAAGGGTTTATTAGCACGTACAAAATTGCGATTGTTATTAACAAAATAAGATTAAAAAAAGAAGGTATTTCGTTTTTCGTTAATAATTTCTAAAATAATAATATTTAAGGAATTATGAGAAAAGATCCAGAAAGAGGAGGATATTTCCGATAGAAAAGTCCCGGAACTCTATCTCTATTATTTATAATTTTTTTTTAACGCTGAAACTAGGGCTCCGCGAGGTTATATCACCTGAAATAATTTTTTCATAGTATTAAATAACAATTTAAAAATTTTAATGAATAATGGTGTAATCTAGACACTTGAACGAAAAAAACCCTGGGTAGAAAAAAAATTTCATGTCGATTTTTCAAAAGTTACACCATTGTTAATTAACTAATTTTTTTCCAATCTCTGCTTTTATAAATTACGACACAAAAGTTTAAATAATTGGTCTATAAAATTTTCGCTTCGTGGAGCTCTTTTCATTTAGGTACTCAATAAAGCAATGCAAAAAATGTTTATTGAAGTTTATTATTTTCTTAATTATAATTTTTTTTAATTAACAAAAAATAAAATTTCTAAAAAATGTTATCAACAAAATTTTTTTTCAGTAATATCTTATTGCTGTTTTTGCATCTAATATAGGTATTAATCAACATCAATCATTTGTTAAGAAATTGTTTATAAACAGACTATTTTGGGATTTTTGAAAAAAAATTTTTCACCATCTCATTGCATAGGTAAAATTGTGATTTAAAAAAAAATTCTTAAATAAATTTTTTTATTGTTTATAATCGTTTTTTTTTATATTTCAATTGTTCAAATAATTAGTTAAGGGATTATTCCATTCTTGAAAATCATCATTGACCTTTTCCAATAAATTAACAGAGAAATTTTTTTTTATAAATAATTTCATTGTTTATAATTAAAAATTTGTTTTACAAATAATATTAACCTTTATTTTTTTTGGAAATTTAAAAAAAAAAAAATTAAATAATAATAAATGATAAAAAATACAAAAAAAAAATTCTAAAAAATGTTATCAACAAAATTTTTTTTCAGTAATATCTTATTGCTGTTTTTGCATCTAATATAGGTATTAATCAACATCAATCATTTGTTAAGAAATTGTTTATAAACAGACTATTTTGGGATTTTTGAAAATCATCATTGACCTTTTCCAATAAATTAACAGAGAAATATTTTTTTTTATAAATAATTTCATTGTTTATTAACTTAAAAATTTGTTGTTATCAAATAATATTAACCGTTATATTTTTTTTCGGAAATTTCAGAAAATAACAAAAACAACTATATATAACAAAGTATAGAAAAAAATAAAAAATAATAATAATAATAATAAATGATAAAAAATACAAAAATTTTTTTTTCTATACTTTGTTATACATAGTTGTTTTTGTTATCCTTTGAAGTTTTCGAAAAAAAATATAACGGTTAATATTATTTGATAACAACGAATTGTTAAGTTAATAAACAATGAAATTATTCATAAAAAAAAATTATTTCTCTGTTAATTCATTAAAAAAGTTCAATGATAATTTTAAAGGATGAATAATTTCTTAACTAATTATTTAAACAATTGAAATATAAAAAAACGATTATAAACAATAAAAAAAATTATTTCAGTTTTTTTTTAAATCATAATTTCACCTATGCAATAAGATGGTGAAAAATTAGTTTTCAAAAATCCCAAAATAGTCTGTTTATAAACAATTTCTTAACAAATGACGTAAAAATTGTTTTTCAATGTTAATTATTACCTATATTAGATGCAAAAACAGCAATTACAAGATAATACTGAAAAAAAAAATTTTTTTTTTTTTTTAAATTTCATTTTTTGTTAATTTAAAAAAATTATAATTAACAAAATAATAAACTTTAATAATTTTTTTTGCATTGCTTTATTGAGTACCTGAATGAAAAGAGCTCCACGAAGCGAAAATTTTATAGACCAATTATTTAAACTTTTATGTCGTAATTTATAAAAACAGAGATTGGAAAAAAATTTGTTAATTAACAATGGTGTAACTTTTTTTAAAAATCGACATGAAAATGTTTTTCTACGGAGGTTTTTTTCGTTCAAGTGTCTAGATTACACCATAATTTATTCAAATTGTTATTTACTACTATAAAAAATTATTTTAGGTAATATAACGGCTTTTTAGACTGTGCGCCTATGCCGTAACGACCGCGCGGAGCCCTATTTTCAGCGTTAAAAACAAATTATAAATAATAGAGATAGAGTTCCGGGAGAGTTCTATTGGAAATATCCTCCTCTTTCAGGATCTTTTTTCATAATTCCTTAAATTTCATTATTTTAGAAATTATTAACGAAAAACGAAATACCTTTTGTTAATAACAATCGCAATTTTTGACGTGCTAATAAACCCTCAAAAAACATTTTTCTAGACGTCATTTCGAATCGAATGAGCTATCGCTCATATTTTCAGGAGCTTTATATCTATTTAACACGTTTTTGAACTTGTTGATTAGACTAATATAGGAACAACGCTAACTGAAATCGTAATTCTAGAGGCAAATGTAAACCATAATAGTGGAACAGAATCCTAATAAAAAAGTATAATAAACTAAATCTTTGTTGAAAAGATTGAAATCACAACTAGAGTACAAACTCAGTTTTGCATTCCTTCGAATTTGCAAAACAATCTATAGCTTTCTCTATATCTATTGAAATATTGGGGTGGATATACAGAAGGGCAAGACCGGCTTAACGAAATTTCCATATCAGAGAAAAGATATAAACAAAAAATTTTTGACAATTCACTTGGCAGAACTATATTTAAATTCAGTATAATAAAAAAATCACTATCAAATCCATAGTCTACATCATTCATTATTGAATCTTAAAATAGGAATGTATATTGTAATTCTATAATAGTCCGCTTCTATAGGTATATAGTAGCCAGAAAACAAGCAAATTCTTTGAATTATTATAATATTTTTCAGTTTGGGGAGGGATCACCCCCCCCTAGATCTGCTCTTGAATTAGTCATGAGTCAGCAAGCATAGGTACAGGTCGTTTAAGTATAGTATCAAGTGCACAAGCATTTGTATTGAAATGATGGAAATCGAAGATTCGTTTATTGTGCTTGGTTACTTCAGAACAATACTGCTAATCGAGAAAATTAAATAACATTTCATTTTGATGTTCCTAACTCTTACAGAAATTAAAATTCTCCAGTGAGTTATTTATGTTTACAGGAGAACAACATTCTCAACAAAGCATACCTTACTCGGATTCGAACCGAGTCTGTAGAGAAGAACTAGAACATGGCAGAATAAGTTCACCAACTCTGAAACAAGCCAAAAGTGTCTGTTTTCGAATATTACTGGAAACACATGGTTCAAACAGGAGAATGATAGGAATTTCATAAATACATTAAATAGAATACGGTGCCCAGCATATAAATTTAAAATTGGCCTAGCCGAAAACCCAAATTGTACTTGTGGATGGTATGGTGATCTCAACCATATAATTCTGGAGTGCCCACTCCATTCTATAAGTATAAATAAATTGTACTCTGAATTAAACTCCCTTAAAATCCCCCTTCCAATCAACCTGAATTATTTATTGTACCCGTTAATAGGAAAACATAAAATTATATATAATCATATAACAAGATGTAAAATGAAACTGTTATCCATAACCTTATAAATACTAATGCAAATATTGTAACCGATAATACGATGTAAAACACAAATTGTAGGAAACATTGCAGAGCGAAAAAAAAAGATAGGAGGGAAAAAAAAAATAGAGATAAAAGAAGGAAAAATTAAAGATGAAAAAAAAGAAGATGATAAAAAACACTTGCATAAATACGCCAATTCTGAGTACTATTCAAAAGTCAAAAGGTAAAAAAGTCTGGCTAATTATTAATTCATATGAAATTTTGTCATTACAGACTGAATTTAGAGAATAATATATCGAAAGCAGATTTTCGGATACAATCTCGCCATTTGCATCGAACAAAATCCACGCATATTTCCCGTTCTGAAATAAATATGTCTCATTTAGAAAAAGTCGAGACAGATAAGAGTAACGTCACAGCTGATGCAATTTACCGTCGTCAAGACGTTCACATTGCAATTCGAAGACGACAAAGACAGAATTTTCGACAGGCATTTTTATCTTCCAGGTCCGCTTTCGACTTTGGGACAGACCAGGTATATATCGTTCGTTATTTATAGCCCGTTCTGGAGACAATCAGATATCATCACACAAAATCCTAATCAATGTTAATTTATGGCGGAACTTTCGTAATAAACATATGAACCCTTTGTTTCAAAGGAAGGCTCGATAATGAACCGAAAAATCACCATAAGCTTCGAAAATGGAGTTTTGACGATACTCGATATTGAGTGGGATGACATGATGTGAACTTACATAAGGGATCGCTGAAGTATAGGGAACGAAAACAAAGAAAACCGCACCCAGAAGAATAAAATATATGTAATTCAATGGACCTTTGAAATAATGAATGATTTATTAATTATTCACAATAGTCCAATCATTAGAGTTATTGATCTAACAAAAATTTCAAATATAACTGAAATACTGGATACAGCAATTCGAAGGTATAAAGTATTCATCAAGCAATTAGAAATCTAAAAAAATACAAAAACTCTCAAATTTCATATTTTGAATATAACTTCAGAATATTGAATATCAAAAATGTCTTATAAAAGTTGTAGCTCATTATTTTATCTACAAAAACAAGTTCATTGCATTTTGTGAAAAATCATATATTTAGGGAGATAAACGCGATTTTCCACTAACGCCAGGTTGAAATTGTGCGGGAACGAAAAATTGCCCCAATTTTTATATAACCGGATCAGTCAGCCGATATTCCTTGGTACTGAGAGCTGCTTATAAAAATCCAAAACTCATGAAATGTAGAAAAAATTCCCATCTTTCACATGAGGCCAGTTTCAAAGTTTGTACAAAATCCAAACATTATAAAAATAGAGCCCTTTCCACCTAAAGGACATCTTTAGGGACTTGATCGTTAGGTAAGCACAATAAGAGTCCATAAAATGGCGACGGATTAAAATTGTAAATAAATGTAAAACAGATTAAAATTGTAAAATATATATAAAACAATGGGAAAATACAATATAACTATATAAAAAAAACCTTTTTAAAACTAAACCCGAAATAGCAAAAAAACAAACAAACTCATACAGTAATAGAATACCATGTAAAGGCTGTCAAAGTACCTATATAGGTCAGATAAAATAATATTTACAAAGCAAATACAAGCCCTTAAGTACTGAAAAACACGAGAAAGAAAATCAATATAAGTTTGACACTAACAACGTTGAAATTTTGTCCAGAGAAAGAAATCCAAGAGTAGAACATTCCTTGAAATGATACAATAAAAAACAAAGTATTAACAATAGAAATGATATCAATAACTTGAGCCAGATTTAAACAACCTTTTTTACTTAATACAATATAATAATGAAAACTAATTTTCACATGTTGCCATAAAAATACATTAAGGCTCATATATATAACTGAACAATTCAGTGTATTTATGAAGGAAAAAAAAGCATCAACCATTCCCGATAATAAAGATCACACATGTTCAACAACATTCGTACAATATAAAAGTAGAAATATAAATAGAATGATTTGTTGAAAATATGAACAGGATGTTTCCCTTTTCAATATAAATAGAATATTTGGTAAGTGACAAGTCATATTCATACAAATTTTAATATTGTGTTAAGTAACGTATTATGTTTCAAACTACATGTTTTTGATTATTTCAGTGTTTTTAACCTGGAGATGAGAAATACCATGTCGAAACGTTTATGAATAGGAAAATAATGTTCAAATCAGTGAATAAAAGTCATCAGAATACCCGAAAGAAGTGTCTGACACGGTTACGCTCACTTTGTTTAGTTCTGGGTTAAAAAGTACCTGTTATTCTTTCTCTTGAGTGTTCTCCCCTTATTGTTGGCAAGTGATTGATAGGACTTAGGCTGTATTCTGAAGGTGAGCAGTTTTTTCTTGGTAGTTTCTACTCCTATTTGTCTCTGGATATGTTTTATATTGTCTAATGGTTGATTTGCTCCCGTTCTTCTTGTATTTTCACATTCATTGATCATCAACATTTGTTACGGTTTTCTTTCCGAACATAAATTTTCATCTTCCAAAACTTGTTATTTTTCTTCCTGACAACCCTCACTTTTTTTTATTCTCACAAATTTTAGGTTTTTGCTCACTTTCTGGGCACTTTCTTATTCTAAACTATTCTAGATTTTATTCACAATTACATTTCTATAGCTTACATAATATATGCAATTTGTTAAAATTCATATTTGACAATTTTCTATACTAAATTTTTTTTATATTTGATCATTTTCCATGAACATGTTTTCACATGTCACTCTCATGTTTCCTTCTGATTTTATTTTATCATACATGATGTTCCAACTTGAATATATTTGTCTACTTGAGATCTGAAGTTTATTGAGTTTTGATTTCTATATTTTTTTATAGGTTGTGTACATTTTATGTATTGTTGGCAACATACTTATGACAATAGAGAAACTCCACTGCTAATTTTTTGAGATATGTGCGGTGACTAGAAAATGGTACAAGGTTCCAGAGAGCAAAATGTACATAAAAATTGCAAAACAAACATAGCAGTTATTTATGTGATATATAAGTATCATTTTATCACTTTTGTTCTTTTTACATTGAACAAATATTCTTATCATAAAATAATATATATATATATATATATATATATATATATATATATATATATATATAAAAAAATGTTGATGAATACCATTTTTGTACAGAAACTCACGAACTACAACTTTTTTTCCAATTTTTCTGTGTCTCCACTTACAGATAAAAATTAGAAAATAAAAAAATAAAAAATAATTTTTATTTTTAGACCGTGGCATGGCAAAGGAATTACTCAATGGATACTTCATACATGTAACTACCTGAATCCAGAATTTCAGCTGTTCTGTAGTATTATTAGATTTCGGTAAAATGTCGTTTCTATTCATTGGATTATAAGAATTGGCATATGAATTGAAATTCGACCGCGAATATTTTGTTATAGAAAACGATTTCTATCTCAAAATATTTTTTTTAATGGCTCCCCAAACGTTAGAGGGCATTTTTGGTTCCTGCATTTGAATCTGAATCAAACGATGTGTCATACTCATATTTCGTGTTTTGATATTTAGGCTGAAAGTGAGTTCAATTGGTCTTGGAATTACTTTGTAATTTGTCCCATGACGTGCCAATTTGATCAATAATACTTTCAGAGTCAATGAATAAATATTGAAATATCCTTTTCTGACTGCAGGAAATACCTTTAAGTGACCCAACCTGTACACTGTATATATACATATTCTAAAGACAAGAAATCAAATAGGAGAAGAAAAATCAAATTCGATGACAGCTAATCCAGAGAAATATGCTGGTTCAGATAATGATAATGATGGAGAGATCAAGAAAAAAAATTATTCAATACCGAACGAAATTGGGCCTCATTAGATATTAAAGAAGTGACAAATTATTTTCGTGAAATTAGGAAAACATTGTTATTGTAACGATATAAAGGCTATCATATATTACTTTCATTGCAAGGACCAGCTTTTGGCAGAAGATATATTTCCTACCATATGACTTCTTCACAATAAATTGTATTCTATATATTTTTCTTTACGTCCTACAATCATAACCATTTAGAATGATGTCCAAAATGCATTTAAAATTTGCAATATCCTTTCCTGTAGAGCATGTGTTGGTTCCATTCAAGTTTATCTATGAATGTGTTTACTAGGTGCCTAATTGATACTGTATAAATAGCAAAATCGTGCGTGGTTTCGGCGGTTTTGTTATTTTATAAATAAACTTTCGCTACTCGTTATTTCAACATTGCCCAAACGTACTCGATTTTAACCTATCAGTTTCGACGATCATTTGTTCGCGATTTAATTTATCGCCATTTAAATAAATTCAACAGATATGTCACTGATGATCGTTTCGTCTATTATTTCAACCGATGAGTCTTTCAATTATACACTTTAAAATATTTCGGGATTATTAGCAGTATTTTCGAAAGCAATGATCTGTATTCGGAAACAGATTGTCATAGCCTATATGTGTTTCGATCTCTGATGATATGTAGATGATGATATTTTGTTTTTATTTCTTAAGGGTTTTTATCGAAATTGTCCAACTTACCAATGTGGATTTGAAAAAAGTTGATTGAAGAAAACTCCACATTGGTCAATATTCTTTAAAAAAAAAACATTTTCACCAAATGAGCATCTCATCAGAGACTTTCAAAAAAGCGTGATGTGTTGATCAAGATTGAAAGAAAAAAAATTGGCTGTCCTTTGATAAACGAATTACTTATATCGCACGAGAGAACGAAACTTATTGCAATTGTGCAAATTATGCGCCATTCCCAAACATCTTTTTCTGAAAATCTCTCAAAAGACAATTCTTGATGTACAATGTTAAAACAAAGCCATATTTTTATAAAAATCCTTTTAAACTAAAGCTGATACATAAAACCAGCAAAATTTTTGATATCACCTCAATAGACATACTCAAAATCAGGTCTTTAATGCCATGCACCAAAATGTGTGCAGGGCAGTGTTATGAATAACGCTTGAAAAGATTTGTAAATTCCTAGTAAAATTGAAAATATCAATAATATTTTTACTTTTGAATGCAATGACAATTTGAAACTGTAATTTTTTAAAATTTTAACTTACCCAATAATATTTCAGGTGATATTATTTTTTATTTGCATCAATTGCTTTAAATGACAAATGATGAATCAGACAGGATTAAAAAAGGTGGAAGTTCTTATAACCTTTTCTATAATTGAGGACAATTCAAGTAATATAATTGTTAATGGAAGGCAAGCACTGGTTGAAAAAATATTCTTTTAAAGCATATAGTCTGGTAGCTCGCATCACAATCACACATCACAATCACACTATTCAAGGTAAATTTGGTAAAAGTTTATTTTCAACCCAGTGTTCGAATAATTTGTCAAATATCGTCGTGATAGTCAACACGGAAGTCCTCTATATTTTTGGTTCATAAGGCCAAAACATTTCGATGTAGAACCATTGTTTGTTCCAGCATGAATTATTGTAACACGCGTTCCTTCGTCCGATAGAGCTTTGGTTGTGCAGTGACCATACAAATCCACCCAACCTCTGTCTCTCCATGAGTGTCAAACCACGTCTCATCTAGATTAACAATATCGCTCCCCCCTTTTCCATATTCAAGGATTGTAATTGAATATGCCATCCAGCTGCATCTTTTAAACAGGCCGATTCCATAATTATTTGCTGTTTATTTCATTTTTTTTTTATTTTAAAGACGCCAATTTTTTTGTGAAACTGTAAAAATCCTTCAATTGATTTTTATAACTCATTTCTCTTCTTGTGGCGCCATCATCACCCGTACCTCCAAGTGACTCCCACGGATGTAACATTTTTAGAAAACCTGTAATTGACAACAAATAATTATTTTTCTAACCAAAGACTAACTGGTGAATGAATTTTAAAACTACAAATCTTGGAAATTTGAGCCTGTCCTGATTATTCGAAGAAAACTAGTTTACAGCATAATCCAAACCTAATATAAAAAGGTTGGACATTAACTTTCCATTGTGGAAGGTCAACTGAAACCATTCAACAGGCAGATTGTTATTGCCTCGGCCTCCTTCCCAGGGGACTTGCCATCACACCCACCACCAGAGGAAGTCCATTGCCTCATCAGATGGTGTCAAAGAGTAAACAGGCATTTCATTCTGTGCTGCGACGCAAACGCGTACCATCTCACAGACATAAACGCACGAGGTGAGTACCTTTTAGAATATTTGTCTGCGACTAATATAGACATTGTCAATAAAGGTAACAAACCCACCTTTATAAAAGTGATCACTAAAGAGGTTCTTGACCCAACCCTTGCTGATCCATTAATAACAAACTATATTCACATCTGGCACATATCTGATGACTCCTCGATGTCATCAACACATAAGATACGACTCAGAGTCATCGGAAACACGCTTCGAGGGATAGGACCCAAACTGACCAACTGAAATGCTTATAAAGAGCATCTTGAGAGGCAGTTGGAGGACCAACATATATCCATCGATTCGGCTGAGGAACTGATACACCTTCCAAGCAGCTTGAAAATGCTGTAATGAAAGCGTATGAAATCAGCTGCCCAGAAAAACTAAAAACAGTCAATAGAGACGTGCCTTGGTTGAATAAAGAGCTAGCCAAACTCGGGAAAAAAGTTAGGAAGCTCTTCAGTAGAGCTAAAAGACTGGGACCCTGGACAGACTACACAGCTGCTTTTTTTGAGTACAACAAGGAACTCGGAAAATCCAAAGAGCACATGGAGGCATATGAGTGAGGGGAAACGGAATCAGCCCAGCCTAACGCCCCAGAAAGTTCTTTCTAAAGAACGTATCAACGGCATCGGTCTGATCAAAAAGCCGAACGGTGGATATGCAGAAAACCAGAAGGAAAGCATCAGTGTTCTTATCCAGACAAACTTTCCTGGGTCCAAGGTTGTTGAAGACGAACTGCAAAGTGCTCAGCTGGAAGGGGTTGTCACCAACCCCAACAGAACCAGCAGCAGCCTAGTGGGAAAAATCTTCACCACCAAAAGATCAAATGGGCCATTAAGAGCTTCAGACCTTTCAAATCGGCTGGAAAAGACGGAATATTACAAAAAGGCCTTGAAATAATAGAGGCCTTCTTAAGAAGGCTGTTCATCGCCAGTTTCATTTTCGGTCACATACCAAAAGCCTGGGGTCCCTGCAGTAGTGTTCATACCAAATACTGGGAGATGTCCAGCAGACAAACCAAAATATTATCGCCACATCAGTCTCACCTCCTTTCTCCTGAAAACAATGGAGAACATTATATGAGAACTGAAATTCTTTTGGACAGACCGCTTCACAAAAAACAGTTCACCTGTCAAGCAGGCAAATCAACGATTAATGCTCTCCAATGCTTAGTTGAAAGCATTGATTGATACTCAGCCAAAGAAATGGCTCTATGTGCACTCAAAGATATAGAGGGTGCTTTCTATAACAACTCACATGACTCCATCAGATGGCTAGAGGAAAGGAATATTAACACCTCACTGATCAGATGGATACATGCAAGCGGAAAAGCACAGAATCATTGTAGCTGCTCTCGGAGAGGAAACGGTCAGAATGACAACGGAAAAAGGTTGTCTCCAAGGGGGGTTCAATCGCCTTTGCTGTGGTCACTGACCGTGTATAATCTGATAGTGAAGCTACATGAATCTGGAATTACGACTCAAGGTTACGCCGATGACCTAGTCATCACTATCAGGGGCAAACATGGCGGAATAATATCCAATCGCATGCAGACAGCCCTGAAAAAAATCAGAGTCTGGTGCGCAAAGGAGGGACTAAATGTAAGTCCTAGCAAAACAGTGCTGGTTCCATTCACAAAGAGGCGTAATTATGAACTGAAATTCCCAACCCTGAATGGAACTCAGCTACTCTGATGTGGTGCAGGTCACAAGGGAATCAAAAACAATGATGAAGAGGACAGCTTTGCCAAGGAAGGCGCAATCACTCAATTTCCTGTCCGGGAACCTTCTATGGTCTCTCCAAAGCCCACATCAATGAAGAGTTTCGGCGCTGGCAGCTGACCGAATTAAAACCCACTGGAATGAAGTTCAAAGGCAAAGACAAGCCCATCGCCAAAGAAAGCTGAACAGCTTCTCGAGTTGGGACAAGGAAGACTTGAAACTGGTAACGAGACTGCTCACTGGACATTGTCCTCTGAGGTATCACCTCAAAAAAATTGATAGATCAGACAGTGAACTGTGGCGTTACTGCGATAGTTTTGCTGAAACTGCAGAACACCTGCTTTGTGACTGCCAAGCGCTGTTCTGCAAAAGGCTTGAGTTCCTCGAAGGGGTTTCACTGACGCCTTCAGATATCAGGAACTTAGCTCCCAGGAAACTGATACGCTTAGCAAGGAGTCTCGGAATCCCGGGTCTTGAATAGATGGAGAGTAATGGACGAAATACCTTACAGGTGGAGGTACGGAGAGGCTGAAGAGCCATATCGTGTCCCCTACAATCTACAATATATCTACAATCTGAAATTTTCAGTTAGTTACAATAATCAAATTTCGTTGACAAATTTTAATTTTCCCATGAAAGTGTAATATATATATAAATATATATATATATATATATATATATATATATATATATATGAAATAATTCACGTATTTTCAAATCTGTACTCGGAATCCCCAGTCCCGATAACTTTTCTATTGATTTCACACTCCAATCTATAAGCCTTTATGTGGATATGGGATTACCATTTATAATGAGTCTGTAGAATCTCTGGTCGAACTATACCACACGTTGAGTTCCTTTTGAAATGAAAGTTTTTCCATAACTGAAACATTGTATCGATTTTTGCTGAAAATGTTCTAGTAAACTAAAAACACTTCACCACTATTTTCACAAAAAATTGGTTTACAAAAGCCACGACACGTGTTCCGCTATACCATAGCTTTCTCAAGTGGAACTTTCACTTGAGAAAAAAAAGCACGTGTCGCGAGTTTTGTTAACCAATTTTTTGTGAACATTGTGGTGAAGTGTTTTTAACCGACGAAACCAAAAAGGAGGAGGTTCTCTAGTCGACGCGTACATTTTTTTTATGTATGACCACGCATAACTTTCTACAGAGCAGTTCGATTCCGATTATTCTTCTTTCATTGGATAGAGTGTACTCCGAAGTTGGTTCGAATTTGAACAAAAAAAACCCATCCCTAAGGGTAGCGAAATGGGAAATATAGTTCGTTCGCCCTCTGAACTTTGTAGTGGGTTTTCCGATTTGGTTGATCCTTTTTTTATAATGTAACGAACCTAGGCCGGACCTGTCGCCTCATTCGTTGCCATCAACAACGATGATGTCATCCCCGGAGATATCCGAGAACAATCCAGTCGTGCCGCCGCGGATAACAACGGTCAATATTGGAAGCAACTGGAACATGCTGGTCGCCAACCGCCAGAATTGGAAAGATCGAGAATTCTGTAACGGAGATAAATAAGCAGCACTCAAGAGGGCAGGGCAGTCTCAGTCTCAGTCTCAGCGAGTCGATAGCATCGGGCGATACAGTGGCGTAGTTAGTAATATAAATTAGTTGTAAATTCAAGTGTGAAATAAATTAGTAAAACCAAGTTAAGTTTATTTACGTTACAATAAGATAGGGTATTCCTCATGGTTGATCATATTCCAATTTGAAATGGAATAATCCACTCCTATGGGTAGAAAAATAGGGGTTGGTTGATTTTTCACTTGTGAACATTGGCACACATATGTAGTTGACATTGACAGATCCTCCTACATCCGATACAATAATTACATTCTATGAAAGGGTGAAATAATATACAAAGTGATGGAATCAACTAACCAGAACTTTCAGAAATAATTTATGTTATATAACAATAAATAGTTAAAGTAGATAATCATATTATTCAACAGTTAATAGTTGGAGTAGGCTAGGTGAGTAAGTAATTTGAAAGTAATCATAAATTAAGTGGGTAGTAATTAGTAGATTTTAGCCACAAAATATTTTCAAAATAAAAACTTTTTAACAAAAAATTAAACCGACGGAAAAATCTACTAAAAAGCAAAAAATAAAAAAACCTTCTCAGTCTTGATGATAATTGGGCTCCTAAACTAATGTGAGTAATTAATTTTGAGTCGGCGCCAAACAAACTAGCAATTGAATTAGTAAAGGTAAAATGATGGCAGCGAGATGCATAGCGGCGTTTTGATCACTTCTTCAAAGTAATATAATGATCTTCGACAATTGTTTGTTTGGCGCCGAATCAAAATTAGTTACTCACATTAGTTTAGGAGCTCAATTATCATTGAGACAAAGAAGGTTTATTTTATTTTTTGCTTTTCAGTTGTTTTTTCGTCGGTTTAATTTTTTGTTAAAAAGTTTTTATCAGATTACTTTAACTATGGATTTTCATCGAGTATCGGCCGCGTCTATTCAAAACTTGAAAATGTTCTGCCCCTCGTGTATTTGTACTTCTCTTTCAAATGATCCCCGCGTTCTTTTTCATTCTGTAACCAGATACAGAGCCAGATCATCGTCACACCCTGAGTATTCCTGAGATTCAGCCTTGTTCGATGAATAACAACAATGGATGCGGTGATATTTTTGTGACGCGCACTGGAAACAACAGTTGACAGGTTTATTGCCTCTGCTAAACATCATTTAAATTCGAACTTTGTGTCATCTCTCAGAGCATGTTCTCTTCACCCGTTGACGTTCCGTTGTTTTCGTTTTGGTGACTGTGATGCATTATCAAGGTGGCTATCTATCTTTTTTTGATCAGGTGATTAATCGTATGATTTCGGTGGAGAGGTAACATGTAGAAAAGAAAATTCAATATCCTTCTCTGAATGGTTTAGTGGTGGAAATCAAAGTCAGATTCGAAGAAACTAAACTTCCTTGGTGATATAATATATATATATATATATATATATATATATATATTATATATATAATATATATATATATATATATATATATATATATATATATATAAATATATATATATACATATATTTATATATATATATATATATATATAGTGGAAATTAACGTCTGTTATTATTATCTATGGAAACAATTTTTTCGGCATTCAGACAGGAAAATGACAACTTAAAACTGAAAACCGAAAATTGTTTCCATAGATAATAATTACAGACTTAATTTCCACTATATATTATATGGCTCTAGTTTACAACCTTAGAATTTCGAGTTTTGAAGTTGGTCGAAGATCCAAAATAGGATTGACACCAGGAATAAACAATTAAATTTGATTACGATGTATACGATACTGATTGCATACATCACAATAACCCCCATCATCATCTTCGTCACCAACATGGAACTGAATTTGAAGATGTGAATCGCCGGATTCTAACATGGACTGGTAGCTCACACGGTAGAGCGTTCGACTAGAAATCAAAAGGTCCCAGGTTCGTTTCCTGGCCGATCCATATTTTTATTTTTCAGTTTTAAGTTGTCATTTTCCTGTCTGAATGCCGAATATTTTTTTTCCATATATATATATATATATATATATATATATATATATATATATATATATATATATTGTAATGTAATAATGATTTAATAAATTATTTTGGTATTATTTCGCCCCACACTTTGGGTGCCAATTTGTTATGTATTGATAAATTGAATAATAATAGTTGTTGTTTTATAATGAAGATTGCTAATAGTTTTCGCTATTCTTTGTGAGCCAAATTGATATGATATAGATAGATATTTTCGCCCTGTATATGTATTGTATGCTGTAATAATAATTGCTAGCGAACGTCACTGTTCTCTCGTCACGCCAATTGTTATCACTTTTCTCACCACGGCTGAGCAACAGTTGGTACGCCTCTTACCTCAGATAGCCGGTTCAGGCAATAGAGCCACTAACCACTGCTGTCTAATTTCAATTTATTCAATGGTCATCGGTATGATTGTTTATCATTGTAAGAAAACAAATAACAAAGTATCAAAAAGCAATTATTTCCTTCATTCAGGAAGACTTAATTTTACCTGGCCTACGAGAAATAACTTATTCTAATGTGAATCTACAAATATTCACGGATCAAATCATGGATAGATAGACACAACCTCACTTTTTCCTTGAGAGTGAAGTTTTCTGTTATAGTTCAAAATAAAGTGAAATAAAGTTCTTCAGATGTGAGATACGTTATTTGTGAAATTGTTCAGGACCGGATGTGCACTATTAAAGTTTTTATACCTGGCTGGAAATGTCGGTGTTCAAGATATGCCCTGAAACTGGATCCCTTCTCACTCCAAGCTCTATCAGGAATTCCAATACCATAAATCAGGAACCATGCATATGCAGAAATCAGTTTTGGACACTTGGATATGTTGTATAATTAAGGTAATATTGGTTTTTCTCTTCTAATGTTGGAATTATTTCATTTTTCTTTCTCCCAAAATGTTGCGTGGCATTCCCTTGTAAATTTATTTTCGATCTCCTTGTCGCTTTGTTTGTTGCTCCCTTGGATACCAATTTTTTTTCATTTGAATTTTTTAATTCGCGCACCAAATTGTCACATTTCACTGTTTGGGTTCATCTTATATAATTTATATATACAACTATTTTCCCATTCTTATTACTATGTACAAATTTCAATAATAATTGCTTATGACATCACCCCGTTGTTATTCTCTCACAATTTCCAATTTTCCATATGACCATCTATTCCCTGATTGGCTATTGTCCTCAAGAAGTTTGCTGTTCTACCATTGGCTACTTTTAGTTATCTACAATTTCATATACTGTATGTTTCAAATTTATAAATGTGTTGATCACTTTTTATTCATGAAAATTTTGTAAATCTAGACTTTTTGTTGTCTTTTTACCAATTATGGGTTATAATCATTATGACAGTGTATGAAATTGATTGTGTTATAGTATTTTGACATTTTTATCTATCCATATTATACATAGGCTTATAAAGGAAATAAAACTTCTAAAATTATGTAAAAACAATCTCTTGAAACTAATAACTATTTAGTAATTATTCTTTTTGTGGGTTTTTTCCTTTTAAAACTTATAACTGTCATAACATAACATAACAATATATATATATATATATATATATATAGAAGAAAGGGTAGTCTCGTGACTGGACTAGTTGAAAAAAACTATGAATTTGAAATAAACTTTGTAGAAAGGATATTCCTTGAGGTTGCAGTCAATAATGGCCTATGAGAAGAAACTCTTTCTTATTTAGTCAAGCTTGAAAATGTTTATTTTTTTATCAAGACAAGTAAGGTGAGGTTAAAGTGAGACAGCGAATAAACCCTTTCGTGTTTGAGGACTTTTCAATCATATCTATGACTACTACTGGTAATATATAAAAACTAAACAATGGCACTCGCCCATATTGTTTAAGATAATTAAATTAACACTTTAAAATTTGAAACGGCACAATAATTACCACATGGTTGAAGCGTGACTGAAAAAGGAAAAATCCTTTTCAGTCACGCTTCAACCATGTGGTAATTATTGTGCCGTTTCAAATTTTAAAGTGTTAATTTAATTATCTTAAACAATATGGGCGAGTGCCATTGTTTAGTTTTTATATATTACCAGTAGTGGGTCATAGTGATATGATTTTGAAAAGTCCTCAAACACGAAATGGTGTTTAGTTGCTGTCTTCACTTAACCTCACCTTACTTGTCTTGATAATGAAAAATAAACATTTTCGAAAGCTTGACTAAATAAGAAAGAGTTTTACTTTTTCTCATAGGCCATTATTTTGACTGCAACCTCAAGGAATATCCTTTCTACAAAGTTTATTTCAAATTCATAGTTTTTTTATATATATATATATATATATAAATATATATATATATATATATGTATGTATTTATATATATATATATATATATTTATATATATATATATATATAGAAGAATCCTTTTTAAATTCGGGTATGCAGTCAACAAGGGGATGGAAAAAAAAGTGCACTCTTTTTTCTATTCAAGCTTTCGAGTCATTTATTGTCTCTCCATCAGGAACTCTACAATGAATTGAAATTGAACATTATTAGATATGAAAAACAATTCGGCATGTGTGTATTTACGAAGGTGAGGTTAAAAATCCCTTTCACTCGCAGAAATTTATAAAATAACATGTCACAACAGACAACACTCTTGGTATAGTCATATATAGTTAAAACTTATATCGAAATTGATCATGATTAGTTTAACATAAAAATTAAAGGGCTCTTATGGAGGTCATAAGAGCCTATTTGGAATTTTAAAATGTTTTTACACTCATGTTTAAGTAATCATGATCAATTTCGATATGAGTTTTAACTATATATAACTATACGAAATGAAATGTGGCTCATGCATGACGGTGTCCCGGCACATTTTGGCATCCAAGCGCGAGAATTTTCAGTACAAACTTTCGGCAACCCTTGGGGACATCTTAAGTCCTCAATTTACCAGACACCTATCCAAAATGAAGAAGAATCAAGTAATCGAACTCTTGTAGAATGATTCAAAATACTCCAGGAATTTTCCAAAGAGGCGCGAATCAAGTGGACATTTCGAACATTCATTGTGATTTTGATTAAGAATAATATCTAGTGTTCCATTGTTTATTTTTGTTCGAAAATTAGCGTTTGAAATGTTGCTATGTTTAATTATAAAAAAAAGTTTTCAAAATTGTTTCTTTTTTTTGACAAACACGTGCATCGATCCATTTGAATCAAAATATCTTGAAAACGGCTGCTTGTAGCGACTTTTGAGAATTATACCGTTTCCACGTAAAAATGATAGAGGAATAGATTTTTCTTCTGGAAAATGTGATACATACATGCACAACAAAGATGTGATTGTCCAAAAGAGACAAAGACCTGTTGGCGGCGCCCCCTACAATTGAGGGGCAAACTAAGATCAAATTTGAATTTCTCATCTCAAAAAATTCCCAATTACCAATTTTCATCCAAATATAGAAATTATTTTAAAAATTACTCACGAAAAACCAAAAAATAAATAAATTTTCAACACTTTGTATATCAAAAATGAAGACCTTGCGGACCCATGCTTATATGAACTTTTCACCTCATAAATTATCGAGGAATCGTCCTGTTGAATATCGGATACTTGTTACACAACACCCTGTATACCGGTACTAAAGCTCATGACGGTAACAGTTCCAGGAATAGACAAATATCACTATTCCACATATAATAATATTGTCAAAAATTCCAGCGACTCTTCTCAGGAAGAAATGTGTAGGAATTAACTTCTAATATTCTCTTCTGGGTATTTTTTTATATGTATATAATCAGAGAAATGTACTTCGTTATGTCGATTCGCAAACAAAATGTGGGCCATATCAGGAATCATGTCCATGTAGTCGTAGAAGAAGTATAGTATACAAAAAGCATTCAATGTTCATTTCCCACTCACATCGCAATTTCAATACCCGTTGGAAATGAGTATCATTCCACGTTCTTTGTCCAATATAACAATGTACCATATATGATCCCAAAGGACGCAATCGCCATGAATTTTAATTGGTAATCTATCCTGAGCAATAAAATTCAAAAGTAGATCCAAAAAAGCCAACGGTTAATTGAAACCTTGTTTATTATGATCATTAACCCCGCGAGTATTATAATATTCATTCATTCTTTAAACATATGTCGGCATAATGGCGACGCAGCAAACTTCTCTAATTGTGGCAATAAAGTTGCATACTTGCATATCTCAACACAAACGGTCGGTTGTTTGCGAAAAAGGCCAATATTTATATGCGACACTCTGAATATAAACATGAAATACCAGCCGGGCTGGTGACGAAAAAATCGCATACATATAATTTTAATTCTTTTTTTTCTGCACCAGAGAATAATATCGCGGCTGCCGCGAATAGTTGAGCGAAATTTACGCTCCGAGCTGAGTTTCATCTCATTGTTCGCGATGAATATGCTAAGCGACTCCCAGGAATGCAGCAGGACGATCTTTCATGCAGGATTTCTAGACTCAACTTTGCTTGGATTTGACGCGGATATTATAGAGAGAGACGGGTGAAACTATTTTCCGACCTTTGGTGATTTATTCGGTTGATCTTCCTGAAAAAACGGGTTCCATTGTTGTGGCGGTGTAAATAGAATGCTGAAAACAATAACCTACTCTCATTGAGGAAGTGATGACCGCACAAATGTTTTTGTCCCACCGAAAAATTGAAAACCAATCACCTCCCTCATTTCAGTAATTGTCTGTAAAATACGTCAATTGTCGCGAATTTCACTATTCGCTGTGTGCAAGACTGGTAATGCCCTCTAGTGACTCGATAGCTGAAGTGTACCTTCCAATACTCACTATGTAACAATTTTTTTTTAACAATTTCTAAATTCTTTTCATTTGGAAGAGCAAGCTTGGAATGTAATTCTGATGTTATTTGTTATAAATATAAATCGCCTTTTTTATCTACCACTTCATTATTTTCTGACGAAATCGTCGCTTCATTCCTATTGAAATGCACTTCATGTCATTCATTCGATACATTTGGAATGGTTAACTAATTTGTTGAAGGATCTGGGAAATGCTTGGCATTTTTCAATATAAGCCGCATATATTTTTGTTAGAAACATAGAAACACAATACCACAAATTCTTTCTATTTTCGTTGTTACATTATCCGCCAAGTTGAATCGTCTTGGAATCGGGTTCAACCGCTGTCCAAGTACCAGTTGCTCATCATTGATTATTTGTATTTGAAAATGAATTTGATTTACTGTTGTAGTAAGTGCATGCAAAATTGCTGAAAATCGTGCATGAAGGTTTGTTGTCGGATGTATTTTTATTGTTGTTGAAACTCCATGAAAGCTTGATTTGTTGAAAATATAAACAGGATGTTCATAAAATCAGATGTGGAATCATCTGCGACTGAAAGATAAACTTTAGTCACTATCTTCCATCGTCAAGATAACCTCTTGTGGGGTATTCATGCTGAAAAGGAAAACATTCTCAATTGGATATTGATAAAAATTTTTCTGTGAATTGAAAAATCCACGATAAAAATTAAGTTATTTTTTGTGAATGTCTAACAGAAACAACTACTTCCTCGGCTAAAGCCACGCTGGACATTGACTACATCTGATAGATATTCTGAAAAGACCCTAACTCAAAAAAAAATCTGAAATGAAGTGAGTCGTTGTCCAGTGAGACTTCTAGATAAACTAATGATAAAAAGAAGCGATAACATCAATATTGAAACAGATAGGTTATTTCTGAAAGTAAATCCTAACTGGATAAAACAAAAAACCCTTGGCTGGTACAAAAATATGCCAATTGGAGTGCATGAAATTAGTAAATAGACCAAAAAGTCTGCAGAATTGGCGAATTTGAATATGACAAACAAAACAAAAGCAGGTGTATCGGAACAAGAACTTATTAAAATAACAAGACATGGTTATAGCAATTCTATCAAACCCTACCTACATAGATGAACAACATCACCACAACATAATAAATAAGATGAAATCCAATTTTAAAAACGCTACAGGTTCAAGTAATAACACCTTCACTTACTCGAAAACTTGTATAAAACCTTCGATATTTCCAGCACTTCAATGAGCGTAGCCACGTTTCCAGCGCAGAAAATAATTCAGGTAAAAAAAACGTAGTATATAATAATTGTAATTTTCATTGTACCAATTTGTATTTAAATCAATAAATTGTTTATATTTTCTTAATTTACTGAAAAAATAATCTTATCAAATACAATACATACTTCAAAATAAGTACGGTTATACATCGCATACTTTCTGCATAATTACAAAGAGTGTCAGTTTGATAGTTTAAATAATCCGACTGCGAAGCGGGAGGATTATTCTGTCAAACTGACACAAGTTATCGATGTATAACCTGATTATTTTGAAGTACTCATAGCATTACTGCTGCTAATTATAATACAATCAAAGATGTAGTAAGTAATATTCTCGATGATTAGTTATATACAAAATATATAATTCTTCTACTTTCAATGATTTGAGACCAATTTGCATCCTACCGAATTTGATGAGCGATTGCAAAGAGTAAAAATCGATCGTTCCTCAAGGGATTGTCCTCGGTCAACTTTTATTCTCAATCCTCACCTTCGATCTGCCCAATGTGATAAATTCTTGAAAATATCCTGATGTCGACGATATGTAGGTGTATCGATTGTGTAATATACATCGAATGATATTGGTGGGATAAATTTGGATTTAGAAAAAATCTTGAAAAACAAAATAGACATCTATCGATTTGTTGAAAATATAAACAGGATGTTCATAAAATCAGATGTGGAATCATCTGCGACTGAGAGATAAACTTTAGTCACTATCTTCCATCTTCAAGATAACCTCTTGTGGGGTATTCATGTTGAAAAGGGGAACTCTCTCAATTGAATATTGATAGAAAGATTTTTTTGTGAATTGAAAAACCCACGATTAAAAGGAAGTTATTTTTTGTGAATGTCTAACAGAAAACAACTACCCCCCCGGCTAAAGCCACGCTGGACATTGAACTATCATCTGATAGATATTCTAAAAGGACCTTAACTCGAAAGAAAAATCTGAAATTGAATTTGCATTTTCATTCAGATGTTATTTGATTTTCCATTCCAGTTTCGAAAACTCATGGAGATGAATGAGGCAAAGAAGAATGTTTTCCAAAAAAGAGTACTCACCAGAAATCATTCGTAACATTGACGCAAGAGAGACATCGCATTCACTAGGTCTTCAATACATTTTTGTCGACGAAAATCTATTTCACGCTTCCACGATCATCAGGAAGACCGGAAGAAATGGGAAATACATTTTCAAGAAGCACTCTCACTTTGCAAAGATGGAAAAAGTTAGAATAATTTCTTTTGGAGAGACACTTTGAAATTAGTGTTTTCTGACATCAAAACCTGTCATGGGGTATGATAGATTGATTTGTTGAAAATATGAACAGGATGTTCATAAAATCAGATGTGGAATCATCTGCGACTGAAAGATAAACTTTAGTCACTATCTTCCATCGTCGAAATAACCTCTTGTGTTTCCCATTTTTTCCGGTCTTCCTGATGATCGTGGAAGCGTGAAATAGATTTTCGTCGACAAAAATGTATTGAAGACCTAGTGAATGCGATGTCTCTCCTGCGTCAATGTTACGAATGATTTCTGGTGAGTACTCTATTTTGGAAAACATTCTTCTTTGCCTCATTATCTTTATGAGTATCCTAATTAAGACTGGAATAGAAAATCGAATAACTACTATCTGAATGAAAATGCAAATTTTCAATTTCAGATTTTTTCTTTTGAGTTAGGGCCTTTTCAGAATATCTATCAGATGTAGTTCAATGTCCAGCGTGGCTTTAGCCGGGGAAGTAGTTGTTTTCTGTTAGACATTCACAAAAAATAACTTCATTTTAATCGTGGATTTTTCAATTCACAGAAAAAATATTTCTATCAATATTCAATTGAGAATGTTTCCCTTTTCTCAATGAAAACTATTTCGTTAGGGCAATAAACCTAAATGCAAGATTTCCAAGCCATTTTGCATGCACGAAATAAAAAATTTCTACAACTGTCAAAAAAGTGCACTTTTATTGTGCAGTTTGCGTGCCTAAAGTGTGTAATTTTTCAATGTCAAAACACTGTTTTATCATTTTACGAAAAAGTGTGCAAAAAAGTGCACTTTTTTACGGTTGTTGCTAAGCGATGAGAAAGTGGTAAAAAAGTGCAATTTTTTATACGGTTGTAGCTAGGAGATCAGCGAGACAGCAAGCGAACAAAAATCAAGGTGGCCCGCGACAATAACCTATACCCCTCTAAGGAACTATTGGAGCGATTCATTCAAATTGAGCCAATGTGGCTGTGGCTGTCGCGTCTACAGGAACCAGATGTCATTAATAATAAGTGACATGTAAACTTCTCTATCGTAATCTCTCAACATTAGTAATACTTTATAATTGCTACATTCATATAATAAAAAATGGAAAACGATGGAGACCACATCAGAGGATATTATGGATAGTGCGGAAACAGCGTACCTAATCTGCGTCAGAAAAATCTAAGAGATATATCTGAAAGTATACGAGCTTTCATGACTGGCGTAAGAGAAAGGGATTAATAGCTTCACAGAGAGGGTATTGCTGGCTTATTTTGAAGAAAAATCTAAGAAAATGAAAAGTTCCACCTCATGGTCTTTTTTTGCTGGTCCAATACTGCCGGAACTGCATTTCCACAGGTCAGGCAGCTTCGGTCATGTTTGTAGGGTGGTCGAAACCTTTTATAGGGAACGATCACCCACCGAAAGCACCATATCTCGTGCCTTCGCCGAGTCATCGATACTATGAGACTCTCTCCTGCCTGGAGTAGGGCATACTCACTGAAACATACACCCCACACACCTCCCCCGAATGCTCGGATATGCCTTGTAGAACCTTCGGGAGGAACCCAGATATATTTCTCGATTTGATTCTTCGTTCGATTCGGTCGATTTGTTACGTTGATTGATGCACTCACTAGAGAACAAAACGACTTTATTTTCTGCACAAAACAGACGTAAAATAATGAAAACTTAAACAATAAAAAACAGTAAGGAAAGTTCAGTGTACAGAACGGAGATGCGTTGCAATGTGTATTCTCAAGTCTATTATATCTCGCCTCCTTCCGAGGGTGGTATTTGTCCTTTCCTGTCCCCGCTGCTCGTATCGTCCAAAACTAATCAGCACACATGGTGACAGTTTCAATATTATGAGGCGCACTTGAATATTGGGGTAACGTTCATAAACGAAAGATGAGGCCAAGTCAGACCAACCATATTCCATCATAGATCGTCGTTCGCTACAGACCTCTCAGTTCATTGAGGTCAGCATTTCCGCAGATACGCTTCTCGCTTCCCTTACATGTTCCACACATTCCAACCCTGGACAAATCTTCCCCTCTTTCTCTTTCATCATCTTGCATATCGTCTCAAACATTGCCTTGAAGTTTCTCTCGCTCCCTGTTACCACCTCCAGAAAGTTATCTGGGGTAAAGACCATACTCAGCCCCCTCTCCATTTCGCTCCTTTACCTTTCGACATCAGCAGATATGCGAAATTGGTTTCATATTTGAAAAGGAAATATGTCGGCTATAAGTCTGAAGGGTCTCCAACTTTTACAAGAGAAGTTCTTGCTTGAAGCTCGTGATAAGATACATCTCATGCAGAAGGTGGATTTTTACTCTAATATTATACTCATGTTCTTTTAACTCTAATGAAATGTTGTTATAGGTTGCATGCTGACGCGAAGAATTGCATCAAATGAAAACGGAGCACATCAGAGAATCAGAAGATGTTCTAATTATAGCAATTCCTGATACAAAAACTCATGTTGAGCGTCAATTTACGGTTATCGGAGAAACGCCCATTAAGAATAAACATTTATCGGATATTTATAGAACATATAAAAGATACAGTCCAAAAAACCTTTTGACCAATAATATTTTCTTGCAATTGAGACGTGGTGAATAAACTGTTTCTACAATAGTTCCAATCAAGTTTCTATCCCGTTTAATCAGATAAAAGTACAAAATGGAAATTACTTAACAGTATATCAAATTCAACTCCAAAATTAAACTTGTCTTGTTTTTTTACTGTACAGGGTGAGACGCCACATTCTTCCCCCGGTAAGGAAACTCAGTACTCTTCACCATCGATCCGAAGGCGGCATAATCAGCTTACTGGTCGGCGAAGGGTTATGGTTTGTGTCCGTACATTTACAACTCAGATGCGTCCATCAGGTCCAGAAAAAAGTGCTTCAATTTTCCCCAACTCCCAGTTATGTCTTGCAGCATGGTAGTCCACGATGATGACTATATCTTCCTTTTTAACTGGTTGGCTATCGTCAGTCCATTTGGCTCGTTTTATTAGTTTGGGTAGAAATTCCCTGGTCCACCTCTTTCAAAAAATATCAGCAATTATTTGGGATTTAGCCATTCTTTCCGGGTAATTCTATCTGAATTAGAACATGTAGCTTCAACCCAATTCACATAGCCAAGAAGAAAATGGTTTCGTGTTAAGGGTTCTGGATCATTGGCATTAACGGAAACGTAGGTCCCCCTATATTCGGACGCAAAAGTGGTATGAATTTGAATTATATCCCATCCATGGACAATGACCATCATTAATTTTTAATGAATTAATTTTTTGAAATACCTTTTTCAGTTCTTCTGCTGCTCCCCGTAGATTTGTTCCGTTGTCACGAACTATTTTCATTGGTTTTTCTCTTCGATTGATCATCCCAAGCATTGCCATTATAGTTGAATCTGTAGTTAAGCTGTGGCAACCTCTAAATGGATGGGCTCTTACTGCCAAAAAGGACACCCCACCCTTTTTTCTCTTCTTCTACCAACTGTTACCAAAAGAGGGCCGAAGTAGTCCATCCCTATATTTACAAAGGGTCGAGTATAACGAGTTACTCTTTCTAATGGGAGTTGATCCATTTTCGGTACCGAAGGTGTTGCTTTTGTTCTTTCACAGTGCATACAGCGCCCAAAGGTAGATTTCACTGCTGCTCTTCCATCTATCACCCAGTATTTCTGCCTGAAAGCATTCAAAATAGTTTCTATACCTTGGTGTTGATATTTATCCTGATAGTACTGCAAGAGGAGTTTCGTATATCCGTTGATCGGACTATGAATGTATGATTTCTTCGCTCGGTAACTCATAGAATCATCTGAGTGAGTTCTTCCGTTGAAAATCAATAGTTCGTATTCGTCTAGTATTGGGTTAAGCGACTTCAATCGGCTATTGCTATCAGCGATTTTTTCTTGAGTTTTGCTATTTCTTCTCCAAAACTTTGAATTTGTGCCTTTTCTGAACAATACTTCCCAGCTTCTTGAATCTCGTCTAGTGTAAGATATCTTTGAAATTTGCAGGTTTCGGATTTTTTTATTTTTTTGACAATTTTTTCTTGAAATTCACACCCACGCAGTTGTTCTAATCAATCGTGTCCATTTCGAAAATCTTTTAGTGTCTGGTAAAATTTCATGTTCAATATGGGACATGACGTCAACATATTCAACTTTCATTTCTGACAAATCATGACAGTTTTCTTCGACTTTATTCTCAATAGGGCAGTGATTTTCGGTTTCTCTCAGGAAACCAGGTCCATCAAACCATCTCTCTGAGAAAGAGTTTCGCAAATTTCATTCATTCTTCTCGTGGCTTCGTCTGCCACATTGTCTGATGTATTTATCCATCGCCAATCTTCTTCATTTATCCGCTCCAGTATCTCTCCAATACGATGTGTAACAAACTGTTTGAATTTCCTACCGTCATTCGAATTCTGTTGAGAACAAACACATTTTGAATCAGTCCAGAGAATCACAAGAATAATTATAAATTCTAATCCGTCGAGTATTGAATGACAAAGTCGCGTTGCCATTACCGCAGCTTGTAACTCCATTCGGGGTATCAATATAGGTTTCAAGGGAGCAACTCTCGTTTTTGATGAAACCAAAGAAACATCAACATTTCCCGCTGATACCGTCCGAAGATACGCTACAGCTGAGAATACTTCTATACTCGCATCAGAAAACAAATGTAGTTCAATTAGAATCGCTGATTGAATAGTCACTGAATGACATCTCGGAATTCTTACTTCGGAAATTCTATATACAGTGTCCAACCATTCTTGCCAACATTTCTGAAGATTCACTGGAAGCACTTCATCCCATCCAATCCTTGAGCGCCATACATCTTGCATTAAAATTTTACCTCTGACTGTGATGAATACATGATAAATCTAAAAACTTCTCTTTTAGTGAATGGTTTCGGTCTGTCGAAATTAGCATTGAATTTTATCAAAAAGTCATCCGATTTGGCGTATTCCATATGCCTAAAACTCTCTGTGTGGAACAATTTCCATCTTCTAACAGTTTTGTATGGATCATATCTTCAGGAAGAGACAATTAACTACTTGAAATCCACCAAGTTCGTTAACTCTTCTAACTTCTTCTATTTTCTCGAGGGCCTGTTCCTCTGTATCCACCGAATCTAATCATCGACGTAAAACTTGCGGATAATGGCATCTGAGATTTCTGAAGATGCGTGTTCTCTTGCATTCAGATTCTCAACAAATTGTGCACAGACAGGAGAACAAGTAGCTCCAAAGGTCATGACTTGCATTTGATAAAAATCAGGCGGTCTGAAAATCTCGAGATTCCACCATAAGAATCTTTGAACACACTGATCAGCTTCTGTGATTTTTACTTGGTGGAACATCTCGCGGATGTCACCACAAAAACCATACCTCGGCTGTCTGAATTTCCAAAGAACGGAAACGAGAGGCTGCAACAAAGCTGGTCCTGATAGGAGAGTTATCATTCAGACTTATTCCATTAACTTTAGCGGCCCCATCGAATACCAACCTCAGTTTTCCAAGTTTTTATCGCTTTGAATCGGATAAAAATACAAAATTACTTGACAATATATCAAAATTCAACTTCAAAATTAAACTTGTCTTGTTTTTTTTCACTGTACAGGGTGAGACGTCCCACAAACTTTAAACACTTTTGGCAAATTCAGGTGGCGATTTATTACAACTGAAAAACATGTGGGGATGGAAATCTAGTGCAGTTGCAGAAGGGTGCGTTGATGATTCCCTGCACACAAAATTGGAATATGCCGCAAAAATTCTGACTGGAAATTGTAAATGAAACAATTTCATCAAATACTCCTGACTCATCAGCAAATACAGTTGATGATTCTCTACTGGGTCAAGACTTATAGGCAATCAACTGTACTTTCAATATCACTTTCGCAAAATAAACCCTGTGTAAAGTTGGGTAGATAATAAACAGCATAAAAATTGGTTGTTCTCTTTTTTTACAGTAAAAGAAAAAATATTGTATGCAACACGTGAGTAACGTGTTTTTTTACTTGTTGGAATTGCCGCACTGGTCAATATTTCCTACTCGCTTTACACACTTGTTACATAAACAAGTATTTTGTGAGAGCGTTTCGAAATCGACAAATTTTGATATTCATTAGAATTTCGCAATGGCACTCTTTTAGGCACTGGTGGTTGAGATTCTTCTTGTGTTCTTTTGCCATTCAGAAACGGGTGAGCTATATGAGACAACCAGAGAACGAAAGATCAATCAATTTCATAACAACTATCCTACAATAGATGCCTAAATATATCAGAAACAAAGAGACATCGAAGCTATAGTAGTCATACATAAACAACGCAACTTGGCGTATCTGCCGATGATAGCTAGACAAAGTGAAAGTGTCACCAGATGAAATGTTTGCGTTCGCTTCATATATTGAAAGTAGCCAGACTCGAATACTATCGAAATAGCGCTAGCGTTCACATTTGTCTATTCAAGGAGCACCTGACACCTCATAGTTACATTGTCCCGTCAAGTCGACCGATTCATGTTTCAATGATATAAGCAAAGAGATGGAGGCGACTGATCTGGGACATTGAAAGACAGTGGCGGAGGAATTGCATCGGTTAAGGGATACCAGGTGCGCTCGGATATTTGTTATGGAACTGGGGTGGAGTGTAGACATTTCGGGAGAAGAAAAAACCCAAAGATGTTATTGATGTTCAATTTTCATGCATGAAAATTTCTAATTTTTAATATTATTGAATTTGTATTGATTAAAGGATATATATATATATATATAAATATATATATATATATATATATATTGTTATGTTATGAAAAACCAGTTATATATTTTAAAAAGAAAAAACCCACAAAAAAGAATAATTATTGATTAGCTATTAGTTTCAAGAGATTGTTTTTTTACATAATTTTGAAGTTCTATTTCCTTTATTAAGGCTCTGTATGATATGAATGGATAAAAATGTCCAAATCACAATCAATTTCATACACTGTCATAATGATTACAACCCATAATTCTTCAAAAGACAACAAAAAGTCTAGATTTACAAAAATTTCCTGAATAAAATGTGATCAACAAAGTTATAAATTTGAAACATACAGTATATGAAATTGTAGCTGACTAAAAGTAGCCAATGGTAGAACAGCAAACTTCTTGATGACAATAGCCAATCAGGGAACAGTATGGTCACATGTAGGATTTGAAATTGTGAGAGAATAAGAGGGAAGGTGTCAGAGACAATTATCACTGAAATTTGTACATAGTTAATAAGAATGGAAAAATAGTTTTATGTATAAGTTATGACAAATAACCCCAAACAGTGAAAATGTGACAATTTAGTGCGCGAATTCAAAAATTCGAATCAGAGGGAAGGAACAAAAATGGTATCCAGGTGACAACAAACAAAGCCACAAGGGGAGATCGAAAATAAATTTAAAACGAATGCCACGTTATATTTTTGGGAGAAAGAAAATTTGAATTAATTTCAACATAATAAGCAGAAAACCAACATTACCTTATTTGTACACCATATACAATTATTCAAAGCTGATTTCTGAATTTGTATGGTTCCTTCGTTTTGGTATTGGAGTTCCTGAGAACATTGGAGTGGAAGGGAATCCAAATCCTGGTGTGTATTGAACAGCGACCGTTCCAGACAGGTATAAACTTTCCTAGTGCACATCACGAACTGAACAATTTCACTAATAACTCATATCCCATCAGAAGAACTTTATTTCATTTGAATTTGAACTATTAAAGAAAATTTCACTTTCAAGGTAAAAGTGAGGTTGTGTCTATTTATCCATGACCTGTTTCTTATGATTATCCATGAAAATTAGTAGATTGACATTAGAATAGGTTATCTTTCGTAGGCCAGGTAAAATTAAGTTTTCCTGAATAAAGGAAATAATTGCTTTTTGATACTGTCTCGTTTCTTTTCCACAATTATCAACAATCATATTTATGACCATTGAATAGATTGAAATTTGACATCAAGCAGTGGCTAGTGGCTCAATTGCCTGAACCGGCTATCTGAGACAAGGGGCGTACCAACTGAGCTTAGCTGTGGTAAGGAAAGTGATAACAATTGGCAGCAACGTGACGAGAGAACAGTGACGTTGGCTAGCAATTATTATTACATTGCAAATATATTATACAGAGTGAAAATACTTATCTATATCATAACAATTTGGCTCACAAAGAAGAGCGAAAAACTATTAGCTATCTTCATTTTAATAGCAACAATTTATTTGCAAATCATCATTACATAACATTTTGGCACCCAAAACATGGGGCAAAAATATAAAAACAATTTATATTTACAATTCATCACAACATAACAATATATATATATATATATATATATATATATATTTATATATATATATATATTGTTATGATATGAAATATAGGTTAAATATAAAAAGAATAAAAATTGGATATAAGATATTTATACATTGCATGAATACCTGCTATGATTTTTTTTACAATTTTTCTGTGAACTTTGCATTTCTGAAACCTTTGGCCATCTTATAGTCAACGCAGATGATCCAAGAGTTTAGCAGTGGAGCTTTCTATTATCATCAGAATGTTTCCAACAATCCATTTAACTTGCACAACCTATAAAAGTATGAAAATCAAAATCCCCTGATAAAACTTTAGAATTCAAATAGACAAAAATAATCTACAAGCAAGAACATCCTGTATGCTAATCTTGAGTCACAAGGAACATGACAGGGACATGTCAAACTATTCTCCATTGAAAATCACCAAAATAACAGATTTGAGAACAGAAAATGGGTTAATATGAATTTTGAACAGTTCTGTATAAATAATGGTAGGTGTAAATAGAAACTGTAAATAAATTTGTATCATATGTTAGAATTAGAAAATGTGTTTCAAAAAAGTGTGCAGAAAGTGAAATTCAGATCAGGAAAACAAAAAGTGATAGTTGCCTGGGGAAGAAAAAGGAGTCGAAAAATAATTTTGGAGAGAAGCGCTAACAAAAATTTATCATCATCGAAAATCAACACATATAAGCAGACAACAAATGTAACAACAATTTCAACCATGAATCAAAAACAAGAAACTGCCTGGCAAATATTCGATCAAAGAGCCACTTACCTCCTATCCAAATCAGATCATATTTCCAATAGATGACATTACCAGCACCAAGGGGGCCAACATCAGCTTGAACACCTACTCCAGGATTTTCGTGAGTGCACGAACTGAATTTACAAAAGGTATTTCATCAACAAAAACTAAACACAGTGAAAGGTTTCGCACTAGACATTTTATGGTTCTTTTCAATAACACCGATTCACAGTGGTGAACTTTCTTCCGTACTCATGAAAATAATATAAATATAACCTCTAAATATTTACTTTTAATATTCGCTGATTGCGCATGAGCAAGCATTTGATGTTTTGAATTTTGATTGTTTCAATTACAATAATCATAAGGTAGATATCGCAGGAATAGGTATTGAAATATTTGAAAATGTATTTGAATAAAACAAAAAACAAGCATTTCACTATTTTCTGGACTCGCTATTTATCATTTGATCATATTACAAGCTATATTTCCATGAAACAGTAAATTGACTTCAAGAAAAACAACTAGATGGCGCAACTGCAATCCTCCTGAGATTTTGAGACGATCTGCTCTATATAGGCGTACCGACTGAGCTGGGGAAAGGTGAATGGTTTATTGAAAAAGGGTAAGAATGTCATAGCCAGAGTTTATTGTTGTGAAGTGTATTTGAAAAGCACATAAAAAATAATAATAATACATAAAACAAAATAATATAAATCCTCATCATCATAACAATATATGTATATATATATATATATATTACTATTACAAACGTTTCAAAGTAGAGGGTCACTCCTAGTATACTCTTAAAGCTGAAATAAACATGATATATTCCTAAAAATACATAAAAGGTGAACAATTTCAAAGTACAGCAGATATTGAGAAACACAAGAGCTATATCAGTTGATGGAAGAGTGAAGAAGGTTTTTAAAATGATTCGTTGATGGTGCTATGACCATTTCTCTGGTGAGTGCGTTCCATTGGTGGAACACTCTGTATATATAATACGTACTATAGGTTCTTCCCACGAACGGACAACAAATAACTTCTATTTCAACCAAATACCGACAGCATGGAAACCACATGGTAGCATGGAAACATGAGCGTGTCCTGATTAGTTTAAGAAAATTAGTTTATTATTATGCAAACCTATAATATATTGAACATCAAAAGAGATACGTTTGGAGTTGCATGGAAGTCGTGTAATCTTGATATTTATCAATTAGTTCGTAACTATTTTTCAAGCTGAATTTTGGAACGAAATTTCAATATCTCCTGATCAAATCGATTCCAGAAAGTTTCACTGACGGTGCTGTTATGAAAGATACAACAGGACGGAGAGGGTGATTTTGTCTATGGAGTTTAATTAGTGAATAAAGTTTAGGAGCTTGTGGATTCATAATAGTTTGCCTACATTTGTCTTTTTCATCCAGAATACAATGAATTGATTTCAGTGTTTCTTTTACTTCTTGTTGGTAAAATAATATGGCATCATTGTTGAGTTTTATAAATATATCTGAATTCAAGAAATCTGAAGTTCTTTGTATGTAATGGTCTCTATCCATTACAGTGACCGCATATATAGTGATAAAATATTATGTGTTCATAGTTTTCCCTAGAAGATATTGTGTAATATTCGAATAAATGCTGCTCTAAAACCCTCAAATTCAGTGAGACATTCAAACACAGCGTTATTGCCGCTTCTTTTCACGTCATATGTCCAATGATTTGGCATTTATTTGAGTTGCGTGTCACTATTTTGAAGAACTTCAGAGGATATGTTAATCTGTTTCATCCTATGATTGAAACAGAACTTGTGTCACCATATGTGATATTGAAAAGAAGACTTCGTATTTGATAGCCGTTCTTGATTTAGTTATTCTTGAATAATATGTATGTATACCGAGTGCTGTCATTATTTTTTCGGCCCGCTCACATTGTAAAGAAATAATATGAATAACACTTGGCAACGCTGTAAATCCTGGCACTCTCGGTGATCGGCGAGTTTTCAGTGTCAGTATTTTGCGAAACTTCGTTGCAAATGGTATTCTGTTCTAACCTGTGAATAAAACAAAACTTGTGTCAGTATGTGTTATATTGAAATGAAGACTTCGTATTTGATAGCTGTTCTTGATATAGTTATTGTTAAATAATATTTATGGGTACCGAGTTCTATGTCATTACTTTTCTAGCCTGCTCACATTGTGAAGGAATATTATGAATAACGCTTGACAATTCGACGATCGGCCACAGTTCTGAACTTGTTACGTCACATACTGGTGCGGTTTCCGCAGTGTTCAAACAGGAAAAATTTTTTGGGATTTTTTTTATTTCTAAACTTCTGCAAATTATTCAAATAACGAATTGAATAGTTAGAGCCGTTATACTTGCTTCTTGAACCTTGCTTTTATATAGAATATTATTCCTATGCTTTGTGAGTTACGCCGCTGTTCAGAAAAGGATCATTTATAACATTTTAAATAATATCGACTGTGCACTGTCTATATCCTGATCCATTTGAGGATTGATACTTCTAATAAATCTGGAGAATTTATATCTATGTCGGAGGTAACTGTTCTGAACTGAATTCAGAAATTCTCCGTTTCCATCAATTTTAATAATCTATGCCTCCTCTGATACTACACCGTATTTCCCTGGGGTTTCACATAATCAGACGTTTATTTCATTCTTTTGTAACTATTTGCTCTACTCTTGATGAATTTTATCCTAGTGAATCTGTTCTTTGGGTTTCCAACCTTCCACAATCTGGAAAAATGGATCATGTTTTATTAAGAATAATTGGAAGAATTTCAGAAAGTTTTAAGAACGTTAATAATGTTGAGCCAATTTATTGAAAAATGAAAACAATTTTTCGATGCAATACTCATTCGATAAACGCAGTAACTTATCAAGAAAAACTAATTTATTTGCCCTCCTAAATCTGTGAAGATTTTTTATGAAATATTTTTAGATTCATTAACAAAGAATATGATATACTCTGTTCACGTTGACAACATAATGACTCATAAGATGACATATTGCAGCGTTGCCAATAAGTGAAATATTTCGAATTTTCCAAGATTCTTTGTACAGTGACTATTGAAATCAGTGGAACTATATCGAAAATAATTCATTCCTAGTCCCCGTTAGTATCCTCTAGATGAATTTTTTTTTATTTTCCGCTATATGCAAAATAGGTTAGGTTAGATCTTTCGCACTAGAGTCCCTCCTATGGGAACCACTGGGTTGGAGCCCTATAGAACTTATAGCAGAAGTAAGTTATGATAAGTAAAAGATTCAATGGAAATTTTGAAGAGCTACAGAGAACCAGTAGGAAGATATTGGCATTTGTAATTTCATACATTTAACATTGCGCCTTATGGAAAAATCACAGTTTTCATTGTATTTTACAAAATGTACTACTATCACATGCTCCCATGCTGTTCTTTCAAAGATCTAAAATGTTTCCTACATCATTTTTCCTCGTTCTCTCTCTTTTATTGAAAACTGAACGACACTTTTGTAAAATACAATAAAACCTGTGATTTCTCATAAAGTTCTATATTAAATATATGCAATTATATATGCCAATATTTTTAATGGTTCACTGTAGCTCTTCAAAGATTAAATTGGATCTTCTCTTCATAATCTACTACAATGCCAAAACTCCTTAAATTCTGAATATAGATTATAAAACCAATAGTACTACTATAAAAAATATATCTTAACTGAATTTCTCGAATATCAATGAAAGCTATTAACCTATTTTACTAACCTACTTAGCTGAAATACAATCAAAGTGGCACTCTACATATTTTTTCAACTTTTTTTCTTCTCGGATGCTGGTCTCGTCGTCAGCTGCACCTCAGCTTTTTTTTGTCCCTTCCGGTTTTTGTTTTACAGCACCCACTTATGAAATAACGATAATGAACGTTTATTTGAAAAAATTACAATGAGTAAGTACTTATTAGATACAACTGGGGAACAAATTGAATCATGTGGAACCATAAAAATTAAAAGTAAATTGGTTATTGTTACAATTTGTAAATTGTAACGGTGTTTGCGAAAGATTCGTTTCAATATTTTCTCGGATGCTGCTTCTGCTCATCGAAGAAGTTGAGGGTTTTAAATTTATGTTTTCTAATATGACTGATTGAGCATCAGTGTCTTCCGAAGTTCTACGCACAGTAGTGACAATTTTAGTGGCGGTGTTCATTCTGTTGGTGTGAGAATCATCTATATACCCCTCAGCGACAGCAGAGGATTTCCATCCTCCGTATCTCTTGAGAGTGGTAATATCTCCTCCTCCATCTACTAGGATCATAGCTGAGGATCTTCGGGAACAATGAGTGTAAGTTTCTGGATTCTCAAGTTTTAAAAATGTTGCTACTAAGGTGAGTACATATCCCATTTTGTTGATACCCACCACTTGCTTGGTGCATTTTTGGTGTTGGTAGTTGAGAAAAAACCTCTTTTCGTGGGTTGCTGGTCTTAATTTAGCATATTTTTTATATTTTTCATAAAATTCATCCGTAATATTGAATTTTATATGTATTTTTAATCTTAACGATTGCTGCTGAACCTAGATCTTCAATGTGGTCTACAGTAATTATCTCTTGCTTGCGACATGCTCCTGATATACCGAAAATTAAAGCAACCTGTAAGTTAACATAATTCTATTAGTAAATTAATGAATATCACATTGCTTTAAACTCACCTTAATAAGTAGGAATTGATCATCAGCAGCTGTTGTAATAAACTGATTTATCTGCTGGGTTGTTAAGATCATTGATTTTTTTGATTTATAACCGTCATTTTTCCTATAAAAAAAAGCTTTTACCTCAAGATATTTTGAGATATCTACGTTATGATTAATGTTTAAAGTAGTGCGCAGCATAGAGTACAGAGACCACAGTGTATTTGGTCGTACTTTCTTAGATAATTCATCTATGTATGCTGGGATCACATTTTCAGAGAAATAACTTTTGATTTCTTTTATTCTTCTCCAGTTAAAAAATTCATTATAAGCTCGTTCATATCTATCTCTAGACTTTTCTGGTAGAATTTGTAAAGAGGTTATTTTTGCTGCCTCTATGATTTCTGGTGGAGTGCAATCCAATTCATTTTCACTCCATACTCCCTAATTATTTACGAAGGTATTCAATATGCGTGGTATAGGTAAGAAACTAAATTGAAACTTTTGTACAACTCTGAGATTTAACAAGGTTTTACTTTCGATCATGTACCTACTATCACGAAATGTCTATTTTTTGTGGTATTGTGTCGTGGAATTGTTTCAAAGCCTACTTAGCTTTTTAAATTTCCAAATAATGTGCCCGCGTCTGGTTCTCTGGTTGCCTATCTCAGATACAGGTAGTTGGTATTAAAACAAACTACTGAAATAATTATAAATTAACAGTTTGAGCTTTCGTTGGTATCCTTTAATTATATGAACTCTAAAAATAGCTAAATTTTGTTTTAATAAAATGAAAATACAATAACTATCATAATTCTATTAATGTTAATCGACTTACGAGATATACATATCTCTGATAACGTTAATTCAAATCTGAATTAGCCTAGATGGAAGAGTATACGGTAGATGACCGCAAGGTTGTGGGTTCGATTCTCGGCGTCAATATTTTTTTTCTTCTTTTCTTTATTTCTTACAAATAATTAGTTTTAAGTCCAGTTTTTATGTGAATAATATCAAGAAGGAAGAGCAATTAATAATTAATCTCTAAATCTTACAGGATTCACGGGTTTGACGGCTTATTGACAGCTGTGCGGAAAGTTACTTTCCGCACTAGTGTGGAAAGTACTTTCCGCACGCGTGAGAATAAAGGTCACTTTCCATGGGAGTAGAGAGTGCGATATGTGTTACTTTCCTATGTGGTGTAGGAAAATAACTATTCCGCATTTAACGGCTTGACTAAAACTCCGCTTCGCGTCGTTCGGTCATCTGCTGTCACGTGCGAAAAAGTATCACTTTCCGCACTTGTTAGGTAGGCAAATGACTATTTCACTCACAATTCATGTCTATCAGATTGGTTGAAGAGAGTCCAACAAACTCTTGATGCAAAAATAAAATTGCTTCTAAAAACGCAAAGGTGAAATGTGAAACCGGAAGTGATGGGAGAGTACAAAATATTGAAAAATATCCCAATTTTTATATCCAACACCAAGTTTAAGTCTCATACGATCGGATCTCTGGAAACCATGGCTTGTCTGAAGAATACGTTGTTACCCGATATACATATATTTATGTTTTTCCGATTGAACCAATTCCTCTTCAACGTGTACAGCCGATTCCCTCATATAATATCGAAAGCTCATCAGCAAAGAAATAAATATGACGTCAAACAAATGGCAACAACAATTAATGCCAACTGTTGTACCCCATCGTACAGGGAGTAATAATAATAATGATCTTCGGGTAATCGCCATGCAACGATTACGTATTCCTCTAGAAGAACACGAGAGAAAACCGAGCACAGCAATAATGATAGCAGTGATTAAATAGTGGGGAGTCTTAGATAAATGAGTGACAGCTCTAGCCGGGATAAGCTTCCAGTGCCGGACTGACTCCAAACACCCCCAAATAACCTTACATCCAGCAACGAAGCAGCAGCCGCGAAGCTTCTTATTAAGGCAACACCACGGCCATAACCGAATTCACATTTCAATCACCGGAAAGGAATTGGAATTATCCTAGAAGTATTATAGCTCCATATCAGCTGAAATAGCTGAATCATCAAACGCTACACTGATTTTCATGATGAAATTTTCAATCAGTAAAGTGCTATCATGGACTTCTATTCTTCCATAGAGAATATTTTTCTAGCAAAAAACCCGTTTATGGAAATAATTATAAGAGATAAATATTTTCTGAAATACTGTGACACATGATTGATCGAGTAGATTTGGAATAAACACAGAGTTGGAACGTCATTTGATTGCCAGACAAAGTATTGCAGTCATAAATCAGTTCCGAAATGGAAGATTGGAGATAAAGAAAAAATATGAAGGCGCCGTAGATTTTTCGTGAAAATCAAAAGAAATGTTGCGTATGTAATGTAATTATCAATGTCTTCAATACAATATTTTCACAGAGTAAATAGGATCTCTGGTGGGTTGCTCAACAACATCACAGTTCCCGTAAATGTACGCAAGTTGGTGCCCCGACGTGTCGGGGTCGGTTGACAACGCGCGATACAACCTCGTCTAGCACTGTCTCGTTGCCATCGATCTCTATATTATCACTGTTTTCTGTACTTTCTTCCACCAACGCCTGCGCATGATACGTAGACGTTTGGACTGTAGCTGGCCGCTGTATGCCCGATGGGCCAGCTACGTAATGGCTTTGCGATGTTTTTTCATTTCCTTTTCAATGCTGCCGTAGCTCTCGCATTCGCTCGGAACTAGACTTTTCAGGGTTATTGGATTCATTTCCTCTGACTTGCATTTTTTATGATTCCGAGCATATTTACGAATCATAGACGACATATTCATATTGTCTCACTTTGGGTCCCAGTAGTGACACCCCAATCAATGTTCTAGCTGAACGCGTTTCCACGTTACACTAATTTATAACTTTACACAAAACTAATTCCTAACAATCACGCGCATGCGTCTACACTGGTACGGTGGCGTCACAGGTAAAACAGATACTGCGCGAATTATTCAAGGATTACCTAGAGGGACGAAAACAGAGAGGGAATTGGAAAATATCAAAGCTTCGAAAGAACCGTGTCATGTGGGGTACCACAAGGCACAGTGCTTGGACCGATATTATTCTCGATCTACCTGAACTCTCTCCTCTCTCTTGATATATCAGGATCAATTATCTCATTTGCGGATGATACAGTTGTTCTTTTCAAAGCTGATTGCTGGAACGAAGTGAGGAAAACGGCGGAAAATGACATGAAAAAGATTCTTAACTGGTTGCAAGGTAACTTGCTAACTATCAATGTGGATAAAACTAAGATAATTCCATTCACTTCTTATAAAAGTTACCTACCAAACTTCAATTCTTTCATATCAAATGACCAACCTATAACAATTTCACTTTCTGCTAAATATCTAGGAATTCACATAGATTCGTACCTACGTTGGGATATCCATGCTCAGAATCTGAAAAATAAATTAAGAGGTCTTATTCTGAAATGTTATCAATTCCGTACCGTAGTAGGTTCAAATCAGCTCAAAATACTCTACTCTTCTTTCTTCGAATCCTTGCTGCAATACGGAATCATCGGGTGGGGAGGTATACTCAAAACGTACTTAGATCAGATAACAAAATTGCAAAAAAAAATTCTAAAGATTTTGTACTTCGAAAATTCTAGATATTCCTCAGATGCATTATATGCAGAACTGGAGGTACTGGATGTGAGATAATTATTCGTTAAGAATACTCTGATGTTTGTACATGAAAATGAGATATATCTACAGGTGATCAAGCACAACTGCAACACTAGAGCTCAAATAGCAGCTCATGCTTATACATCAAGAGCATAGGTCGAAGAACATTCAGTTATTTTATTTATACACCATGAAAAAAATTTTACAATATTAATGTATACAAGAGAAGTGTCAAACAATGGCTCTTAGATTCTTGTAGGCAGTCTTTTGTGGTATTTTCAAGTCTTCATTGAGCTTTCTAATGGTGATAGATTCTGTAAACGTGAAATATGAATTATTTTTATTATAAATTATTATTACAAATACTGTCCTCTTATATTTTGACATCCCTGTTCTTTAACATAATACCATTTCTAACATTTAACTATATCTACATTATATATTTTTACAATTGAAAATTCACATTTTCACATCTTTACATTTTGTATTTTTATAATTTATACTTTGTGTTTTATCAGTATTTTAAAATTACCCAAAATAAAATATGTATTGTATCTATCAGGTGTATCAATATTCGTCAATGCGTATAATTTTAATCTAATCTTTATCATATTTGTTTGTATATACCCTTGGTGTATACGTCCACATACAAGCAGAACCTACTGCTTCCGTGGTATATCCCTTTATTCACTACCATACTGTAAGTAGTTGAACTATTTTGTAACATTTTGTGAATAAAAATTATCATTATTATTATTAAACACCTACAGACATGATCTGTCCATTGTGTGCTCAAAAGGCATTCAAATAAGGTCAGAAAAAAAAACCTACTCATTACGATGATAGAGCAATCAGCTTTTTATTTTATTCCCCATAATTCTGAATTTTTACTTTGTATACAAGGCGAGCCAATGGACTGATGGATAATGATTTAACTTCTTTCCCAAAGCAAATATAGAATAAAATGCTTCACTGTTGCAATGAAACATGTTTAATCAACATAATTTTCATAGTTCATTTTTCGGCTGTTTTTCGGCTGCTTTTGCAATACCGAGATTCCATTGTCATAGATCTATTAGGAAACAAAACCTTAACCTCACTCCTGTACTTTTGACAGCCTTACTCGCACTTCCTAAAAAGCTCTTCAGTGTAACTGAATAAAGGGAATACACATTTTCGAAAGCTCGATGGTATAACGAAGAGTATTCTTCAACCTAGCCCAGTTTTCTGACTGCATGCTCAAGATTGGTTCTTGGATATTTTTATTAACGTTTCAGTCATGATTACCTTTACTGAATTGAGCCTCCACTCGGGCGCGAAATATTTGGATCCGGCCCTGCACAATCATTCCCAGTGGTGTATTTATATAATGATAGGGCTGGCGAAACACGAGAGATCACCCTGGACAGGGTCATAACCTGATCCTTGATCCGACAGACTCACAAAAGCTGACTGCAGCGTCAATTACGGAATCGGTCGGTTCTGTTCATTTGTTTCCGGATTTCTATAGCCAGCTCGGATCTTATTGCTCTAATCTGGATAATTGGGGTTAAATTTCATATCGGTGTGGTGGAGGAGGCAGGATTGTATGATTTCATTTCAGTTGGGAGAGCTCAATCGAGAATACACTTCCATCGTTCAAGATTAGGACTGGAATCAAATAACAATTTGAATAAACATTTTTTACTTTCATGTTTTTCTTTTGAGTTAATCTCATTCAAAATTACTATCAGATATAGTTCAATGTTCAGCGTGGCTTTAGCTGGGGAAGTAGTTGTTTTCTGTTAGATATTCAAAAAACTAACTTTATTTTTAAATTCGTAGAAAAATATCTTTATTCAATATTGCAATTGAGAATGTTTTCCTCTTCAGTTTTGACTTCAAATATAAAATTTCCATTCGAATATGAAATAACTGAAAATATAGTAATAAAATTAATTTCAAAAATTATTCAACCTTTAAAATTTAATTATCCCACTAAATTAAATACTAACCTATTTTTATAAATTTCCCAAATTTAAAATATAAATAAATTCCATTCAAATATGAAATAATTGAAAATATTATAATAAAATTAATAATTTTATACCATACTAAATATTCCAATAAAATTGAATAATTATTTTTAATAAAAAAAAATTAATCACAAAAACCCCATAAGACAACTTGAAAATCTTTTTTTTTAATTACATTTAATTTTTTATTTGAAAAAAAAACTAGATGTTTTTAACTAACAGAAAGATATTTATGGAATACATATAAGGGTAACTCTTTTGAAAATTGGGAGTTCTACAAGGTTTGATTTCACAGCCTCTTTCATTTCTTTTATTCGTAAATGGAATTTGTATCTATTTTGCCATAAAAGCGATGTTCGGGACTTTGAAGTGTTACAAGAAGATTTGGCGACTTTAAATTATTGGTGTGTAGACAACAACTTACTCTTTCTAAAGTTACGTCTTTTTCTGTAAAGATACAGTAATGATTCTGATTATTCTGGCAGTTGTTGAAATATATTCCACCTATATTAAAATATAGGTGGATTCTTCGAGTTTTCATCCATTCTCAAGCGTCATTTCATAAACATTTTCTCTTCTAGACTTCAAGAAGAAACATGAGAATAATACATTTTTTCCATCCAAATCAATTCCATGGGAATCCAAAGTATTATGAGGAATATTTCTACTTCATTTCTGCTCATTACAAATTTCGAATATAAAATCGAAAAAGCCTCCGGCAACTTTCCAGCCCATCATCATTTCTTGAAGATTTGTTTTAAGGAACAAACTGAGTGAAATATGAACCCAATTAACTCCTTTGTTGTTTTAATTTCCGATGTTGCTATAACAAAAAATTAATTAGCCATACTCGCGTATAATATGGCTCCATTAAAATTTACTTTAATTAGCATCAAGCTGGGTTCAAATTCCTCGATTGTTTATATTAATTCATTACCTTATCTGAATTAGTATTCTGAGAGCATTTACTTGTTAATTATCTTTCCAGTTTATATTTCATGATTTTACGTGGGAGTTGATAAACGGTGCTACTGGAATACTCTGGCTTTATGCCTTAGGAAGATTGAATTAATTAGGAATATTTTCATAACTAATGGTGCTCGCTATTTTTTATTGATTCTTTCCGAGATTTTCAGAGTTACGCTGGCTGGAAAAAAGTGGGTGGCCCATTTAATCGAATGTATTGAGAGACCACATGTCAGAAGCTGGAAGTACTGACTCGCGTCCCTATTCTATATTTATAAGTCACGTATAATGTTCATCAACAGCAACCTACTGGCCCAATTAATCCATTGATCAATATGTGAAATCAACTTATACTTTACAATTAGAGAACTGGAAAATACCATTATGTTCGAAAATTGTGGGCTAGATATAAACATGCTCTATCCTAAAATATTTTCAACAATACAGCGTTGTCGTTCCTATCAGAAAGTAGTAGTTACTTTGTTATTTCAAATATCATTTTTGGAATCCTTGTAGGATTCCTCAGTTCGTAGGATTCTGAAATAACCAATGCAGTATTCCAAGTTTTTTTCCACCATCAGAGCACACTGCATGCATCATTATGTATTTCTGAGAGATCTCATGTATGTTTGAAAAATTGAATTTTCCGCCAAACTTTGCCTCCTCCAATCAATAACGAAATGAAGCCGAGACAAACTTCCATTGAATTTACCCACCAATTGTATTTTGATCAGCTATTTTGAAAATATGCAATTTTATTGTAAAATTTTGATTATAGCTCGTTGAGAAATATTCATTGGATCTATTTCAACAGAAATGAACCTTAAGAAATTTGCCAAAGATTCTTGAAACAGGCGAGAGATTCGAGTAATTTTTAGACCCATAAGAAATGCATGGAGAATTCAATGGTCGGATCCACGGATGGATCGTAATTCAAAATTTCCGCCTAATGTTATCTATATACAAATGCAAGATGACGTTTGAATCCTGCGCTTAATAAATATTTCCTCACAAAATGCTTCTGTTGACCTCAACCTTTTTTGTAGAACAAAAACTCTTTCTGCATGAGATAACATTCCCCAGGTGATAATTCCATTTGCCACGATGGAGTAAAAATGAGCGAAGCAATACATAACTGAGATATTTCTGTCAAGAATTCTGCTAAGCTAGTACTCAATTTAGCATAGGTATGCAGGCAGCTTTTTTACATTCGATATTGGTGTGACTGAACCACTTTTTTCACCCTCTTGGTCCTTGTACAGTCTTGCAAAGTTACTTTTGACAAAAATTGTGTTTGGGAAAGGTCAATTGGGATGAAGGTTTATTTTAGATACCTATTCATTCATTTTGGTCAGATATCAGAAAAAAATTACCAATGTAAATGATCTTTTTTGAGACGCATAGATCAAAATAATAAAATATGTGAATCTACTTTGCTCTAAGACTAAGGTCTCTCCACACAAAATCTTCACCATGTTTAGAATCATCTGGTGCTTTAATATTGGCAAGACTAGCAAATAAGGTATTAAAATCCTAAGGTTGCAACTTGATGAAAGCAGATTCTGGTCAGATTCTACGATTGTATCAGGGTGGCTGAAAAAACAACCAAACTTGCAAATTTTACATTTGTAACTTGATTCATCGTTCCAGAAGATTACTTGATTAGGAGACTAGAATCTGAGCTCGTATGGCTCAATTTTTGCGCTTATCCAAAAGGAAAAGTCATTCGCATACATAATTGCAATTCGTATTGAGAAATTGTTAACGTAGATTATGTACAATAGTGGCCCTGAGATTGGACCTTGAGGAACTCCTACATCTCTAACTAGTTGTTTGGATTTAGTTTCATGTATAGATACGTAATGGATTCTTTGGTGTTGGTAGTCCTTAAACCAAGAGTATGCTAGTATGCTAACTCCTAAGATCAATATCGGAAGTTAAGATATAAACACTATTTTTACTTTCCATATGGATTAGGTAACACCCTTACAACAACCTTGAAAATAATTAGATGAGGAAAGAGAGGAATTTTGTGGCATCGTGGACAAGTTATTATATTGATGAAAAAAAAGCATCCTCAAGTGGGAGTCGAACCCACGACCTTATGATCTCCAGCCATACGCTCTACCAACTGAGCCATTGGAGGCCATAGGAATCGACACACACTCGTGAATCCTTTCCTTCTATAATTTAATGTTCATTTTGGAAATGAATCGAATATCAAACGTACTTATCACTGGCCATCGAGATCAGTTACCTGTCACTCTAACTTCATCGTTATTTGACGATTTCAGTAGCAGATTCAGGAAGATGATTTCTAACCACTGATAAGATTTTAGCCAAATATATAATGTGAAAGTGGAAATATTGTGTCCGAAATACATATAATGAAAGAAGGAAATTTTGTGGCATAGTGGACAAATTCTTAAATTAGAGAAAAAAAGCGTCCTCAAGTGGGAGTCGAACCCACGACCTTATGATCTCTAGCCATACGCTCTACCAACTGAGCCATTCGAGGACATAGGAATCGACACACACTCGTGAATCCTTTCCTTGCATAATTTAATGTTCATGTTAGAAATGAATCGAGGATCACTGGCCTTCGAGATCCGTTACCTGTCACTCTAACTTCATCGTGATTTGACGATTTCAGTAGCAGATTCAGGAAGATGACCTCCAAACACTGATAAGATTTTAGCGGGATATATAATGTGAAAGTGAAAATATTGTGTCCGAAATATATATAATGAAAGAAGGGAATTTTGTGGCATAGTGGACAAATTATTAAATTATAGAAAAAAAAATAAATAAAAAAAATAAATATAGATAATATTATTTTATGTAATGAAATGTTTGAACTTTTCAATAAAATATCACTTGATAGGTCTTATTTCCGAACTTCAACAAACTTCAGTTCAATCGAAATGAACAATTCATCCAAGACGACAATAACCAAATCGAATTACATGCCCTATACGGACTCTTCCACTAGATATTTTTCGGCTTATTCGGCAGCGGGAATAAATTAAAAAAGTATTTTTATTGGCATTTCGTGTATGCTGGAAATCCCCGGAGTAAACAGAAATAATATCAAAACGAGCAAAAAAGCAATCACGATTTCCAACAGATCGAATCCAATATCCAATAAAAATAAAACTATGCCAAACGAAAATCGGAATAAATATTCCTTTTTTACATGGTGACATGAAGGGAGGGTGTAGGAGAGTTATGGCGGGTGTCCAGCGGCCACTAGATCGGGGAACAATCTACTGGCTGTCAATAAATGTTCTGTTGTCCGTTTGGGTAATATTTCCCTAGAGCACGCTCTAAAATATTGCATTTTCACTGCGGACACTTTGAATGTGATATATATGCCACCTACTGCCAGATGCAAGGAAAGTTCTGTAGTCGCAGAATACAAGGGGTTTTTATATTCGGGATTCATTCTACGTATTTCAAAATGGAGATACCGATACAACAATTTTAATCCGTCGCGTCGGGAGGATTATTCAATAACCCAAATTTTACAAACCTATAATTGTAATCTCTGTCTTTTGAAACTGCCCAAATCTATATGGGTAAAAGTTTTCGTTTTTAAAAATTTGCCTAACAGATACTCAAGTGACGCTTGTTTCAACAGCAAGTTCCTTTTCAAGAAGAACTTTGTATACATTATCGACATAAACAGTTTCTTTGAATTTCCTTGGAACTCTTGATACAGTAGAATAATGAACGTTCTTGTCTGGATGCCTCTGATTGAATATTTCGGTAGCTTCTCTACTACTTTCGTAGTTATTTCAAAATTATTTAACTTTAGTGTAGGCGACATTTAAAAAAATATAATATTGTCTTACTGTTTAAATCCATCAGAAATATTGCCGAAGACTACAATATCAATTATCGAACTCTCGCACGATATTATGAAAAAATTAAAGATAAGCCAATTGAAGATCTCGATACTCAGTAATAAATACACCAAAGAATATATATATATATATATATATATATATATATATATATATATATATATATATATATATATATATACAGTGAGTCTGTTAAGTTGGCTACATATGGGAAACATTTTTATTATTAATTTTACGAAGAAAAGTTTCACTTCATAAAAAGTTCTGCATGGTCTACAAGCCAAGATGCAACCATCAGATATCAAATTCTATCAATCTTATACGAGGTATGTCAAAAAATATGAATTTTACTCAGGAGTAAAGTAACTTTATATTTCAGAATGTCGAAAATTGTTATCGTGAAAAGTTGTTCGGAATTAAAAATCACATTCAAATATGCAGTTGCATTCATTTATAGTATTTTATTTTTATTTTTCGAAACATCTCTACAATATCAACGAACATTTAACTGTAATTATTCTACATGTAATCTAGGATGCTCTGACAAAAAATGCCAGACAGTAAAATGTTTGACAGTGACATTCAAAATATCAGTTGTATTCAGCGAAAGTATTATAAAATTTGGTAGAAATGCCAGCAACATTAAGTACTGAAGATAAAATTGAAATTGTGTTAATTGTGGGTGAGAATTCTAAAACTTATCGTGAAGCTGCAGACATTTTTAATAACCGACACCCAGAGAAAAATCTTCATTATGTCAATATGGCTTCCGACAACTGGATTCGAACCCACCCAGGGAACACTATGATCATTAATGAAATTCCAGGCGTAATACGGGTAGCGCTTCCATCAGCTGTTGGCCCCAAAAATTTACTGGCCATTTTCTCTTGAACTGGCATATTCCCGTTCAACCAGAAAATTTCCACCAAGACAAATTATGTTCCAGGTAATGCTACAAACAGACCAATTCCCATCGGATATGTTAATATCGATGGAGCAGCAACGGTATAATGAAACACCATATCCAACCCCAATGTTCTTCACAGGTATCTGCAATCCCCCTGCAATTCGTGCACGCAATGCAGCTGATACAATTCCGAGGAAAGACCTCTTGAAGTTACTCTAGAGTATTAGGCTGCTTCCACAGGCGGGCCCTAGGAAGCCCAATGTAAGAACGAACAGGAGGAAGAGAATGAGTTGGCAGAGTTGAAGAGTCAAAACACAGAAAGTAAGCAACTGTCGGCTGCGAAACGAAAGGAAACTGTGAAGGCGGTACAGGAAACGGAAGATCAACAAAAAGAACAAGATAGCTCTGAAGAAGAAGAAGAAAGTTTTTGTCTAGTATGTGAAGAATCTTGGGCAAATAGCAGACCCAAAGAAAAATAGGTACTATCGATTGTGGGCTCATGAAGAGTATGCTGGTAACAATATGCTTTTCTCCTCAGGTATAAATTGTGATTGTGGGCTCATGAAGAGTATGCTGGTAACAAGTGCTCTTCTCCTTAGGTATAAATTGTGATTCAGATGATGATTTATGGATCCCCATAACACATTTTTTTTATTTCGCTCATCAGCCCGTGAAACCAGAAATGAACGAGGAAGAAATGTTAATAATATAAATATGGACTTAGCAACAATTCTCGAGTGGGGATCTAATAACTTGGTAGAATTCAATGCAAACAAAACACAAGCATGTCTTTTCTCTAGAAAAGCCGATCTCACTGTGCCTAACATAACTTTGTCAGGAGTAACCATACCACTGAAGTCATCCATATCGATGCTTGGTATTACTATCAGCAATAACCTTTCCTGGGAAAATCACGTGAGGTCCATTGCCAAAAGTGCATCCCAATAACTTGGTTTTTTGTTTCGTGCCAAGAGCTATTTCACCACCACTCAGCTGCTTATGATCTATAAGGCACAGATCCGACCTGTCCTGGAATACTGTTCCCATATTTGGAGCGCGGCACCTAAACATATCCTGAGGCTATTGGATTCTGTCCAAAAAAGGGCAATTCGTCTCGTCGGTGATGCCTCGCTTACAAACTCGCTCACTTGTCTGGAACACCGTAGAAAAGTTGGCGATTTGTCTCTATTTTATAGATATTTTCATGGGCGATGCTCTTCTGAAATACCAACAATCGTTCCTGCTTTGGCAGTCTCTTCGAGACTAACCCGTCAAGTTCAGTCATCACACCCCTTCGTGGTCACTTTGGAGACCTGCAGAACATCACTTTCCAAAGACTCGTTCATCCAACGAACAGCGAGGCTTTGGAACTCATTGCCTAGGGAGGTGTTCCCCGAGGCATACAACCTCCAGAAATTTAAGAAGAACACCAACTCCTACCTTCTTTCCCTTGGTTCCACGATGTTCTCTGAACATTAAGGAACCCTTTTCTGGGAACCAGAACATAAAAAAAAAAAAAAATTATTGCCTTATTTATTTATGAAGAACATTTTTGTACTTTTGATACAATTTACCCCAAGCTATATGACAACTAGCCCCAATGCCGGGGATAGTTGTCTCATGAGCGACATCTACAAAAAATTAGGATCCTCATTTTGTTATATTATTTAAGAAACATCTGCATACAAGATATTATAGAGGAATGTTATTTTTATTCAATAAAAATTTAAATATTCTCTAAAATAAAATAAAATGAAATAATTCCACCTGATATGAAATTTGTGACAACTAGCTCCCTCCTACTCCATTGTGGCAACCTTTTTCATTAATGTATCATTCCAAAGGCGGGAGTATTGTAGCAATCTGTACTTCAGCTTTTTCAATGATGTGTCATTACTTGAATTTTTTCTATATACAGGGTGATTCATAAGTACTTTGACAAACTTCAAGACGTGATTCCTCACAATAATCTAATATGAATTGTACAAATAAATAAATGTCCGTAACTCTTCGTTTCCAAGATATAGGGTGTTGAAGTTTTATTTTTATTTTCGTTTTTTTTGAATAACTTTCGAAATCCTGACCTTAATTGAACAAAAATTGATATTGAGAAGTTTTTCGAGGTGTCGAACTCGAACCTGATGTTATTATTGCTCTTACTCGTAGAGGGCGCTACCTACACGCCTTTTACTTTTTTGAAAATTCATAACTTTTTTGAGCGTACTTCTAGCACATTTTCCAGTGAAAAAATCAATTCTTCATATCCACGTGAAAAAGCTATCCCTGTTACAAGTCGCTATGAGCAACCTTTTCTAGATATTTGGATTTCAAGTCGATTATTTGATAATCGATGCGTGTTGAAGTTATAACCATTATTTTGCATTTTTCAGAAGAATGCTTAGGAAATGAATTTGACGTTTAAGTATGTAGTTTTGATTTTTGTAGGGGGCGCCACCTATTCTATTTATTTTTACTCGTTTGAAATAGTTATTTTTGTACCAAAGGTGCAAAATCTGTATTTGTTTTAATAAAATTTGCAAGAAATATCAACATTTTATTTCAAGAAATGTTTAATATGTAGAATAAAGTAAAATAAAGGAAACTGAATTGTATTCAAATAAATTGTTCAAAGTGTCCACCTTCAGCGAAGAAACAGGCATTTAGTCTTCTAGTCATTGAATCTCGTACCCGCTCAGAAAGTATTGATGTGTTTCTTATTGTTTCACAAGCGTCTACTATTCGGTTTCTTGGATCTTCCTCGTTCGCTACTGGAATTCAATAAACTAGTGACTTCAAATGTCCCCAAAACTAAAAATCTAGCGGGCTTAGATCTGGGGACCTTGGTGCCCACGCCTGGTTAGGTTCTTCTACACCCCTACCGATCTATCGATTTGGATAGACAGTGTTAAGGAATTCCCTGGCTACAACGCTAAAATGGGCCTGAGCCCCATCATGCATAAACCACATGCGGATACAAATTTCTGATGGTACAGACTGAAGTAGTCCCGGCAATTCATTTTCTAAAAAGTCTCTGTAAGTCGCGTCATTCAGTCGGAACGGAAGAGAGAAAGGACCTATCAAGTAATTATCAATTATTGCCGCCCATACATTTAGAGAAAATTGATACTGATAATGTCTTTCACTAACTGCGTGCGGATTTTCCAGAGCCCAAACATGGTTGTTATGAAAGTTCGTGAGAGCATTTCGGGAAAAGTTTGGCTCGTCCGTGAAGAGTACATATCTTAAAAATTGAGGATTTCCAGTAAATTTTTTCAAAAACCACTGACACATAGTAATACGTCGGGGAAAGTCTCGTGCCAAAAGAGCTTGTACTCTTTGAATATGGTATAGATAGAATTGTTGAACGTGGATTATTCTCCAAACTGTGGACTGCGTAGAATTGAGAGCTTCAGCAATTATTCTTGTACTTGTTTCTGGATTCCCCTCGAGAGCGTTCAAAACAGCTTCTTCCAATTCTGGGGTTCGGACTGCTCGTGGTCTTCCAATAATATCAGCTGCCCACTTAAAGCCACCTGGTTCTGCCAAACGACGGTGGAGACTGGTAAATGTTGGAGCTGAAGTCAGTACGCGATTAGGAAATCGCTTCGCGCGCATTGCCATCCGCTAGGCCATAAACGACATGCATATCGGCTAAATGAGCATATTTTCTGAATGATCCATTTTTGTCAAAATTAGTGTTTTAAAACTTACAGAAAGTTCAACAGAACAACAAAACGTTTTACTGTCACGTAATATATAATTACCAAAACTACTTACTTGAACGTCAAATTCATTTCCTAAGCATTCTTGTGAAAAATACAAAATAATGGTGATAATGATAAACACATCGATTATCAAATAATCGACTTGAAATTTTCAAGTCCAAATATGTAGAAAACGGTTGCTTATAGCGACTTGTAACAAAAGTAGCTTTTTTACGTAGATATGATAGAGGAATTGATTTTTTACTGAAAAATGTACGCTCAAAAAGTTATGAATCTTCAAAGAAGAGAAAGACGTGAATTTTCGTTTCGTTCAATTAAGGTTAGTATTTCGAAAGTTATTTAAAGAAAAACCAAAATAAAAATAAAACTTTAACACCATGTATCTTGGAAACGAAGCGTTTCCGGACATATATTTATTTGAACAATTCATTTTAGAATAATGTGAGGAATCACCTCCTGAAGTTTGTCAAAGTACTTTTGAATCACCCTGTAGAACGAAATTTGGCACAAAACTATTTTCCATGGTTACCCTGAAGATGGGCCAGATTGGTCGAGTAGTTATATTAACAAATTCTCAATTTCAAATTCATTTCGTGTTTTCCAATGAAAAAATGTCCTATTTTTTTCTAACATGAATCTACCTTTCCGACTACCTATCTACGCATGGTAAAAAAATAAAAAAACTTGTCTGTAGACATACATCCAGAAACCCAAATTGAATTCAAATTGGTCGAATTAAGTGCGAATGGAACTTACTCATCAAGGATTCCCTATTATGAAGTATTTTTTTTGACGCGATTCTCCAAACCAATGAGTCTGCCCGATACACACAACCACTCGGGCTATTCGAATAAATTTCATTTCTTCGCGGGCATAAATCCCAACATAACACCAATAAACAAAAAAAAATCTTGAAATAATGTGCCTTTCGACAATACACAACCAAGCGCAAAATTATCTGAGAAGATAACAAGATCAATTTCGTATCGGAAAAAGTGCCACAATTGTGCAATAAATACGGTGATGTGGTCGTGTTCATAGAGACGCGGAAAGGGGTACAGGGGGCCTCAACAAAAACCACCGATGTAATCGAACATGGACGACTTGTTCGTAGAGCAGAGTGTAAAAATTAGTCGGTGTCGGACGGTGTATGTCGTAAAGTAGATGTGATACCGAAGGTCGAAAAGCTCCCACGGGCCATGGATTGTATATTATTTTCCATTTATCGCTGGACGATGTTATATTGGCAAAACATCACAATTATTCAGTGTGGCTAGAGATATCCCAGTCGGTTGAATTTTCGGTCGAAATTCCCTTAATTCAAATTCGCTCTTTCCGGTTCACATCCTCATTATGGCATCCTGAAAAATATAAAATAAACCTTCTTAGTCCAAATGATAATTGACCTCCTAAACTAATGTGAGTAACTAATTTTGAGTCGGTACCAAACAAACAATTATCGAAGATCATTATATATTTATTTTTTTTTTTATATTAATAATGAATTTATTTCACATGTACAGAAAGATTTACAAAAAACTAGTACTATGTATAGTAGTAAAATAAACCTAGAGAGATCCACTAAAGGCAGAGCCTGTGTGTGGTAATATCTACAGTGGGAAAAATAGTAACATAGTGTAGAATATAATAATATTAAAAAGTTTCATAACAAAAAACATTACAAAAAACATTAAAAGTGTCATTTAAAAAAAAACATAAAAAACATAAAAAAGTAGGTATCACAAAAATATATTAAAATAATTAAGATAATTAGCACTAATTAATAAAAGAGAAAAGAAACATTAAGAAGTATCAATTTTTGGAATTTTGGGGAAAGTAACTATAAAAATAAAAGAAGTCATCGATTTCGCCTCAAGCGCTTTGTGAACTATTTCAAAAGCTATTCTAAAAGTTGATGGATTGTCGCTCTTGGTAATGAAAATAAGAAATGTTTAAGCTTATTTTTGAAAATATTTGCACTGGAAATTGTCTGTATTTCTACAGGAAGATATTGAAACATTTTTGGTCCCAGAAAAGAAAAACTTCTTTGGCCTTTCGTTTTGCGCATAAAAGGAATGAGGTAGGTAGTTCGTTTGCTTCTGGTATTATACTGGTGGTCAGGGTTTTTTAGATCAGATTTGAACTGGTGTTGTCTGATGTTACCGCGTAGAAAAAATAATTGCCGTGGATCCAGTAAGCCAGTTTCATTAAATAATTGATCTGAGGGATACTTGAAGTCTTTGTTAAAAATAATTTTCAGTAATCGTTTTTGAACAGTTATAAGTTAAGTCTTGCCGACCCCTCCCCAAACTAGTATTCCGTAGACTAGGTGTGGTTCGACAAGGGCTTGGTATAGAGTTACTTACTTTGAAAGAAGTAATCAAAACGCAGCCGTGCATCTCGCTGCCATCATTTTACGCTTTACCTAATTCGATTGCTAGTTTGTTTGGCGCCGACTCAAAATCAGTTACTTACATTAGTTTAGGAGCTCAATTATCATTTAGACTAAGAAGGTTTATTTTATTTTTTGATTTTCAGTTGATTTTTTCATCGGTTTAATTTTTTGTTAAAAAGTTTTAATTTTTTACTTTTCAGTTCCGTATTTCGTCGGTTTAATTTTTTGTTAAAAAGTATTATGGTTTTGTCGGTTAAAAATTGATAAACAATCAACGTACAAGATTTTTCAGGTGATTGGTGGAGTATCTTTTGATAGATATTTTTGTGCCACACATATTTAGTTAAGATTTTTCCCAAGATTAATGTTTTTGCACCAATGTATAATTACTGTTTGCCTAGTACAGCGGTATCTAGGTATTCCAGGAAGTCCTCAAATCATGGAGGGACTGCCAAACTAATGAAGTTATAGTACGCATTATAACTGCTTGCTAAAAATACATAAGCATTTATTATCGTCTGTATAAAATCTCTACTTACCTAACTCCATCAGCAATATCCGGAACTTGTGCAGAAACACTGTCAGGATTCATTATTGTTATTATTTTTTATTATTTATTATGTACAAAAAACCTGTATACACTCAACAAAAATAATCGTCGCGACACCACACTGTTCAATGTGAAATAGAAAGACGAAACGAAAATAACTGGCTTGCTTTCTATGAGAGAGAGAGAGAGAGAGAGAGAGAGAGAGACAGACAGAGAAACACGCGCACGCCGCACGGCTTACAACCATAGCGAAAGTCTCGTTACAACTTTTGGTCTTAATTTATTCCGTCTAGCCCTCTTTCGCAACGCGCGATAAGGAACTACGTTCCAAAACTAAAATTGTAAAAATAGTTAGTCTGCATAAAACTCATTGAGTACAAAGTTTGATATTGTTCAATCTTCTATAGCATACTTTCATGAAAATGTTCCATTACGAGGGGAATACAAAAAGTATTTTTTTATAAAATCTCAATTATATCAGCAGATTGTGAATTGGAACTATGATTGTGATATATCACTGAAAAGGTAATTCTACACCAAATCGTAAATTCCGAAAAAAATATATACTTTCCGTTTGAAATATAAAAATTTGATGCGCTTCCGGTCAAACCGGAAGTGTCATATTTGGTTTGATACTTGCTTAATTGTACATTCATAATATCAAATCGATGTACTTGATTCGAAACATCCATGTAAAATAACAACGAAGATATAGGGGGGTGAATTTGAAAGACGCAGCCGTGCATCTCGCTGCCATCATTTTACGCTTTACCTAATTCAATTTCTAGTTTGTTTGGCGCCGACTCAAAATCAGTTACTTACATTAGTTTAGGAGCTCAATTATCATTTAGACTAAGAAGGTTTATTTTATTTTTTGATTTTCAGTTGATTTTTTCATCGGTTTAATTTTTTGTTAAAAAGTTTTAATTTTTTACTTTTCAGTTCCGTATTTCGTCGGTTTAATTTTTTGTTAAAAAGTATTATGGTTTTGTCGGTTAAAAATTAATAAACAATTAACGTACAAGATTTTTCAGGTGATTGGTGGAGTATCTTTTGATAGATATTTTTGTGCCACACATATTTAGTTAAGATTTTTCCCAAGATTAATGTTTTTGCACCAATGTATAATTACTGTTTGTCTAGTACAGCGGTATCTAGGTATTCCAGGAAGTCTTCAAATCATGGAGGGACTGCCAAACTAATGAAGTTATAGTACGCATTATAACTGCTTGCTAAAAATACATAAGCATTTATTATTGTCTGTATAAAATCTCTACTTACCTAACTCCATCAGCAATATCCGGAACTTGTGCAGAAACACTGTCAGGATTCAATTATTGTTATTATTTTTTATTATTTATTATGTACAAAAAACCTGTATACACTCAACAAAAATAATCGTCGCGACACCACACTGTTCAATGTGAAATAGAAAGACGAAACGAAAATAACTGGCTTGCTTTCTATGAGAGAGAGAGAGAGAGAGAGAGAGACAGACAGAGAAACACGCGCACGCCGCACGGCTTACAACCATAGCGAAAGTCTCGTTACAACTTTTGGTCTTAATTTATTCCTTCTAGCCCTCTTTCGCAACGCGCGATAAGGAACTACGTTCCAAAACTAAAATTGTAAAAATAGTTAGTCTGCATAAAACTCATTGAGTACAAAGTTTGATATTGTTCAATCTTCTATAGCATACTTTCATGAAAATGTTCCATTACGAGGGGAATACAAAAAGTATTTTTTTATAAAATCTCAATTATATCAGCAGATTGTGAATTGGAACTATGATTGTGATATATCACTGAAAAGGTAATTCTACACCAAATCGTAAATTCCGAAAAAAATATATACTTTCCGTTTGAAATATAAAAATTTGATGCGCTTCCGGTCAAACCGGAAGTGTCATATTTGGTTTGATACTTGCTTAATTGTACATTCATAATATCAAATCGATGTACTTGATTCGAAACATCCATGTAAAATAACAACGAAGATACAGGGGGGTGAATTTGAAAGACGCAGCCGTGCATCTCGCTGCCATCATTTTACGCTTTACCTAATTCAATTTCTAGTTTGTTTGGCGCCGACTCGAAATCAGTTACTTACATTCGTTTAGGAGCTCAATTATCATTAAGACTAAGAAGGTTTATTTTATTTTTTGCTTTTCAGTTGATTTTTTCGTCGGTTTAATTTTTTGTTAAAAAGTTTTAATTTTTTACTTCTCAGTTCCGTATTTCGTCGGTTTAATTTTTTGTTAAAAAGTTTTTATGGTTTCGTCGGTTAAAAATTAATAAACAATTAACGTACAAGATTTTTCAGGTGATTGGTGGAGTATCTTTTGATAGATATTTTTGTGCCACACATATTTAGTTGAGATTTTTCCCAAGATTAATGTTTTTGCACCAAAGTATAATTACTGTTTGCCTAGTACAGTGGTATATAGGTATTCCAGAAAGTCTTCAAATCATGGAGGGACTGCCAAACTAATGAAAAACACCGCCGTTAATGACTTCGTGTTCGTTCAAGTTGACAAGTTCCAAAATTTACCCCTATTTGGTTTTTTTATATAGATGTTTCAAATTCGGTACTTCGATTTGATATTATGAATGTACAATTTAGCAAGTATCAAATTCACCCAATTTTTATATTTCAAATAGAAAGTATATATTTTTTATTTGAAAATTACGATTCGGTATAGAATTACCTTTCCAATGAAATATCACAATTATACTTCCAATTCACAATCTGCTGATATAATTATGATTTTATAAAAAATAACTTTTTGTATTCCCCTCGTAACGGAACATTTTCATGAAAGTATGCTATGGAAGATTGAACGATATCATGTACGTAACAATAATTCATGGCCAAACTTTTTACACAATGAGTTTTATGCAGACTAACTATTTTTACAATTTTAGTTTTGCTTCATTTTTCAACATCAATACACTCATTTCTTTTAAATGCTAACATAGGAATTTTTAAAGTTAGAAACTCTAATACATATTGAAATACAAAACATGAAAAACCTCCATATTTTTGTTTTATATTTATTTTTTATGAAGATAATTTCCATGCTATACCTACATTTGTATTGAACCTTTCAACTTCATGTTAGTTGGCTATGGAATTAAATTTGTTGAATTGTTCTGTCGTTGTGTTTGCGCCAAATTGTTGACATTCCGAATGTTCTGAATTTCCTAAGATAATCATTTGTGAAATGAACAACTACTACCGATTTACCCAAACTGAAAAAGTTGATATGCTGTTGATTTATGGAGAAGCATGGAAAAATTCATGTTTAGCCTTGCGTCTGTACCAGGAGAGATATGCTAACCGTCCGCAACCTAGTAGTAGAAACTATTTTGCAATAATGGAGTCACAGATCAGGAAATAACGGAATAATCATGATGGGGAATACGTTACTGTAAGCGAAGATACAGAGGTCGCTGTTCTAGCAGCGGTTGAAATTGATCCAAATACATCATTAAGGCAGATTGAATATGAGAGAAACAGCAAGAAAATTTTTGAAAGAACACCGGTATCGTTCATTCAAATATCAAATTTATCAATATTTTTATGAAAATGATGCGCAGAGTAGGTTTGTGTATTGTAACTGGGTTATACGACAAGAAACAGAAAATCCAAATTTCCATTACAATATTCTATACGGTGATGAATCACGCTTTACAAACAATGGTCATTTCAATGGAAATAATTTACGTTATTGGGCACAAGAAAATCCGCATGTGTTCAGAGAAGGATGACACCAGGAAAGATTCGGATTCAATGTGTGGCTAGGAATTTTTGAAACCAGAATAGTGGGACCAATTATTTTGGATGGAGCTTTAACAGGTGAACGGTACCTACAAATTTTAAATGATAAAATCCAAAATTTTATTGAAGGCATTCCCTTAGCGACACGTCACGTTATGTATTTCCAACAAGATGGAGCATCTCCACATAATTCGAACGTAGTCGGAGGATATACAGGGTGAGTCATAAGTACTTTGACAAACTTCATAAGGTGATTCCTCACAATATTCTAATATGAATTGTCCAAATAAAAATATATAATAATTTTTATTTCATAAATTTTCCAAATACAATAGAATGAGACATGAAAACAGAAATATGGAGATTTGAAATAAACGTGAAAGAAAAAATAATAAAAAAATCACAGAAGCTATAATAGCTTGTGTGTGATGTATTAGGTGGTTTAGTAAAAAAAATAAAAATTGATTAGTATGTAGGTACAAAAGATATGTGAACACTGATGTGGTGAATAAACACAGGCAACCACAAGGATACGATTCCGCGCGTGGTGCACTATCTGTGTTTATTGCATCTTTTTTATAATCACATAACTATTAAAATTATATTCAGTACATACATACACACAATAATCACATATATTCACACATATACATACATATACACATACATACATGTATAGATACACACACATAAACGTATATATATAATAATAATAACAATAATGAATTTTAATTATAACTACAACTTAGATAGAAGAATCGAATTAAACGGTTTTCTTCACATAAAGGATTCAATATAAAATTGAACCAGAAAATGGTAGATCTCAGGTGAAAAACAACTACTTTCCTGGCAAATACCACGCAGAACGTTGAATGATATTCACCTGAAAATCCATGCATACTTCCATATAATATCAATGGACATTGAATGCAAATGTTTCTTTCTGATAAGCTCGATTATGTTCAATTTATGTCGTGTTCACCTAACAATCCGCATACCGGTTTCAGGCTTCTTGGCCCTCATCAGTACGGAGTAGTCAACCAGCCAAAGGTCCAAAGAACTCTGGCTGAAGTGAGGACCACAACGTAAACAAACCTTTAATAGGTACGCCGGAAAGATAAACTTTAACTGGCGGTACCTAGTGACAGAAAAAACACTCCGAAAATCTCCCACCTCGATAGGTTTCTAAATAAAAGATTCCTTCTCGGTAGGATTGGCAAGCCCGTCTAGCATATAGTGAAAGATAAGTGCCATGTGAAGTGGAATGAATAGAAAAATCGAATTAAACGGTTTTCTTCACATAAAGGATTCAATATAAAATTGAACCAGAAAATGGTAGATCTCAGGTGAAAAACAAATACTTTCCTGGCAAATACCACGCAGAACGTTGAATGATATTCACCTGAAAATCCATGCATACTTCCATATAATATCAGTGGACATTGAATGCAAATGTTTCTTTCTGATAAGCTCGACTATGTTCAATTTATGTCGTGTTCCCCTAACAATCCGCATACCGGTTTCAGGCTTCTTGGCCCTCATCAGTACGGAGTAGTCAACCAGCCAAAGGTCAAGAACTCTGGCTGAAGTGAGACCTAACGTAAACAAACGTTCAATAGGTACGCCGGAAAGATAAACTTAACTGGCGGTACCTAGTGACAGAAAAGAAACACTCGAAAAATCTCCCACCTCGATAGGTTTCTAAATAAAGATTCCTTTCAGTAGGAGTGGCAAGCCCGTCTAGCATATAGTGAAAGGTAAGTGCCATGTGAAGTGGAATGAATAGAAAAATCGAATTAAACGGTTTTCTTCACATAAAGGATTCAATATAAAATTGAACCAGAAAATGGTAGATCTCAGGTGAAAAACAACTACTTTCCTAGCAAATACCACGCAGAACGTTGAATGATATTCACCTGAAAATCCATGCATACTTCCATATAATATCAATGGACATTGAATGCAAATGTTTCTTTCTGATAAGCTCGATTATGTTCAATTTATGTCGTGTTCACCTAACAATCCGCATACCGGTTTCAGGCTTCTTGGCCCTCATCAGTACGAGTAGTCAACCAGCCAAGGTCCAAGAACTCTGGCTGAAGTGAGACACAACGTAAACAAACCATCATCGATCTTGTAACACCTTAGGTACGCCGGAAAGATGAACTTCAACTGGCGGTACCTAGTGACAGAAAGAAACACTCCGAAAAATCTCCCACCTCGATAGGTTTCTAAATAAAAGATTCCTTTTCAGTAGGAGTGGCAAGCCCGTCTAGCATATAGTGAAAGATAAGTGCCATGTGAAGTGGAATGAATAGAAAAATCGAATTAAACGGTTTTCTTCACATAAAGGATTCAATATAAAATTGAACCAGAAAATGGTAGAACTTTCGAAGACAATTGGATTGGTACTCATGGTCCAGTTCGTTGGCCACCAAGGTCACCAGACCTCACACCGATGTATTTTTTGTTTGGGCTCACTTGAGGAATAAAGCTTATGCTCATAATAGACCTCAAAATCGCGAGGAACTTGAAGACAAGGTAAGGAGAGCCATCAACGAAATTACTCCGGCTCAACTAGTGAATGTTATGCGGGCATGATCCCTAACAATACAAAAATGCATTGACGTTAATGGGCGACATTGTGAACAATTAGATTAATTGAGTCTGTCATAGGTGTTGAATTTCTTTTGAATTCAGTTAGAAAACTGTACATGTTCCAAATGTCTACTATTTTGTAGGGAAATTATCGAAATGAATATTTTGTTGCTTCCGATTTTGCAGTTTCAAAAATAATTCCACACCTATAGAAGATATTCAATATCATAGCCAATTGAGATGAAGTTGAAAATTATCTTCATAAAAAATAAATATAAACACAAATATGGAGGTTTTTTCATATTTTGTATTTCAATATGTATTGGAGTTCCTAACCAACTTTGAAAATTCCTATGTTAGCATTCAAAAGAAATGAGTGTATTAATTAATGTTAAAAAATGAAGAAAAATTAAAATTGTAAAAATAGTTAGTCTGCATAAAACTTATTGTGTACAAAGTTTGGCCATTATTGTTACTTACATGATATTGTTCAATCTTCAATAGCATACTTTCATGAAAATGTTCCATTACGAGGGGAATACAAAAAGTATTTTTTTATAAAATTTCAATTATATCAGCAGATTGTGAATTGGAAGTAAGATTGTGATATATCACTGGAAAGGTAATTCTATACCAAATCGTAATTTCCGAAAAAAATATATACTTTCTCTTTGAAATATAAAATTTTTATGCGCTTTCGATCAAACCGGAAGTGCCATATTTGGTTTGATACTTGTTAAATTGTACATTCATAACGTCAAATCGATGTACCCAATTTGAAACATCCATATGAAATAATAACGAAGATACAGTAAATTGTTCCCGGGTCTACCGGTATATTATGTGCATATATCGTTCTCCCTCCTCAGATGTTAATATATTTTTCAAATAACTTAGAATTAATAATGTCTGAATTATCTGTGAACTGCTCTTTGAATTGTAGCTGGCGATTTCAATATAAACTATAATAACCTTGAATCGCCAGCAGCTGCCTCTCAAAAACCTACTACCCCTCTTTAACTTGAGTATGCACGTTAAACCAATACCCGTCTCTCATTGAATATATTTGTAGCAACTTGGATGAGCAAGTTAGTCAATTCTTCAGGATTTTCTGACCATGAGGCAGTTGGCTGCTCACTGTCGTTCTGGACTTCAAAGAAGCAAAACGACTGTAAATATGGAAGACTGTTTTAACAGTACAAATTATAATAGGTTCTATCAGAATGGTCTTCTGACTGACTGGGAAAGTATTCTTTCTCCTGATGAACCATTTCTCTTATTCCACAATGTCCTAATAGCCTGCATTTGATGCTTCGTTTCCAGAACAAAAATTAAAACTAAAAAAAAAACAATGGTTGACAAAAGGTCTGGAAATTTTCTCAAGTAACAACTTCTCGAAGTATTAATATTTTTACAATTCTCGTAACAAGCTTTTTGAAACCAAATGATTCAACAAAAAATAATTACATTATTGTCAGCGATGACTTAAACTTATTTTATACGTTTTAGTGCACGGCTCAAATAAAAGCTTGTCTTTGAAAAGTTTGTTTATTAGTTATTTAATTTTTTGCCAATTTTGAATCGAATCGGACCATAATCACAAAACTCGTCCCCCATTTTGGAGCCGCCATCTCAAATTCATGAATTTCGACAAAAAGTTCATAATCTCCGACCACAAAAACCCCCGCATACCAATTTTGAATCGAATCGGACCATAATCACAAAACTCGTCCGCTATCTTGGAGCCGCCATATTGAATTTAAGAATTTTGACAAAAATCACATACCAATTTTGGATCAAATCGGACCATAATTACAAATATCGTCCGCCATCTTAGAGCCGCCATTCTGTGTTTTTTTCTCTAACAAAAATTAATTACTGCATTGTCACCAAAATTATGAACACTTGCCAAATTTCAAATCAATCTGGCGACTAGAAGTCTTACATACAAACAAGTTGGATAAAAGCATATAAAAAGTGTCGCTTGGAACAAAACAACTATTTTTAGACACGCAAAGGGGATGAGTGGCCACTATGTACCTCCCCTATGACCAGGGGCTATTCACGATTGCGTTACAAAAATCTCAAAATATGCTACTATGTAGCTGTAGCAATCGAAAACTGATGTGAGGTGTCGTTTAAATTATATGTATACAATTTTTATGTTTTGAGTTAGCTATATATAAAAACTTTTCAACAAAAAATTAAACCGACGGAAAAATCAACTGAAAAGCAAAAAATAAAATAAACCTTCTCAGTCTAAATGATAATTGAGCTCCTGAACTAATGTAACTGATTTTGAGTCGGCGCCAAAGAAACTAGTAATTGAATTAGGTGAAGCGTAAAATGATGGCAGCGAGATGCACGGCTGCGTTTTTTTGACTTCTTTCATAGATAATGATCTTCGATAATTGTTTGTTTGGCGCCGACTCAAAATCAGTTACTTACATTAGTTTAGGAGCTCAATTATCATTTAGACTAAGAAGGTTTATTTTATTTTCTGCTTTTCAGTTGATTTTGTCGTCGGTTTGATTTTTTGTTAGAAAGTTTTTATTTTTTACTTTTCAGTTCCGTATTTCGTCGGTTTAATTTTTTGTTGAAAAGTTTTTATTTTTCAATTTTTTGTGGCTTAAATCTACCAATTACTACCTACTTGTTTTTTGATTACTTCCAAAATACTTACTTACCCACCTTACTTCAACTATTACCAGTTAAATAATATGATTATCTACTTTTACTATTTGTTGTAATATAAATTATTTTCGTTGTTCTGGTTAGTTTATTTCATTACTTTGTATATCATTCCATCCTCTCATAAAATATACTGATTTTGACGGATGTGGAACGAGAATAATGTCAGTAGCGATCTGTCATTGTCAACTACGTATGTGTGTGCCAATGTTCACTAGAGAAGAATCAATTATCCCCTATTTTTCTACCCGTAAGGGTGGCTAATTCCTTTCGAAATCCAAATATAAGGTATACCCTATCTATTGAAAAAAGAATCATCCAAATCGAAGAACCCAGTACAAAGTTATGCCTGATAGAATCGGTTAACGGACCAGAATTCAGAGGGTGAGTGATCAATATCCTTCATTTTGCTACCCTTAGCGACGTATTTCTCCTTTTAAATTCAAATGGGACCAAATTCGAAGTACACCCTATCCACTGAAAAAAGAATTATCGGAATCGGACGCCTCAGTAAAAAGTTATGCGTGATCATACATAAAAAAATATGATGGAAAAAAAAATATACGGGTCGAATAGAGAACCTCCTCCTTTTTGGTTTCGTTGGTTGAAAACTATGTCCATTCAATAGTTCTTTCCCAGTTCATACATTCGCATTTAATGTCTCTGAAATTAAAAACTTGCGTCATTTCACTATTGATTAACAGTAAACCCTAATTGTTGAAGTTTCAGAAGAAAGATTCACAAAAAGCTGCCAAGACAGTTAAATATTCCATTCTGAAAAATATAATTAAAGAATTTACATAAATCCTGAGCGCTTTTATTTACGGAACTTTAATAAATTTAAATTGGACCGAGCATCTCCAGCTTTAAAATAACATCCGACAGAAGTTTGAATCTTATCTTAATGCATTGCTACTGATTAATGCACAAATTACAAAAACAACGCTGCCTTATTATGAAAGAATATACCCGAAATTGCCCTTCGTTAATTAGTTCCCTGCATCCCTTTCCAATGATCTTCGTTATTACCCTGGAGGCGTTTATGCGATACTTACAAAATATTTTGTTTCACGTTGAAGGACTCGAGGCACGTGGCCAAAGCAGTCTCTTCAATGTTGTTGTTTATCTAAGAAGTTATGTTTTCTCGATATGTAATAGTATAGGGAGTGGAAGTATGTTGACAGCGCCACCGTTCGGTGATATTTTTGATTTTTGGGGTAGAGTGTATTCAGTATTGAGACTTGAGACAGCACAATGGTAGGTACAGAGGGGGAAAACACGACTAGACACGATTGTCATCGTATACAGCAGTGTCACAACATGGAGAGGTGGTGGCGGTGGTGGGTATCAAGTGTAGTTTATTCAATTTTGTTTACTGTTATCAAATTCATGATACGTCAGTGTATCGCTTTTACTAAATCATTTGGTACGCCTATGGAATTTCTCGTAATAGCTTCGCTTCGGGCATCTTCGTGAGGAACTGTTATTAAGTGGGGGAAGGACAAACATGCTATCTCAATAGTGAATGCACTCTAGCTTGTCGTGTAGCCAGCATGGATTCCAGTGCAGTTTTTGTGAAAAAAAATTGATCAAAAAGAATTCGTAGCGTCGTTGGTTGGTCGAATTCTGAGTGTAATAATCCTGAGCTCACTTTTTATCGTTTTTCGGGCAATGATTGCTGAAAGAACGGAGGAAAAAGTGGAAAGCTGCAGGCAAGGGTAAGTTGATGTTCAGTAACAATAAACATTAAATTAAAAAATATATTCTAATTTTAAAATAATGCTAACTGAAAATATAATAATTCGTATTCGTTTTTCAACTTTGAACTTATGGAGTTTCCCCCAAAACTCTTCCACAAATGATCACAAAATTGCCATCAGCTCATTCGTAGATTTTACCAGAAATGGCAATTCACTACAGATTCCAAAACCTTAATCCAAGTTAAACGAAACAAGTCCAACATACATGGGTATAAAGTTCTATAACCATCTACCCAAATACCGGTTGTCAACGAATCTGTTGAGACAAGTCAACTTCTACAACATTGGGTGGAGCAAAAAAAGTAGCTGGGGCTGTTGCATAGTAAACCTTTTCTTCAACATATCCCTAATAAAAAAGTCGAGCACAGTGAAATCCGGTGAGCGGGCAGGCCACCGTACTGGACCATTGGTTGCAATAACTTGATTATTAAAATACTCCATTAAGTAATTGACAACTTCTCTGGTATTATGTGGGGGTGCTCCATCTTGTTGGAAGTAAATTCGCCGTAGAACTGCTGAAGGAGATTTTTAAGATAATCCTCGATTTCATTTTGAAGAAAACCAAGTAACTAATCCCTGTTGACTGACCTTGAAACAATATTGGCCCAATTATTATGTTTCCAACGATATCAGCCCAGACATTGATGCCAAAACGTTCTTGAAAATTGCCCTCTCTCATTGCATGTTGATTTTGTTGGGCCCAGTAACGAGTAATTTCCTCATTCAACATACCATTATTTGTAAATCGTGATTCGTCGGAAAATAGAATGAAGTTGATAAAATTTGGGTTAGCTCTATGATTATGAAGCAGCCAATCACAAAACACTACCCATCTATCGCCATCGTCAGCATACAAATGTTGATTTAACTGATATTTAAATGCTCGATATCCGTGCTTTCCAGTATTTTTCTTGCTGATTTGTGACTTATCTGCATTTCTTGACTAATTTCTCTTAAATAAACCGTTTTATCAACCTCAGCCATAGCAAGAACGTTAATCTAAGTCTCTTCATTTATGATAAACCTCTATTCCGCCTCTCGATTTCCTTCTTGCCTAAAACGATTCTCAACATACGGAAAATACTGATGGGCTGGATGTTGCCGATTGGGATACACTTTTTCACTTTGAGTATACATTATTTTGAAGAAAAATTAAACTGAAATTTAACGAAAATTGAGAAACTTTCACTGTCTGCTCATAAAGCTCATGTCACTGTCATTACCTAAATGAGTGTTTTGTTTTCCAAATTCTTATCAAAATAACTGCAAAATATTATGCATTGTGGTTATCCATGGCACACTTGAGGAAAATAAATACATTTTCATCCAGTATTTTCCTTAGTAATATTTAATTTATGTTCTTATTTTTAATCCAATCGCAAATAAATTAGAATCGTTAGACTCGTCAAAAAATCCTTTTTTCGGAAAGATCTTGTCAAAAAATGGTCGCCATTTTAAAAATAATAGTAAGACACAAAAATGTAATTTTGTCAACTTGTCTTATTCCTATCTATCATACTAGTCACTAAAACTTTGCGATTATAATTTTCCGACATCTCCTGAGGTCCTCAGATTAGTTTACGTCCGATCTTGGCCACCTAGATGCAATATTAAAAGTGACTCTAAAAAAATGAGGTAGGCGTAAACACTTTTTGAAATGTCACATTCTGATCCACGATTGTCTCAGAAATTCAAATATGTTACAGTATACAGGGTGTTCCATATAAAAACTCCCCTCTTCACATACCATTAACCAATACCAAATCTCATTCTGATATAACTAATATTCTAGAAGTTATAACTTGTCTAATAGATTCGTTGACACCCGGTATATAAAAAATGAAAAAAAAAATTAGTTTACCAAAAACTGAGAATATCTTTCGTTGAAGGAAAGTCTATAATTTCAATGAATAAATATATATGTATATCTCTTGATGCAGAAAGACAATAAGCTTAGTGATTTTAATTTATTTAATGTGATTTAAATGCTCCACTGTTTTATAAAAATTAAATTTTCTTGACTTGTGTGATACCTTTATTGTGATCTTCAGGATGAATAAACTATTCATTATTTATTTGTTTGTTATTTACATTTCAAATGAATTGAAATATGTAACTCATTTTCTGAGCAAAACCAAATAAAATTTCTAAAGAATTCCAAATCGCCATTCCAGTCGAAAGAAAATGGACTTTTTGGCGGACTGTCTGTATGAAAAGCGGAACTGTTTCGGATGATTCAATAAAAAAACCTTCCTTTTATCAGCATTCCTCCAATTAGCAGCGTTTTATCAGACATCCTCGAATCGGCTCGATGTTTGCTCTAGCATGAATAAAGTGATTAAAAGATGTTCATTTCATTCATGATATGAAGTGAATAAGCAGAGATAAAAATGAAACAAAAAAACATCGCGAACGAGATTCCTGCATAAACTCCTGGCAGATACTACTCCTGCTAATTACTTAATTAGTTCCATTCCAAAGATGATCAACGGCGAAGGAATAGAAGCGGAGCTAACAAAATGACGAACGGCTCTTTTGGTGCCTGTAATTGTAATCAACTGTACGTTAGCTTGGTGATAGACTGGAGTATATTTCAAGAGGTATCTTGGGACACAAAAGGATATCGCCAGTGAGAAACAGTAAAAAACCATCGAAGTGCATACGAACAAGGAAGTATAGGTGGTTCCTCAAATTCCAAAATTTGGACCATTACATTTTCAGAATTTACAGTTTAAACTCCAAATTATATTTATAATTTTTTTTAGGCTAGAGATCCAATATGATCTTACAATATTGAGAAGGGTTGTTGAAATATGGTTCAATTTGGTTGAAGAAAAACTATCGTTTCCTTGCCGACGTTTCGAATTTCATTCAATTCATCTTCAGGGCTCAAAAATTAGTTTTTCCGAGTTGTATGTAAATAGAAATAATACGTAAACAGGCATTCCAGATACACGAAAACAACTTTCCTAGGTTCAACATCAAGTGCGAGACAAACCAATACTGAGTATTCGTTTGACGGTATAGCATTGTGTTTTTACTTGTGAAATAAAATTTTGTTTTTCGTTCGCATACCGACACAAAAGGTATCTAACAGAGCATGCCTAAGTATTTGCGGTTGGTGATTAATATATTTACTTTACTTGCGTAGTCAATAGTGCTAGTTGTTTTCAAATTTCATCCACTCATAGTTTGAGTATCAAACAAAATGTAAATTATATTTCACAGGACGTGTTCTACTTTATTTATGTAAATAATATATTCTAGTTCTATATTATAATATTGGATGTCCCAAGTGTTGAAAAGGTCCATCCTAACCTGAAATGAGAATCATTTTTAGTTGTCGCACACTGTAGGGTTCTGGTATACTATCACCTGTTCATTCAGCACTAAATGTTCTCCATCAGACACTTCAAGAATTATAAAACCTAAAAGTCCATGGTTAACAGACACTATTGAGGAAATGATGCAACTCAGAGCAAAGCTATAAAAAAATATAACAGAACGATGTCAGACATTGATTTCCTATATTATAAAGATCTGAGAAATTACGTGAATAAAGCAGTGGAGAATGAAAAAAAGCATATTTTACCCATCAATTCAACACCACTGATCGAAAGCAATTCTGGAAAACTTTGAAGACAAACAACATATTAAATAGTAATTCACATTCACTACATGATAATTTGAAAGGAGTAGATGAGATGAACAATCAACTCAATTGCCCAAGGAGACCCCCCCAGATGAACTAAAAATTTTTTACAAGAATAATTGCCTTTTTTAGTCTGACCCACTTCAATTCGTCGAAGTGAATGACTTATTCGTGTATGAAACCATATGTTATAGTAAAACTAATGCTAAAGGAATCGATGAACTCAATTTAAAAATAATTAAACTTTGTTGTCACCATATAATACCATATATAACCCATATAATAAATTTCTTATTATCAAATGGTGTTGTTCCTGAAGTTTGGAAGATAGCAGTGGTACAGGTTTTACCAAAAAAATCCGATCCAGTGGATTATAAAGATCTTCGTGCTATAAGTATACAAGTTGTACCTCGAATATTGTTTGTATTGCGGGAAATATTTTCCCCACTGTATTTTCCACGCCACAATTAACGATTGTGTGATATGTTTTAGTTTCAGCATGTACATGAAATGAAAAAGAAGTATATTGTTTGTGTGCCCTTGTCGTTGCCTAATGTGTATTATTAAACTCCCATACATTTCAACTTTTTCATGCAACAAGGTGTAGTTTTTGAAGCATACATTGAATATATTTTCAACCGACGAAACCAAAATCGACGCGTATACATTTTTTTTCATGTATGACCACGCATAACTTTTTACTGAGACGTCCAAATCCGATAATTCTATTTTCAGTGGATAGTGTGTACTTCGAAATTGGTCCCATTTGAAATTAAAAGATGAAATCCACCCCTAAAGGTAGCAAAATGAAGGATATTGATTACTCACCCTCTGAATTCTGGTCCGTTTACCGATTCTATCAGGCATAACTTTGTACTAGGTTCTTCGATTTGGATGATTCTTTTTTTTATTAGATAGGGTATACCTCATATTTGGATTTCGAATGGAATTATCCACCCTTACGAGTAGAAAAATAGGGGATAATTGATTTTTCACTTGTGAACATTCGCACACATATGTAGTTGACAATGACATATCGCTATTGTCATTATCCGTCACAATCATTATATTCTATTAGAGGATGGAATGATATACAATGTAATGAAATAAACTAACCAGAACAACAAAAATAATTTATATTACAACAAATAGTGAAAGTAGATAATCATATTATTTAACTGGTAATAGCTGAAGTAAGGTGGGTAAGTAAGTATTTTGGAAGTAATAAAAAAACTAGTAGGTAGTAATTGGTACATTTCAGCCACAAAAAATTTAAAAATAAAAATTTTTCATCAAAAAATTATACCGACGAAATACGGAACTGAAAAGTAAAAAATGAAATAAACTTTCTTAGTCTCAATAACTATGCTCCTAAACTAATGTAAGTATCTAATTTTGAGTCGGCGCCAAGCAAACAATCAACGAAGATCATTAAATCGCTTCAAAAAAATCATCAGAATGTCACCGCGTAACTCGATGCCATCATTTTACGCCTTACCTAATTCATTTGCTTGTTTGTTTGGCGCCGACTCAAAATTAGTCACTTACATTAGTTCAGGAGCATAGTTATTGAGACTAAGAAGGTTTATTTCATTTTTTACTATTCAGTTCCGTATTTCGTCGGTTTAATTTTTTGTTATAAAATTTTCGATATATTTGTCAGCTCAACTTATCTCATGATGTATCCCGATAGAATGCGAAATGTGTTCATTCAATTCATGGCATTCTTGATTCACAGGAATAACTACTAAAATTGAGTTTGACGAACCACCCTCAAAGTATGTGGCATCTGCATTATCTTTTGCAATGAATATTTATTTATTATGATTTAAAAACCATTCTGGATTATCAGTTTGGTCAATACTAACATTAATTTTATTCTTCTAGACATGTTGATAATGAAGTACAAAACACTTTTCAACCACCACAAGTGAATCAAACCCTATATCAAACAACAAACTGAGAGAGAATGAGGAACCCTTCAGGTTGCAACAGGAATAAAATGTTATTTAGTACTTAGTAAAAAACGCGGTAGCTCCGTATTGCTCGTTGAAATACCGAGTTGTTATTAGGCTAACAAAGTCGATATGCACCTCAATGAAACTATGAGAATCATATCTGGAACCCTAAAGTCCACTCCAATACCTTGGCTGCACGCACTCACGAATTTAGCACCACCAGACCTGAGGAGACAACAAGCTACTGTTCACGGATGCAACAAACTACACGATCCTAAATACCCTAGAACTCTACCAATACACATGATATTGGACAACGCTCCAAACTGCCGTCTCAAATCCCGAAAACCCATTTGGCAAGATAATGTACCATCATGAACCATTGCATATCGGAGAAGCTTGGAAAACCAAATGGACAACCAATCATGATTTCAACTATAATAACCAAATGCCTAGGAAAGCATGGTGTAGCCTCAACAGCATCAGAACTGGCCACGCCAGATGCATGTCCATGCTGTACAAGTGGGACTCTCGGACACCCAGGAATGCGACTGCGGAGCGCCGGACCAAACTGCAGCCCACGTAGCCAACGAGTGCCCAATGAGAAAATTTGAAGGAGAATGGAATGAGACCCTGAATGCCACACCTGCTGCCGTGAATTGGCTGACCTCCCTGGATATCTTAATTGTTTGCCCACCTGTGGGAGTGCTTGTATCTTCTTTCTTCTTACGTATATATGAACATACTTCATCTATAGATGTGAGTGAATTTGTAGATCGCCATACGATAAATAAATAAATTAAGCTACTTATGGATGTGGCATTTTTGCTAAACACAGGTTTATCTTTTTGTTGGCTGCGGCAAAAAAGTGTCTTCCTTTCGAAGATTTGGTGGTACATACGGCATTTCTCCTCAGTGGGATCGATAAAAAGACACATTTTCAAGAGGTTAATACAGAAATCTCATTTTCAAATTATTGAATAGAAAAAATGATAAAATAAATTAAGACAGTACACTGAAAAGGAGACAACTCTTTAAAGGTTTGACCTAGGTTGTTCTGTGAATAACAGATTCAAAAACTTGCCGCGAATATAAAACAGATATAGATGTACTCTCTATCAAAAAGGAAAATAAAAAAAGGTATTCTTGCGGGAAAAGATTTTGAATCTGCTACTGTCAGACAGTGCTGTGGCGAGCACTGACGAAAAGTGCTCCGAGCACTAAGCACTGAGCACTCTTGAAAAGTGCTCCGGAATCTTGAGCACTAAGCACTCTTATTTACAGAATGCTCGCGATTACTGAGCACTTTCAAAAAGTAATTCGACATGGCGAGCACTAAGCACTTTTCAAAAGGATGATACTGTTATACACTTGAATTACTTCTTGACATGGTTTTTGTATGTTTTGTAGATTAATCACGTCAGATTCAATCCAAAACATCAACAAAACGGCGTATGATGTTGAACGCAATGCTTCGCCTATGATTCATTATTTATAAGTGTGGCATCAAAAGAACTAATGTGGTGGAGGTGGAATGAACTCGCATGATTATTATTAATATCATTTAATATAAATAAAAATATATTTCCAACAGAATACAGAAAAACATAACGTCAATTCTCTAACAAACTAAATGTTACACATCAATCGAATAAAGTAGAAGTTTGTTTTGTTTTGAAAATCTTTCTGTAATACGATGATTCCTCTTTGAATTTCTGTGATTCTTTTTCATTACCTTGAATGTGTTGGTCGGATATAGATGTTTTGTCAACTTGATATGGTATATCATTCAAAAGGTTTTTCAGTGATCTTCTACACCTGACCAATTGACTCGAAGTGAAGGCAATAAAAAAACACAGATATTCACCAAGGAAATATTGAATTTGAGGAAGATCTCCAGAACAAAATAATTTTTGTTATTTTCTTTCATACATATCCTTTGAATGGCCCTCTGAATCGAACTCAATGTCAACTACTACCAAGCCATACAAAGTGAATAAAATTCTGTCAAAAGAACATACAGGAGTGGTCAACTTTCCGACACACCCTGTAAATTTTTCTTGAATATCTTGTTTTCATAAACCAACCTGAAGCAAATCCAGTCAGATATTGAATCCTGAAATCAGAATTATATTTCGAGTCAAGAATTCGTTTATTTAATTTTTGAGTAAACCCTCAACAAATAAAATTTTCTCTTGTAAAGGATTAATATTTAATATCACTCACACATTTGAGAGAATGAGAATCATATTCGTTGTTTAATACCCTGTGTTTCTGAAAGTAGACAAAGGATTGAGTTGTGTCAATGGATATTATTGTTCAAGAAGTCGACAACTGCATCATGACAAAATTTTGGGAAATTTCTCTGTAGCCCAATTCTCCATAAGTCGCCTTGACCTTCACTTTTCAATGCAGCGATAAAATATTATTTTATAGAACTAACCTATCTATACTGCGTACTGCGCCGAGTCCTGGCACACTCCGCAACATTCAAAACAAGACTGTGATCTGTAGAAGATGCATATGGAAGCGATTAAGAGTTCGTCTTGAGTGGGGGTGCTACGCTACCGGCCACGTTTTCATGTTTCGACAAATAGTAATTACGAAAGGCTTAGTGCTTAGTAATCCCGAGCACTGCAGTGCTCGGGAGCACTTTTCGGGATTACTAGCACTAAGCCTTTTCGCAAAATGATCGAAGCACTAAGCACTAAGCACTGGTTCAAAAAAGTGCTCGGGAGCACAGTGCTTACACAAAGTGCTCTAAGTGCTTTCACGAGCACTAAGCACAATGCTTTGGTCAGCTCCCCTCAGAATAACCTAGGGAAAGAAGGTAGGAGTTGGTGTTCTTCTTAAATTTCTGAAGGTTGTATGCCTCAGGGAACACCCCCCTAGGCAATGAGTTCCAAAAGCCTCGCTGTTCGTTGGATGAACGAGTCTTTGGAAAGTGATGTTCTGCAGGTTTCCAAAGTGACCACGAAGGGGTGTGATGACTGAACTTGACGGGTTAATCTCGAAGAGACTGCCAAAGCAGGAACGATTGTTGATATTTCAGAAGAGCATCGCCCATGAAAATATCTATAAAATAGAGACAAATCGCCAACTTTTCTACGGTGTTCCAGACAAGTGAGCGAGTTTGTAAGCGAGGCATCACCGACGAGACGAATTGCCCTTTTGGACAGAATCCAATAGCCTCAGGATATGTTTAGGTGCCGCACTCCAAATATGGGAACAGTATTCCAGGACAGGTCGGATCTGTGCCTTATAGATCATAAGCAGCTGACTGGGGGGAAATAGCTCTTGGACGAAAAGAAAACCAAGTTTTTGGGGTGCACTTTTGGCAATGGACCTCACGTGATTTTCCCAGGCAAGGTTATTACTGGATAGTAATACCAAGCATCGATATGGATGGCTTCAGTGGTATGGTTACTCCTGACAAAGTTATGTTAGGCACAGTGAGATCGGCTTTTCTAGAGAAAAGACATGCTTGTGTTTTGTTTGCATTGAATTCTACCAAGTTATTAGATCCCATTTCGAGAATTGTTGCCAAGTCCATATTTATATTATTAACATTTCTTCCTCGTTCATTTCTGGTTTCACGGGCTGATATAGGGGCCCTGGAAGAGAAAGCGGTATGGAGGGTACTATCATCGGCAAAGCTGTGTACTGGACATGAAGTTGCTTTCAACAGGTCGTTGATGTGAAGTAGAAATAGTGTTGGTGCGAGAATGGATCCTTGCGGAACACCAGCATTTATGAGTAGAGTGTCAGATGAAACTCCATCGACCACTACATGGAGAGACCTGTTTGAGAAAACTAGCAAGCGAGAGAACACAGCTGAGGGGCAAGCCATAAGACGGAAGCTTGGCGGGGAGTCCCTGGTGCCAAACTCGATCGAACGCCTTGGAGATATCTAATGCCACAGCTAAAGTTTCTCCATGCTTTTCAATAGATAGCTGCCATATATGTGAGACGTAAGCGAGCAGGTCACCAGTTGTTCTCTGATGGCGGAAGCCATATTGCCTATCGTTGACAATTCCTGAGTCTTCCAGATATTTCATGAGCTCGATGTTGATGGCTTTTTCCATGACCTTTGAAATAATAGATAGCAGTGCGATAGGTCTGTAGTTGCTAGGTAGGGCCTTTTGCCTTTTAGGGACTGGCTGTATCTTGCAATTTTTCAATTGGACGGAAATACCCCAAATTGTAAGAGTGGTTGAACAACTTGCAAAGAACAGGTGTTAGTTCGGGGGCACATTTCTTGAGAACAATCGGCGGGATTCCGTCAGATCCACAGGCTTTGTTGGTGTTGAGACCCAGCAAAATATTTCTGATAGTACGTTGGCGAAAGGTGATCTCGGGCATGTGACTGTCAATAGGTGTAATGTTCGGGGGTTGTTTTCCCGATGAATTCAGAGTGGAATTTCCAGCAAATAGGTGCGCAAAGATATTGGCTTTTTCCTGGGCAGTCGTTGCTAGTGTTCCATCTTCTTTGGTTAGGGGAGGAAATGAGCTGGAAGTGAAATTTCTTCCCACAGCTTTGGCAGAAAGACCAAAATGAACGGGATCCGTTAGGACATTCAGCAAGTTTTGATCTTATTTTGGCTTTGTGGGCATCTTTTGAGCTTTCTATTGTCTCTTTACATATGCCTCTAGCCTCGACATATGCTGCTCTGGTCTCAGGGCCCGGTTTTTTTAGCCATCGATGGTATGCTGCCTGTTTGGAAGCCACAGCTCTAGAGCAGTTTCTGTTAAACCAGGTCTTATCGGATGATGTTCTTCTTTCGGTATTCGGTATGTAAGTTTGCATCCCCAACATGATGATTTCAGAAATTGTCTCAGCACATCGTGTTGGATCTACTGAAGAGAAACAAACTCTCTTCCATGGAAACGCTGAGAAAAACATACGAAGACCTTCCCAGTCGGCCGAATTGTAATGCCACATGAGACGGGGTGGTATTGTGCAGCTCGATGGTAAATGGAAAGAGCATGTTGTGGAGATGAGGGTGTGGTCAGAGTTTCCAAGTGGGGCACAAACTTCTATTCTATACGGGTCAGGATTGGTGGTGAGGAAAAGATCTAGTGTATTGGCAGACTGGTTGTTGACATCAGGGATGCGGGTTGGTAGCTCGACCAGTTGTTCTAGGCCATGAGTGATGGCGAAGGCCTCGGCTTGACGACCTGCATCATCATTTGTATGAAAGCATAATTTATTGTATCATTTTTATTTTCGATATTTTCAATAACATAAAAAACAGCTGTAATTCAAATGTATTGAGGAAATACAGTGCAAAATTACTCCAATCGACATTATACCTGACGAAAATTCCAGTTTCCTTGTTCCATTGTTCAATGATGAATTCCTGTCGATTCTATTAAAATACGCCTTCGGCCAATTACCCCATCTGAATGGGGGCTGAATGGTCGAAACTTGAATGTCCCGAAGTTTGCATATAAACGGACAAAATTTGATAATCCTCATTTCGATCCATCCAAGTTGTTTCCAATTGAATTTGCAGAGGAGCATCGCTTCTCGAACATTAATTGTATCCCGTAGATTAATGAAGTTGCGGCCCTTCCTGCTAACTTTGAATATCTAAGATTACTAACTTTCCTCATCGACTTCCATTAGGCGACTACTGATGCTGATAGAAGGATGTTAGTGGCATTTGGCAACATTTGGCCAATAACTGTTATGGCTTTTCGAAAGTCCTCCATTTGATATTTATGTAGGTGTTTTGTTTCGTGATACGTAGTGGAAATCGTGGGATTATCGGATGGAAATCCTCATGAGACAACTGCTTCGTGGGAACAGTTCTCCTGACTGAATGTTGAAACTGAATGAAAATATTTTAACAAAAAATTGAACTGTCGAAAAAAGACACTGAAAAGCAAAAAATAAAACAAACCATTTTAGGCACCTCGTTGCGGGTGGCTTTGCGGAGAGTGCATTTTTGGATTGTTATTGTTTATTGCTGGATATTTCAGGTCGGATTATTTTTTCAAATTCAAATGGGACCAACCCCAAGGTATACCATATCTAATATAAAAACTTTTCAACAAAAAATTAAACCGACGAAATACGGAACTGAAAATTAAAAAATAAAATAAACCTTAGTCTCAGTAACTAAGCTCCTAAACTAATGTAAGTAACTAATTTTGAGTCGGTGACAAACAAACAAGCAAGCAAATGAATTATGTAAGGCGTAAAATGATGGCATCGAGTTGCGCGGTGACATTCTGATAATTTTTTTGAAGTAATTTAATGATGTTCGTTGATTGTTTGTTTGGCGCCGACTCAAAATTAGTTACTTACATTAGTTTAGGAGCTTAGTTACTGAGACTAAGAAGGTTTATTTTATTTTCTACTTTTCAGTTCCGTATTTCGTCGGTTGAATTTTTTGTTAAAAAGTTTTTATTTTTCAATTTTCTATGGCTAAAATATACTCATTACTACCCACTTGTTTTTTGATTACTTACCCACCTCACTTCAACTATTACCAGTCAAATAATATGATTATCTACTTTTACTATTTGTTGTAATATAATTTTTTTTTGTTCTGGTTAGTTCATTTTATTACTTTGTATATCATTCCATCCTCTCATAGAATATAATGGTTTTGACGGATGTGGAACAGAAATAATGTCAGTAGCGATCTGTCATTGTCAACTACGTATGTGTGTGCCAATGTTCATAAGTGAAAAATCAATTATCCCCTATTTTTCCACCCGTAAGGGTATATAATTCCATCCGAAATCTGAATATAAGGTATACCCTATCTATTAAAAAAAGAACCATCCAAATCGAAGAACCCAGTACAAAGTTATGCCTGACAGAATCGGTTAACGGACCAGAATTCAGAGGGTGAGTGATCAATATCCTTCATTTTGCTACCCTTAGGGGTGGATTTCATCTTTTAAATTCGAATGGGACCACCTTCGAAGTACACCCTATCCACTGAAAAAAGAATTATCGGAATCGGACGCCTCAGTAAAAAGTTAGGCGTGATCATACATAAAAAAAAATGATGAAAAAAAAATTACGGGTCGACTAGAGAACCTCCTCCTTTTTGGTTTCGTCGGTTAAAAAGTAAAGAAAATCGGACTACTTTGTAAAAAGTTATGCGTGGTTAAACATAAAAAAATATACAGGTCGAGTGGAGAACCTCCTCTCTATTTTCGCCGGATGAAAATTGAATTGATTTACACATCGACATATCAACTCCAAATCCATAAAATGATAATAATGAAAAGAATATCAATGTCTATCATCAGAAAATGCAAAAATTTATGAACATAAACATTAATCCAGTAAATAGAGGACGGTTACCTGACAAGCGGTCCAGTAGTTCTAAATTTTTGATATGTTATCTAGGATGGTTATTGAGTGTTCAAAAAGCACAATTCTTCCCCTCCGCGCCCGCCGCTATATTGAAAAAACCGAAAAAATCAGAACTTTCTTCAGATTTTCGCTTATATCTTCGTTTCGGTGCATTTGAGCTACAAAAGATTACCATTCAATGTTGTGGAGAATGAAATTTCCTATAATTCACGTTTTGAATTACGTTTCTAAGACTGATTGCTATGGAGATATGCACTTTTTGAAAAATAAAAAAAATCGCATTTTCCGGAAATTTGTCAAACTTCTAACTTTAGAACGCTGTAATTCAGTTATGGCCTATTCTAGGAAAACAAGTTCTGGAACAAAATTTGTAGGGAATTCAATGACCTAAAGAATACATGTACTTTTTTTTCAATCAACTCTACAGAATGGGAAGTAAACAAAAGAGTTGAAACAACGTTCCATGGTCGTTATTGATGGTGGGTACCTTCTTCACAAGGTTGTATGGAACCGAAGCTCGATCTTTGGAGATATTTGCCAGGATTACGTCAGGTACGTTCAACGTCACTATGGCACGGATGTGATGGGGTGATTTTTGATGGCTACACTACAGATCCTTCTAAGCAAGCGACCAAGGCTGCTGAACGAGCAAGAAGGTACAAGGCAAACTCATCATCAGACGTGGTGTTTGACAGAACAACTGTCAACACCACACCTCAGGATAAATTCCTAGCCAAAGAGGGAAACAAGGACCGATTCGCCAAGCTGCTCTCCAGTGAAATGCACGCGTCAAACATAGCCACAGACCAAGCTTCCGAAGATGCTGACAGGTTGATAATTGCCACAGCTAAATGCCTCTCTCCCACGTACGACGCTGTCGTCATTGTCAGTGAAGACATCGACCTAATCGTCCTGCTGATTGGCACACCTGCGGTAAACCTCATGGAACCAGCAAGAGGGAAACATCCAGACGCAATCTACTCCGCCTCCTCCTTAAAGTACAACACCGCAGGCTGTATTTTGCTCATGCACGCAATATCGGGCTGCGACACCACTTCAAACATTTTTGGGTTTGGGAAGAATACATTCTGCCAACTTTTTAGGGAAGACCCATCATTGCTGGAGCAGCCGGAGAGGTTCGAAGACCTTGCTACCAGTCCCAAATAAATTTCAGCAGTAGGGGAAAAATCTTGGTATCCCTGTATGGTGGCAGTAGAGAACAGTCGTTGAGCTCCCTTCTATATAGCAAATTGAAGACAAGTACCACCAAGCTCTATCTGGCTAAACGACCTCCGACCACTGACGCAGCACATTTCCACTTTCTGAGGATATACCACCAGGTCATGGAGTGGATGGGGATTGTCAAAGACCCTATCGAGTGGGACTGGTGTAGAAAAGCTGGAAGACTGGAGCCCATCAGGATGAGTGGACACGCTGCTCTCCCAAACCTACTCAAGGCCATCTCATGCAGAACTGGCTGTAGGGGAGCGTCTGGCTGTAAAAAAGGGGGCCTAAAGTGTTCCGCCCTTTGCAAATTCTGTGTTGGCTATGAATGTTATAACAGGAATGAAGACATCGTCGACTTCGAAGACGCCGATCTAGTAACTTTACTATCTGACGGAAATGAAGACCCCGACTTCATTAACTCACCCCCTACGAAACGAGTGAAGCGCATATGAATTTGTTTTTTTTTCCAGTTCTGAGGTCAGTTACTACCGATTTTTGTATGATTATTACTGCCTTTTGTTCTTACTTTTTTTAAATAAATGAATCTTTAAAAAATGTATCTGCTGTGTTGGTGGGTTATTTGAAATTGATCATCCCCTCTCACCAGTAGGTACTCAAGTGGAATAGTACCTGCCTCATGAGCATTGCACTGTAACATGTAAGTAACTCAAGTAGAATTGGTATAAACTCCAAATTCAAGCCAAAACTGGAAAATAATCAGTGATTTTTTTAAGATACAATGTGGAGTAACAATAGCAAAAAAAAAGCAATATGCCGTTGTTTTTACTTTAATGTTTACCCTCCACTACGTAGGGTTGGTTAGAAAAAAAGAACATGTATTTTGTAGGTAATTGAATTTCCCACAAATTTTATTCCAATACTTGTTCACCTAGAATAGGCCATAAATGAATTGAAACGTTTCTAAAGTTAGAAGTTTTACAAATTTCCGTAATTATCGGACCTAGAAACGAAATTCAAAACGTGAATTACAGGAAATTTCATTGTTCACAACATTGAATATAAGTCTTTTGTAGCTATAATGCACCAAAACGAAGACATAAGCAAAAATCTGAAGAAAGTTTCGATTTTTGCAATATGGCGGCGGGCGCGTGGGGGTGGGGGGAAATTGTGCATTTTGTATATTAAACACTTAATAACCAACGAACAATGAACAATAAACGCCATGTGTGAAGTGGATTAAAAATAAAAATAGAAAATTGAATTAACAGTCTTCTTCACATAAAAGATTCAATAAATTGAACCAAAAAATGGTAGATCACAGGGGAAAAACAACTACTTTCCTAGCAAATACCACGCAGAACGTTGAATGATATTCACCTGAAAATCCATGCATACCTCCATATAAATGGACATTGAATGCAAATGTTTCTTTCTGATAAGCTCGATTATGTTTAATTTATGTCGTGTTCACCTAACAATCCGCATACCGGTTTCAGGCTTTTTTGGCCCTCATCAGTACGGAGTAGTCACCAGCCACAGGTCCTAAGAACTCTGGCTGAAGCGAGACACAACAAAATTAAACCATCATCGAGTCTATAACACCTATAGGTACGCCGGAAAAGAAAACTTTTAACTGGCGGTACCTAGGGACAGAAAGAAACACTCCGAAAATCTTCCACCTCGATAGGTTTCTAAATAATAGATTCCTTCTCAGTAGGAGTGGCGTACCTATAGGTGATATAGACTCGATGATGGTTTTATTTTGTTGTGTCTCGCTTCAGCCAGAGTTGTTCGGACCTGTGGCTGGTGACTATTTCGTACTGATGAGGGCCAAAAAAGCCTGAAACCGGTATGCGGATTGTTAGGTGAACACGACATAAATTAAACATAATCGTGCTTATCAGAAAGAAACATTTGCATTCAATGTCCATTTATATGGAGGTATGCATGGATTTTCAGGTGAATATCATTCAACGTTCTGCGTGGTATTTGCTAGGAAAGTAGTTGTTTTTCCCCTGTGATCTACCCTTTTTTGGTTCAATTCATTGAATCTTTTATGTGAAGAAGACTGTTACTTCAATTTTCTATTTTTATACTCAATAACCATCCTAGACAACATATGAAAAATTCAGAACTACCGGACCGTTTGTAAGATAACCCCTCTCTCTTTGTCCCTATTAATTGGGTTACATGTAGATGTCTAAAAACCATGGTGTATTCACTTATACCTGTAAAATATTAGGACAAACTGGGGGACACCAGCCCACTTGATAAAGGAAGTTATCTAGAGTTTCAGATGGCGCCGACGTCGTTTCTTGTCATAATTCAGTAAACTACAATTACAGACCACACAGGGTGTTTTTGTGATTTGTGTCATGATAAAAATCTTATGAATGAATGAGGAAGTAAAATAAGCTGACTAAGTGAATGAAGTCATTTTTATAATATATACAGTGTGGATATCACATATGGAATGAAAAAAAATTATACGACTTTTTTCTTCAAAGGCAATGTTCTTGCAAGTAAATTAATTTGTATTTTCGATTTTTTCGAAATTTGTTCTGGTGGACTACGGTCATTTTTTCCCTGTACTCTTCATATGAGTTTTATTAAATAGATTACCCTGTATATTTTTCTATATTTTCCAACTACACATAATACTCCTGGTTCAAATGATGAAGATAATGATTTTATAGAGATTAAATAAAAACGTAAAAGTCAGAAAAATTTACAGTTTTAAGATAAAAAATATTTTTTACAGAACTTCCTGTTCTTTGTTTTAGGGTATCAAATGTTCACAATGTTCCCATTGACTTTTTGGCAAAAACCCAGTACCTTAATCATTCACTGAAATAAAAACTTCCTAGGTAAGTAAACTAATATGTGTTTTTTCAAAGATCATGACCATGTGGTAAAAGCATTACTCAAAATTCACAGTTTAATCATTCAAAACCGTCGTAATCGTCTGGATTTTAGGGTATATATTTTAAATGATAATTATTAAATATGCTATAAAAATATCTAAGTGCCTAAATTATATTTTGAGCATAAATTAAAAATTAATGTTCGGGCAGTCAAGTTCTACTTGAAAACCGTCTGAATACTCTGTGATTTTCATTTCTACATCCTATGAATGCTAAAATAGGAGATAAAAATATTCCGAAGTGACTAGGGGATATTTTTTGGGATCAATTATTTGCAATTATCTCAACTATTCAGCTAAACTCGGTTATTTCTGTTACATTTATGATGGGTATGATATAATGTTGTGTTGAAGATATTTCAGGTTTAACAAAATTACGATCTAAGCAACTCTTAGTGTTTCCTCGGACTGTTCTAGGGCTGTTTATTGTAGATCAATATTGAGATCGTCTTCAATACATTATTTGTGTGGTATAGTTTTTAAATAGTCATGTCCATACGGTTAAAGATCTGTTACAATTGATGCTGCCCATTAACGATGCTAGTTTCTGGTTGGACTGTAACTATACGAAGTTCCTGGTTGTACGGTATTCATTATAGCTTTTATAATTTGCTGGGTAGTCGTGAAAAAAACTACTAGTATGCTTTTGACATTTGCAGATTTTTCTTTTCACAAGCAATTTTCTGTTGCGTGATCTTTAATACATTTACGTGTGTCTCTAGGGCATATTTTAATCCATCGGTCTTGACTGAGTAATGCATATTCCTTAGTACTACTCTGGAATTGAGTTCATTTTTGAATATATTCCTGATCACTTGGAAACACAAAGTTGAGAATGTCTCATCCTTTCTATTGGAAAGGCAGACTTGAATCAATACATATATTTTTTGTAAGTTTGTTTTTATATTTCTGAAGTTTAACGAAATCTGAACATAAGATTCTAGGATCGAAATAAATCTAAGCTATTATAATACATACGCTAACTGGCTGACAAAACAAATGATGTCCGCCACCTCCCTATCTAGCATAAAGAAATATCTTTAGCCTGAAGGATTAAAAATAATCCCGGGCACTAGTTCGACCGTCCTTCCAACACTTTTGCCGCAAATTGAGGATCATAACAGGACAAGTTTACAAACATTCACTAATAAAGGATAATCCATAATCAGGTTGTTGGGCGGTGAGATTTGGTTAGTTCAAAGTGACCGAAAGCATTGTTGAATTTCGAAGGTATTATCCTGCGGAGGATTTTTGTTTCCTGATCCATCGCGCGAGAGTGCGTTTGTATAACGATCCTCCAGGAAAGTATTATCTCGTGGTTCTTAAAGAATGAATACTACAATGGAATTGAAATTCGTAAAACTAACGACAGAAAATATGAACTGTATTTCGCGAAAATATGGTTTTGCGGTTATGAATACAATACAAAACAATATTAATACAGTATTAAGGGATATATGATGAATTATGAATGGCATGTTGATGCCTGTTCTGTGCCTCTTTTCACCCACTTTGATGAATTATTCCAAGAATGGGTTGAATATTCTTAATTTGATAAATAGTGGTTGTGATAAATTATATGGTTAACAGTAATGTGATATTTCTGCCTGTATGGTTAGAAACAAAATACAAATGAAAAAAATATGAAAATCATAATTTTGCAAGACTTTAAAGGATGGGGTGACAGAAGAAGTGAACAAGGAAACAAGTGAGTTATTTTTAATTGTGTGTTTCTCAGAAAATATTGAATATCATCGGATTCTCGATAACGAACTATTTGAGGATACATTTTAATTTGTGAAACATTTTTATATTTTTCTCATGTATTGGAAGTAGATTCTATAGCTTTGGTCCAAAGAGGAAAAGGAGAACTCTCTGTGTATCGAATTTGCAAATTTTCGATCAATCTACACTCACATGCAAAAAGATGCAACAAGTTAATATTTGATAAAATTTGTGGTCTAATAACTTTTTTATTTTTAATTTAATTTTCATGAATTTTCTAGCGAAATGTAGATAAAATAACAAATTTCTACTTGCATATCCAGTTTTTAATTGTGTTTTTTAGAAAATATTGAATATCATCGGATTCTCGATTATGAACTTTTTGAGGATAAATTTGAATTTGTGCAACTTTTTTATATTTTTCTCATATATTGTAAGTAGATTGTATAGCTTTGTCCCAAAGAAGAAAACGAGAACTCTCTGTGTATCGAATTTTGATTTGCAAATTTTGGATCAATCTACACTCACATGCAAAAAAATGCACAAGTTAATATTTGATAAAATTTAAGGTCTAATAATTTTTTTATTTTTAATTTAATTTTCATAAATTTTCTAGCGAAATGTAGATAAAATGACAAATTTCTACTTGCATATCCAGTTTTTAATTGGGTTCTTTAGAAAATATTGAATATCATCGGATTCTCGATTATGAACTTTTTGAGGATAAATTTGAATTTGTGAATTTTTTTATATTTTTCTCATATATTGGACGTAGATTGTGTAGCTTTGGTCCAAAGAAAAAAAGGAGAACTCTCTGTGTATCAAATTTTGATTTGCAAATTTTCGATCAATCTACACTCACATGCAAAAAAATGCAACCAGTTAATATTTGATAAAATTTGAGTCTAATCATTTTTTTATTTGATTTAATTTTCATAAATTTTTCAGCGAAATGTAGAGAAAATGGCAAATTTCTACTTGCATATCCAGTTTTTGATTGGGTTTTTTAGAAAATATTGAATATCATCGGATTCTCGATTATGAACTTTCTGAGGATAAATTTGAAATTGTGCAACTTTTTTATATTTTTCTCATATATTGTAAGTAGATTGTATAGCTTTGTTCCAAAGAAGAAAACAAGAACTCTCTGTGAATCGAATTTTGATTTGCAAATTTTGGATCAATCTTCACTCACATGCAAAAAAATGCACAAGTTGATATTTGATAAAATTTGAGGTCTAATAATTTTTTTATTTTTAATTTAATTTTCATAAATTTTCTAGCGAAATGTAGATAAAATGACAAATTTCTACTTGCATATCCAGTTTTTAATTGGGTTTTTTAGAAAATATTGAATATCATCGGACTCTTGATTATGAACTTTTTGAGGATAAATTTGAATTTGTGAATTTTTTTATATTTTTCTCATATATTGGACGTAGATTGTATAGCTTTTTGGTCCAAAGAAAAAAAGGAGAACTCTCTGTGTATCAAATTTTGATTTGCAAATTTTCGATCAATCTACACTTACATGCAAAAAAATGCATTTAGTTAATATTTGATAAAATTTGAGGTCTAATCATTTTTTTATTTTGATTTAATTTTCATTTAAATTTTTCATAAATTTTTAGCGATATGTAGAAAAAATGGCAAATTTCCCTTGCATATCCAGTTTTTAATTGTGTTTTTTAGAAAATATTGAATATTATCGGATTCTCGATTATGAACTTTTTGAGGATAAATCTGAATTTGTGAATTTTTTTATATTTTTCTCATATATTGGAAGTAGATTGTATAGCTTGGTCGAAAGACGGAAAAAAGAACTATCTGTGTATCAACAGTTATAAAATTTTCTAACATAACTCTTTCGATATTTCGATTACGTTATATTCTCAAGGTTTCTGCATGTTTTCATTGTCGTACCAAATAATCAAGTATAGAACGATATTGATTAGAGGATGGTATTTTGCATGGAAAAGATTCTCAAAATCTGACTTACCCGTGAGAGTCCTCAATAATTCAACCGGCCAACAATTCCTTTTCCAGGAAACAGATGCCGGGAAGAGCATCCTTTAGAAATTCAAATTGATGTAGACAGCGGGAGTGCAAAGAAAATTGCATTGCACAAAGTCGCCTGGTCACTTCTTGTCCTTTATAATAAAGTAAGGTCTATGCAGTAGTGGAGACACGAAATCGGACAGCGAATATAGTGCATGTACTGAACAGTGTTGCCACATTTCAAACGATAAACTGGATGAATTTTATTCGTAACAAGTCAATATTCTGGAGTAATAAATAATAGTTTGAAAAAACTAAAAAACACGCTTTTATAGAAAAGCAGACTAAAAAAATAGAAAATAAGAAAACAAATAATTTTATTTAAAAAATAGCGTAGGGTGCATGGTATCGCCTCGGTGTGCAATGTACTATATAATTATTGATACCATGCACCCCACGCTTTTTTTAAAATAATTTTTTTTTTCTTATTTTCTATATTTTTAGTCTGCTTTTCTATAAAAGCGTGTTCTTTAGTTTTTTCAAACTATTATTTATTTCCTACTTCTTAGTGTGGTTTATTTATAAAAGCGTGTTTTTTTAGTTTTTTTAAAACTATTATTTTTATTATTTTTTTGCAAATTGAAAAATGGAATGATCTTATCAAATTAGGTAATCATAATCTCCGACCCCAAAAACCCCCAATCAGACCATAATCACAAAACTCGGCCGCCATTTTGAAGCCGCCATATTGAATTTTCAATTTTCACAAGAGAAATCATGATATTTGACCCCAAAAACCCCTACATACCAATTTTGAATAGAATCAGACCATAATCACAAAACTCGGCCGCCATTTTAAAACCGCCATTTGAATTTTTCAATTTTTATAAAAGAATCATAATATTCGACCTCAAAAACCCTCACATACCAATTTTGAATGGAATCAGACCATATTCACAAAACTCGGCCGCCATTTTGAAGCCGCCATCTTGAATTTTCCAATTTTTACAGAAAAATTATGATATCCGACTTCGAAAAACCCCACATACCAATTTTGAATAGAATTAGACCATTATCACAAAACTCGGCTGCCATCTTGAATGTTCCAATTTTTACAGAAGAATCATAATCTCCGACCACAAAAACCCCCACATACCAATTTTGAATGGAGTCAGACCATAATCACAAAACTCGTCCCCCATTTTGGAGCCGCCATCTTGGATTTTTCAATTTTGACAAAAGAATCATAATCTCCGACCACAAAAACCTTCGGATACCAATTTTGAGGCGAATCTGACCATAATCACAAAACTCGTACGCCATATTGGAGCCGCCATTTTGTTTTTTCTTCACACAAAAATTCGTTAATGTATTTTCACCGGAATTATGTACACCTGCCAAATTTCAAATCATTAGGACGTCTGGAAGTGGGTCAAAATCGCGCCCAAAAGAGCCGGTTACAAACAAACAAACAAACATACAAGTGAAGCTAATATAAAGCGTGTAAAAAAGTTTTTAATTTTAGTTCTTTTCTCATTTCATCGTAACAAAAAGAGAATTAAAAAACAAATCCATGTAAACGGAAAAAAAGCCGCCAGAAAAAATGCCGCCGGAATAAAAGTTGTCGAAAAAAATCACCGTAATAGTGACTAGAAAAAGTTACGCGCGAGCCGCAAAGCGGCCAGTGCGTAATTCTAGAAGTGCGTAATCGTCTTACATCTCGACTTGTGTAGTATACTTTTTCTACGACCGCATTCATTCCCATCAAAAATTAAAATTCCATTAAGTGAAAATATTTTTAATCAATCAATTGAATAACTACAAAGGTAATTCAACTATAATAAGTTACTATATTACTTAGTATAGTTCACGTTTGATTGTAATAATTATCAATTGCAACTGTGCAGTTATCAAAAACAAGAGAGGGCGGGTTGGTTGTCTGATTTTTTGTATTTTCAAAAATAATACTATTGTTTTCTCTTATTGTAGCAGTATTATCAATTGCACATGAAATCTTTGATGAGTTGGCAGTCATGTTTTTCATAGAATTATCGACATAGCTCTCGTCCTCTGCTGATGACCGCCAACCACCGTGTCTCTTTAATGCTAGCATATCGCCACTAGCATCTACAAGAATTGAGACTGAAGAGCGCCTAAAGCAATGGCCTGTGTATTGTTTGGGATTCGCTAAGCCCAGATATTCTGCCACTTGGTTTGGAATACTGCCGATTTTGTTTATTCCAACACATTGCTTGGTGCATTTTCCATTTGAGAAATTCAAAAAGAAAGACAAAGTTGAACATATTGTCCTGCAGGGCGTAGATTGATGTAGTTTTTACAAATTGGATAAAAGAACTCGGAAACGACAAATGAACGTTGCGTTTTGGTTTTTGAATCGGCAATATGAATTATCAGACATTTTCCTGTATCCTCCACGTCTTGAGACTTCAAGTTGCGTAACTCCTGCTTTCTACAAGCACCACTAATACCAAAAATTAAAACTATCTGGAATAAAAAAGTATCAATTCTTGCCTGTTAATTTATATGATTCGTGCATACCTTCGTAAGCAAAAATCTGCTATCTGGAGCGTTTTGCAGAAAGACTTTGATTCCTTTTGATGTCAACGTTTTCGATTTCTTACTCTTGAAACCATCTAATTTTCTTTTTAGCAAAGCCAATAGTTTAGGATAAGTCGCAATGTTAATTTTATCATGGTTTATGTGTATTTTTGACCTTAGCATTGAAAAAATTGACCAAAGTGACGATGGCTCCATTTCTTTGTACAGTTCTTCAAAATATGCTAACATTTTCTGAAAATGATTTGATTTTGAGTTTCAGCTTCCAATCCATGAATTTACGATAATTTGTTTCGTATCTTTCACGGGATTTTGCTGGTAACAAATTATAGGAAGCATTTTTCGCTTTTTCCACTATATCGGGTGGTGTACACATTTCATCTTCGCTACTGTTATTAGGGATTTATCTTCAAATGATCTTGGCAAATCCAACTGGTTACAAATCGCGACACAATTATAAAACGTCAAAATGTTATCGGTGACGCGGCCTGTTATTCGTTTCCAACTACTGAAGGCTCTATCTTATTGGTTATACGTCGTGCGATTTACCCAACAGATGCTACCGTATTGGTTGTTGATCGTGCTATCTGTTTACGGTAAAGTAAAATCGTACAGTTTTATGTCGCACAGTGCTTAAATAGACAGTTACATATTGAAAAGGAAAACATTCTCAATTGAATATTGAATAGAATATCTATCAGATGTAGTTCAATGTCCAGCGTGGCTTTAGCCGGGAAAGTAGTTGTTTTCTGTTAGACATTAACAAAAAATAACTTCATTTATCGTGGATTTTTCAATTCACAGAAAAATCTTTCTATTTAATATTCAAATGAGAATGTTTCCCTTTTCAACATGAATACCCCACAAGAGATTATCTTGACGATGGAAGATAGTAACTAATGTTTATCTTTCAGTCGCAGATGATTCCACGTCTGATTTTATGAACATCCTGTTCATATTTTCAACAAAACAGTTACATAGCTGACGAGTTGTACAAATTTCGTCATTTTCTGTAGGGGGGAGTAGAAAAAATATAGTGAAAGTGTCTAACATTTATCAGTTTCATTTTTGTGAAATTCATAAGACTACTTAGTACTTTATATTAAAATATTGGCAAATCCTTTTCAGAGTATGGAAGGCTTTTTCGAGCAACTCTAGTTACGTAAGCACTTTTCTGACATTTTTTTTTATATTATATTTCAATAATTACCGAATTTATAGACATGTAATCAAATACACTAGAGACATGTACTAAAATGACAGAATAAAAAAGGCTGATAACAAAGTCGAAGAAAACTGGGCTATAGTGAAGAGTCTGAGCGGTAAATTAAACTCACCACAAGATCACATGAACATAAATCCCGAAACTCTTAATGACTTCTATTGCACAATTGCTAAAAACTAACATCTACCCTAGAACCTCAGTCAGATTCCATGGAATATCTTAACCACGTTGATATATCCAATAACTTTCACTTTACGGATAAACATTTATTTGAATTGAAAGAAATATTACGGGACAAAAAATACAAAGAAGATACTGACATCGATGAAATCTCGGTAAAATTCTACTGAACCTCCTAGATGCTGATTTAGATTCATTGGCCAGAGCTATCAATAGATCTTTTGCACTTGGAAAATTTCCCTCATGTCTTCAAACAGCTGTCATTCGTCCCACTATTCAAAGGTGGTGATTCAGAAGATCCCAGCAATTCCAGTCTAATCTCTTTACTCTCTACACTCTTGAAAATAATTGAAAAACTTGTAAAAAGAGTACTAGCTTTTCTAGATAGTGATGAAATCCTAACAAATACAGGATTTGGTTTTCAAAGCTCAAAAAGTACCAATGATGATATCTTTCATTTTGTTAAGAATGCGTACAACAACCTTAACAACAGAGAAACTGTAGTAGCGACTTAACAAAAGCCTTCGATTGTGTAAATCATAGACTCCTTCTAGAAGAGCTCTACTGCTATGATTTCAGAGGGGTATGTTATGACTGGTTCACCTCTCATTTGAGTGATAGAAAAGAAATAGTAGAATCAAATGGACAACTTTCAGCCAGTAATGAGATCTTATCGGGTCAGATCAGTTCTGGGTCCAATCCTTTTTCTTCTGTATTTAAATTAATAATAATAATTTAAATTTCATCCCAATTAGAGGAAATTTCACCATTTTTGCAGATGATACTATCATCCTCTGGCATGACAAGAATGCCCAGCAATTGAAAGGTACTCTCACTAATGATCTTGGAATGCTAAAAAATGGTGCGATTCAAACTACTTATGTACTTATGTCTAAACGGACACATTTTAGAAAACAAAAATCATTCAAAATTCCTAGAAATATTAATTGATGACAAATTAAAATTTAACTAGTATGTTAGATTATTAACCTAAAAGCTGACATCGGGATGTTATGCACTCAGAGTTTTCTCAAATGAACTGAGCACATCTATAGCGAAGATGGTGTACCACTCTATGATTGATGCTCATTTGACATATGGAATCGCGTTTTGGAGTTTCTATAGTCTACAATTATCACAATGTATTTGTCTCAGAAAAAAGAGCAGTTAACTCTCTACAAAGCTCGAATGCGAGAGCTCTGTAGGCCATTATTTATCAGCAAGAGAATTCTAACTCTCACCCGTATCTTCATTCTAGAATCTGAATGTCTAATACACAAAAAACATAATACAGTTGATTCCCAAAAACCAAGCAAACAAATGAAATATGTGACAAGGCAAATATCGGAAAATAAAATACCTCTCCCTATTCCTAAATCTACCAAGGCAAAGGATTCTCTGATCTATAAAAGCAAATGGATATATAATCACGTACTTTCCGAAATCAGTAATGTGAAAATATATTACAAATTTAAAAAAATAATGAAAGAAGCTCTACTCAAAAAACATACTATAATGTCGAGGAATTTTACAGTGAAACTCTGCTATGATTTTATTTTACATGTTATTTTAATCCCCTTACGTATTTCAACATTTCATTCGTTTTTTAATCAAATTCTCTGTGATGTTTATATACACATTTATTTTATATCCGCCATATTTTTATATTTCAACGGATTAGTATATGATTGTTCTTCTTTTTTTGTAAATCCCTATGTATATTTGGAAAATCACCATTGAACCTTTTTCAATTTTTTTGTAGCAAGCTTTTTCAATAAGATGTTTATATCTTAGACAATAAAGTTTATTTCTCTCTCTCTATAAAATAAAAAATATAGGTAATATACCATCACAACGTTTTCTTTCAAATAATTCTGTGATTAGTAATAATTTCTGGAACAAAAATACTCACATATTCGCAGAAGTAGATGAGAACGTTAGGAGTATAATGTCATCAGACGAGCATGCCAAATATACGTTACGAAATCACAAACCCAGTGGAAATCCAAAAAATCCAACTTTGTTATAGGATTTAATAATTGAAGCTGCGTTACATACTTTTATCATTCCTAATAGTTATTAAGTCAATTATTATAGTAGTTTTCTTTCTGTAGGTGACTGGATGTACACATCAAATGGGTCAACAAGGAAAATATCTCTACTTATCGTCAACCACACAGTTGGTACCAATGAAGAAAAAGGCAGAATATTAATTTTTACTACTGAGAGACAGTAACAGTTTCTTTCCGATGCCACATCCCGGTTTTTAGACGAAATTTTTTTATTTGGTGCAACATCTATTCCGAAAACTCTATCATCTTCGTGTGAAAAGTATGGCGTGTTCGTGAATGCAGTTTCCGCCCTTCTCGAAAGAAAAACGGAGAAAAGTCATGAAGCCATGCTTAGGTACTTGATACAAGAATGCGTACAGAAAAATCATTACCTGATCCGCATTTTATCTACATGGACTCTGAGAAAGCTGTAATGATCGCACCGAAGTCTATTTTGGGAGGGAACAACCATAAGATGCTGTTTCTATCATCCAGAGTACGCATAGAAAAAATCCAAGAGCTGGGAATGCAAACAAAATAATGCGAAAATCAACGATTCAGTAGTTTTGTTGGTATGTAGATGGTAGCGTCCCTGCCATTAGATGAAGTCGCAAGTGGCAGGAAGTTTCTCTAGAACTACCCGGATGCAGTTGAATATGCAGATATTTCGACAAAACCTGAGACCTTCAGAAGAGTAGGCAATCAAGAAAAGGAGGCACCAGTTTGAGGAGAATTCTGGCTTTATTCCCAGCAGAAACATGGAATATTCATAATACTGTGATTACTGGAAATGACAAGACAAATAACAGTACAGAAGGTTCGTATTCTTTTATATTATAATGTATTTAGAGTTGACATTACTATAAACCTGTATCTTTTTTTAAATTGTAATTTTTTTTCAGGTTGGAATAAAGAGTTCAGCCTTTTAGTGGGAATGCAGCATCCATCAATCTGGACTCTCGTAATAATAATAAATAATAATAAGACATTTTCTTTCACTAAAATAGCTAAATACTGCCTGTACAATTTGGGGTTAAATATGACAACCTTGCCAACGTCCTCGCATTGGGGTGAACTTTCCTCGGACATAACATAGCGCATAAGGTATAATTTTCTCAACACATAAAGAGAATACGCTGATGTCCAGAACTCCGGACAGCAGGTCTCTCGGGAACCTTAAAGAAATTGCAGATCTATGAGGCCCGATTTCTTACATCACTTCGTCTATAAAATCACGATCAAAAGGACATTCAAGGAGATTTTCCCAAATATTCCATGTGTGTATATGAGCTACAGGGAATGAGATAATTTTTTAGCTGAAATATTACTGAAATTATTTTGGTTGTCAATGTCGATAACAAAAATGCTCGACATCGACAAAAAATGAAATAATCAAACGTATAGTAAAAATAAATAGTAGGAAACAAAATACAGGTAAGTTACTCCGGAGTAAATTGTCATCTCTTCCCTATGAACTTTATTTAGCACCATCACTTTTCTATAGGGAGCATCTTGGAATTTGATATCGGGAAAAATATGACTTTCCCCGTTTCGTATGATAAATTACAATTGATGTGGATCTTTTTGATGAGGAAATCACAAACAATCAGAAGATAACAAAATAATGTTTAATGGAAGTTTCTCAATCCAAGCATTGAGAAATTTCTATAGCTTTTTTTCATGCTCTAGTTTCCCAGCTGAAAATACACTGATTTTCTTTGACAATGAGAAAACTATTCCAAGTTTTGAATTTCATTATTTTATCTTGGATGACATGTGTTCAAAACGAAACATTTTTCAACATTTTTTTGAAGCTATTTTTACTCAGTTTCACCTGTCCCGGTTCTGTCTGTCTGTAATCAAATCTTGCAAGTTAAATTTGACCCACTTCTAGTTGGCCGATTAACTTGAAATTTGCCAGGTGTTCATAGTTCTCGTGACAATTTATTATGGAGTTTTTGCTAGAGAAAAAACAAAATGGTCGCACTAAGATGACGGACGAGATGTTTATGGTCCTATTCGACTCAAAATTTGTATGTTGGAGTTCTTGGGGTCGGAGATTATGAATATTCATCAAAATTCAGAAATTTAGAATGGCGACTCCAAGATGGCGGACGAGTTTTGTGATTATGGTCCGATTCGATTCAAAATTGGTATGTGCGGGTTTTCGGGGTCGAAGATTATGAATTTTATGTCAAAATTCATAAAATCGGCTCTAAGATGGTGGACGATCTCTGTGATCATGGTCCGATTCTATTCGAAACTGGTATGTGGAAGTTTTCAGTGTCGGAGATTATGAATTAAATGTCAAAATTCATGGATTCAAGATGGCGGCTCCAAGATGGTGGAAAAGTTTTGTGATATGGACCGTTTTATTGAAAATTGGTCGGGGTTTTTGAGGTAGGAGATTATGAATATAGTCGAAGTTTATTGATTTTTTATCATAATTTATAAATTGAAGATGCAGCTCCAGGATGTTGGAAGAGTTTTCTTCAGATAGTCTCCTCAATGAGGAACCAGATAGCTCATAACTAACAGGAAAAAAGCCTGGAAATGACGATGCTATAACAAAAATGCATAGATTAAGGCGTACTTACTAAAAAGCACTAAAAAATCTTTTTAAAGACAAGCATCCATTCAAATGCGGTAAAAATTAAAAAATAATTGCTTTGGATGTGCGACGTGGGTTATTCCGTGAATTATAGATTCAAAAGCTTGTCGTTTTTGTATACGAACTGAAAACTTTGCGCGACAAGCTCTTGAATCAGAACTCACCGAATAACCTACGTCGCACATCCAAAGCAATTATTTTTAACTTTTTAGGGCATTTGTATAAAAGTTTGACTTTAAAAAGATTTTTTTTATCGAATAAAGACACAAGAAGAATTGTAGATGGTGTGATTTGACCAACATTGGAATCACTATAAGCGAAAAATTAACACTAGTAATATTCATCATATCATGCTTATCATGCTATAATTCAATTTAGGTATAATGATCATAACCTAACTGTAAAATGTTAATTAATACCGTTGAAATAAGAACCAAAGCTTGAGCATTTGAAGTTATTTTGTATTGTGTTGTTTCTAAAATTTATATTAATTATTTATTCATATATTAAAACTATGTAATACTGCTTCGATTGATTGCTTTTATTGTTTTTGGATAAAGTTGAAAAGTGAAAAAAAATGTGTTTTTCCAAACTCCTCCGCTACAGTACCTCGATACAAACTTTCCTGGGCGATGGATGGTTGCGGGAAGTACAGAATGGCCACCAAAATCTCCGGATCTTACACCTCTAGATTTTTTCCTCTAGGTGTATCTGAAGTCAAAAATCTACGCCACTAAATGCCAAGCAATAGAAGAGAGAACACAGAATAACAGATACATGTGAAGAAATAGATGAACAGACTTTCATCAACGTGAGAGAAGCTATTTATAATAGAGCACTTCATTGTCAAGATTTAGGAGGGGCTCACATGGATGAAATAATTGTTGGGATTGAATGAAAGTGTTATTCAAAAATAAATTATAATTTTTTTGCTAATAATTTGTTTTGATTGTCAATGTACAGAACATATTCGTAGGCCTCGAGATTTTCCGGTGAGCGGTACTGTTTATCCTTAATAAACTATCTTTACGCCTCTTATTAGTCGAATTCATTAAGAGATCTAACTACAAATCAATAATAACGTTTAGTTAGCAAAATGTTTTACCGGAAGTGACCAAAATCCATACTTTATTTTGAACCAGAATGTCACTTTTCAAACGTTAATATTTCGAAAACAATTGAATTTAGGAGTGAAGTGTATTGGAGAAAACTGTTGAGAATTATGAGCATATTTCGAAAAAGAAATAATATACGGGATGTTCTGTTTAAAAAAAATATTGAAGATGGCGCTCAGCCGCAATTTCAAAACTTTTAACTGTGATTTTTCCATAAAAAAGTAGGTTTTTATCTCCTATTGACGCCCTATGAATCTCGTTGCGGTATACCAGGTGGTTCAAAAATTAGTAGGGAGGGAACGGACTTTAGACGAGCACTGTATAATAATAAATAATAGTTTGGAAAAACTAAAAAACACGCTTTTATAGAAAATCAGACTAAAAAAATAGAAAATAAGAAAAAAAAATTTTTATTTAAAATAAAGCGTGAGGTGCATGGTATCGCCTCGGTGTGTAATGTACTATATAATTATTGATACCATGCACCCCATGCTTTCTTTAAAATAAAATTATTTTTTTTCTTATTTTCTATTTTTTTAGTCTGGTTTTCTATAAAAGCGTGTTTTTTACTTTTTTCAAACTATTATTTATTTCCTACTTTTTAGTGTGGTTTATTTATAAAAGCGTTTTTTTTATTTTTTAACTATTATTTTTATTATTTTTTTGCAAATTGAAAAATGGAATGATTTTATCAAATCAGGTAATCATAATCTCCGACCCCAAAAACCCCCACATACCAATTTTGAATAGAATCAGACCATAATAATTTTTGCAATTAATAGTTTTACAAAAATCATAATTCGACACCAAAAATCCCCGAAAAACCAATTTTGTATAGAATCAGACTATAATCACAAAACACGGCCGCCATTTTGGAGCTGCCATTTTGAATTTTCCAATTTGTACAAAAAAATTATAATATCCGACCTCAAAAACCCCACACCAATTTTGAATAGAATTAGACCATAATCACAAATACGGCCGCCATCTTGAATTTTCCAATTTTCACAAAAAAATCATAATATTCGACCCCAAAAACCTCCACATACCAATTTTGAATAGAATCAGACCATAATCACAAATCTCGGCCGCCATTTTAAAGCCGCCATATTGAATTTTCCAATTTTTACAAAAGAATCATAATTTTCGACCCCAATTACCCCCACATATCAATTTTGAATAGAATCAGACCATAATCATAAAATTCGTCCCCCATTTTGGAGCCGCCATCTTGAATTTTCCAATTTTGACAAAAGAATCATAATCTCCGACCACAAAAACCCCAGGATACTAATTTTGAAGCGAATCGGACCATAATCACGAAATTCGAACGCCATATTGGTGCCGCCATTTTGTTTTTTATTCACATAAAAATTTCTTAATGCATTGTCACCGGAATTGTGTACACCTGCGAAATTTCAAATCATTCGGTTACAAACAAACAAACATACAAGTGAAGCTAATATAAAGCGTGTAAAAAGAGACCGAGAGAGAGAAAAAGTCTTACGTTACAATTTCTACTAGTCAACACCTACCGCAAGCCGCATAAAAATGGATGAAATTGAATGCGCAATATTATGAACATATTTTTTCTTCAGATATATTTGTGTGTTTCTTTTTTTGTCTCAGTTGTATTAACAAATACTGACCGATATTAGTGTTGTGACGGCCTGACGAACAAGGGACACGTTTCAGAGATCACCGGAAAAATGTTACAGGCAATAAATTGCCCAGTGAGATAATAGACAAAAATTGGACTCAAATCTGATGCACCGAAAACATCGCAATCGTGGCCCCCTTTTCCGCAGTGGCTCCCGCTAATCCTTATCCGGGGACCGCGGCTAACAATGCCGAATATGGGCTAAGCCAGACTATCTCCTGAGCCCTTCTGGCTAGAGAGATAACGTCTAGATCATACTATGCTCCGAGCTGTTTTCAGAACAACTGTTATAAACCGCCAATCCGTGAAAATGAACCGTCTGAGATGAGCTCGCTTTTACCGAAAACTTTTTAAATTGAATCGTAGTGTTTCTGTACTGCGTTCTGATGATTACAGAAATAGTCAGATGAAAATTTGAATCGTGTAAACCAGAAATCAGTTCGATAAAATTGACGATTATACTAAATTATAGCACAAAAGAACTCACTTTACTATGTTGTTTTCATTAAATTGGATCAACAAAACCGCGACGCGAGTTTCGCTATAAAAAAGCTTCTTTAGGAGAACATTATACTAACTCAACCATCATGATGTTTCATGTTAAAAAATCAGAGCAGATAGAAATAGGTGTAACTGTATTCAAGGATATTCCAGTAGCGAATAAATAGAAATGGTATTGAATATATGTAGGGGAGACTGTGTTTTGTACCTTGGATCACAATTTACTTTTATATTTTTTTACAAGCCATTTTTCATAATATAATAATGGAAAGAGTTTCCTTCTGGTATTACCATTATTCCTACACACTATCTATTTTTTGTGAATTTGAATATCAAACAGTTATAGAAAAAAATATTTATATCTTATTGATATATGATCAATCGTACAAGACCATAATGTAGGTACGCTCTAGTGTACCTTGGATCATCAACGTCTTGTACCTGAAACGTAGACGATATGTATTAAAAACACCATTTTTATACAGAAATAACATTGTATCGTTTTATTGCAAGCAGGCATAAGATTGTATTGAAGTATAACCAAATTTTTTGTTGTATGCATGTGTACAAAATGTTACAATATGAAATTTATAACTTAAAATTGATAGGCCAAATAATTAAGTATGTAAATTTGATTTTACTCAATATTAGTTGAATTTTAACAATAATAGTTAACGTTAATGCTAGAAAAGTCCACTTGTAACCACAACTGACCATCAGTTCTAACCGATCCAAGGTATAATACATGATGGTGCGTTTTTACAAACTTATCTTCCTCAATATTCTAGGTAATATTTAAATCTGAAATATGGCATAACAAATTACTCACCAATGGGCAGTGATTCAGGTGGAATATGATTTGAAACACATCTTGTAAAAAAATAAACAGTAAAACCAAAAGTTGTTACTTTTTGAGCTAAAAATAAATATTCATATTTTACTCGAAAACAATAGCACATGGTCAACCACTCTGCCTCTTGCTTGCACTCTACTGAGTGAACATTGTCGTGGTATCGTTCTGTTACGTAGATAACAGCATTTGTCAAACAACTGAAAGGTGATCCAAGGTACACTATGATCAAGGTACAACAGTCTCCCCTAATATTTCAAACTCTTTAGTAAAACAATGTTTATCTGTCAAAAAGTTAGTTAAATTTGTTTCACCATTGGCGAAACAATCAACATGTCCTGATTTTCGCTTTTTGAATGTTCTGCCTGTTTGACCAATGTAAAAACTTGCACAAGAATCACAAGTTGATTTATATACTCTATATTCTCAGATTTCTTGGTTTCATCTATATTGTGCTTGATGAATTTACCTGAAGTAATATCTGTTTTGTTTGCTATATTGATGTTGTTTTGATGTTAGAAATTAGTTTTTTTCCGTGAAATATGTAAAAACTTCAAAAAATTATGTTTTTCATCTTAAGTAGGAAACACTTTTTGTAATTCAAATACGAATTTTTGTTTTGTATAAAGTGTATATTTTCATAAGTTTTGCAAAGCGCTCTCGACTTTCGTCATCTTCCAGTGCTTCCTGAATATAAATACTCGAGTTGAATAGTGTGAGAGAGTTTATAAATTGAAAAAGTTAGGTTGAGATTTTTTTCTAATATTGTTTTTTTTTGAGTACATACTAGCTAGGCGCAGGAAATAATACAATATATGAATACATTTTTAAACCAAGGATACTAATAATGGCTTAGAATCAATCACATTTTGGCATTCAAAGGCCAGGTGAATGTGTCAAATGTATCAATAACAATTAGTTTGATTTTTCAATGTCAAATGTCAATGAGAGAAAGAAGTAATACCAACCTAATTGAAATTTAATTGAGAAAGAAGTTGCCAGTTTAGGTAATAAGTTTTTTAATAGAAAAGGGTGGTGGAAAATTTTTGAGCTTAATTTTAGTTATCAATCCTTTTATGGAGAGGAAGGGGAAATCTCTGTTCAAGTGGGTGTTTAGACAAAAATCATTATTGGGAAGTTCTTTAGAAATTTCCAGTTCTTCAAACAAGTCCAATTTGAAGAACTCGAAATTTCTAAAGAACTTTATAAACATCCAAGTAAACTTGAACAGAGATTTGTTCCCTTTCATAAAAGGATTGGTAACAAAAATCAAATTAAAAAATGTACACCACTATTTTCTATTAAAAAACTTTTTCAGTAAACTGGCAACTTCTTTCTCAATTTTATTTTAATTAAGTTGATATTACTTCTTCCTCTTATTGACATCTGACATTTGAAAAGAAAACTCATTGTCATTGTTCATTTACTGTATTACTTTCTGTACTTGACTTGTAAGTCCTCAAAAAAAAAAAATCTTTACCTAACTTTTTCAATTTTCCAATTTCAATTTATAAACTCACTCACACTATTCAACTCGAGTATTTACTTTTAGGAAGCACTGAAGATGACGAAACGTATGCAAATATACACTTTATAGAAAACAAAAATTCTTATTCAATTCTACACAAATGTATTCAGCTTCCCACATTTACTTTCCCAATAAAGTTTTTTGAAACAATATTTTTCATCGGGTTTGAACTATAATCTTTGTTGACAGCAATTTATTTCATTATATATAATTATGTAATATTTTTTGTTCTGAAAGAGGAATATTGATTAATCTATATAACATACTCTCATATAATGACAATTTATATTGGTATGGATGTGTTTATAGGTATATTGTGATATAGTCAGATCTAAAAAGTTTCCATTTCCCTTGCAAATTCAATTGAAGTTTCCCTGAATATTTCGGCAAAAAAAATTAAGGTTCCCTTTTCCTTACAATAGAATATAGAGAATATTATAATTCATTGATGTTTTTGAACATTTTATTCATTACACACGTCAGGGAGTTTGGAGCATGGCCGTTGATAAAAATATCTAATTCCAAAGATATGTGAACGAAACAAGTAGAAGCAACATTTTCATACATCATCATATTTGACACTTTGTCATCATATATATATATATATATATATATATATATATATATAAATATATATGATAAAAAGCAGTGGCACCAGGACAGATCCTTGGGGGACACCATGTTTTTCAGTTTAAATTTGGAGTTGATGCTTAGGTGGACATATTGTTGTCCACCTTCTGAATGAGATTTGAACAATTTCAATGGCGTGCCTCTTATGTCATACACTACAAGTTATTCTAATTATATTTCAAGGTCACATATGGTCGATAATGAATGTTCATGACCTCGACTTTGCTTTCCAGGATCTCGAGTAGTGCTTTTGTTGTAGACCTATTACAACGAACTCCAAATTGGGACGAGTGAAAAAGTGTAAAGCTGACTTTCAGTAATATTTCGATTATTTTACCAAAAATCAAGTGAATAATAGATAATGGCCGATAGTTATCAACCTCTTCACTATTGTGTTTTTTGTGAAGAGGTAAAACTTGGAAGTATACCCGGAATGAAGCACTCATTTATCAAGAGGGTTAGTATTTCTAGTTTACTGTCTACCAATTCTTCCCAAAAAGTATAATTTAAGCCATGGACATCCGTAGAGAGAGACTTATTCAGCTTAAGTATAATTCGACAAACCTCATGAATGGTTGTCTGTTGTCTTGTATTGAAAAAGTTACAATTGATGGGAGACAGTGATTTCAAGTAGTCAGAACTACTAGTCAAGATGAGTGGAATGTTTCATTATTCCATCAGCTACTGAAATTAAGTATTCTATATGGCATTAGAACATGCTCTGTTCATGTGCTTATAATTTGGTGAGATGAATCATATGCCGTTTTTTTACTATTACAACTGATTCATTTTAATTTTTTTAGATCATTATCGTCATTATATACAATTTCAAGAGATGATACGTCTTCATAGGAAAAGTTAATCGTGCCCTTCTTCAAGATATGTCTGAAACTGTTTTTTACATTTGTATGATGAAGTATAATTTCCGCTCTCTCATATTTGATGACTTGACTAGTCGCTGTTCGAAAGTCTTTTTAGGAAACGTTTGGAAGTGCCCTTTTAATCTGGACGATGGATTTGGGTAATTAGATCAATGTTCCAAGGTAAGTTGCAATGCTTAACAACTAGCAGATAATTTTGTGGAATCATTTGATATACTGAACATTTTCTAGGATCTGTAAAAAACATTCAACTCCAATTGAAAAAAATATCATTCATATTAATTATTTTATAATCATCAAGCGATAAATCCATCAGGTCTCAACGCTGGCAATCTAAAATACAAGCTGATTTATACATTCTCATTTGAATAATCAACTTATTCTTTTCCTGAAACACGTACTGACTAATCAAACAATTGAACTCGAAACAAAAATGGACAGAATTATGTTATTCGAAGGCGAGTTAGCATAAAGGTATGGCTAGAAAACAATTCGAAACGAATTCCCATGGAAATAATTTTATATGTTATAGGTAACAGCACATGTGTACGTTGATGGGAATAATAAACAATTATGTGGTATCATAAGTATATTTGATTGTCAATCAGGCACATAGCGTTCCAGGATTTATTAGGCTTACACTGTGAGAATATTTATGGCTTCAGCTATATCGTTTTTCATTCGAACTCCGGGAATTATTCTACTAGAATAACTATTGTTCTCCTTCAATGAATCACTAGACAAGTAGAATTAATACTCCTGGACAAAATTAACGCAGCAACATATTAAATCATCAAAATCGCTATAATGAAGTAATTTCAATAATTTTCATGGGCATTTTCGGATACTTAGGAAGTTAATCACCTACAATATGTCTGTATAAGATTTGGAACCGCCATCTTGAATTTGTGAATTTTGAATAAGCATTCATAATCTCCGACCCCGAAAACCCCCACATACTAATTTTGAATAGAATTGGACTATAATCACAGAGATTTTCTTCAACAAAAATTCCATAATTAATTGATTTGATTACAGATAGACACTGGGACAGGTGGAACTAAATAAAAGCTTGTAAAAATGAAGGGGAGGGTGATTTCATAAGGGTTACTTTTAAGGCAGATAATGCTCCGTAGAACTTAAAAATACCATTAGTTTATATATTTATAAATGAGATATGAAAAAATTTGTGGACAAACTGAAGGCCATATTTCTTGGCAGAATTGAATGAAATTTGTCCCGAAAACGATTTTCATTAATATCTCAGTTATTTTCGAGAATAGGCCAAATCGGTGAAGTAGTTCCAAAATGGCGGCATGTCCCATGAATGATAATTTAGGAATGAACACGTATACAGGGTGATTCGAAAGTACTTTGACAAACTTCAGAAGGTGATTTCTCACGATATTCTAATATGAATTGTCCAGATAAATATAAGTCCGGAAACACTTCGTTTTTAAGATATAGGTTGTCGAAGTTTTATTTTTATTTTCGTATTTTTTCAAATAACTTTGGAAATACTGACCTTAATTAAAAAAACATTGGTATTGGGATGTATTTCGAGGTGTTGAATTCGAACCTGATTTTGAAAAGGGAAACATTCTCAATTGAATATTGATAGAAAGATTTTTCAGTCGCAGATGATTCCACATCTGATTTCATGAACATCCTGTTTATATTTTCAACAAATCGAACCTGATGTTATTATTGCTCTTACTCCTAGGGGGCGCCACCTACACGTCTTTTCCTTTTTTGAAGATTCATAACTTTTTTGAGCGTACTTCTAGCACATTTCTCAGTGAAAAAATCAATTCCTCTATCATATCTACGTAAAAAAGCTACCCTTGTTACAAGTCTAAGCAACCGTTTTCTAGATATTTGGACTCGAAGATATCAAGTCGATTATTTGATAATCGATGCATGTTGAAGTTATAACCATTATTTTGCATTTCTCGCAAGAATGCTCAGGAAATGAATTTGACGTTTAGGTTAGTAGTTTTGGTAATTACATATTATGTGACAGTTAAACGTTCTGTTGTTTTGTTGTTGTTTCTGTAAGTTTCAAAACACTAATTTTGAAAAAATGGATTATTTTAACAATATGCATTTCGTTTTTGGCTTGCGGATGGCAATGCGCGCGAAGCAAGACGTATTTACCAGGAACTATTTCCTGATCGAGTACTGCCTTCAGCTCCAACATTTACCAGTTTCCACCGTCGTTTGGCAGAAACAGGTAGCTTTAAGAGGGCAGCTGATATTATTGGAAGACCTCGAGCAGTCCGAACCCCAGAATTGGAATAAGCTGTTTTGAACGCTGTCGAGGAGGAACCAGAAACAAGTACAAGAATAATTGCTGAGGCTCTCAATTCTACTCAGTCCACAGATTGAAGAATTATCCACGATCAACAATTTTATCCATACCATATTCAAAGGGTACAAGCTCTTCTGCCACGAGACTTTCCCCAACGCATTACTATGTGTCAGTGGTCTTTGAGAAAATTGGCTGGAAATCCTCAATTTTTGAGATATGTACTCTTTACGGACGAGGCAAACTTTTCCCAAAATGCTATCACAAACTTTCATAACCACCATGCTTGGGGTCAGGAAAATCCGCACGCAGTTAATGAAAGACATTATCAGTATCAATTTTCTGTAAATGTATGGGGGGCAATAATTGATAATTAGTTGATAGGTCCTTTCTTTCTTCCGTTCCCACTGAATGGCGCAACTTACAGAGACTTTTTAGAAAATGAATTGCCGGGCCTACTTCAGAATGTACCATAAGAAATTCGTATCCGCATGTGGTTTATGCATGATGGGGATCCGGCCCATTTTAGCGTTGTAGCCAGGGAATTCCTTAACACTGTCTATCCAAATCGATGGATCGGTAGGGGTGTAGAAGAACTCAACCAGACGTGGGCACCAAGGTCCCCAGATCGAAAGCCGCTAGATTTTTATTTTTGGGGACATTCAAAGCTACTCCAGTAGCGAACGAGAAAGATCTAAGAATCCGAATAGTACACGCCTGTGAAACAATAAGAAACACACCAATAATTTTTGAGCGGGTACGAGGTTCAATGACTAAATGACTGAATGCCTGTATCTTCGCTGAAGGTGGACACTTTGAATAATTCATTTGAATATAATTTAGTTTCCTTTATTTTATTCTATTCTACATATTCAAAATTCCTTGAAATAAAATGTTGATATTTCTTGCAAATTTTATTAAAACAAATACAGATTTCGCACCCTTGATACAAAAATAACTATTTCAAATAAGTGAAAGTGAATAGAATAGGTGGCGCCCCCTACAAAAAACCAAAACTACTTACTTTAACGTCAAATTCATTTCCTAAGCATTCTTGAGAAATATGCAAATTGATGGTAATAACTTCAACACGCATCGATTATCAATTAATCGACTTGAAATTTTCAGGTCCAAATATCTAGAAAACGGTTGCTTATAGCGACTTGTAACAAGGTTAGCTTTTTTACGTAAATATGATAGAATAATTGATTTTTTCACTGAAAAATGTGCTAGAAGTATGCTCAAAAAAGTTATGAATGTTCAAGAAAGAGAAATACGTGTAGGTGGCGCCCCCTACGAGTAAGAGCAATAATGACATAAGGTTCCAATTTGACTCCTCAATACCAATTTTCGTTAGATAAAGGTCAGCATTTCGAAAGTTATTTAAAAAAAAAACAAAATAAAAATAAAATTTCAACACACTGTATCTTGGAAACGAAGCGTTTCTGCATACATATTTAGTTGACAATTCATATTAGAATATTGTGAGGAATCACTTTCTGAAGTTTGTCAAAGTACTTTTGAATCACCCTGTATTTTGGAATCTATCTTTCCGACTGGCCCCACCTTGTTTTTTTTCCAACTACGAATATCCCATGAGCTTACGCTTCCCCACATGAAAACGAAAGCATCCATTAGGATATCAAGACTATTAATTCAATAAAAGGGGTGAAATTAAGTCAGGTTGAAACATAGGTACATCAGAATTTTCAAGGATTTGTTTTTATTCCATCTTCAAAATTTTGATAGACTAATTGTGATAAGCTGCATCGTAATCCTTATTATCCTATTATACTGTATAAAATGATATAAAAATTATCGAGATGCAACTGGCATTTGATGGACACATACACAGATATAATATGAGGTGGTCTCCAAAACCCTACATCTGCCATTCACTTTTTATAATTATAGTATGCAAGATTTGCTGAATTATATATAATTTTTATATTGCTAGATTGTGAGTGATATGGGCTGGTTGAATGAATGCAACGATAGGGTATTAAAAGAATATTCCGTAATTATCAAGCAGGTTTGATAATTTTGGATATAAATAATATTCTGCCGGTGGAGTAGTTGTATCATGTGCAATAAAATATTTTTTTACGACCGCCAATGAATGCCTTCACTAAATGTTCAATAATAATAATAATATTATCTTTATTTTCCATCTGACAATGGATAATGTGTTGAATTCGTCAATACAGGTGAGTAGAATGGAGTAAAATATAATTCAAATAAAAAATAACTCATACATACTTATAAAACTAAACAGACAAGATACATCTACAGACAGAAGGAAAGTGACATTTCAAGTTTGAAGATATTCCACTACAGAATAGAAACATTCTGTCACTATAAAGTCCATCCAATTTTTTTTTAGCTATAAATTGTTTCATGATTTTCTATTTCATCCCACAATAAATTGTAAATACGTGGAGTCATTGCTCCAGAAGAATTGTAATACATTTTTGTACTACTGAAAGGAATATAAAAATTGTTATTGGCGAGTTTTGTATTTGTATCTGGAATTATTCGGTGTGAAGGAACTGCGATTTATACAGTGCTCGTCTAAAGTACATTCCCCCCCACTTGGTATTTGGCAACGAAATTTGGAGGACTCAAATGGGAGATAAAAATCTACTTTTTCATGAAAAAATCACAGCTAAAAGTTTATATTCCATTTTCGAAATCTGCTCATAATACTCAACAATTTTCTCCGAAACACTTTACTCCTAAATTCAATTGTTTTCGAAATATTAACGTTCGAAAAGTGACATTCCGGTTTAAAATAAAGTATTGATTTTGGTCACTTCCGGTAAAGCATTTTGCTAACTAAACGTTGTTATTAATTTGTAGTTAAATCTCTAGATGAATTCGACTAATAAGACGCGTACCTAAAGAGAGTGTATCAAGGATAAACAGTACCGCTTACCGGAAGATCTCGAAGCCCACGAAAGTGTTCTGTAAATTCACTATCAAAACAAATTAGTTAGCTAAAAAATTATAATTAATTTTTGAATAACACTTTTATTTAACCCCAACAATTATTTCATCAAGTGTTCAATGTGGCCCCCTTCTAAATCTTGACAATGAAGTGCCTATTATAAATAGGCACGTTGATGAAAGTCTGTTCATCTATTTCTTCACATGTATATATTATTCTGCGTTACAACTCTTCTATTGTTTGGCATTCAGTGGCGTAGATTTCTGACTTCAGATACCCCCGAAAGAAAAAATCTAGAGGTGTAAGATCCGGAGATCTTGGTGGCCATTCTGAAATTCCCCTGCGACCTATCCATCGCCCCGGAAAGTTTGTATCGAGGAACTCTCTAACCATGCGATCGAAATGGGGAGGTGCCCCATCCTGCTGAAATATGATTTCACGATTTTCAAACTTTTTCTGATTGTTTAATACGATTTGTCTTATTCGAGGTTCAATTTACAGTTTCTAAAAGATTTCTGTAAAGAACTCCTGTAAGATTGCCTCAGATGAAAATCCATCCAACAACACGATTGCCCAAATCCCCGCCCAAACATTTAGCTTTTTAGGAAACTGGGTATGTCCCTCTTCGAAAATATGCGGATTAGTATCGCTCCAGTATCGTACATTCTGTTTGTTGACTTTTCCATTAAGGAAAAACGTGCATTCGTCAGCGAAACATACACGTTTTAGGAAGCCCCGTTCTCCTTCAATTGTTCTTGTTAACCACTCACAAAATTCAACCCTCCGGTCTGGATCATCCTCCGTGAGAGCATGTAGGATTTTCATTTTATAGGGATGAAACTTTCCTTTTTTGAGGACTCTTTGGACACTTTTTGAACTCACTCCACAGGATTCAGCAACTGCAGACGTTGACTGAGTCGGATTGATTATCATTCCAGCAACAATTTCTACTTTTTTTTCTTCTGAAAGAGGCAGTCATCCTGATCTTGGAGCATCTTTCAGCGTACCAGTTGCTTGGAGCTTATTTGAAAGTTTGCGCGAATATGACCTCGAAAAAGGATTCTCGGAAAATCTATTTCCAAACATACGGACTGCTAGATGATAATTTCTTCCAGCTTCTCCAAATATCATAATAACTTTTTAACAAAAAATTGAACCGACGAAATACGGAACTGAAAATTAAGAAATAAAAAAAACCTTCTCAGTCTCAATAAGTAAGCTCCTAAACTAATGTGAGTAACTGATTTTGAGTCGGCGCCAAACAAACAAGCAAATGAATTAGGTAAGGCGTAAAATGATGGCATCGAGTTGCGCGGTGACATTCTGATAATTTTTTTGAAGTAATTTAATGATCTTCGTTGATTATTCGTTTGGCGCCGACTCAAAATTAGTTACTTACATTAGTTTAGGAGCTTAGTTTTTAAGACTATGAGGTTTATTTCATTTTTTACTTTTCAGTTCCACATTTCGTCGGTTGAATGTTTTGTTGAAAAGTTTTTATTTTTCAATTTTTTGTGGCTGAAATCTACTAATTACTACCTACTTGTTTTTTGATTACTTCCAAAATTCTTACTTACCCACCTTACTTCAACTATTACCAGTTAATTAATATGATTATCTACTCTTACTATTTGTTGTAATATAAATTATTTTTGTTGTTCTGGTTAGTTTATTCCATTAGTTTGTATATAATTCCATCCTCCCATAGAATATAATAGTTGTGACGGATGTGGAACAGAAATAATGACAGTAGCGATCTGTCCTTGTCAACTACATATGTGTATGCAGTGAAAAATCAATTATCCCCTATTCTTTCATCCGTAAGGGTGGGTAATTTCATTCGAAATCTAGATATGAGGTATACCCTATCTATTAAAAAAATTATCATCCAAATCGAAGAACCCAGTACAAAGTTATGCCTGATAGAATCGGTTAACAGACCAGAATTCAGAGGGTGAGTGATCAATATCCTTCATTTTGCTACCTTTAGGGGTGGATTTCCTCTTTTAAATTCAAAAGGGACCAATTTCGAAGTACACCCTATCCACTGAGAAAAGAATTATTGGAATCGGACGTATCAGTAAAAAGTTATGCTTAAAAAAAATAAAAAAAATATACGCGTCGATTAGAGAACCTTTTTGGTTTCGTCGTTTAAAAACTGCTTCAAATTCATCGTCTAAACTACGAGCCATAACCACACTTTTAATAAAAGGATTTAGGCGCTCAACGGACTATTTGATGGTTAGCAGTTCAGTTCGACAGTAAACAAAATGTTACCGCGACAACGATATTTTCCAATGCAAACTTGATTGAAAGCATCATAATTGTTTTTGGTTGGTTTTGAAATGACCAAAATGTCACTTTTCAAACGTTAATATTTCGAAAACAATTGAATTTAGGAGTAAAGTGTATTGGAGAAAACTGTTGAGAATTATGAGCAGATTTCAAAAATGGAATAATATACGGGGTGTTCCATTTGAAAAAATAATTGAAGATGGCGCTCAGCCGCCATTTTGGTACTTCAAGCTGTGATTTTTTCATGAAAAAGTAGATTTTTATCTGCTATCCTACCAGGTAGTTCAAAAATTAGTAGGGGGGGAACGGACTTTAGACGAGCACTGTATATGCAGAATTCAAAAATTAACAATGATGGTAGTGTAAGGATTTTCAGATTCTTGAAGTGATCTCTACAGGATGAGCGTTTCGGTATTCCAACTAGAGAGCGTGTAATACGTTTCTGTGCATTGAAAACATCTAATGATGAGGTGGATAGGCCCCAGAAGTGCACTCAAAATTTCAGGAGTTGGCCTCGTTAAGTACTGGTTTGAAATTTCTAAATTGATAGGAGTGGGAATTCAATTTGGACTGTAGTGTTCGACAGTGGTTATTTTCTGCGAGACTCATCCACTTCAAGGCCTGGAAACTTGACTTGTTGAACAATTTTTACGTTATCACAAATTTCTGTAGATATTATCACATCGGAACAGCTTTTTTGACTGGAATCAAATTGATTTCATTTTATCCGTGTTCAGATGTAGGAGGTTTGCACTGAACCAATTATTTACACTCGAAAAAGTCTCATTGCATTTTACTGACAGAAGTTTGTCTGATTTATCTGGGATAATCCATGGACGTATTTATACGTCCATGGGATAATCAGCGATGTATCATCTGCGTACATAGTGAACGAGGACTGGACTGGTAAGTTATCCAAATCATTCAGATACAATATGAAAAGAACAGGCCCCAAAACCGAGCCTTGTGCAACTCCAATTGTGACTGCTCGTTTTGAAGACATAGTATTGTCAATAGAAAGATATTGGCTTCTTAAATCAAGGAATCTGTGCAGCCAATATGGTTTATCCAGTAAAATACCATGATCGACACAGTCAAACGCCCTGCTGAGATCACAAAATATTTCGACAGGGCATTCACCTGTGTCTATCAAATTCACTAGTTTCTCATAATACGAATCAACTGCTGTTATTGTAGAATTTTTATCTAGAAATTCGTGCATATGGTTGGAGAATATTTTAAACTTATTGCAGAACGCAAAAGATCAGTTGAGGAAAGTATAATCGAAAATTTTAGGAAAACTGGAAGGGAGTTGTAATTGGCCGATAGGTCTTCACAAGCCGTGGATCACCATTTATATGTATTGGTACCACTTTCCCAGTCTTGAGAAAGTCTGGAAATATTCCCGTTGAGAGAGATAGATTGGCAATATGTGTGAGAGGAAAAAAAAAAGAAATGGCAAGGATTTTTTCAAAACGAACATAGAAACCTGTGGTGGTGGATAGCGTCTGTAATTGAATATTGTAGAAAAATGTTTGTGGTATTCAGACGAGAAAATGAGAAATAGAACTGAAAAATAAAAATGTGGATCGGCCAGGAATCGAACCTGGGACCTTTCGATTTCTAGTCGAACGCTCTACCGAGTGAGCTCTCGTCTGAATGCCACAAACATTTTTCTACGATATTCAATTACAGACGCTATCCACCACCACAGATTTTATATTTACTTGGCTTGAGTCATGCACCCTGAAATTTCCGGTTCGAAGTTGATCGATAATCCGATATGGATTGACACCAGCGGTAGGACCAATTTAATTTCATTAGGTGTGCATGCGTGATTGTATTCATCACATTAACCCCCATCATCTTCGTCACTAACACGGAACTGAATTTAAAGGTGTGAATCGCCGGTTTTCAAACAAGGACTGGTAGCTAACTCGGTAGAGCGTTCGACTAGAAATCGAAAGGTCCCAGGTTCGATTCCTGGCCGATCCACATTTTTATTTTTCAGTTCTATTTCTCATTTTCTCGTCTGAATGCCACAAACATTTTTCTACGAACATAGAAACCTCGTCATATCCACATGATGATTTATTTTTCAATTCAAGGTTCAATATGTTGAGTTATTCTAATTCACAATACGAATCGAAAAAAAACGATTTCATGTTTGCTTTAGAAAATTGTGAGTATTCACGGTCCGGTTTGCTCATTGGTATTTTACTAATAGTATCATTAGGTTTAGATTGAAAATATGTATTGAACAGTTTCACAACTTGCTTGTCATCTTCTAACGGAATATCTTTCCCTTCAAATAGAGTGATTTTTGTTCGTTTCAACATGGTACTTTTGTTACTCAAGAAGCTCACAATTTGCCAGGCTGTTTTTGACGTATTTCCTGAATTGGTAAGTTCATTTTGATAGATTTGTTTTTTTTTATCGTAGTTATAAGTCTGGCATGTTTTCGTTTTGATGTTTTGTAGAATCCCATCATTGTTACTCAGTGCTATTCTATGTAAATCTTAAAGGTTTTGACTAGACTTCCTTAACCTTCCGAAACCCATTCATTTCCCTTACTGCGATATTGTACAAACTTTTTTGGAAAATGTGTATCAAAGTATTATCAGAACATTTCCCAGAAATGAGTGAAAGCAGAATTAACATTTGTAAATGTAGTTCACGATTCTCAAAATACGTACTGGTACATCTTTGTCACAATGACAAAGGTGCCGTAGATAAACAAAAATCACCGTAACCACGCAGAAAATGAAGACAAAAACATAATAGACAATACAAATTATTTCGTTGAAATAACGCAATTTTAATAGTGTGGAAAGGTATCTAGTGAAGACTTTTTTTCTAATATTTTTTTGGGGGGAGTTGAATTTTACTTATTTTTCTTCTCTTTCGGTTTATTGGTGAAGTTAACTTTCAATATGTCGTTTGTGGAGGCTGTGCTTGGGGTGCTTGGTGATTAATTTTCATTTTTATAATAATGAAAGCGTTGTTTCGAGAAAATATTCGTAATTATACGGAAGTGAACATTGTCTTGTGAAACAGAAATATCAGTTTCATTATAAATTTTCAGTAAAGTGCGAGATGAAATGGATAATATAATTCTCCACGTTGAGACGTAATCTCGTAGAAATTATAATCTCTCAAATGACACTTCAAAATGAAATTCCTGCTCGGAGCATATTTAATTAATATAAATCTACTGTTCGCTCGATTCGAAAGCTTTACATTTTCATTGAGGATGAAGAAGGTAGAAAGGGGTGAATCTGGGAATGGGAAAAGCTATTTACTGTGCTCACTATTACAAGCAAGTGATAACTGCGCTGAGGGCTCTGATTCTCCCATCTGTATAAAAACAATAATATCACTGAAATACGAGAATTATTGATATAGTGGAATTGAGGTCAAAAATTTACAAATTGTGTCGCATCCCTTTAGATAACATGAATTCGAGCTCTAGAAGACGTAGATGAAAATGAGTTCTCAGTTTCTGATGTGGAAAAAATTGGAATTCTTAGGCAATTCAAATCAAGTAGGTATATTAATTATTCAGATTTGTTCAATCGGGAACTAGACGTTTTACTTAATCCCCTTAACGCGCCTAATATTTATTAATATCATATTAGGCGGATTCCAAATTTTTGGTTGAAAAAGGACTGTAAAAACCTTGAGAACAAATTGAGCCCATTATGCTCGTCATCTCCGTTTATCTCCTTTTCTTCTTCCATTTTCAATTAAATCAATTATCATTAAAAAACAATGAAATTCTACTATAATCGCGGAAAATGATTTTGCTTATAGCATTTTACAGAAAGTTATGCTTTTTCAGAAAAACTTGGTATGACAACTGTACCGAAAACTGAAGATTCAATTCATTTGGACTATCAACCAATCGAGACCCAGGATCTGCAATGAAAAACACCTCGAAATAATTCAAGGCACTTATATAAATAACAGTGAGCAGGTTATTATTTCTAAAGGTATCACGACAAGATTCCAAATGTCCCATATTGAATATAACTCTCAACACTCTTTTCTGTATGACAAATATCCTCTGTAGATCCACACATTGACCCTATGCTAATATGTTTTGAGGAATTTTTGAATAAAAGAGAGCATAGTACACGTTGATCGAAGAGGCAAGATCTTAACTGTTTTTTAGGATAGTGATCGCAAAAAATGATTGACTTAATTTCGCACAGAGTTGATCAAGCTGTTTTCATCTAGAGTAATTCCCAAAAAATTAATATGTCTTTTTGTATGCCTAGGAGATTAGTATTTGAGGAAATGTTCATATTTTTTATAGTTATTATAGTTTTCAACAAGAAACATGCAGTTTTCTCATAGTTGATAACTAGATGGACTGATCTAGAAGTGTATTAACTAGGCCTTCTAGATCTTCCAGACTGGTGTCTGAAATAATCATTGAGGTGTCGTCTGCATACATACATTCTTTCCCTAGGTCGATGAATTCAGGTAGGTCATTGATAAATAGTAGGAATATCAGGGGTCGAAGCACACTACTCTGAGGGGTTCCTATTGCTTTGTCATATTCATCTGACAGTAAATTCCAATTTTTAACTAAAAGTCCTCTGTTCGACAAATATGGATTTAACCAGTGATTAATATTACAACAAAGTCCAATTTATCTTCAACAAATGCTATCTAGTGTCGAAAGCACTCGAGAGATCAAAAATAAACCCATTACATATTCAATAGCATCTAATCTCTCATATACTGTTTGTATTAGTTCCGTTGCTGCTGTTTATGTTGGAAAGCTACCCCTATAACCATGCTGGGAATTTGTCAATATATGATATTTCTCTAAGAATTTTGTTATTCTATTGGCCATAACTTTTTTTATGATTTTATAAAAAACACTCAATAATGAGATGGGCCTGAATTTTTTAATATCGTTACTATCATCCTTTTTAAGTACTGGAATAATTAAAGCAGTTTTTAATTTTTGGGGAAAAACACCGAGCTCGACAGACTAAATAATGATTAAACAAAACATTTTGCAAATTCATCGGCATATTCCTTGATTAACTTAATTGTGACTCCGTCAATCCCAGTAGATTTTTTTATTCGTGAGTTCTAGTATGACTTCTTAAACCTCCCGTACAGTGACATTTTCTACATTGTTCATATTTTCACATTTCGTAGTAGTACAGTTATTTGATAAATTAGTAAAAGGAGATTCTATTTTGGTTTTTATAGTTAAAAAAAAAAAATTGCAAAAAGGTTTGCAACTTATTTATTGTCACTGACGACAAAGTTATTATAGTCAAGTGTAATGTTTTTTCGAGTGTTTTTGGTATTATTTAAGTTTAAATTCACTATATCCCATAATGTCCTTGTTTTGTTCGCAGATGCTTCAATTTTTTTATTATGAAATTGTCTGTCATTTTGACACCATATTATACAAAACACTCTGTAGAAGGGAATTTACTACAGTTACCCCTATGAGAGACGAAGGGAGGCGCGGAATATTAACGAGTAAGGTGCGAGGCAGAGAGAGACATATCTCCGTCCATATAAAGTGAATCCTCGAGCCGTTTTGTCGGCAGTTTATGCTTGGAAATGCAAAACCCCGACTGTTTTACATTTCAGTAAGCTCATATTTAATGGCAGAGTCTGTGAACTATATTCCCCGGGATCGTGCCGCATATGCTTCCCCTCCGTATGCCAGATTTAGAGCAGCTTAGATTTTATGGAGCAAATGAAATTACATTCCCCTTTAAAATATGATGAGCTCTCCCGATAATGAAACCGACTTAATCTCGGGATATATCTATCTGTCTCTGCTTCTTCATATGTGCCTCTGCTTCTTATCGGTGTAAATCTGGAGGAGCGTACCTCTTTACTGCGTTTCTTGGGTTAATTGAAACTACAGAATTCTGAACTTCCTCATTGAAAATATGTGGGAGGCATGTTATAGGATTTCCTTCCGGGAAAATTAATTAATAGAATCGATATTATATCGTTACTGAAGTAATCATAATTATAATAATGATAGAAATAAATCGCCTGCATTAAAGTAGAATGGCTTCAAAAAGTCTGAATTTACCTATTTCTGACCAAATACTTCACCTTCAACTACTAACTAACTCCAAAGTTATAATTCGAGTTATAAAAACCGCAATTGAGATCACCGAATCTTTTTCAAACACCATAAACTTAATCCCCAGATAACACACGATATCCTATGGATATCCATTTCATGTCCAATTCGAAATGGACATCCATGAGATATCCATTGAAGGATTTGAAATGGATATCATTCAGAAGATATCCTATGGATATCCATAAGTATCCACAGCAATTATGAATGTGTTTAAATTGCAAGATTGATTTCAATAATGTCTATTTCTGGGGTTCTTCCATGCTTGTACATATATAGATTGAATTTTTTGAAAAAATCTATTTTTCGTTCTTCTACTGAATTTGAAATGGACATCCATGAGATATCCGTGACGGATTTGAAATGGATATCCTTCAGAAGATATCATATGGATGGCCATAAGATATCCGGAGCAAATATGGATAAGTTGAAATTGCAAGATTGATTTTTATTGTGTCAATTTCTGAGTTTCTTTCATGCTCGTACATATGAATTAATTTTTTTGGAAAAATCTCATGTTTAGTTTTTCTACTTGATTTGAAATGGATATCCATCGATGGATTTGAAATAGATATCCTTCAGAAGATATCCTAGGGATTGCCATGAGATACCAAAAGCAATCATAAATGAATTTAAACATTCTCGTAGATACACAAATTGTACGTTTTCAATACTTATACGTTGTCGCGGGGACCCTCTGCGACAGCCTGGCCATACTATACGCATAATTACTGGCGACGTCTGTCATTTTATTTTGTCGAGGAAGATCATAGTCATAGCACTGAATCCAAACAAAAAGATGGTCTATGGCTTTATTTTTGACTCGTGTTTTTTTTTCTATTTTCCTTCGTTTTTGATACCCAGTTGGTCTGAACATTATGTTTTCATCTGTAGCAATTGATTATTTCCAAAGTGAATTATATATTGGCCGAATACAGGTAAATAGCAATTGAGAAGGACATAACCTATAAACATCCATTATTTCCAATGCATTTATGTGTTTGCTATTTGATTTTCGATATTTTCAGACTTTTTCGAATATCACATCAGTGCCCAGATGGAAAATGGTGTGAATGCCTACAACAGTGGATATGTGATGAAGATGATCTATCAGTAGATTCGAACATTTTCCTATTGATTGCACTGACAAAATGAATCTTTCGGAAGAATATTTGGGAACTGGATCGAAATTCAAAGCTGCTGTAGGTAAGTTGTATGTTTTTCTATTCCTTTTTCTAGAACTCTTTTTTTAGATACCTAAATGAAATCTCAAAAATAGGAGGAGAAACTCTGTATAACTTTGTGGAACGATGCCTTTCTTCCCCACTCATTAATATGTTTGCGTCCGAATATAGCTGGTATGGAGCAAAAAAAATAAACTGGACAACTAAAACTGGCTGAATTATCTCTAGGTGAAAAGCCCATTCAGTTGTTCAATTTATTTGCCAAGCAAAGCTTATGTCAAAAATGCTTATATATATATATATATATATATATATATATACCTATATATATATACCTATATATATATATATATATATATATATATCATATATACCAATAAAAAGAGAGAAAAATAGGGGTATATATTATCATAGTATTCGAATTCAAAAAAAGCATAATATTTCTCAGTATTTTTTTGTAGATTTCAACATAAATTATACCCGTGAATATATACATATCATTTCAGAAGCGGCTGACCTCAGTGATTAGACGGAAAATAAAAAAGCTATTGAAGAAGCCATCTAAGCTTGGCTGAGAAGGGTCAAAGAAAGGCATCTGTAATCTTCTAGAATAAAGGAGAAACACCTGATGGACAAAGAAAATAGTATTCTAGTTTTTCTTTAACTTTAGTTTTTTGATTATTCTGCATTTGATATTCAAATGTTTTTATTCTAGAGTTTACATATACATTTTATTTGTTGATAACCCCGAAGTTTGAATTTTTTTTTGATATCAGAGTTTATTATTACATTCTGTTTTTGTTCAATACCATTATTTCATTTCCCTCCAGATCGATATTACTATATTTTGTCTTCGATGGATATCTCCGAAGGATATCTTTCGAATATCTCTGAAGGAATCTTTCAGATATCTTTTGAATATCTCTGAAGGATATTTCATGGATATTCCTGAAGTATATCTTACGGATATCTTTGAAAGATATCTTATGGACATCTCTGGAGGATATCTTATGGATATCCTTGAAGGATATTCTATGGATGTACAGGTTGTTCCGCTTTGGACATCCATCGGATGTCCATAAGATATCTTTTGGATATCAATTGGATGTCCATAGTACATCCATGAAAGTCATGAAGGATGTCCAATGGATATCCATTGGATGTCCATATGTTATCTGGGTCGGCGTAGTGCATAGTATGAAATTACTTCAAATATACCTTCACAGCCAATCTCACACCCTAGGAACTCTGGAAACCATGTCTTGTCTGAAGTATACGTCCAGTATATGATGTGATCATTTCACCTTTCTCTCATTCCTAAGTCTTTCAAATGTCATTGGCTTGGGAAACGCTAACCTTCATGTCAATAGCTTTATTCAGGTTATTTTTAACAGTCAATTTGGATGTGTTAACATGTTTGTTTACATCGTGGAATAGCACAGTTATTAACGAAATCTATCTTTCCGATTGACAATGCCTCTAGTTTCATATTTTATACATCTCGTGTCATTTCAATCTGCTGAAAAAACTGCCACCAAATTGAAAACAATAAAAATACCGAATATATTTATAACTTATACTGAATGAATCCTCGCCTCCGGAAATGATTCATGGAAATCAAGTCATATCACCGAGAAAATTCCATACAAAAAATATATCTAATCCCTCCAACGGACATTCCATATCCTGGATTATATTCAGAATTTTATTAATGTCGATTCGTTGACTTCGCTTGGATAAATATTATCATAATAAAATATCCATTAGTCAAATGAAATTCAGCGTTTATCGATACATACGAAAAAGCATGGGGACTGGTTTTGTGAAAATGTAAATTCGGAAAATAAAACCCAAATGGTGAAATATTTCCGTTGGAGATATATTTTTAGATGACAATAAAATGTCCCCTTTCGTGCTCGGTATTGAGGTGGGAAGGGAAAAATATTATCAACATACAAACAGGCTGTTGAATGTTCAGAAACATTTCCTACCAAATCAATTTGTCATGAATGTTTCATGATTTCTAACTGAGGGTAAAAAATTGGACAGATGAAAAATAAAATAATTATCCGTTGAATGAATCCATACGTAATGGATTTGAAAAATAATAAATCTCCCGGAATAGATCACATTAGATCTGAAATTCTCAAAGATATCAAGGAAGAAATTGCACCTCCATTAGCGTATACCAAGTGTCAACGAATCTATTAGTCAAGTCATAACTTCTAGAATATCAGGTGTATGAAAATGAGATCAGGCATAGGTGAATGATATGTGAAGTGGAGAGTTTTCGCTAATTTTTCACTTTCCGTTCACTTCCGGTTTCACCGGAAATAGGTCCGGTCTTGAATTTTTAAGTGGAACACCCTGTATATTGTAACATTTTTTGATTTCTGAGATAATTCTGCATCAAAATATGACATTTCAAAAAAAAATTACGCCTTCTTGATTTTTTAGAGTCACTTTTAATATTGCATTTAGGTGGCATCGGACGTAAACCAATCTGAGGTGATGTCAGAAAATTACCATCGCAAAGTTTTAGTGACCAGTATGATGAATAGGAATGAGACAAAATGACAAAATTACATTTTCGTGTAAAACTATTATTTGTCAATCGGTGACCATTTTTTGACAAGCACTTTCCGAAAAAAGAATTTTTCGACGAATCTAACGATACTAATTTATTTGCAATGGGATTGAAAATAAGAACATAAATTAAATATTACTGAGGAAAATACTGGATAATAATTTATTTACTTTTGTCAAGTGAGTTCTGTTTTTCATGCTATTGTATTCGGAAAATTTATGAAATGAATAATTATTATTAATTATCATAACACACAGATGGAAGTAACATATTTTTTTGGAATTAACAACGTAATTTGTAACGAAAATAAAAAACATTCCGTTACTCTACATGAAATCCCCTCATAATCCACAAAATTTCATACACAATTGATCTCGACAAAGAGAGAGAGAGAGAGACAGAGAGAGAGAGAGAGATCGTGAAGCGACATATGCAACAGCAAGCAGTCAACTACGCCGAAATACTCCGTAAAACCACTCGAAAGAACCAAGATATCCAGAGAACAACAACAAAGCAAAGTGATCTACCTTCCATCCATCAGAGGTGTCTCCGAGAAGATCAGAAGAATCGGAAATAAGTACCACATCAAGAGCTGCTTTCAAACTGGCAGTATTTACGAAGTTTCCTCACCACGACCAAACTCTATAATAGAACAGAAATCAGCAAGAACTGCATTTATGAAGTTCAATGTGAATGTGAAGATCCCTACATAGGAGAGACAAAGAAGCCATTACCCGTAAGGTTGACTCAACATAGGAAATAGACACAACGTGGGGGGGCGTTCGAAATCAGGAATTTCTGGCCAAACCTGGCGTGAGCACCATCGGATAATGTAGGGTAATGCAAGTGTTCTACATGAAGAGGAGCATTGGTTAAAACAGAAGTTCAAGGAGGCTGCCATAACATTAGCTTCTGTTATGTTCGTTAACACGTGTTCTACCAAAGCGATTTTGGACGTCACTTATAAAATATAATAATAATAATAATAATGTTTATTGACATAAATAAAAAAATGTTTACACTCAGGTGAAATGCAATGAACATGGCTACTACACATTGAAATATTATTAAAAAAAAATTATAAAAGTTTTGTTAGTTGAGGAATAACATAATATATAAATTAACAAAATAAATATATGTAATTGAATGAACAATATAGATTACAGTTAAAAATAGGAATGACACTATCAATGATTATTGAATTAAAAAATATCTAAAAATATATATAATAATAAAAGGTAAAATTATATAAAATAATCCAACAATAAATGTAGAATTTCAGTTAAAAACGAAGCTAAAATTATATAAAATAATCCAACAATAAATGTCAGTTACAAATGGATATATTTATTAAAATACATTCACCATGTTAAAATTGTGTTAATATACCTACATTCACTAAGTTTTGTGGAAACAAATAATAAAAACCAAACTAGCACAATTGATGAGTAACTGAGACATATGCATCATGACGAGACAAATATATATATATATATATATATATATATATATATATATATATATTATATATATATATATATATAGTACAAATTTTTTTTAATTTAATTTATTTTAGATAATCCGGTACCATATTATATAACCTAGGTCCTAGGTATGTTGCATTCCGCTGACCTATGGTTTTGTTGCAGCACGGCATTACGCTTTTATTTTTATTTCTTGTGTTATGACTGTAGTTTGAATGTTCTAAGATGATATTTCCTTTTTTGACATTTTTCAAAATATTCCAACAGAAGAGTTGTCTGATATCGAGAAATCTGGATTATTTGAACAAGTTATCACTTGTGAACCTTATGATAAATAATTTTTATTATATATTTTTGTAAGACATTCAATTTTTCCAAATAATTATCACTTACTCCACCCCATCCCACTATACCGTATTGTAATTGCGATTCAACTAATGCAAAATATAATATTCTCAAATTTGGGGTATCCAGAAAATCTCTCATATATTTGAATTTGTTTAGCATTCCCCTCAATTTTTTTACTATATTGTCAATTTGCAGGTTCCATCTCAAATGCCGGTCTATTATGATGTCGAGATATTTCATCGACTTCCCTTCTGGTATTTCATAACTCTCTCCTATTTTTAAAGGTCCCATATTTGGTAGTCCATTTGTGTAGGAACAGAAAGGCAAGTATTTAGTATTGGTAAAATTCAGTATTAATTTATTATATGAATCATTTCATTGATTACCTCTGCTATATAAGACTATAAGAATCTTCCATTGCTGATATATCAAAGTCATCTATGACAAAGGCCCGTTGTGAGGGAAAATCCCCCGTTGATTCAAAAGTGCTCAATAGTTTCCCATAAATACACAAATTAGAGCCAGACCTGATATATACATACACACCAAATTGTAACACGTATTCACTCATTTTCACTTTCACAACGAGTGAAAATCCATAATGACAAAAAATTAACTCGATACTCTGAATGATTACGAAAGTAGTCCATGTCAGGTGGAGTTCTAATTGATTTGTAGTAAAAATTAAGTCTGCTCCACAGAAAAATGCATTTATTTCTAGGAAAGATATTAGCAATGCATTTCGGCAAAATATTATGCCATCTTCAGGCACTCTAAAATGTACATAAAACGATACAAAGGTGACCATCGTTGATAGAAGACTAACCACAAAAATAAATATAACATCACTGATTTACACAAACATTGAAGTTGAAATGTCAACTGATTAGTATACAAAAGTTGTCGACTGAATAGATTTCTTGGAAAGGTGTACATCCCCTCGAGAAAACTTGTAATGACAAGTTAGATAGATCATTTTGTTAAAATAGGTATGGTCATCAAATATCCTATGAATTTAAGTCTTCTATCAGCGATGGTCACCCTTGTATCGTTTCATGTACATTTTAGAGAGCCTGAAGATGCCAAAATATTTCGCCGAAATGCATTGCTAATTTCTTTCCTAGAAATAAATGCTTTTTTCTGTGGAGCAGACTTAAATTTTTCTACAAAACTCTGAATGAGTTGTAAGATTGGATGAAATTATTCACATTCTTATTTTAGGGCCAATGAAAATACCCGATGAAATTGAATATAAGAAATCACAATTCGTTATTGTTCACTTTATAAATTCTTTCTTCATAAATTCCATAATATATTCAGTAAACAGTAAAAATCCCAGGCGGTTTCATAGTCGATCTCAAAAATAAGATTTATCGACATATCACGAACAAAAATAAACTCAAACTGATGGGATTCGACAAAACAAAATTCACGTTTCTATCCCGGCAGTTTTGAGAAGAGAAAGCTGTAAAAGTGATGGCGAGAATATATCCCGGGCATCGCATCAGATCAAATAGCAAACACGATAAGTATAATGCACTGAACAACGTAAATCCATAAAATATTTATGTCGGTGTGTCCCAGGAGGATCAGATTATGACAGCAGGACATGCTACCGACTGCAGGAAGTGATTGTTGGGTGTCGGAGGGACGGGTTTTACAAAAGCTCGACTTTCTAGAATCGATTCATTGTTCGAGAGCTGTTTGATTTCTTATAACTGCTGAAAACAATATTTTATTACATTTTTTGAAGTTAAACTTCTTTGGGCGCGGTGAGAGTAAAATCAAAATTTTTGTTATTTTGAAGTGAGTTATTCCAAAGTGGGTAGTATTTTTGTCAATTCATGTTTATTTATCAAATTTCCAATGATTATTAATAAGGTTAGGATTCTTGAATACTTGAAAACGAAACCAAAAAAAACCTTGCCATTCTATATTATTATTAACCCTCTATTGCATTAATTTTTTTTTTTCTGCAGCCGCCTCGAAAATGATATTTTCGGTATGATTTATTTTATTTTATTTATTTATTGTGGGATACAAACAGGACTAGCCCAAAAAAAATGTATCCTCTAAGTAGTTATAGAAATTACAATAAAAGAAAAAAAAAATTAGTATTATATGAGAATTATAAGAAAAATAATTATGAGAAAATAATTATTGGAAATACAAATATATGTGATGAAGATTTATAGGAAAAACTATCGTTTGAGATACAACTTGGCAGATATTCAGTGGTACTCTAATTGTAAAAAGTGCGTTTTCAGAATGTTTTGGAATTTGTAGAAGCTATTTGCAGATATGTCGATGCTGGTGGAATCTGACAATATATTGTAGGTCTGTGTTATCCTGTGTAGAGGGGAGTTTAGAAAATAGTTTGTTTTTGCCTGCTCGGTAAAGAATAAAAGAGTTTGGCGAGTATTATAGACTGGTGTAGCATATCGAATCTGAGAAACTATTTCGATTGCATCAATTTTGCTATTTACGACTTTATAAAGAAATTTCACATCTGTAATTTTCTTCCGGTGCGCGAGTGAGATGAGATTTAGTTCTTTTCGAAAGTTGCACCTTTCATTGATATGAGGAAAGCACTTTCTATTTACATGATCAATGAATTTATTTTGAATACTCTCAAGTTTTTGGGCATAAATATTATAAAGAGGGTTCCAGATTACTGAGCCATAAGTCAGAACGCTATTAACGTAGGACATATACAGTGTTCTGAGGGTTCTGGGATTTCTCAGTTCATAGCAGGATCTGATTATAAAGCCCAGCATCTTGTTAGCCTTCTTGGAGACGCCACATAAGTATCCAAAGTACCATTTTACACAAATGGTACCGAAAGAAGCTATTTTCGGGACGATTTTTCTCACTTTCGAAACGATTCTTGTTACTTTTGGGACGATTCTTGTTACTGTCGGGACGATTTTGGGAATCTATGTAGGTGGCTTTGACAATAACATGAACTTTGTATTTTATCATGACAGCGCTTGTCATGTAACACATTGGTGTGTTTTTTCGCTTTTCAAATTAAAAAATGGAAATTAGTAGTGAAAGTGAGGCTGAAATGATTCCATATGAGATGCTGAATCATGCTGCTACCTTGCAGACTTCTCTTCGAAAAATCGTAAATAAATCAGGGACGCAGATATCGATGCAAAATTCCATTTCTCCGTAGAAAAAAGAATTTACTTCCGGATGGCGGAAAGCACGATGAAATCAGGGTGAGAATATTATTCTTTTTTCCGCTCCAAAGTTAAAAAAGTGAGTTTTGCCGAGGCACCGGTGCAGATTTCTGTTGGAAGAATTGCAAAAAGATCAGCGACAGAGCGATCGGTGTGAAATTTTCAAAACTTATGCAAAAAACTATGAAAAGAACTTTTTTTTCGGGAAAAAAATCATTTCCGGTTTTTTCCGGAAGTTCGTATTTTTTTTCTAACTCGGGAACGGTAGAAGATAGGGCAATTCTGCGAACTCCAATCGATTCAGAATGGCCGAATTAGTCTAAAAACGGAATTTCGTTCCGACACGGTTTTTTTTTGAGAATTCAAATATTTGAACAATGCCTACTGCCCTAAATATCTTCGGAAATCCAAAGTGGTCGAATCGATTTCCGGTTTGCACCAGCATGTAGAAAATGCCGCGTAGATTCAGAAAATATAGCATATGCGGTATCTCAATCCGACAGATTCACCGTGAATCCTGAAAAATCGGGATAACGGCGAGAGAAATCATAGATGGCGCACCGGTCGACTTTGACATATGCCAATGAAAAAACCATCGGAGCGCAATCTGAAAATACCTTTTCCATACGTAAAAAACTCCGCTGAATCCAAAAAAGTAACCATCTCGTCGATAGGTCATGAATTGAAGAAGCTATTAACATCTTTTCCGCCAGCGTACCGACGTTTCGAGACTTTGCGACATCATAGCTGTCTTAGCTCGGCTCCGATCGGCGAGATGGTTATTTTTTTGAATTCAGCGGACCTTCTTACGTCAGAAAAAGTTATATTCCAGTAAGCTTCTTTCTCATTTCGTTTTTCGATCGTCAACATCCATAGGGACGTCATCGAAAATGCGTTCTATCATGCTGTTACCGTGCAGACTTCTTTTCGAAAAATCGTAAATAAATCAGAGACGCGGATATCGATGCGAAATTCCATATTCCTGAGAAAAAAGAAATTTCCTTCCGAATGGCTTGAAGCCTGATGGAATCGGACTATGGAAAATATTTTTTTTTTCGCTCCAAAGTGAAAAAAGTTATTTTTGCTCAGGCAACGGTGCAGACTTCCGTTGGAAGAATCGCAAAAAGATCAGGAACAGAGCGATCGGAGTTAAATTCTGGAATCTCATGCAAAAAACTATAGAAAAACTTGAACCAAACTCTGGTTAACTCTAAAGATAAAATCCATGAACTCAACAAAAGTGGTGTTTATAAACTTGACTGGTCTGATTGCCCTGCCTCATATATCGGTCGCACTTGTAGACCACTACCAACTAGAATCAACGAACATTTGAAGAAACCCGACAAAACAACTTTCGGATTTCACCTGAAATTCAATAATCATAATTTTAGCCCCAAGAAAAATTGAAAACTCTTACATTACATAGACAAAAAGAATTATTTGAGATTGAACTTGTTCGAAGAACTGGATATTTCAAAAGAACTTTCCAATAATGACTATTGTCTGAACACACAAGTAAATTAGAACAGAGAATTCTACCCCCTTCATAAAAGGATTAATAATTGAAATCAAATTCCAAAATACTTCATAACTCCCCCATTTTCTATTAAAACTTTTTCACAGAACTGGCAACTTCTTTCTCAAATTGTAATTCATTGAGTTGGCACTACCTATTCCTCTCATTGACAGTTGACATTCAGAATCGAACCAATTGTCATTAAGACATTGACATATCCACCTGGCCTTTGAATTCGAACATGTGATACGTTAGATTCTAAGCCAATTTATAATCATTTGATTAACAATGTACTCATCTATTGTTTAACTTCCTGCACCTGACATGTAAGTACTCAAAAACTTCTACAAAATTCAAAAAAAAATTCCTTACCTGAAATTTGAATTCAAATTTAAAGTCGTTCACACCAGTCAATCAGAGTATTTACTTTCAGGAAGCACTGAAGATGACGAAAGTCGAAAGCGCTTTGCAAAATTAAGAAAAATATACACTTTATACGAAAATCTTTCATTCATTATAAAAAAATGTCTTGGGGTTTTCTTTCGGGAGAAAAAATCATTTCCGGTTTTTTTCCGGAAGTTCGGATTTTTTTTCTAACTCGGGAACGGTAAGAGATAGAGCAATTCTGCAAACTCCAATCGATTCAAAATGTCAGATTCAGTCTAAAACCGGAATTTCGTTTCGGAAAGTCAAATATTATTATTACAAGACATACAAATGTATAGATCTGATGAAAGATCTACATATTAATAGCAATATCAACTATGAAGATAAACTGGTCTATACAATTCAGAAGTAAAAAGGAAGAAGGAAATAAAAGAAGGAAGAAAAGAAGGAGAAGAGAGTTGGTAATCAATATTATGTTGATTTGTTGAAAATATAAACAGGATGTTCATAAAATCAGATGTGGAATCATATGCGACTGAAAGATAAACCTTAGTCACTATCTTCCATCGTCAAGATAACCTCTTGTGGGGTATTCATATTGAAAAGGGAAACATTCTCAATTGAGAATGTTTTCAACAATATTATGTATAGCAAAAGAAGTAAATGAAAAGTTGGTAGAGGTGCGTACATGTATATGAGAGGAGTGATTTAAATCTAGATACATACATAAAAATTAAAATATATATCAGAAATCAATGATTGCTATATATTCCAAAAGGGTGGGCATAAATTCCTTAGGATTCATAAAATATTTATTGCGATTGCACATTTCTTCATTCTATCAAATGAGCAGTTGAATATATCAGGTGCTCACAAGCATATTTGTTATACATGGCACATATTGTGTCTATAACATTAGGAAATCGAGGAACATTGAGAACAGTAGGTTTGGGACGAAGCACGTGTACATGAAACTTTATTTGGAATAATAGATACACATATTTAGCCTGCCCATTGAGTAGCTTATTGAAGAACAAATACATTTGATTACCATTCTCAGTTCGATTTTCGCAAAATTAAATTATTTTCGTATTCTATCGTTATTCATCTAAAGGAGCAGTGTGGTAAGTTTTATAGTAGAGGTATGAAATAAATTCATATCTGAAATTTTAAAGTTGTGTTCCAGATCGTTGCAACAAACATAAAGTTTGTAATTCCCTAAAAAATTAAAAATCCAAGTGAATTCACAAATATGCTTGAATTTGAACACAGTTATGCGAAATTGATTTATGAAAAAAATTTTGGGAGGCCATGTTTTGGTATTTGGGCATTTTTCAACATGAATTTATCAAGGCACGTAGCACTGCAACCAATCTTTGTACTTTCACCCAATTTGTTTCTGATGTACTTGATAATAAAAATCAAGTTGATGTTATCCACACGGATTTCAGTAAGGCGTTTGATCGAGTATCACATCAACAACTGCTAATGAAATTGTCAAACTCTGGCATATCATCCGATATTCAATTGATACTGAAATCGTATTTATCCGACCGATGTAGTTATATTGAATGTGGTGGTATAAAATCCTCCCGCTTTGTAGCGAGTTCGGGTGTCCCACAAGGGTCAAATCTTGGGCCATTATTATTTATACTATTTATAAATGACATAGCTGATGGCATTACTTCTCATAAACTGCTATTTGCAGATGACATGAAGATATATCGTGAAATAAAAAGTGAAGCAGATTGTTTCACATTGCAGGAGGACTTGAATACGTTGACTGATTGGTGTGCTCGTAATAAATTGTACTTAAATACAAACAAATGTAAAATAATGACTTTCACTCGTAAAATCCTACCAGTAACATTCAACTATGTATTAGATGGTGAAAGTTTAACGCGGGTTACGGAATCAAAGGATCTAGGGGCTCTGTATGATCAAAAACTCACGTTTTCCAATCACTTTCAGAATGTGATATCAACTTCGATGAAAAGTTTGGGCTTTTTGATACGAAACTGCAAGGAATTTAGGAACTTTGATTCCTTGAGAACCATTCATTTCCCACTGATCAGGAGCAAATTGGAGTACTGCAGTGTCGTTTGGAATCCGTCTCATATGAAGCATATATCTAGCTTAGAAAATGTTCAATTTTTTTTTGAAATATGCATATTTAAAAAAACATGGGGTATATCCCGAGAGAGGTTATAGCTATGATTCATTGTTGGACGAGTTTCAAATGATTCTAAAGAAATTCAGGGAAAGCCGAGATATGTGTTTTGCATATAAAATCATACATTGTAGAAATTGTAAAATTGTAAAATTCCTGTTTCCAATACAGAGCATCACAATCATTCTCCTAAGTGTAAATAAGGTTCCTAGTGTAGATATATTTTTTTTAACTTTCCACAAATTTAAAAAAGAGATTCTCCGTTTCATTCAGAATTGATTCTGTTATATGTGTAATTATTTACAATACTTATTGTATACACCTGTAAATGGGCTTTTGGGACTGCTGGATGTATTGTACAAATACATAAATAAATAACTTTCAATTCTAAGCAACTTTTTCCAGAAACATTTTGCTGAATTTTCTGAAATAAGGGTACTTTAATCCTGTACAATTTTTATATTTTTTGACCAACCCTGTATGCTGTTTGACTTGCAACGCTCTAAGTGCACCTGATATGATTATCGCACATGCACCAACTTTCAGCAATATTTGTTATTTAATTGTGCAATTATTTTTTAAATCCCCATATGTCGAACACTTAAATGACCACACTGTATATTAATTTTACCAGAATATTGGCCGAACTGGAATCGCCAGTACGTCAGTCGAATATCCGAATCCCATCCAACGACTTATTAATGAAACCCCAGATATCGCACGTCAGATTAACCAATCTGAAATCAGCGTTAATGAGGAACATCTATATTAGATCAAAGTTCAACGGCGGGATGGCTCACGTTGGACAGAGTGACCGACAGGCCTATAAGTCAACAATTATCAGATTCCCAAGGGCCGAAGGAAACATTACCGAAAGTATCTGATCGAATGCTCGCTGAGGGATGTCTTAGTCAGAACCTCTGGCTTTGGCCCTTAGCCCTAGATGCTTGCAATCACTGCGGACTCCTACAATTAAATCCCCTTTATAGTTGATGGAATTTCGTGTGAGTGTCGTACGTGTGTGACTCCATCCGAAGGCGGTGTTTTATCACGGAACGGAATTAGTTTTTCTTATTTCCTCCCACTATGTCAGCGTTTTGAGCAATAAAATTGCTGCTCAGTCTATTATCAAGATAGTACGGACAGTTGAACGCATCGTTGACAAAACCAGGACATTATCAATCTTCTATTTTTATTTATTTTTCATTGATCTCCTTTTCTGTCACCTAAAAAAATTTTGATGATATATCTAATATCTCAGTCCATTAATTGCAACGTTTCGTCCCGACTGGGGACTTCTTCAGGCTTTATTTTTTCTTTCATATTCTTGGTAGTATTGAATGCGTTCGTTTTTCTGTGTTCGTTTATCATTTTCGCGGACATTTTGATACAGGGTGTTTCATAATTGAATGCTGATCCTAAAGGGCGATAATCCTTGGATGATTTTAAGAAGAATTCTTCATATGAACATTGGTCCGCAACCGCTTTAGTTTTGAGATACAGGATGTTGAAATTTAACAGAAATATCAGTTCTTTCCCAATATCTCTGAAACCGCTTTGGCTTTTTTTTCAATTTCTGCTCATGCAAACATTTTTCCATGATATAGAATTTCTTAATTTTCATCAGTGGCGTCCGTGTTAACATGCCCTGCCATATTTCTGATCAAAATAATACGCCACTGTCTTTTTTCCAAAGAAATATTATTTTTGTAATTGTACTCTATCTTCTCATAAAAATGATCTCCTGCCTTTTTTTCGCCCGGCGAACGGTTTTTGAGTTAGGAAATTAATGCATTCATTTGCTTGTCCCTATGCGAAATCAGCCGTTGAAGAGTAGTAAGTAGGATTATCTTGTGGGATAGAAACATCTAGTATGCTAAGAACTCATTCGGTTGTTTTCATCATAAACAATTTTGACACTTCTTTAGCTAGATATGTGATAATATTTACGTTATAAAAACTTGTTTATCAGAAAAAAACATGGTAAATTTTACATATACCGAATGAGTAGACATGCATTACTTGTATGAGCTTGCTGACGGGAAAGCATATGAAGCCAGGCGACTGTATCAAGAGCGCTTCCCAAATAGAATGGTTCCTGATGCTCGAACGATTTCAAGCACCCACAGAAGGTTATGTGAAACAGGAAAATTTGAGCCAAATCATCACTTGAAAGGAGCACATCAGACTGCAAGACCTCCATCAATTGAGGTAGCTGTTTTAAATTCAGTTAAAATCCTGAAATAAGTACGAGGCAAATTGCCAATAATTTGAATATCGCCCATATTCTAGTATGGAGGATTCTCCATGATTATTAATTATATCCCTACATGATTATTGATTATATCAACGGGTTCAGGCTCTACTGCTTCGAGACTTTCCATTACGAGCGAATTTCCGCCAATGGTTTCTCCAGAAAGTTACCGAAAATCCTTTATTTGACAGGGAAATTCTATTCACCGGCGAAGCTAGTTTTACTAAAAAGAGGATCAGAAATTCTCATAATCATCATTTTTGGGCCGAGGAAAATCCGCATGCAATTGTGGAATCTCATCACCAGGAGCAGTTCTCATTAAATATCTGGGCTGGAATTATTGGAGGTGACCTAATTGGACCTTTTTTCACCACGCAGATTGAATACATAATTTTCGCAGATTTCTTGAAGATAATTAGCCAATTCTGTTGGGAGATGTTCCTATGTTAATGCTACATCGCATGTGGTTTATGCACGATGATGCACCTACTCATTTTGGTGCTCTGGCAAGCGAATATTTAATTAAACCAAAACTTTCATAATCGCTGGATAGGTCGTGGGGGAACAGAGTCATGGCTAGCTAGATCCCCAGACTTAAACAGTCTTGATTATTTTCTTTGGGGACTTTGGGGTGTCCAGTCAACCAATTTCTAACTAAGGAAGAATTGGGAAACCGCGTAATAGTTTTCTGTGAAGCAATAAGGAATACTCCAGGAATTTTCCAAAGAGTACGCGAGTCAATGACCAGGAGGGCTGAAGCGTGCATACTTGTAAGAGGCGGACATTTCGAACAGTCAATTTGATTTTGGTATTTTTTGTTCATAATAGTTATGTTTTTGAAAATAAAAAATGTATTTTTATGCGTACTTATTACAAAAACTAAATAATAGTTACCATAAAATTATAAAAATCTTGCCTAGATCCTTTGGTTACCACAATTGTGAAATTAAGACTAAGAGAAAAATCGAATAGGGACAAGCAAATGAAAGTATCCGTATTTCGTCGGTTTAATTTTTTGTTAAAAAGTTTTTGTTTTAGCCAGTTTTCATTGGGTTGTTGTTTTTCTTTTGGTAGACGTTGGTGGGGTCGTTTTTTTCAAATATTTATATAAATTTTTGTTATTCAATATTATTTCCATTTTTTGCTCATTATTACTGTTTTATTGCTTTCGTCAGGTTATACTACGATTAGTTGTGGGTTGTTTTTCAGGATTTTTTTTTGTATGTTATTGGTTGGTATTTTTTTGTTTTTATCTTCTCTTTGTGACTAGTGATTGCTTGGACTACCTTACGTCTTACTTCATTTTTGATGTTTTCGGGTGCTTTTGTTAAGTTTGCTTCAATACTTGCAATGATATCAACGCGTGGGGATGTTTTCAATTTCTGATGGGCACATAGCGAATATTTCACCGTGGGCAACAACTTGTTTCATGTCTTTTGGGATGTGTGATTGGGATAGGTTTGTAATCCATTCTGATGTGTTGTTTTGGTGGGGATTAGATTTTTTGTTCTTAATATTTTTTGTATGTTGTTGTTTATGTTATTCATTTATAGCCACGTTCTTATTTTGCACTGCAAACTTATCATCGTGTATACCCATTTCTCCTAGAAAATATTTCTCCAAGTCACTTCCGTATTTTCACTATCAGCTTTGAATTCCAGATATGCTCCTACAGAGTGCTCTCGTACTTCACAGATATTGTAAGGCACGTATTGTGCTATTTTGGTATGGCGATGGATTCTCCCTTGTCACCCATTTTAAGTAACATATTCATGAAATACTTTGAGAAATCCTCCGTTGAAACATTCCACAATGGTCCAAAAATATGGTGGAGATTCGTGGATGATGTTTTCGCTATCTGGAATCGAAGTGAAGAAGAATTAAACATTTTCTTGGATCATATAAACGGTCAAGAACCGACGATCAAATTCACGTTAGAATCAGAACAAAACAACGAACTCCCGTTTTTAGATGTCATGATCCAAAAATCATCATCCCGAATGGAAACATCTGTACACAGAAAGAAGACGTATTCCAATCGATATCTATACTACAACTCAAACCATCATGCCAGTGTGAAAAAAGGCATAGTTGAATGTCTCTATAATCGAGCCCAAACAGTTTGCCATTCCAACCAGAATCTACAGGAAGAAATAAACCTCAAATCTGTTCTCAAGGAAAATGCATATCCGGATCAGTTTGTGGAAAAAACAATCACTGACATTGAAAACAAAAATCCATCAAACAACCAATTAACACAACCAACAGGAGTACTCCCACCACCTACACATTTCACAACCAACATAATACCCTATGTCCCCGGATTATCTGAAAAGATCAAACGAATTGGACATAGGTATGATGTGAGAACATCATTTAGAACAACAAACACACTGAGATCTATACTAACACAAACAAAACCAAAAACCGCAGAAGAAAGTACCAAAAACTGTGTTTACAACATACCTTGTACGTGTGGTGATAGTTATATAGGTGAAACGTCAAGACCATTGGAAGTGCGCCAAAGTGAACATCAGAGTTACATCAGAAATCGACTAATAACCGGATCAAAAATTGCAGAACATATCCTCACATCCAATGGCGATCTTACGATTGAATGGAATAGGACAAAAATCTTGATGAAAGAACCACATCAAGAGAGAAGAAAATTGAAAGAAACGGCCTGTATTCTTCTTTCCAATAACAACTGCTTTTCAACAAATTCTGTTAAAATGGATCATACATGGTTACCTCTACTCAGAGAGGAAGTGAGATATGGTAGAATGCTAATAAACTGACCTGAACAACACCCCATATATCAAATGAGCAATACGTCACTCTCAAACTTTTTTGGCAGATCTCAATTGACATCCGTCAGTTGAAAAAGCGAAAAAGACTCTGCAAGAAAGAATCCAAATTATTAAAACAATTAAAGGATATTATTTAGAAGTTTTTGAGAACGGGGGCAGATATAGTCATCAAAACGTCGATCAAAAACTATATAGAGAAGTATCTTTTGAATTTTTGCTATTTTTTCATAGGCATATTCAGGGAATGAAAAGTTACTGACAAATCGAATCATTTTTCTATAGGAAATATAATTTGGTGAACGCAGTAACTTATCGTGGTGAACTAATTAGTTTGCCCTTTCTACACTTGTATAGATTTTCCTGATTATATTTTCATTTCCAGACTGTGGAAGGTTACCCAAAAAACATGTCAAGAATCAACATCCACTTTCTCATCTCCAGTAACATTTGAAACCAAGAATTCTACAAATATGGCAAAGCTCTGTGAGAGCTGAGAGAGGATCTCTCTTGCTGTGTTTTGAATCAAAGCTCACTTTCATTATTTCAATTTCTCGCATTTCTCCATGTGATATTCGAGTTCGAAAAATAAAATGAGAAAATAGGACATTTTCGATCTTCTTCAAATTCCAATTTTGTCACACCAGGAATTCGAAATTGTTGAGGAGAAGCTTAGCAAACCATCCGCCTATGAAATGAAGAGACTGTTATAATCTCCAGGGAAAGTTTTCCCAAAGCAACCAAATATTCTTCGAGGCAAGAATTATACCCAAACAATAACCCATAAAATATTCCACCTGCACTGTTGAATAATATACATGTATTTTACTTTCAGTTGATGATTTATCTTTACATTCTCCGTTTCCATTGTCACAGCGAATGTTTAGCACCCCAGTAGCGCATTATTCAACCAAAATAAAAAACAAATACAGCTGTGTGTATGATTATGTAAATTCAAATTGCAAATTAGTCGCACCATGAGAATCAATTATTTAAAAAGCGTAAAAATGAACTAGGCAGCTGACCCTCCCCCATAATAATCCGGCGACAAGTTGATGAATAAAGTGTTGCATTTATGGGAAGCTGCGTATGACAAAGCGCGATCCACCCTCAAGCTACGGAGGGTCGCTATTTTAATATTCAGATTGGTTACACCTTTTATGTGTATAGGAAATAATTTGCAGCTATCTTCAAGCGGACCCTTGTTTGTTTTTACACTTGTCCCTGTGACACTAGATTAATGCAGTCGTCAAAAGCATTGAGCGGATTGAAATATCATCGAAAATTTCAATCAGACTGTGACAAACAAATATCAATGCAAGGAAGGGAGGATTTTCCATTATGGTGAATGAATAGTCCGCATTGGAGAGATATTTTCATATTGCATGATAAATTCTTCGTTTTATTGTGGTAACTACGGTTAGAAAAACTATTCAGTCTGAACTGTTTCTTCTGGAAACTCTAGTAAAAAATCTATCGAAAATTTATTTTCGATTTTTTATGTTATTTCTGACCGTTGTTTTGGGGTAACCGATCTTCAGTAAAGGTGCGTCGAGTTGATGAACCACACCCAGAATTTTGGTATCAAATTTTATGGGTATTTTGTGCCATTTTGTGCCAATTTCTGCCGTGTGTTATGAATTTTGTGAACGTTCAGTTTTCGAGATATGTCTAGTTTTTCCAGTGAGTCACCAATTCGACGCTGCGACCCATATATGGAAATTTGCAAATTTTCTTCTTTCGATACATTGTACCCATTTCGTTCCATTTTGTGCCAATTTGTGCCGTATGTTATGAATTTTGTACATCTGTTCATTTTCCGAAATATTTCCGGTTTTCAAACGACGAAACCAAAAAGAAGGAGTTTCTCTAGTCGACGCTTATATTTTTTTTATGTATGACCACGCATAAGGGTAGCAAAATGAAGGATATTGATCACTCACCCTCTGAATTCTGGTCCGTTAACCGATTTTATCAGGCATAACTTTGTACTGGGTTCTTCGATTTGGATGATTCTGTTTTATTAGATAGAGTATACCTCATAGCTGATCATATTTGGATTTCGAATGGAATTATCTACCCTTACGGGTGGAAAAATGGGGGATAATTGATTTTTCACTTGTGAACATTGGCACACATATGTAGTTGACAATGACAGATCGCTACTGTCATAATTTTTGTTCTCCTACATCCGTCACAATCATTATATTCTATGAGAGGATGGAATGATATACAAAGTAATGAAATAAACTTACCAGAACAACAAAAATAATTTATATTACAACAAATAGTAAAAGTAGATAATCATCATATTATTTAACTGGTAATAGTTGAAGTGAGGTGGGTAAGTAAGTATTTTGGAAATGGTCAAAAAACAAGTAGGTAGTGATTAGTGGATTCCAGCGACAAAAAATTGAAAAATAACAACTTTTTAACAAAAAATTAAACCGACGAAATACGGAACTGAAAAGTAAAAAATTACATAAACCTTCTCAGTCTCAATAACTAAGCTCCTAAACTAATGTAAGTAACTAATTTTGAGTCGGCTCCAAACGAACAATCAACGGAGATCATTAAATTACTTCAAAAAATCATCAGAATGTCACCGCGCAACTCGATGCCATCATTTTACGCCTTACCTAATTCATTTGCTTGTTTGTTTGAGGCCGACTCAAAATTAGTTACTTACAGTTCAGGAGCTTAGTTATTGAGACTAAGAAGGTTTATTTTATTTTTTACTTTTCAGTTCCGTATTTCGTCGGTTTAATTTTTTGTTATTCTTAAGGGTCTTCTTGGCGCTCTCAACAAAATTCTACAATATTTTCACTAAAATATTGCAAAATCATAACGTCTAATAAATAACTATATTCACCAGAGCATTGGATATCAAAATTTGCATCATATATTCGAAAAAATTAATAAAGCTACATACAGGGTCTCACAAAATGAATGCGGGAATGATTTCTTGTCGAAAATTAAAGGGGGTCTTTCATGTAAAGAAAAGATCTTAGGTCTTTCCTTGAAAAAGGGGTCTTTCATGTAAAGAAAAAAAGAAAAGGTCTTTGGCCTTTCCTTGAAAAGTTACACGCTTCCAAAAAATAGAGAAAAAAAAATGTTTTTCTTGAAATTGCTAAAAAGTTGAAGAAATGGCATTATGTGAGCATATTCTACCAATAAAAAGGCTACCTATAAATATTTTGTTAATTTTATTGTGATCTTTAATAGGCGTGAAACATGCAACCCCTATTCCATGTTTTACCAGAACTTTTCAACGAAACGAAATTTTTAAAAATATGTGTTGGATAGAACTATTCATTGCAAAAGTTTTCTAACTCCTGTGTTGTGTCCGTAAAAGCAATAGTTTCCTAATAAATAATTAAATACAACATTGTGCATGAACGGATCTTATGTAAATGGAATCGAAAAAAACTAGTAGGTGACTTGTGACTCCAATCGTAGAATTTGAAAATTATTCCGCTTGTTTTAAATTTTAATGTAGGCATGTACCAGTACCGTGTTTTGTTTCAATAGAATATCGAATTAAAAATACAAACAAAATTATGTATATTACAACAAAGAAAAAGGCAGAGCAGTATAAGTTACAAGTATATAAATTACTAATACTATAGACCCATATATAAATATATAATTTTTATTATTCTCGTAGTTTAGAAGAGATATCTCGAGATAAAAATCTTTCAACGACCTATTTTTGTATAAAGTATATATGAAGGGCCCTGTATTTCGTATTATATCTCTAGAGAAATTATCTTTATTATACGGTAGATTTATTTAAGAATGATGAGTATATTTAATCACAATATATATCAATTCGTTTGTTTTCACGGATTATTCATTCGCGTATTATGGCAAGCTATCAATAGGTTTATTGGTCACCAACATTAGTGAGACGAGTATCAGTGGTTGCCTATCGATAAGTTCTAGGAAACTTGTGGGACGACCACATGACGTCGAAACAGCTAATCGCGACTATAGGTATTGTCATTAAATATACTCTGTCCTTTTCCTTCTCAATATATTGCAAAAAGTTATTCGAATATGAAACGGTAGGTGAGAGATAAATTCAAATTACCCACGGAATTTGGACTTCCGGTTCTCTAGTGAGGAAATTGAAATGAAGGAGATTTCCGGAAAAAGGTTCTCGTTTCGCTGTGAAAGTTATGGCGAGGTGGATACCGTTGTTTTTATAAAGTTGATGTTCAAATATCAACCTTATTTTGAATTCGAGGAAACGCCTGCATCGATACTATACTTCGAAATGTAACCCAAGGATTGTACAGTAGAGAAAATATCGAAAACCTTTTTTTTGCTTGAATATCTATATGTGATTTTTATAATATGGGGTGTTGTCTATAATGTATGTATACGTTTTAAGCTACAAGTTCTCAGTTGTAGTTCAACTGAGTGGCGTCTAAAACTGAGAAAAAAGGTAACAAAATAATAATATTCAACATCACACTATATGGATCTGTTAGGGCCAGTTCCCACACGAGTGTCTTGTTCTGAATAAATTAGCCGAGGGAAAATGCAGTAACATCTTGTCGCTTTATAAATAATGGCCACATAAACCAATACAAGGCAACAAAGTCAAACGGAACGGAGTCATAAAAACTGCTCGAAATGACCACCTCCAACCATTAGACAGGAATCAAGTCTTCGTCTCATAGACTGGCGCAAACGTTGGAATTTCCCTGGTGTGTTTTGGATTGTCTCGCAGGCTGCAATGATACGATTCCTCAAATCATTTACACATTCAATGGGGGTCGTATGAACCAACGACTTCAGGTGACCCCAGATGCAAAAGTCCAAGGGGTCTTAGTTTGGAGCTCTGCCTATCCAACGATTTGGATACACGTCGTCCAAGTACCGACGAGCAGTTATGCTGAAATGGACAGGCGCACCATCTTGCATAAACCACATTCGTGGTCGAATAGCTAGTGGAACTTTTTCAAGTAAAATGGGAAGCTGCTCCTGGAGAAGATTTGTATAGGTTGCACCAGTTGGCCTTAACGGTAGAAAATACAGCCCAATAATATTTTCGCCAATAATTCCGACCCACACGTTAAGTGAAAATTCATATTGATACGGACCTTCTTGAATTGCATGTGGGTTATCTTCGGCCCATAGATGATTGTTATGGAAATTTGTAATCTCTTGCTTGGATTCGTCAGTTAATATTACGTTTTCTGAAAATTGAGCATTAGAAGACTCCATTGGCAAAAGTCTACTCCATGGGAAAAATCTCGCGGCAAGTGCCTGGGCTCGTTGAATATGGTGAGGATACAATTGGTGATCCTTTAACATTTTGCAGATTAGTTTATTGCTAACATTAAGTGTGTTAGCAATTTGTCTTGTACTTAATTCTGGACGATCTTCAATCATATTGAGTTGTGCAAACAAAATGTGACAGACACCTACTAGACTTTTTCGATTCCATTTACAGAAGATCCGTTCATGCACATTGTTTTATTTTTTTTATTTGGAAACTGTTGCTTTTAGGGACACAACCCAGGAGTTCAAAAAGTTTTGCAATGAATCGTTCTTCCCAATAAATATTTTTTAATCGTGAAATTTTGTTTCATTACAAATTTCTGGTGAAAAATGGTATAGGGGTTACATGTTTCAACCCTTTAAGGGATCACAACAAAATTAAAAAAATATTCATAGGTAGCTTTTTTATTAGTAGAACATGCCCACAAAATGTCATTCCTTCAACTCCTCAGCAATTTCAAAAAAAATATTTTTGTTTCTTATTTTTGGAAGCGTGTAACATTTCAAGGGAGGGCCTAAGAGCTTTCGTTTTCGACAAGGAACCCCCCCTAAAAACTCTCTTACTCATTTTATAACACCCTGTATATCTGGAAGGAATGTATATGTATTCGTTATAGAGCAAATTGTATCTCCCATTGTTTCTACGAATTTTCATGAACATACGGACATAATATTCACAACAGAAGCTAATGTTTTTCGATTTTTCATCATTATGTAAGTATTATTCATAAAACATAATTCCTTCGTGGACCTTCCTGGGATTATTACCTTCCACAACCTGAAGAAAAAGGACTCGCTATTCGGTCTACCCCGAAAAGTTCCTGCTTTCATTAAATCGTATTTTTTCTTGAAGAAAATATATTCAATTCGTCAGTTATTTTGCTATATGAATGGATTAAGCAAAAACTGGAAACCAAAACTAATCTCCATGTGAAGTTTACAGTTATGTCATCATCATAATCATCACCATGAAATGAAGTTGAACGATTCTGATGAATTGCGAACTTTCAAGGAATCATCAAAATTGATAGATATTCTTTGCACGTAACAATGCCTGTATATCCGACTTTGTAGTAGCTATGGTAGCAAGATAATTTTCGTAAGTCGTATGACGTATTGTTGAAACAATCACGGAATTTTCATCTAGTCAGTTCCACTTTTTCTCAGATTCAAATGCCTATAAAGCACCAGAAACAAATATTTAAAATGAATACAAGTATTACGTCAAACCTGCTTCATTTTCAGGTTATACTGTTGACATCATATTCAGCTGGTTGAACTTCTACAGAATTTCGCGGGCGATGGAATTGTATTCCAAAATCGGAATTCTGACATTTTTTTTTATTTAAATATTATTTGTTTGTCAATACAAAATAACATGTGGGATTAATTATCTGAGTGAAAATGCACTCACCGACAAGTGACGTTGATCTGAGTAAAATACATAGCACGTCACTCACGATGGAATTCCCATTTTTCAAAAAATCATATAAGAAGGCTATAACTTTTTCTAAAAAAAAATCAGCCCCAAAAAATCCGAATTTGTCTTATTTCTCATGGAAACACTCTCCTGTATTTCGTTATTATCGAGGTAGAATTATGATAATCTCAGAATTTATTGATATTCTGAAAAAGCACCTACTAACTCATTCTATTTCGATAATTACGAAAGATACGAGAAGTTTCTATGAGAAGTGAGACAAATTTGGAGATCTCGATCATGAATCTGAAGGAATTTTGAGCCTATTTGCACTCTGATATAATTCCAGAAAATGGGTAGTTCCGACAGTAGATTTATTTTCATTGATTTCCAAGATGATTAATTATTAAAAATTGTAATTATCCTGTCAATGTTTCCTCTTTGTAAGCATGAAACAATATTGTCTTCGTATCTTTTGAAAAAAGAGGAAAATTACATTGACTTGAACATTTATTCTATAAGTCAAAAAATTAAACCACAAAAGATAACGAGAAGCAAAAAATAAAATAAACCTTTTGGTCTAAATGATAATTGAGCTCCTAAACTAATGTGAGTAACTGATTTTGAGTCGGCGCCAAACAAACAATTATCGAAGATCATTATATTACTTTGAAAGAAGTAATCAAAACGCAGCCGTGCATCTCGCTGCCATCATTTTACGCTTTACCTAATTCAATTTCTAGTTTGTTTGGCGCCTACTCTAAATCAGTTACTCACATTAGTTTAGGAGCTCAATTATCATTTAGACCAAGAAGGTTTATTTTATTTATTTTCTATTTTGATTATTTATTGTTATATAATATAAATTAATTTTGAAAGTTCTGGTTAATTGATTTCATCACTTTGTATATAATTCAATCCTTCCATAGAATGTAATCATTTTGACGGATGTAGGAGGGTCTGTCAATGTCAACTACATATGTGTGCCAAAGTTCACAAGTGAAAAATCAATCTCCCCTGTTTTTCTACCCATAGGAATAAATCATTTCATTCCAAATTGGAATATGATCAACAATGAGGTATACCCTTTCTAATAAAAAAAAACGTCATCCAAATCGGAAAACCCACCACAAAGTTATGCCTGATAGAATCGGTTAACGGACCAAAATTCAGAGGATCATTATCCTTCATTTTGCTACTCTTAGGGATGGATTTTGTTGTTCAAATTGAAATGGGACCAACTTCGGAGTACACCCTATCCAATGAAGGAAGAATCATCGGAATCGAACCGCTCTGTGAAAAGTTATGCGTGATCATACATAAAAAAAATAATAAAAAATTATACGCGTCGAATAGAGAACCTCCTCCTTTTTGGTTTCGTGGTTAAAAATAGAGCAAATAGGGGACAGGCAATTTCCCATTCCAAGACCAAAAATATCTTTGTAGAAGATATCATCGAAGATGAAATAACTGTTGTTTGTGACAAATCATTAGGAAATTCAATGAATTAGTACAATTGAATAGTGGTGTGCCATTTTTTTTCATGAGACTGATTACTAGGTCTATTGGTATGTAAGTGAATAGGGATAATACATCCAATGATATTAAAATGGAGTCATGGGGGGATTGGCGCGGTGGGTTAGCGTCCGACTCATGATCGAAAGGTCGTGAGTTCGATTCTCGGCCAGGGCAGAAATTTTTCTATTTAATTGAGAATTAAATGTTAAATTTCGTAGCCGGAGATGCATCGATTGTTTAATAAAATATTCCACTTGTGTCTGGCCGATGACGAATGTAGAAACAAAAAAATTTGTCATATGTATAAACCGGTTTTATTTGTTCGACAAAATAATAATTTTTTACGTAATGGTTCATCCTTAATAAATGCGTATTTGAGAACATCGATTGAAAATTTGCTTTATTTATCAATAAGTGACGAGATGAAACAAACAATTGGATCGTGTATCTTTGGTAAAAAATATGGTTTCGGAAAAACACCGTTAGAGCTTATTTTTCATCTAAGTATTTTTCATTTACTGAATTCCTTAGTCATCTTTCCGGAATTAAAGCAAGTTTCAATAAAAATCGGATTATTTTGCAATATTTCGTATAAGGTAGCTATGAAATGTCATGGAACATGTCATTATGAAAATTCCACAATCAGTGCATCAATAATAAAACGTTTGGGCGTTCATCAACGAAACTTTGAAGTAATATAAGAGGAACTCATGATATTTGAAATAAAAGTGCATGCACCTGTTTTTGTTTCTTCAGGAATACTGTACTCAATTTTATATATTTATATCATTTCTAGAGCATATTCCATATGTATTGTTTTATATATTAGAACAAATGATCCATAAATTGACCGGTACAATGATGGTTTCAGCTGTTGAAATATATCAAAACACAAAACACAATGTATTCATCCATGAAAAAATCAAAACGAGTTTTCAAACCGTTGATATATCAGTTCGAGTTGCCAAAAACTCTTTGCTATGTTTTCGAATATTCGATTTAAAATTGTTGGTATGGAACGTCAAAAGAAAGGAATTTAGTATGTTATCGCAAATGTTAATATGGTGCCGCGTCTCGTTGGTTGAGGAGTTATGTGTTTATTCAGGCTGCTGGGTTAAATTCACCAAATTATGAACTCCCGATATAAACAGGCAAATAATTTCTTCTGACGTCTATTGGTTTATGTCCAGTTAAACGCAAATGATATCAGCTTGTTGCATTTTATCGAGTTATTCAGACACATGGAATTCATTTTATCCATTGGTTCGATAATATCACGAATTGTTCAAGGTTTCATATAGTGTTGCCATTATTTTAATTGTGGGAAATACTATGTTCATCTATCTATCGGTATATATATATATATATATATATATATATATATATATATATATATATATATATGAAAGAGAGTAATATCGAGGGGACTGTTAAAAACAAAATGGAAGGAATTTAATGGACATATTGTTATAATATGGTATATATGTCAAATGAAAAAAATGAAAATAGGGCACAATGATATTTAAAAACTAAATACCTGCTATGATTGTTTTTATAATGTTTTTCTGTACGGTTTGCATCTTGGAAACCTTTGGCCATTTTCTAGTCGACGCAGATAATCCAAGAAGGTGGCAGTAGAGTTTTTCTATTCTCATCATTATGTTTGATTAGTTCATTGAATTGGCACAACCTATAAAAATATACAAATCCAAATTCAGAAATAAATATTCAGAATTCAACTCAACATTATATTCATATGCAAGAAACATCCTGTATACAAACTTAGAACCAAAAGGCAACATGACAGGCAAATGTCAATTCTCTTCTTCCATTCATCACATGACATGAGTATAACCTATAAATAGTTATTTTAGAATATGTTCAATTTTGCGCATAATCAAGTTTTTGAATATTTTCAATTTTGATTGGTTGGAAAATATGATTGGAATAAGTTTGATATCTCAGAGATAGCTTGGTTAGAAGCGATATTTTCAATAAAAAACAAGTATTTCACTTTTTCTGGACTCATTATTTATTTATGTATATATAATAGTTTTTCTTTTGATTTGAGAAAGATTAGTTTGTGTTTTCCAATGGAAAATATCCCTCGTTATGTCAACTCCATTGATAGCCATTCCAGAACAATATATTAATAATGAATTCTACCTTTCTGACTGGCCGCGCCATAATTTTGTTTTTATCATGAAGTAGCTCAGTGTCTCATGATACAAATTTTGATTCTGATTTATAACGGTACCATGTTTACATAACAGTATAACAAATTTTTTTTTGGTGTTTTTGGAATAGAAATTCGACCTATTTCGCTTCACCTTGTATATCCCATATCGAGATCGATAGCAAAAGCATTATCGACGCAGATAATGATATCGTGATAGCAGCTACATAGAAGGGAATTCCCTTGGCAGAAAGGCCTGACAGCACACTTATCATCTCTTCCCGGGAGTTCCCTGTAATATGATGTTATAGCCCGTCAGAGTTTTCAATCATCCACGACAGGTTCTCTCTATCACCTCCGATCTACAGACGTGAGCTACAAGTGGGAAAATGAAATGATGTGGATGATACAGGGAGGATCTTGAACATAGGTTTGCTGTGTTTCATTCCGTGTATATTTTCTAATGTAGTCCTAACGAATTGGGAATTATTATTGAGTAACTATAAAAATCAGATACCAATATTGTAAAATTGGAAAAACTTTATTTCACTTTCGATTACATCAGCCCATACGTTTACTCTGAATCTTTCCTGAAAATTACTTTCCTTCATCAAATGCTGATTTTTTTGAGCCCAATATCTGCAATTGTATCTGTTAAACATTCCATTGTTCATGAATTTTAACTCGTCGGAAAACAAGTCGGGATTAGCAGTAACCAATCGCAATAAACTAATCGTGAATTTTCATCATTTTCATACAAATGCTGGTGCACATGATACTTGAACAACCTGAACCTAAGCTTTTTCAAAATCATCCTTGTTGACTCATTACTGATTTGTGACTACTCATGGCTAATTGTATTGTACAACACGAAAACATCAGTCGAGTTCGAAACAGTCGAATGAATGAGACATCGCCTGAAGAAGACAAATTTGAATTTGCCGAAACGTCGTGAAAACGGACCTTTTGAGAAACTATATCAACACATTATACCCATGAAAATCATAGCATATATATATATATATATATATATTTATATATATATATATATATATATATATTTATATATATATATATATATATTATTATATATATATATATATATAACGGAACCTCCATACAAATTTTCAACCCCCATTTCTGGAGCTTGGGAAGCTATATCAGACGACAAATAGTTTGCCGATATAGATATGAAAATGAGTAACTGGGATTTCTTTCAGTATAAACTACAACCACTATTTGGAAACTGCTTGACCGATGTGGTTCACCTGTGTCTCAGCCTAGATATTTATAACAATAAAGTATATGTGTTCCATTTTCATTTCAGTGGCACATCATACTTATATTGCAAAATAATGAAAACCCGATGCCACGGTCTCAACATTTATCGCAGACAAATAATACGAGTTGTAGATTTTTGAATGTATACAATTTGTTACTGCACCGAAATACAAAAATGATATGTCATTTTTTCCTTGAATGTATGTTATAGAGAGACATGTAAATGCCCCATAGGGGTTTCATTTGAAAAAAAAAAATTTTTGATCAAAATGTGATGTGATTGAATTGATTTGGCCTGTTGAACTACAATATGTAAAAATATACAGGGTATTCCATATGAAAAAACAAAGTTGCTGGCTTTTCCAGAAAAACAGGATGTCCGCCATATTGGATTGTAATGTAATCAAATCCGATATCCTGTGTCGCCCGGTATACCAATATCCTTTCTTTTTCTTTTTCATTTTACATATAAATCCATATGATAGTTATTTGATTTGAGTTTTATATACACATCTCCTCGTGCATTTTTTTATATATATTATTGTGATGATTTTATTTTGTTTTTTATTGATTGATTATTATCATTATTATTTTATTAACCACTAGTCATCACAATAATTTTGCAATCTGTTATAATAGTAAACTTGATTGATTTGATTTATTATCAATTGTATTTGATTGTTTAAAAAATATACTCATCATAACAATAGAAATTCCGGCTATTTTGTTCTTACTATTCTTCAAACACCATTTTACCTTTCCTTTGTTACCTTATTCCAGCTCAATCGGTACGCCTATGTAGACATGATCATCCTACAGCTCAGCAGATTTCAGTTGCGCCATCTAGTTGCTTTGTTTGAAGTCACGTTATTGTGTCATGAAAATATAGTTCGTGATATGATCAAATGATGAATAACGAAACAAAAAATAGTCAAATTTCTTTTTTCTTTTTATTGAAATGAATATTTCCAACGGTTTCAATCTCCTACTCCTGCGATATCTAGCTTATATTAAATATAATTGAATCTATGAACTTGAAAAATCATCATATGACTTGCTCATGCGCAAAAGAACGAATGAGCAAATACATAATTACAGGTTATATTGACACAGTGGTCACATGTATGAAATAAAGTTCACCACTGTAGATAAATATTATCAAAAACCCCAAAAAGTGTTTAATAGTGAACCTGTACGACGTTGGTGTCCTTTTATTGTTAGTTATGTCCTGTGTGGAATGTGATCTGGATAGCAGGTGAGTGGTTTATTGCTCAAATAGTTGTAGGCTGTTTCTTAGTTTGAATTATTGATTGGAATTGCTCTCACAGTTGTATTTTTTGCTCATTTGGATTGATTTATCTGATGAACATTTTTCTGACGCTTTCTCCAAAATTATTCTTTCTCGACTCCTGTTTTCTTCCTCCCGTAGCAACCATCAATTTTCTGTTTTTGGGCACGAAATTTTAGTTTTCATACACTTTTAAAAGCAACTTTTCTTATTCTACACTATGAAACTTATTTTATATACAGCTTATATTAATTTATATTATTCATACAAAGTGGTTATTAATTCTTAATCAACCATCTTCTGTTCTCAGATTTGATATTTTATCATTATTTTATGTTCTCTTGAGTTTCTGAGTTAGCATACAGGATGTTCTTGCTTATATATAATTTTTATCTGTTTGAATTCTAAGATTTTGTTTGTAGATTTTGATGTCTATTTTTTATATAGTTTGTGCAATCTAAATGGATAGTTGGAAACCTATAGATGTCAATAGAAAAGCTCTACTTCTAACTCTTTGGTGAGCTGCGTCGAACATAAGATGGTTAAAGGTTTCAGAAATGCAAAGTGCACAGAAAAATTGTAAAACCACCATAGGTATTCATGTGATGTATAAGTATCATTTTATCAAATTTGTATTCTTTCAATAGTCAACATATATTTGATATCATAACAATATATATATATACATACTGAAACTACTTCCATATGGTATTTGAAATTTTGTAATTATTACTTTTATACTAAGATAAGTTTCATACAATGGATTTTTTTCTGCAGACCATCTAGACACTATAATGTGAATGAGTCTACCAAGATAAAATCAATACACCACATACAAGTAGTTTCCACTACTTCCGTGGTATACTTTTTACATGTTTGTTCATTTATATGTCGTGTCTATTTTCTGAGATTGAATAAACTTATTATTATCATTACTAAACGAACCTCATATATATTATAAAATACATGCAAAACAATTAATTGAAAAATTTCAACATTATTATCTGCGGTATTCAGTTTTTGTATATATTCCAGTTACAAACCCACCAAATTAAAATTACTGGGCTCAAAAAATTAAAAATCAGTTAGTATTGCCACGTAATTTACCTTAAATCGTATGTGAAAGTTTATTTGAAGCATCCAAATATGCACCAAAAGTTACACTCACAGACTTAAGTTTCTCTGAGTTGGAATTTCTCACTTCCATCCTGTATGGATGCACCCACTGAAATACATGAATAACAGACTACCGAAGTTGTTTCACGCTGGCATATAAGATTCTACAGGTGTAGGGATTGCTGAAATATCATATTGAGGGGAACTTGAGTACCTATGTGTTATGTTTTGGGGTTTTATGGGCTCACACTCGACTTCCATATTGATATTGAATAGAGAATATGAGATTTATGACGAATTCTTGCCCTAGCTCTCTTTGGAATTTGATATCTCCTTTTCGATTTTATGGCATAATATTTCTTCGAAATTGAGAAGTAATTTTTATATATTTCCGATGGAGTTTTTTCGGTTTGAATGGAAATGTCACGTTTTATTACCTTCATCAATTCTTTCCTTATCGAACGAAACCTAGGAGAAAACCAGTCGATCATGTTTTTCAAATATGAGTACCGTCATCTGGGGAAATTCGGGCAATGTATGAGGTTTTTGTTGAGGAGACGCTAAAGTTTTGACATTTGTTTTTAATAATATCGGGTGGAGATATCTCTACGAAACACGTGTCGTGGGTTTTGTAAGCCCATTTTTTGTGAAAATCGTTTTTTTGTTTACTTTTTTTAAATTCAGTTTCATTCAATTTCGTAATCACAGCATACTTGATGAGCGATAAACCTCAATTTCCTCATGATTTTTTTGACAAATAATTACTGTATTAGGATTGATATCCAACTGATTTCCGATTCGAAACCATCAATGGTTTCGTCGTGAAAATCAGAATCTAAAAAATGTATGCCTAAGAGATGTCATTTGAAAAAAAAAGTTTACAGTTAGTGGTTTTGGAAATATCAACCTGCCATAGTTACTCAACTAGGCAAAAAACCGTGTTATATAATTTATTTTTTCTACGACTATTGAAAAAAGCGTCATTTCTTGATAAGTAATGAACTCTAGTTTCGTCCCCGAGTAGGTAATGATCCATTACTGAATAGGTTCGAACCAATCACAGTTGAACCAGATTCATTACTCAACACTTTGAAGCCAATCACAGATGAGCATATTCATTACTGTGCAGTTGTGTTTTAATTGTTTCCATTCGCAAGTATGCCTTGAGAATTTATCAACTTCAAACTCGTTCTCAAACGTCATAATCATTGAATTGACAGTTCGTTTTGTATAATATTATAGTTTCTAACGAAAAACAAGAAGAAAAAGATGGATTCGGAAAGTGACAACGAGTGTACCCCAACAGAAATTTGTAGTGCGGCGAAAATAACATCTTCAAATCTATTACCAAAAAAATCCAGAAAAAAATATGAGACAATATATGCAATTTTCATGGATTGGCGAAAAAAAAATAATGTGAATTCGTTTTCGGAAAATGTACTTCTGGCATATTTTTCCCAATTAGCTGAAAAATATAAATCGTCCTCGCTTTGGACACAATATTCAATGTTATGAAGTACCATTCTAATCCAACCGCTGATTTAACAATTATCAAACTGTTCGAAATTGAATAAAATAACAAAATTGGAAATATTTTTTATGTACCTTTTTTTTAGGTTGCACTGATCATGGGAATCATGAGATCCTGCCGTGCGAATAAAATGCACTCTATGAAAATAGGGGACTTGGAAGATCTTGGATCGGCTATATTAGTCACCATACCAAACACCAAAACAAAAATTGTTCGGAAGTTCAGCATAACTGAGCCTCTTCGCCATATTTGTATTGAATATATCACGCTACGACCGAGTAATAAAAAACAGATCCATTTTTTTTTGAATTATCAGAAAGGTAAATGCGCCAATCAAAGAATTGGAATAAATAAATTCGGAGCCATGGGAAAACAAATCTCAACATTTTTGAAACTTCCAAATCCAGGACTATATACTGGGCATACCTTTCGTAGATCATCTGCCACCCTGCTAGTGGATACATCACTTCTTTGAAGAGGCATGGAGGGTGGAAGTCAACATCTGTGGCGGAAGGATACATAGATGATTCGATGAAAAATAAAATGAATACTGCAGAAAAATTCTTCGGTTCAATGTACCAGCAACATCTCACAACATTTATTGCACAGAACACTTCGGAAATGAAAAATGGAAATATGAATTTGGATATAGAATCCTCGATACCTTCAGTTATGATTTACAACTGTTTCAATTTTACTATTAATTTCATTTACAAAAAATGACTTTGTTTATGTTATGAAATTTTTCGAAATATAATTATAGATTTTTCATTCAATAAAAACTTTCTTTTATGCAATTGAATGAATTTCACTCTTTAAGGATTTCCTTCCCAAATTAATCTTATTTTCAAATAGTCCTGATGTAAGTCACAGAAAAAGTATAGTATTCTGCTCGCGAGAAATAGCAATTACTCGCTGGAATGATTTACGACGCTCGCCTTTGGCTCGTGTCGACAAACTTCATTCTCACGAGTAATGGCCACATTTCTCGCTCGTTGAATAATATACTATTACTCATCATTCATGTCCATGGCTGAAGCGGGTTCAACGCACTCTAGATGCAGACATGAAAATCCTTCTGAAAAATCAAATGTACCAATTTTTCGTGTCAAAACTATGTGATCGTACTCAGAATCTTCCCAAGAATCCAAAAAAGGAAAAATATACAGAATGTTCTATTTGAAATTCCCAAGATAGGGTCGTTTCCAGTGAAACAGGAAGAATTGGGAGAGTATGAAATATTAAAAAAACATTTCTTAAATCCAACACCACTGCCAAGTTTGAATCTCATACCATGGTTTGTGCAAATAATACGTTTGCACCCAGTATACTCTCTCTGATATCTACTTAGAGTTGCTTATGACGTAAAAAAACGTCTTTTTTTCCCCTTGTTTTACTTGGTGGAGTCGGACACCGCCTCATTACTATTGAAATCCAATTTCAGTCGTGTAAAGGGGTGATTTTGGGCAACGGTTCGGAAAAAAACAATTCCCGAAAGAAAATTACAACAATTGAAGTTGAGGAATAGGATTTGTATTTACAAAAATGAGTATTTATTTCTAAAATTTTCAAACTAAAATATAAATTCTTTCAAAATAATACAAAACAAAATATTAATCCAGTCAGTCAAATGAAAACAAATCATATAAAAAATAGAAATACAGAAAATGTACAAAGTTGGTAGGTTTACACTACGTTAGGTTTACTATAAAGGAAGCGGTATCTGTTTCTTCTCATACTGTTATAAACTGAGAACTTTAACCACTTGTGTTGCCTTGACTATGCAACGCGATATGTGAAATAGTCTCCCATTTAGGAGAAATGTTCTTTTTCTAAAGAAAGTAAAAAGTATATGTTTTTATTATTGCTTACAACTCCTTTAACTTAGCCAATATATAATTTATACATGAGTACCCCACAAGAGGTTATCTTGAACGATGGAAGATAGTGACTAAAGTTAATCTTTGAGACGTAGATGATTCCACATCTGATTTTATGAACATCCTGTTCATATTTTCAAACAAATCAATAGTTGTTATTGTTTGGATGCGAAACTTTTACTAATAAAACTGTTCCAACGTTATTGTCTAATTTATCAATCTTATTGCAAATATCAGTTTTCCGAGATTTAGAACATTCTTGATTGGGTTCGGCAGTCTCTTGCTCATTTGAACTTTCATCTCCTCTTACCAGGTGCCAAGTTCAGTTTTTCGAACCTTTTCTGTGTGATTCCAGCATTTTCACTTTCACCCTACCCACTCCCTTTGAAAAATTCTTTCAAAGTGTCAGTCTAGAGTTTCACTTGGTTGTTCACGGTCTGTCTCTGGTAGTCTTTTTAATACAGCATCCATAAGTTCTCAACAGCAGTTTTGAAAGGAATGGAAACTGTGACTTTGGCACAAAACCTTTATTTTCAAATTTCCATACTAGCAAAATTTCCTTCAACGATTTTTTCATAGGGGCGAAAAACGAAACATCTTGTGGTTGTAGAATGTGTGTGGCATTTGGTGACAGTAGTACGAACTGAATGTTATTGTTTTGACACTCGTGCAGCACATGACTGGCTAGGTTGCCTCCCAAAATTATTTTAATTTCCATTTTGTTTTTTGAAGTAGGGTAACGCAATCTCGTCAAACCAATCTTCAAATGTAAGGCCATCAAATCAACCTATTTCTGGTTTTGTTGTAGACTGCTTCTTCAGAACCCCATTCTCCCCACGTAGGATATTGGTGCACTACATACTATGAAAGATGGCAACATAATCCCAGCATTTTTTAATACAGCATCTATAAGTTCTCAACAGCAGGTTTGAAAGGAATGGAAACTGTGACTTTGGCACAAAACCTTTATTTTCAAATTTCCACACTAGCAAAATTTCCTTCAACGATTTTTTTATAGGGGCGAAAAACGAAACATCTTGTGGTTGTAGAATGTGTGTGTCATTCGGTAACAGTAGTACGAACTGAATGTTATTGTTTTGACACTCGTGCAGCACATGACTGGCTAGGTTGCCTCCCAAAATGATTTTAATTTCCATTTTGTTTTTTGAAGTAGGGTAACGCAATCTCGTCAAACCAATCTTCAAATGTTAGGCCATCAAATCAACCTATTTCTGGTTCTGTTGTAGACTGCTTCTTCAGAACCGCATTCTCCCCACGTAGGATATTGGTGCACTACATACTATGAAAGATGGCAACATAATCCCAGCATTTTTCAATACAGCATCTATGAGTTCTCAACAGCAGGTTTGAAAGGAATGGAAACTGTGACTTTGGCACAAAACCTTTATTTTCAAATTTCCATATTAGCAAAATTTCCTTCAACGATTTTTTATAGAGCCAAAAACGAAACATCTTGTGGTTGTAGAATGTGTGTGGCATTTGGTAACAGTAGTACGAACTGAATGTTATTGTTTTGACACTCGTGCAGCACATGACTGGCTAGGTTGCCTCCCGAAATGATTTTAAATTCCATTTTGTTTTTTGAAGTAGGGTAACGCAATCTCGTCAAACCAATCTTCAAATGTAAGGCCATCAAATCAACCTATTTCTGGTTCTGTTGTAGACTGCTTCTTCAGAACCCCATTCTCCCCACGTAGGATATTGGTGCACTGCATACTATGAAAGATGGCAACATAATCCCAGCATTTTTCAATACAGCATCTATGAGTTCTCAACAGCAGGTTTGAAAGGAATGGAAACTGTGACTTTGGCACAAAACCTTTATTTTCAAATTTCAATACTAGCAGAATTTCCTTCAACGATTTTTTTATACGGGCAAAAAACGAAACATCTTGTGGTTGTAGAATGTGTGTGGCATTTGGTAACAGTAGTACGAACTGAATGTTATTGTTTTGACACTCGTGCAGCACATGACTGGCTAGGTTGCCTCCCAAAATGATTTTAATTTCCATTTTGTTTTTTGAAGTAGGGTAACGCAATCTCGTCAAACCAATCTTCAAATGTAAGGCCATCAAATCAACCTATTGTTCTGTTGTAGACTGCTTCTTCAGAACCCCATTCTCCCTACGTAGGATATTGGTGCACTACATACTATGGAAGATGGCAACATAATCCCACCATCACTGACTGACATCATAACTGATGTACTGCTTTTACTGGAATCCAGTATTTTTTCAACTCTTTTTGATCCTTTTCTGCAAAGACCATGACTTTTTCCCAGGTCGTCGCTGATGTTTGTTTCGTTATGAATGGTGATACTAGACGGAGAAACGTCCAGCAAGGTTTGTGATATGTTGCTGAAATATTATTGCACTATCCCTCTGTTTATCTCTCCATATTTTGCGCAAAATTTTCCACTGGAACTTTTTGTTTCGGAAAATTGTAAAAACATTCTGTTCTAGAAAGATTTTTTTCAAAAGTGTTGATCTTACCACCTTGTCTGTCTAAATAATCCAGTGTTTTGTTTGTGAACCTAGAAAAAAAGTTGCAGAAATGTTCGAAATGTAATCTTCACATATGCTGTTTATTAATTACTGATTATGTTGAAATTCTTCTGAACTTCCTATCAGTGATATTAAATATATATCCATAGGACACTATGGACTCTATCCGACCCAAAGCAATCCTTGGAACATTCACTGATAGAGTATTTTCCAACTTCCTGATGAAGAAATATACAGAATCAATTTCTCAATGTGATTTTCCCATGTCATTTTTTTATCAAGTGTAATTCCCAAAACATCTAATGGAATCAACCTCTTCTATCGAGCGTCCATTCAATCTCGCCAAACTATTGAAATTCTGACATGAATGACATAAATGTTGTTTTTTCATCATTTATCGTTAGGCTGTTATCTATACAATATTGGTGGAACTACTCTGCACTTAAATTTTCTTTGAATACGATGTTATGGGTTTTGCCGCCAGTGCCAAAATTAAGTATATTCTGCTTACGCTACAATGAGACATGGATTTTTACAAAAACCCTTCATGTCATTCACAAATAAAATAAATAGTTAAGGGCCCAGTATAGATCTATGAGGTACTCCAACTTGCACACGAATCACTCCAGATTTGAAATGATCGATGACTACTACTTTTCTTTCCTTAAATGTGATTCGATCAATTTGTTAGTTTTGCCACAAATTCCTATTCTATTCAATTTTTCCATTAGAAAGGGATAATCGTATCGAAATCCACACTGAGATGGGAAAAATAGAGCAATTGGAGCTGACTTGCTGTTGAGTTAATAATAATAATATAGTAATAATATTTAATTTCATTAAGGTTACAGGCATGGACATGAATGATGAATAAAATGAAAAAATTAAAATAAATCGGAGATATCCCACGAAGAAAACTTGTTGTGGGCATTCCTAACATATATATCAATATCTTGCCAATAAGTCAAAGCAAATGAATGAATTTATGCTGAAAGTTAAATGAATGAAGTGAGTATAAAATATACAAATATATAAATTTAAGAGAAAAAATATATATAAAATGTAAAATCCAAACATGTAAAATATGTAAATGTAGAGATGTTAAATGTTAAAGATGTGAAAATATAAATATAAGAAATATGAAATAGAAAATGTACAATTGTGATAATCTAAAAAAGTAAAGATGAAAGATGTAAAAATATAAAAAAGTAAAATTGTTAAAATGTAAAAAATTTAAAATGTAAAAATGTGTAAATGAAAAATGTATAGAAACAAAATGCCATACTATAAATAAATATAAAGTAATCCAATAATGAATGAAAATCGATAAAAATACAATAACATACAAAAACAAAGTAAAATATGGAAAATACAATAAACTATAAGGAATAGAAATCATGTAAAATAATTAACAAAAATTTTGATTAGTACCAATATAATTGACTTCGGCTATGATGAATGATGAATCATACGGAAATAATGATAATTTTCACCATGTTTTCCATAGACAAATCTTGCAACCAAACTTTTTTTTTTTTTTGTAAAGAGAAGTATTATTTATATCTCTTATGGTCCGTGGAACCTGACTAAACAGTTTTGGGGCTGTGTAGTAGAATGACCAATCGTTTTTGTAGTCTTTCCTTCTTTTGTTTGTGTCTTGTATTATGTTCATGTTTTATGTATTTTAATTTTCTTCCATTTTTATAAGCACATAATCTTATAAAAATTAAGTTTTTTCAGTTCGAAAATAGGTAGCTCTTTGGATAGTTTTTCTGTAGGATATGTACGTTCTTTATTGTAGATAATTTTCAAAAAGTATTTCTGCATTTCTTTCAATTGTTCTATATGACAGTTGTACACTCCTCCCCAGGCAGATATTCCATATTGAATATGATATTCTACAAGTGAATGGTATACAATTTTGAGTTCATGTATTTTGAATTTTTTTTTAAGATGCTTGAATGTGTACAGTATTGATGTTAGCTTTTTCAAAAGTTTATTCATGTGGATGTCCCATTTAAGGTGGTTATTAATGTCGATTCCAAGGTATGTAGCAAACTTCACAAATTGGATTGAAGAAGTTGAATTTTTATCTTTCAATGTTATCTGATCAATATCGGGTTGGTTAGATTTATTGCAAGAGAGCGTTATACACTTTGTGTTTTCCAAGTTCAGTGTTAGATCCATTTCGCTAAACAATTTTTTTTTAGGTTATGTTCCGCTTTGTTCTTAGCTTCCTTTCAAGTAGCAGCAGTAAAGAGAACTACGGTATCGTCTGCAAAAGATGATATATTTGCATCTGCTTCGAGATAGAGTACTCCGTTGAAGTAGATTAAAAAAAGCAGTGGGCCTAAAACTATTCCTTGCGGTACACCAGTTAATAGTCATTGAGGTTCACTTATCATATATAAATGTTGTTAATTCGCTCATTGCTGTTGAGGTGGATATGTGGATAAAAGATCAAAAGTTCCCAAAAAATTGTATGGCTCTCACATTGTAGCACATTTCAAATAGTTTTGCAATTTGACTTTGTATACATATATTCCTATAATTCATAATGTCGTTTCCAGCTCCCTTTTTTGTATTCTGGTGATTTTAAACTGTTCGGATACTCTGTATATGCAGTATAATTCACCAAAAATATCCAGTAAATTTTTCCATTATCCCTGAGATCAGCAGAACAGAAGTCACCGTCCTGCAGTGTCCGTTCAAGCGGAGAACAAGCATATCGAAGCGTGCCGTGGAATGATGTATGGCCGTTTTTTTATTATGACTATACTTCAAATATAGAATGAACGTCGGACCAAGCAGAAGTTATAATAGGCGGCCGATATTATCGTTTGATAGATCGGATTCGATTCACGAAGGTGATTTTTATTGCCACGCTTTATATAGAAAGTTGAAAGGTTATGGGATTTTCCCCGGTCAATAGCTGCACCCCGCTTTCGTTCATATCGGTATTCAAAGGCTGATTTATCCCACCGGCTTCCGTATGAGCCACTCTTCTATCGATTCTGATCGGTATGATTGGAAAATGCTTTCATGCCGGACAGCACCGACAGTTTTTTTGTGCATGATAAGCAATATCGGTAGCGAAGGTAAAAACATAATCCTAATGCCCAGTTTTACAATATCTGGCCATCAAATGGTTAGCACTATACTATGGGGTGGGGGGGATCAAAAAGCATTTATCATAGGTCAACTTTTCCATAACGCATATGTTAATTATGTGTATTTGATATAAACTAACTTCTTGCACGTCTGTGAATAATGGGTGTATGATGCCAGTTTATAATGAACTACACTGTTTTTTTTTGGGTGGAGAATTTTTTTTATGGACACTTTATGGTAGTGTGTGGTTCTCGAGTTCTAGGGTTTGTGTACCGATTCACCCACTTGAAACTCCACCCAGTTGGCTCGTGCTGGCCCATTGTAAAGTAGAACCAGAAATCTAAGGAGGTCGTAAATCAATATTAGCCGACGACCCTCATTATTACCTATTGTTCGAAATATAGATAAGCAATAGAAGAGTGCGTCCCTTAGAAGATTCCCAGGTCCGGATCAAAATATCTCATGAACTAGTATGGCATTTCAATAATAGTGGGCTCTACATTATTTTTGGCATTTATTGACAGTTTTGTATTTTAATTTATTTGATAATAAAAAATGTCGTAAGGTTGATTCAGAACCCTGGGTAAGGATATGTTTAAATGTGTGTAAATAATAAAATTTACTTACCTAGTCACCAGACTTTCAGTACTAAAGGGCTATCTATTAACGAGATTATAGCGATTATGGTCTATTTACGGTTACAAAATAAATTACCTATTAGATTTGGAAAACAAGACTGTTTTGAGAACTGACCGCTTTCTAATTTCAGAAATGAAAGGGGGAAATGAATAACATTTAGTCATTACCCACCTAATATTCCGTTGTGTCAGTTGTGTCTATTTTAAAGTGTCTATTCGATTTTTGTGTCGTGAAAAATGTGGCGTCCATGGGCTCATCCTGAAGCTAATACTTCAACTGGTGGTCGTAGTACCACTAGTCGACAAATGTTACACCCTCATGGAAAAAAAATTATATTAAATGTTCATACTTCCCTCCTGGAACGTGGAATGTCCGAGGATCAAGCTGCGCAATAAAGTGCTTCTTTAACAAAAACATGGTATTCCACAGTGTTTCAAATAGTAAGAAACCCTATTTCAAAAAGAAAGAAACTAAAAGACTCTGGCGGTTCAAGGAAACTAGATGGCTGTGATGTAGATTCAATTCGGAGAACAATATATGCCTTGTATAAAGAGCAAATTGTGCCTACATTAGATATTTCACTACAACTGTTTAAGAAGAATGAAACTGGTATCCAATGTTGCAAAGAGACTATAGGCAAGTCTCTATTACAAAATGGTTTTAAATTTGAAAAACTCACTAGTAGCAGAAAAATCATAATGGAATCCGTGCGGCTTAAGAAATGGAGATATGAATATTTATTGGCAATAAACGAATTCAGAGAATATGGTGAACGGTAGTGTATTTGGATGGAACTTGGTTCGATATACACGATATTCCAAACAAAAGTTGGGTAGACTCATCTGACTTGTGCCAAACTAATGCGCCGTCTAATAAAGGAAAACGCATTACGATAATTCACGCAAGAACCGAAAATGGTTTTATACCAAATGCGTTGTCGGCAAATAATATTAAGGACTCTTTAGTCGATTATCATGATGATATTACACCCGAATTATTTGAAGACCGGTTCCAAAATAAACACATACCAAATATTCCACCCAACAGTATCATCGTCATGGATACTGCTAGTTCCACAGTCGAAGACTAGATAAAGCACCATGTTCGAATGATACTAAAGCCACTATACAAGAATATATGTTAAATAATGATATGTTCTATGAGGAAAAGTACACAAAAAAACAGTTACTAGAAGTTTTACGCAGTTACTCGATAAAAAAGAAATATTTTTGTGATTCATTGGCTGAAAGCTTGGGACATGCGGTGCTCAGACTTCGTCTTTATCACTGTATGTTTAACCCAATTGAACATATATGGCATCAGCTTAAGTCAGCAGTTCGAAGAAATAATACTTCTCCAACCTTAAGTTCAACTGTGGTAGCTCTTATTCAAACAGAAACTGCAAACATTCCTGATAGCAGCTGGGCCAAGTGTGTTTCTCATATTACAAAGGTGGAGAAGTCATATATGGGCAGAAAGAAGATTTCGTGAGTAATTTGTTTATAAATACCTTTTATCGAAAAACTGAACTTTTTTAAGTATAATTTTACATTTTAATTATATATCATATATTATCATATAATATAATATAATTATATATATATATATATATATATATATATATATATATATATATATATAAATATATATATTGTTATGATATGGATAAGTATTTTTGCCCTGTATAATATATTTTGCAATGTAATAATAATTGCTAGCTAACGTCACTGTTCTCTCGTCACGTTGCTGCCAATTGTTATCACTTCTCTTACCACAGCTAAACTCAGTTGGTACGCCTCTTGTCTCAGATAGCCGGTTCAGGCAATTGAGCTACTAGCCACTGCTTGATGTCAAATTTCAATCTATTCAATGGTTATAAGTATGATTGTTGATCATTGTGGAAAACAAACGACAAAGTATCAAAAAGCAATTATTTCCTTTATTCAGGATAACCTAAATCAACCTGGCCTACGATAAATAACTTATTCTATGGTCAATCTACAAATTTTCATGGATAATCATGAGAAAAGGTCATGGGTAAAATATACACAACCTCACTTTTATCTTGAAAATGAAAATTTCTTTAATAGTTCAAAATCAAATGAAATAAAGTTCTTCTGATGGGATATGAGTCATTAGTGAAGTTGTACAGTTCGTGATGTGCACTAGGAAAGTTTATACCCGACGTTGGAACTGTCGCTGTTCAATACACACCCAGAATTTGGATCCCCTTCCAATCCAATGCTCTCAGGGACTCCAATACCAAAGAGAACCATACAAATCCAGAAATCAGCTTTGGAATATTTTTATATGGAGTATATAAAAAGGTAATGTCGTTTGCTGCTTATATTGATGAAATTATTGAATTTTTCTTTTCCTCAAACCCGAACGTGGCGTTCGTCTTAAAAAAATTTCTCACTCAATCTCCTCGCTTTGTTTTTTCCGTCTCCTGGATACCATTTTTCCTCATTCCCTCTGATTTGAATTTTTGAATTCGCGCACTATATTGTCACATTGTCAGTGTTTTGGGGTTATTTGTCAAAACTTATAAATAAAACTATTTTTCCTTTCTTATAAACTATGTACAATACTCAGTGATAATTGTCTCTGACACTATTCCGTTCTTATTTTCTCACAATTTCAAATCTTACATTTGACCATACTGTTCTCTGATTGGCTATTGTCATCGAAAAGTTTGTTGTTCTCCCATTGGCTACTTTTAGTTAGATACAATTTCATATACTGTATGTTTCAAGCTTATAATTTTGTTGATCACATTTTATTCAGGATGATTTTGTAAATCTAGACTTTTTTGTTGTCTTTTGAACAATTATGGGTTATAATCATTATGACAGTGTAGGAAATTGATTGTGTTATAGTATTTGAATATTTTTATCTAATAATATCATACAGAGGCTTCATAAAGGAAATAGAATTTCAAAAATATGTAAAAACAATATCTCTTGAACTTAAGTAATTATTTTTTTTGTGGGTTTTTTATGAAATTGTTTCCTTTTTTACTTTCAAAATATATAACTGGTTTTTCATAACATAACAATATATATATATATATATATATATATTATATATGAATAAACATTTCTCAATTATATTCAAGCGAGTTTTCCAAATAATTCAACCCAATATCATTATACCTACATATTTAACAAAATTTAATTGCTAGGGCAGGTACAACTCTGCGTAGAATCCACCGCCTGCTGATAACCCAAGTGGTTGGTGATTTACGACCTTCTTAGATTTCTGGTTCTACCATATCTTGCCTGTTGTTCATATTTACAGCGACCATTCCAGTAATTAAGTCCTTAAAGGCTCGAACACATTGAGCGCATTTACAAGCTACTAGCAAACGAATTCATCATCTGCTAGTGAACTCGCCCAGTTAATCATATTCACTAGTTACTAGCAGATTGTAAAAAATCTACCGAAAAAAGTTGAAAGTCGGGCTACCTTGCTCGCTACCCGCTGGCGTGTGGCTTGTTAGCTAGTAAACTAGTGTCATCATTTAAACCACACATGTGAGAATGCTCACAAGTTTTACTCCAATCAAGATGATTTTTCATTCTCTTAGGCCGAAAGCGCTTTGCTTACATATACAAAATTCCACACAAACTAGAGAACTTTAATTTTCGATAAAAAATAATTGCTTTGAATGTGTGACCTAGGTTATTCCGTGAGTTAGACAGTGTGATTCAAAAGTACGTTGACAAACTTCAGGAGGTGATTCCTCACAATATTCTAATATGAATTGTCCTAATGAATATACGTCCGGTAACGCTTCGTTTCCAAGATACAGGGTGGGAAAGTTTTATTTTCATTTTCGTTTTTTTTAAATAACTTTCGAAATTCTGACTCCCAATTGAACGAAAATTGGTATTGAGAGGTTTTTTGAGGTGTCGAATTCGAACCTGATGTTATTATTGCTCTTACTCGTAGGGGCCGCCACATACACGTCTTTTTCTTTTTTGAGGATTCATAACTTTTTTAAGCGTACTTTTTCAACAAAAAAAATCAATTTCTCTATCATATCTACGTACGGTTCGTTGTAGGGGGCGCCACCTATTCTATTTATTTTTTACTCGTTTGAAATAGTTATTATTGTATCGAGAGTGCAAAATCTGTATTTGTTTTAATAATATTTGCAAGAAATATCAACATTTTATTTCAAGAAATTTTGAATATGTAGAATAAAATAAAATAAAGGAAACTGAATTGTATTCAAATGAATTGTTCAAAGTGTCAACCTTCAGCAAAGATACAGGCATTCAGTCTTCTAGTCATTGAATCTCGTACCCGCTCAAAAATTATTGGTGAGTTTCTTATTGTTTCACAGGCGTCTTCTATTCCGTTTCTTAGATCTTCCTCGTTCGCTACTGGAGTTCTATAAACTAGTGACTTCAAATGTCCTCAAAAATGAAAATCTAGTGGATTTAGATCTGGGGACTTTGGTGACCACGCCTGGTTACGTTTTTATACACATCTACCGATCCTTCGATTTGGATAAACAGTGTTAAGGAATTCCCTGGCTACAACGCCAAAATGGGCCGGAACCCCATCATGTATATACCACATGCGGATACGAATTTCTTATGGTACATTCTGAAGTAGTTCCGGCATTCATTTTCTAAAAAGTCTCTGTAAGTTGCGCCATTCAGTCGGAACGGAAAAAAAGAAAGGACCTATCAAGTGATTATCAATTATTGCCGCCCATATATTTACAGAAAATTTATACTAATAATATCTCTCAGTAACTGCGTGCGGATTTTCCAGAGCCCAAACATGGTTGGTATGAAAGTTTGTGATAGCATTTCGGGAGAAGTTTTCCTCGTCCGTGAAGAGTACATATCTTAAAAATTGAGGATTCCCAGCCAATTTTCTCAAAAACCACTGACACGTAGTAATGCGTTGGGGAAAGTCTCGTGGCGAGAGAGCTTGTACCCTTTGAATATGGTATGGATTAAATTTTTGATCGTGGATAATTCTCCAAACTGTGGACTGAGTAGAATTGGGAGCTTCAGCAATTATTCTTGTACTCGTTTCTGGATTCTGCTCGAGAGCGTTCAAAACAGCTTCTTCCAATTCTGGGGTTCGGACTGCTCGTGGTCTTCCAATAATATCAGCTGCCCTCTTAAAGCTACCTGTTTCTGCCAAACGACGCTGGAGACTGGTAAATGTTGGAGCTGAAGGCAGTACTCGGTTAGGAAATCGCTCCTGGTAAAAACGTCTTGCTTCGAGCGCATTGCCATCCGCAAGGCCATAAACGAAATGCATATCGGCTGAATGAGCATTATTGTTTAAATAATCCATTTTTTCAAATTAGTGTTTTAAAACTTACAGAAACTTCAACAAAACAACAAAACGTTTAACTGTCACATAATATGTAATTACCAAAACTACTTACTTAAACTACAAACTCATTTCCTAAGCACTCTTGTGAAAAATGCAAAATAATGGTAATAACTTCAACACGCATCGATTATCAAATAATCGACTTGAAATTTACAAGTCCAAATATCTAGAAAACGGTTGCTTATAGCGACTTGTAACAAGGGTAGCCATTTTACGTAGATATGATAGAAGAATTGATTTTTCTACTGAAAAATGTGCTAGAAGTACGCTCAAGAAAGTTATAAATTTTCAAAACAGAAAAAGACGTGTAGGTGGCGCCCCCTACGAGTAAGAGCAATAATAACATCTTCGAATTTGACACCTCAAAAAAAACCCTCGAAACCAATTTTCGTTTAATCAAGGTCATTATTTCCAAAGTTATTTAAAGAAAAAATAACACCATGTATCACGGAAACGAAGCGTTTCCAGACATATATTTATGTGGACAATTCATATTAGAATATTGTGGGGAATCACCTACTGAAGTTTGTCAAAGTACTTTTGAATCACCCTGTAAATTCAAAAGCTTGAGACCCAAAGTTTTCAGTTCAATACGAAAGCGACAAGCTTTTGAATTCATAACTCATCGAAAGCAATTAGTATATTAAAGTATAAGTGGATAAAAAGGGCTTTAAAACACGCGCGATTTTTCGAGCACGACGGCGCAGCCGGAGTGCTCGAAATAGAGGAAGTGTTTTTAAGACCAGTTATCCACGAATACTTTACGTAATTTTTTTTTATTGGTGCACTTTGAAATCATATATACTGGTATTATTACTATAAAAAATAGAAATAAGAACTAATAATGCAAGAAGGTTGAATTCGTGATGTGACATCAGTATACCTTTCGTTGTCATGGAAATGAGAAAAACATTCATTTGCAATTTGTTACCAAAGATCAATATTTGTTGTCACCAGAGCTCAAAAATGAATGATTCTAATATCGATTTTTTGAATAGTGAGGCAGAATCGCGGTTAATACCGCGAAAATCCAGTGATATATATAAAAAAGAATATGAAAAGTTCATCAAATGGATGGAGGATGGATGGATAAATGAACGAATTGTGAGTAATATTTTATTAAACGTTACAAGGTACTCCTGTCAGATCAATAATAAAAAAATTGTCATTTAGACTTCACGTTTCTCGATTTGTTGATGTTGTCATGGTTACCTTTAAAAAACGCGCGTTTTTTAAAGTTCGATTTAAACACGCTGAGGCGTGCTTTAAATGGGTAAAAAGGTGCACCAATAAAAAAAAATTCTTTTTACTTTCGAGCGCATTTGAACAGAAGCTTGTCTTTTATAAGGTTTTTTATTGATTACTTTATTTCATAAATATTTGCTCATTTGACCTCTGAACCTCTTGGTTTTTCAATATTCCCTTCAAGTAAATTTCTCAGAAATGAATCAATTTATTTTCTACGACCTACGTGAAGGCATCCATATTTCCTCATAGATTACCATATTCATATGAATACCTTCATCAGAATATATTATGTGAAACAAATGTGTATTCATGATAGATATATTTTACGAAATAGTATTCAATCATTCTGTATGACTTTCTAGCTCTCATTTGAATTCATGAAACTATACAGGGTGATCCATCGTTTCCATTTTTGGAGAGGAACGACTTACGGTGGTCTGAAAATTCGTATTCTAAAATCGTCGGAAACCTAGGTGATAGTGTTACGTGTCTGAATAAAATTGTGAGTGAATCTAATAATGTACTTATTCCAGCAAATTCAGCTCATTAGATAATTATAAAAAGGATTTTTCTGTAAATTGAAAAATTTAGGATAAAATGTGTTTCCCAATTCTTAGGAATAGTAAATGTAATGTCAGTCTTGCTTCAATGTTACAAATGATTTCTGGTGAGTGATCCTTCTTGGAAAACATGTTCTCTGTCTCACCCATCTATATGAGTTTTCAATTGGGACTGGAATAAAAAATCGAATAATAATCTGAATAAAAATGCTAATTTTTACTATCAAAGTTTCTCTTTTAAGTCAGGGTCTTTTCAAAATTTCCATCAGATGTAGTTCAACGTCCAGTGTGGCTTCTGTTACAGAAAATTACTTAATTTTAATCGTGGATTTTTCAATTTTCAGGAAAATATTTCTATTCAATATTCAATTCAGAATGTTTCCCTTTTCAACATGAATACCCACAAGAGGTTGTTTTGAACTTGAGCTTTATAAGGTTGTTACTTCATACCATGATCATTCATCTATCTATTAAAGCAAAACGCACTACAGGACTGGATCATAGCCATGCATATATTGTTACAGACTGCGCGTTAGTATTAGTTCGTCGCTTAACAATCCTAATTAAGATTTGCATTCGTTCACAAGTGCTCTGAGGTAGGTCCGAGCTTTAAAAAAGACACGCTAACAGACATAAAAAATTACAGACTATTTCAATTATATGCAACTTTTGTAAGGTCTATGAAATATTGTTACAAGAAATCGTGTATCAGCACTTCAGCAATTTTATTCTAGACCACTAGCACGGTTTCGTAGAAGGTCGATCATCGACAACAAATCTCACAGTTGTTATACAGCATATCAGAAAATAGTGATAATAAAACTCAGACATGGATATGTCCAAGGCATGTTATAGACTCTACCATACTGCAAAAACTCTCGAATTTTGGTCTATCGGGTAAGTTACTTGCATTATTCAAATCCTATCGGTCCGACCGCACGCAATATGTGCAGTTGAATGGATTTAGTTCCAACGAATACTTAGCCACATCAGGTGTTACGCATGGATCTAACCTCGGTCCACTGTTGTTTAACATCTTCATCAATGACATTGGTGATATAATTGATCTAAATTTCTTGCTGTATGCTGATGATCTTAAAATTTTATCTCCTATCACTAACGTATCTGATTGTAAGAAACCATCAGAAGATCTAATTCAATCAATGGTGCAATCTTAATAAGTTAACGTAAAATCCTATCAAATGTTGGGTCGTATACATTGATATCTGAACCTGTTATATACGAATATAAGATAGATATCATTCTCTAGACAGACTATCTAATTCCAAGGATCTTGGAGTTCGACCCAGAGCTGTGTTTCAAAGAATACGTGGACAATATAACCGCCCCAGCGAACCGTACGTATGGATTCCTAATCAGAGTAGGCCGTGACCTTAACCATATACATACATATAAAAATCTTAACTATGCTTTTGTGATATCTAAACTTGTATATGCATCGGTTATCTGGAACACTCATTATCAAGTGCACATCTATAAATTGGAGGAAACCCAAAGACGTTTTCTCAAATACTTAAGTTTCATACTTATCTACCAATTGGCACGACACGTGAGAGCCTACTGTTGAGACACAGCAGAAGAAAAAGTTCAAGTGTCATTACACTATACAAAATAATCAACAATGAAATTAGATGTGAATGCTTACTACGTCAGATAAACTTTAAAATTCCCCGTCAGGCACCTCGATACACCGACTCATTCTACACTACCACGCCATTAAAACTCATTCTAAACTCCCCTGTTCATACTATGTGTAGTAACTATAATTTAGTAAGTGATCAACTTGATAAATTCTATTGCAGTGTGAGACAAATTAAGAACTTTTACTTTCGCAGTAACAATCCTGCATTAGACTTAAGCTTTCTTCTATTGTTAGTCTTTTGTGCAAATTGCGTATTAGTCTTAAGATTCTACTGATATTAGTACCATTGTGCACATTTTTTTTCTACTTAATTCCTGTTCTGAAATTGGAAATCTTTTTCTGTAGAACAGTGTAAATAAATAAATAAATGAGTAAATCTTTTTCAAATAACCACCATCTATCTTCAACATTTTACTTTAACTGAAATCGAAATTCAAATTTCAACCATAAATATGATTGAAAAGTTAGTCATTGTGACAAATGATCTGTTACTGCTTTTCTAGTTAATTAATTAGAATAATATCCTTAGAAAAAAACATAGTTGTAGAAATTTTTTATTGTATTTTTTCATATTGAATTAGTTCTAGATTTCCCTCTTTGTTTGCTCTCTCTCATTCATTCGAATAAAAAACTTATTGAGCATTTGAAACAGTGTGAATTCAATTAGCATAATTGAATTAATTTTGGTTGGCCCTCAAAAAAAAATAACAAAATGGATATCCATACTTAAAAAAATTTTTAAAAATTTTGTTACATTTAAAGAGAAATATTGAGTAACTTAAAATTAGGCTGGCAAGATCTGTGTCACTGAAAGATTAATGAATGCCATGAGAGAGGTGTGTATTGTCTCAGACTTCGAACCGAACTGGTCTTCTCCGGTCAGTACATGAATATCCTTACTGTATTTCATCTAACATCTGAAAAACAATTGGGAAAACATTATTCGGTTTCTGATACCAGCATGGTATGGAATCTTCCAGTAATAAAGCTTAAAACGTACACAAACAATTCCCACTGATTTTTAGAAATATTCCTTTCTACGATATACTTCTAATAATTATTTTTTCGAGCCACATAAAGCTTACAAACGAACACAAACAATTGCCCACTGATTTTTAGAAATATTCCTATCTACGATATACTTTCAACTATTATTTTTCCGATCCACAGATAGATCCATTCAAAATACAATATTTCATTACCTGCAGGCGTAAGAGATCAAAAACCCAGTAAGAAAAATTATTTCTTTACCATTCTCTAGTTCCTTAATCCTATCAATACCTAACTATTCTCTCGAAAAAATCTGTCATAACTCATCATGTGCATATATGCAATGGCATTTCGTGACGATTGATCGAAGGAAGGTCTCTTTCGGGAATATTTGAAATGGGTTGAAAGGAATAATCTCAAATATATTGTTTTCTGAACACCGGTTTGTTGTAAACTATGAATTTTGTCGAATCTTGGAGTAGTAAATATTTCATTCGAAATAGATATTGCCTTTTCAGTATCAAAAGTCAAAAGTTTTTTATTTCTTTTTGGACAATATACATTGTATAAGAAAAAGTCAGTGTAGAAGTGTGTATATAGGCGAGTAAAATTACTAATTACTATTACATATATAAAAAGACAAATAAAATATTATCAAATCTGTTTAGATAAAAGAAAAGACGAAAAAGAAAATCACTGCTTTCCAATGAAAAATTCATTCATGTTATATGGACATAAGTTTGTTAGATAGCTTTTTAACCGATATTTGAACGTCTTTTCACCTTCAATATTTTTTATAGATAGTGGTATATGGTTGAAAATTTTTGGGCCCCTTTGTTCAGGAGCGTTATATGTGATATTCACACGGCTCTTGGGCAGATGCAGATCATTTTTATTTCGGGTATTATACTGGTGTAGATCCTTATTTTTACAAAACATGATTCCGTTCTTTTTGACGAAAACACATATCTCAAAGATATAAAGTGCAGTCAAGCTGAGAATTCTCAGTTTTTTGAAAGACTCTCGACAAGATTCATCTTGTTTCAGACCATCTATGATTTTTAGAAGTTTTTTTTGTTTGACAAAAACATTTTGAGAAAATTATGAGTCTCCCCAGAGGCACACTCCATATCTCAACCGACTCTCAACTTCAGCATAATACAACTGTACCAGTTGATGCTTTTCCAATGTAGATTTTATATTTCTGAACATATAGTGCAGAGATGCAAGTTTGGCACCTAACACGGTGCAATGTTTGTTCCAGTTTAAGCAGGAGTCGATATTCAGACCCAAAAATCTTTCATTTTCATGAAACTCAACAACTGCGCCATTGTGAGATATTTCAATTTTTTCCAGAGACTTTTGCGCTGTGTGAGAATGCATTGATTTAGTTTTATCTGTATTGAAATATAGATAGTGATCTTGGAACCATTGACTCAGTTTATCCATTGCATTTTAACAGGTTTCCTTTTGGCTGACACTGTCTTTACCAGAGAGTAAGAGGGTTGTATCGTCAGCATAACTTGTGACTTTTATATCTGGTAGGATATTACTCATCTCGTTTACATATAAAATGAAAAGAATGGGCCCAATATCGAGCCCTGCGGGACTCCTAGGTCAATTTTAAGTCGAGATGAGGACAGATCGAATTGAATCTTCATCCTGGTGATTAAATGAGACATATTGAAGCCTTGCTTTAACAAAAGACTATATACAGTCCAAGCAAACACCCCTGATACCATAGTCGTAAAGTTGAGAAAATAGTACATTGTGGTCCACACAGTCGAAAGCACGGCTCAGGTCACAAAAAACACCTATAGGATACTCATTTTCATCTATATAGTTGATTTAATCACTATAAAACTGATAGAGTGCAGTACTGGTCTACACACCTAAAACGTTATTGGGAACTTTCGAAAGGATCGGTCTCAAATAATTTGTCACGCAATAACATTCCTCATACAGTCAGTCTCGTACGTATCAAAATGAAGCGAACATCTATTGTTATAAAAGTAGAATAACTTTCAATGTCGTTCTTTTTCATGTAATTCTGACAATTATATCACGTTCATCAATAAATTATCTAAAGAATATTCATGTACACTGAAATATATGGCTTATTAAATACAGTCGTGATTCCAAGTTGTCAACAATTACTTTCTGGAATGGAAATCAGCTGATAAAGCCTGCATGCATTAGCGGAATCATCGAAAAAAATCAAGTGAATACCTTTATGAATATAGCACGCGCTGAAAGTGGTGAGATCCTTAATTAAAGCCTTATAATGTAGCATGTAGGCTATATTTCAACGTAATCGATAAAGCTGCATATCATTTTTACCATCGTATAATCCTATCAAGAGATTATTGTTCAGTTGAATTAGTGCATGTGCCGGCTTTGTGGAAGTGAATATTAATATATTATTCATGAGAATGTTTTACGGAATGTTCCAACTTTAATATGAACATTTAATAACATGTGTTTCGTTTTGTACCTTTTGTTCTGAATATAGGAATGAAATGTACAGGGTGGAGTTTTCATCGTCATATAATTGCTCAATCTTCAATACATTGTTTCAGAAGTGGGTATATCTGTTTTGTTTTTCATGTAGTGAATAATTTGATGCTCCATCATTCCAATTATATAAAGCACCACTGGAAATTGTAACATAGTCCATGGATGTATGCCAGAGCAAAAACATCTATCAATATATCGATCTCCAAAATCTGGCCCAAACGATGTCAATGAACGCTTTTTCTTTATATTCAATTATTGGCCCGAGTGATATTCACGTAATTACTGGCGATTCAAACATCGTTTCACTATCAGAAACTGAATATATAGAAGAATATAAAAGTAACCTGAAATACTTCGAATGTACATCTTACATAAACACTATAACTCGACCCAAAAACTCAACGTGTCTTGACCATTTTATCGTTGAAACAAACACGAAATCCATAACCCGTACATCGTTAATTTTTCACGGAAAAATAGCGATTCCAGATAAATTAGATGGGGGAAATATTTATCAAAATAACACTATATATATATATATATATATATATATATATATATATATATATATATATATATATATATATATATATATATATATATATATATATATATATTGTTGTGCAGGCTCTTTATCATATTTATATTTGTTATTTATTATATTTATATTTGTATTTGTTATTGGCCAATCGTTATTTAAATATTGATTGTTATTGTTACTTATTTTATTTTTTTAATAACTAGTATCATAAAATATTGTTATGGTGAATTGTTTCAGTGAATTAATAATTTAAAAAAATGAATACCTTCATAACAGTAATTAAACTCCGCTATGTTGTTCTTACCCTCTTTCAACACTTGTTTTACCTTATCCCAGCCCAGTCGGTACGCCTATGGAGTATGAGTCATCTCTATTCTCATGGCAGAATTCAGTAATGCCAACTTGGTGCGCTGCTTGATGTCACATGTACTATTTTGTGGGAAGATTATGATTAGTTGCTCAATAGATAAACGAAGAATGCAGAAAAATATCAAATAGTTGTTTTTATTGAAATAAATCCTTAAAATTGACCTACTCTGCGATATCAACTATCTAACTCAGAACAGTGATGTGAAATGGTAAAACTGGTTTATGTATGATAAAATACTTGATGAATGAACGTTTGAATGTTATGAACAGTCTGTGAGCATAGAAAAGACCATTGAATGTTCAAATGAATGGACACAAGTGATCAAATAACCAATATAAGTGTCTGGACCTGATATGTGCACTTTATTTAGTTCTGCTTTTGAAATACCTGCTATTTTCTTTGTAAAATGGGTGGTAGACAGTTTGAACATTCATTTCATTGACAATAATAATTATTGCGACAGTTGCTTTATCAGATATTGTTTTTATTGATTGAGTGAATAAAAAGTGATTTCCCAACTTCAAGTTTCTATATCTCGAAAACGAATCTATAGAATTAATTTATTTTTGTTGTTTGATATTGAGAAGGAAAATACCTTTCAAATGAGGTATCACTTGCCATATGTTGCCATTTAAAAATTTAGGGGTGGCGGTCACAGCTCCGAGGGATGGAATGTATTTCGGGTGAATTTCATCACGAACGATGTCCCCCTCGAAAATGTAGTTGACGTGTCCGAGCGTTTTTATATAATTCGGTTCTGCCGACCTACAGAGCCGCTGTTTCGCTTTCAATGGCCCACTCTGTATATCTATCAGATCAATACAACTTACCGCTTTGATATTATAACAATTCCTGAGACCCCTATAGAACTCTGACGAATATTTCGTTCGAAATCAATTTCTGTCTGAATTTTATGCATTACCGAATAACTCCATATAACTTACTGATACTAATGCCCTTCATGATCCAGTTAAGCGTCGTAATCTGCCGCGCGACGTGTTGACTACTTCAAAAATTTGAATATAAACGATGTGAAAGCCGAATTATAAAGGTCCCCCGAGGAGGTCTATTAATTATTTTATTGAACGCCGAGCGCCGGGCCATAGGAAAGTGCTATAATCCCGTGTCTCTAAGCAACGAGGCATGAGAGGCAATTTTGTCTGTTTTTGTGTTGTGTGTATGGCTACACGGGAGGCGACGAGCAAGCGGCTTACTTGTATGTGTATGGAGATCGGATTGCGCTCACGGCTTAATCCGTTAATAGAGCGTCGTGGCGGCAGTCCGACAGCGTCATTTCACGCCTCACGCCCCTCATCAATAATGCGCCTCGAGCTCTTTATGAATATTCGCAGCGGCGTACTTATAATAATAATGTTTGTTTAAAAAAAAAAGAGAAAGTTAGTTTTTTCTACATGGTATTCAAAAAGTGAATAAGAGGTAACCGTCCGGCTGGTCAGGTTGACGAGAGTCTCATCGACTTCTGAAGCCAAGCACAACTGGGCGTGACCAGTACTTGGATGGGTGACCACCTGCCAGGGAAGACTCGTGTTCAAAAGTCTCGAATAACTGCAATCTAGTAGCATATTCACAGCTGCATGCGTTATATCAATGAGACGAGATATTGCGATTGTCAAAAAAAATCACTAGAAACATACGATATACAGAAAAAAAAATGCTGTGCAACCACTCATTATTCCTCCACCCTCCAACGAAAAATTAAATAAACGAAATTATCTCTCAACTGAAAAACAAGAGAGCTCCCGGGATTGATAATCTGAAAGCAGACACCCTCAAATTCGTTTTCAAATACATAGCACAACCACTTACCTTCATAGTCAACAAATCACTGGAACAGGGATATTTTCCATCATCTTTCAAAATGGCAGTGGTCCATAAAAATGGAGACAAGAGTGATGTTACCAACTATGGACCTATTTCGCTAATAACTTCCCTAGCAAAATTTTTGGAAAAGGTTATCCGTAGACGAAGAAGAATAAGTTTCTTGAAAAACGCCATTTAATGTCAGATTCACAGTATGGTTTCAGAGAAAATATGTCTACGCAAGATCCAATTAAAATATTTACGCAAAAAATATATCAATCCTTGGATGAATCGACACCATCAATTGGTGTCTTTATAGATCTGAGAAAAGCTTTCGACACCGTAGATCGTACTATACTGCTTGAAACCCTTGAAGATATACGAACAAGAGGTATACCACACGATCTTTCCACAAGCTATTTGTTGAATAGAAAACACATTGTTAAAATAGGTGACAAAGTTAGTGAAGAAAAAACCGTATCTTGTGGTGTGCCTCAGGGGACGGTGTTGGGACCAATATTATTCAATATTCATCTCAACAATCTTTTTCTCCTGATTACTTACTCCAAAATCATTAGTTATGCTGATGACATGGTCTCGTTCTGCAAAGATGGTTAAACCATTAACCTGAAATTGAAATCAGAACAGGATTTGAGTCAGATAAAGATGTGGTTCGATTATAGGCTGTTATCAATAAATTTAGAAAAAACATTCCACTTACCATTTAGTAGCTATGATATAGCCCTGCCTGCCCAAAATCAAGTACCTAGGTATAATCCTAGATAGCCACCTAGATGGGACCAACATATTATTACTTGGTAAAAAAATCAAGATGCATTCTGTATAAATTCAGAAATATAACCAATATCCTAATTTCGAACAAAAAATTATGATTTACAAAAGTTTAGTTCAATCACATCTAAATTATGGCATAATTGGCTGGGGTAGAGTGTCCAAAACCCATCTACATTCCAAGGGTAATGCAAAAACGTTTTCTCAGATACATTTTGCATAGAGACTATACCTACCCAAGCGACCTCCTATACGCAGAATCCGAGATATTCGACCCAAGACAGCTGTACTTTATCAGTATAACCACAGCACATACACAGACATGAATGAATCATCTCAGACCATGAAAATATAACACCCGTCACAAAAAAGATATAGTGATACCAGTCATGCAAAAGTCAGTGGGTCAAAAAACTCGTTACCGATAAACCTGAAATGTGGGGCAAACCCAAAAATGTTCAAAAAAAATCTCAAACAATATATCAAACTTATACCCCGTGTAGAAATAACTGCAAAGATAGAGCAATAACCATGAAATTTTCCAAACTCCTATGTGCTACACTTCCAAATATATATATATCCCTATAGATACTTTCACATAATAATATCTTACTCCAATCCTACCTATTGATACCACGTTGCCTGTTCTTACCTTTATTCATAATTAATGAATTATCCTTCGCGCTACTCCTGCCTCTTCAACAAATGAGTCAGTATTTTTGAATACCAAAAATTTTGCGTCATGTATGTTCATCTTGATATAAAGACCTGCAATTGTTCTTCTTTTGTTTTTATACCATGTGCATGCCGCCACCATATGAATTTTATCATGTTAAGTCATTTCTAAATATGTATCCCTACTAAATATGTCTTAATTAACGTGCTAATAATTACATGTAATCCATGAATATGCCTGTAATCGTTTCCCCATACAAACAATTTTACTTTATTCTACTTTATATATAATTGATATGAATGTTATATTTTATTATTATTGTTTTTCGACATGCGTCATGCATGTACAGAAGAGTGAAGGTCATTTTCAGTCATGTCTCAGTTTGGTGAGTATTATTGTTAGGTGAATACAATATCACAAGTAGGTGAGTATTATATTTGGGGATACCTATACACACATATATGCTAATGTAAATAAACATTTAAAGACATCATATTGATACACATTTCTTCTACATCTGTGAACAATTTTTTCAAATACATTTTTGTCAAGCAAATTTATTCATGTTTTGATTAAGTTTTTGAAGTTTCTGTAGAGGGAAATTGTTAAACAGTTGCATTGTTAGATGTTATTTTTATTGATTGAGTGGATAAAAAGTTATTTTCTATATCTCGAAAACGAATCGATAGGAATTAATATATTTTTATTGTTTGATATTAAGAAGGAAAATACCTTCCAAATGAGGTATCACTTGCCATGTGTTGCCATTTAGAAATTTAGGGGTGGCGGTCACAACTCCGAGGGATGAAATGTATTTCGGGTGAATTTTAATCGCGAACGATGTCCCCCTCGAAAATGTAGTTGATGTGTCCGAGCGTTTTTATATAATTCGGTTCTGCCGACCTACAGAGCCGCTGTTTCGTTTTCAATGGCCCACTCTGTATATTCGGGGGGTAGTTTCTTGAATCACAAACACTTGAAACGACATCTCAAAAATCCCAAAGAAATATTCTTGTTTGAACACTGCGGAAACCTCGCCAGGATGTGACGTAACAGGTTCAGAATTATCGCCGATCGCCGAGTTGCCAAGCGTTATTCATAATATTTCTTTACAATGTAAGCAGGCCAAAAAGGTAATGACATAGCACTCGGTATTTATACATATTATTCAAGAATACTAAATCAAGAACAGCTATCAAGAAAATCTTCATTTCAATATAACACATGCTGACACAAGTTCTGTTTCATTCATAGGATGGAACAGAATAACATTTCCTCAGCAGAAGTTCCTGAAAATGGTGACACTGGCAACTCGTAGAGTGAGTGCCGGGAGCAACAGTGGTGCCAAGCGTTATTCATAATATTTCTTTACGCTCGGTATACATACATATTATTAAAGAATAACTGAATCTACTGTTTCTTGCTTTAATTTTAATTTTTTTATTGTGTTCTGTTATAAATTATTCAGTTATTACAGTATATATGTGTGTATTTTTTATATTTGTATATTTTTATATATTTTATATTTATATTCTTAATTGCTACACTGTCTCGGAACAAGTATTTTACTTACCGAGTATATTTACTCATCATATCATTTATTTTAGTATTAAGTATTTGTTACCCATTCTCCATTTCATTAATGCCTGTCGTGTGATATTCAATAGGACGTTCTAGTGGAGTTTTCATTATTATTATCTCATACTACTTCAATTATAACGTATTGTATTGCTTATATTATTGTGTGAGTGAATAAATTTATTATTATTATTATTATTAAGAACGGCTATCAAAGACCCCAATATCACATATGCTGACAATTTTGTTTTATTCATAGGATGACACATCTTTCCCTTGGTTCCCACGATGTTCTCTGAACATTACAGGATATCCCTTTTCGTGGGAACCAGAACATAAAAAAAAAAAAATAATAACATTTCCTCAGAAGTCCTACAAAATAGTGACACTGGCAACTCAGGTAAATGCCAAATCAGTGGACAAATGACGTCAAAAGAAGCGGCAATAACGCTGTGAATGTCACACCGAATTTGAGGGTTTCAAAGCAGCGTTTATTCGAATATTACACAATATCTTCTAGGAAAAACTATGCACACATAATACTCCATTACTATATTTCAACTTCAAACACATATGAAGCAAATTTACGAATTTGTGATCTCGCCTATTTGCTACGAGGCTAGACGTATTTATAATGAAAGATTCCCTAATCATCGAGCTCTGAATCACCAGAAACCTTTTTCAGTGGCTTATGGAGGATCCTCTAAGGAAGCTCCAGTGGCAGACAGACGTTGACTACTAGGACACCAGAAGGTGAATAAGCTGTTCTTCAGGCAATCGAAGAAGATCCACAGACAAAAACGAATTAACTTGATGCCTGTTTGAAATGGTCTAACTGAATGACCTTGACCTTGGGGAGAGGGTGACGTCACAATACTGTTGGGTCCGTTGATCCTCTTTTCTGCAGTAGGCAGCGAGCATCTGTTGCTGCCGCTGATATTGAGAAGTGTTTATTGTTCGCGTCGTTATCAATATTCATTCTGTATTTTTCGAAATGTCCACCTCAAAAATTAGTTACCGTTGATGTTATGTACTTGGTTGTGATAATTCAACAAGAAAAACACCGCAATTTTTTTTGCATGCCATTCGAAGAAAAAGGGAAAAAATGTGGTTTTGTGTTGTCATCGCAAGTACATACCAACAAAAACAAAATTATTTTGCTGCCAGGATCATTTACTTTGAAGGATATATGGAAAACTACATATAGTAATCATTAAATGAAAAAAGGCAATCTTAAAATTAAAAAACCCGACTACATGAAAAGTGAACTCTAAAAAAGATGGAAACCAGAATATTGTCACAAAATTAGGTTTTAAGGGGTTAACTATTAAACTTAATACTGTAAACAATCTCACGCAATCGAAGTCATCTTCTTTAATTCAAAATGAAGATATATTATGTTCTCCGAATGCGTGAGTTCAATTAGTTAACCTAACATATTTCTCTGACAATATTTCCTAGTATTCTTGTTTCCATCTTTTTCAAAGTTTACATTTTACGCAGTCAGGTTTTTTTATTTGTAAATCAATTTATTTCAGTTTACACTTTTAAGTTAGGATTTTTCCACAATATGGAGTCTGGTTGTAGCCATATCGACTTTCGTAACAATATGACGTCTGCCATGTTCTTTATTCACAAATGGCGTATGGTTGTCGCCATATTGAATTTGTATTACTGTCATGTTTTTAGTGACACTCGCAAGATTAAGACAATTCGATTGACGCAAGAATCCTGTTTCTAAACTACTTCAACTACTAAAACCACCTCACAACTATCTCTGACATTTTCGAGCATCGCTTTTATACAGGAATATATCCCATTGAAAATGGAAGAGCGTCAGGTTAAGAAAAATGACTTGTTTTCCATCTACATATTACTTTTATAATACGATGGAGTGGGGGCCCTGTATGTGAATAGCAGCATTGTTCCTCATCAATCAACTGATTTTTATTTCGTTTCTGATTCTCACGACTTTGTTGTGTCCGGTGGATGAGTTTTGGATTTCCCCTTATTTAATTTGATAGTTATCCATATTTCAGTATCGCTTTAGACATGACATTATCAGTTTGTTTACTTTCCCTAATATTCTTGAAAATATCAAAGCCGCCTTTGTTACTTGTATTTTCATTAGTCCATATCATTTATCGATAACTAGCCGCTTGTCTCCCGTGACCCTAACTTTCACTGTCTCTCTATGATATCATGTGCCGATATTTTCGAATGTGTTTGCAAACGCACACATCTAGAAATAAGAAACTTTCATGCCTTTTGGATCTCTGGAGACATTCTACAATAATAACGTATTAATACAAGTTAATTTTCTATGACATAGGTACCAGGGCAGTTACCACAAGATAATGCTCTAAATTTCAGTTTTTCGAAAAATGGTGTCATGACGGCTCTCATTTTCGAAGATATTGTGTGTCTATCTGAAACCTACCGTATCAATAAAAATGCATTATCAGTGAGGGCAAAAACGAAGTGGTTTCATTGCAGTCTCATATTGCCTAGTCCCCAGGTTTCAATATTGTTTCTGTCTATGTTCGCAATCTGCTGCTTCCTTCGAGAGAATTGTAGTTCAAGGGGCAGTATTTATTTTCACTGAGTCCATGTAGCGGAACTGTGGGCGAGGCTTGGTGTGGGCAGAATGGAAAAGAAGACGGAAGGGTAGAGATATCAAAGTATGGGTATTATGCATCTATCCTGGCGTGTATTGGTGCGATTTGGAAGCTTTCCGATCTCGAAAAACGCTCAACCTCATCAACCATTGTAATAATAGATCATTCTATTTTTTCCAGGATATATAGTGAGATTTCCTTTTTTTTCCAGTATTCGCAAACCTATAATTGGAGGAATTCGAGACTATGGTCGTAGAGTTATTTGACAAAATGCGTTTGGGTGAAGAGGATAAACTAATCTTGGAATTGTCTTTGAAAATCATAAATCATTTGAATGAATCCATCAGGAACATATGAATATTTTAAAAATCAATATTCCACATTCGAATTTATCTATAATTTGTTACAAAAAAAAGTGTCCCTACCTGAGCTCAGTAGATCTTATTTTTGAATTGTTCTTTTATCGAATTGACAGACAACCTGTATACGCAACTATGTGAGAATCATCCGAATACACCTTCACTTTTAATGTTAATGCTCTCACAGCTTTCATAAAAAATGAATCCTGTTAGTGCGATATCCTCCTGACCTTCTCATTAATTCAACAGAAGCTGCTTCTCCAGTCATTCATTAAATCAAGCACGACTTCGTTTTCGCCGAACAATTGCCAACAATCAAATCAATCAATAGCTAACCATATTCACATTCTTGAGTAAGATAGGCAGGAGGTTTGTTCCTGCCCATGCTGCTGCCTCAGAAATATTTTAGGACAAATTGTTGTCATCGTCACTTATTGATCACCTACACTCAACATGGTTTACTTCTTCCAGGTTTTCTGTTTTCTGGACGTGAGTAAACGAATAGTATAATCACTTGGATAGATTCTCCTTCTTTGAATCCATATTGGTTTTTGGAGATGAGTTTATGTTTGTCAAGCTATGTTACAATTTTTGGACCGAAGTTCCTTTACGCGGCATGCGGTAGGTGTTGACTGGTAGCCACGTGAGAAAAAAGCGTTATGCCCCCTCCATGCGACTTTTTTTCTGTCTCTTTCTATTATACAGTGCTCGTCTAGAGTCCGTTCACCCCCACTAATTTTTGAACCACCTGGTATATCGCAACAAAATTTGTAGGGCTCGAATAGAAGATGAATATCAGTGTTCATTTCGTGAATATCTACTCCTTATAAAACGAATCTTGTGAGAGTTAAAAGTGATAGTAAAAGGTGTAATTAGTATCAAAATGATGCTGAAGAAATCTACTATCTAATTATTATTGTTAAACAAGAAAGAACACTCTACAAAAGACCAAGAAGTTGAATCATAAAGTGCAGTTTTTGATGTAAATATTCCTTTCTACAACAAAAACAAATCAGGTGCAAAAAGGAAACAAATAAAAAGCTGTATAGCTGATAAAGGTAATACCGTCCAGTGGCGTGCTGCTTGAAGTATCTTCTCTCTGAGGAAAATGGGTAAAGTGCTATGTATTAAGTGTGAAAGGAATTTAGAAGGGGAAGACATTGTTGTATGCGACTGCTGCAATGATATAGTACATTCAACATGTACTGAACTTACAAGTACCGAACTCAGAGCTATTTTCCTTAAAACAGGTCGATGCATTACATATTTCTGTGATCAATGTAGGAATAATATCAAGCAAATGCCTAAAATCATAAAACAGCTAAGTGATATAATGGAGATCAATAGAATACTTCAAGAGGAAAATGTAAATTTGCGGAAAAAAATTGATGACATGAGTACATCCAACTCCCATGCTGATATGGAATCTAATTTGTATGGAAGTGAAGATCTAATATCAGAAATTATAGACAGACAATCGCGAGCAGCCAATATTATCATTTATAATGTGAATGAACCTCAGGGAAACATCCAAACTGAAAGATCAGCACAAGAAAGAGAAACCATAAATAATATATTGCAGGACTTCAACGTCAATAAGGAAGAAATTAAACATTTTAGATTGGGAAAACCAACAACTAACAGAAATCGACCCATCAAGGTTATTTTTAAATCACAGGATGATGCCAGACATATACTGAAGAATAAACAATTAATAAAAGTGCCAAGTGTGAAAATATCTAATGACCAAACTCCAAAACAAAGGGACTATTTCCGTAAAGTGAAATCAGAATTGGATGAAATGATTGCAGCAGGGGATAACAATAGTATCATCAAATATATAAACGGAAAACCCACAATTGTGAGAAATAAAAATCTTAGTCAAGTAAGAAAAAACCAATAAATAACCCTGATATACAGTTGAACAGTGATATCATATACCTCAATGCACAAAGTCTACTGAAACATAAAGCTGAAATACAAGAAAGTATTGTTTGTTATGATCCAAAAGTAATCTTATTGAGTGAAACCAGAACAACTGAGGATATTGAGGATGTTGAACTGAAAATTGACAATTACACTTGTATCCGTTGTGATTCAAAAAATAGACATACTGGTGGCATTGTCAAAAAAATTCGAATTTTCTATTTTTGAGAAATTCATACTGGAATCGAACTACTGGTGTAAAATTGTTAAAATTAACTTTAAATCTTCAATATGGTTGATTGGATGTTTATATCATTCACCTTCTAGTTCTCATGCAACATTTTTGGAAGATTTTGAGGATATTTGTGACAGGCTTATATCATCTAACAATCGTTTTACTCTGGTAGGTGATTTCAATTTAAACTTGCTAGATGAAAGTTTTTATACTAAAAAAATCAAGAGTATTTTTACAACTTATGGTATAAATCAAACCTTAACTGAACGTACTAGGAAGATATTAGATACACAATCATTAATTGACTTGGTTTTGACTAATAACGATAATATAATTTCAAATGTTCATTTAACCCCAAAAATTACTGACCACTCAATTATTTCAGTCAATTTCCTCGTTGCTCAATCTAATAAAAAAAGCTCAATAAGAAAATACAGAAATCTTTGTGATAATAATTTGAGTATAATTAAGAATGAGCTCATTTCATGTAATTGGTCTTTAAACTCTGTAGATGCAAATTTACTCTATGAAGAACTTCACGAAAAATGTTCGAATATTATCAATATTATTTCTCCTATACAAAATGAGCGAGTACAAAACAATATTCCTTGGTTTGACAATGAAGTTTTCATGAAAATTAAGAAACGGGATGAAGCATACAAAATATTTGTTAATACGGTGGGAGATGAAAATCTAAAAACAACCAGATGGGAAAATTTTAAAAAATTGAGAAATGATGTGGTTAACTCATTGAAAATAAAGAAAGCTCAGTATTATTATAACAAAATAGACATATACAAGAATAATTCTCATTTAATGTGGAAAACCTTAAAAACCCTTGTTAATAGTAATGATCGTACATTTCCAAACCTAATCCAATTTGAAGAGGAAGGGGTAGTAAGTATTAAAAAGGTTGAGCATGACATAGCTGAAACTTTCAACCAATACTTTGTAAACAGCATCCAACATATAGTCCAGGGTATTGAGAATTCTGAACCATGGTTCAATTTGGATAACAATTTATATTTGCCCTTTAGCACTTTTAGACTGATTACTTTAAGCGACTTGAAGGATATAATTGGTCATTAGATAATAAATGTAATATCCATGAAACCTTGAATTCTAAAATGTTAAAACAAGTTTTTGAAACAGCTGGTCATGCAATTCTCAATTTAATCAATACATCGCTTCAGAATGGTCAATTGCCAGAATTTTTAAAAATAAGTACTATCATACCTATACCTAAAGTTACAAACACTATAAAAGCAAGTGAATTTAGACCTATAAATACCTTACCGCCAATAGAGAAGGTTCTAGAAATAGCAGTATACAATCAATTACTAGAGTTTATTGACGAAAATCAAATTATGTTTAGCAATCAATCTGGTTTTAGAAAGAAACATTCTTGTGAAACATCGCTACATTATCACTAACTAAATTTACTAATGAAACAGATGAAGGTAAATATGTCGTAGCTGTTTTTAGATTTAAAAGGGCATTTGAAACGATTGATAGAAGTATACGCTTCGGAAGCTGAGAAGGTATGGGATTGAGGGAGGGTTTATGAATGGTTAAGTAATTATTTATCAAATAGGAAACAGAGAGTACGTGTCAATGATTATTTCTCATCAGATACAATGAATCATACAGGAGTACCACAAGGTAGTGTACTTGGCCCCCTCTTATTCATTTTATATCTGAATGATATTCCAATTATTTACAGATTGTGAGTTCATAAACTTATTTGCAGATGATACATTATTGGCATGTACTGGAGTAAATTTAGAAGAAACTGTCCTCAGAATGAATACAGTGTTAGAAATGGTCAAAAAATACCTGAAGATCAATAAAATGAAACTTAACGTTGGAAAACTAAAGCAATGATAATTACTACTAAATTTAAATATAATCAAATAAATACAAACAACATAAATATAAAATGGAAAATGAACGTATAGAAATAGTAACATCAGTGAAGTATTTGGGGTTTCAACTTGATAATTGTTTAACTTTTGACGACCACTTTAAATATATTGAAAGAAAGATTGCAAAAAAATTATATTTTTTCTCGAGAATCGCCTGTAACTTATCAACAGATACAAAAATTTTGGTATTTAAATCAATAATCCAACCCCATTTTGATTACTGTGCATCTATTTTATTCTCTTTTAATTTGAACAAAGTGCAACAAATGCAAAAACTACAAAATCGGGGAATGAGAATAATTTTAAAGTGTAACAGGTATACACCAATTTCTACCATGTTATCTGCTCTACAGTGGCTCTCAGTATCCCAAAGATTACTCTATTGTTCTATGGTGTTCATCTATAAAATATTAAATAAAATGACCCCACCTTACTTGTTATCATTAATAACTTTCAATAAAGACATTCATCACCATTCAACCAGACACAACAGTCACATTCATATAAATAGAACTAATGCACGAAGTAGTATGTGCAGTTTATTCTTCAAAGGTGTTGTCCTATTCAATAATTTGCCTGACTCAATTAAATCTACTCCATCATTGAATGTTTTTAAGAATGAACTTTTGAAACATATCCAGGAACGATATTGAATATTTCTTTTGTCCAGTTTAAACACTTTATGTATATAGATATTGATATTTGTATTATTAGTATAAATTTAGTTTATTGTACTATATGTAAGTTAGCTAACCTGTATATTAGGTAATCCTATTTCAAATAAATTCTATTCTATTCTATGAAAACCTACTTTTTCATGGGAAAATCACAGCTAAAAGTTTCAAAATGGCGGCTGAGCGCCATCTTAAATAATTTTTTAAATAGAACACACCGTATGTTATTACATTTTCGAAATGTGCTCATAATTTTCAACAGTTTTCTCCAATACACTTTACTCCTGAATTCAATTGTTTTCGAAATATTAAAGTTTGAAAAGTGACATTTTGGTCATTTCAAAGCAAACCAAAAACACTAATGTTGCTTTCAATTGTCGCGGTAACATCTTGTTTACTGTCAAACGGAACTGCAAACTGTCAAATAGTCCGTTGAGCGCCTACATCCTTTTATGAAAAGTGTGATCATGGCTCGTAGTTTAGACGATAAATTTGAAGCAGTTTTGATATTTGGAGAAGCTGGAAGAAATTATCATCTAGCTGTCCGTATGTTTGATGATAGATTTCCCGAGAATCCTATTTGGTGGTCATATTTGCGCAAACTTTTAAATAAGCTCCAAGCAACTGGTACGCTGAAAGATGCTCCAAGATTGGAAATTGTTGCTGAAATAGTGATCAATCCGACTCAGTCGACGTCTGCAGTTGCTGAATCCTGTGGAGTAAGTTCAAAAGGTGTCCAAAGAGTCCTAAAAAAAGAAAAGTTTCATCCCTATAAAATGAAAATCCTGCATGCTCTCACGGAGGATGATCCGGACCGGAGGGTTGAATTCTGTGAGTGGTTAACAAGAACAATTGAAGGAGAACGGGGCTTCCTAAAACGTGTATGTTTCGCAGACGAATGCACGTTTTTTTTAATGGAAAAGTCAACAAGCAGAATGTACGAAACAATTTCTCATGAACTACTAACTATTAAGTATTTATTATTTTTGTGTTTTTTTTAAGAAATTATTTCTTTTTCATCTTTGAAATATATTACTAGTCGATTTGTTGAAAATATAAACAGGATGTTCATAAAATCAGATGTGGAATCATCTGCGACTGAAAGATAAACCTTAGTCACTATCTTCCGGTCTTCCTGATGATCGTGGAAGCGTGAAATAGATTTTCGTCGACAAAAATGTATTGAAGACCTAGTGAATGCGATGTCTCTCCTGCGTCAATGTTACGAATGATTTCTGGTGAGTACACTCTTTTGGAAAACATTCTTCTTTGCCTCATTCATCTCTATGAGTTCTTAATTGAGACTGGAATGGAAAATCAAATAATTATCTGAATGAAAATGCAAATTTTCAATTTCAGATTTTTCTTTGGTTGGGCCTTTTCAGAATATCTATCAGATGTAGTTGAATGTCCAGCGTGGCTTTAGCCGGGGAAGTAGTTGTTTTCTGTTAGACATTCACAAAAAATAACTTCTTTTTAATCGTGGATTTTTCAATTCACAGAAAAATCTTTCTATCAATATTCAATTGAGAATGTTTCCTTTTTCAATATTACTGGTCCTTCCTAACATAAAATATATATATATATATATATATATATATATATATATATTTTTCTTTTCTATTTCTGATGTTCTTAAGGATCTTTGTGCAGATCTGCTGTTTTTATTATAACTCTGTACTACTGACTTGCTATTAATGTACTTTATATACCGTAGTTGATAAACATATATCTATCTATCTATATTAATGTTCACTAATAACCGAAATGGTTGATGCGATTTCTCGCAATAAAAAAAAGGCACGAAAAAAAAAAAAAAAAAATGCTGGAAAAAACGATCCAGCGAAGCAATATTGGAAAATGAACCATAATTTATTTTTCAAGAACTGAAAGCAGTTGACACAGGTCTTGTTCCAAATTCGGTTGGCAAACTTTATTGAGTTGGGGTCGGTATTTCAAGAAAGGTTTTCGGTAAACACAACATAGGAATGTTCCTCCAACCTATTCATAATATTGAACTTCTCAATCCTAAGCCGCATCAGAAACAAACCACAAATTTACATCGAGTGCACTCCCGAAGAATACATTGACTGGCACAACAAACAGTTATATGGCGATATAATCGTGACGTTAGGCACTAAATACAAATGAAGAAGCAGCATAAGAAGACGAAGAAATGTGTGAGAAGAACGGTCGCGGCAGACGGCAAGGTGCATGCTGGATTACCATCATCGGTTATTAATATGAGTGAGGGAACGTCCAGTATACGGTACTCGAGGTGCCGAAGAGGTGATAGCATCTAACCGACGTCGGGGGTCCTCAACGTCAAGGCTGGACGTACAGGAACTCGACCGTCTGCGCAACATTGTCAAAGCTGGTGGGTAACGCGGATAGCCATGGAAGAAAAAACGACATGCCACTTTCATTTTGGAAATTTGCGCATGACAAATTCAACGATACATCACCTGAAGATGGCAAATTTGGTTTTGTCGAAACGTCATGAAATCGAACATTTTCAGACTAATATAGTCCAATCAATGGAGGTATTGTATGTATGTGTGCATATTAGTGTATTTGTGTATATCAATGTGTGTATCCATCATGTATATTTCATAACTCTTCTTTATTAGTACTGAAAATTACCCATGTACTGAAAATTACACGGATTGTGACTTACGCTCTAAAATATGTAAAATCTCAATATATTACCTGGATGTGGCAAACCCACAATTGTCTACCATTTTAACCACTGAAAAAAAATTAAAAATTTTATCCATTTTAATGTAATAAAAAAAATACTATGGAAATCACATACACAAGTAGTTATTACTACTTCTGTGACCCACCTGTTTATTCACAAGCACACTTGTATACGTATACAGTGCTTCTCAAAAGTCCTCTCCCGCCCCCTCTTATTTTTGGAACGATTATACATAAACAATTGAAATTTGGAAACTGAATATTAAAGGTTGTGAACTTCCCTACTAGTGATGATAGATGACGAAATCGTCAAAGATGACGTCACAAGGCCATTGTGACCAATAATTTTAAATGGAACCCTACGGCAAGCGACACCTCTTTTAAAAGGTATCGAAAAAACCCATTCAATGATACTAATTTTGTTTGTGTTTATGGCAGTTTTGGCAACTCGCTTTTAAAAAACGCAAAGCTGTGATGAATTAAATCAGTTGATACTAAAATTACAAATTCAAGCTCCGCCTCTGGATAGTTGTCAAATGAGCTGACGTTTTTGTTAGTCTTGCTAATTCGACGTTCTTGTTGTTGTCCAAGTTTTTGTACATTTGATAATTTGTGTATTGTTGATCGAACGTTTAACTGTTTTGGCAGCTTTTGGTACTTTTAATATTTTTGTACATTTTAATAATTTGTTAAACTGTTGTGAGCCGAACGTTTAAGTGCTTCAAGAAGCGAAATGGTACGTGCTTTAGGTGATAAAGTAGCAGCGATCCTAATTCTTGGTAAAACTGGACAAAATATTCATGCAGCAGAACGCATTTTTAATGAGAGGTTTCCCGATCGCCCCGTTTCGAGGACTTATTTAAGGGAGCTTCTTCGTAAGTTTGAAACAACGGGTAGTATTAATGATGCGAAACGATCTGGCAGACCACAAATTTCTGATGAGAAAAAAATTTATATACTGGCAGAAGTAATAGTTAATCCTACTTCTTCAACAACTCACGTTGCATCTACCTGTGAAGTCAGTCGAAGTACAGTACACAGGGTGTTGCAGAAAAACGAATTTCATTCTTACAAATTAAAAATGGTTCATCAACTCTCAGACGACGACACAGACCGAAGACTAGAATTTTGTGAAAATATGGAAATTAAAATTAACCAACAGCCAGGCTATGTCAAAACAATTTGTTTTAGTGACGAAAGTACTTCCTATCTAAATGGAAATGTAAATACACAGAATGTGAGGTATTGGAGTGACGCAAATCCTCACCTGTTTCGTGAAACACATACCCAATTTCCCCAGAAGGTGAATGTTTGGGCAGGTATCCTGGGAAACCCCATCGTTGGGCCACTTTTTTTAAATGCTAATTTAACTGGTGAGGTTTATCTGGAGCTGTTGCAAAACGCAATAGAACCGTTAATCCTTGAAATTTTGGAAGATAATCCACATGAATTCGGCAATTTGGAAATAACATTTCAACAGGATGGTGCTTCTCCACACTATTACGGTGCAGTAAGACGGTATTTGGATGAGGAGTATCGTGGTAGATGGATTGGACGACGAGGTTCAACGGAATGGCCAGCTCGATCACCGGACCTCACACCTTTGGATTTTTTTCTGTGGGGGTACCTTAAATCGAAGGTTTACGCCACTGAACCTGACAATATTGACGTTTTAAAACAACGTATTGTTGCAGAATGTGAGGCTGTTTCTGCAGACACATTTGCAAAAGTACGAGAAGTTAAAAAATATGATATTTCACTGTTAGGAAGTAAATGGAGGTCACTTCGAGCAATTTCTTTGAGTAGATACTGATTCTTAAATCTGTAATTAATATCATACTGAATGGAATTTAAATTTTAATGTTTACTAATGAGCCATTAAAACTGCCATAATTACAAACAAAATTAGTGTCATTGAATAGGTTTTTTCGATACCTTTTAAAAGAGGTGGTTGGTCATTCCAAGAATAAAACACCAACAAAATATGAGCTGATGTTGAGAAATAGTTATTTCCATTAAAGCCAACTTTATTATTACTTTTTTCTTTGTAGTATTTTGTGAACAAGTTTTTTCTGATCCACCGTTTTTTTTTCAGTTGCAGATTTGGAGTTCTTTGCTTTTATCAGTAATTTATTCAATTCGATGATCGAAATACGACTTAAACAGTGACACACCTCATTTCATAAACAATCTGTACATCTCCAGCGAAATCATTAAGTATATGAATCACCCAATCAAGATTCGCAATGGACAGTTGTACAAGAAGGACTTTGGTGGTGGATCCGAGCGGATAATTCCCGGAAACAGCGTATTTCCGTAATCACATAATGTAGTTATAACATAATCCTTTGAACAGAGCAATTTGTGTGTGGGTGGCAGTTTGCGTAAACTAATCGGATCATCCAATGCATACAACTCTCGTTATCATTGTGCGCATTGTTATTGTTACCAGACAATACCGACTAGTTTGGTTGCTTTTATCTCTCAGAATATATGTGGAATCGTTAAAATAGGACGGTGTACATAGAGATCTCACGATAGAGGATGAATAATTGGTATTGATTGTGATCTCGGTCTCGAAGGTCACTTGGCTCGAGTTATTTTAAATCACATATTGAGTTATGATGATCTAAATACTGTTATGATACAAATATAATACATTTCAAACTCTCCCCCTTCAACTCTAATGTGTTCTAACACTAACGATTTGTTAGAGCTTACATCTGGAACTTTCGGATCCTGGTACACTTCATCCAATATTTTAAAATTGGTAATAAAATGAGCTCTGCTGCAAACGTTCCGTATGAGGTTCCGCAGGGATCAGTTCTTGGACCAATACTCTTCAATACATGTATACATGATTTTCTAAAGATTAATAGTGTAGGTGATGACACAAATATACTTTATACCGCAAGTAGTTGAGATGCCCACAAAGTAAAATGTGAAAGAGATTTCACTAAAATAATGAACTGACTCAATAAGCGCTTATTAACATTCAATTTCCATGAAACAATTTTTTTACCCTTCACTTCCTGTTCAAAACATCAACCGAATTATGAAAGTCTTACCGTTTCAAATAAAAACAAACCCACCTCAATATATACAAAACCATTTTGCAAATATCTATGTATTTATCCAGACCGACATCTGAAATGGTACCCACAAATGAATCATATCGTGAAGAAGCTGCGCTTTATAAACTCTATATAAATTCAAAAATCTGTCTCAAATAGTTACATATGGAAATACTATACTTTGCCCTTGCTGAAACACATATCAGATATGGATTAATAGCATGGGGAGCTGACACAAATATATCACATCGCAATTTGACCCATTTTCCGGCACCACAGACACGGACACTATACAGTGCTCGTCTAAAGTCCGTTCCCCCCCTACTAATTTTTGAACCACTTGGTATATCGCAACGAAATTTGGAGGGCTCAAATAGGGGATTAAAAACCCATTTTTTCATGACAAAATCACAGCTAAAAGTTTTGAAATGGCGGCTGAGCGCCATCTTCAATAGTTTTTTCAAATGGAACACCCCGTATATCATTCCATTTTCGAAATCTGCTCATAATTCTCAACAGTTTTCTCCAATAAACTTTACTCCTAAATTCAATTGTTTTCGAAATATTAACGTTTGAAAAGTGATATTTTGGTCATTTCAAACCCAACCAAAAACACTGAAGTTGCTTTTAATCAAGTTTGCATTGGAAAGAATCGTTGTAGCGGTAACATCTTGTTTACTGTCGAACTGAACTGCTAACTGTCAAATAGTCCGTTGAGCGCCTAAATCCTTTTATGAAAAGTGTGATCATGGCTCGTAGTTTAGACGATAAATTTGAAGCGGTTTTAATATTTGGAGAAGCTGGAAGAAATTATCATCTAACAGTCCGTATGTTTAATGATAGATTTCCCGAGAATACTATTTCGAGGTCATACTTGCACAAACTGTCAAATAACTTCCAAGCAACTGGTACGCTGGAATATCCTCCAAGATCAGGAAGACCGCTTCTTTCAGAAGAAAAAAAGGTAGAATTGTTGCTGAAATGGCAATCAATCCGACTCAGTCGACGTCTGCAGTTGCTGAATCCTGTGGAGTGAGTTCAAAAAGTCCAAAGAGTCCTAAAAAAAAAAGTTTTCTCCATGAGAGCATGATCCAGACCGGAGAGATAAATTTTGTGAGTGTTTAACAAGAACAATTGAAGGAGAACGGGACTTCCTGAAACGTGTATGTTTCGCAGACGAATGCACGTTTTTTCTCAATGGAAAAGACAACAAACAGAATGTACGATGCTGGAGCAATACCAATCAGCATATTATTAGAGAAGGACATACCCAGTTTCCTAAAAAGGTGAATGTTTTGGCGGGGATTTTGGGCAATCGCGTTGTTGGACCGATTTTCGTCAGAGGCAATCTTATGAGAGTTCTTTACAGAAATCTTTTAGAAACTGAAATTGAACCTCGAAAAAGACAAATTGTAATAAACAATCAGGAATAGTTTGAAAATCGTGAAATCATATTTCAGCAGGATGGGGCACCTCCCATTTCGATCGCATGGCAGATTACATAAAATTTGAAATCTTCTCCAATATTTGATTGTAGAGTTTTCCAGAATCAATAATTACAATTTGAAATCTGCCTTTCCGACTGGCATATTTTGATTTGATGCTGAAAAATTTATAAATACTTCTAAAACCCAATCCATACCTTAACGTGAGTTAATAGAAAAACATGCAAATTTGGTGAATCTGACAAAAATATGATATAAAATTTACATGGATACGCTTGCAAAAAAAAATTTAAGGTCATAATATTTTGGGCCAGCTGCACTCTCACATCACAAATAATCTCACCGACAGCGTCATGTTATGAAAATAACTAAACATTAAAAAATATGAGATTCATTCTTCCTCACTTTCATCATAACATCACAAGATGATACACTCGCACATAATTACAGCTACAATATATATTCTTCAACAATATTTCTTTTCATTCATCACCATCACCTATAATTGAATCATTATGAATAACGATGCCTGTCCCCCAAAATATCCATTTTCACAATTCATTAAGTCTCTCAACCCGCCACACCTCCATATAGTCGTCAAAGCCTAATGAAGCTAAAAGGTGCAAAGTTCGGCAGAAGGCATAACCCAAAGTCATAACTCATTCTTTCAAGACTATCCAGACGCACTCCACCATTAAGGTTATGCTCTGCACCTGACAAGACACATCCATCGGGCTTTATACGGCGACTACGTGAGAAATAACCCTCTCATATTTTCCTCAGATTCCCCCGAGTAATATTCACATCTTCTCTACTGCCAGGAATACGCTTTATGTCTTTCTTTAGCAGTTTGTTATCGATGGTTATTACTTGTCGATGCTGAACTCTCGCTGTCGATAAATACGGGGATGTTAGCGAAAATGGTGCGAAATGACATTCTAATAAATGGAAACGCAGGGTGGGGTATATTTTATTTCTGATTATTACGGAATCCATTCGGGCCTTTTTAGATCTGAAGCATGTTACACCTACCACTGGGAGAATTAAGGAGGATGATTCAATAGTGCCAGGGCCGTCCATTGAAATGTTACATGAGCTTTGCATTTTTTAGAGGACGCAATGTTATTTTTGGGACATGTGTGAGGGGTCAATAGAAGCTCAAGTTTGTGGGGTCGCCACCCTTGTCCCCCGGCCGCCATCTTGGAAAAAGGGGTGGAATCATAATTTGTAGCAAATTGTTTTGCCTACAAATATGTTTATATAACTTTTTGCCTTTAATTGAGAATTAAAGAAGTTATAAGCCAAAAAGTGAGAAAATTTCTGTAAAAATTTTCTTTTTTGCTCTATAACTTTTTTTTTATACATTTTACAAAAAAATTACCTCAGACCAATCTTGTAGATGATTTTTCGGGGAAATGTTTCCCCATATTTTTTTTTAATTTCATTCATTTAAAACGCTGTTACAGCGCTCCAAAGTTGACCGGGTTCGTCAATGCTCATGAGAATCCGGTCGAAACGAAATGTTTAACTTATTTTTTTATTTTTTTTTATTGTAAATATATTCTTACAAAATTTTTGTTAGATTCGAACAACTTTACTTATTCATTCCTAACTCTTTTCCCCGCCACCTATGAGGTAGAGTCTGTAAGCTCGTTTTTTTTAACGTGGTATCCCCAGTAGGCCTACTCCACGGACATCTTGCTTATAAGGTAATCCTCGTCATCTAATATTTTTAATCACTTATTAGCTAGCTACTCTAATCGACTTTTTTTCGATGGTTCAGGCTGTGGCTCAGAATCAAAATCAACGTCAAATGTGAAAGTGTGAGGAATGACAGGAGTTAAAATTGGAGTCATAGTTGGAAGTTCATCTTCAAATTCATTTTCTTCCATTAACTTTGATATTTCCATAATGTTGCTGCATGTTTCGCCAGAACAATGGAGGCATACTGTAGAGCATTTCAGGCCTGCTTTTCTGCAGCCACACATGCTTTCACAGTTTCCTTTGCATCTGCAGAAAATTAATTTCATGAGATCGGGGGGTACTGGAGGCTTGGAAGCTTGTATTGGCATCCAAATGTTTGCATGCTTCTTCCAGCCCCAATCTTCAGGATTTTGATATCTTCCGAGCCACGACTGGACCTGGTGATATACTCGGAGACTGTGAAAACGAGCAGCATCTTGTGTTGGAGGCAACGATGATAAATTAAATGAATTTTTAGTCACTGTCTTGGCAAATCGTTTGTATCGCAAGCCGTCTAGTGAGTCGTCTTTATTACCGCCGTATAAAGCTATGAAAAAACGTTCGCCAACAAGAGTGAGCAAAGTTGGATCGACTTTCTCACTCAGGAATAGCGCGGTACCACCAGCTAATTCAGGATGTTTCTCCATTATTTTTATACATTTTAATTTCCCCATATTATAGGCTGCTGATGTTGTATCACATCCTGAAAAAGCATGAAGAAACAGCAAATTCTGTGTTATGAGATCTCCATACATAAAACTTGAAGGGCTATATAACTGAGCAGATGTGCGCCCTTTTGAAGGTTTTGAAAAATAAATGTTAGGCTGTCTTGTATGCCGTGAGCAATACAAGAATGTCAATGTCCTCTACCACAATAATAACAGATTCATGAGATCGGGATGCAGTAAGCGCAGCAGAGACGATGATTGAATATGCATCTGATTCAGCTTGGTTGACAGAAAAACCAACCTCTGAAAGAGCAGTTTTGAGAAGATCTATCAAGTTTGATTTGTTTTTTTCATTACCAAGAAATTTTTCTTGAGATATTGTTAGTACGGTATTCTTATCAAACTTAATTTCAGTAAAAAAAACGCGCTCACAGACTCTACCTCATAGGTGGCGAGAAAAGAATTAGGATTGAATAAGTAAAGTTGTTCGAATTTAACAAAAATTTTGTGAGAATATATTTACAATAAAAAAAAATCAAAAATAAGTTAAACATTTCGTTTCGACCGGATTCTCATGAGCATTGACGGATCTGGTCAACTTTGGAGCGCTGTAACAGCGTTTTAAATGAATGAAATTAGAAAAAAATTTTTGGAAATTTTTTTCTCAAAATATCATCTACAAGATTAGTCTGAAGTATTTTTTTTGTAAAATGTATAAAAAAAAGTTATAGAGCAAAAAAGAAAATTTTTACAGAAATTTTCTCACTTTTTTGCTTATAACTTCTTTTATTTTCAATTTAGGGCAGAAAATTGTAGGAACATATTTGTAGACAAAACAATTTGCTACAAATTATAATTCCACAAATTTTTTTGTAAAACGCATAGTTTCCGAGATATCGCGAAAAAAGTGTTCTCACCCCTTTTTCCAAGATGGCGGCCGGGGGACAAGGATGGGGACAGCACAAATTCGAGGTTAAGCTTCTATTGACCCCCCACACATGTCCCAAAAATGAAATTGCGTCCTCTAAAAAATGCAATATTCGGTCCTTAAATTGTAACATTTCAATGGACTTTATGTCTTTCTTTAGCAGTTTGTTATCGATGGTTATTACTTGTCGATGCTGAACTCTGGCTGTCGATAAATACGGGGATGTTAGCGGAAATGGTGCGAAATGACATTCTAATAAATGGAAACGCAGGGCGGGGTGATTGCGTATATTTTATTTCTGATTATTACGGAATCCATTCGGGCCTTTTTATATCTCGGCAGAGTTATACAGAAGTGTCAGAACTCAATTTCTTACCATTACCCAAACAACAACATAGAATTCATACAAAATTAAAAAATTATATGAACAAAAACAAACTTTAAAGTAAACAAAAAACAACACTTACTTTCCTAGATTCTTTTTCAAACTGATTATTAATAATATACGTATTTGAGTTATTAATTAATGGTTATGGATAAAATACTCAAATCATTTAATTTGCTCTGTCCCAAAGAAGAAGCTCCCCAAAACGGAATAAAGAATAAAGAAAATCCGTAAAATGCTACTTTTACGGACTTGCCCGTAAAGTGTCGTCATGGCAACACTTTATGATCTGAATTTCATTCATTCATAAAACATAATTGTCGTGAACAGAAATATACTCACTAACAAAACAGAGGTACATAACATCATAAAAAAACTCAAAAATCATAAATGCCCAGGAATCGATGGAATAACTTCAGAAAACATAAAACTTATCGGTGAATTCATTGAAAAGCCCTTAACGTATTGGGAATTCAAAATAACGGATACCCTCTCTGGTGTCGATTTTTGAAACTATACATACGTACATTGTTTATTTTTCCAAATATTAATGTTCATATGATTTCAGCCATTCTATACCTAAAACTTGTTGAATCTCTTGTAATTGTTGTTATTTAATGAAATTTCTTGTTTACCTGGTGAATGTTCTGTTGACTATTGTACGTCCTCGAGTGAAAAATGAGTGATTCAAGTTCAAACCACTATTGTAGTGTACCTAAATGTGACTCTTGGCAAAACGATATCATTGTATTGGAATAAGTTTTCATCATTTTCCATGGGAAAATGAACGTAACGTTCTGGTGCTGACTAATCTAGGATTGAGCGAGTCTATAGACAGACGATGGGCTCTTGAAGAAGAATACATTCCCTTTCCAAAATCCTCCTGTATCGTCTGTGGCCAAGAAAAAAAGTGAAAGAGGTCCTTCAAAGAGAGTTGAGAGGAAAGAAAAGAGAGTTGAGAAGAGAAAAAAAGAGTTTCTTGACATGTTTTTTGGGTAACCTTCCACAGTCTGAAAATGAAAATATAATCAGGAAAATGTATACAAGTGTAGAAAGGGCAAACTAATTAGTTCACCCGATGAGTTATTGCGTCCACCAAATTATATTTCCTATAGAAAAATGATTCAACTAGTCATTAACTTGTCGTTTTCTGAATTTGCCTATCAATTTTTTTTTTATTTTAAAGATACCCCTAGGTATATAGTTTTTGATTGACGTTATAATTTCATTTTCAGACTGTGGAAGGTTACCCAAAAACATGTCAAGAAACGTTGTTCCTCCAGAAAAAACCACATTCATTCAATACTTAGAAAACAAGAGATATTACTCAACATACCGAAAATTATTCATACAGTATGGAAAAAGAGTGACTATATATGTATATCCAGATGATAAGGACACATTGTTTACTTTTCGAAACATTAATATTTATATGATTTTAGCCAGTGTACACTTGAAACTTGTCTTGTGATTGACGACATTCAATGAAATTCTGGGTTACCGGGTGAATATTCTGTTGACTATTGTATGTCCTCGAGTGAAAAAATGAGTGATTCTAGTTCAAATCATTATTGTTGTGTACCTCGATGTGACTCTTGGGCAAAACGATCCCGATGTACTGGAATAAGTTTTTATCATTTTCCGTGAGAAAATGAATGTAACATACTGGTGCAGACTAATCTAGGATTGAGTGAGTCTATAGGCAGACGACGGGCTCTTGAGATCTTGAAGAAGAATACAGTTCCTTCCCAAAATGTTGAATTGTGTATGACCAAGACAAAAAGTGAAAAACAGAACCTCCAAAGAAGATAAAAAAGAGATATTATCCAACATACCGAAGATTATTCATACAGTATGGAAAAAAGTTACTATTTATGTATATCTAGGTGATAAGGACACATTTTCACACCATCTTGTTTTTTTTTAGATGAAACAAAAAAACAATTTTTGTTAGTTTTATTTTCAATTCGAACATTCGGAAATAAAAATGGGTAACATTTCTTCAAAATAATTCATAACAATAATCCTCGATGTCTTCACTAAGCTGTCCAGAAACTTCGAAAAATATTTTTTCTGCAAGCAATTCAGAACTTCTTTGTCTCCTTCAAAGTGAGTTTTCGCAAATGATATTGTCTTAAGATTTAAATACACCACTCCACTAGAGTCTTGAAATGATTAACACTACACAAAAAAAACTGGAAAATAATACCAAATGGAAATATTTTAAGAAAAACTCCAAACACAAGTAAATAACCTCCGAGAAAACAGACAAACAATGTATGTATGTCTGGTTTGAATTTTCGCCACTCTGGCGCTGGCATCTAATTTTGAATTCCCAATCTAATCAACAAAATATTCGAGAGAGGCGAATATCCAGAAAACCTCGAGACAGCAATAATAAAACTATTATTCAAAAAAAGGTCTAGTCGCAGAAGTTGTTGAGAAAGTTATCAAAAAACGCCTCATGGAATTTCTCGAAAAAAACAACATACTTTCACCTGAACAATTTGGTTTCAGACCCCAAAAATCAACTGAAGAAGCAATTGTGTACTCAACAAATAATATCTATCGATCACAGGATGAAGGAATATGTGCAATAGGTGTCTTTCTAGACCTAGCTAAGGCGTTCGATACGTTAACCACGAGAAACTGATGGGCGTGATGGAGGACTTAGGTACGCGAGGAATAGTCTACAAATTGTTCAAATCCTATCTTAACGATAGGACACAGTATGTAAAAATCGAAAATGTGATAAGCGAATCTTGCAAAGTAATAACTGGTGTACCCCAAGGAACGGTTCTGGGACAGTGCTCTTTTAATGTACATTAACAGAATACTTTCCCTGGTAGTGGATGCGAATATATCATAATTTGCAGATGATACAGTAATCCTGTTCACCGACGTTGTCAAGAACAAGGCGAAACAAAATCTGGAAAAAATACAAAACTGGTTCAGCGGTATGGAACTCACACTGAATTTAGAGAAAACAAAATGCATTATGTCATGTCAGAAGGTCATCCATTTGTCGGTAATAGATTCGAATCGAATTTCAACATTTCTCGAATTCAAAGTTAACTTTTACATAAAATCATTAGTTGTTTTTCGAAGTTAATGAATATAGGATTGAACACAAGTATGTATTGCATATACAGTTTGCGTCAAAATTATGGAACAAATTCGATATTTCGCAACCATGTACTTTTGACAAAAATCCTAAAATAGGTCGATTTTTATTTAAAAATTTTTTTTATGTATACCTATTCTGGTTTTGACATGGTGACGTAATCGGTAATTTTCTTAAATTGGAATAGATGTCTTGTGAAACCTCATCTGAAAGGCCTTTCAATACTGCATTCAATGATAATAATTAATTAGATATTTTTTCACAGGGTGAACAAAAATTAATATTTTATTTCAATAAGAGAATAACTTTATATCCAACAAAATAGAACAGTTAAATAAGATGTTCGAAACGCCATCCACCAGTCTCTTGACAATAAGCAAATCTACGGACAGATTCCTCTTGCACATTGCGAATAACTTTCAGAGTAATCCTGTTAATTTCGATCCTAATTCGATTCTTCAACTCTTGTAGATTTTGCGGCCTATCTACATAGACCTTCGATTTCAAATAACCCCATAAGAAAAAATCCAGGGGCGTAAGATCTGGAGATCTTGGGGGCCACTCTATCGGTCCGCGTCTACCAATCCACCTCCTAGGAAAACAGTTATTCAAAAACTCGCGAACATCACGTGCATAGTACGGGGGTGCACCATCTTGTTGCAACCAAATACTTTCATTTGGTTAGTTAGGATTGTTGGCGTTTGGAAAAATATATTTTTATTATTATTATATTATGATTATGAAATTCTTGTATTGACATCGGTCCTTGATATGTGTGACAAATTTCAGATTATTCGGAAGATTGGAAGTGGGTGAATATTTACTTCCAAGATTTTATTACATTGTGAGTTATTCAGTTACAAGTAAAGATAATAAAAGCGTGTTAAAAAATGCAAAATTTCACTTTTTTGAGCCAAGGCTCTAATCCCTTACACTGCCCTGGCAGACTAGTGAGTCAGTGTTCTACTACACCAATGGATCCTTTCCAAATATTAATGGTTAGCTATTTCCCAGTCTGAAATGGAAACAAAAGACAATCACAAATTAATACCATAATAGGCAAGTTAGTGTCAAATAAATGTCAGTTGAAATATCAACAAATATTCTTCACAAATTCTAAGTGGAAAGGTTCTAAAAGTAAACTATGGCTACTTTAAGTGAAACCCAACGCATAGAAATTTTAATTTTTATTGGATGCGGAGATAGAACCAGAACTCAGCAAGAGGTATGCGACTTGTTCAATGCGAAGTATCCAAATAGACCTATCAGTCGTTCAACAGTCAGTAAGATTGAGAAAAAATTTGGAGAAACTGGTCATGTCAAACATATTCCGAATGCTGGACGTCCTAAAATAGAAGAAAACGTGAAACTTGATGTTCTATTGGGTGTAGAGAATAATCCTCACAATACTTCACGACAAATTGCAGCAGACCTTGACATATCCCAAAGTTCTGTATTACGTATTCTAAAAGCAGAAGAGTACCATCCATACAAAGTACAGCTACATCAACAACTCAATGATGATGATCGCGATCGCCGTGTGGAGTTCTGTGAAATAATGCAGGATTTGTGTAACCGCAATCCACGTTCTATAAAACAAATTCTGTTTTCCGATGAGGCTACGTTTTGACTAAATGGTTCAGTAAATCGTCAGAATTGCAGATATTGGAGTAGGGATAATCCTCACTGGATGATGGACGGGCATACTCAATACCCTCAGAAAGTCAATGTGTGGGCAGGGATAATGAACGACAGGATTATTGGCCCGTATTTTTCCGAAGAAAATCTCACAGGGGATCGTTACTTGGAATTTTTAAGAAATAAACTCATACCTAGCCTTGCCGATATTTTTCCAAACGCCAACAATCCTAACTCACCAAATGAAAGTATTTGGTTGCAACAAGATGGTGCACCTCCGCACAATGCACGTGATGTTCGCGAGTTTTTGAATAACTGTTTTCCTAGGAGGTGGATTGGTAGACGCGGACCGATAGAGTGGCCCCCAAGATCTCCAGATCTTACGACCCTGGATTTTTTCTTGTTGGGTTATTTGAAATCGAAGGTCTATGTAGATAGGCCGCAAAATCTACAAGAGTTGGAAAATCGAATTAGGATCGAAATCAACAGAATTACTCCGGAAGTTATTCGCCTACAAATTTCGATCGTAGTATAAGGTTTACATAAAGATAGAAATGCTGTTTGTTTTTCTCAATGAAAAATATGTCTCATGATATGTCAATCTGAATAATGATAATTTCACAATCAATAAATGAATCGTGAAATCTTCCTAGCCGATTGGCTACGCACTTGGATTTTTTTAATACATCCTCATATAGATTTTTCAGGTTGTTATCCTATAAATATCATCTGAGAGAGCTTTCATTGTTCGAATCCATAAACTCGACAGATGCAAGATTCTTAAGTGTCAATTATCAAAGTTTTATATCGGTGCTAGCTGCACAAAAAATGGAAGTGTTACTATTGTTTCCAGTCCTTCACGCAACTCCAATTGGTATGATGAATAGTCCATAAAAAATTGTCGCTTATAAAATAATAATAAATAAGGCGGTGTAAAAGAGATAACGAGAGAGCGGTAAATGTAAAAACACCTGTTGTTTGTTGTTCGTATTGCCGAGAAGAGCATGCCGCGCATTGCAATCGAAGGCGGCTTGTTATGGCCAAAGTTGCCTACAACCCTGATGCTTCTGTCAACCGTTTTAATAGAACTAGATCTACACTCTCGAAGAATTTGTTAACATTCGTGTATCATGACAATCAGACGTCAGGATCGTATATTTTTATTGAAACGATCAGTTGCAGGCGAAGAAGAAAGCAGGACCGCCACCAAAGAAATCGATGGTTCGTTTGACAGCGCAACACCTGAGTTTTTACTTTGTCATACTTTTGACGCGAGCTTTAATAATGGAGGAACACTTTTTAGTGGGCAGTGTGAGGGAATTTACAAACAGCTGTTTATACTGATGCGATCGTGTTCAGCTTCTTTGGTGGCTTTATGAATATGTCATAGTGAAACCCGGGTGTTTTTCGTGTAAATGTTTTTCTTAGCCATTGAGTAGTACCATCGATGATCATAACGTAATTTCTACTACTGTGTCACACAAACTCGTATTTTTCTGTCACCAAAACGTCAAAATTGCTCTTGATGAGCTTTATTGGAGAATAATAGGTACATAAATTTGTTAACATTATTATTACTTGAATCAAAAATATTAGAAATAGTAAGGACTTATAATAATAATAACTAGTTTCTATACAAAAAATTATAAAATATACATAATTGTAAATAAACGCAATGGCACTACGGAAGCAATACTCAAGTATCGCTTGTATATGATATGGCCCTTATCTAAAACTTTGAAAAACAAACTTGAGAGGTGTCAAGGGACACCCGGATGGAACGAAGTTCCTTTCGATTAATTAGTGAAGGAATTGTAATAATTTTTTTTTTTTAAGTCATAATAATATTTTATATATATATATATATATAGCACTCTGTCTGTCTATTCCTTCGTACACGTCATAGATGCGCGGGACTTTGTAAACACAACAGAGTATATATATATATACTCTCTCGACTTCGTAAACATAACAGCGTATAGGTTAGAACACGCACGGCTTGCTAAATACATATGCATTGATATTGTAATATTAAAATATAATTTGCTTTTGAATTTATTAAAGTTATGACGCGTACACTTGCTAAACACACAATCATGGAGAGATTATAACGCGTATGACTTGGTTAGCACAATAGTAAAGAGAGGTTATAATGCGTACTTGCTAAAAATACATAAGCATTTATTATTGTCTGTATAAAATCTCTACTTACCTAACTCCATCAGCAATATCCGGAACTTCTGCAGAAACACTGTCAGGATTCATTATTGTTATTATTTTTTATTATTTATCATGTACAAAAAACCTGTATACACTCAACAAAAATAATCGTCGCGACACCACACTGTTCAATGTGAAATAGAAAGACGAAAATAACTGGTTTGCTTTCTATGAGAGAGAGAGAGAGAGACAGACAGAGAAACACGCGCACGCCGCATGGCTCATAACCATAGCGAAAGTCTCGTTACAACTTTTGGTCTTAATTTATTCCGTCTAGCCCCCGTTCGCAACGCGCGATAAGGAACTACGTTCCAATGACAAACTTAATGGAAAATATATGATATACATGTTATATGTACAAGTTTACATTGTTGTGCACAACCAATAAGGGTTAGACTTTTATTTTCATTCTAAAAATAATATTCTGTCGAACAGGTAAATTATCTTTATCCAAAACCTTTTGTCTAAATTGAGAATTTCCCTTCAAATCAGGAATTTCTGTTGAAGTCAGGTATTTTAGTGAAGTCAGGTAACTGAATATTTAAACTATTCAAATATATTTTGACTTTCATTCCTGAACGCATTTCTTAGCCATTTTTTCGTTTCATGTGATCATTGTGACATAATGAATCATCGTTTAGAGGACATGGTTAAAATGGTGTATGCTTTGGGGGAAAGTGAGGGCAATTGCTTACTGGCATCTAGATTATACGTACAAGAGTTTCCTGAGAGAAGACATCCAGACCAGCGAGCATTTCGAGACCTCAAAACAAGATTTGAGGAAACCGGAGAAGTATTTTACAAAAAGTTAGAACGTGCTTGTCCTGTAACGAATGATGAAAATACTCTTGATATTGCATTGCATATCACCGAGAGTCCCCATGTGAGTACACGTATTTTGAGTAGGGAGTTGGGAATATCTCAAAGTAGTATTTCTCGGATGGTGAGAAAATGCAATTACCATCCATATCATATGCAGTTGATGCAGGAGCTGACTGAAAGATATTTTCCAAAGCGAATGCGCTTTTGCCAATGGGGTGTAGATAAAATCAACCAAGAACCTGTTTTTTTTTAGTATGTTCTATTTTCAAACGAAGCTACGTTTCACAACAATGGCTATGTGAATCGGCATAATATGCACTATTATGCAACTGAAAATCCTCATTTTGTTAGATATGTCAATCACCAACAACGTTGGTCACTGAATGTTTGGGGAGGTATCATTGGACGGTGTGTAATTGGGTCCTTTTTTTTCAACGGTCATCTCAATGGAAGAAAATATCTAAGATTTCTGCGATGTCAGTTATCAAATTTATTAGATGATATTCCATTCGCAATAAGGCAGATAATGTGGCTACAACAAGATGACGCGCCTACACATTACCACACTGATGTGCGGGAATACATTGATAATGAATTCCGTGAAAAATGGATAGGTAGAGGAGGGCCAGTTCAGTGGCTTCCAAGGTCACCGGACCTCACAAAAATTGTTTTTTTTCTATGGGGATACTTTGAATGGGTTGTCTTTCAAACTTTGCACGAAACTACTGAAAATATGATAGCAAGAATTCGTACTGCTTTCAGGGAAATTTCAGAGGACATGCTGGCACATGTGGATACTAATTTCCGAAACAGATTGAGTGTGTGTATTGGTGGAAATGGCAGGCGCATTGAACATTTGCTGCATCAACCATTGTTATTTTCTGTTAGATTCGAATAAACATTATTTTTATGCAAAGTTCAATTCCAAATACGATACCAAAGGAAAACATCGTTAATATTTTCTGTGGAAAAATATCCATCTTTTGGATGTAGAATATCTCGGAAACGAGTTGTTTTAGGTACATGACATGAAGAATTAAAAGTGTAGAGTTATTGGAAAGGAGTTGATTTATATAATAATATACAGGGTGTTCCATTTGAAAAAAGTTTGTGTTGTTGTATCGAACATCCTGTACAATGTATTCCAAATTCTTGGTGTTCTCAATGAACATCATCATATCGACCACCGATTCCCCATTTATCTTTACTAAATATTTCGAAATGTGAAATAGGTAATTTTTCGAAAATAAGTCTACAAAATAGATTTCTTTTGAACAACTCGGCAACGCTGCAACGAAATTGAAACAATCGTTGATCAGCCAATGGAACAGCCGATCGGAATATATGAAAATATACCGGGTGTTTCATTTGAAAAAGAACAACTTTGGTTAGCCACGCATCAATTACGCACCCTGTATGAATGAAGGGTGGTCTTAGATGGTCTTAGATGGTCTATTGGACAAAAAAATATAAGAAATCGAAATAGTGATACATTAAGGAGTAATGAACCACGGGAACCCTGTTGACTCACCCTGTATATTATCATTAAAACAGTGTGTGTGTGTATATTTTTCTATCTACTAGCACTTCCTTCAATAGCCTTTTGTTTCATGTTATCTCCTTTACTGTTACTCATAGCCTCTTTTGCTTGCTTTTATTTTATAATATATAAGAGGGGATTATCATTTTAATTAATATTATATTGTATGTCATGTCTAAACTACATTGAATTAACTCATCAGAAATATGTTCTAGTATTCGTTTTTTTATCACATACAAGCATAGACATATAATAATATGGACTGGTTGTGAGAAAGAGACCATTGATATCAGAACCTGTGATAAAGGACAGAATGAGTTCAGGCAAAACATTGGTTTCGTATATTGTTTATATGTGTTTTCGTGTTGTGTTTTGAAAGTTTTTTATAAATTTATCCAGTGTTTCTTAACTGTTTGACGAGTAATAAACATTCTTAAATAACTATGCCTTCTTCGTGTGCAGCCTACAATTGTGTAGTTAGATACAAAAAAGGGCTGGATGGGAAATTTCTTAGGTGAGTAAGCATGGAGTGTATTAGGTAGTGATTCGTGGATTTTTCAACACATTTTCACAGGTTTCCGAACTTATGAGAAAATTTTAATTTAATTTCTTAGTCACACTGGTAATATTTTACGTGACTTCTCTTGTTTATATAACTTACTTTTATTTTGTGCCTCTATTTATACTGTAGCTGAAGTTTATAGATTTAATATTAGTATCATGGGTGGGTGGTAGGATTTTGTTCGATTCGGGAGTAGAATTTGATGTTTTTTCCCGAGAAATTGCTTGAACTACTATTGGTTAATAATATTTATAAAAGTATTTATTTGATTTCCAAAATTTTCCTTTTTTTCCGAGAACAAACGCAGAAATATATGTTTTTAAATTGAAGAATGTTTTATCAAACGTTTTAAATGTACATGGAATTTTTACTCCGTTGGAGTAACATACTTTTTACTCCGCCGGAGTGAAGATATTATTTTACAGCGTCAGGCTGAAATGAGTCAGACTTTCCTACGGATTGTCCGTCGACCTCCGTCACGCTCGATAGAATAAAATATCATTTTTATTCCCAATAACACGTACTATTCTCCTCAGTATTTCCCAAAAATAATTTTGCCATTTTTTCTACAGACTCGAAATTTTATAGATTACATAAACGTTTTTTATGTAGGCATTATTGATAACAAATTTTGAAATCGCCGGAGTTCCCAATTTAGTTCAATTGCCCTTCTAACTTCATGTTATGGACTATAAATTCAATTATCATTAATTTTTTTCATTCTAGAAACTTTCTGAAAACTTTGGAAGAGATATAAAAAATATTTTTAATCAGATGGGGGCTCAATGGAATTCTTTTGTTTCTGAAAGATATCATGAAAATATGTCGCATAAAGTTCCTCACTTTCCTGAACTTTTTCAAAACTCATTCAAGTAGTCAATATTTCCCTTGAAAAAATAACAAGAAATAGGTTTTTCCAATGTAAGGCCATAGCCAATTGATATCTTTTGCCTTTTATTATTTCTATCCTTCACAACATCTCTCTCTAATATATAGTTCGCCAGGAATTGTGTGTCCATCCATCCGTCCATCCGTCCATCCATCCATCCGTCCATCCGTCTCTATCCGTCCATCCGTCCATCCGTCCATCCGTCCATCCGTCCATCACGTCCATCCGTCCATCCGTCCATCCGTCCATCCGTCCATCCGTCCATCCGTCCATCCGTCCATCCGTCCATCCATCCGTCCATCCGTCCATCCATCCATCCGTCCATCCGTCCATCCGTCCATCCGTCCATCCGTCCATCCGTCCATCCGTCCATCCGTCCATCCGTCCATCCGTCCATCCGTCCATCCGTCCATCTCGTCCATCCGTCCATCCGTCCATCCGTCCATCCGTCCATCCGTCAGTCATCCGTCATCGTCCATCCGTCCATCGTCCATCCGTCCATCCGTCCATCCGTCCATCCGTCCATCCGTCCATCCGTCCATCCGTCCATCCGTCCATCCGTCCATCCGTCCATCCGTCCATCCGTCCATCCGTCCATCCGTCCATCCGTCCATCCGTCCATCCGTCCATCCGTCCATCCGTCCATCCGTCCATCCGTCCATCCGTCCATCCGTCCATCCGTCCATCCGTCCATCCGTCCATCCGTCCATCCGTCCATCCGTCCATCCGTCCATCCGTCCATCCGTCCATCCGTCCATCCGTCCATCCGTCCATCCGTCCATCCGTCCATCCGTCCATCCGTCCATCCGTCCATCCGTCCATCCGTCCATCCGTCCATCCGTCCATCCGTCCATCCGTCCATCCGTCCATCCGTCCATCCGTCCATCCGTCCATCCGTCCATCCGTCCATCCGTCCATCCGTCCATCCGTCCATCCGTCCATCCGTCCATCCGTCCATCCGTCCATCCATCCAGTCCATCAGTTATAATGTCTATGCATACAAATTTTCATAACTTTAGGTTCATTTCCAAGGCCCTCTATGGTTTTTTTTCTTTGTCAAAAACGGCAAAAGTTTATTAGGCAATTTTTGTTTTCAAATTTGACTACACCACTGGATTCGTAGTCGTTATAAATGCAAACCATCTAAATTTCATTACAAAATATTGGTTAACAACGAAGTTACAACAACTTTATTTTTGGAAACAAAGTATTTTATTATAATTTTTATTTAGATTATAGACATATTTAAAATCTGGCAACACTGCCGATACAAAGTAGAACACTAGTGAATTTGTACAGCGAAAATCCGAAGTCAATAGCTCATTCCGTTCTACAGTTATAACTCCTGAAAGTATGGTAATGTGAGCGATGTGTGGTGTACTAAATCACAGCCTACTATTGATTTAGTACAATACCTGTGCCTAATGTATTAGTTCAGCTTTCATCAAATTATTGATACTTTCTCTAAAAGCTTGTTTTGGTTGAGTTTTGCAGAATTTAAAAAGAACATTTTTTGTCCTGCTTTCTGTTTTATTATTGAATAAATAATTTTGATACTTTAAAACTTGATTCGGTTCATTTCTTTTTTATCGGCTACGGAAAACTGCATAACTTGAAAATGAATTTTTAATTTTCTGTTATTTTCGAAAACCTTCATAATCTAAACTTGAATAAATGATTATAAGGGAATATAATTCACAAATCCAGTGGCGTAGTCAGATTTTTATTACAAAATCGCTTCGACCACAAATCGCTCACATTACCATAATTTCAGGAGTTATAACTGTAGAACGGAATGAGCTATTGACTTCGGATTTTCGCTGTACAAATTCACTGGTGTTCTACTTTGTATCGGCAGTGTTGCCAGATTTCAAATATGTCTATAATCTAAATAAAAATTATAATCAAATATTTTGTTTCCAAAATTAAAATTGTTGTAACTTCGTTGTTAACCAATATTTTTTCATAAAATTTCGATGGTTTTCATTTATAACGACTACAAATCCAGTGGTGTAGTCAAATTTGAAAACAAAAATTGCCTAATAAACTTTTGCCGTTTTTGACAAAGAAAAAAAACCAAAGAGTGCCTTGGAAATGAATCTAAAATTATGAAAATTTGTGTCAAGATACAGTTTTCGATGCTTAATATTCAAAAAAATTTTTTGAGAATGACTGAAAAATGCGTATTACAGGGGTGGTTCCATTTTAAATGGGTCACACTGTATGTATTACTGCATCTAATTTTCATATTGCTACGTTAGTACATTTTTGTAAATAAATTTATTATTTATATAGCGTTCAGTATTATAGCAATACTTCAACAATATCATCAGAACTTCCCTGCACACTAGAATGTCGAGATGTTCAGGAGAGATAACCGGAGCCTTATGCCAGCTTGTAGAAGGCCCTGCTTTCGTCCATCCAGAATCTGGAATCTGGAGATATCCCGCTCCTCCTGGGAGATTAAGTGCGAGTGCTCGCGGCAGATACAGATAACAGCCGTACACTAATCCGAATAACAACATTAAATACGACTCCAATTTGCCGCACTGTGGATTCGGAATGATTCCGCAAACCCCGACGACCACCTAAGAAATCCTTCACGAAGTTGCGGAACCCTCATCGACTCTTGCTCGACGTGTATAGTTTGTCCTGTGGCGAGATAGGACGAATCGTGCGATTTCTGTGTATGCCGGGTGGTTACAGTGAAATCATTTAGGGACACCCCGTTGATTGGGACGATGAGAACCAGTTGATTTTCCAATTCCAAGATATTCTTTCCATTTTCTTCAAACTTATACAGTGTCCGCCAAAAAGTATGTACCATATGGGAAAAAAGTTTATTATTGGAATATTGGAAGAAATATTCTGGGGAAAAGTTTGTGCATGTCCGATTACCTAAAAATAGATTTTGGCACATGTCACGTATACGTATGGCGGCAAATTGAAAAAAAATGCTATGAAAAGGCGAAAAGTGGGGTAAGATGGCAAGATATCAAAAAAAGTTATTCGAAAAAGTAACTTAGACTTCAATTGTAACTTGGAAAAAATTGAAAATATCTATTTCTTTTAAATATTTTTCCATCTATTTAAAAATATCAATTTTTTTTCTTATGAACAGCTTGACCATACTGAAACATTTGCATTTCAATGATAATGACAGAACTTCCTCATTTCCTCCTCACCAGAGAGCACTATATTTAAAAAATAGGATTTTGTCAGAACCCTTGCTGTTACATCGGTTCGTATCTAACAGTTATATCAGAATTCCACGACAATTGTGATGACATGACACTCCAAAAACATGGTGTTTTCCAGATTATAATCAAGTTCCGATGATAATCGTGGATGAGCGTTTCACTTCGCACATAAACATGTAAATTATAAGTCTCTTGAATTTGACTCACTATTTCATTCTGAATATTTTCACAATTTTATTGGCCAATATAAACATCGAAAATGATCTACATCGGTGTCCGTGAACATATTCCTCAATTATGTCACAAAATTCACTTTCCAAAATACTATTTCGTGAGCTTTTCAAACTAATACCTACCTACTTATTTATCACATCAGGATTCTATAATAGAAGAGCATAGTAAAATTCCTTCTTTTCCACAAAATCAAAATATAGTACACCGAACATGCTTTCTTGAGTATGAAATGCACCAGAACATGAAATTTTGATCTCTTGAAAATAGTCAGTGTTTGAGTATTGCATCAAAATTTCACTCATATTCCACAAGATAGCCATGGATTTCATTTGACAGAAAATACGTGAACTTATTGCAACAAAAGTCCAAGTGAGAACTCCATATTTATACATAGTGACGTTGATAATACCAGCAAGTTTTTGGTTGATTATGTCGAAGTTAAGTCAGCAAGAAACGATCGAAATTGTTTTGATTGTGGGAGAAAATTACAAAAGCTATAGAGAATCCGCAGCGATTTTCAACGAGAGTCATACCGATAACATTATTCCACATGTAACTGTTGGAAGAATTGTTTCCAAGTTCAAAAATACTGGGTCCATGGAAAACTTATCTAGAAAACAACATAGGCACTGGGTTACTGCTGAGGAAACAGAGTTTGAAGTTATACAGAGGGCAGTTGAAACTCGAAGATCATCAATTAGTAAATTGTCTGGGAATTTGGGTTTATCTTCAACTTCTATCCGAAGATTGCTCGAAAAAAAAAACAAATTCAAGCCTTATAAACCAAAATGTATTCACAAGCTTAAGGAGAGAGACTACGATCCACGCTTGTATTTTTCCTTTTGGCTGCAGGGGCAAATTGAAGAAAATATATCATTTACGAAATTTATTTTATTCAGTGATGAGTCAACTTTCACTTCAAATGGTGTTGTTTCATCTCAAAATTGTAGATGGTGGTCGGATGAGAATCCACATTTTGCAGTAGAAGCCCGTGATCAATATTCATTTAATGTGAATGTCTGGTGCGGGATTTTTGATGACAGAATAATTGGACCATTTTTATTTCGTCGGAATTTGAATGCTGAAACGTACTTGGATTTTTTGAGGAACGATTTCTACAATGAATTAGACAATTTCACGTTAGAAGAAAGGCGAAAAATGTATTTCCAACAGAATTGGGCTCCCATCCATAGTACTTTGGCAATAAGGAATTGGCTGGACACCACTTTTCCTGGAAAGTGGATAGGTAGGTTTTCAGAAATTCCTTGGCCGCCACGTTCACCTGACCTGACCCCATGTGACTTTTTCTTGTGGGACCATTTAAAAAATACTGTTTACAAATTTAGACCTTTTCGGAATATTGAGCACTTGGAAGAAACTATCCGTCATTGTGCAGCAGAAATTTCTCCCAATTTTTTGTTGAATGTTCGAAAAGAGATATACCATAAAACGATTTTATGTATAGAAAGAGAAGGAAGGCATATTGAGATATGAATTGTTATTATATAGAAATAGTTGAAAATTTGTTGTTTTGTTTATAGAATATTTGAATTACTTGATTGATTAAAAAAACCTGTTCTGCAGAATGTCTTTTCAGGACCACATCTTATCATTTTGAATTGAGTTATACATTTATATCTGACACCAATAATTAGCGATCGATCAATGCTGAAAAAACTATGAATATATTCAGAATTTCTATTCTAGATTAATAGTGTGATAAATCAAATAGTTCTCCAGTTTATGTACGAAGTGCAATGTTCATGCACGATTATCATCGAAACTTGATTATAATCTAGAAAACACGATGTTTTTGAAGTGTCATGTCATCACAATGGTCGTGGAATTCTGATATAGATACGAACCGATGTAACAGCAAGGGTTCTGACAAAATCCTATTTTTTAAATATAATGCCCTCTGGTGAGGAGAAAATGAGAAAGTTCTGTTATTATCATTGAAATGCAAATGTTTCAGTATAGTCAAGCTATTCATAAGAAAAAAAATTGATATTTTTAAATAGAGAAAAAAATAAAAAAAAATTGCATTTCCAATTTTCTTGAATTATCTCATGAAACTTCGTTTATGAGCATAAAATTGAATTCTTAGTAACTTTTTCAATTAACTTTTTTTGATACCTTGCCATCTTACCCTACTTTTCGCCTTTTCATAGCAATTATTTTCAATTTGCCGCCATACTAGCGATCACGTGACATGTGTCGAAATCGATTTTGAGGTTATCGGACATACACAAACTTTTCCCAAGAATATTTTTTCCAATACTCCATATGGTACATACTTTTTGGTGGACACTGTATATTCTCGCCCGCTTTGTATCAGCTTATCTTTAGTTCGACTAGAGATCTTTCAGACTCGTCACTTTTATGCGCACATTAAAATTTGTTAACGTAATTTGATAATTAAGACTAATTGAAAGTTAATTTTTGTAACCTCTTTATACTAGGTTTGGATTATGTTCCAAACTATTTTTAAACTATAGTACAGGCTCAGGTTTCTGTTATAATTCAACTCGTTAGTTTTTCACACATTTATTGCTTTTACAGAATTGACTGCATACAAAAGTCTCAATGACAATTTTCCATTATTTTTTAAAACAACCGTAACTATTGAATCTAATAGATCAGGTCACTTTACTTGATTTGGAAAGGTCCGATTTATAGTTAATAATAATAATATACATTTCCATTTTTTCCAAATTAGCTGTTTGCTGGAATAGAAAATCAGACGGGATTAATAATTTCAGTTACATGTTTAGGCGAATAGGTACTCTAGAAACCCTTGAAGATTTTCGAATATAAGATTTTGATAAAGATGGTGTACTATGCATGAATTGAGGACTACTGTTTTGAGTTGAGTGTGTATCAGAACAACTTGGTTCAATTGGAGATAATGTTGTACTTTCCTCTTCTGAATAATTTTGGTTGGAAACAGGAGTTGATTCACTATACGGCACAAATGGTAATTGCTTCCTAACTTCGGTATCATCTTTGAATGTTTGAGGTCAGCATGTAAATATTTGACATATCCTGCTACCCATACCAGATAAGTCACGTGGCTAATTACTTTCAGAATTTTCTCAGGTGACCACTTATTTTCTTTGCTCATGAACGAAAACATTATGACCTTCAGTATAAAACTTCGTTTCAGCTCTCTTAATATTTTCATACTCAATGACTTTTTCAGTTCTATTTAATTCTTTTTTCCCTTCTATTTGTTTTGTTTTGATCATATTCAATTTTGTTCGTGGAGATTGTTTCAACATTAGTTCAGATGGAGACCGTCCCGAAATTGAGTTTTGTGTATTTTTGTAAGCAAAAAGAAAATTATCCCGTTCATATTGTAATGTTGTTTTCGTAGTGAATTTACTCTTTTCAAAAAGTTTTTTTAACGATCTTTTAATAGTAGAAACATGAATCTCTGCTAGACTATTCGAAATAGGATGATAGGGTGGTGAATATAATACTTGAATATCATTTGACCTACAGAATTGTTGATATTCTTGACTATTGAATGGTGGTCCATTATCAGATACAATAGTTTCAGGCAACCCGAAAATAGTGAAGGAATTTCGTAATTTTTCTATTGTTTTTCCTGCATCTGTTCCATTTTTCGTAATATTTACATCCAGCCATTTACTGGTAGAGTCAACAAGAAGTAAAAAATACGTACGCCCAATATTAAAAGAATCTATGTGAATCCCACTCCATTTTTTTTAGATTTATTCCAAGGAGACATAAGTAATTCCTTGTTGTTTGAAGCGTATATTTGACAAGCCTCACATTGAACGAATAATCGACAGATCCAAATACAACTTGTTTCAAGAATTAGGTTTACTGAACATGACACAATAATGGAAAACCGTAGTTGAAAAACTGTTTTTTTTTCGGAGTTTCTATTAATCCGAAGTTTTCTAATTCGCTAGTATGTATTATTTTCAATGTGTTATTCGTATTATAAATTGCCGCACAAAATCCAAGGCATTCTACGCAGTCACTTCACAACGCAGTTGCATCATTGTTGCAAGAGGAGAAGCATAGTCAGCACCCGGATACCTGGTCCCGCACCACATCATCCATGAAACGATTCCAGACCGGAGGGCGTCACTTCTATTGCAATTGTTGTCATTGCTAAATGTCTCATATCCAATTTTGTAATTAATATTATTATAGTAATATTTTGATCCAAGTGTCGTCGCGTCGGGATATCCCTAGGTAAATAAAATAAAAACAGAATACAACTAAAAATGATAAAGTATGAAATTTAAATACAAGTAAGCTACCTAAGCAACGTGGATAAATATAATTACAACAATATCAAATCGTTGAGTCTAAGTCTTCATTAGCAGTCCCCTGACTAATATTTTTATTATTCATCAATGACCTGCCTAGTTATTTGACTAATGCTAAAGTGCTCATGAATGCAGACGATACATGCACAATTATATCAGACAGCAAAGAAATTGCACTTTCTGAAGAAGTAGCCAACACACTGAATCAATTTCAAGATTGGTGCTATCGAAACAGATTGATGATAAATATAAAAAAAACTACTTGCATTGAATATTTACAATTCACCATCAAACTTTTCTATCTCGTTAAACAATACTGTCATTGGAAAATCATAAAAACATTTTAACAAAAAATTAAACCGACGAAAAAATCAACTGAAAAGCAGAAAATAAAATAAACCTTCTTAGTCTAAATGATAATTGAGCTCCTAAACTAATATAAGTAACTGATTTTGAGTCGGCGCCAAACAAACAATTATCGAAGATCATTATCTATGAAAGAAGTCATCAAAACGCAGCCGTGCATCTCGCTGCCATCGTTTTACGCTTCACCTACTTCAATTGCTAGTTTGTTTGGCGCCGACTCAAAATCAGTTACTTACATTAGTTTAGGAGCTCAATTACCATTTAGACTAAGAAGGTTTATTTTATTTTTTGCTTTTCAGTTGATTTTTTGGTCGGTTTGATTTTTTGTTAAAAAGTTTTTATTTTTTACTTTTCAGTTCCGTATTTCGTCGTTTTAATTTTTTGTTGAAAAGTTTTTATTTTTCAATTTTTTGTGGCTAAAGTCTACCAATTACTACCTACTTGTTTTTTGATTACTTCCAAAATACTTACTTACCCACCTTACTTCAACTATTACCAGTTAAATAATATGATTATCTACTTTTACTATTTGTTGTAATATAAATTATTTTCGTTGTTCTGGTTAGTTCATTTCATTACTTTGTATATCATTCCATCCTCTCATAAAATATACTGATTTTGACGGATGTGGAACAAGAATAATGTCAGTAGCGATCTGTCATTGTCAACTACGTATGTGTGTGCCAATGTTCACTAGTGAAAAATCAAGTATCCCCTATTTTTCTACCCGTAAGGGTGGCTTATCCCCTCCAAAATCCAAATATAAGGTATACCCTATCTATTGAAAAAAGAATCATCCAAATCGTAGAACCCAGTACAAAGTTATGCCTGATAGAATCGGTTAACGGACCAGAATTTAGAGGGTGAGTGATCAATATCCTTCATTTCGCTACCCTCAGGGGTGGATTTCATCTTTTAAATTCAAATGGGACCAAATTCGAAGTACACCCTATCCACTGGAAGAAGAATTATCTGAATCGGACGCCTCAGTAAAAAGTTATGCGTGATCATACATAAAAAAATATGATGGAAAAAAAAATATACGGGTCGAATAGAGAACCTCCTCCTTTTTGGTTTCGTCGGTTTAAAATCGATAACATTTCTGTGAACCGCATTTGACAGTAACTTCTCATGGAAGGAACAAATCAATGCTGTATGCAAGATAAGTAACCAATGCTTTTACTTATTGTCAGTCCTGAAATCCAAGTTAGATAGGGATACTCTATTAAATGTGCATATGCATACTCTGCAATTGCTCACAGTATTATTGTCTGGGGACAAGGACGTGAAATTCAAAGAGTGTTTGTAATGCAAAAAAGGATAGTACCATTTATATTTGATCTGCTTTTTCAAACTTCGTGTCGCAATATATTTAGAGACAAGAAAATTCCAACGGTGACATTTATCTCTTGAAATTACTGAGCAATACTTATCGGACCCTACATAAATTAATAAAATATGTGATATACACAAGCATGATACGTGAAACAAAAATGATTTATTGCTCAAAAAAGCGAACTACAATTTCTATAAAAAATCACCCCTTATCGCTGGCGCTTCTTACTTCAATAGGCTTCCCAGCCACTTGAAAAACAGTACGACATACGAAGTTTTCAAAAGGTAGGTTGAAACATTTTTTAGCAAATAACGGTTTTTATAATTTGGTACTCTCCTCTCCAATAATTGATTAAAATGTTTTTTACTTTTTTATTTTGTATCAATGTATTTGTTCTATCTTCAGTTCTTGTTATATCTGTTATGAGCTTCTATGCTCTATTATTTTTATTTCTACACCTGTACTGACGCGTCCAATCTATTATATTATAGGAAAAAGGATTTAATAAATTTGAATTTTGAATTTGAATTTGACGACGCTTGGATCATATTACTACTTATATTAAATTCAAAGGTCCAATACATATTACTTTTTAGATTTTTTTGTGTCGTGGGTTTGAAAAAAAACTTGAGAGGTGTCAAGGGATTTAATTTTTTTTTTTTAAGTTATAATAATATTTTATATATATATATATATATATATATTTTGACGCGGGATTTGAAAAAAAGGTGTGTATATATATATATATATATATATATATATATATAAATATATATACTCTCTCGACTTTGTAAACACAACAGCGTATAGGTTAGAACACGCACGGCTTGCTAAATACATACGCATTGATATTGTAATATTAAAATATAATTTGCTTTTAAATTTATTAAAGTTATGACGCGTACACTTGCTAAACACACAATAATGGAGAGATTATAACGTGTATGACTTGGTTAGCACAATAGTAAAGAGAAGTTATAATGCGTACTTGCTAAAAATACACAAGCATTTATTATTGTCTGTATAAAATCTCTACTTACCTAACTCCATCAGCAATATCCGGAACTTGTGCAGAAACACTGTCAGGATTCATTATTGTTGTTATTTTTTATAATTTATTATGTACAAAAAACCTGTATACACTCAACAAAAATAATCGTCGCGACACCACACTGTTCAATGTGAAATAGAAAGACGAAACGAAAATAACTAGCTTGCTTTCTATGAGAGAGAGAGAGAGAGACAGACAGAGAAACACGCGCACGCCGCACGGCTTACAACCATAGCGAAAGTCTCGTTACAACTTTTGGTCTTAATTTATTCCGTCTAGCCCTCTTTCGCAACGCGCGATAAGGAACTACCTTCCAAAAATGTATTTAACTTTTTCCTATAATGGTCTTGTTAATTCAGTTCCATTCACATTGTTCTCATTGATCTGTGACATATGTCTCCGAATGAATCACCCTGTCTACACCCATCTCGAAGGCCATCCAATACGTTCGCCTTAACAAAACATAAAGTCAAAATCAATTTCCATCAAAGTGATGAGCTCAACTCAGCCAGCAATAGTTACCCCGATTAAATCATTAAAGTGGCAGCAGATGATTGATTGACACAACGGCGAGATGGACTAAATAAAATTTTATTATCGGCTTAGTGAGCGTTAGCGAAACACCTTCGCAGGGGTGCCAACACTGGCATGCAGGCCCTGCAAGGAGAGGGCAGAGGGTGACTAAATCCTGCTGTGAGCCGCGTCAAAATCCTGCGTCAAATTCCATATACAGATTTATATTTTATAGGGGCGGATTACCAGATATTTGCAACTGACGGATTTCATTTACTTATTACGGTTGGCAAATTGATTCTGTTCGCTTTTTAGATCTGCATGTCGTTTCATGGCGGATGGAGATTCTGAAATATTAATTCGATGAAAAATGCGCCATGAACGGGCGAATTCATTATGGACCCTTCTATTATGAAATGACGTTCGGAATTTATAGGGCTTAAGCGAATCGAGTTTGAAATATATTCCTGTTAACTATTTGAATTTGAATGCATATGTGTTTTATGACTATTCGCATGATAGTACAAGAGGAATTAAAATTTAAGGGGTAATATAACTAGTGCTATGATTACACCGGCCGACAAATTAAAATTTTTGGAACGTTTTTGTCATTTGAGTATTAAATATCGTTAATTTTGAGTGTTCTGAACACAGAAATACCTCCATATTTGCTCTGTCACATCAGATTTTTCTACAAAAGAATTTTATTGAGAAATACCAATTATGATTTTTAAAGAAAAAAAAAAAATTTAATAATGGAAATATATAAAAAACAATTATAAACATGAAGATTTTTGTTTTGAGAATTTTTTTTGTAAAAATCATTATTCTTTAGACAACAAAATGGCATTTTTTTTTTAATATAAAACTGATAATTTTTTTTAATGTTATTGAATGCCGTCGTTTGATGCAGAAATAGCAATAGCAAAACATGGATAAAAACTGTTTTTAACATTTCTTCAATTAAAATGTTTAGTTAAATTTAAAAAATTCTAATAAACAAAACAAACAACTTCTAAAACCGTTCATAACGTGATATTGTTAAGTATGTATATATATATATATATATATATATATATATATTATTGTTATGATGAGGTGATTGTGTTTGTTTTATTTTATTATTATTTTTACAATCAGACATCATAACAAAACATATTTTTTTACTATTTTCAAATCTTTAGCTAGTTGCCCTTTGAATTTGATTCAAAATGTTCATAAATAAATACCCATATAAATATTTCAAATGTCCTGCTATGTATTTTACCTTTTTCCCATTTGACTCTTTTACCTTACTTTCTTTACCTCAGCTAACTCAATCGGTACGCCGATGGAATTTCAGTAGTAAGTTCAAGTGTGGAGCCCTCTGGTAGTGTTCTCGATGTCAGTTTCAGAAAAATGGCACACTGTTTTGATCAATCATTGAAAATAAGTCAGAAATTCATCAAAATAATGATTTTCTTTATTCAGGAAGACTTACTGTTACCTATTCTGCGATAATTAACTTAAATTCGTGTTTCATAGCGAACTATACATGAAAAGTGCAATTATGTGATAATAACAAAGAGTGAAATGTAACCTATTTTTGTAGGTTATGTTAATTTCAGAGAAATAATTAGTCTATATTCCAACTTATGAAAGTTTTTTTATCGAAGGAGTTCTTAAAAGGCTTATTTTCAAAATGCACTGAGTTTTGTAACTTTTATGGTTTCTAAAGTACCTGTGGCTTTTTACAACGCAAATGTTCAGTGTCTTGGATCACTCTGCTGTTGTTGGAAACTGCCGTTCCAGTCTGCAGCCCCCTTGTTCGACTGTGAATTCGTCCTCGGACTGGTATATGTATGGAATGAGAAGGTAAGATTCGTTATGTACCTGGTTTTTATCAGCTAATATTCTTTCTGGTATTTTCTTGTGGTGTTGTGGCAAATAACTGTGTTTGTAGCGAAAATATCCTTGATTTTCCAAATTAAATTTTGTTGCGTTGCTCATTCCAAAAATCAATTATTATGTTACGAATACGTATATTTAAACATATATGAAGAAAATATCAAGTACAATCATTACTATAGGACTATTTAGAGTGATTTCTTTTGCGATTTTCTGTAAAATTACGTCTGGGTGTGATTTTTTTGTGAATATTATTAGGAATATCACGTTTCAGTGACCTTCAGAAATCAGCCATCGTATTCACATTCCATCAACTTTGGTATCTTGTTTCCATAGTTTTGATGTCTTCACTAAAATCACCAAAATTTTCAGGAAAAAAATCCAGATGTGAATTTAGAAAGTGGAGTTTTATACTCATATTGCATCCCAATTTTTATGTTTATCCAATTAAGTTGCCACGATATTTTCATAGTCAGGGTGTTCGTGATTCCCTAAGAAATCGTTAACAGGGTTTTTCTATTGTTGCATCAAATTCCCCGCCTTCCATCAAAGATCTGATTTGTGATCCATCGAATACCCCTTCTTTTATTTTTGCATCAAATAATCTTGGGAATTTTTGACTCAAGTATTTAAAACTATCATTGTCTTTGTTTAATTCTTCAACTAATTGTTTCATTATACCCAGTTTAATATGAAGCGGAAGTAACAATTTTTTTTAAGATCAATTAAGTTTTGTCGTATAACATTTTGGGTTCCACAAATGTTACAAAATGTATCCACACTGTTTTGACACTTTCTTGAAGACATTTTGTTTTGGAAGTGTTGTTCAGCCACCAATCATTGATAAGATTCTATAAATATCAAAAGTAAAACACTAACATTTTTTTAAAATAAACACTCTAATTTCCATATAAATTTCGTAAACAAAGTTACTGTAACGGCTCATTCTTATGTAACGCCTTGATAACTGGGTGTGTCGCTGTTGCAACTGCAACTGCATTTTCTCACGAGAAGTCGCACGATTTGAAAAAAGAGCGCCTTAACTTAATGATTTAACTTATTTTTATTAAAACAAATAAAATTGCCAACATATTAATTTTATTAAAAACCTGACGTGAAACGATAAAAAACTTTTAATAAAAAATTAAACCGACGAAATACGGAACTGAAAAGTAAAAAATAAAAAGAACCTTCTTAGTCTCAATAACTGAGCTCCCAAACTAATGTAACTAATTTTGAGGCGGCGCCAAACAAACAAGCAAATGAATTAAGTAAGGCGTAAAATGATGGCATCGAGTTGCGCGGTGACATTCTGATAATTTTTTTGAAGTCTTTTAATGATCTTCATTGATTGTTCGTTTGGCGCCGACTCAAAATTAGTTACTAACATTAGTTTAGGAGCTCAGCTATTGGACTAAGAAGGTTTATTTTAGTTTTTAATTTCAGTTCCGTATTTCGTCGGTTTAACTTTTTGTTAAAAAGTTTTTATTTTTAAATTTTTTGTAGCTGAAATCTACTTATAACTACCTACTCGTTTTTTGATTATTTCCAAAATACTTACTTACCCATCTTACTTCAACTATTACCAGTTAAATAATATGATTATCTACTTTTACTATTTGTTGTAATATAAATTATTTTTGTTTTCTGGTTAGTTTATTTAATCACTTTGTATATCATCCCATCCTCTCATAGAATATAATGATTGTGACGGATGTAGGAGAACAAAAATAATGACTTTAGCGATCTGTCATTGTCAACTACATATGTGTGCCAATGTTCACAAGTGAAAAATCAATTATCCCATATTTTTCTACCTGTAAGGGTGGATAATTCCATTCGAAATCCAAATATGATGAACTCAGAGGTCTGACACAAAAAATTATAGATTGTAGTTTTTGGAACTGTGTGCACGTAACGTAATAGCAGGAATGGAATAATTTTGTATTTAGTGCAAAATAATTTTAATTTTGAAAATCGTAGCAGAGCGCTCACGACTAGATGCTAGTCCCCCACCCCCATACACCAACTTTGAATGGAATCGGGCTATAATCACAAAACTCGTTACCAGTTTGGAGCCGTCATCTTGAATTCGTAGATTCTGACATGAAAATCATGATCTCCGACCCGAAAAACCTCCACATACCAATTTTTATTGGAATCGGGCTATAACCACAAAACTCGTCGCCATATTGTAGCGCCATTTTAAATTTCTGGATTTTGACAAAAAATTCCTGGAAACCCCCACATACCAATTTTGAATAAAATTGAACCAAAAACAGATTTCACGTTTATCAGACAACTAAAAGTGGATCAAATTCAACTTGCATGATTGGATTACAAACGCACAGACAAACATCGAGACAGGTGAAACTAAATAAATGCATGTAAAAACCTACCTAACCTAACCTAACAGGTGAACGGATAGGACTTTGTTCACATTTTTTATTATAGACGGATCTTAAGATGAAAAAAAACACTCGTGTATGCAGTACTATGTGGGATTAATCAAAAATTGTAATGTTTGACTGTTCAGTTTCGAAGATATCGACTGAAGAAAAATATTAATTTTACCCGACATGAAATGAAGACACGAACATGTTTCACGATTTGGCAACAGTGTACGCTTGGCGAGCTGATGGGGATATAGTAAAGTCCCGTAATGTGAAATTGAAGCATTAGCATCAATCGGCTTAGAAGGATAGAGATACACGGTGATTGTGTGGTGTTACACACCAGTAATTTTTAACCAATCAAATTGGTTTTTCTTGACAGATCACCATGGCAACGTATGTATTATAGTGGAATTTTTTTCTCTTGAGTACCCAACAGCGAATTAAATCGGAATTTTTTTGACAATACTGGTTTTTATTTCTTTATTTAATTTTGATACATTTCAATTACATAGATAAAATGTTTTCTATATTCTTCGGACACCTCCTTTCTTCTTAAAGGCGAAAAAGCTGGACTGAATTGAATGAATTTATCTATGTCTAATAAAATATATATAATATTTAGACACTATTTTATTCACCATTTTTGCATTTAGCACTTTCAATTTTGAGTAGTTTAGAAGCAAATATTCGTGACCAATTCGGAACAAATTTTCTTCCTTTAAATATAAACCACAATATTATATTAATGCGGGTGGATAAGATGTAGTACAGTAATTTTATGTATATTTCACATACAGCATGATTTTCAATTCGATACTTTTTAAAACAAAAAAGTTTGCGGTCGTTTTGACTGCACAATATTTTTTTTACTACAAAACACGAGTTTTTGCTGACGTGATGTACTGTCAAAATACGATGATCATAGCTCTCTATGATGTTCGATGACGCTGTTTATGAATGCTATGCAATAAAGCGCGTATAGAAAATTGATAAAAACGCAAAAAAGCAATTGCCTACCACTTGTAATTACTCAAGACTTATGTGAAATTGAAAAATGAACAATGTTCAATCTTAAAATGTTATTTCCATGCAACTACAACAAGTAGAAATCAACAATTTATAAGCTAAAATCGCTGCCGAAACTGTGACGCAAATTAAATCTGTTATGTACCTACCTTTATGAAAAACCGTTAAAATTATAATTTTCTACCCTTGAAGTAGCTCTAAGTAACTATAAAATAAAGAATATAATATTTTACGTCCTAAAATAGTGATTTTGTGATACTACAATGAGTAGAAATCAACAATTTATAGGCTAAGAATCCATTGGTGACAAAACTAAACCTCTTCATGTAACTATATAAAAAACTAATATTTTTTTTATTTTCCACCATTTGTAGTAGCCCAAAGTTGATAAAAAATTCAAGAATATAATATGCTACATTATAAAATGGTAGTTCCGTGCAACTACAATACGTAGAAATCAACATCTTATAGGCTGAGAAGCTATTGCTGCCGAAACTTCAAAGCACATTAAATCTATTTATCTGATGGCATGTCATAATGACAACGTTATGTCACTCATTTTTGATGACATAAGGAAGCTCATTAAGGTACTTAGTCCCATAATGATTTCATTATGGTACCATAATGAAATTCTATATGAAAAACATGTGATGGTGACTATGCATAACTATGTACAAAACTATTCATTATAAATGGTAAAAGAGCAATTACTACAATTTGCAATATCAATTCCAATGGATTCTAGAGTTCTTATATCAGTAGTTGATGCTTTTTGGTAAACTTGTAATCCTGTTTGGTTGTTGGCACCAAAAATTGCTACTGATATTTTTTCTTTTGCTCTTTCGAATTTTCGATGTAACCTTCAGCAACAGTATTGCTTTTCCATCCGCCATGGCGTTTCACGGTACACAGATCAGCTCCAGAATCGGCCAAAAATGAAGAGACGATCGCCGAAAACAATGTCCGGTATATTCTTCAGGGTGAGGTAAATTAAAAAAAGTGGCAATACCTTTGGCATTTACCAAAGGTGTGAATTCCAACGGGTTGTTTCATGCATTTCTCATTTTAATAAGTGACAAATAAACGTCGATGGTTTGTGTTCTACCATATTCAATTATGGGATATTCCCCGATGTTACAAACAATTCTCGCATTACCTTTGTTTTTGTATTCGGTAAAGTAATTCTAAAACCGGATCCTTCATCTATCACATTTTCAACAAGCATATTTGTCAGTTCCTCTCTTCTGCATGCTCCACTTAGTCCAATTATCGTAGCAACTTTTTTAAATAAATATGTATCATCTGATGCTTCCGTGATTCCATAAAACTTTTACTACACTCTCCTTGTAGTCTTCGGAGTTCTTTTTTGCATATTGAACCCATAGTTCTCAAGAATAAGCTCCTGTTCCTCCACAGGTATATCCGCTCTATCAAAATCATACGATTTTTCTTCGCAAAAGTTTCTAAACTGCCTCCATATGCTTGACTTGGCTTTCTTAGTATTCGCGGGTGTTAACTGCTGAATCTCCTGACGAATACTTTCTTTACTTTCTTGACCGAAGCGAAACATTTTTTTTCACGTCCTGCCGCTTGACAGATTCGGAACTCAAGTACATTTTAGGTTGAGGTTTTACCTAGGTGCCATGGTAACTAAACAATTAAGTCAATCAAAACATTCTATGCTTTGCTAGTGTCTTATCGAAGAAAAAAAATTGGCATTGAGAGTCAAAAAATAAATTCTAAAATTATTTAATTTTCAAACACAATCTGATGTGGAATTTTTTTACCGAATACCACACGGGGTTGAATCATTTCCGGATTTTTTTTAACCTCTAGTGGTATTACAAGTGGATATATATTGTTAGTACCAAAATAATGCTCATTTTCAGATAAATTTTTTTTTCGAATTTGTTATGGTCATTTCAAATTATGAGAATATGCCTTCCGGACAGTGGAATAATTTTTTAGATAACTCTATTATTCTAGGAATTATAGTGCCTTCATTTTGATCTGTGGAATATTTTTCGTTTTCTCCATGTAACTTTTGTCACGACAACGCTGGCGTGTCGTAGATTTCCATTCCATGTGTGGAATAACATAAGAAATCGACCTGCACAGGTCCCATTATTCTAATATACCAAAAAAATGGGTCATTAAAAAATAATCCATCGCTCCCACCGGACTAATAGGTGACTTTAGTTTTGGTTGAAACAAATAAATACATATGAGCTGTTAATAAAATCTCACTCACTTGGTGGACCCACTTTTCTGCGCACCCTGTAAATTATTCAGTGAATGTTATTATGGTGATTGATCCGTTCAACCTTCATCATTCATTATTCAGTAACTGCATGTTACTAAAAGTTATAATTCACTTGGAAATGGCGTATGTTCGATTAGCTGCATTTGTTACTTTTTGTAGAAAAATTCAAATAACTCAAAAATGATTCATTTTAGGTATGGGGTGTGATACATGAATTAGAACCAGAATCATGATAAGAATTCAAAAATCTTATAAAATACAAGGTATTCCATTGAAAATAAAAGAGATGACTTTACCGTTTCTACACATTTTCAGAAGAATTATTTTATTTATATATATATATATATATATATATATATATATATATATATATATATATATATATATATATATATATATATATATTGTTATCGTTTATCAGCTGCGTGACAGCGTGTGAAGACATCTGGATAACACACGTAGCCGACATTGAGCTGCGATTAGACATTCAGCGGCAAAGTCACCGGATAGGTTATCGTGCATCCGAGTTCGGTTGAGAATGAAGAATATCGGAGATGGAAGAATTACGGTCTCGGAGCCAGATGCTGTTTCGGCTCGGTCGGTGAAGAGGAGTAACATGGTAGAAATACAATCACGGGAATATGGTTTGTTCAGACTTCTGATAGGGAATGCGTCACACGGGAGTAGTTACTCGGTGATATCCGAGTTCAGGGTTAGATATGAATGGAAAGTATCGAGGATGACAAAACGGAAGAAATGTCCGTTAAATTTCTTCCGTTTTGTTTACCAATCCCCTCGATATTCTTTCCATTCATATCTATAATCCTGACTCGGATGTCACGCAGGTAGCTATAGCTGCCTCCGTGGTGACGTTGGTTGTTGCCCTGGAATTCAGGGTCTGCTAACCGAAACCACAAATGTGCGGCTGGCTTCTGTTTGTTGACTCCGTTGATTTGTCGTTTTCTACCAAGTGTTGTTCATCCTTGCACGTCTTCACCTGTACTGATGAGGGCCGTGAGCCCGAAACCCGTGTCTACGGTTAACACTTCTCACTGAGGGCTATGTCCGTTAAATTTCTTCCGTTTTGTTTACATTTCCCCTCGATATTCTTTCCATTCATATCTATAATCCTGGACTCGGATGTCACGCAGGTAGCTATAGCTGCCTCCGTGGTGACGTTGGTTGTTGCCCTGGAATTCAGGGTCTGCTAACCGAAACCACAAATGTGCGGCTGGCTTCTGTTTGTTGACTCCGTTGATTTGTCGTTTTCTACCAAGTGTTGTTCATCCTGCACGTCTTCACCGTACTGATGAGGGCCGAGAGCCCGAAACACGTGTCTACGGTTAACACTTCTCACTGAGGGCTATGTCCGTTAAATTTCTTCCGTTTTGTTTACCAATCCCCTCGATATTCTTTCCATTCATATCTATAATCCTGGACTCGGATGTCACGCAGGTAGCTATAGCTGCCTCCGTGGTGACGTTGGTTGTTGCCCTGGAATTCAGGGTCTGCTAACCGAAACCACAAATGTGCGGCTGGCTTCTGTTTGTTGACTCCGTTGATTTGTCGTTTTCTACCAAGTGTTGTTCATCCTTGCACGTCTTCACCGTACTGATGAGGGCCGAGAGCCCGAAACACGTGTCTACGGTTAACACTTCTCACTGAGGGCTATGTCCGTTAAATTTCTTCCGTTTTGTTTACCAATCCCCTCGATATTCTTTCCATTCATATCTATAATCCTGGACTCGGATGTCACGCAGGTAGCTATAGCTGCCTCCGTGGTGACGTTGGTTGTTGCCCTGGAATTCAGGGTCTGCTAACCGAAACCACAAATGTGCGGCTGGCTTCTGTTTGTTGACTCTGTTGATTTGTCGTTTTCTACCAAGTGTTGTTCATCCTTGCACGTCTTCACCGTACTGATGAGGGCCGAGAGCCCGAAACACGTGTCTACGGTTAACACTCTCACTGAGGGCTATGTCCGTTAAATTTCTTCCGTTTTGTTTACCAATCCCCTCGATATTCTTTCCATTCATATCTATAATCCTGGACTCGGATGTCACGCAGGTAGCTGTTGCTGCCTCCGTGGTGACGTTGGTTGTTGCCCTGAATTGCAGGGTCTGCTTACCGAAACCACAAATGTGCGGCTGGCTTCTGTTTGTTGACTCCGTTGATTTGTCGTTTTCTACCAAGTGTTGTTCATCCTTGCACGTCTTCACCGTACTGATGAGGGCCGAGAGCCCGAAACACGTGTCTACGGTTAACACTTCTCACTGAGGGCTATGTCCGTTAAATTTCTTCCATTTTGTTTACCAATCCCCTCGATATTCTTTCCATTCATATCTATAATCCTGGACTCGGATGTCACGCAGGTAGCTATAGCTGCCTCCGTGGTGACGTTGGTTGTTGCCCTGGAATTCAGGGTCTGCTAACCGAAACCACAAATGTGCGGCTGGCTTCTGTTTGTTGACTCCGTTGATTTGTCGTTTTCTACCAAGTGTTGTTCATCCTTGCACGTCTTCACCGTACTGATGAGGGCCGAGAGCCCGAAACACGTGTCTACGGTTAACACTTCTCACTGAGGGCTATGTCCGTTACATTTCTTCCGTTTATATATATATATATATATATATATATATATATATAAATATATATATATATATATATATATATATATATATTCATAATTCATATATATATATATATATATATTCATAATTCATATATAGTTAACTAACATCAACCAGGAAAATAGAAATCCCAAACCTCTGCATGGGTAATAGTCTAGTTAACAAGTGCTTTTGAGGTCAAAATTTTTCCGCATTCTCCGAAAATCATGATTGGGGTGTTATTCGATTCGAAATGGCATTTAGAGATAAGGCCACTCGCAAAAATTGCAATAGTTATAAACAATTAAGTGAAAAAAAGGGTGGTTTGGTTTTTCGCCAATATCTCAAAAACTTTTCAAGATCATTCAAATTTGAGAACAGATGCAAAAAGAAGAGAAAATTTCTTAAGAAAAAGTTGCATGTTCCGGAACTATAGGACCAATATTTATAATTTTCCCTGAGGGTTGAAAATACGCCCGAAAACGGGTACTCCGGCTTGCGCAAGCCACGCCACCTTCGGACCTTCAATGAATAAATATTAGTTAAACTTATTAAATATGAAAATTTTAAATTGAAAAAATTCAGGCGCCTGCAGGATAGATCAATGAAAAATAACCCGTGGTCCAAAAATTTTTATCTCGATTTTTCTATAAGTTATACACATAGAGAAACTAAAAATAAAGAGAGTTGTCAAACCTGCAGTAAAAGTTGGCACCACGTTTAGACAGTGGCGACATATCTCGCAACTGGCCGAACTAAGTACAGTTGGTAAAACCGATTGAGATAAGGCGGGCTCTTCAAATGTGTTACTTTTATATGATTGATATGGTATATATTTTATAAGTGATCGATTTGCCATTCTTGTATTCCATATGAATGGTTGTATCATATAAAATACAGGAATGGCAAATCGATCACTAATAAAATATATACAGTAATCGATTCGTAGAATCTGTTAGTTTGTTCGTGGTTAACATAAAGTTTCAAAGTAAATCTTTACTTCATGATATCAAGAACAAAATTAAACATCTTATAAAACAAGAATAATAAGTTGAACACTATAAAAACACATGTTATTGTATCTACAATGTACAACTACAGACAAAACAATAATAAAACTCCGAAAAACAACAAAATTAAAAATATTCTTCAGTCGCTTATCATCAAATCAACCACAATAAAAACATATTACATTTACAACAAACCTTCAATAATTTTGTTAATTTATTAGCACAAAGGAGACCATGTACTTCGTACTTCCTCAAATGGTGATAGGAAATGAAAACTGATGGATGGAAAAAATTTCTGCAACTGATGCATGGACAGTATAGAACTCTTGTCTATGGGAAATAAGTATCAGTTTGTGAAAAGCAGCTTATATTTTACCTTGTGAAAGAATATTTCGAGGAATTTCAGGTTCAACTCGAATAACAAAACATTCAATTTTCGACGTTGGGTTCATAATTCAAGTCCATGGTATAATTTCTATAATTAATTTTTCGATGACAATTAACAGTAGAATTATTCTGAAATTATTACGTGGTTTGTCATTTTCTGACAAATGTCGAAATTGGAAAATTATCATGTCGCCAGTCGTCTGTTGATTGCGGGCAGCGCCTCCATGCGCGACTGGCCGACCAAAAACTTGGTGGTCAAGATCGCCAATGTTTCAAACAGTCTCTTTATTTTTAATTTGTCTATGGTTATACATTAGTTAATTAACAATTTTTTGTAGCACGAACATTAACATTGCAAGTGCGATAATTGTTAAATTATTAATCTGAGAATGTTTTCCTTCCGTGGAGCTATTGTTCAAAGGTCTAAGAATAGATTCCCGTTGGAAAAATTGGAAAATTGTTAATTTTCGTTTTGTTATTAACAATTTACTAAGGTGAAAAATTATAAAGCTTTATTAAACATTGAAAAAAAATTTTTTTCATAATATTATTATTGATCCGTTTTCTTATGATCAGAAGCTACTCAAAAATGATCTTTAATAATTGTTATCTCATATTGTTTAAAAAATTGTTATAAACAAATGCGTTGTTTATGAGATAATTTAAAAAAACATTTTTATAACATATTCTTTGATGATAATTATGATTTTTCTAAAAAAACCGTTTCTTAAAAAAAAATTTGTTGCTTAAAAACGCATTTGTTAAATAACAATTTCCTTAATACTTGTTATGACAATTAGGAAACCTTTTTTGTTTTTCAAATCATTATTTATCTTGGTCTTCGATATTAAAAAAAAAATATTATTAAATTTTTTATTGTTTATTTAATAAACAATTTGTTATAAACAAATGAATTATCTCTTTGTATTTTTTTTTCTTTTTCTACGTGGAAAAACAAAATAACCATGTATTATTTTCAGAGAAAAAAATATTTATATTTTTTATTGAACTTTCAATTTTCTGTTCTCTTTCATTTCACCACTCTGACCTGGTTTTTTATGTTTAATTTTATTATAACTTTTCAACTAATGGAGATACAAGGAAAAAATTTGAGACTTATTTATTCTTTATTGATTAAACAACAAATTAAGTCAAAACTGTTTTCTACCTTTATGTCTAAATATCTTATAAACTAATATAACTATGACCATACAACTTATGTAACTTTTTATCTAACGTATATTTATCAACAATTTTAGCTTATAAATTTTAGTTTTGCTCGGTTATTTTTTTAATAATGAATAAAAATAAGTTTGAAAAAACAATGTTCTCCAAGTTTATTAGCCTAAGCATCTTAGTAACTGAAAAATAATTAGAAATGTTATTTAATTCAAGTAAGTTTATTTATAAAATATTGTTTACAAATAATATAAGGTATTTTTTCAATTGGTGGCTCTTTTAGTTGGTGGCTCATAGTCTTCAGCATCATCCCCTTGATTTGATTCAAGATTATCTTCATTTTCTTCACCCCCTAATGAAGTTTCGACAAGCCCTGAAACAAACAGTGAATATTTTTCACCAACGGTATTGTCATTATGCCCGTTGTTGGATTCCTCATTGTCTTTTCATGGTCATAGTTATAATAGTTCATAAGATATTCAGACATAAAAGTAGAAATTTTCTTTTCTGAAAGATTATTTTTATAAACAAATGGTATAAATTGAATAAATAATTGAGTGAGAGCTTCAAATTTTGGCCTAATTTGTTTTTTAATTAATGAAGAATAAATAAGTCTGAAATTTTTTCCTTGTATCTCCATTAGTTAAAAAGTTATAATAAAATTAAACATAAAAAACAAGGTCAGAGTGGTGCAAAGAAAGAGAACAGAAAATTGAAAGATCAATAAAAAATATAAATATATTTTTTTTCTAAAAATGATACATGGTTGTTTTTGTTTTTTTAAGTAAAAAAAGAAAAAAAATACAAAGAGATAATTCATTTGTTTATAACAAATTGTTTATTAAATAAACAATGAAAATTTGAATATAATTTTTATTTTTTTTAATATCGAAGACCAAGATATTTTTAAAAAAATTTATTAAATTTTTTTTTGAAAAATCATAATTATCATCAAAGATTATGTTATGAATTTTTTTTTTAAATTATCTCATAAACAACGCATTTGTTTATAACAATTTTTTAAACAATAGGAGATAACAATTATTAAAATTCATTTTCAAGTAGTTTCTGATCATAAGAAAACGGCCCAATAATAATTTAAAAAAAAATTTTTTTTCAATGTTTAATGAAGCTTTATAATTTTTTACCTTTGTAAATTGTTAATAACAAAACGAAAATTACCAATTATCCAATTTTTCCAACGGGAATCTATTCTTAGACCTTTGAACAATAGCTCCACGAAAGAAAAACATTCTCAGATTAATAGTTTAACAATTATCGCACTTGCAATGTTAATGTTCGTGCTACAAAAAATTGTTAATTAACTAATGGATAACTTATTGAAAAATCGCGATAAAAATTTTTGGATCACGGATTATTGTTCATTGATCTATTCTGCAGGCGTCTGGATTTTTTCAATTTTTAATTTTTATATGTAATAAGTTTAAATGATATTTATTCATTAAAGGTCCGAAGGTGGCGTGGCTTGCGCAAGCCGGAGTACCCGTTTTCGGGCGTATTTTCAACCCTCTGGGAAAATTATAAATAATGATCCTACAGTTCCGAGATGCTAACCTTTTTCTTAAAAAATTTCCTCCTCTTTCTGCATCTTTTTTTTTAATTCTTGAAATTGGCGAAAAACCAAACCCCCCTTTTTTTTCACTTAATTGTTTATAACTATTGCAATTTTTGCGAGCGGCCTCAGCATTTTCTCAAAAAATATCTACATGCCATTCCGAATCGAATGACACCCTGAATCATAATTTTCGGAGAATGCGAAAAAATTTTGACCTCAAAAGCACTTGTTAACTAGACTATAACAAGAAATGCAATTCAAGAATCCCTTCATTAAACAATGTAGTCCAATAGTTTCGATAAATTTGAAATCCCCAGTAATCTACCTACCTCCATTTCTTTTAACGCCAAACTTCTTCTCAGCTCTCTCACTTTTTCATATTATATATTAGGAAATATTATACAATCCTCCACAGATATGAGAGAATATAAGAGGTCAACCCAGTAACCCTAGTTGGTGACAGTTTATATTGAAATGTATGGCCGCTCAGGGCATCGAGGCTTTTTCACAAAGACAACTGATATTACTTGATGTATCACGGTCACTCCGTCAAGGGACCAGGCTGACCCTCCGAAAAAAAAAACTAATGTAATAGTTTTATTACAGCAAAAAATGCCCGAGGAACACTCACCGTCGGAAACTTCCCCTATGTCAATTCTTTGAAGACCTGTTAGTCAATGGGCCAAGGTGAACGTTTTTACGATTTCCAGAAGTATACTGTACAAATAGGGAAATATGAATGACATCATTTCTCAAATTTGAGTATTATTGATGATGTTAATTTTTTATCTTCCAGCCATTGCTTGATTTCATATATTTGAAAGTGCCATGGTTTTTTGTTGTATAATTTTGTACTTAAAAAAATGAAGCTTCTTTGATCCACCGTTTTTTCACATTTGGGAGTTTTAACGCTTTGCTTTTTATGCCTGGTTTAATGATCATGTTGGAGTTTTATTTTCTTTTTGTGGATTTTGCTATCTTTATGTAAGTCGTCACTTTGCGAGTTTCAATTTTTTTTTGTACATTAGTCTCAGTATCCATTTCTGAAACACATTCACCTTATTCTAATGAGTGTCAGTAACATCACCCCAACCTATTATTCCGTAGGTGAGTTGTGATTGAATCAGGGCATAGTATACAGTTTTCAAGTGTTCTATGTCTAGGAAGTCTCGTAAATTTTTTTTCCTGCTAAGAAATACTCTGTTTTTTATTGTCAAGTTGTACATTTTCAGATCCCCCCGTAGATGTCTAGCAATTATTATCCCTAGATACTTGACTGATTCTGCTCCTGGAATAGTGTTCTGGTCAATTTCTAAGTTCCCTAGTTGAGGAAGGTTATTAGCGTATGATGTGGATGGAAGATACTGCGTTTTCTCTATATTGAGAGTTAGTTTATTTTATTGAAACCAAGATTTGATGGCTCTGAAATCTCTTTCTATCGTTTGTTTCAAGGACATCCATGTTCCTGATATGTGAAATATTGCGGTGTTGTCTGTAAAACTGATAGTAGTACCCTTCAGATCCATCGTCAATAGACTGCTAATGTATATTGTAAACAAGACAGGTCCAAGAACCGTTCCCTGAGGTACTCCGTAGGTCACTTCCCTCGATTGACTGTAGTATCGTTGATATTGACAAGTTGTTTACGATGCGATAGATAGCTTTCCAGGAGGTCGTATGTTTTTCCTCTGATGCCATATAATTTTAGTTTCTTCAACAAGGTTTCATGACAAACCGTGTCGAATGCGTTCGAGAGGTCTATAAAAACACACAATGCGGATTTTCTTGCATCCATTTCTTTATATATATATATATATATATATATATATATATATATATATATATATATTGGTTGTCAGAAATCACTTAACGTTTGTTAAGAAATTTGACGATTCTAAATATTTAAGTATATTTTCAAATATCTTGGCAAGGGTTGAAATCAATGAAATAGGTCGTTAATACCAATGTTTCTTTTATCATCACTGTGTAAAGGGGTTTGATCAGTCCTATTTTCATGGATTTCGGGAAATAGCCGTTTTCAATGCACTTGATCATTAAATGGCGTAGAGGGGTTGCAATTAATTCTGCTATGGGTTTTAGGTTTTCCGCCCTAATATTGTCAATTCTGTGTTTTCAGATTATATTGATAATTTATATTTCAGTTATTGGAAATAAGTACATTGTGCTATTTAGTGTTGGTATGTTTCCATCGAAATTTCTTGGTATATCAATTTTTTCGGCAAGATTTTTCTCCTAATTCACTGAAATATCTGTTGAATTTTTCAGCTCTCAAGTTTTTGTCAGTTATTTCATCATTTTTGGTTTGGATGATTTCGACTTCTCGCATATATTGTTTACGCATAAGGAAACAACAAATTAAAAAAATTTCTATTCCATCATGTAAACCATAATGTTTTGAGGTTACCTTATTGTAAACATTGCGGATTTCTTTTATAGTATTTTGCTCCCTTTTTGTTGTTTTTCCAATTCTTCGATAATTTCCTGAGTTTTTCCGATACGGCTTTCTATATATACTTTTCCAGTAACATTGTCCAATTGAATTTTTTCTTGAAGTGTTTCCAAATATTCAACCTCAGTTTTATTAGCAGAGGGGAAATTTTCAATTTCCTAGTGTCATTCCTCTCTCGAGCTACCCTTGTGGACTATAAGTGACTTGTCAGCTTTTTACGCATATGTGGAGGAGTCGCGTGCTTTTTCAGACAGATTCGTCCCGACTATTTCGGGAATACTACCTACAGGGGCACGTGTTTCATGCCACTTTGATTAACTGCCGAGGTTTGTTTACGGGGTATATCAATAATTTTCGGGAGACGTCAACATGATGCGCACGTAGCTCTTGTTTTGTTTCCGTATTTACCTTATAAATCAGGAAGATGGGGGAGCGTGATTTGGGCGATATGGAAAGAAGGCAGGTGGAGCAGATGTCTGGGATATCATTCATATGACAACCCCAAAATTCGTGGGATTTTTTCCACCAGAAATTAAGAAACTGAAACCGGTGCTATCTATAGATAATTGGGTGGGATATGATCCGATTTCGTATTGAATCAGAAAGTAATATTTGCATATTATATAGAGGATTTTCTAGCATTCTATATGATATATAGAGAATGTATTCAAAATGGAAATAGCGGCAACAAACACAAAAAAACTGTTGTGAGTTTCAGAAAATTGTCGACGTATCGACGTTTATTCAACGTCTTCTTCAGAGCTAGAATTACATGGAGGATTTACAGTATACCAGGTGTCAACGTGTTCTTTAGATAATAATAATAATAATCATTTATTTTCCTCTAAGATAATTTACAAAATTATATAGGAATAGTCAAATTGATTTGATTACGTCAAAGACTCATCGAGGGAGAAATTCAGCGACACTATAGAAGCAATTCTCATGTAAAAAAGTTCTTGGTCTACTTTTGAAATCAAAATTATTACTATCAGATCAGGTAAGAGATTGAACAGTTTTGGTCCAAGATAGTTTGGAGAAACTGAAGTTATTCGGAATCTTGCGTAAGGAATATGGAATAAACCTCTACTTCTTGTGTAGACATTATGGATATCACTATTCAGAGAAAAATTATGTTTATTTTGGAATACATATACACATGAATTGTGGAGATGACTTCGAGATTCTCTACTTCGTCAAAACATATACACATGTTTCGAATATGAAAACGCAAGGCAATTGCAAAATGTGATATTGAAGAAAAATTTCTTTAGATGAGAATCTCTTATAGATACCCTAGCTACACATCGGACAATACGTTTTTGAGCAATGAACACATTTTTCGACATTGTGGAATTACCCCAGAGATATACACCATACCTCAGTCTTGAGTCCACCTGAGCATGATACAAACTCAATAATTGATTTATTCCAGCAAAAAACGTAAATTCACAAACAAGTAGTTCAAAGAATTTAATTTTGAGACTAACTGTTTACTTTCGAGTCCAGAAATCCATCAAAATAAATACCCAAAAATGTTATAGGGTCATGGCTGCTCTGCATGATATGATTATTGTAATCGAATCGAAGTCGTGAAATGATATTCTGGCGATAGTAAAACTGAAGAATTTGGGTCTCGTCAATATTGAAGAATAAATCGTTGTTATTGAAATAACCAGATGCAATTGAGTTGCTACATTTGTCAACCATAGAAACAGAACCAAGGGCAGACACAATCGAAGAAAAGTCCACTCCAAGTACACTCCAAGTACAGCCTCAATTTGATTGACATATAATATGAATAAAATTGGCCCCAAAATAGACCCTTGAGAAACACCCATATTGACGAGAACTGACTCTGAGTCTATTTTCTTTATCCCATCGTTATTCCGATACGGCAAGGAAACATATTGTTCCCGATTTTTCACAAAAGAACTGATCCATGGTTTCCAGAGATCCGAGGGTATGATATTCAAACTTGGCAGGGGTGTTGGATTCAAGAATTGGAATATTCTTTACTATTTCATACTCTACCCTCACTTCCGGTTTCACAGAAAACGACGCCAATTTGGGAGTCTCAATTGTATATTTTTACTTTTTTTGGATTCTAGGGACGATTAGGAAGGAGTGCGATCACATTGTATTGAGACGAAAAATTGGTATATTTGATTTTTAAACATAGCATTAACCACGATAACTGGAATCCCTAATAATAATAATAATAAGTTTAATTGTTCTATAATATTTCCTAACATAACAATATATAAATAACGGAAATAGAAGGGGTCCAAGAATGGAGTCCTGTGGCACTCCATAATTTACAGGTATGGCGATTTGATATTTCCAAAACCACTTATAAAAAAAAAAACTACTTTTAGAAACACATTCCTTAGATTCTAATTTTCACGACGAATCCATTGATGATTTCGAATTTCGAATAGTATGAACTATATCTATAAACTTTCAGGGAAAATGTTTAACCCAAACGATATGTTGGCACTTCCGTTTGTTTTCCATAAGAAAAATTCAGCACTCACTATTCCAGTATATGTTTAGTTATTTTGCAAATGCCCGCTCTATCTTTATTTAATCAACTGCATAGTTCTCACTGGTAAATATATAAGAGATTAAGATACACGTGACACATATTTCCATTCTCCTTCCTTTTCTGATATTATATAATTTTGAAAAATGTTTGTGAATATTCCTTCATTTTCGAAAAAATAATTCATCTAACGTATGTCCACTCCATCACTAATATGTGTTTCAAAAATAAATACTTTCCATATGTATACATTTTCCATTTTTTATTACCCAAAAATATATTTGTAGTCCCTCATCAGTTTCATACAATTCATAATGAACAGCCATTATGGTAGCGACCGTGTTAACAGGCTTGGCTAGATCCTGCCATGATAATATCTATGGATATTACTATGATGACTGTCCTAACCCATTACATATATAACTTTTAGGAGCATTTATAATTGTACATTTTTATTATTTCACCAATATCTTCCCTGTTCCGGAGCTACTCTGGGTTTTACATCACCGAAATATCGTTAAGCTTTCCAGATGGTCATAAAAGAAACAACGATTTTAATTCAAAAGATGTGTTTATTTGAGATCTTCAAAATTCAGCTTGTTTCGAATCATAACTCATCCACTGACTTTTATAATAACCACAAACAATGGAAATTTACATACCATTACCGGATGTAAACCTTTCTTTAATCTGACAATTATGTTTTTATAATAAAGACACGTGGTTTGAATATGTGGTGTAACTGACCACCTGAATTGAAATTCTTCTCTTTCACGTTTAGTTATAGAAATCTGAATGGGATCTCCATTGTTTTGTTTTCCGTACATGTTTACAAATTTAGTAAGACCTACCACAATATTCCAATTCAATCTTCTCAAACCTAAAAATAGAGAGATACCTTGAATAATTTAGTAAGATGATTAGTGAATGCCCATGGTTTTCGGGAAACCAGTAAAATCTAACCCTGCCACGATATGTCCAATTTTCAATGCATAGATGTAATGCAGAATGTAAGAAGCTTTTATTTGGGAGAGAAACTTCAATAGTGAGAAACAAAAAACACTTGATTTCTTTATTAGTAACAGTTGTGGTTTATTTGTACATACGTTAACAACAAAATTACTACAAGTAAGTCCTTAACCTAATATATATTCCTCCCTTCGAAAAAACCTACTCGCTCTTTATACACTGAACCTGGGTTGAATTCAATTCGCTTGGGACAGTTACCTTGGAATGTTCCCCTATAGTAATTGGATATTTTTTTTCCAGAGAATTTTCGACGTAGCCTTCTGCCATGAATTTCCACACCCCCGACAGCTTAATTTCTTTGAATGGCTCTTGAATCTGTAAGCAAAAATGTGTATTTCACTATCATTAAATTTTACACAAGTCGTGTATCAGTCAAACTTGTATTTACTATCAATAAACAAATTATTCACAAAGCTCGAGATATATGTGGTTACATTCATTTGTATTCCATATGATAGTCGATATTCTATCACAGCATAATAAACAATTTTCAAAATATGTGAGATCAGTAACTAAGTTACTTAAATATTTATATCAACCTTATAATAAGCGCAACGTATTTGGAAAATTATCCGTGTGGAAATTCCATCTTGAAGAATCTATGGTTATTCCAAAGTATTTTATTATATTTGTTGAATTGATTCTGAATCATTTATTATGATTATTAATTTATGTGCTGAAATTCTGGTTAAATTATAACTAGTCATAGGTAAGCACAAGTTTTGTATTTATTTATTGTTAGTGATTTATATTTAAACCAATCTACTTCATTATTGAAATTCATCTATGAGCTCGATGAATAAAATATCATGGTATCGTCTGCAAAACTCCTTATTACGCCTTCAGTTTGCATAGATAATATGTAGTTGTGTATATTGTGAAAAGTATGGGGTCCTAGGACCGTCCCCTGTAGAACTCCACATTTTATTATTCTATACGAACTAATGAAATAATAAATTTTGACAAATAGTTGTCGTTCTTCCAGATATGATTTCAATAAATTGTAAGCGATTACTCGAATTCCTGGCTCGTGCAAGATCTATAGTGTCGAAGACCTTTGCAAGGCCCAAGAACACGGCTATGGTATATTTACTCTTATTTATTTTTCCTGTTACTACTGATCCTGTGATTTCCGTTTTGAATGCCCAACTGTTTATCTGGCAAAATATTATGCTACTCCAAGAATGCTTGTACGCTATTTTCTATTATTTTTGCAATGTTACTCTTGAGCGAAATAGGTCTGTAGTCTGACAAAATATTCCTATTCCTTTTTTTATGGAGTGGCTGATTCACGCAATCATTAAATTCCAATTTTCTCAAAAACCCCTGACACATAGTAATGCGTTGGGGAAAGTCTCGTGGCAAAAGAGCTTGTACCCTTTGAATTTGGTATGGATGAAATTGTTGATCGTGGATAATTCTCCAAACTGTGGACTGAGTAGTATTGAGAGCTTCAGCAATTATTCTTGGATTCTCCTCACGAGCGTTCAAAACAGCTTCTTCCAATTCTGGGGTTCGGGCTGCTCGTGGTCTTCCAATAATATCAGCTGCCCTCTTAAAGCTACCTGTTTCTGCCAAACGACGGTGGAGACTGGTAAATGTAGCTGAAGGCAGTACTCGATTAGGAAATCGCTCCTGGTAAATATGTCTTGTTTCGCGCGCATTTTCAACCGCAAGGCCATAAACGAAATGCATATCGGTTAAATGAGCATTATTGTTTAAATAGTCCATTTTTTCAAAAATTGGTGTTTTAAAACTTACAGAAACTTTAACAAAACAACAAAACGTTTAACTGTCACATAATATGTAATTACCAAAACTACTTATTCATGTCCTAAGCATTCTCGTGAAAAATGCAAAATAATGGTAATAACTTCAACACGCATCGATTATCAAATAATCGACTTGAAATTTTTTAGTCCAAACATCTAGAAAACGGTTGCTTATAGCGACTTGTAACAAGGGTAGCTTTTTACGTAGATATGATACAGGGATTGATTTTTCCACTGAAAAATGTGCTCAATACGCTCAAAAAAGTTGAATCTTCAAAAAAGAGAAAGACGTGTAGGTGGCGCCCCCTACGAGTAAGAGCAATAATAACATCAGGTTCGAATTGGACACTTCAAAAAACCTCTCAATACCAATTTTCGTTTAATTAAGGTCAGTATTTCGAAAGTTATTTGAAAAAACGAAAATAAAAATAAAACTTAACACCCTGTATCTTGGAAACGAAGCGTTTCCGGACATATATTTATTCGAACAATTTATATTAGAATATTGTGAGAAATCACCTCCTGAAGTTTGTCAAAGTACTTTTGAATCACCCTGTATATGATGAATTACGAGGCTGAACAAAGAAGACTTCTGCGTTTGTTGGATGAAGTTCCATCAGATGACATTGAAATGGATACACAAGATCCAGATGAAGAATAAAGAACAAGATGTATGTTCTTCTGATTCTGATGACGAAAATACTCTCGAATTCACAAGTCATCGGTTACCCCGTTTCAAAGCTCCAGATGGAAAAATTTTGTGGACACACTCATTACAATCCAATGCCTCAAACAGGTGCATATTCATTGTGAAAAGTGTTCCAATTGAATACATTTTTATTTCTCTCCATTATATTTTGATATATTATTTAACATACTTCTTCAATAGAATTTGACCTCATTTCCTTTTTTCCAAATAAATCTTCGACAGACAAAAACAGGTTTGTGAGCTTGAAAATCAGAGGTAGACAAATTTTATTTCAAAATGAATACAAAACTCAGTTTGAAAAATGAAATCATGGGGACATATAAAGAGTGATCATCAATGAAATTATAGAAACAAATTCAAAAATATAGCATAAGATTTTGAGAATCTACATATGATATCAATTCTATTAGACCCAGCGCTAACAAAGTTGTATGAAATATGGGCACTACCACTGCAGGGTTAATATATTCCTTGCCGAAGTTGGTCCCATATTTAAGAAATAATATATATAAATGTGTTCATCGATTCCTGATTTACTAATAATTGTAGTGTCATGCATTTTTATTGCCCTAATACTTTCCGCTTCTCTATTCGTTCGTGAACTGAACACTATTGCCAAACAATATTCTCGCATGCACGGTTTACAAAGCTGTCTACGAACGAAAGTTTGTTATTTCCTACTGGTATTTTCTGATTGGCTGGTGATTAAAAGATCCTGATTAGCAGCCAATCAGAAAACAGTACGCGAATTATTTGAACATTATTGTCTTCTGCTTGCTCTTAAAACTGAACACCGAGCTGTTTCGTGCGTATTTTGAAGAGTAGAAGACAAGATGAATCACTCGTCGTATTCACGAATGACGTAGTAAATTTCAATTCTGGTTGGATTCTGGAGTCGCCAATCACTGTGCGGGCGTTTCCGTACTAGAACTATTGATACAAATAATTTTTTGATAGAATGGCAAATACACATTGCGTTCTGTTTTCTGATTAGTTGTTGATTAAGATAATTCATTCACCACCCTATCAGAAAACACTAGTATAATCTAAAAAACTTTCGTTCGTAGACAGCTTTGTAAACCGTGCATGCGAGAAACTTGCTTAGCAACAGTGTTCTGAATCACTACAATGGTCGCGAAATTATTTTTAAAACAATATTCAATTGCGAATGTTTTTTCCTCATCAATACTGTTCGTGTCGTTTGTTTCTTTTAAGTGATAATTATGATGAGTGCCTCAAAGAAGAGTATGAAGTCAACTAGTTCTGACTTTATTGCCAGTGTGGATATAACAAGGTTGGTTGTTTTCTTCACTCTGAAATTGAATATCTATCTCATGTTGCCCGCAATGTGTACATTTACCACGCAATCAGTTCATAATTCTACATTATTCAAATGTCGAGTTGAATGTTTATTGCATCCGGTAATTGCCAAAGTTTTTTCGTGAACAGGTCATCTGAAATCAGACGGGCGGCGATACCTAAAATTTTGTCGAATTTTACAAGGAACAAAACATGTTTTCAGTTTTATTTTCACATTTTTAACCACTGCAATTCGTTATAAAATGGCATTATACATTCGTCATTAACGGGTGTGTAAGAGGTTAGATCACACCCTGTATATCGAAATTTTTATAAATACCATTTTTGTAGAAAAAAAAACACGAGCTACAACTTTCCTCCCAATCATTTTTCCGTAACTCCTTTATTTTTACAGTTACATCCAAAATAAAAAATTCAAGAAGTTTTGGATTGGTTTTTCAGGGACGTGGTGGTACATACTTGCTCAATGAATACTTCAACTACCTGAATCCAGAATTTCAGCTGTTTTGTAGTTTTTGTTAACTCTTGGTAAAATTTTGTTTCTTTTCATTGGACTAGTAATATACATATACCTCTCACCTTCTTTGCGTTTTCATCATTTCCTCAGTACTCAGCTTCTGTTCTGATATATTCCAATGAGAATTAGTATTCATAGAAAAAAATCGAGCGTATATCGGACTTTCTTCAATTGAAAACAAATAATAATCGGCAAGAGCTATACCCTGAAAACTCAATAGACACCCTAGATAGCGTATTTGTTATAACTCAGATTGTTCTCTTCCAACCGAGGTTTAACAACACTGCCCTCAAGAGCGAGTAACTCAGTGTAATATTTCATGAATCTGAGTGACAAGTCGTGACCCCTTCAAGGTAGTTGGTTTCTCCTGCAAAACACCGCAGAGCCCAAACTAATTAAAGTTTTGGCCCGCTCGTGGTGCATAACCGAAGAGCAAGGAGCAAACATATAAATTACTTTTAATTACAACAATTTTATAATTTGTACTTGGTGAGTCTTGATTAATTAACCTCAGAGATTAATGGCCACTGTGAATTATAATTCGCATACCAAAACAGAAATGGAAAATATTTTCAGGAATATTTGAATTGGAATAATCCAGTTGTAGTTAATCAAATGGAGAAAGTCCCTGGACAGTTTTATTTATGTTTCCAGGAAAAGGTGCTCGAAGGGTCGAAAAATAAATTATCTGACAGGAACTTCCATCTCCAAAGAAGGAATGCAACACGGTGGTTATATTCAGTGTACGCTATTTAGGATATATATATATATATATATATATATATATATATACAGTGTGACCCATTTAAAATGGAACCACCCCTGTAAAATACGCATTTTCCAGTCAATCTCAAAATTTTTTGAATTTTGAATTAATCATCAAAAACTGTATCTTGACACAAATTTTCATAACTTTAGTTCCAATTCCAAGGCACTCTATGGTTTTTTTTCTTCGTTCGGCAAAAGTTCATTAGGCAATTTTTGTTTTATAATTTCACTTCACCACTGGATTGGTAGTCGTTATAAATGGAAACCATGGAAATTTCATAAAAAAATATTTGTTAACAACGAAGTTACAACAACTTAAATTTTGGAAACAAAGTATTTGATATTAATTTTCATTTAGATTATAGACAAATTTAAAATCTGGCAACACTGCCTATACAAAGTAGAACACCAGTGAATTTGAACAGCGAAAATCCGAAGTCAATAGCTCATTCCGTTCTACAGTTATAACTCCTGAAAGTATGGTAATGTGAGCGATTTCTGGTGGAAGCGATTTTGTAATAAAAATCTAACTACGCCACTGGAATTGTGAATTATATTTCCTCAAAATGATTTATTTAAGATTAGGTTATAAGTGTATTCGAAAATAACAGAAAATTAAAAATTCATTTTCAAGTTATGTAGTTTTCAATAGCCGATAAAAACGAAATGAACCGAATCAAGTTTTAAAGTATCAAAATTATTTATTCAATAATAAAACAGAAAGCAGGACAAAAAAATGTTTCTTTTTTATTCTGCAAAACTCGACTGAAACAAGCTTTTAGAGAAGGTATCAATAATTTGAGGAAAGCTGAAGTAATACATTGGGCATAGGTATTGTACTAAATCAATAGTAGGCTGTGATTTAGTACACCACAAATCGCTCACATTACCATTTTTCAGTAGTTATAACTGTTGAACGGAATGAGCTATTGACTTCGGATTTTCGCTGTACAAATTCACTTGTGCTCTACTTTGTATCGGCAGTGTTGCCAGATTTCAAATATTTCTGCAATGTAAATAAAAATTATAATCAAATACTTTGTTTCCAAAATTAAAGTTGTTGTAACTTCGTTATTAACTGATTTTTGTTTATGGAATTCCGATGGTTTTCAATTATAACGACTACGAATCCAGTGGTATAGTCAAATTTGGGGAAAAAAATTGCCTAATAAACTTTTGCGGTTTTTGACAAATAAAAAATACCTGTGCCAAGTGCCTTGGAAATGAAACTAAAGTTATGAAAATTTGTTTCAAGATACAGTTTTTGATGCTTAATATTTTTGAGATTGAATGAAAAATGCATATTCTACAGGGGTGGTTCCATTTTAAATGGGTCACACTATATATATATATATATATATATATTGAAGGAATACTCAAAACTTGGAAAAGGCAGTGCGGAATTAGAATAGTGGTGATGAAGCCACGAGGTTTCAAAATGAATATGACAATGTCAGAATACAGATAATATATACCGTCGTAGCTACTATCAAATTATCTAGAGATTTGTTCTACGGAAATAGATTGGATCAAGCAGTTAACAAACAAAAAGAAAAGTGGAAAATAACAAATGATCTGAGGGGAAAATAAAAAAATCTAAGTCATCGATCGACATAAACTCTCTGAACCAATATTATTGTTCTATAGCTAACAAACTATCCAAGAACACTTCTACTACAGTTGATTCTCTCGATCACTTTCAATATATGGCCACTACGATGCACTCTCTATTTTCATACGAGACGGACTTGGCTGAGCTTAAATCACTAAATAGTACCATAAAAAACAAAAAGTCCTCAGGCGAAGACCACTATCTGCCGAACTATCGTCTCAATTATCTGATGAAGCCCTTAGAACCCCATTTCTGGCAATAAACAACTATTTTGCCACAGGTATTTTTCTTCCAGTCTGAAGACCGCAAAGACCATACACAAAGATGGTGCCACTGATGATCCAAACAACTTCAGGCCTATCTCACTACTATCAACAAAATAATTGAGAAACTAGTTAAACATAGAATACTGGGGTTCCTGCAGAGTTACAATATATTGGCCCCTGAACAGTTCGGTTTCCAAAACAATAAGACCACTAATAATGCAATCTTTGATTTTCTTGAAACGAAAGAGTATATATAAGCCTAAACAAAAATTAACGATACCACAATTCTCTGGCATAATGAAGATCGCGTTGCTTTGGTTCAAACTATTCCTGTAGACGTAGATAAATAACAAAATCTGTTGAGAAGCAAAATACTGACATTGAATATTATTTGGTCAAGTTCAAGTTGGATTTAGATGAAGTACCCTTAGGTCGTCAACTAGTCTAAAGCAAGCCTAGAACAAAATTTCTTGGCTATAATCTGAAGTTCGAGTCTCATTTTATGGTTCTAATAAAATTTCCTCTGGTTGGTATGTTGTCAATATATTATCTGGCGAGTTTGGATTGTCGGCTTCTTCAACGGCATACCCTCACTTACAGTATGGAATTTCATTCTGAGGATCCTACAGCCAGGCTCTACTCCAAAGTATATACTTCCTCCAAAAACGAGCCTTGAAATTAATTTTCAAAGTAAAGATGCGTGAATCATGCAGGCCGATTTTGTACAACAAAAAAAACTGATGTTATACTCGGCTTCCTAATGTGAGAGAGTGATGAAATGTAAATTTGCAATGACAGAACCCATTAAACAGGGTGGACAACTTAAAGGTTGTTTTGTAAACTTGCAATGATAGTTTTTGAAAATTTAGTTATTCAAGACTCTCCGAATTGGTCCTAAATTAGGGTCACGTTAATTTGCAAAACAATAGAAAGAGGAGGTTTCTGAATGGAAATTATATGACAGCGGCGTAACTGCTGGTGATTTATTAGAATAATAAGTATAATGATAATTATACATGATATAATTATACATGATATAATTATACATGATATAATTATAGAGATAGGCAGATAATTGAGATATTGATTATTTTAATATTGAGTGGATAAAAAGTTAAATAAAAGTAATAATAATAGATAAATTGGAATAAATAATAATATTTATAAAAATACCTACTATTTACAATACATACAGCAACTTAATTTTCAAATTTTAGCCATTATATTCCGAGTAGCTCGATGAACTATCGTCGTTGGGGTCCAGAGAAATAATAAGGGGCTCTACAGTGTTTTCTACCATCTTATCAGCTTCCCACACTCTTTCTTCTATTCAAATCACATGTTCGACGCACTTACTTCATTTTTCGCAATCCACTGCCTTTATTCCCTCTTGCAAGAGGTTTTTAACGTCTCTCATTTTAAAAGTAGTGTTATGTCTTGCTACAAACCCTTTTAATTTCGCCCACACCAATTCTATGGGGTTTTATTCACAGTGATATGGCGGAAGGCGAAGTACCGTTATATTCCGTCATTTCACGATTTCGTCGACAACAAATTTCGTATTAAGACAACTTTACACAATATCTTTTTCCAGCACATCTTTGTGAAATGGCTTCTTATTTCAAGTAAGCCAATGAACGATGTCATTTTTTTGCAATGAGACGTTGGTGTATTTTAGGATTTTCTTCAGTGGCAGCTGGCATTATCCATGACTATAACAGACCCAGGAAGAATAAGATCAAGCATTTGCTGGAAGTATTCTTCAAAAACATCAGCGTTCATGTGTTCAGATAGTCTCCAGTCCGTTTTGATTTGAATGCTAGTAAGCCACCATCGTCAATCCATTTAGGTTACCAATGTGAGTATTTATTAATGTTTTACCTTTTCCCGAGGGTGCTTTTCATTCCAGTGGATCATCCCTCCATGGAAGCTTACCTCGCGCATTCCATATTTTTATCCTGCCATATTTTACCAACGGTATATCCTTCAATCAAACAAGTTTCGTACATATAATAGATACTCCTGTTATCCCTTTCAACTTGTCTATCTGCCCTCAAACATCGTCGTCGCCAGCAGATGAATTCGTCTTTCTCTATCAAAAGTGATTGTCTGTTTTGAATTTTTTCTAAACAAAAATTAATTTCCTGCAAAGTTTTCCACACTTTCTTCCTACCCATGGGTGGAATGAAATCATCTTTTTTCATTTCAGACAGTATTTTGTTCAAGGTAGGTAGGTAAGTAAAACGATTGTATGATTCTTCTGATGGCAGTCTTTTCATCCTCATTTATGACAGTTTCTTTTCTTCCTGTACTTCTCTTCGGTGACCTGATGGGGCCGCGTTTATCCTCGTGCACCAGTCGGTACATTGTTGACTGTCCGACACATTTCAACTTTTTTTTCAACTCGGAATGTTGGGTTTTGGTGGCGAACAGCGTTGAACTCATTGAGAATAATAATTTTCTCATTTTTAGAAAGTGCACTTTCAGTAATCAGTAATTTTCTAATAGTTTTCTTAACATCAACACGGATTCGTAAAGAAAAGGGGCGTAGATACAGCTTTAACAGATTTGAACATTCAGATTGTCAATGCCATTGAGTCAACGTTGATTCCCCTTGGATTATGTATTGATTTGACCATATGATTGTGTTGACCATTATCTCTTACTTGAGAAACTGAACCGATATGGCGTTCGAGGCATACCACTAGATTTCATTGATCGTACCTAACAAATCGTAAGCAAGCAGTGCAAATCAACAACATTTCCAGTCAAACCGTTAGCGTCAGTCAAGGGGTGCCTCAGGGGTCTATTTAAGGACCTCTTTTATATATAATTTTTGCCAATGACCTCATAACTTTCCTCGAAGGTATTCCAAATGTAAATATGGTTTGTTATGCTGATGACACTAATTTCCTAATTACGGAAACTAGCATCGATCGGACAATGGCTACTGCTGAAGAGGAATACACTCGGTGTTTATTATGGTCAGAAAAAAATTTCATCAATTTGAATAAGGAAAAAACGGTTTCTACTATTTTCCATCGAGGGCACAATCAAACGCTATGTAACAATAACGCATATAATTTCAGTTTTCAAAACGATGTCAAGATCTTGGGAGTTATCTTTGATCAAAAGTTAAACTGGGAATCTCACATACATAATCTATGTGGTAAATTGAGATCTGCTTGCTATGCCTTGAGGTCATTAAAGGAGCACTGCAGTCAAAAAATACTCCTCACTCTGTATTATGCGAATTTTCACTCTCAAATTCGATATGGCATAATGAATTGGGGAGCTGGCACTGATTGTTCAAGAATATTAATTTTACAAAAATCCGCGTTGAGAATCCTCTGTAATCTTCCCTGGGGACACTCATGCAGGGAGTCTTAATAAAATAATAAAATTTTAACCGTAGTTGATACTTACATATACGAAATATCGTGCTATGTTCATAAGAATCTTTCATTGTTTAGCTGCAATAGATCGAAGCATAATTACTCTACCAGATTTAAGAACAATTTACTTCCGGCAAAGCACTCAACCAAGTTTTACCAAAGAAACTTGTACTACAATGGCTGCAGAATCATTAATAATTTACCTGAAGAAGTGCAAAGTGCGCCAAATATTCTCATTTTCAAAAATAGGCTCAAAGACTTCTTGACCCAAAAGAACTTCTACACACTTGACGAATTCTTTTCTCAAGAGGTTGTTGGGACCACTGTATGTCTGGTTGTATGCATTTATATATCTGTGGTTCGTCGGTATTCGTGTTTTTTTTCATAATTTATGTTATATTTCTTGTCTTGTATGTTTACTGTGTATACTTTCATTTACTGACGCTCTCGGCAATTTGTTATGGACATCATTGTAATGGTTTTGATAACTTATTGTTGATTAAAGTATATTATTATTATTATTAAAAAAAACCTCCATTTGTGAAACAAATCCGACAATATTGTTTTCTTTTATCTACATAATATTATTTGTTAAAAAAAAACTTTTGAAGTGAGGAAAAGATAGTTAGGTAGGTGATTGTAAATTTATTATTTCATTGCACCTGGAACAGGACATTACAGAGCATACTTGCGTTGTCCATTGTTAGGGGCTAATCATATTAAGAGTCACTAAGCTGGTACGAAATATATTTGAACTAACTTTACAGGGTTATTGGTTATATTTAGACCAATAGATATCCCCCTTATTTGAAGAGCTAGGAAAATTGTTGAATCAGGAAAGTTGTAGAATTTTTTCTGAACCGCCAGGAAATGTGAATAGAAAAACAATTGAACGTCGCATTGAGAAGTTATGATATAAAGTTTTATTTTTCCTAATGGGACACCCAGTATTGCATTTTCCGGTTCTCCATCCTAGATATGTTTCATCCATTATGTCCTATATCTACTTGCACCTTCCTATCTCAGTTTTTCAAAAGTTATCAATGACACCAACTTCAGATTCAATCTCATACGCCTATGGAATACGGCGAAGAGACTCGGTTTTACAGTTCAATAATGATGTATTACTCTCTCACATTAGCGAACAGAGTATACTAAGTTCATTATTTTCATTGATTTTTTCGGGACAATTGCCAAGAAATTTTGTGATCTCTTTATTGAATTCCTGCAGTTTCCGAATTTCTAAGAATAAATCTCTCATTGATGGATTCCTACAGTTTTTGCAGTACCATAGCCCATCGGCGGGTATATCATTATGGTTCATACATGCGACATACGCCATCCTTTCACATCTTCCATCGGCACATTTCAATAATTCTCTTTGGTTCTGGGAGGTTATTTCCTTCTTGCATTCGGCACAGCTGCTTGGCATTTTTAATGTTACGTATAAAAATCCTGACCGTGTTTATCTCGAGCGGCCACAAAAAGTCGCATGTACTGATAAGAGTTCGGTAATTATTCACTTACTAGTTGGCAAAATAGTTATGTAGGATCACCATTTATACTGTTGCAATCTCTTTTTCCTCAACAATATTGATTGTTTGTACTTTTAATTATACGATGCTGAAATTCTATTGATTTTTATCGATTTTAAAGCACTTAAACACGGTTTTCAACCGACGAAACCAAAAAGGAGGAGATTCTCTAGTCGACGCGTAAATATTTTTTTTTATGTATGATCACGCATGACTTTTTACTGAGACCTCCGATTCCGATAATTCTTTTTTCAGTGGATAGGGTGTACTTTGAAGTTGGTCTCATTCAAATTTTAAAGATTAAATCCACCCCTAAGGGTACCAAAATGAAGGATATTGATCACTCACCCTCTGAATTCTGGTCCGTTAACCGATTCTATCAGGCATAACTTTGTACTGGGTTCTTCGATTTGGAGGATTCTTTTTTTAATAGATAGGGTATACCTCATATTTGGATTTCCAATGAAACTTATTCACCCTTACGCGTAGAAAAATAGGGGATAATTGATTTTTCACTTGGGAACATGGGCACACACATATATAGTTGACAATGACAGATCGCTACTGTCATTGTTTTTGTTCCACATCCGTCACAATCATTAATAATAATAATATAATAATAATAATAATTTATTGGCCCAAGTTATGTAAGTTACATTTAAGGTTGTCAAATTATACGAAAAACAGAAAATATGAATGAAACTGAGTACAGGTATATACAAGACACGTCGACAATTATAGTAAAATTTTGAATATAAAACTATATGTTCAGTCACCTAAAATACATGAAATTCAATAAAATATATATACAATTTAAAATTAGTCAATATTACATCACAACAGAAGATACATAGATAAAAATATGCCTGTTTATATCTCAATCAATTGTTTCGTCAAAATTAAATTCGAAATATTCTTCTAGAGAATAGAATGTATTTTTCAATAATATATTGATGATTGCTGCCTTTAACTGTTTGGTATGGGCATTTTTCAGTGAATCCGGTAATTTGTTAAAAATTTTGATGGATGTGTGATTAATTGGCTGTTGAGTTTTTTTCAGGCGGTGATAGGGAATGCTCAACGAATTTCTATTCCTTGTGTTATGAGAATGGTAAGAAGAATTTGAAAATAGAGACTTTTCGTTTTCTTTCATAAACATCACACATCGTAGAATGAATACTGAAGGTAAAGTTAAGATTCTAAATTTTGCAAATAACGGTTTACAATGTTCTCGATAACTAGCCTTCGCTATTATTCGTAAAACTTTTTTTTGTAGTTTAAATATTCTTCCACTTTCTACGGAGTTTCCCCAAAGAAGAAGTCCATAAGAAAAAGTTGAATGAAAGTTACTGTAATAATATGTTAATGCGGTATCTACAGTAGTGAATTCTATCAGGTTCCTAATTTGATACACTACTTTATTTAATTTTTTAGATAAGTAGTTGACATGTTCTTTCCAGTTCAATTTCGTGTCAATATGTATACCTAATAACTTAACGCTATTCTCTTGACTATCATTTGAGAACATAAGCTCGTTTGTTTTTCTGTGTTTAGTTTTAAATTATTTGTCGAAAACCATTCTGAAGCCTTTGCTATTGTTTCAGTATTTCTGAGTTTGAGGTTATTAATATCAGGGCTTATATTTAAAATTGTAGAGTCATCAGCATATAATGTCATTGCGTCAGCATTTAAATATTTTGGTAAATCATTTATGAAACTAATAAAAAATATGGGTCCCAATATTGATCCTTGGGGAACTCCAATATCTATTGCCATTATGTCTGACTTCTCGCCTGATGGTAGAACCACTCGTTGCTGAGGACTGTGCAAGTAGGAAGCGAATAATTCCAAGGCAGCACCCCTGATCCCATAAAAATCTAATTTTGCCAGTAGGTATTCATGTGTGACGCAATCAAATGTTTGATAAATCCAACATTGTGGCACACGAAAAGTTATTTTTATCAATCGCATCCATGATTTTTTCTAAAATGAATATTATTGCTTTTGTTGTTGATTTATTACTGCGGTAACCAAACTGCTCTTTTGAGAAAAGTTCTTTATCTTCAAAATATGAAACTATCCTAGATTTCTGTAAACATTCAAAATTTTTTGAAAAAACAGGAAGCACTGAAATGGGTCCAAATGAGTTAGCTTCGTTATGGTCGTTTGTTTTTGGAATCGGTACTACTTTTGCAATTTTTAATTTATCCGGAAAAATGCTCTGTTCTAAGCACCTATTAAAAATGTAACATAATATTGGAGCCAGTTCATCACACAGATGTTTAACTACCCCTACGCTCATATCATACACATCTCTACTGTTTGAGTTTTTCAAGTGTCTAATAATACTTTTTATCTCCTCATCAGTAGTAGGGCTAATGAAAAAAGAAAAACAGGGAGAACTATGAGTATTTTGCAGTGCATGCATAAAATCAATGTCGCTATGAGGTATTGAGTTAACAATGTTTTTGCCCACATTGACAAAAAAATTGTTGAAATTTTCGGCAGAAATATTTGTTTCATTTTTGTTGATATCTTTTCCTGTCTGTTGCTTGATCAATTTCCAAATTGCTTTGGATTTGTTGTTCGAGTTTTCTATGAAGTCTTTATTCGCTTTTCGTTTGGCATAATCAATTGCTTTTTTATAATTCGATTTCATTTTTTTATAAGGATCATTTGCCTCCTGTGACTTGACGCATTATATTCTATGAGAGGATGGAGTGATATACAAAGTAATGAAATGAACTAACCAGAACAACAAAAATAATTTATATTACAACAAATAGTAAAAGTAGATAATCATATTATTTAACGGTAATAGTTGAAGTAAGGTGGGTAAGTAAGTATTTTGGAGTTAATCAAAAGACAAGTAGGTAGTAACTAGTAGATTTCAGCCACAAAGAATTGAAAAACAAAAACTTTTTAACAAAAAATTCAACCGACGAAATACGGAACTGAAAAGCGAAAAATAAAATAAATCTTAGTCTCAATAACTACGCTCCTAAACTAATGTAAGTAACTAATTTTGAGTCGGCGCCAAACGAACAATCAACGAAGATCATCAAATTACTTCAAAAAAATTATCAGAATGTCACCGCGCAACTCGATGCCATCATTTTACGCCTTACCTGATTCATTTGCTTGTTTGTTTGGCGTCGACTCAAAATTAGGTACTCACATTAGTTTAGGAGCTCAGTTATTGAGACAAAGAATATTTATTTTATTTTTTAATTTTCAGTTCCGTATTTCGTCGGTTCAATTTTTTGTTAAAAAGTTTTTTCACAGCAGCGAATTGAAAGATGTGTTCACTACCAGCCGATAAGACGATTTATGATGAATGTTGTTCAAGTTTTTATTCATTACTCTCTCACATTTGGAAACAGAGTATACATGAAATTTCTGATTTAGAGACAATTTGCTTGATGCACAAATACAGGGAAAAATTAATAAACTCCAAGGCAGATATACGCGCCAGGAAAAAAACACAACTTGGTTTTCCCTTTTGCTCACTTTCATTGTTGTTCATCACTCATAACATTTCTATAATTCCAACATCCGATCAATCTGAATCACAACAAACAAATAATCTGAATCGCAACAAGCGGAGCTTCTAGCTCATTGGTCAATATCGCCATGAATTATTGTGTACCAATTACACAGGAGCAAAACTATGAGAGCAACTCTGCTGAATCATTCAAGGCCTCTGTCTTTCCATTTCAAATTTTCATTAGGATCTCCTCCCTAATTTATGTTTTTATATGCCGTCACCGGAACTGTCATCGCCTCAAATAAACTTTACAAATGAACCTTTCTAACTACCCCAACCTCTAGGTATCTGCCTGACCCCACAGTTATGGCCCTTTAATATTTCAGCGAAAGGAAATATGCCAACTCGATGGTGACGGAGCTAATAGAGATGGCGATGGGAGACAAATGAATTTGGAGTGATGAAAGTTGACGGAGAAATAACAGCTGACTCACGATCCTGATGGGATTAGTATATTCTAATAAAATTCGAGATTTATAGGATAATAATAATCCTTCACAAGCTACATGGTTCGTATCTTTTATCATGTCCTAACGTTGCTATATTCCAAATCATCCGAAGACGCTTAAATGGGCAGAAAGGTAACTATTACATTGAACAAAAAAACTTTTTAACATAAAATTAAACCGACGAAATACGGAACTGAGAAGTTAAAAATAAAATAATCTTTCTTAGTCTCAATAACTAATCTCCTAAACTAATGTAAGTAACTAATTTTGAGTCGGCGCCATACAAACAAGCAAATGAATTAGGTAAGGCGTAAAATGATGGCATCGAGTTGCACGGTGACATTCTGATAATTTTTTTGAAGTAATTTAATGATCTTCGTTGATTGTTCGTTTGGCGCCGCCTCAAAATCAGTTACTTACATTAGTTTAGGAGCTTAGTTATTGAGAGTAAGGAGGTTTATTTAATTTTTTACTTTTCAGTTCCGTATTTCGTCGGTTTAATTTTTTGTTAAAAAGTTTTTATTTTTCAATTTTTTGTGACTGAAATCTACTAATTACCACCTACTTGTTTTTTGATTACTTCCAAAATACTTACTTACCCACTTCACTTCAACTATTACCAGTTAAATAATATAATTATCTATTTTTACTATTTGATGTTATGTAAATTATTTTTGTTGTTCTGGTTAGTTCATTTCATTACTATGTATATTATTCCATCCTCTCATAGAAATTAATGATTGTGACGGATGTGGAATAATGACAGTAGCGATCTGTCATTGTCAACTACATATGTGTGTGCCAATGTTCACCAGTGAAAAATCAATTATCCCCTATTTTTCCAGGAATTTCATTTAAATCCAAATATGAGGTATACCCTATCTATTAAAAAAAGAATCATCCAAATCGAAGAACCCAGTACAAAGTTATGCCTGATAGAATCGGTTAACGGACCAGAATTCAGAGGGTGAGTGATCAATATCCTTCATTTTGCTATCCTTAGGGGTGGATTTCATCTCTCAAATCCAAATGGGACCAACTTCGAATTCGAATTATCGGAATCGGACGTCTCAGTAAAAAGTTATGCGTGATCATACATAAAAAAAAAATTAAAAAAATTAAATATACGCGTCGACTAGAGAACCTCCTCCTTTTTGGTTTCGTCGGTTAAAAACACCCACAGATCTCGCCCTTCTCGGGATATGAAGGGAAAACAAAAATAGTAGTTTATGTAACAAGTACGGAGAATGAGGCATTCGCAGACGTATCGTAATATGAAGATGAGCCCGCGAAAGCCATTAGCGTACGTGTTGCATACAATATTTTTTTGTATAAGCTTTCCAAGGAATGTTTCATGTAGGAACTATGATTTTATTTCTGCTATCAATACGCAAATATTTTTGTAGGCAGATTTCTTATTACCGTGTCAAATGGTAACTAGTCAATAACATTTGCGTTTGTTGTAATGTTCTCTAATTGTGTGCTCAGTAATTTTTTCCAGGATCCAATTATACTAACGTATTATTTTTTATTTTTTTTATGTTCTGGTTCCCACGAAAAGGGATATCCTGTAATGTTCAGAGAACATCGTGGGAACCAAGGGAAAGAAGGTAGGAGTTGGTGTTCTTCTTAAATTTCTGGAGGTTGTATGCCTCGGGGAACACCTCCCTAGGCAATGAGTTCCAAAGCCTCGCTGTTCGTTGGATGAACGAGTCTTTGGAAAGTGATGTTCTGCAGGTCTCCAAAGTGACCACGAAGGGGTGTGATGACTGAACTTGACGGGTTAGTCTCGAAGAGACTGCCAAAGCAGGAACGATTGTTGATATTTCAGAAGAGCATCGCTAAAGTCTGTTCCCCCCCTACTAATTTTTGAACCACATGGTATATCGCATCGAAATTTGGAGAGCTTGAATAGGAGATGAAAACCTACTTTTTCATGGAAAAATCACAGCTAAAAGTTTCAGAATGGCGGCTGATCGCCATCTTAAATAATTTTTTTAAATAGAACACCCCGTATATCATTCCATTTTTGAAATCTGCTCATAATTCTCAACAGTTTTCCCCCATACACTCTACTCCTAAGTTCAATTATTTTCGAAATATTAACGTTTGAAAAGTGACATACCGGTTTAAAATGAAGTATGGTAAAACATTTTGCTAACTAAACGTTGTTATTAATTTGTAGTTGAATCTCTTGATGAATTCAACCATTAAGAGGCGTAAAGAGAGTTTATTAGGGATAAACAGTACCGCTTACCGGAATATCTCGAAGCCTACGAATGTGTTCTGTAAATTCACAATCAAAACAAATTAGTTAGCTGAAAAATTATAATTTATTTTTGAATAACACTTTTATTTAACCCCAAAAATTATTTCATCAAGTGTTTAATGTGCCCCCCTCCTAAATCTTGATAATAGAGTGCCCTATTATGAATAGCTTCTCTCACGTTGATAAAAGTCTGTTCATCTATTTCTTCACATGTATCTATTATTCTCCGTTCCAACTCTTCTATTGTTTGGCATTCACTGGCGTAGTTTTTTGACTTCAGATACCCTCCAAAGGAAAAAATCCAGAGGTGTAAGATCCGGAGATCTTGGTGGCCATTCTGTACTTTCCCTGCGACCTATCCCTCGCCCAGGAAAGTTTGTATCGAGGAACTCTCTAGCCATGCGATCGAAATGGGGAGGTGCCGCATCCTACTGAAATATGATTTCATGATTTTCAAACTCTTTCTGATTGTTATTGTGATTGTCTTATTCGAGGTTCAATTTCAAGTTTCTGAAAGATTTCTGTAATGAACTCCTGTAAGATTGCCTCTGATGAAAATGTCCCTCTCTTAAAATATGCGGATTAGTATCGCTCCAGTATCGTACATTCTGTTTGTTGACTTTTCCATTGAAAAAAAAACTTGCATTCGTCTGCGAAACATACACGTTTCAGGAAGCCCCGTTCTCCTTCAATTGTTCTTGTTAACCAAAATTCAACCCTCCGCTCCGGATCATCCTCCGTGAGACCATGCAGGATTTTCATTTTATAGGGACGAAACTTTTTTTTTTCAGGACTCATTGGACACTTTTTGAACCTACTTCACAGGATTCAGCAATTGCAGACGTCGACTGAGTCGGATTGATTACCATTTCAGCAACAATTTCTACCTTTTTTTCTTCTGAAAGAGGCGGTCTTCCTCATCTTGGAGCATCTTTCAGCGTACCAGTTGCTTGGAGCTTATTCAAAAGTTTGCGCAAATATGACCTCGAAATAGGATTCTCGAGAAATCTATCATTAAACATACGGACTGCTAGATGATAATATCTTCCAGCTTCTCCAAATAACAAAACTGCTTCGAATTTATCGTCTAAACTACGGGCCATGTTCACACTTTTCATAAAAGGATTTAAGCGCTCAACGGACTATTTGACAGTTAGCAGTTCAGTTTGACAGTAAACATAAGGTTACCGCGACAACGATTTTTTCCAATGCAAACTTGATTGAAAGCAACATTAGTGTTTTTGGTTGAGTTTGAAATGACCAAAATGTCACTTTTCAAACGTTAATATTTCGAAAATGGTTTAATTCAGGGGGAAAGTGTATTGGAGAAAAATGTTGGGTATTGTGAGCAGATTTCAGAAATGGAATAATATACGGGGTGTTCAATTCGAAAAAAATATTGAAGATAGCGCTCAGCCGCCATTTTAAAACTTTTATTTGTGATTTTTTCATGAAAAAGTAGGTTGTTATCTCCTATTTGAGCCCTCCAAATTTCGTTGCGATATACCAGATGGTTCAAAAATTAGTATGGGCGGAACGAATTTTAGACGAGCACTGTATATAGTTGAATATAATAAACTTGTAAGTAAATATGACAACCATTCAGAAAGATACTCCAAATTTGAAAGAAAATTGTAAATGTATCCAGTATACAGCAAAATCCTGTTTTCCCCTAGTTTGACATTCGAATCGTAAATGCTAGATGTCGCCCACTTCATGGTAATCCTGACTATTGAGTGACATTTGAATAAATGAAATATAAATTGTTATCATCCAATAAATGTATGTAGGTTTAGGTGTGAAAATCGAAACTTGTTTCCAACCCAAACTAAACCATCATTCGTATATTCTTGTGAGTAGATTATATCTTGTTTGAATTTACTATCATTTTGTTTGCGATTGTTCGAAGAAAGTGTAAAAGTCATCATGTTTGTTCTACCGCAACAATAACCATTGACAATTTTATACTGCAAAAATCAAAATTCCTAACTTTTCTGCAGCAAAATGTTATCGGTTCATAGTTTTTATAGTATTTATAAACATCCGTTAATGTCCGTAAAAGTAGCATTTTACGGATTTTTTTAATTCCAAAAGTTGCCGTTTTGGGGAGCGTATACAAAAAATGTAATTTTTGGTTTTTCACGCATAGCATTTTTCAGAAAAAAAAAATGGAATGGGAAAGTAGGTATTATTGTATCTCGAATTTGCTATAATAGTGTTCTAATTAATCTTCGACACGTCGTTTTGTGTCTTCACGGCTACCATCAAGTTATTTTCTATCAATACGGACCTGTCTTTTTCAATAAACATGTTGATAAACCGTTGAAATACAAATTCAGTTATATATCACACTTGTTATTTTAACGACGTTTCATCTGAAATAACTAACACCATCAATGACAATAATTTTTAATTACGATCCTATCGTAGTTGTTTTGTAAATTCGTTTCGATATCGTCAATTCATTATAAAATAACTTGATGGTGGCCGTGAAGACACGAAACGTCGTATCGAAGATTTATCAATACACTATTATAGCAAATTTCAGATACAATAAAACTTTCTGCTTCCATTTTTTGATATTTTTTTAAATGAAAATTAATGTAATGCTCTCTAAAATATTCACCTTCCTTCCCATTTAATCGCCTTCATATGGTTCAGAATATAGCAATGTTAAGACATGTTAAAAGAAACGGACTGTATTGGGAGTGCTCCAATATTGACATAATTCTGAGAAAAAAATATTTTTTTTCTATATTTTCACTTTACACAAGAACGATGAGACAAAAAATGAGAAATGATACAAAGAACAGAAACAACAAGCAAGACCATAAAGAAAAATCCAGGACTATATTATCAAGGATACACGAAATACACAGGAAGAATAGAAGGAAATGAAAAAATGTATCATGCGAAATCATAGAACAAACAGTAAACGAAGTTTCAATGAAGAATGTCAAAAAATCATAAAAAGTAAGGTAGAATCCGGACTGAAATGGATACATAGTAATCAATGAATCAATATATACTTTATTGTCGGAAGATATCATTCTCATAGACAAAGCTCGATTATGTGGGTAACTGTTTATATAAAAAATAAAGTAACTAACGTGTACATACATCTAAAATATTAAAATTTTGGAGTTATTATAATTTCGTAAGCTACACAATGGATTTTGGCGAAATTATTATTGAAAGATATAGATCTATAGTTAGAAGAAACCTGTTTATCCAAAATGCTCCTCTCTACAGAGCATTGAGCTTCTACAACAAATTGCCAACGGCAATAAAAAATTCTGAATGTGATAGAATATTTTTTAACAAATTAAAATGTTTGCTGATTGAAAAAGGTTACTATTCCTATCAAGAATATTTGGATGATCCATTATTGTGAATTATTTAACTTTTAATTAATTATTTCACTTTTGATATGTTACTTGTAGTGTGCTGTCATCTCACTTGTTCAGTGATAAAGCTTCAATTCAATGATTTTAATTATGTATGGTCGTGGGTCGGGTCACGATTTTGTTAATACTGATAATCGTGTCACTCTCAAATATGTATCTGGTGTTGTGCTGTCGTCATGTCCGTTTGATTTTATTCATACACATGATCGTTATTTAGTTTAGTTTATTTATACTCAATGACCAACAATATGGTTTTGCTGTATCATGTGATTTATGTATTGTAGGACTTACCATATGTACACATTGTACCTAAATGGCTAATAAAATGTATTATTATTATTATTTATTATTATCGCCGGTTTTGTGAATCGGTTGGATTACAAATATCTGGCTGTAGCTATCACCAGTGTAGATTATAGGGTTTTATAAATTAATTCCGTGGATTGATACCGTTCAACATTCAGTATTTTAGGCTCAGGAATACTGTGATTGAAAATATTTTGCAAAATAGTTACGAACACACGCGAAAAAAAAACTGATAGAATCACGCTAAATGAAAGCACAACTTTGGTGCGTGTCTTTTTATTTCTTACTATGACAACTTTGGTGCCAGTTCCCACTCTGATAATGACCACGCCATCGAGTTTTTTTAGATTCGAGAAAGAAAAAAATTGATTATGCAATTTTTCCATAGATCATATTGTCAGAAACGAATACGTTTAAAGTTCTACGTGGGTTCAAGTTTCTGGAGCTCGCTGTATAATAATAACCAGTTTGGTTCTCAATATAACTGAATCAATTGTAATGTGTGCTCACAACTGAAAGCCGTTATTCAATACATTCTTCAATGAACAGAAGTTCTGTTTGTCTTTATAGCCATACTCACGACTCACCGTTACTGATGACGATCTCAGAATTATGACCCTATATCATCGTCCGTCCAATAATTCTTGAACACTTCAATAATATATCAACGTGTCCATGAAGTAATATGGGGCTCGGATCAGATGACTTATCCATGTATCAAAGTTATGCTCCCCTATAAGGCCCATTCCAATCATAAAAGCTTTAGACATATTGATTACCTTCGATATGGGAACGTTGTTCGAGTACATTGGATCAGTTTTGGGTCAGTATGTTTTACTCATTGATCAATTTGACACAATTTATCGAGGTATTCTTGTACGTTACTGGTACTTTAGAGAACCTCAAATAATTTGTAATTTACTTGAATACAAATTATTATAAACAAATATTTTAAGACAAGCTTTTATACAAATGCACTAAGAATGAAAAATAATTTCTTCAATTGTTTGACCTAGACCTCGTAGCAGAAAAATAACCTAGTTCAAACAATTGGAGAAATTATTTTTCTTTTTCAGTGCATTTGTATAAAAGCTTGTTACAATAATTTTTTATTCAATTATTTTTAGTCACTCATGAAATCTCTCAATTCTGACAAAAATATATAATCTCCATCCCCGAAAAAATGGGCCATAATAACAGATCACGACACCAATTGGAGCCGACATCTCGAATTCATTAATTTTGACAAAAACATCCCCAAAAACCGCCACAGGCCAATTTTGAATGGAATCAGGCTACAATCACAAAACTCGTCGCCATCTTGGAGCCGCCATCTTGAATTCGTGGATTTTGACAGAAATAAAATCATGATCTCAGAACCAAACCCCCCCATACCAATTTTTATTGGAATAGGGCTATAACCCCAAAACTCGTCCCCATCTTGAATTCATGGCACAAAATTCGTGATCTCTGTCACCGAAAACTCCCACTCACCAATTTTGAAATCGAACCATGAAAAAACTTTTCAACAAAACATTAAACCGACGAAATACGGAACTGAGAAGTAAAAAATAAAATAAACCTTCTTAGTCTCAATAACTAAGCTTCTAAACTAATTTTGAGTCGGCGCCAATGAAATATGAAATTATTAATTTTGTCATTTCGAACTCCGAGCCAGTAGGATTTAAACTGACGTAATTGTTCCCCACGATGCACACTTTGATTTGTTATCGAATGAGATAGCCTGAAGAATGAAGAACTAATGACTCGTAATATTTCCGTTCATTTCATACTACAAAATTCATCTAATTTCATATGAAATTATTTATTTTGTCATTTCTTACTCCGAGCCAGTAGGATTTGAACTGACGTTATTGATCCCCACGGTGCACACACTGATTTGTTATTAAATGAGATAGCCCGAAAAATGAAGAACTAATGATTTGTAATATTCCCATTCAATTTATACTACAAAATTTGATATGAAATTATTTATTTTGTCATTCTGAACTACGAGCCAGAAGGATTTGAACTGACGAAATACGGAACTAAAGAGTGAAAAATAAAATAAATCTCCTCAGCCTCAATAACTAAGCTCCTAAACTAATGTAAGTAACTAATTTTGAGTTGAGTTTTGAGTAAAATGATGGCATCGATTTGCGTGGTGACATTCTGATAATTTTTTTGAAGTAATTTAATGATCTTCGTTGACTGTTAGTTTGGCGCCGACTCAAAATTAGTTACTTACATTAGTTTAGGAGCTTAGTTATTGAGACTAGGAAGGTTTATTTCATTTTTTACTTTTCAGTTCCGTATTACGTCGGTTTAATTTTTTGTTGAAAAGTTTTTGTTTTTCAATTTTTTGTGGCTGAAATCTATCGATTACTAACTGCTTGTTATTTGATTACTTCCAAAATACTTACTTACCCACCTTACAATTATTACAAGTTAAATAATATGATTATCTACTTTTACTATTTGTTGTAATATAAATTATTTTCGTTGTTCTGGTTAGTTTATTTCATTACTTTGTATATCATTCCATCCTCTCATAGAATATATTGATTGTGATAATGACACTAGCGATCTGTCATTGTCAACTACGTATGTGTGCCAATGTTCACAAGTGAAAAATCAATTATCCACCATTTTTCTACCCGTAAGGGTGGATAATTCCATTCGAAATCCAAATATGATCAACTATGAGGTATACCCTAGCTGATAAATGAAGAATCATCCAAATCGAAGATCCCAGTACAAAGTTATAGCTGATAGAATTGGTTAACGGACCAGAATTCAGAGGGTGAGTGATCAATATCCTCCATTTTGCTACCCTTGGGGGTGGATTTCATCTCTTAAATTCAAATGGGACCAACTTTGAAGTACGCCCTATCCATTGATAAAAGAATTATCGGAATCGGACGTCTCAGTAAAGAGTTATGCGTGATCATACATAAAAAAATTAAATAAAAAAATTATATATACTCGTTGACAAAAGAACCTCCTCCTTTTTGGTTTCGTCGGTTAATAACTAAACTCGTCCGCCATTTTGGAGCCGAAATTTTATTTTTTCTCTAGCAAAAATCTATAATGCTTTGTCACTGGATTTATGAACACCTGCCCAATTTCACGTAATTATCAATATGTACAGATACAGGGTGTTAGAAACAACCCAGGAGACAAGTAAATAACAAAACAATGCATACCTCAAGGAAAAAAAAGTGAAAAGAATAATTTCATCACAAGTCTGTCTAAGTGAGTTGCAAAATATTGCAGTACATATTACTCAACTGTTCTGTGTCAGATTTATAATTTACCGTTGTGTTTTTGTTTTACTTTTAGCCTTCTCCTGATGAAGTCAATAAACATTGACGAAATATTGAGATTTAAAAACGAATAAGTTTCATTTGTCACAGACGTGCCAACGTTATTGTAGGAGTAGGAGACACTCCAACAATAACGTTCGTACTATGCGAATGCAGAATTCAAATAAAATCATTTTGTTTTAACCTGGTGATGACAAATACCATGTCGAAACGTAGTTAAGAGAAATTATATGAATTGACTGAATCAGCCCTTCATTCCCAGAAATTGAAGAAAATATATATATGTGGTCAAGAAACCAAAGAAAAAAAATAGATATATATATATATACATATATATATAAATATACTAAGTAAATATATATACAGGGTGTAACTGAATAAGTGTAAAACATTTAAGGAGGTGATTCCTCATCGAAAAAAAGATAGGATCTTTCATATAAAGAAACTTCATTGGAGCATCCCTTGTTAAGATACAGCCCCTTAAAGGGGGTACATAAAATTTGTATAACAATTTTTTTCACAAGCACTGAAAAAGTTACAATATTGAAATTAACCTGACGTTTTGTACCACCAAAAGACACTTAGCCAGTAATTTATTTGGTTTACCCCATGGTTGTAAGGGTGAAAACGCAACCCTAAAATTTATTTCCAATGTAACTTTTTGTCTTATTATTTGTTTACCATTTAAAAATTTATTTCCGATAGCCTGTTTCATTCTAAACAAAAAATGTCTCTTGGGTTTTTTGCCCAAAATAAACCAGTAAGCAGCAAAACATTATTTTACGAACAACTACAGAGATACATCGTCATAAATGCGAAAATACGAAACTAATCTATCTAGTAGGTCGCTATTAGCGATAGTGACAATTAAATTGGTATGACGCTGTCAGTTTGGGAATTTTCGAAATTGAATTAATACTAATTGTGTGTTGTTGTTCTGTTCTTAATTTGTTACTTTAATAATTCACTTGTTAATAAAATGGCATACACAAATGAGGAAATGGCTGATATGCATTACGTTTACGGTCTGTCGCAGGGAATGGGTTAGAAGCTTCTAGAAGATATGCTGAAATGTATCCTCAACGGCAGCATCCTTCACATAGAATATTTGCTCGACTTCATCAACGATTACGAGAATATGGTTCATTCGACAAAAGAACGCAGGATTGTGGTCGCCATCGAGAAATACGAACACCACAGCTTGAGGAAGCAGTACTTAATTTGATTGAAGAACAACCTACTACCAGTACTAGAAAGATTGCTTTCCAGCTAAATGTTGATCATATGACGGTATTTCGAATTTTAAAGGAACAACTCTTATACCCTTACCATCTGCAACGAGTACAGGCACTGTTACCGCGAGACTTTCCGAACCGTCTTGAATTTTGCAATTGGATGCTGGAAATGATTAGAAGAAATTGTGACTTTCTGAAGACGATAGAATTCACAGACGAATGTAGTTTTTCTCGGGACAAGATTATTAATTTTCATAATTACCACATATGGGCTGATGAAAACCCTCACGCTATTGTCGAAACTAGCCATCAAGAACAGTTTTCTCTTAACGTGTGGCTCGGAGTTATTGGGGATGATTTAATTGGGCCTCATTTTCTACCTCCTCGATTAAATGGTGAGGCATACGTTCAATTTTTAAGAGAAGTGCATCCAGTACTGCTGGAGGAAGTTCCTTTGGGCGTCAGAAGGGATATGTTTTTTTTGCATGATGGGGCTCCCGCCCATTTTAGTCAAGTAGCACGTCAGCATTTAACTGAAACATATGCAAATCAGTGGATAGGTCGAGGAGGACCACATAAATGGCCCGCTCGATCCCCGGATCTCAATCCTCTCGATTTCTCTATTTGGGGCCATTCACAGCATTTGGTATATCGTACTCCTGTTCGCGATGTAGAGGACTTAAGAAACCGCATCATCGATGCGTGCAGGGTAATCAGACTCCAGGAATATTTGAGCGAATACGTGGCTCAATGCGCCGACGTCTAGACGCATGCGTAATGTTTGAAGGTAGACATATTGAACATTCACTATGATTTCTACATGTTGTGTGTTTTGTTATTAATAACTTAGTTTTGTTTATTACCCTTTAATCGTTTAATGCAGGTACTAACTACAAAATAACAATAAATCCAGTTCGCATTTATGACGATGTATCTCTGTAGTTGTTCGTAAAATAATGTTTTGCTGCTTACTGGTTTATTTTGGGCAAAAAACCCAAGAGACATTTTTTGTTTAGAATGAAACAGGCTATCGGAAATAAATTTTTAAATGGTAAACAAATAATAAGACAAAAGTTACATTGGAAATAAATTTTAGGGGTTGCGTTTTTCACCTTACAACCATGGGGTAAACCAAATAAATTACTGGCTAAGTGTCTTTTGGTAGTACAAAACGTCAGGTTAATTTCAATATTGTAACTTTTTCAGTGCTTGTGAAAAAAATTGTTATACAAATTTTATGTACCCCCTTTAAGGGGCTGTATCTTAACAAGGGATGCTCCAATGAAGTTTCTTTATATGAAAGATCCTATCTTTTTTTCGATGAGGAATCACCTCCTTAAATGTTTTACACTTATTCAGTTACACCCTGTATATATATATATATATATATATATTTATGTATATATGTATGTTATAGTGATATTCACTTAAATGGTTTTTTAAAAATAAACTTTATTTTATACTTGTTTTACAAAAATGATATGAAATTATATGTGACAACTAACGGAATAGAAGTGCCGAATAGAAGTGACGCTCTTCGGTTCTTGGGGTCCTCTTATAGATGCGGTGGTGCTGACTCAGAACTGCGCCTTGTTTACGGCTTCTGGAGCCCAGGTGGATGAATGCTGACTTGGCTTTGTCCTATTTGCTCTTGCAACAATGTTGCAACTGCGTTGTGGAATTACTGCGTAGAATGCCTGGATTTTTGGATATAACAGCTCCATCTTTTGAAAAGTTGATGCTATTGGATGCAGCAACTTTTAGACTGAAGTTTTGCTTGGGCCGGAATTCAAGATTATTCTTTCTTCTTCCTCGACGTCTTCGCCGATGTGGATACTAGGTCTTCTTCTTGAAGGTAAGAACCTAGAAAGGGTTCTGAAGGGTTGACGTTGGCCTGGAGGTCTTGGGGGTTGATCATCTCCTCTTGGTGACAGAATTCCAATTTTCATGGGATAACGTTTTTTGCATTTACAAAATATATAAAATTATCAAACATATTATCAATATAATTATAAAATATGTAAACCAGGATATATGTTTCGTGATAAAAGGTTCATTAATAATTTTGTCAATATCTTCAGAATATTGATTTAATTTATGTTGAGCTATATTCAAATCATCAACATTTAATTTACTCAATTTTAATGGTTTCAAAATTGGCATATTGTGTTTTTCAGGCAAATGTTCACAGCATTCGAATGGAATTAAAATAGCATGACAATTATACGGTATTCGATTTTAAATATTATTCAATGTTTGAACAGGTAATTGTTAAAGGTAAAGGATCTGATAAAGTTATTAACCAAATATTTGTGTCTAAATTGAACACATTATAATCTTTAGCAAAAGTAAAGACATTTGACAGGTTCTTGGTAATTCAATAGAATGTCTGAAGAGTTGATCCTCACATATAGCATCTTTGTCTATAGGGTAAGGTAAAATATCGGAACAAATTCTCATATTGATTCCTAAAGGTTTACAATCATCTAAATTTTGCAATATAAAATATAACATAGAATCATCATCTCTGCAATATATTTTGAATTGGTTGGTAAAATATGTGAAAGTCCGGTCCTGTTATCAAGGATGGGGATTGGATATAATTGAAAGGATGTGTAAAATTCAGGTTCCACTAGAGGAATTTTCAGAACAAAAATAACTCTGTTTTCTGTTTGAAAAGCTTCAAGTTCAATTAAATCTAGATATTGAGCAATAGACGAGGTTTTGCAGGAAGTGGTAAATTATTCTTTTAATGATTGGGTAATGTCTTGAAGAGCATATTCCAAATCTCTAGGGTAATAATTGATGTATGAAGTATTTTAAGTCTTGGGAAAATGATTGAATTCAAAATATCATTCAAATAGGATTCAATGTATAAATAACTTTCCATGAGAGTTTCACAAATCTCTAAAGCTCTTAGTTTCGCTTCAATGATTGCCATATCATCTGAAATCTGAAAAATTGATTTTTCAATCTCTTTAATATCCTTGTTAAATGTCTCTTCATCTATTTGTAATTTTTGTATAGTAGAATTAAAACTTCTAATTACTGAAGTGGTAACTGAAATTTGGTTTTTCAAAAGATTTTCCAATTGATATTCGTCTCTGGTTATTTTATTAATGCATTCATTAAAATATTCTCCGTCACTACTATCCAAATTACCAGTAATGGCTTTCCAAAAGGTACCAATACCGTTGATTAATCCTCTTTTAATTCTTTTATTTATTGATTTCGTATCAACGTATATTTCTTCTAATTTTAGATTTAAAGAATCAGCAATTTGCGTTAGCAGGCTGATATGTGTTTTAACTTCTGTATAAAAATAGTTCATTCTTGGATTATCTGTTTCTAAAAATATCATTAGATTATTAAGTATCTTATGATTACGTTCTAATGCACTACTGATTAGGGACGTATCTTTAAAGGCTAACAACGTCCACTTATCGTTTGATAGCTTCAAATAGGATCGTTCATGATAGTACACTCCAATAGTGTTGTTGATCGGGATAACTGCAAACTGGCTTAACGCTGCTGTCGCAAGTGATATCAAAGCCGCGATGAATAGCATTTCGATCTGAAATGAATTATTCGAAATAAGGTTTCATTCTATCAAAATTAATTTTAGAGTGTTGATTTGTTTCAAGATTTTCAAGAAGGGCAGAATTTTGGAAAAGTTCCAAAATTTTATAAGGACCATTAAATTTATTTTGTAATTTGTTTCCTATTTGAGACTCTTTAACGTATACTTTGTCTCCAACTTTATAGTCTGGGGTTCATGTTTTATGTCTTTGTCATATCTTATTTTGGCTTTTCTTTACTTCGGTTGGTTTCGCTCGCGCAATTTCATAATAATACGAGATTCTGTTATTTAAATCTCGAACGTATTTAGTGATTAAATCTTTTTGATTATATAAGATTTCTGGGGTCGTGTAGAGGTGTGTCCGAAGATCAACTCATAAGGGGTAAATCCGTGTGTCTTATTTTTCGTGATGTTATAACATATAACAGCATAGGGAGTACATTTAAAGGATGTTCATCGGGATTTTCTATTTGTTGAGATCTAATCATTTCCATTAGTGTAGCATGGAATCTTTCTAAGCTTCCATTACTCTGGGATGATTTATGCTTGAAAAGTTAATTTGATGTCATATAAAGTACATAGGTCTTTCATGGTATGGTATTGAATTCTTTCCACTGTCACAATGTATTCGTAACGGGGTTCCATAATGTTGGAAATATAATAAAGAGTATTGACTACTGATTTAGCGGTTTTATCTTCCATTGATAAGCTTGTGTAAACTTTGTAAGTTCGTCTCTAATAGTCAAGGCATAATTTTTTGTTGGGATTTCTAAAAGATCGATGTTAATTCTTTCGAAAGGGGTTTCGGAGTTTCAGTAATGACTAAAGGGTTACTCAAATTTTGTCTACAGATTTTAGTTTTATGACATGTTTCACATTCTTTTATGTATTTTTCTACGTCTTTAGTAATACCAGTCCAGTTATATTTTTCTCTAATTCTTCGTAAAGTTTCATTAATACCACGGTGTAAATTTGCTTTTACCATTGTGATATTGATCTAATATCAAAGGAATTTGATCTTGGTCTGGGGTTTGAACTACGTTCTGACAAATTTGAAATTTAATTTCATCCTTGTCTGCAAGAATGTATGAGAGCATTTCTTGAATGGGAAGATCTGAATTATTTTCGACATAATAATTTTGTGTTGGTTCGAAAACATGTTGATCTCTATATAGAGAGCTGAACATATATTCTATGGCATTATTAGGGTCGTATGGTATAGGGATTATAAAGTATTTCCTATTTTTGATCGTTTTGCTAGTTAAAACATTTATTTTATTATAACGAAAATCTGGTTCGTCTTCAAAAATATCTTCAAAAATGGTTTCATGTATGTCTGTCGTTTTGTTTCTCTGTGGAAATATTATTATATTTTTATTGCTTTTGTCCAAAAGTTGTTCATTTATAAATGAAAATTTGGAATACTCAATTAATGATTTTCTTTAAAAGTCTTGAAAAATTTGTTAATTCTTCTAAGATGGTTTCAGGGCTATTTCTGTTTCAGTATCGGATAATTCTTCATTTTCTTCATTTGTCATTAAAATTTTAGAATGGAACTTAGCGCATTCTTTGAAGTGATTAATTTTGATGCGAGATAAGGCGTCTGCATTTTTATTGATTTTGCCAGGTTTATAAATTATTTCATAGGAATATTCTTCGAGTTTTAGCCGCCATCGAGCTAATCGGCTACCAGGATCTTTTATGGAAAATAACCAAGTTAAAGGTCTGTGGTCAGTGATCAAGATGAATTTTCTACCAAATAAATAAGGTCTGAAGTGCTTTACTGCCCATACTATAGCTAGTAATTCACGTTCAATTGTTGAATATTTAGTTTCTGCGGGACATAGGGTTCTGGATGCATAAGCAATAGGAAGATCTTTGCCAATAGGTCCTTGAGAAAGTATGGATCCAATAGCAAAATTACTTGCGTCACACGTGAGAATAAATGGGTCATTAAAATTGGGATAAATCAGAATAGGACTTTGAACTAAAAGTTTTCAATGTTTCGAAAGCTTCGACACATGTTGGAGTGAATTGAAAGGTACATCTTTTGTAATAATCGTGTTAAGGGTTTGGAAATTTTTTGCGAAATTAGGTATAAATCTTCTATAGTATCCTGTCAATCCTAGAAATGATTTTATTTCTTTGGGACTAGTTGGTAGTGGAAAATTTTGAATACATTCAATTTTTTTCTGGGTTTGGTTTACTCCGTCTTTGTTATTAAGTGTCCAAGATAAGCGACTTCTTTTCGTAAAATTCGCATTTATCAGGTTGAATTTTTAAGTTAGCATTTTGTAGTCTTTGAAAATATCGGAAAGTCGAGAAATATGTTCATGAATGGTTGCTGAATACACTATAATATCATCCATGTATACCAGACATCTTTCATTTTGGATACCAAGTAGTATATTATCCATTACGCGCTGAAATGTACTAGGGGCATTTTTTAAACCAAAAGGGGTACGAAGGAATTCGTAATGTCCATTTTCAACTGAAAAGCAGTTTTTGAAATATCTTTAGGGTCAACTTCAATTTGGTGAAAACCTGATGCCAAATCGAGGGTTGTGAAATATTGACACTGTCCAAGTTGGTCAAGTAGATCAGTTATGTTTGGAAGGGGGTATTTGTCATCAACTGTTACTTCGTTAAGTTTTCTATAATCGATTACAACTCGCCATTTTTGTTTTCCAGATGCGTCTAATTTTTTGGGACAACCCATACTGGGGATGACCAAGGTGAAATGGAAGGTTGAATAATTTTTGATCTAACATTTTCGAAATTTGATTTTTTTACTTCATTTTTATGAACATAAGGATAACGATAAGATTTTGTAAAAGTTGGTTTGGAATCTCCTGTATCGATCGAGTGTTTGATTTCATTTGTAAAAGATAATTGATCTCCTTCTAAATAAAATATGTCAGAAAATTTTAAACATACTTCAGTTATAAGTTCTTTTTCTTCTTCATTTAAATGATCAAGTCTCAATTGTTTTTCTATCTCTTGGTGTCTGTCTGTCTGTATATTTATTTGTTCAAAATCTGAAATATTATAATTCAGTATATTTTCAGAGTCGGTTGCAGGTTCTAATTTCAGGTCTGAGAAATCAATTGTTTTTGAAATACAATTAATATTTACAATTGTTGTAAAAAATTCTCCATTTTCATTTATCTTTACGAAAGCATTTGGAAGTCGAACTTTTTCCTTTTCTTGAGCTACCAGTATAGCTTCAGTATTCTTCAAATTACTTTTCAATTTAAATATTTGTTCAGTTCTTGGTTCGATTGAAATAATATTTTTAATTTCTTCTGGAATTTTTTGATCTTCAATTGGGATATTTTTTTCAATTTTGAAAAGGGGAAGTTCCTTAAAATTCGTTATTAATTTTTTATTTTTGATATCAACTACGCCATCGTAGTGTTCGAGAAAAAAGTCCGTCGAATTCGATATCTAAATCGTGAATGTAAATTTTATGTAGGTCTGTATCATTAAAAGGAATCATGACAGATTCTTGTATCATGATTTTTTCATTAGAAATTCCTTGAATAGGTAAGTTTTCAGGAGAACGATATAAAGGGTAATGTGCAACTGTTTGGGGTTTAAAAATAGAAATTCCTGCCCGGTATCTATAAGAATTTTGAATTTTCCTGTACTATCCAATATATAATATAAATTATTAGCGTTTACTGTATTTAAATGAATTTCTGAAGAGAGTTTGGAATGAATTTTGGGATTGTGGTGTCATTAGATTGGTGCAATTGACTTTTTCCGTGTTTTTGTTTTCTATCTGGAGTAAATTTGTTTGGTCGACAAGGTTGTTTATTTCCTTCTCGTTCAGACAAATAGGAGGACTGTCTATAGCTAGGCGTGAATAAAAATCCGATGTGTCAGGATCTTCATCAAAGTAATCATTATATGTTTCGAAAGAGTCGTCATAATGTTGTGATGAATTGCAATCATAAGATGCATAGTTACTGTTATCAAGTTCTAGAAACTGAGAGTCGTTTTGAAAGTAAAAGTCATTTGACTGATATTGAGGTTCATTGTAATCCTCATTGAAATGATGAGTTCTCTGATTCGAAGAGTATGATGGATAATTCGGATTTCTTTGAATTACAGAGGGTCTTACTTGGGTTTGATTCGAATTTATTAATCTGGGTTGGAATTGATTTTGTTGAAATGAATTCCTTTGGAATTGACTTTGCTGTGAGTTTGAAGTTGATTGCATTCGAGAGTTTGGGAATCGTTGTTGGAAATTTTGGAATCTCGGAAAATTTGAATTAGGATTCCTGTTGAAGTTTGGGTTTTGATTTGGATAAAATTTGGATTGATTGTGTATTTTGACTTGAAAATGAGATAATTGAAGTTCTCGTTTGATTCTGATTGATGCTTCTAGCATGTTAACTGGGTCGCTTGCACGAATTATCTGACCTAATTTGGATTCAAGACCAGTTAATAAAGTGTTAAGAACCATAGATTCAATTAAATTTGATTGAGCAGTTTTCTGCATTTGAATTAGATTTTTTTTGGGATTCAAGACCAGTTAATAAAGTGTGCAAGGGCATTCTCTCCGGTATTTTGTCTAATTCTCTGTAAATCTTGGATTAATGAGGTGAGATCTCTTGAATCTCCAAAATGAGCATTAAGTAGAGTTTTATTTCGCCATATGTTTCAGGATTTCGAGAGTTTACCAATTGGGCTGCTTTTGTTTCAATTTATTTCTAATGTGAATCGTTAACAAAGTTTTGTTGACCGACTGCCATTTGTTGGGCATGGTCGCAGGCATTTAAGAAAGTATTTAAAGAGATTGGATCTCCATCGTACTGAGGGACGATAGAAAAAATTTCAGATAATTTGTATGGTTCGAGTTCGGGATCATTTCCTACATCAGCATTATGATGTTCGCCATCGTCGGAAACAGACATTTTAATGGGGTCTTTTCAAAATGGGTGAAATTGTCAAAATAGGGTATAATAGGTCAAAATTGGGACAATTTGCTATTAACAAAACAGGACTTTTTCTGAGATTGAAATTGAAAAGAATTGTAAATAGTTTCAATGAGTGAATTGAATAATTTAAAACTAGATGATTCGATGTCACTTACAGTTATTTACAGGTGAGATTTCTGAAGTTCTCTGCCAGGGGCTTCACTAGGTGTTCCTATCCACAAAGCTTCAGGGTGTTGGGGATGAGTGCTGAGTTTCTCTGTCAGGGGCTTCACTAGGTGTTCCTAATCCACAGGGAAGTCTCAGGAGTGCTGGGATGATTTTCTTACTTGCTATTTTCTTGTTCTTCTTACTTGCTAATTTCTTGTTCTTTCGCTGGGTGTTGTTCTTTCGCTGGGTGACGGAAGATGAAATCCGGCTGGATGAGCGTTGCTACTTTGGGATGAGCCTCGTTCTGCGTGTTTCCTCAAAGCTCCAGAGACCGTCTTCTCGTCTTGCGTTGGGTTCTTCTCACAAGGGTTTGGAAACCTCCACTCTGGTATTTCAAGGTGTTGAAATCAGGGTGTTGAAAAATCCGCACGACTGCGCCAATTTGTTATAGTGATATTCACTTAAATGGTTTTTTAAAAATAAACTTTATTTTATACTTGTTTTACAAAAATGATATGAAATTATATGTGACAACTAACGGAATAGAAGTGCCGAATAGAAGTGACGCTCTTCGGTTCTTGGGGTCCTCTTATAGATGCGGTGGTGCTGACTCAGAACTGCGCCTTGTTTACGGCTTCTGGAGCCCAGGTGGATGAATGCTGACTTGGCTTTGTCCTATTTGCTCTTGCAACAATGTTGCAACTGCGTTGTGGAATTACTGCGTAGAATGCCTGGATTTTTGGATATAACATGTATATCTAGTGCTATTTTCCCATGACATAACCAGAAGGAAGCTCATAACAACCAATAAAACACAAACATCTGGTTCGATTTGTCATCGGACCTCCAAAATCGAAATCAGCACTAGACTCCTCATCAAACTCCAACCAAATTGAGCTGAATTCCAAGCTCGTTAGTTCCTCAACCCGTCGAATTCATGCGCGTCTGCAATGAATGGCAAGATGATGCTTGCACAACCAAAGTTTTGAATTATTCACAAAGTTCCGTATTCATCTGCGGAACTAATACATCAGTTGATTAATATGAAGAGGCTGCGGATCAATTATGCATTTACAGATCTGGAGTGCGCGCTCCGCATCACTTCTGTACAGAAATAATTTGCAGGAATTATTCCCGCCGATGGGAATGATTTGCACGAATTATTCCTGTTGAATATGCCCCTAATGATTGCCAGACGGAAACGTTGTTCATTTGCAAATGACTTCATCTGCGTTAAGGGCCCATCAATTCGAGCAATCTTTATATTAAAGCTGGCCTTCTGCCCCAGCATCGACACAATATGAACTTCGGAGGATAGCTTCGACAGACACTGTGGGGTTCGGTTAGACAGTGGTGGAGTTCGGTATGCCGAAATACTTACAATGCTATTCGGGAAATGAATCGCTGAGTCAATAATGATGGAATTAACTTGTTAAAAAATACAAATGAAAAGCATTTAGTCGATACAATATTCAAGAAAAACGGCACGAGATACTTTCAATTAATATACCGGGTGATTCTCTAAGGTGGCTCAACCCTATAACTTTTTTATTATTGAAGATAGAAAAACGAAATTTGGGGGTTGTGTATTATAGTTCAATATAAATTTTTCGACATATTCAGCACCTTTGCTGTACTTCCGGTTTGACCGGAAATGACCCCAACTTTCGATTTTTAAATGGGACATACTGTATATTTTCACTTATATCGATCGAGAATGGCATTCTAAATCCAACAACACCTCACTTGTCAATATTTTACTAATAAAGTCATTTTTATTCCAGTTTTTTGTTTTCGATCTAGAATGCCATGGATCGTGTAAATCGCTTCATTCGTGATCAAGTAACATAGGAAAAATACGAGTTTGAGGCTCATGACTTCATAGTTGATTTAAGAATTATTTAAAAGTCGCGAATATGAATTTTTCCAGTTAACTTGATTTTTTCGAATGTGAAGGGGTTGGCTCGTCGGCTTCTTGTGCAAGATCATTTTCTTACGAATAATTTGATACCACACACTTTCACTTTATTTTCACTATTTTTCTGAATAATTGCAAGAAGCGATCATACCTACAAATAATACGTATTCGGTATACTTATGCACTAAGTCCTATTATTCTAGTTATCCGTGACAAACAATTGAAGCTGTTGCTAGAACTACCTAAACAAATAGGCTAATGAATATGCTGTCACTTTTGAAAATGAATTTGAAAATTATACTAGGAACGAGAACATCGACATGTTGCTAATTTACGGAGAAGCAGAAAAGAATGCAACAGATGCAGCTCGAATTTATGCTCAGAAATTCCCTAATCGTCGCCATCCCACTCGGCATTATTTTCCAAAACTGGAAAGGAAAATGCGAAATGAACCAGGAGAAAATGCCAATAACTTCATCGTCAGTGAAGAATAATAAGTAAACGTGTTGGCCTATGTTGAAATGAATTGTACGGCGTCAATTCGCCAAATTGTTTCTGAGATTGATATAAGTTATTCAAGTACCAACTAAATCAACATCTTTATAATGACGACCACAACCGAAGATTAAATTATTCCAACTGGTTTTTGACTAAATACAGAGAAGATGTATGTTTTCCATTTAAAATTATGTATTCAGATGAATCTTGATTCACCAACTTGAATCTGTTCAATCGGAATAATAAAAGGTACTGGTCTCAAACGAATTTACATCTGATGCAAGAAGGAAATTTTCAAGAGCGTTTTGGTTTCAATTGCTGGATGAGTATTATCGGAGGAAAACTTTTGGGGCCAATAATTTTCGACGGACAACTTACTGTGGAAAGATATCTACAGTTCCTTAGAAATCAAATTGATGATTTCATTGAATATTTTCCACTGGCTAACCAAGTTAATGTCTATTTCCAACAAGATGGAGCGCCACCTCACAATTCTCAAGTCATAAGAGAACATCTGAATGACACCTTCCCAGAAGAGTGGATTGGCACTTATGGACCTATTCAGTGGCCTGCGAGGTACATTCTTAAGTTGTCATATTTTTTCATAGTGTATTATTTCTTTTTCATATTCTAGATCACCAGATCTAACTCCGCTAGATTTTTTTCTCTGGGAAACAATAAAAAATCTGGTGGATAACACAGTATTTGCTACTCGTGAAGAACTGGAGTATTAAGTAAGGGTGGCATTCCAGAACATCACTGCAGAACAGCTAATCAATGTGGTGCGCGCAACAATTGAAAAAAATTAACTTTGCCGTGATCAAGGAGGAGATCATTTTGAAAATTTAGAACCATAATGGACTGATTTGCGACTTTCAAATAATTCTTGAAACGACTGTGAAGTCATATTTTTCCCATGTTACTTGATCAAGAATGAAGCGATTTACACGATCCATGTCATTCTAGATCGAAAAATACAAATTGGAATAAAAATGACTTTACTTGTCAAATATTGACAAGTGAGGTTTTGTTGGATTTAGAATGTCATTCTCGATCGAAATAAGTAAAAATATATAGGATGTTCCATTTAAAAATCGAAAATTGGGGTCATTTCCGGTCAAACCGGAAGTACGGCAAAACAACGAAAAAAGTTGAAAAATGTAAATTTAACTATAATCATAACCCCCCAATTTCGTTTTTCTATCGTCAATAATCAAAAAGTTATAGGGGTGAGACACCTTGGAGAATCACCCGGTATAAATGATGTGACAAAATATTGAGGAGAACAAACATACAGTGCGGCTTTTGATAGCTCCCACCCCCTGTTAACTTTTGAACGGTTCGACGTAGAACAATGAAAAAAAACCGTATTGAATGATATCACCGATACTACTTTTTGAAATTAAAGACATTGCGATTGCACGATAGATGGCGCATAGATGGGGCACATCAACTTGAAAATTTCAAATAGAATGGGAGTCAAGTGGCACATCGTTGAAAATATAATTCAATTCTCTTTTCAACTATCTTTTTTTTTAATTTAGTTTAAGCGTTTTTTTACAATATGCATTTGAAATGTCAAATATAAGTGCGGATCTGAATTGTACCATTATCAAAAACTTTTGAATGGTATTACCGGTCCAACTTTCTGAGAGAAGATACATTACAATTACTCGACAGAGGGTGCTGTGGCACATCAACTTGGAAATTTCAAAAGGCGTAGAGGTCGATTTTCTCATCGTTGAAGAAGTATTTCAATTTTTCTTTCAACTATGTTCTATGAAATCACAATGGCGAGTGCGGCTTTTTATAGCCTTCCCACTTCACCCCTCACTATTAACTTTTGAACGATTCGACATAGAACAACGGGACCAAAACTATTTTGAATGATATCACTGATACTACTTTTGAAATAGAAGACATTGTGATTGCTCGACAGATGGCGCAGGGGGCACATCAACTTAAAAAGTTCAAATTGTATAGGAGGTCGAGTGCGCATCGTTGAAAATATAATTCAATTCTCTTTGTAACCATCTGACTTTTTTTGAATTTTTTCAATAATTTTTTTCACAATGTGCATTTTAAATTTTGATATACTTGATATTTCAAATGCATAATGAGAAAAAATATATGAACGAAATTTAAAAAAAAATGGATTGTTGAAAAGAGAATTGAGCTATCTCTTCAACAATGTGCCACTCGACCCCCCCGTGATATTTGAAAATGACTTGTTCCTACGTAAAAATTTCCGCTGAATCCGAAAATGCCAACGTAGAGTCGGTGGGTAGTCTGCTAAGGCCCAGTTGTTCAATCAAGGATGACCAAGTGATTGGACTTAAACCAGGATTACCAATTTTGTTTCAGTTGTTCAATACTGGTTTATGAGATAAACCTAGTTTAACAATGGTTTAAGTTAATCTCATGAATTCGGGGGTTTAAGGAGATAATTTGCCGATTCTAACCTATTTGATTGTTTGACATTTCAATAGACATTGACTATTCTGAAAATTATGATTGTGTTGAAGATGCAAAGATGTTCGAAGATATAACAGACAGAAGATTTTTTTGAAGTTTTTGATATTATTGCCCCAAGAAGAAAGAGACCCGTATGTAGACAACGTACCGTGATTTCGGGTGACTTTGGCGCATTTTGATAGATACACATTATCAATTATAAAATTTAAATATTGCCTTTTTAAGCCTGTTTTTTCATCAGATTAATTTTTCGTTAATCTTTCTATTGTCTATGGGTATATTATACCTATATAATATGTATTATATACGTGCAACACTGTATTCCATTCAGGAGTAATTTGCAACCAAATTCAACTAACTAGCAATGTTTTTTTACTTATTTATGATGATTAAAAATGAAATATTTTTTTATGGACACATTTTTTTTGCTTTTTTCATCCGTCGGGTTACTTTGGCCTATGTACATATGCTATAAAGAGAAAATCACGCAAAAGCCATGGGTCAAAGCCAGCCCTCAATATGCGGGTGACTTTGCACGACATGTTTTTTTTATATATAAATATAAATTACGGTACCTAGAAACCATTTGGAAGAATGAACAGAAAAATAATTTTTGAATAGATTTCGCTTGCCGAAAGAAAGCGTCCGCACTGAGAAAAATACAAAGAACCGCCCCTCAAATGACTACAAAGGCAAAATCGTAACAAAAAATAAACTTCCAAATAAAAATCAAATCTTGATATTTTATACCAAAAACGGTAACTAAAATTAAATCATCACAAATGCTAAATGAAAAACTACATGATCTGTTCTCAGGAATCTCACGAAAATGTTGATTTATTGTTGGTTGATGAGTTATGTTTCGAAGATAATGTTTGTTTATATATCTCAATCATTGGTTTTCTCTAGATTCCACTCCTCCCTCTGTAGTCCCAAGAAAAAATGGTGTTTTTCTTTCATGTGTATTAATATCAACTTGTGTTCTTCGAATGATCGTTTGTATAAAGCTACAAATCTGCTTTGGGCAGAGCCCAAGTACAAATTTTGTCTTTTATTGTAAAGGTGCTATTCCTTTTTAAGGACCTCCGCAGATGGTATTCTATTCTTTACTTATTATAGCCCACGCCTTCAATTTTTGCGAATTAGTAACTGCGTACATTTTTCACATTCTACAATATCTTGGTATTTTTTACCAGTGAAATGTGTGTTTTCCTCGCCTTCATTGAAATTATGAGTCATTTTTTTCTTAAGAGATGCCTAACAATTTATAGAATACACTTGGCCTTTTTCGATCAATTTTTCTGTATACTTTTGACAAAACTATGAATTCTTAGGTTAAGTTTGATTCATTGTTGATGTTTCTGAACGGTCCGAATGATGGTACAAGTGGAAAAATGTGTTGCCAACATATGAAAACAATGAATTAAGGAATCCAGGATTCGTTTTTCATTGAAAAATGCATAACGTTCTAATCCATAGTTAATTAATAATCCGAGTTTAGATAATCAACGGTTTAAACTCGCATTGAACAACCGGGCCGTAAAAATGCATAACGTGCTAATCCATAGTTAATTAATAATCCAAGTTTAGATAATCAACGGTTTAAACTCGCATTGAACAATCGGGCCTAAGAGAGTTAGAGTGATTTTTTCGAGGTCACCTCGACGGTTCGAGATTTTGAAAAATGCTAGCACCCATAGCAGACTTCCGATCGAATCGACATTGATATTTTCGGATTCAGCGGACATTTTTCCGATCGCGGAAGTATCTTATAAAACTCACAGTGGTCCTATCGATCTGCGGTTTCCGAAAATGTGGCCTATGTGGTAGCTCAGATCGATCGATTGGCCGTGAAATGCAAAACACCGATAGAAAACCGGAGCATCAGCCAGGCGGCGCCACCGTCGACTTTGACATGTTCGAAAAATGATTCACATACAGCCCTCCGGAAATGACTTGTTCCTACATAAAAATGTCCGCTGAATCCGAAAATGCCAACGTAGAGTCGGTAAGAAGTCTGCTAAGAGAGTTAGAGTGAATTTTTCGAGGCCACCTCGACGGTTCGAGATTTTGAAAAAAGCTAGCTCCCTTAGAAGACTTCCGATCGAATGGACATTGATATTTTCGGATTCAGCGGACATTTTCACGTGAGAAAAAGTTATTTTCGCAAGGACTTAATCCTTAGTTTTTTTTAAGCGGCTCCGATCACGCGCGTGTCATCATAAATGCGTCTTTTTGGTGCAGAGTTCCGCAAGTCCGTTTGTAGCGGACGAATCTGTAATCCGATCCGAACGAAAGGCACACCATCAAATTTGCAAGGAAATTTACTATCGGAATATGGAATATTCCCGAAAAATCTCCTTCCGTACGGATGTTGTAGTCGATAGAAGTCCAACTAAGCTTCCGGGAAGAGTGAGGGGGTAGAGATTCGTGCAGACTTCTGTTTGAAAAATCGTAGAAAAATCAAGGACTGAGTGATCGGTTCGGCATCGCCGGGATGTATGCACAAAACTACGTAGAAAACGAATCCGGGAGAGTTTTTCCGGAAAAAGAAAATTTCTGGGATTTTCCGAAAAAACTTTTTTCTAACTCGAGAACGGTAATAGATAGAGCGATTCTGCGAACGCCAATCGATTCATGCGGGGCCAAATACGTTCCAGTATGAAGTTTGGCATCGATCGGCAAAAACAAATTCGATCGAAAAATTGCATAAGGGGGTAGGTCGGAAATATCTTCGAAAACTCAAAGTGGTCCTATCGATCTGCGGTCGAAATTTGGCGTAGATTCCGAAAATGTGGCCCATGTGGCAGCTCACATCGATCGATTGGCCATGAAATGCAAAAAACCGATAGAAAACCGGAGCATCCGCCAGGCGGCGCCACCGTCGACTTTGACATGTTCGAAAAAACAAATCCACATACAGCCCTCCGTAATATGACTTGTTCCTACGTAAAAATGTCCGCTGAATCCGAAAATGCCAACGTAGAGTCGGTGGGGATTCTGCTAAGAGAGTTAGAGTGATTTTTCGAGATTTTGAAAAATCCTAGCCCCCTTACTCATTTCTTAGTTTTATTTTTAATCGGCTCCGATCACACGCGTGTCATCGAAAATGCGGTTTTTCGGTGCAGAGTTCCGCGAGTCCGTTCGTAGCGGACGAATCTGTGATCCGATCCGGACGAGAGGTACACCATCGTATTCATTAGGAAATTTCCTATCGGAATATGGAATATTCTCGCGAAAACTCCTGCCGTACGGCTGTTGTGGTTGACGGAAGTCGAACTATGCTTCCGGGAAGGGTGAGCGGAAAGAGATTCGTGCAGACTTCTGTTTGAAAAATCGTAGAAAAAGCAGGGACAGAGCGATCGGTACGGCATCACCGAGACGTATGCACAAAACTACGTAGAAAACGAATCCAAAAGAGTTTTTCCGAAAAAATTTTTTTTTGGGATTTTCCGGGTTTCTTTGGAATTTTTTTTTTCAAGTTCGAGAACGGTGATAGATAGAGCCAATCGATTTAGAAGGGCCCAATTAGTCTCAGTATGGAGTTTGGAATCGATCGTGGAAGAAAAAAAAACCGCCGAAAAATTGCACAAGGAAATATCTTCAAAAACTCAAAATGGTCCTATCGATCTGCGGTTTTCACCAAAATGATCGAAATTCAGCGTTGATTCCTATGTGGTGGGTCAGAACGATCGATTGACCGTGAAATGCAAAAAACCGAAACATCCGTCAGGCGGCGCCACCGTTGACTTTGACATGTTCGAAAAAAAAAACACATATTTTCGGATTCAACGAACACTTTCACGTAAGAAAAAGTTATTTTAGCGAGGACTTATTCCTTTATTTTTCTTAATCGGCCCCTATCACGCGCGTGTCATCGTAAATGCGGTTTTTCGGTGCAGAGTTCCGCGAGTACGTTCGTAGCGGACGAGTCTGTGATCCGATCCGGACGAGAGGCACACCATCAAACTTGCTAGGAAATTTTCCATCGCAATATGGAATTTTCGCGAAAAACCACCTCCCGTACGGATGTTGTGGTCGACGGAAGTCGAACTTCCGGGAAAGGGGAGGGGGTAGAGATTCGTGCCATCTATCGAGAAATCACAATGTCTTTATTTAAAAAAGTAGTATCGGTGATTTTTTTCTCATCGTTCTATGTTGAACCGTTCAAAGGTAAACAGGGGGGGGGGGACTATTAAAAGCTGCACATATCACAAAAGAATGAAGAACGACCAAAATAAAATAAGTTAAAAGTAGAATTTCAGTTGAAATTGACTAATGACTGCCTAAATAATAAAAATACCTGTATGTGCGGAGGTACGTCCATTTGCCGGAAATGGCCGAGCAGTCCCGAAGTTCATATCAGCGAGACAGCTACCCGATGAGATTCGAAATGTTTCAATGGGTTGGGTGTTTTTTTTTTAGCAAGCTCATTAATGTAGCCCAGATTGTTCCGCCTCTGTCGTAGCAGAGACTTTCCAGTCTTTCCGGAAAATTAAACAAGGCGTTCCGTTCCGTGATCTCCGTGGAACGGTCAGTCGTATGGTAATCGTAGCCCATTTCTGCACAACAAAATAGGATGGCAATTCATGCCAGCAAGACGATATTTTTAATTAGGCGGGAAAGCTAAATCAGGGTCGCACTGCTTCCTAGGAGCATTTTTATACACAGATGGTCGTTGTAGCGGTGATATTTGCATGAAATTGCTGAAGAAGTGATCGCGGAATTGTATAATCCAGCGATTTCGGAAATCCTCCGCTTTTTTATGTACATCAGCGAAATTGCGGTGTAATCTAGAAATTCATGACTGACAGTCTGCTGTATCCATTCAGTGGTTCACATAGACAGGACGAATTCAAAGAATTGACGAAAATACTATATTTTTTTCAAACCTATAATAATAATAATTTTATTTCCTTAAGACAGTTACAAACCATAAGGAAGAAGTCTGTTGTTTACATTCAAAATGTTTATATATCTACACACGTAAATTTTGAATAAAATAATACTATAAAGATAAAATTCATTTCACAGCAGACTGCTACGACAAATATTCATCCAGTCTATAAAAACACTGTTCTGTCAAAAAGGATTTCAACTTATGTTTGAATGATTGTTTTGTGAAGCATTTTTTCACATTTGAAGGAAGAGCATTGTATATTCTAGGAGCCATATGACTGGGAGATTGGTGAGTTATTTTGAATTTTCCAAATGGAATTGAAAAATCATTCTTTTGTCTCGTGTTGAAATTATGATTTTATTTGTTCCTCACATATATTTCATCATTATTGTCAAATACTAGCATACTCATCTCTGATATGACTAGACATGGCAACGTTAATATTTTCAGTTTTTTAAATATATCTCTGCATGAATCAATCTGTGAAAGCCCCGTCATTGCTCGTAAAATTCGTTTTTGTGCAACGAAGATATCTTTTGCTAGGGTAGATAATCCCCAAAATATTACACCGTATCGTAGCCTACTCTCAACTTGTGCATAGTAGAGTTGTGTCAATTAATCTATATTGAGTACATGCCGCAAATTTCTGAATTGAAAGGCAATCGAATTCAACTTTGAGATTAGGTAATGAGAGTGAGCCTTCCAATTAAGATTTTTATCTATCCGTAATCCTAGAAAATGGTTTGATCCGAACTAGTTGAAATCAATGGACTCGATTCGTCTGACTGGAATGACAACTCGTTACATTCTTTTTGGATATGGCGAAACCTCAGTGCTAGCGTTTTCGAAGTATTTAGAAACAAATAATTTGCTGAAAACCATTCATTCAAAGAAATCAACACCTCTTCGCATTTATCACGCAAGGAAGAGTCCATTTTTTCCGATATGATTAACGACGTATCATCAGCGTACATTGTGAAGGATGCAGGCACAGGAAGTTTATCCAGGTCATTAATATAGAACAGGAACAGAATTGGTCCCGATATGGACCCCTGAGGGACACCAATATCTGTTTCAGTTTTCTGTGAGAAATGATTGTTTATTGCTACGTACTGTGTACGTGTGAGTATAAACGATTTTATCCAATCTAGAGGACAACCTCTAATTCCATGCCTATACAACTTTTCCAGAAGTATGTCGTGATTGATACAGTCAAATGCCCTGCTGAGGTCACAAAAGATTCCAACAGAGCATTCTCCCGCTTCAATATATTCTATTATTTTTTGATAATAAGAAAACACTGTGGTCTTCGTAGATTTTTTGTTCAAATATCCATGTTGGTTTCTCGAAACTATATCATATTCTTGACAAAATGACATTAATCTATCTAAAAAGCAATACTCGAATACTTTGGAAAAAGTTGATGGTACTGTGACTGGTCTGTAATTTTCAAGGCTCTGACGACAGTTCTTTTTGTACACAAGTGTTATTTTACCACATTTCAGCAATTCTGGAAAAGCGCCAGAAGACAATGAGAGATTCACCATAAAAGTGAGTGGCAAAATAAGTTCTGATGGGCACTTTTTCAATAGAATTGTAGGTACCTCATCCGATCCCAAGCAAAATTTATTTTTTAATTTTGATTTGAGTAGCTGAAATAGTTCAAGCTCCTGATATGGCCTAAGAAAAAGAGAATTTGGAGGTGACGTAACGTCACGCAGAAAATGATTGAAGTCCCTATCACTGGAAACTATATTGCTCAATATATCTTTAGCATGATTCATAGACAGTCATAGCCTGTGAAAAACAAGGCACACTTCATAAATCTTTGGTAGAAATCCATTATATCTCAAAGTGGAGTGCTGGTGATGAAGAGGGAAAAAATTTCAAAATCGTCTCCACAACATTTATTTACTCTAAATAATCAAGAGAGAGGGGGACATGTTTCGGTACCAGACGGAACCATCGTCAGCTAATGTTAAAACATCATAAAAAGAGAATATATCGATAGAATAAAAATAATACAATTTTTTTTGTGTACTTACATGGAGAGGAAAATCTAAAAACTACAATTATGTGATACATTAAAAGGTTATAAAAGGTAGAGTGAATCAATTACTCCATCTAAGACCAATGTAGGACCATGGCAGAGCAAGTCAAAACTATCTGACGGTAAATAATCCATCAGGTTATGTCCACAACTTAGATTGGTAGAACAACTGTGCCTCCATAGGAACGAGGCCGTACATAATATGTCGCAGTACATGGAGCAAAGAAACGTTATAATCAATATTAAAGGTAGAATTATAAGAAAATTATCGAATTTTCGCGATTTGTAAACATTGCATGGCGTTAGATGCGAAAAAATAAATGAAGTTGTCAACTGTCATGAGTAGCATGGAACATAAACTAAAAGACTGCAGAGTGAGGGCTAGGACACAACAAGTGGAATTGCAACTTCCATGATAATGCGAGTGTTAGATCAGAGCAATTCGAATAACCACACGTTGAAGTTTTTGGAGAAAATTGTGAAGGCTATAGAAAGTTTAGGGAATTAAACAATCAAAATGATCTGTTCATTCAGAGAGTTAACAGAGGCTTCTTCCAAAGAGTGATTTATTTCAAAGATTTCGAGTAAATTCAAAAGAGTTCCCTTGGAGCAAATGTGTAAAACTTCAAGGTATTGGTTAATATCAAAGTGGTGATTAGAATTTAGGATATGGTTGGCGAATGAACTTTTCGTGTTGTAGGATTCAAGATCCGTGTTTATAATTTTCTCAATGCATTTGGTATATTCCGAAACCCTTGTATGGATCCTACGGCCACGTTGACCAATGTATTGAGAATTTCAATTAGGATGAGAACAAGAGATTTTGTAGATCCCTGATTTGAGAGGGGTATTTTGTCTTCAGTGTTTACCAATTTACCACCTATATTGTCAGTGGTGTAGATAGAGATACAAATATTCTCTTTGTAGCGGCAAATAATATTTTGTATGTCATAGGATACTTGATCAAGGAAAGGAATAGATAAAAAGTTTGTTTTAGGATGTTGTAGAGTTAATAGACTTAGGTTTAATGATGTATGTAAGTGTTTCTTATAGATTCTATGTATTATGTGGGCAGGGAAACTAATGTTGTTGGCAATTTGTTTTATTGTGTTTAGTTCTCGATTGAAATTGTCTGCGTTTAATGGAATATTAAATAATCTATGAAATAAAGAGTGAAAAGATGCAAACTTGTGTTGATTAGGGTGTAATGATGAAAATGGGATTATAGAATCAGTATGTGTGAGTTTGCGGTAGATGGAAAAATCAAATTTGTTGTTGTCCATATCAATTAAGAGATCCAAAAATGTAGTGAGTTATTATTAGCGATTTCCATGGTGAATTTAATGGCTGGATCTAAGGAGTTTAGGAAGATTAATAAATATTCTACTTCTTGCATAGATCCATTGAATAAAACAATACAATCGTCTACATATCTGTACAAGAAAGACATTTTGTGAAAGTGGTTAAATACAAGTAGTTTTTGTTCAAGATTATGGAAACATATTTCTGTTAGAAGGGGGAAGAGATTGCTGCCCATAGCTAGGCTGGAAGTTTGGGAGTAACATGAGTTATTAAATTGAAAGAAAAATTGTTTTAGGACAGTATCTAATGAGGAGCAATCTCAAGACAATGAAAGGTGGGGATTTGTGCTTCAAACAACAAATTTCTCACTAGAAGAATACAATCCTCTGGAGGGACACTGGGGAATAAATTCACAACATCGAAGGATAACAATACATAATTAGGTGGAATATCAAAGTTCTTCAACCTATTGGTAAGATCAAAAGAGTTTTTTAAAAACGTTGAGTTATTGAAATTAGTGAGATCTTTAGTTAACTGGTTAAGCCAAGCCGCCAGTTTCGGTGCTGGAGAATTGTGGTATGCCACTACTGGTCTGATAGGGGTGCCCTCTTTGTGTATTTCTGGTCGATGGATTCATTTGTGTCAGTTTGTATCTAGAGGAGTTGTAGGAAGTTATAGTATCAATTCAAATATTCAAGGTGATTTTCATATTATTAACAAATTTCTGGGTATAATCTTGTTTGTTTAAAATATTTTCTGTGAGATGTTTTTATGAATTCTAAGGTCTTTATTGGTGTTAAAAGAAGATTGAGGAATATGGAAATTGTTGTTCAAAGTTCTAGAGATTTCACTTCTCAACAAGTCCTTGTTGAGAAAATTGTTTTGTTCTATGACCCGTTCGCATTCTATGGCTAATAATTTCTGTTGGCGAGAATTCACAAGAAGATTTGTTAGAACTCTCTGATGAAAGGTGAATTCAGAAAATTGAAAGGAACTATCAGTAACATTGTTATTGTGGTGGGAGACAAGCCAGATTTTTATTCATTTTGTTTAAAAAAGACACGACACGTGTTTCGCTACACGATAGCTTCTTCAGGTGAAAATCATATTAACTCAACGATCACCAATGTTTCATGTTGAAAAAGCAGACCAGGTAGTACACCAATGCAATTAAGTATATTAATGGAATTCCAGTAGGTGATTAAATATATTAATTCAACAAAGGAGAATATTTTACATTTAAATTTCATATTGATCGTAATCACGAAAAAAAACTATAACTCGAATTCATTCCAGATAAACCAGTCGTTTGGGCATGATCTCTAACAAGAATTATGTGGTATATTGGTCCAATATTACTATTGATAGCATTATTGATTTCAACCGTACTCCTCTGTTCGATTAATTTTGTTATTTGTTATGAAAAGTCAAAATTTGATAATTTCAACATCATTTCTTAAATTACAGTGAGTAGAAAAATTGTCATATTTGAATTGATTCTGACATATGTTTGGGTTCCCTACTATTTCACTTATATTTTTACATTCCATCACACACAATTTTTATGAAACAATTTTAGCAATTCAATCATTCATATATTTTTAATGTCAGTAACTTGATAATTTTCTAACCATGCAAAGTTCCTACTGCAGCCCTGAAGATGGCGAAAATTTCGCCGAAACGTTGGCAGTGAAATTGCGAAATTTGATTATTATGTTTAGTAGTCCTCTCGTTTGGGACCTTTGACCAAGAAAAATCAATTATGTTTGCTTTGTAGATGTCATTAGTTGTGTTTTCCAACTTTTTACACTCTTTATTCACGTTTATTCTTTGAAATTATAATTATAATATATTTCAACAGTTCCAACACTCTCCATACACACACACTCTATTCGTTAGTATATCAGATGAATAGAACCGTATGTGGTATGGAGGGTGAGCGCAGATAAGTAGGTTAGAAGTCCCGGGGGTGATCTCATACCGAAAACTCGATCGTTCTTTCACTTATCCTCGGCAAATATAGAAAATGTGGGGCGGAGAAGATCTGAAATTTTAAAATCTCCAGAAACCGCGCTTGAATATTCCATTTCGCAGGTTTCCCGTAATGGTCGAATCTACGAGATAGAAATATCGGACGGCGCTCTCATGATATTCATAAATAAATGAGATGAAGCAGACCCCCGACTTGGTGTGATGCATCGAGCTCTATATCAAACCTGAAGGGATTTGAAGTGGAAGAGGCTCATCATCGGGAGAGGAGTTGGTATTTATTCATGTCGGAGTTGGTGGGATCTTTGATCTTTTAATTTATATTATTATGAATGGCTGAGCGGATTTAATTTACGCCACTTGCCAGTGATTAACGGGTTCACGAGCACGCTCTGTTGATCTCTAATCGTATCGCTCATTCATATACCTACCATATTTCAAGGCGTTTTATGACTCGATTTTGATTCGAGAGGTGGTGTAGAAAAGGATACGTTACGGCCCATAATTGCAACAAATTATTAGCAAGGGTAATTCTGTATGTGCTACATAAGTTTTACAAATTTTCGAGGAAGCTTTTTGCCTGGAAATTGTATCGAGTACAAATTGGTTCATCTGATCCCGTTAACGTAACTGAATGTAGAAGCCTTCACATGGGAAAAATCTGTTATGGTAAAAAACAAACAACACTTCTATGCCACGAGTGATTTACACTCATATATCGATGGAAATCTATCTTCCGATGGTTCCAATTAATGCCAAAATCTGTTACATAATTAATTAAGATTACAACTCAATATTGGTAATACAATTAGAAAAGTTGTTTTTATACATATTTGAATACGTGACGTACTGTTACAAGTCGTTACTGATTTCAACTGATTCCTTATTACAAGAAGAGGTAGTCTGAAGAGTATTGTTTTTATATTCTGGTGGTTCGACATAGTTTGCAGTACTCCAAGTACATCAAGTAATAATACCAACAATACATTGTATCCACCTAATAACTGTCATACTATTCAAAATTCTCACAATTGCTCCATTTATAATAATTATAGCCGAGAATAATGTATTATGTTCGTGTTCATAAACAATTATTCATTGTTATAGGTAACAAATAATAATTAAAACAAGTTGTTTATAGTTAAAATAAATATTTCATGATTATAATTAAATTTGAATTATTTATTATTATTAAATTTCTTTCTCTCATTCTGCCGGATCAAACTTTTTTTGTCCTTTCATGTTCGTGAAATAGTCTAATAAAATACCACTCGTGATTGAATTTATCTGTCTTTTATTTCTAAACTCAACTGAGTTGCTTGAAAAAAACACCACTCCTCCTGCGGACTCGTGGTGTTTTCAAGCAACTCAGTTTCGTTTAGAAATAAATCGACAGACTTATCGCAAAAATTCAGTCACTAGTGGTATTACTACTGATGATTTTATTTTTTCCAATAAAACCTTTATAATAAGTGTAAAAAATTGAAACCCCCACAAAACACCCTTTTTTGAAGGAGAATATAACAAAAGTAATTAAATTTATGAGATGGAAAATATTGTTTCTCACATGTAGGCAATATGCAGTTTGATCGTGATCATTGTTTGTTTTTCATCAACCCCATCAGGTGATTATTTCTCTATATTTTCCTCAATTATGTGATATATTTCATTTCGAAAGTTGACAGGAAATTATATTTGACGACTACATACATCAAACCACTTAACCCCAATTAGAGAGCGGTTGATTTCTCTTGAAATTATAAACATTAAATACGTTTCCCATGTAGCGCTTTGCATATTATAGTTGTTATTAGAATTGTCCATATTCGAAGCAGCGAACCTCAACGTGTCGTTGAGTATGACATGATATACACATTTGCTATCGGCTATATAGGAAGCATAGGTCTGTGATTTCGCATAATTGCTCTGTAACAGGTTCATGGAGGCGTTCACTACGTACTTAGTCGGTATATTGAAATAAAGTAGTTCTCATATTGGGCAGATTTCATAAAATTGCGGTCGTCGTGTTGAAATATTGTAAAAAAAAAAAATTTTACTTTTATTCGACTGAAAACCCAATAACTTACCTTCAACACAACACGTTGATTGAATAGGGACCCCTTTTTTCTTCAACTGTAGAAAACCGGCACTGAAGAATCTACAAGTAGCTGAAACATCTCCTCACCGAATAATTGCCGAAATGCGTCATTCCATGAACCCACTACACAACCCAACAAATGCTCTCTGCGATAAAACGATGGTGTCATCAATCCAAGACAGGACCATAACTTTAAGATTATTCAATAGTCCATCCCAGGTGTATATACCCAGAGAAAACAGTATTGGACATTTGAATTATCAGAAGAAGCCATATGATTTTTTCTTTCTTCTTTTTGAGGAGAGTGAATTTCGAACACTGGTCAACTTAGGTAAAAAATCTTCACATCTATTATATCGAATTAACTTGCTGAAGAACTTAGGTCGATGGCCATTTGATTATATTTATAATTATATATACAGGCCATAACTTTTCTATCCACGCTATCGACTTGTTTTTTTTAAATGATAGGTCCGACAATGAGGCACATTTTAGTAATATTAATATACAGGACGTCCCAGGTTTTTGTCACTGGGTGATGCATTGTGGCTTTTTGTTTTCAATTTATCCTCGCTTTTGTTGCGATCTGCACCTCCATCGCTAGATTTCTCCATTGGCGGCATTCATTGAACTTTTCCAGAAATTCTGCTGTGGTTGTTTCTGTCCTTCAACTTTTTATAAGCGAAATTGATTCCACTTCCGTAGGTTTTGAAATCCTAACCTCACTTTTCCACTCTGGCAAACCATTACGGTTGAAATTCGCGTACTCGGCAGTTATTAAGGGCCACAATCGCCTGCAGTTTTCCAATGCCCAGATATCGTGGTAGAAACACTATTCTCGCTCTTCCTAGGCATTAAGATCACGTTCAGCAGACTATTTGATTGTTTTTAAGTTAACGGAGGAGTTTATAATTAACTTTTTCAACACTTTGGTGTTCATACGGCACTTTAAACTAATGAATTTCACGATATTCGCGGAGCACATTGAAGCTTTACGAACTACAAAATGACACAATTTAATAATTCATTGCCTTACACTTAGGCTAAAACTGAGGCTTTCTAACATGCTGAAAAAGTTATATTTAAATTTCAATATCAAATCACTGTATGTAGTAGGTACAAAATCGCTTGCTCCATCAATTTTGCATTACCTATTTCCCTATATAGGACGGAATTGAATGCGTTGACATTTGATTCTGACATGACCAAGTGTAGTTGTCACACATACTCGTATATAAAAAATAAATAATAGTTTAAAAAAAACTAAAAAACACGCTTTTATAGAAAACCAGACTAAAAAAATTTAAAATAAGAAAATAATGTATTTTATTTAAAAAAAAGCGTGAAGTGCATGGTATCGCCTCGGTGTGTAATCTACTATATAATTATTGATACCATGCACCCCACGCTTTTTTTTAAAATGAAATACATTTTTTTCTTATTTTCTATTTTTTTAGTCTGGTTTTCTATAAAAGCTAGTTTTTTAGTTTTTTTTAAACTATCATTTATTTCCTACTGTTCAGTGTGGTTTATTTATAAAAGCGTGTTTTTTTTTAATTTTTTGTTAAACTATTATTTTTATAATTTTTTTGCAAATTAAAAAATGGAATAATCTTATTAAATCAGGTAATCATAATCTCCGACCCCAAAAACCCCCACATACCAATTTTGAATAGAATCAGACCATAATGACAACATTCGGCCGCCATTTTGAAGCCGCCATCTTGAATTTTCCAATTGTTACGAAAGAATCATAATATTCGACCCCAAATACCCCCACATACCAATTTTGAATAAAATCAGACCATAATCACAAAACTCGGCCGCCATTTTGAAGCCGCCATCCTGAATTTTTCCAATTTTAACGAAAGAATCATAATATTCGACCCCAAAACCCCCACATACCAATTTTGAATAGAATCAGACCATAATCACAAAACTCGGCCGCCATTTTAAAGCCGCCATCTTGAATTTTTCAATTTTCACAAAAGAATCATAATATTTGACCCCAAAAACCCCCACATACCAATTTTGAATAGAATCAGACCATAATCACAAAACTCGGCCACCATTTTGAAGCCGCCATCTCGAATTTTCCAATTTTCACAAAAGAATCATAATATTCGACCCCAAAAACCCCCACATACCAATTTTGAATAGAATCAGACCATAATCACCAAACTCGGCCGCCATTTGGAAGCCGCCATCTTGAATTTTCCCATTTTTACAAAAGAATCATAATATTCGACCCCAAAAACCCCCACATACCAATTTTGAATAGAATCAGACCATAATCACAAAACTCGGCCGCCATTTGGAAGCCGCCATCTTGAATTTTCCCATTTTTACAAAAGAATCATAATATTCGACCCCAAAAACCCCCACATACCAATTTTGAATAGAATCAGACCATAATCACCAAACTCGGCCGCCATTTGGAAGCCGCCATCTTGAATTTTCCCATTTTTACAAAAGAATCATAATATTCGACCCCAAAAACCCCCACATACCAATTTTGAATAGAATCAGACCATAATCACAAAACTCGGCCGCCAGCTTGAACTTTACAATTTTTACAAAAGAATCATAATATTCGACCCCAAAAACCCCCACATACCAATTCTGAATAGAATCAGACCATAATCACAAAACTCGTCCACCATTTTGGAGCCGCCATCTTGAATTCTTCAATTTCAAAAGAATCATAATTTCCGACCACAAAAACCCTCGGATACCAATTTTGAAGCGAATCGCACCATAATCACAAATCTTGTACGCCATATTGGAGCCGCCATTTCGTTTTTTCCTCACACAAGAATTTCTTAATGCATTGTCACCGGAATTATGTACACCTGCCAAATTTCAAATCATTCGGACGTCTGGAAGTGGGTCAAAATCGCACCCAAAGGAGTCGGTTACAAACAAACAAACAAACAAACATACAAGTGAAGCTAATATAAAGCTTGTAAAGAAGGAGACAGAGAGAGAAAGTCGCGTGGAGGGGGCATAACGCTTTTTTTCTTACGTTACATTTTCTACCAGTCAACACTTACTCCTGGGGGGATTGGCGCGGTGGGTTAGCGTCCGACTCATGATCGAAAGGTCGTGAGTTCGATTCTCGGCCAGGGCAGAAATTTTTCTATTTAATTTGAGAGAATTAAATTTTAAATTTCGTAGCCGGGCCGAGGATGGTCCTCGACGATTCGCTGTTGCGTTCAAATTAACAGTGCTGCTCCTAGGTGGCGTATGGAGTTAGTAACAAGGCCTACCTAGAACACTGTGTGAATGATACATTCTATGTTTTAATAATATTCAACTTGTGTCTGGCCGAATGACGAAATGTCCAAGCCAAAAAAAAAAAAAAAACACTTACTCCGTTCCAATAGCAATTAATAGATGATTATAATTATAATTTAATAAATTGCGAAACAAATACCTACATTAATTTGACTTTAATGACATGAGTAAGATGCCTAAAAACCCTGGTGTATTCACTGTTTCGAATTTGTTTAGAATTTTTGGGGGACAACAAATGAAAAACGTTAAATTCTGCTCAGAACTTCATTAGTAGATGGCGCGGTTAAGGAATGTTTGTTGTTTGTGTCACGCAAAATGTCAAACTTCAAACCTATGAAATTTTCTTTTTCTGTCAACATTACTTCATGCAAAAAATTGTGAATTGATCGTTTACAAATATTATAGTGCTACGAACAAGATCCCGCTCAGAACAGTTGGCGCGAAAATGAGATGAAATCCTCGAAACTTACTACAATGTTTACATCTGTCTGTCAAAAATCAGATTTTTCTTGAGGTCCACCTGGCGATTTTTTCAAAGTTATTTCTTCTCAAATGGCCTTTTTCGGATCATGGAAGGTAATATTGTTACATACCATGCACTCGAATATGGGAAAACACTTCTTACGTGTTTTGCTCCCGAATACGAATCGGAAGAATGCGGCGATCATACCGTTTCAGAGTTAATCGCTTTTTCCGAAATAAATTTAGCATTTCGCACAAAACTCATCAAATGCCTCCTTCTTTTACCAGCATAAACATAACTAAATCACTTATTTGCACAACTGACAAATATCGTCGTTTTATCGAAAAATCCTCCTTCTTACACAGTTGCAAATGAACAATTCTAATTTCTTTGACAGATGACATTTATTTACTTTTTAATTTTTCATGTTGGTAATAAATGAATCGGACTGTGTAAGAAGGAGGATCTTTTCGATAAAACGACGATATTTTGTGCAAAGTTGTGCCGAAAATAAGTGATTAGTGTATTTTGTGCTGGTAAAGAAGGAGGCATTTTAGTGAGTTTTTGCGAAAACGGTGGTTGAAATTTATTTCGGAAAAAGCGATGTAACTCTGAAACGGTATGAGACCGCCGCATTTTTCTTCCGGATTCGTGTTCAGGAGGCAAAAACACGTAAGAAAAGTGTTTTCCCCATATTCGGAGTGCATGGGTGATGTAACTTAATATTTACCCATGGAAACTTCCACGAAGGAAAGGGAAAAGGTAGGAGAGTGGACTGATGTCTATAGATGATGAATTAACTTGAAAATTGAGGGGATTGGAAAATGTCCCCGATGACATTGTTCCATTAAACTTTCCGATACAAACTATTACCAAGCCATTCACTGCCCATCTCTGTCAGACTATTACCTCTCTAACAACCTCCTGACATGAACAAAATCAGAGAGTTCATTGTAGATATCATAAAATCTGTTGGTGAAGTTGAGAAATCGATGAATCCTGGTGTGCGACAGTCTAGGCTGCTTTCAGCTATCTTAGAATGACTTCGCCGGAAAAGGTGAGCCCTACTAACAAAGATGAGGGGAGAAAAAAATAATATAAATGCTTTTATTTTATTTTTCAGTAACACCCCACACGAGATAATCGGAGAAGGAGGGCGATCTAAACCAAGCAGTTGTTCGGAAGAACAAGGCCCACTCCCAAGATCGATAAGGCTAATGACTATGATTAGGATGATTATCACTTTTTAATAAACACATGAATTTCAAAAGTAAGCGTGGAATTTTCATTTTATGAAGATCTATTGATTTTGGCTAGTGAATTCCGAACCGTCCCATAGGGTCCCATAGCTCTTTGGAAGAAAATATCCACTATATTTAGAATTTTCCAATACTTTTAGTCAGAAGACTGTCATCTCATGGGAAAATTTTTATACAAAATATATATAATATAAAAAATAAATATAAAAGTAATAATAAAATTATTTGACTTGCTAGTTACTAGATACATTACAATCACAAGTTGAAAAAAATTATTCCAATGGGCAAAGGTTCAGAGAAGATTCAAATTAATTTATACATATACGAGTCATTTTACTAGTAGTGGAATAATATTAGATTTTAGCTTCAGAAAGTTAGGGGACTGCGGGAACTTTTTACTGTACATTAGTGATGATGTAAGGAAATATAGAAAGTTACCAACCATAAAGTATGTGCTTAATTAATTATTTAACAAATAAGTTGCCAAATTACATTGTTTATTGATTATTAAAAAAAATGAATAAATAATGGTGCCACTCGCAAAAATGGAAAAATGGACATGAAAAAGGTAGACAAAATTTTTCTGTAAGCTGCAGAATTTCTTCGCTAACGTGCGAAAAAAATGTGAGGCGGCGACTCTGAAGTGCAGCGCTGGAGGAGCACGTCGCCACGAGCGAAAATGGTCCAATAGTCTCAAAATGGCAGCTGTTGAGACACTTCACAATATTTCATTTCCATACCCAATATCGGCAAACTATAAGTCGTTTGATAGAGCTTCACTATCTCACAAATTTTACTTTTATTGGTTTGAAAGCGCAATTAAGTAATTGTATGTAATTTACAGCACTTCATAGAATCATTATCCGCTCCATCATAAGATTTTTATCACGAGCAAACAGGGACAGAAATACATAAGTACCAACTCGGTGGAGCTGTATCAATAGAAAATTATTCATACAAAATAAATTGGTATGGTTCATAATTAGAATTATTTCGGAACCCTCTCGAAAATTCTATATAACACTCATAGTCCGGTCAATTTAGACCAAAAAATGAGAGTGAAGTTACATAAAGTCCCAACAAGCTGAATTTTTGTGAAGTTGTTCAAAACATAATTACAAACAATGTCTAGAAGTTCCCCATCATTCCCCTGTAAGGAAAAAATTTAATTCAAGGTCAAAGGTCAAAAAAATGAGTTTTTCGCGATTTTCAGCAAAACGGTAACTTTTATCATAAAAGTACTTCAGGCAAAAATTGTAGATCATAAAATTATCTATAAAAAAAGTATCAGTACTTTTTTCCTTACGAGCCACCGTTTCTGAGATATAACGATTTAAAAGTTATAAAAGTTGTTATCGTCATAATATGCATGAGTACGCCACGTATATACATCTAGAGTTGTAAAATTTTATATAATATATATATATATATATATATTAAATGTTTAAATATTTTTCTATCGGTCATTGTAACTTATACTTACAATATAAAATATACATAAGTTTTAACTACAAGAATATCAGGTAAAAAGAAACCCAGTCCCTTAATCTTTAAGCCAGTGTAACTTCGAGACATCTGTCTCTTGTTTCATTGTGTACGTGGCTAGGGTCTTTACCTGCTATAATAAATGAAATACCGTTAGTCTTGAGCGTCACTCTGTAGTGAAAACACGTGTTTATTCTAACCTATATTGTGCTGTTTTGAGTTTTATATTGAAAATGTCTGAATATTGTTTTATTTGTGCTAAACTTTTAACTGAAAGTGAAGTTGTTACTGTTGAACGTGGTATGAAGACATTAATTAATGCAAGTATCGAAAGAGCTGATGATTTTTCGGAATATCTCAAAAATCAGAAATCTGTGACAATACATGAAAATTATACTCGAAAGTCTTCTACTGCTGCAGGTAATAAAAGACAACGTGAAGAACAAGAAGCCAGTACATCCACAGCAAGTCCTCCTCGTACTAGATCACGTATCAGTGAATCAGCTTTTTGTTTCAAAGAACTGTGCTTATTTTGTGGCGAGAAATTAAATGAAGAAAGTAAAAAAAGAAAATCCTCAGATTTTCGGCGTCGAATCAGCCAAGTAAGTACACTTCAATTTAAAGATTCAATTCTGGAAACAGCTCGGGCTCGTGACGATGCTTTAGCAAAAGCTGTTCTTGCTCGAGTCGAATTTGAATATGATTTAGTTGCTGCTGAAGCTAAGTATCATCGAGATTGCTATGCTAATTTTTTATAACCTTCCACTGGAGCTAAAATGGGTCGTCCTAAAGACGAAGCAACGAATTTGGCAATGGAGGAAATATTTACTTACATTGAAAATAGCGATGACTGTCAGTTCACTTTGAACGAATTACAAAAGGTTTGCAAAACTACGACTCTAGATAACAGAACGATTAAGCTACGACTAAAAGTAAAGTATGGTGATAAACTTATTATCACTGAGAAATCGGGAGCATCAACATTCATATGCTTAGTGGATAATCATCATGATATTTTAAATCAAGCCTGGTACGAAAAAAAAATGAATAAAACAGAAGAACGATTGAGAGTCCTAGACGCAGCTGCAGCTATTATTCGCGAAGATATTCAAACCGCAGTATTTGATAATTCTAACTACCCTCCACCAAGTCGCATGTTTGAAGATTTAAATAATGAAATCCCAGAATCATTGACATATCTTGAGAACGAGTGATTTTAAAAAATAAACGATCAAATTTAGATCATTTTAAATTAATATGCACAAATATTTGCCATTGTATCATGACTGCTGTTCGACCAAGGTCTTTTAAATCTAAATTACAATTAGGCCTCGCAGTTTTTTTTCATCGAAGGTTCGGGTCTAAGCGTCTTATACAAATCTTTTCGGCTTTTGGTTTATGTGCATCTTATAATGATACAATAATGTACGAGGCAGCAGCAGTTTTCCATCGTCCTCCTCATGTCCTACCACCAGAAAGTGGCACTCTTATTCAATACGTTGCAGATAATGCTGATATTAATGTAAATACGCTAGACGGCAATAACACGCTCCACATAATGGGTATTATTCAAATTGTTACTCCAAAACATTCAGTTTTACTAGAAGAACCTATGCCACGAATAAAAGAAACTCTTTCAGCAAATGATTTCAAGGCAAAAGCTCATGTGCCGATACAGACTTATACAAATGACGGTGTAGTAGGCTACAGTAAAATAAATGTTAAAGATTTTGTTTATGGAACTGAAACAGTATCGTTTCTCAAAAAAGTTGATGTAGTATGGTTTCATGGAAAATGGAAAAATGAGTCTTTACCCGGTTGGAATGGTTTTCTTGAACGTTTAACAAATAATCATACGAATTATTCTAAATCTCAAATTTCATTTTTACCATTTATTCACCAACCAGCCAGTAACTATAATACTATCTATACGACTTTACTTTGTGCATTAGAGAATGCAAAACGGTATGGCCACACTGTATGCATCGTGACTTTCGACCAGCCCCTGTATGCTAAAGCTCGAGAAATTGTATCAGCCGCACCTCAGGGCTCTGAATTATCAAAAATCATCATCAGACTTGGAGGATTTCATTTACTGATGTCTTTTATGGGAGCAATTGGTCATATTATGCAAGGAAGCGGCATGAAAGAAGTACTAGCAGAGATCTATGCGTCAAAATCATTAGAAAAAATTCTGAATGGTCATGCTTACGCAAGAGCTGTTCGAGCTCATACACTACTTCAGCTTAGTTTGGCAATTATAATATTAAAAGAAGTCGAAATGAATGACATAATGGATGCAGATCTAATCGTAAATATCGAGCATATATTAGGTAATACTCTTTCATACAATGATATTGAAAATGACGATGAAGTATCTGGAGCTTTACTTGATAAATTTAATCAAAAACTAAAAGAATATGAGGAACGAGGACCAACTGCAAAACTTTGGATTCAATATTTTTGTATGGTTTCCATTGCTAAAGAATTCCTAAGAGCTGAGCGTATGGGGGATTGGAAAGCTCATCTAAACTGCGTCAAAGAAATGCTTCCTTATTTTCACGCGTCTGGACATTTTCCTTATGCTAAATCTGCACACCTTTACTTGCAGGATATGGAACAATTACAGAATTTGATTGATCCTGAAGTTTATGAAAAGTTTTCAGGAGGATTTTTTACAGTTAGACGTTCAGACAAATTAAGTTGTGGAACTTCAACGGACATGGTAATCGAGCAGTCTATGATGAAAGCTATGAAGACAGATGGAGGTATTGCTCGAGGGGGAAGTACAAAAGAGAGCGTCATCAGTAAATGGGTTTATAGTATGCATGCTATGAATACAGTTTGTGACAAATTAGAAGATATCGCTAATGTTAGCATGGTGTCGTTGGTGACGATAAAATTAATTGTTATAAAGCTTGTGAAGTTGGACTTGCTTCTATGGCAAAAATGACAGGACTGACATTCAATAATATTAAATTAAAACGCGCTGATAAAGTTGTTCCTCTCTTAGCTACGACTAGTTCCATAAAAGTTCATGAAGAAAAAGTACCTATTGACCCTGTATTATTGTTTCAACGCATGAGTATTACTGCAGCATTTCAAGATGAAATTGAAAAATATTTTGAATATGAATTAGCTCCCTACCCTTTATCGTTATTTGATGACATCGGGATGCGTAAAACACAGAAATCTACCATTTACGATTGTTTTGAAAAAATAAATATTGATATTAACAACACTAATGCGACATACATCATTGACGGAGGATTCTTACTACACCGCGTTGTGTGGGATAGCGAAGAAACATTCAACGTTATCTTAGATAAATACGTTCAATATGTACGTAGACATTTTGGTTCCAGAGTTACTGTCGTATTTGATGGCTATGATGATTGCAAGAGAAATATCAAAGCTGCAGAACAACGTCGTCGAACTTTAGCAACATCTTCATCTTCTGACATTTTATTTGATGAACTTATGACAGTCCCAACCAGTCAACAGAAATTTCTTACTAATACCCACAACAAGCCTCGGTTCATTTCAATGTTGAAAGAAAAGTTTACGGCTGAAAATATATTGGTAAAACAAGCTAATAATGATGCTGATGTATTGATTATTGAAACAGCAATAGAGCAATTCAATTTGACAAATACAACTATTGTTGTTGGTGAAGATGTTGACTTACTTGTATTACTCACTGCTCGAACGCCAACTGAAAAACTATTTTTTCTTAAAACCAGGAAAAGCTCAGCATCAATCAGCTATATATTCATCAAAAGTTTATTTACTTTTGTAAAGTGTAAAGATCATGTACTATTTTTACACGCAATAACTGGCTGTGATACGACATCTGCATTTTACAGGAGGGGTAAAACAGCAGTTTTCAAAATGTTTGAAAAACAAGATTTAATTCAATGTGCTGAAGTTTTTAAAAAAAGTGATTCAACTCAACAAGAAGTTATTACCAACGGCATCCGCTTTCTTCTTTCTATGTACGGAGCTCCTAAAAAAACTACCTGTTTAGATAAACATCGATATGCATGTTTCGTTAAAAATACTAAAAATAAAAAACAAGTTCAATTAGCTTGTCTTCCTCCAACCTCAGTTGCTGCTCACCAACATCTTTTCTTCGAGTATATTACCAAGTTCAAGTGTGGCTTGGTTATCAGCTAGACCCTACAGACTGGGGTTGGAAGTTGGTCAACAATATATTAGAGCCAGTTCAAACTTTACTTCCACCTGCGCCGGAAAAACTGCTGAACACTATTTTTTGCAACTGCAAAAAGGGATGCAGTGCTAAATGTGGTTGCAAAAAAGTCGGTCTGTCTTGTTCTTTGGCATGCACAAATTGTCAAGGCCGGTCGTGCTCTAATATTGAATCACAAACAATGGAGGATTCGTTTGACTCCGACGAAGTATCATGCGATACATCGCTATTGACGCAATTTACTTGCATCCAAAATGAAGATGAAGAAGAAGCAGGAGAAGAAGAACAAGAAGAAGATCAAGAAGAAGAACAAGAATTTGAAACTTACGAATAAGACGAATAAACTTCAACACTTTTTTTTCATTTACATCGCTTTTATCTTTCCCAATCTTTGAAAATTTCCGTTATTTTGCAATAGTTTTACATTAAACAGGATCACAACTGACCCGTGGAGTAGGCCTACTGGGGAAACCACGTTAACAAAAACGCGCTAAGTACACTACCTCATAGGTGGCGTGGAAACGTGTGCATATTATGACGATAACAACTTTTATAACTTTTAGAATCGTTATATCTCAGAAACGGTGGCTCGTAAGAAAAAAAGTATTGATACTTTTTTTATGATCTACAATTTTTGTCTGAGGTACTTTTATGATAAAACTTACCGTTTTGCTGAAAATCGCGAAAAACTCATTTTTTTGACCTTTGACCTTGAATTAAATTTTTTCCTTACAGGGGAATGATGGGGAACTTCTAGACATTGTTTGTAATTATGTTTTGAACAACTTCACAGAAATTCAGCTTGTTGGGACTTTATGTAACTTCGAATGTCTAAATTGACCGGACTATCAGGGTTATTATATATATAATACTGACAATATATAATAACCCTGATAACACTGACATAAGTACATGGAATAGTTTGTTCTAAAATATGTTACATCGATCGATCAACCTCAAAATATTTCACAACGAATTGACATAACCTTAAAGGCGACAAAAGCACAATCACAGAACGGATCAGAGACACAAATCACAAAAACACCCTGTGTGGTATGAAATTTCAGTTAACTGAATTATGACAAGAAACGACATCTTAGACATGAGATACAAATGCAACACACTTCAAATATAAATTATTTCCTAATCAAATGACCTATAAATATTCGAAAGGCTCAATGAATTCTGAGTTACAAATGAGTGACATCAAACGTTTTTATTTTTTATTTCACCAAAGCGTTTATGTCATCTCGCCGCCCACACTCGAGCCATCAAATCCACAACCGCCACAACTTCAAAACTGAATTCATTTCAATAAATACCCAAGTCTGTGAAAGCGTTAATGGACGTAGGAGCATATAATATGTTGGGAGTTTTTGGGAGATAATGCGGCTTATCTGGAGCTTCTTTGGGAATGTGTGAATCGTGTAGTGAGAGATTTGCCATTTGTAGCCGTTAATGGGTGCACACAAGGGCGGCAGCGTCCACTGCACAAATCCTATTTATTCACCGGCCACGGCTGGAAAATGATAAAAAATATCAGGAGTGCGGGAAAAGCCTGCCGTGTTCTTTCCATCTTTCGAATAAACGGTTAGTTATAGTGAAAAGGTGAAAAGGGATTGGAAAGTAAAATGATTTATCAAAATGGTAATGAAGTAATACATAGTGAGCTATTCCAAATAAAACTAGAAAATATATAGATTCTCAAGACTTCTCACAAAAATTAAAATCACTGGTAAAAAGTTTTTTTTTTCGACCCATAAAATGAATATATAATATTGATACTAATAAAAAATTGCCTTCATTCACGTGAGTTGAAATGGTGGAGCTGTTTTTCAACTTCTGCAATTATTGACAATAAAAAAACAAGAGACACAAGCAAACACACTACAATAGTGGCGAGTAGAAAATTAATATTACAATAAATACATATATACATGTTGATATATATATATAAATATGGATGATTATATACATGATTCAAGTCACTTTAGAAAACAGGGAGGTTGAGTGACTTGGATTTCAGGAAAATATTGTGAATATGTTTTCTGTGAAGCAGTACAGTAAAATGTTTATATACAGAGTGAACAAGAGTGGACCGAGGACAGTTACAACTCCCTATGTTGGTTGGTTGGTTGGTTGAAAGCTGACGAGCCAGAGACAGGGTTGGCACTTAGCTTCCCTTGACACTGTGACCAGCTGGGGTCTATTGTATCATTCTGTCGTCAGTGGTTCCTCATTCAAATAGGTTTGTGCCTTTAATTAGGTTCAGTAGCCTGTTGATAAGGTTCTTCGGATTCATGCCTGTTTCCGAGCTGATCTCTCCAAAGGTTCTGTGTCGCCTACTACTTAGGGCGTCACAGTCGAAGATAATATGAGAGGCTGTTTCCCTGCGTAATCACGGTTTCCCTGCGTAATCCCATGGTGTTTATGTGTTTTCTTAGGCCGTAATGTCCAGTCAACAGACCTATTATTATACGTGCCTTCGTTCTGTTCAGGTTCAGAAGGTCAGCCGTCAGGGTCCGGTTTGGATGCCCCACCATGACTTTGCTGTGTATTTGCCCGACAGTTTGATCCCAATATTGTTGGTGTCTTCTTTTTATCCACTCGTCGATCAGGGTCCTGCATCGGTTTTTGCTAATCCCGTGTACAGGTTCTGGCCCTGTGAATAGCGTTTCAGATGCTTGTCTAGCTAGCTGGTCCGCTTTTACGTTGCTTTCAATGCCTCTGTGACCTGGCACCCACATGAAGGTGACCTTGTTGTGTTTTGGCAGCTCGATGAGGTTCTGGAGGCAGTCCCAGACCAGTTTAGACTTTATCTGTATAGAGTTGAGTGCTTTGATAGCACTTTGACAGTCAGATAGAATGAAGATGTGTTTTTTCCTATAACCACTTTCTAGATTCTAATGAATGCATACCATAATACATGTGTTTCAGCTTGGAATATCGTGGAGCATTTGCCAAGTGGTATTAGGTAATCCCTTCTTGGCCTTACCCCATGTATTTCTGCTCCCGTTCCTTCAACTGTCTTTGAACCGTCTGTATACCAGACTATGTCCGCAGTTGATTGTGATTCTATACTCGGGGTCCATCCCGATCCGTCAATTCGGGTTTCGAATGGTTTTTCGAATGAGTATAGGGGTTGCATGTAGTCTGAAATCATTTCGAGTTCTTCGATGTTGATTACATGAGTGATTCTGGTATGTCCAGTTGTTCGGATTCTCCAGTTTTTTGTTTGTTTCAGTCTGTATGCACTCATCCTGGCCTCTCCAATGACATGTAAGTCAAGGGGTTTGAGGTTTAGGATGATTTCCATTGCAGCTGTGATACAGAGACAGGCAAGCCTCTGGATTTTCCCAAGGTTGGTTTTTGCCTGTCTTTGAATTGTTTTTGGCCACCATAAGAGTGAGCCATAAGTTACTTTTGGTCTTATTACCGCTGTGTGGAGCCACTGCATGGCTTCCGGTTTGAGCCCCCAGGTTTTTCCAAAATCTCTCCTGCACATCATGAAGGTTATCTTGCTTTTATTGGTTTCTTGTTGAAGATGCGGGTTCCAGGTTAGTTTTTCGTCAAGAATCAGCCCTAGATATTTCACCTGCTCTACTACTTGTAATGTTTCACCGAATAGTCTGGGAGGTATGAGATCTCCCATGTTTCTTCTCCGGGTGAAGGGAATTAGTGTTGTTTTGTTCGGATTCGCCCTTAGGCTCTCTCTGTTACACCATTCCTCTACTGTCCTCAGTGCATTTTGCATTAGCTCTGTCCTTTGATGAGGATGACCAAGTCATCTGCATACCCTTGAGAGTAATACCCTTGGTTATTCAGAGAAATGAGCAGTTCATCTACAACCATGTCCCACAGAAGGCGGGAGAGTATGCCCCCCTGGAAATTTCGACCTGCTGTTTCCTCGAACATGTTGGCTTGGACCAGGCTATTGTGAAGCATTGAGTGTATCCACCTGCAGGTGGTTTCGTCAATGCCTCTTCGAGTGGACGCAGAGACCATACTTTCAAAGGAGGTGTTGTCGAAGGCTCCGCATGTTAAATACCCAAAAGCATTCAACTCTCCAATAATACTGACATTTTGTTCACGATCTGCTGAAAAACTTTTTGATTTTCTGTAAATATTTGTCTTTATCCCATAGTTTTCTGATCTATCGAGTAGTTATTTGTGACACACGGTATCGAAGGCTTTAGAGAGGTCAACAAAGATGCATAAAGATGGATACTTTTATGTATACTCTGTTTCCTTATGTGTGAGATACATGTTTTTTTCAGAGAGTGAGTCACTATATGTGTAGTATGAGGTATACTCTGTTTCCTAATGTGAGAGGGTAATAAATCATTAATGAACTGTAAAACCGAGTCGTCTTCGCCGTATTCCATAGGCGCACGAGGTTAAATCTAAAGTTGATGTCATTGGATACCTCATGAAAAACTAATATAGGAATGTGCAAGTAGATATAGGACTTCATGAATGAAACATATTATTGAGTCTGGAGATATACAGGGTGTTATGAATTAACAAAACACACCTGCAACACCAAACTCGTTGTTAAAGCATCGACTTTCTGCGGATGGTCGAACCGAGATTATTTCACTGGAGCGGCCTAAAGGAAATATTTCTTCCTCTATTAACTTGGACGTTGAGTTGTTTATCCAGGAAGTATGTACCGGGTTTCAGAAAGATTCGAAAAATAATAATGCACTCATAAAAATATTAAAAATATACATATATATTTAAGTTAACAAAGTATTTCATCCGTTCTATAAACGGATAAGATGATACAATATTCGGAGAATAGAGTGTAGTTTACATGAAGTTATTTTTTTATCAGTCTACAAATCAATGAGAGTGACTAAAAGCAATAGTGACATCAATTGTTGAAAACGACTGGTAATAATTATCTTTTGAAAATTTAGGGTACATATGGTTATAGAAATACAGTTAAAGACACATGCGCATTATAAAGGATTCAATTTTTCCAAAACATGAATACAGAAAACATATATGAACTTACGCTTAATCATCAGGTCAACACTTATTCACTGTTCAAATGACAATTAGTTCAATTGTATTATTATTTTGATTTATCCCGCTGAAATCGTTTATTTTATTTTTACTTCGCACTGTAAATTAGCTAATCGATGTATGGATATGGTTCTCTATGAGGTCATGAACTTTTTATTTGAGGTTTTTCGTTGACTTATCTCGTTCTTGAAGCGTTGATGAGTAATGGGTAATTTTGAAAAAATACTGGGTTACTCGTGAATTCACTTGGTTGCTGTCATTACTCGGATTAACTTGATTTGAAAATAATTTCTCTCAATGGCTACTTAAGTTCACTGCCTGACGACTATATCCGTACTCTTCTCATCTTCATTTCACTATGTTGTAATCGAATGAAATCTAACCTCGTTGACTTATCTTTCGTTGACTTATCTCGTTCTTGAAGCGTTGATGAGTAATAGGTAGCGGCAAAGAAAAAAGCATATGGGGTAAAAAACAAAACGAAAAAAACAGTGCTTCAACTTTGTTCAAATAATAGTGTTTCCTATAATTTTTTTTTGAATGTCGGAAATTAAATATTTATTAGACTTATGTAAAGGATTCAATAGCCTAGGTGCATTATATGAGAAGACTGGTATATAATTTATCATTTCCAAGTTAGTGCCATTTTTGAGAAATAACTTTTTTCGAAACAACACTTTATCAAATAGGTTAAATGCTATGTTTCGATACCAGGAACCTTTTTTGTTTTCAGCTGCATTATGATTTCATGGACTTCTTTGGTGTTGTCGGAATATAGATACATTATATTTTCTGATCTCCCTCCATGTTCTATATAGTTGTCAGGAACTCTTATTATAGTTGTATATGTTTGACCAGAGTACTATAATATTTGAAAGGGAAACATTCTCAATTGAATAGAAATATTTTTTTGTGAATTGAAATAACCAGTACCTGTCCATAAATTATCAAAGATCATTCCATTTTTAACCAACTAAACCAAAAAGGAGGAGGTTCTCTATTCGACGCGTATATTTTTTTATTATTATTTTTAGGTATGATCACGCACAACTTTTTACAGAGAGGTCCGATTTCAATTACTTTTCCTTCATTGGATAGGGTGTACTTCGGAGTTGGTCCCATTTCAATTTGAACAACAAAATCCATCCCTAAGGGTAACAAAATGAAGGACATTGATCGTTCACCCTTTGAATTTTGGTCCGTTAACCGATTCTAACATGCATAACTTTGTAGTGTGTTTTTGGATGATTCTTTTTTCATAGTTGATCATATTTCAATTTGGAATGAAACGATTTACCCCTATGGGTAGAAAAATAGGGAATGATTGATTTTTCACTTGTGAACTTTGGCACACATATGTAGTTGACATTGACAGACCCTCCTACATCCGTCAAAATGATTACATTTTATGATAGGATGGAATTATATACAAAGTGATGAAATCAACTAACCAGAACTTTCAAAATTAATTTATATTATATAACAATAAATAATTAAAATAGAAAATCATATTATTTAATAGTTATTAGTTGAAGTAAGCTAGGTAAGTAAGTATTTTGGAAGTAATCAGAAATTAAATAGGTAGTAATTTATAAATTTCAGCAATAAAAAGTTGAAAAATAAAAACTTTTTACCAAAAAATTAAACTGACGAAACAATCAACTGAAAAGCAACAAATAAAATAAACCTTCTTTGTCTAGATGATAATTGAGCTCCTAAACTAATGTGAGTAACTGATTTTGAGTCGGTGCCAAACAAACCAGCAATTGAATTAGGTAAAGCGTAAAATGATGGCAGCGAGATGCACGGCTGCGTTTTGATTACTTCTTTCGAAGTAATATAATGATCTTCGATAATTGTTTGTTTGGCGCCTACTCAAAATCAGTTACTCACATTAGTTTAGGAGCTCAATTATCATTTAGACTAAGAAGGTTTATTTTATTTTTTGCTTTTCAGTTGATTTTTTCGTCGGTTTAATTTTTTTAAAAGTTCTCATTAGATATTAAAATAATTTTAGTGGAAATTCTTTTGGGTTTTTTTTTGGTATTGCTCAGTAAATTATTTCACAATCATTGCTTCAATTTCTGAAGATCAAACACACCAACTATACAGTTATTTCCTGTTATAGATTTTGATAAATATTGTTATTTCTGTTAAAGAAATATATCTTAATGGTCACTTGTTCCGGATATAGATTTTGATAAATATATCAATTTCTGCTTGAGAAATTCATCCTTATTGTAACTATTCTCAGTAAGTTTTAGGAAGTGGTTTAACTATCCGACCATTTTTAGGGCCATTAAATCAAAATTTGAAACATCAGCTTGAGGTTCTTCCCAAATTGTAACTATTTCTGATTCCCATCGTCTTATTCGCATGTATGTACCACTGAGGGAAGCAGAATACGGAGGACAGAAGGACTGGTAACTAAGTAGGTCACACAGCAGCTTTATAACACACTCACGAGGGAGCTAATACAAGGTGTCGCAATCAATACGACCCCTAAGATCCGATCGTCACCGCTGTGCTGAGACCATCACCGAACAAACCAGCCTTCTGAGTCTCTTTCTCCGACGACCATCTTCAGCCAATCCAAACCCAATGAGTACCTCAGGTAGTACAATACCAACGCCCAACTTCGGCTGCAATCAGAGTTTTGTAAATGTTGAAAGTTTAATCAATCAATCCTCAATTTGGGTTTTTTTTACAAATAATTTTTTTTCTTTTTTTATACGTAAAATTTAGCCTATTTTCTATTTGTTATTGTTCATTGAATTGTCCACAATTTTGTACAACAAAAATAAAATTGGTTAAGTTGAATTCCTATATTTTTATTTTGCCTTTCCATACAAGCTAGGTAACATTTTCTTATTTTATATATTTTCTTACCTTTGACTGTTGTCTTTTGCCTGTATGACGCCCAAATACTAAACAAGTGAAGTTAATTGATGAATAATTTTTCTAGTTGCCTAATCTGAAAAACTAGTAAAAGTCGTTAATTGAACGTTACTCACCACCTTACCGATTCAAACTGAGCAGCCTAACGGCCAAGTGATTTTCTATTTTGTTATTAACCGACGAAACCAAAAGGAGGAGGTTCTCTATTCGACCTGTATTTTTTTTTCCATCATAATTTTTTATGTATGATCACGCATAACTTTTTACTGAGGCGTCCGATTCCGATAGTTCTTTCTTCAGTGGATAGGGTGTACTTCGAATTTGGTCCCATTTGAATTCAAAAGATGAAATCCACCCCTAAGGGTAGCGAAATGAAGAATATTGATCACTCACCCTCTGAATTCTGGTCCGTTAACCGATTCTATCAGGCATAACTTTGTACTGGGTTCTTCGATTTGGACGATTCTTTTTTTAATAGATAGGGTATACCTTATATTTGGATTTAAGAAGGAATTAGCTACCCTCACGGGTAGGAAAATAGGGGATAATTTATTTTTCACTAGTGAACATTGGCACACACATACGTAGTTGACAATGACAGATCGCTACTGACATTATTCTTGTTCCACATCCGTCAAAATCACTATATTTTATGGGAGGATGGAATGATATACAAAGTAATGAAGTAAACTAACCAGAACAACGAAAATAATTTATATTACAACAAATAGTAAAAGTAGATAATCATATCATTTAACTGGTAATAGTTGAAGTAAGGTGGGTAAGTAAGTAAGTATTTTGGAAGTAATAATAAAACAAGTAGGTAGTAATTGGTAGATTTTAGCCACAAAAAATTGAAAAATAAAAACTTTTTAACAAAAAATTAAACCGACGAAATACGGAACTGAAAAGTAAAAAATAAAAACTTTTTAACAAAAAATTAAACCGACGAAAAAATCGACCGAAAAGCAAAAAATAAAATAAATCTTCTTAGTCTAAATGATAATTGAGTTCCTAAACTAATGTAAGTAACTGATTTTGAGTCGGCGCCAAACAAACTAGCAATTGAATTAGGTGAAGCGTAAAATGATGGCAGCGAGATGCACGGCTGCGTTTTGATGACTTCTTTCATAGAAAATGATCTTCGATAATTGTTTGTTTGGCGCCGACTCAAAACCAGTTACTTACATTAGTTTAGGAGCTCAATTATCATTCAGACTAAGAAGGTTTATTTTATTTTTTGCTTTTCAGTTTATTTTTTCGTCGGTTTAATTTTTTGTTAAAAAGTTTTTATTTTTTACTTTTCAGTTCCGTATTTCGTCGGTTTAATTTTTTGTTAAAAAGTTTTTTTTAATCAGATTCTTCAAACTTGTGATTTAAAGAAAAAAGTGTGTTGCAGCGAGTTCTCATCCATGAAATATAACTAGCATCTAAGTTAATTCATTCCCCTTCAGTCTAGTACATCTTTATCATGCACATTCATTCCATTTCAATACTTTTATCCTAGCCTTCAAATGTCGATATTTCGAATTTCTCAGGAATGCAAGGCATATTTTACGATATGGCAGTCCCAACTTTCTCATTAAAACCAACAACGACAGTTTTTTTTTCTTCGACCTGATTTGAATTCGAGACAAGATCCAGACTGCTTTAACAACATTTTAGTCCTCCCAACGAAAGCGAAGAGAGTGAGGAATACAACCGGGGCGGGCAGATATGGTTATTTTATTTCGCGACATTCCCTATCGCGCGCATAATTTGTGACGCTATGAGAATTTATGGTCTTTATTTTGCGAGCCAATTAATTAATTCTCCTCGTCCGCCATGTTAGTTCTGTAGTAGCAGAAGCGAGGAAGCCCATTATCCAAGATTGCAATGGCTTATAGAGCTATACCGAACATAAATCTCGGTTCGGTTCGGGATTCTAATATTCCAGTTTCCAGCCCGCCCTGTAATCGAGGTATAGACAGGTATGGGATATCTAAATTAGTTTTGAATGAAGCTGAAGTCCCTGGGGTGTGGTTTTGTATTTTGTTCTTGGGAAACCTCTTTTTGAAGCGTGTTCATGCCAGTTATATAACTTTAACCTATAATACTGCCCTGATTAGCAGAAACGCCGTACCTGTTGAAAAGTTAATAAACACTTTTTAACAAAAAATTAAACCGACGAACTACGGAACTGAAAAGTAAAAAATAAAATAAACCTTCTTAGTCTCAATAACTATGCTCCTAAACTAATGTAAGTAACTAATTTTGAGTCGGCGCCAAACAAACAAGCAAATGAATTGAGTAAGGCGTTAAATGATGGCATCGAGTTGCGCGGTGACTTTCTGATAACTTTTTTGAAGTAATTTAATGATCTTCGTTGATTGTTCGTTAGACGCCGACTCAAAATTAGTTACTTACATTAGTTTAGGAGCTTAGTTATTGAGACTATTTTTTACTTTTCAGTAACGTATTTCATCGGTTTAATTTTTTGTTAAAAAGTTTGTATTTTTCAATTTTTTGTGACTGAAATCTACTAATTACCTCCTACTTGTTTTTTGATTACTTCCAAAATACTTACTTACCCACCTTACTTCAACCATTACCAGTTAAAAAACTTGAGAGGTGTCAAAAATGTGCATATCTTCGTTTTTTTTGGTGGTTTTCGAAGTAATGGCTTAGGGCAATATTGAAGTTTTCCGGACATATTGATGGTGATCTATAAAGGGAAGTTATTAATTTTACTAGTATAGGTTATGGTCATATGAATACATTTTGTAATATCAATATTGATCTTGAAAAGGGAAACATTCTCAATTGAATATTGATAGAAATATTTTTCTGTGAATTGGAAAATCCACGATTAAAATGAAGTTAATTTTTGTGAATGTCTAACAGAAAACAACTACTTCCCCGGCTAAAGCCACGCTCGACATTGACCTACATCCGATAGATATTCTGAAAAGGCTCTAACTCAAAAGAAAAAATCTGAAATTGAAAATTTGCATTTTTATTCAGATAAATATTTGATTTTCTATTTCAGTCTTAATTAAGAACTCATAGAGATGAATGAGGCAAAGAAGAATATTTTCCAAAGGAGAGTACTCACCAGAAATCATTCGTAACATTGACGCAGGAGAGACATCGCATTCACTAGGTCTTCAATACATTTTTGTCGACGAAAATCTATTTCACGCTTCCACGATCATCAGGAAGACCGGAAGAAATGGAACACACATTTTCAAGAAATAATCTCACTTTGCAAAGATGGAAAATGTTAAAATAATTTCTTTTGGAGAGACACTTTGAAATTAGTGTTTTCTGACATTAAAACCTGTCATGGGGTATGATAGATTGATTTGTTGAAAATATAAACAGGATGTTCATAAAATCAGATGTGGAATCATCTGCGACTGGAAGATAAACTTTAGTCACTATCTTCCATCGTCAAGATAACCTCTTGTGGGGTATTCATGTTGAAAAGGGAAACATTCTCAATTGAATATTGATAGAAAGATTTTTCTGTGTATTGAAAAATCCACGATTAAAATGAAGTAATTTTTTGTGAATGTCTAACAGAAAACAACTACTTCCCCGGCTAAAGCCATGCTGGACATTAAACTACATCTGATAGATATTCTGAAAAGGCTCTAACTCAAAAGAAAAAATCTGAAATTGAAAATTTGCATTTTTATTCAGATAGTTATTTAATTTTCTATTCCAGTCTTAATTAGGAACTCATAAAGATGAATGAGGCAAAGAAGAATATTTTCCAAAAGAGAGTACTCACCAGAAATCATTCGTAACATTGACGCAGGAGAGACATCGCATTCACTAGGTCTTCAATACATTTTTGTCGACGAAAATCTATTTCACGCTTCCACGATCATCAGGAAGACCGGAAGAAATGGAAAACACATTTTCAAGAAGCAATCTCACTTTGCAAAGATGGAAAAAGTTAAAATAATTTCTTTTGGAGAGACACTTCGAAATTAGTGTTTTCTGACATTAAAACCTGTCATGGGGTATGATAGATTGATTTGTTGAAAATATAAACAGGATGTTCATAAAATCAGATGTGGAATCATCTGCGACTGAAAGATAAACTCTAGTCACTATCTTCCATCGTCGAAATAACCTCTTGTGGGGTATTCATGTTGAAAAGGGAAACATTCTCAATTGAATATTGATAGAAAGATTTTTCTGTGAATTGAAAAATCCACTATTAAAATGAAGTTATTTTTTGTGAATGTCTAACAGAAAACAACTACTTCTCCGGCTAAAGCCACGCTGGACATTGAACTACATCTGATAGATATTCTGAAAAGGCTCTAACTCAAAAGAAAAAATCTGAAATTGAAAATTTGCATTTTTATTCAGAGAGTTATTTGATTTTCTATTCCAGTCTCAATTAAGAACTCATAAAGATGAATGAGGCAAAGAAGAATATTTTCCAAAAAAGAGTACTCACCAGAAATCATTCGTAACATTGACGCAGGAGAGACATCGCGTTCACTAGGTCTTCAATACATTTTTGTCGACGAAAATCTATTTCACGCTTCCACGATCATCAGGAAGACCGGAAGAAATGGAAAACACATTTTCAAGAAGCAATCTCACTTTGCAAAGATGGAAAAAGTTAAAATAATTTTTTTGGAGAGACACTTTGAAATTAGTGTTTTCTGACATTAAAACCTGTCATGGGGTATGATAGATTGATTTGTTGAAAATATAAACAGGATGTTTATAAAATCAGATGTGGAATCATCTGCGACTGAAAGATGAACTCTAGTCACTATCTTCCATCGTCAAGATAACCTCTAGTGGGTTATTCATGTTGAAAAGGGAAACATTCTCAATTGAATATTGATAGAAAGATTTTTCTGTGAATTGAAAAATCCACTATTAAAATGAAGTTATTTTTTGTGAATGTCTAACAGAAAACAACTACTTCCCCGGCTAAAGCCACGCTGGACATTGAACTACATCTGATAGATATTCTGAAAAGGCTCTAACTCAAAAGAAAAAAATCTGAAATTGAAAATTTGCATTTTTATTCAGATAGTTATTTGATTTTCTATTCCAGTCTCAATTAAGAACTCATAAAGATGAATGAGGCAGAGAAGAATATTTTCCAAAAGAGAGTACTCACCAGAAATCATTCGTAACATTGACGCAGGAGAGACATCGCATTCACTAGGTCTTCAATACATTTTTGTCGACGAAAATCTATTTCACGCTTCCACGATCATCAGGAAGACCGGAAAAAATGGAAAACACATTTTCAAGAAGCAATCTCACTTTGCCAAGATGGAAAAAGTTAAAATAATTTCTTTTGGAGAGACACTTTGAAATTAGTGTTTTCTGACATTAAAACCTGTCATGGGGTATGATAGATTGATTTGTTGAAAATATAAACAGGATGTTCATAAAATCAGATGTGGAATCATCTGCGACTGAAAGATAAACTTTAGTCACTATCTTCCATCGTCAAGATAACCTCTTGTGGGGTATTCATGTTGAAAAGGAAAACATTCTCAATTGAATATTGATAGAAAGATTTTTCTGTGAATTGAAAAATCCACGATTAAAATGAACTCATGTTTTGTGAATGTCTAACAGAAAACAACTACTTCTCCGGCTAAAGCCCCGCTGGACATTGAACTACATCTGATTTTATGAACATCCTGTTTATATTTTCAACAAATCAATCAATATTGATGATATTGAAATTGTATGACAAAGAACCCAGAGAATGTCAAAGAGATTCAGCTGAGGCAACTGCTAAATTTCGTCAAAGAACCAGGCATACCCAGCTGATTCTCCGAGCGAGTGGGTCACAATGGACTCAAATAGACTTGCACGGGGTTCTTAGGGACCAGTCCACCTTGTGCGGAAAAAATTAAAAATAAATACAAATGAAATAATCATATATGGGTTTTCCGAGTACTTCTCAGCACTAGGCAAGCGTGGATAATTCGTTCAATGTAAATCCACGAATGAAGTAATCCTTCCCTAATCGATTCGTTCAAATATTTCAACGTGACTCGGTAGCCGATAACCGGCGATTACCATACAATATGCCCCCGTGGGCGTAGGTGGAGAAGGTGCTTCTCGGCCAAAATGATGAAGTGCTAATTTCCTACGTCTGATCACTCCACCTGTGCCTCAAGGCTCTCTACCGAGTGCGTACAGCTTTCCCACCCACCGAAGCAGGTGCCCCGTCGTACGACCTCTAGCGTTATGACTTATGTTAATCGCGCTACACATGCAAATGGGATCGTAAATCGTTCTCGGGGCGTTTATGGCCCTCTATGGGAGCCACGATTAAGATTTCTTGAGGCCTCGGTATCCGGTGTGCGAGTGCGTCGGCCGGAACTGCGTTCGTTGTTGACCGACGAGGGACGCTCGATAAGATATGCGGAAGGGTTGGGTTAAAAAATAGCTTTTAATGGTCATAATTTTTTATGTTGAGATTCCACTTTTTCAACAGAAAAAGTCCATTCGAACCTAATATACCGGGTGACGCAGGATATCGGGCCACCCCTGTAACTTCTGCATTCGTGAACGGTTTTTTCTGAAATTCGGTACAGTTATATAAGCAACCATTTCGTGTTTGATCACACTACAATCCAATATGGCGGACTTCCGGTTTTTCTGGAAATGCCAGTAACTTTGTTTTTTCAAATGGAACACCCTGTATATTTCTACATATTCAAGTTCAACAGGTCAAAACAAGTCCAAACCTTATGTCAAATGTAATTGTTTTTGAACAATTGTTTTTTTTTGTGTTTGGCATCGGCAACTAAGGCCATTAGCCTGATGGTTCAATATTTAGAAAAATCTAAACGGTTTTCTTCACATAAAGGATTCAATATAAAATTGAACCAGAGAATGGTAGATCTCAGGTGAAAAACAACTACTTTCCTGGCAAATACCACGCAGAACGTTGAATGATATTCACCTGAAAATCCATGCATACTTCAATATAATATCAATGGACATTGAATGCAAATGTTTCTTTCTGATAAGCTCGATTATGTTTAATTTATGTCGTGTTCACCTAACGATCCGCATACCGGTTTCAGGCTTCTTGGCCCTCATCAGTACGGAGTAGTCAACCAGCCAAAGGTCCAAAGAACTCTGGCTGAAGTGAGACACAACGTAAACAAACCATCATCGAGTTTGTAACACCTATAGGTACGCCGGAAAAGATAAACTTTAACTGGCGGTACCTAGTGACAGAAAGAAACACTCCGAAAATCTCCCACCTCGATAGGTTTCTAAATAAAAGATTCCTTATCAGTAGGAGTGGCAAGCCCGTCTAGCATATAGTGAAAGATAAGTGCCATGTGAAGTGGAATGAATAGAAAAATCGAATTAAACGGTTTTCTCCACATAAAGGATTCAATATAAAATTGAACCAGAGAATGGTAGATCTCAGGTGAAAAACAACTACTTTCCTGGCGAATACCACGCAGAACGTTGAATGATAGTCACCTGAAAATCCATGCATACTTCCATATAATATCAATGGACATTGAATGCAAATGTTTCTTTCTGATGAGCTCGATTTTGTTTAATTTATGTCGTGTTCACCTAACAATCCTCATGCCGGTTTCAGGCTTCTTGGCCCTCATCAGTACGGAGTAGTCAACCAGCCAAAGGTCCAAAGAACTCTGGCTGAAGTGAGACACAACGTAAACAAACCATCATCGAGTTTGTAACACCTATAGGTACGCCGGAAAAGATAAACTTTAACTGGCGGTACCTAGTGACAGAAAGAAACACTCCGAAAATCTCCCACCTCGATAGGTTTCTAAATAAAAGATTCCTTCTCAGTAGGAGTGGCAAGCCCGTCTAGCATATAATGAAAGATAAGTGCCATGTGAAGTGGAATGAATAGAAAAATCGAATTAAACGGTTTTCTTCACATAAAGGATTCAATATAAAATTGAACCAGAGATTGGTAGATCTCAGGTGAAAAACAACTACTTTCCTGGCAAATACCACGCAGAACGTTGGATGATATTCACCTGAAATATTTATTTCCCTTTTTTTTATATTTTATTATATTTTTTTATTTATTATTTACCTTTTTTTATATTTTGTTCATATCTTCATGTATAGTTGGTTTTCTTCCGAAAATCTAATTATTTTAGTTTGGTTTTGGTACTCGCTTAAACATTCCTTCAGATTATCTGCTATTCCCATTTGTTGGCGAGATGGTTCATATTCAATACATTGAGTTATAAGGTGGTTGATATTCAATTGTTCTTCACATATATCACACATCGTTGGATTTCTTCCGAGGAGTAGATATGAGGATGTAAGGTGAGCGTGTCCGATACGTAATCTTGTTATAACAACCTGATCTCTTCTTTGTTTTAGGTCGATTGGAGATGGTTGTAACTGCACCCGTTGCTTGATGTGTTTCAGCCCTGTGTCAGTATCATTCAATTCCGACTGCCATAAGTCTATCATTCTCTGTTTCAGGTATTTCTTTTCATCTTCCGCTTGGATAATTGAATTGTTCACTTCCATTGCTTCTACTGCTTCCTTGGCAGCTTTATCCGCCATTTCGTTACCATGTATTCCTATGTGGCTTGGTATCCAAATTAAAATTGTTTTTTTTATTTTACCTCGTGGATAAATGAGATTTGGTCGAAGCTATTCACAATGAGTCGCAAATAACAGAGAAACTCAATTTTTTCTAGAAAATTATTTTTTGTGTCATTTATTGATGAATCAATTCAGTCACATCACATTTTTTTCAAATGAAACCCCTATGGGTCACCTACCGGTCTCTCTAGAACATTCAATAAAAGAAAAAATAACATATCATTTTTGTATTTCGGTGCAGTAACAAATTGTATTTATTCAAAAATATATAACTAGTTCATGAGTTTCCTTGCAGTTCGAATAATTTTTCAACTTGGTAAGCTGTGGAAAACAACATTCCTGAATCTTGTCCACTAATTGTGTTTCGCTGTCATCTTTCATCTCAACTCTCGAAAATTAGTCACCATCCGAGAATTAGTTTAGTAGAAATGTAAAATCAAAATTATAGGTTCACAAGAAGTGAACAGGTTGATATGTTGAATGTCTTTAAAACAGTGTCGCCGCTTGTCAGTTATACGCTGAACGATACCCACACAGAAAAGAACCCAACAATGAAGATGATCGTAAGTGAGGAGGCAGAAATGAACGTTTGGCTTATGTTGATTTTGATCCAACCGCTTCGACACGGGAATTGGAATACCAATGCAATGTAAATCGAGAAAACGCTAGAAGAGTTTAAAAAAAAACAACAATATCGTGCTTATAAGTATAACTTACACAATTAGTTGATCAGATTCAGAAATGTTGTTTTCTACAGCTTACTAAGTTGAAAAATTATTCGAACTGCAAGGAAAGTCATGAACTAGTTGTAGATTTTTGAATTTATACAATTTGTTACTGCACCGAAATACAAAAATGATATGTCATTTTTTCCTTAATGTATGTTCTAGAGAGACAGGTAGGTGGCCCATAGGCCCATTTGAAAAAAATTAATTTTTGATCAAAATGTGATGTGACTGAATTGATTAACCAGTGACACAAAAAATAATTTTTCAAAAAAAATTCAGTTTTTCTGTTATTTGCAACTCATTGTGAATAACTTCGACCAAATCTCATTCATCCACGAGGTAAAATAAAAAAACCAATTTCAATTTCAATTGTTTCAAAAAAATTACATTTGACATAAGGTTTGGACTTGTTTTGACTCGTTGAACTTGAATATGTAAAAATATACAGGGTGTTCCATTTGAAAAAACAAAGTTATTGGCATTTCCAGAAAAACCGGAAGTCCGCCATATTGGACTGTAATGTGATCAAATCCGAAATGGTTGCTTATATAACTGTACCAAATTTCAGAAAAATCCGTTGATGAATGCAGAAGTTACAGGGGTGGCCCTATATCATGTGTCACCCGGTAGAAGAACAACTTCCAGAATCAACCAAACATAAAATCTCATCATCAAAAATTTAAACTCTCAGATAGGGACGATTATCATTTGACTTTCTTTCAAAAATAGGATTCAGAGAAGGTACGTTCAAACTACTTTTATCTTTTTTCTTACTAGGTGAATCAGAAGGTAATATTAAAGGCAATTTTGACGGTAATTTAGAAGGTAATTTAGTAAGTACTCTTGAAGGTAATTGACTGGAATCAGATTTATCAGAAATAAAATTCTTTACTACTCCTAGCCAATTCTGCCATTCTTTAGAATTTACTGTGTTGACCTTTTATTGACGTTTGCGCTTTTTTAGATCACATTTGAAACATACTGCCCTTGTAATTCCTTTATTTCCACAACCATAACAAAATAAAATTTTCTGGGAACGACAATTTCTGTGAGAATGACCCTCTTCTGAACAATTTCAACAACGTATGGAATTTACTACTGATACCTCTTTGTTCGGACTGAAATTTCTTTTAAAAGATAAATTCTGAGACTCTTGAAAAACTACGCAACTTAAATCCGGTTCTAATAACCCTGATCTCCTTGTTGGAGGTGGCTTATATCTTTCTGACCGTTCACGAGTCCCCTCCACTTTTTTGCACGAATTGCTCAGCTCAGATATATTACCAACAAAGGTAAATAAGTAATGAAATAAAGTAATAAATTTATTCGTATGATAATCACCATTTCCTTTTCACTACGTTTTTCTTTCAATCTATTGAAAAGACCAATCATTGAAGAAATATATATTACGACCCTTTCAGCCGAACCTTTAGTTCGGTTAATAGTTTAAATTTTCAGATCTTCATCATAAAAATATTGCAAGAAATCATCTTTAAGCTTTTGAACTAATTCATCCCAATTTCTGAAATTTTACATGTAATTGTTATACCAAATCCATGCTTGATCTTCAAATAGATCCATCCCCAGCAGATAAAAATAGATAGCTTTTTGATACATTTCGTGCAAAACTGAAAGCATCAACTTTTTCCAGAAAAGATACTAATGATTCATTACGAGATTGGATTTTTTTAGATGGAAAAACTTCTTGAGCCCATAAGGAAGAGCTCCTTTCAACAGTTATGAAGCTACGTGTCCATGGATGAAGTGAGGATCCCCCAGTTTCCGAAATATCTGAATCGCAACTACATCGCAACTTCATTCATGTGTGGGAAAGGCTTCACAGAAATACAAACGAATTCACTTTCGTGCGTCAAAATTCCGCGACGAGAATAGACAGAGTTTGCATCTCGCAAGAACACTTCAATATGGTTCATAAATGTAACATACTACCAATATCGGTATCGGATCATAATGCAGTTATTGTCTATCTAAAAATTGATTCGAACACGTCACAAAACTTCACCAAACACGGGTGGGGTTACTGGAAGGTAAAAAATTGTTGTTTTACAGAAAGCAGTATTGATGATTTCAAAATATCAAATCGAGTACACTTCATGATAGAGACTTCATGAAGTGGTGGTTTACAGTCTCCAAAAAGAGAAAAAAGTGTTTCTTTAGGAATATAGAAATCAGAAACGCAATAAATAAGAAAAATCTTCTCGAATTTCATCAACTAACTTTACTAGAGCTAAACATAAAACTAAATGTAGGGGAAAATGTCTTGACAGAGATGGAGAGGTCAAAGCTAGTATATCAGAACTGAAACAGAGACATCTAGATGAACGTTTCCAAAACAGAAACAGAGACAACATAAATGATAGGTACAGTCTTTTTGAACTCATTAAAGATAGGAAGAAAACTAAATCATTAATTCAGGAGTTAAACACGGACAATCAACAGTCGCTCAGTACATCTAAAGATATTGCTAAATACGCAGGAGAGTATTTTGAGAAGAAATTTGGCGAAACTGAAACTAAAGAACAAGACGTAAGATGCCTGCTGACCTATATTGAAAATAAGATATCAGCTTTAGACAACTCTCTACTAATCAGAGAAATTAACAAGGAAAAAACCAAAACAGTGTTGACTGAATCGGCAAAAAAAAAGAACTCCTGACCTCGGTGGGTTATCTAACGAGTTTTATTTGAATGTTTTCGATGAAATAGGTGACGAGCTCGCAAAGCTTCTGAATTTATTCCTAAATCACGGTGTTGCACCCCCACGAGAATTTTCAGAAGCGGTGATTACTTAGATCCCGAAGACCAATAGCTCCGTTAATCTGAACTCATTCAGACCCATAACCCTTTTAAATTCAGATTATAAATTTTTGATGAAAATACTAGCAGCACGTATGGAATCACACTGCTCTAAAATTTTTGGGAGCGAACAAACATGTGGCAATAAGACCTCGATATTTAATAACCTAATGCCAACTAGAGACGTGATATTACACTATGAAAAACATTATAATCAGACAGTAGACTTCTCCCAGGCTTTCGACAGAGTGAACCATAATTATATGTCGGTAGTCTTGAGGAAAACGGGTCTCGATCAAAAAGTAATTCAACTTCTCAAGCATGTTTATATTGGCGCGAACTCCAAGGTCCTGATCAATGGTTTCCTTTCCAAATCATTCAACATTAAACCATCTATACGACAAGGCTGTCCAAGATAAATGATTTTATCCAGTTTGGCTTTGGAACCACAGATACTTAATAGATTTTACGGTAAGAGGAATTGAAATAAATAGTGAAAGTCATAAGGTCTCAGCTTATGCTGATGATGTATCTATTTTCATCAGAGATGAAATAGACTTGCAGGACTTAAATATAATTTCCAAAATATACGAAAGAGCCTCCAATGCCAAAATAAATATGAACAAGTCTTTTATAGTACCTTTGGGAACGTTTGGTGACAACTCGAGACAATTACCCTGTCAAAACCAAAGTAAAAATTTTAGGGATGGAGGTTTTGCGAAATTTCAACGAGATGGTTAAAGCAAACTGGTAAAGAGTGCTGACTAACATCCAGACAGCACTAATGCTGAACTATGTCAGAAACTTAGATTTGATCAGGAAAGTGTGGTTTGTCAATATTTATGTTCTGTAGCAAGTTTGGTATCTGGCACAAATACGACCCATGAATTGCCTTTACTGTCAAAAAATTATGATGTGTACAGGGAAATATATATGACAAAGAAATTTATATCGAGTTGCAAAGGAGCAACTGTGCCTACCTGCGAAAAGAGGTGTTTGAACCTGATAAATATAGAAAGAATGGCTGCTGCTCTGTTTTTGAAAACTCAACAACTATCATGGACAAATGTACTGAACAAAGTCTCCTACAAATCCACGGTGAACAAAATATTCGAAAATGGATCTGTTGATTTACATTCAGCTTTCAGCAATATAAGGAGGTCACTTACAGAATTAGATACTCCATTTAGTAGAACTGTTGAATTCAAATACTGACTGACTGAAAAAATATTTGGAGGAAGATTTTGTGTAATCTCAATAGTCCTGCGAAATGGAGATCTAGTGCATACAAAGCAATTAATGACACTTATCCAGTAGGCCAAAAATTAAAAATGCACGGAATCCGTGATACGGATTCATGCGAAAAATGCAAGAATGTAGATAGTTTAGTCCATAGAATAAGTATTTGTGGTGATGCTTAAAATACGTGGGAATGGACCCTCACACATATGAAGCGGAAGTTCAGAACAAACGTGATAGAAGCAGAGCCAATAGATATATTCAGTTTGCACATAGTAAATAAAGAAGACAACATAGAAGCAAATGACAAATTAGAAGATTTCTAAAATATAATGAGAACAGAACGCTTCAAGATAATAAAAAAGAATTATTTGGAAAAAAAATTCCAATAAAATATTTTTCTTCTAGCCCTACTGTTGTGATTAGTCTATTTTTTTGGTAAAATATAAGTTACTATAAGGTAATATGTATAGTGAAATATTGTATATATTTATTTATTTCAATAAAGGTTTAAAAAAATGTATGATGAATAATAATAATAGAGAACAAATAAAGATGTCAACAGGAGGCATGGCCTGTGCGTAGATTATATTTGTATTACAAATATATATGAATGACAATGCTTAAATTAATATACTATATATATATATATATATAATTATAAATAATGATAAATGAGATATGTTTTTTTTTCTATACATCATCAACAGTAATTTTTTTTTTCAGTATGGGTTAGTTACTAGTCTATGAATCTCAGATCGCGACGTCGAGAATATCCATTTGTTTACGAATTTTTAAATAAATACCTAACCTAACCTAACCTAACCTACGTCGCCATCCAAAGCAATTATTTTTGATTTTTAGCGCGTTTGGATAAAAACTTGTCTTCAAAAAGTTTTTTTTAGTAATTATTTTATTTTGTGCTTTTTAGTATGTAGGTATTCCTTAATCTATGCATTATTGTTAATGCATTAACATTATGAGACCCTTTCTAAGCTATCTAGTTCTTCAGTGAGGAGAGACCATTTAAAGATTAACTCGTCCACCATCTTGGAGCCGCCAGCAAGAAATTTATGAATTTTGACAATAAATTCATAATCTACGACCGCAAATCCCACATACCAATATTGAGTAGAATCGGACCATAATCAAAGAAATTGTCCGCCATCTTGAAGCCGCCATTCTAATTTTATGAATTTTGACAAAAAAATCATAATCTTCAACCTCGAAAATCCGCACATACCAATTTTGAATCGAATCGGACCATAATTACAACACTCGTCCACCATCTTGAAGCGTCCATCTTGAGTTTGTGAATTTTGGAAAAAAAATCATAATCTCCGACCCCGAAAACCCCCACATCCTAATTTTGAATACAAGAATAAGAGCATCAATCTGATGTGGTCTATGAAATCAATTATGAGAATTGCACTATATGCTATTTAGGCCAAATGGCACGTTATTCGAGAAAAAGGACATCGGAACATGAAAAAGATATTGAAAAAGAATGATAATAATTTGTCCGCTCTAGTTGTACACGTTAGAAAAAACGGCCTGTTGTGATTTTTGTAATCCTATGATACTCGATGTTATCGATGACCCACATATTCGAACAAGACAGTGTAACCTCCAGAAGTTGAATTGAATACTGCCTTTTCTGATTTGATCTCACAAATTTCCTAATAATTTACAAACCATTTTTTCATATTCGATAAATACTCTCTAAATATTCATCACAATATTCGTTTTCCGGTGGTTTTTGAAATATCCGTTTGTCCCATTTTTATAGAATCCATAATGTCGATTTTTATTCCATAATTTCACCTTCTTTAATTCGGAAAAACTATATTTGTTGAGTATCTTATATAATTAAAAAAAACCTTTCAGTTAACTTAACCTTAACACTTTTATTAATAAAATATAAAAAAAATCCATTGTTACAGAGTCCTTATGAATAATTTATTAAAATTCGAAACGTTGGAAAAAAAATAAGAATTTTTCTTCAACATCAAATTGTTTCTTGTCACAACCAATCAAATTTTGACAATATAGAATACCTGTGAAATGCAATGTTTCTATTCTATTTTATTTCCAGGAGTGAAAAATAGTCAATTCTTCATAGAAAAAGTAAAATACGTAACCATAATGGCCACGTTTATACCATGCCTTGGTATGCAGACTAATGATTATATTCCAACCAAATTCTGTTAGTCAGTGTGGTATAAACTGTGCACTTGGGCAAGTAACTAGCTTGGTTTGGTATCGAAATTTGTTGTGTACCAGACTATAATACTAAGTTGACTAAGATGGTGTAAACAGTATGATCAGTTTTACCCACCATGACTGTAAATTTTAGTTTGAAAGATTGCTAACCGTTCTGTTGTGGTTATCGCACTGGCTGAATGAACCGAATGGAAACAATAGCCATAAAAAAGAGAGCGAGAGAGAGTTAGTGAAAAATATGTTTTGTGATTCCTAACCTTAGTTTCCGCCTGATTACCTCGGAAATTGTTTTATATATTTTTGGTAGTATTTTTCATATAAAATGAGTTGCTGCAGTTCAGATCCTCCTAGGAAAAAAGGCCAAAGGTATTAATTGGACAGATGAAGAAACCAGTGCGTTTCTCCAAATAATTAATTAAATCAATTATATCAATTTTGGATGGCAAAAACTTTAAACACCTAGACATTTACAAGAGCCTTGAAGAAGACATATTGAGTAGGGGCTTTACAAAAACTGCTGAACAAATGAAATTTAAAATGACTGAGCCTGAGCTCACTGACATCCAGACATTGTCATTGACAGATGACACAATTCCGAATTACATAGCAGAGTTTCAAACCTTTCTCTTGGTTACATGACTAAAAAAATACCAAACCAGAAGCAAGTTGGTTAATTAATCATTTGACAAAACACCATGTAAATAAACGATTACTGAAACATTTGGTTTGAATTCGGTCACATACACTTGGTAAGGTTACCAAATTCACATACGGTATAAGCGTGGCCAGTAATGACACATTGTTACGTTGATAAAGAAAACGTCAACTTCGACATAAAGACTTCGTCGTGAAATGTCACACGTTCAACATCTTTTCTAATTTCAATCGGAGAAAAATTATGCTTCCGCAGTGAACCTGTGCATAAAATATTGCAAAATAAATCCAATGAATTGAGTAATGTGTTCCACTCCGTTATTGATATAAAACAACTGCCATCATTAACCTCTACATATATTCACCTGCTTGGAAAAGATCAAAGAGACGAATATTTTGACGCCTACTGTCCATTAGTAAATCTTGGGAAACGGCATAAATTTATAATTCGTAATGCAGAACGATTAATTTGATATCGAAAAGTGTATTTATTCAAAGAAACGATTATAATCTGTGTTATGAACTCGATAAATAGACTCGAGAGGAATATATTAACACAAACAGGAACGTGTTCGAATACTGAAATGTTTTATAAACACACAAAAACATATGGAATTCTGGATTTCATCTCTACCGAGAGATGATATCGTTATATCAACGTGTGTGATTAATGCGTTTACTTTTGATTGGTATTGCTTGGAAGTTATTTTTTTAGGGATCCGAACATCGGACGTAACCCTCATTAGATTACTCACGTGTACGCACGTCTCTCTGTCTGTTTATTTGTCACAGACATTTCTCTCAGACAATAGTCTTAAGGTAGTGCCGCCAAGAGACAGTTGAATTAGGAAATTATTTTCGACGGTATCGCGATTTGAAACCCCCCTATCGACTATAGAAAATTATTTCGTTATAGGAAGCGACTCAAAAAATTGATGTCCCCGAAAAGCGCAGCAAAAAAAAATTCAGACCCGGGACCCCCCCCAACCCTCACCAGAAATCATACGTCATGGGAAAAAATTTTCGTTTTTCGATAAAACTTCAAAGGACTTTTTTGGAGTACTCTTTTTGAACTGTTTGAGGGGGGGGTCCGTTAAAATCGATGGGGTCAACTAGGAGAAGGAGTTTTTTTTTCGCGTCCAGACCCTCGAATGGTCTTCCGTTCTTCTTTGAAAAGTCCCCTGGCCCAATCCGCATTTCTCTACGACCCCCCCTTTAGGCTGTGCGCTTCCCCGTGGACTATTTTGAATAACGAGAGTAGTTTTTATTATACCTCACTTTGATTTTTTTTCACAATATCTGTGTTCCTGCTCTGCTCCTTCTTTTTCATAAACTTCTTAATTTTAGTACTAACGGTAGAATTAATCATGTGCGCTTCCCCGTGGACTATTTTGAATAACGAGAGTAGTTTTGATTATATCTGTCAAACTAGATGGTCAATCACTTTGTTTTTTTTTTTTTCACAATATCTGTGATATCCTGCTCTAGCTCCTTCTTATTTTTCATGAACTTTTTAATTTTAGTACTAACGGTAGAATTAATAATGTGATGTTTGCCTATGCATGGTCCATATGTTACGTGTTAATTGAGTCAACTTCAATTATATATATATATCTCGGGTTCGGGATGGTGAAATTTGTGAAAATTTTATAGAGGTGTTGTTCACATGTTGAACAATACGTATGCCAAATTTTAATAATTTCCTAATTCAACTGTCTCGTGGCGGTACTACCTTAAGTTTGTATTTCGTGAAATTTATTATTTTTATCATTGCGGAGCGCTTTTATCAACGTTGTGGAGAATTATCTCACTTATATTTTCTTTAAACATTTGAATTCCAGATATTTTATTTCATACGAGTTAAAAGTATTATATTTCGCATGTAAATAACTCAGTTTCCAGTTGAGGCAATTTTACTTAACGTACATTTTCATAAATTAGGAAAGTCTTCCTTGGGAATTTCGCGTATTTCATTGCGTAAAACCAAATCACTACTATTTTATCAAGTATTCATTATGTAAGCCTAATTAACCCAAGGGAAAATTCCTGGCATTCTTCCCCGGCAATTAACAGACATATTATCGGAAACTAGAGCCATACAGTTGGCTGGGACATAAAAGTGAGTTTCCGACATCGTTCAAATCAGTTTTCACTGACAATAGCTCGAACCCGACGATTTTATTTCGAGTAGGAACTCTTCTACCGAATACGTCATCATTGTGCTATCAACCCCCTCATCCCCAGCATCCCTTACTTCAGAAGCTCCAATAGGACCACTATACATGTGATACATCATTTTGAAGGGAATCAATAGAAAACACATCGATATACTGCAAATGAGAATCGATCAAGTGTTGTGGAAGTTTCAATAAAAAATAAGTGTAAATCAGGAAAATTAAAAACGTTAACTTTAGTACTTGCTTGTCAGGCAAGTACGAGGGTAACCCATAAAATATAAATATTCACGAGGGTAACCGATAAAATATAAACATTTATAAAGTTAAAATGGTTGAAATGTAAAAAGCAGTGTAAAAATTAAATCTTCGGAATCAACCATCCTTATCAATTGCCAACCTTCCTCAATTTATCAATTGACAAACTCAGGTATTATTACTTGTGGAAAAGGAAAGAAAAAGCAATATAATGAGAATTACTTATAAAATCATCGAATGTTCGTATTGCAGCAAATTAAACAGTCAACCAATTTCAAGAGAATTTCGATTTTATCAATTTAAAATATGATAAACCAATATTCACACTGTAGAATATTTAGATTCAGCGGTTGATGATTGAACAAAGGAAACAAAGCAGTAATATAGAACTAATATTTAAATTCCACGTCAAATAATTGCACAACTGAAATAATAATAATGCAGAAATAGTATTTGAATTCCACGGTTAATATTTGAACAAAGGAAATAATAATAATGTCGAACTAATATTTAAATTCCACGGTAGATAATCGAACAACTAATATAATATTAATGCAGAAATAATATTTAGATTCAACGATTAGCAAATGAACAAAGGAAATAATAATATTGCAAAACTAATATTTGAATTCAACGACAAATATTTGAACAAATGAAATAATGTTAATGCAGAAATAAAATTCAAGTTCCCGGTAAATAATTGAACAAATGGAATAATAATAAAGTAGAAAAAATAAACGTGTGCGTCAGCACACGGAGAAACCAAGCTCAAACAATTTATTCACAAGTTTCCACTTACGGATACCTCAACGTTTCTGGATAACTTTTCACTATTTAATACTCTTTTCTATTTTGTCATACTAGTTAAGATACTGAAACAAGCCAGCCTTAAGGTCACAAAGCAGGAACAAGCCTTACGGAAACACAACAGATACAAGCCCCGATGCTAGCTTCATCTTTTCTTTTATAGGTATCAAATTCAGACGAAAAATCAACTAAGAAAGGTGCTCTTTCTGTTCCTTCTTGGGTAAGAATGGTGCTCTTTTTTGTTCGACAAATTGAAACTGGACCGGCAATCTGAAGGATGATTTCATGCTGGTTACAAAAAACTTTTTAACAGAAAATTAAACCGACGAAAAACGGAACTGAAAAGCAACAAATAAAATAAACCTTTTTAGTCTTAATAACTAATCTCCTAAACTAATGTAAGTAACTAATTTTGAGTCGGCGCCAAACAAACAAGCAAATGAGTTAGGTAAAGCGTAAAATGATGTCATCGAGAGGAGACATTTTGATAATTTTTTTGAAGTAATTTAATGATCTTCGTTGATTGTTTGTTTAACGCCGACTCAAAATTAGTTACTTACATTAGTTCAGGAGGTTAGTTATTGAGACTAAAAAAGTTTATTTTATTTTTTGCTTTTCAGTTCCGTTTTTCGTCAGTTTAATTTTTTGTTAAAAAGTTTTTATTTTTCAATTTTTTGTGGCTGAATTCTACTAATTACTACTTATTTAATTTTTGATTACTTCCAAAATACTAACTTACCCACTTCAACTATTAACAATTAAATAATATGATTATCTACTTTAATTATTAATTGTTATATAATATAAATTATTTTTGATAGTTCTTGTTAGTTTATTTCAGCCCTTTGTATATAATTCCATCCTTTCATAGAAACCGACGAAATACGGAACTGAAAAGTAGAAAATGAAATAAACCTTTTCAGTCCCAATAGCTAAGCTCCTTAACTGATGTAAGTAACCAATTTTGAGTCGGCGCCAAACAAACAAGCAAATGAATTAGGTAAGGCGAAAAATGATGGCATCGAGTTGCGCGGTGACATTCTGATAATTTTTTTGAAGTAATTTAATGATCTTCGTTGATTGTTCGTTTGGCGCCGACTCAAAATTAGTTACTCACATTAGTTTAGGAGCTTGGTTATTGAGACTAAGAAGGTTTATTTTATTTTTTACTTTTCAGTATCGTATTTCGTCGGTTAAATTTTTTGTTAAAAAGTTTTTATTTTTCATTTTTTTGTGGCTGAAATCTACTAATTACTACCTACTTGGTTTTTTATTACTTCCAAAATACTTACTTACCCACCTTACTTCAACTATTACCAGTTAAATAATATTATTATCTACTTTTACTATTTGTTGTAATATAAATTATTTTTGTTCTTTTGGTCAGTTTATTTCATTACTTTGTATATCATTCCATCCTCTCATAGAATAAAATGATTGTGACGGATGTAGGAGAACAAAAATAATGACAATAGCAATCTGTCAATGTCAACTACCTATGTGTGCCAATGTTCACAAGTGAAAAATCAATCAACCCCTATTTTTCTACCCATAGGGGTGGATTATTCCATCCCAAATTCGAATAAGAGGTATACCCTACTGACCCAAGGAATGAACCAAAATTCAGAGGGTGAACGATCAATATCCTCCATTTTGCTACCCTTGGGGGAAGATTTTTTTCAAATTCAAATGGGATCAACTACAAAGTACACCCTATCCAATGAAAAAAGAATCATCAGAATCGAACTATTCTGTTCATCAATAATTGTTAAAAAAATTGTCGATTCGGAGATTTATCATTAAATGCAATAGACGAAAGTATACAAAATACTGAGCCTCATAATACAGTGAAAACAAAAAAGTACGTATGGAAACAATTTCTTACGTTATGTAGTGAAAAAAACTATGTACTAAATGAATCAATTTCCACTGAAATGATAGCATCCATTTTGAAAGATTGGGCTTTTTATATGCGGGAAGGTAATGGAGAACATTATAAAGAAAATGTGGTTAAAACGATGTGGAACGTAACGGCAAAACAAATAGAATAAAAATATATGAAGGAGTTTAATAGAGTAATTGATCCATTCTCTAGTCCCATATTTTTAGCCGCACGAATCGTAAGAACTTCAAAAAGAAGGGAACTTCAAATGTTACCGGACACGAGAAAGGTGAGTGCATCAGCATTTAAAGATACGGAGTACATAGCAATGATAGAAGCGTGGGATGAAAATTCACCGGAAGGATTACAAATAAAATATTACATCTCAAACTTCCTGCATAATTACAAATCATGTCAGTTTGACAGAATAATCCTCCCGCTCCGCGGTCGGATTATTCAAACTGTCAAACTGACACTCTTTGTAATTATCCAACAAGTTATCGATGTATAACCTGATTATTATGAAGTACTTATAGTATTACTACTGATTATATAAACTTAGGTGATATAACCAAAAGGAGTGTACTGCAGGCTATTGCTAGAATTTATGATACCATGAAATTTCTAGGAACATTCGTCATTAAATCATCATTGATATTACAAGAAATTTGGTTGATTTCTTTGATAATATGAACACGATGTTCAAAATATTATATGTGGAATCATATGGGACTGAAAGATAAACTTTAGTCACTATCTTCCTCTTGGGAGGTATTAATGTTAAAAAATCGATATTGTTTCTTTTTTCAATGAGAAATTTTGGGGGTGAAACTCGAGTGGAATACCAGATAATTTGGCTGGATAATGTTCGAATTGTTGAAGTTTAGTATAACTATTGTTTACCGAGCTTATCGAACTATTGCTCATTTGAGAAATATTCCAGCAGAAAGAGACCGTAAGTAATCTATTAATAGCAAAAAATGGACTAGCACCACTTCAATTGAAATAGTAAGAATTTGTTGGCTAAAATTAGAACTACGTGGAAAAGAATAATTATTTTCCTGCCGTGGAAATAATATTCATTCAATTGGTAAGCTATTTGTTTCAGCTACAAGGAGAAATAAAACTTTTAGAACAAAATGAAGTATGTTCTTCGGTAAAGTTATTTATTATCTAATTTGAGGACATTTTAACTTTTTTTTTTAATTCCTGGTCACCTGAATTTTTTTTCTAGGGTAGAAGTCAATACTATATAAATACTTCAGATTTCTATTCTTGAATATATCCACCATAGCATTTCGAATAATGCGCAGCCAGCGGAGTGTAATCAAAATTTTGAATTAATTGGGTTTCCGCGTGTACACAGCCAGCCTCGATTAGCATACAATATGAGAGCGTAGGCGGAAGTGTTGCTGCTGCCCCCCATCATGATGATGATAAATTGAGGCTTTCATTTCTAACAAATTATAAACGAACCAACCACGTTCAACGGATTATAAACACTATATTACCGGGTACATATCTAGATCTCGAGTTCATATCATGAAATAGGCGAAGGTTTTCCTTTTATTTTTGTTTACACACCTACTACTACTGATAATGAGCTTAAACACTTTCGTGAAGTGACTCGTAGGGAATTTCAGTTAGCTCTCAGAGAAAACTGTTTCAATATACATTGAGGACCAAGAGTCCTTCATTGTCGATATTTACAAAAAAATGGTAAATACAAAAGTTGTAGGGTTTCATTCGATATATTCAATGGCTTGAGTTTGATTTGTACACAGTATCTCAAAAAAACGCACCGACTTAGTAGTTTTCTTGAGATTCTGTATATAATAGGATTTTTGGATTCTACGTAAAATTCGGAGCAGATTTCATGTAGCATACCCTATACCTAAGTTCAAATGATTCCAAGAAAAATGTAAATCAAAAATACTTTTCGAAGTCAAAGGAAATTTTTATGTGGTTGCAATATTCAGTTTCTGAATCTTTGTAGCTTCAATTTGAATTGAACAGACAAAGAAACTAATCATGAAATAATGAAATAATTTAAATGAAATAAATTAAAACACAAAGCAATTTTCTACATCTGAAAAATATTAATAACCAATCGCCGACATGTAAGAGGACCAATTTCCGACACTATGAGAAATCGAAAATGAGTATTAATGCTATGTTTATATTATATCTATTGGAAATGAAAAATTTATATTCATATCTTTTTTTTTAAAAAAAAACCAAAAAAAAATTGAATAAACTTAAAAAAATAAAATGAAAAAAAGTTCCTTTCGATTAATTATTGAAGGAATTGTAATATTTTTTTTTTTTAAGTTATAATTTTTTTTTTATTATTAACAAATATAATGTAATATAAACTTAATCAGCAGGCTCAATTTTAGTACATACGCATTGATATTGTAATATTAAAATATAATTTGCTTTTAAATTTATTAAAGTTATGACGCGTACACTTGCTAAACACACAATAATGGAGAGATTATAACGCGTATGACTTGGTTAGCACAATAGTGAAGAGAGGTTATAATGCGTACTTGCTAAAAATACATAAGCATTTATTATTGTCTGTATAAAATCTCTACTTACCTAACTCCATCAGCAATATCCAGAACTTGTGCAGAAACATTGTCAGGATTAATTTTTGTTATTATTTTTTATTATTTATTATGTACAAAAAACCTGTATACACTCAACAAAAATAATCGTCGCGACACCACACTGTTCAATGCGAAATAGAAAGACGAAACGAAAATAACTGGCTTGCTTTCTATGAGAGAGAGAGAGAGAGAGAGAGAGAGAGAGAGACAGACAGAGAGACAGACAGAGAAACACGCGCACGCCGCACGGCTTACAACTACAGCAAAAAGTGTCGTTACAACTTTTGGTCTAAATTTATTCCGTCTAGCCCCCTTTCGCAACGCGCGATAAGGAACTTCGTTCCAAAAATCTTTGATACAGAATCAATTTCTAGGAACCATTTTCTCCATTTCAGGTACTGGGACAGCCTTTTGGAATTTTTTTGAAATGTGGAGGTGACTGAAAATTAAATATAACCAATAACCGTCACATTAATGTTCCGATAATCGACATTCGGGAAAGAATGGATAATAAAATCATCAAACTGAATCATATATACGTAGTATCGACAACAAGATTTGTTTACTCCTATTTGATAATTTGACGGAAAACAGTATGTCGATAATTGGTACACAGAAAATTGTGGGTCTATTGAGCATAACAACAAAACAATTGTTTGGAGGAAAATTAAATTTGTGTTTCTGGTAGCAAGTCAAAAATTATCTTGCGTGCCCTTTATATCGACACTCATGTCGATATCTAGAACACAACGTGTTTTAGATGTACCTATTATCGACATGAAATGAATAATTAATTTTCAACGATTTAAAAGTATGTTCATGTTCAACTTTACTGAAATTTTGTGGGTTTAAGGTAACATAGGTAAAGGGTGGGCACTTATCAGATCAGCAAGGAAAACAGTTTTCACTCAATGACGCCTGACACTCAACTAATTGCAGCTTTTGTTGTGATGGTTGGGGGGGAGCTTAGGAGAAATTGGTGTTGAATTTATAAATGTTCAGGGCACTATAAACTAGAAACTTGTCGAATGAAAATGTTCATGAGAGTCCTCTTCATCTTGTTAAATAGAAAATAATACGAAATTGTCGATAATTGGGAGATTTTCCCCAACTTTGATGAAGTAGGATGTGCGGGCTAGTCGCGTCTATTGTATCTGTTTTCGCCAAATGTCGAATAATTATTGAGATTTTGGGGGTGTTTTTATTAAATTTTTTATAATTTGTCTTGGTAATTAATATAGCTCGTTCAGTAGAAGACAAAGTTGGATCTGTTATCATATTTCTTGAAGCTAATCGGAATTACCACGTTGATCTTCAATCAACAATCAACTCAACAAGTAACTCAGAGATGTAATGTTTCTGAAACATCAGTCAAGAGGATTTTAAAAACAAATAAACTCCATCCTAACAAAATAAAATGTTTACACCAATTGGTTAAAGATCATCTGGACCGGCGCGCGGTTACTTGAATTTTGAGACCATGAAAGAATTGTTGCAAATCCTATTTATTTGCAACACATTTGTTTTGGCGATGAAAGCCCTTATTATTTGAATGGAAGTGTAAATACCCAGAATTGTAGATATTAGAGTGATGAGAATCCCCTTGAATTCCGCGAGGGGCATACTCAATGGCCCCGGAAAGACTCATGTTTGGGCTAGTATTTTAGGTAACTACATTATAGGCCCCATATTCTTAGAAGAAAATTTAAATGATACCTCCAAATGCTGCCCAGTATCAATGAGATTATTGCGCAAAACCCACATGAATTTTACTTAGATGTAACATTTCAGTAAGATGGAGCTCCACCACACTATTTTTGGGAGGTTACTTAGATGTTAGATATACGGGTAGGTGGACTTGATGTCGAGGTCCAACAGAGTGGCCAGCTCGCTCACCGGACCTAACACATCTTGATTATTCAGATACTTTTTTTGCAATTATTGCAATATAAAATTCACCAAATACGTTGATTTTTTCGAATGAATATTAAAGTACATTTCTCTGGAGTAAACTTTTTAGTTTTTGTGCATACATTGTATGTTACAACGGTCGGAGGAAAAGTATAGAGTAAAACTCGCACATAATGACCATTTCCTACTACTAGGAAATGTATGTCATTCCATAGTTGTTATACTTTTTTAGAAATGAATCACCCGTCTATAACATATCAAGATCTCACGCTCATTTCAGGTAATAACATGGACTCGGCCAGCGTTCCACCATGATTTTCCTTTCTAGCGGCCGTTTACGCAACAAATTGTGAGGGGAAATTAGCATCCAGCTAAAATTATATAGCGTTACATGAGTTATTACGCGCGGTTATAAAATGGAGTTCATGCCCGCTGGAAAAGTGTATATTTATTAGTGGCCGAATCAAGGAAGAAAGAGATAGACAAATATAATTATCATTAAAAAGAACACGAATGCGAAGTGAATAGCTGAAACGTAGAAAAGAAGATGGGTGGATACTTGGAAATTAGATAATTTTTCCCATGAGGGTCTAAATCTTTGATTTGTTTCTTCTGCTTTATGATGACAGAAGTATACAATTGAAAATTATGAAGTGGAATGGAATTTTCCTAGTAATCTCTTAGGTCATACCCCACCATGTTTATTTTCTTCTTGTAATATTGATCGTGACAAGGATCCACTAGTGAACGAAGATAAACATCACCCTTCCATACCAATAGATTCAATAACCTCAAATAATCGTTTCAATTACTTCTCTCATTCTAAATATTTAAAAAAACTCTAACCTCAGAAAAGCTAACTTTCCCATGATATCGTCAATGAAGATTGGTACAGTGTTTGAGAACAAACCTACGTAAACACTGCATGCCATCATTTGAACGATACTCTCTATAACAGTTTCAACGTTACTGTTTCTCTAACAACTAATCGTACCCGTAGATACCCACTATAATTATTATAAAAAATATTCAGTAGAAACAGCGGGCCCTCAAAAGCTTAAAAAGTATCATACATCTTTTTATGGTGAACAATTCATCTCACTGAGAAACTACAAATAAATCAAGCGTATGAAAACTTCATCGACGAAAATAAAAACAGTATTCACGAAAATCCAAGTATTTTTGGGAATTTTATTCAGAATAAAAAATAGAATCCTGAGATTTCTGGCTTTATGAAGGATGACAATAACAAACCTCAAGAAATCGTTGGCGACTTTGCTAATTTCTTCAAGAGTGTATATATCATATCCCTCTGTAGTATGCTCGAAAACTTCCCAAACAAATCCCCGGATATAAATATCGACTACATTAACGAAATGAATGGCATTAAGGCCCCTCAGAAATTGAAAATTAATACTAATCATTGGACTGGACCACATACCGAGTGCTCTGGTAAAAGATGTATCCAACCCTTATAACCCCCATGCTTCATATCTTCAACCTATCACTGAAAACTTCTACATTTCCTGAGATACAGAAAACAGCCTGTTTGTGTCTTATCTTGAAAAAAGGAGACCCCACCCTATTGGAAAATTATAGGTATATTTCAATATTATGCAACGACTCGAAACTTTTCGAAATAATTCTATATTGTTTTATTCATAACTCAGAAATATAATTTCGGACAATCAACGTAGGTTCGCAGAAAAAAGTCGTGTGTAACCAATCCCGCATGCCTCTCACAACATGTCTCCGATGCTCTAGATCGAAAACAAAAGATCGACGTATAAATTGATTTTGAAATTTTTTCCCAGCGATGATCATCGTTTGGCTTTTCTGGAAGTTCAGTTGAACTTTTAACAAGTAACCTTTTTGACAGGAAACAATACGTAGAATATGATAGTTTTCAGTCTTTTTTGTACAACCCTAGTTCGGGAGTGCCACAAGAATCGAACTTGGGACCTCTTTTATTCCTGCTTTATATCGATGATGATAAATCGGCCAAAACTGCTTTTCTCTGATGACCTGAAGCTATACAAAGTAATTCAGAATCACCGCGAATATAAAATAGGTAATCTGCTACTCACAGCATAACCTAGATCAAACAATTAAAGAAATAATGTTTTTCTCTTTAGTGCATTTGTATAAAAGCGTGTCCTCATTTTTTTAACCATTTTTATTATTTATATCGTTTGTTATTTTACTTCGTTAATTTTTTTCTCTAGTTTTGGCTATAAATTTTTAGTAATTACCCTTTTTTGTATTTTGTTGTATATTTTTATACACATCTCCGTACATTTCCTGTAATTGGTTGTATAGCTGTTGGATATGAAGTGCTATCTATCTATCTAAAGACAAATTACATTCTGCTAGTCGACTATCTCTTGTCCGCAACTTCAATATTCGCATTCTCCACAGGAAAATTGTCATGCTTGTTATCTGGTTCAACAAAGAATGCTTACGTAGATGTCTTGGACCCAGATATATATCTTTACACACCAACTCCTGTGGTTTTTCGTCAATAAAGGTTATAGTATCTGCAGAACTAATTTGGATCAAACAAGAACTTAAGAACAAATACTCCAAATTGGATCTCATCAATGTCCAGATGAAATGGCTATCTCGAAAACTTGCATACGACTGAAATAAGTTCAAATTCGTTTGAAGAAATCATTTTCTAATCAAAAAATCCATTATTGAGTTTTGAACCTTTCATCCTTACTTTTTATCAACGATGAACAAACCTTCCTAAAGGTTTGAACTACAATTTGCACAAACATAAAAAATCCACTGATTATAAATTATTAGCCGATGACTGTCAAAGAACAATTGAGAATTTCAATCTACCAAATAAAAACTTGATCAGAAGTGATTTATCTAGAGCTATGGACGACTCTTTACAAATCCCCTTTCTTTCTCCTTCAGGAAATAGAACTGTGCGATCTAAAAAAAACACAAGATGACTTAGTGACCTGACTCCTTCATAAACTTCACAATTTTCTGAATTTCGAATACTTCTCCAATATAAAAAAAAAATCCACTTCCATTTTTCTTAATAAATTGAAACCAACTCTGAATATGTGCTTGAAAACAATTCTTTTTTATGATTCTTCCAATTTCAAATTGAGTCCACACCCCAAAACTTTTGAAATTACTGAGATCATTCCATATGCTTATACAAAACGTTTCCTGGACAATTTTTTGAATAAAAGTATTCGTATGTTAAGTCGATCGGAGCAACGATATTTGATAAAAATGCACTTTTATTCGTCGACATCCAACCCGAGCGTCCACCATCATCTCAAATGAATAAATTTCAAAGACGATATTATAATGATAACTTTAATTCAGCAACATTTAAGTGATAGTGACAAAAAATATGATGGAAAAAAGTCTTAAACAAAAAGTACAGTACCTTTTTGAAAGTTTCATTCAAAGTTTTGAAAGCAGATATTTTTTCAAATGAATCTGTAGATTTGTGGTGTTTTTGAACTGACAAGGTACTCCATTATAAAATATCGAAATCAGACCATATTTTGAATTTACGTGGGGAATAATAACGTTTCGTGTTTGGTTTGTTATCTCAATCATTATTTGTGGTTATCTCGTGAAACTCAATATTTGTTTCAAATTCTTCTTCACAATGGGTGAAAAATGTCCAGTTATAATCATGTTTAATTTCTTCCACAGATGTTAAACATACATTTATGAAAAACAAATGAATGATTTTTGAAAAATGAAAAACTGAAATGCGATTGTGTTTTGTTGGTTGGCCGTTGTCATATGATTGTTACTCTATTATCAATATTATAGGGGATATTTTGAAGTTTTTTCAAATGGTTGCTACCGGCAAGAGAAACTTTCGAGCGTGTCGATCGCAGCTTGAGGGAGATAGGTATGTCTGATGGATGATTCATTTGAGCATGTTCAGTCGACTTTTTCAGTATCTACTTGAAGAAATTGCTCGAAGTGAACTCCATTCACTTCCTGACAGTGAAATATCCTATTTTTAAACTCTTCTCGTACTTTTGCAAATGTGTCTGCAGAAACAGCCTCACATTCTGCAACAATACGTTGTTTTAAAACGTCAATATTGTCAGGTTCGGTGGCGTAAACCTTCGATTTAAGGTACCCCCACAGAAAAATCCAAAGGTGTGAGGTCCGGTGATCGAGCTGGCCATTCCGTTGAACCTCGTCGTCCAATCCATCTACCACGATACTCCTCATCCAAATACCGTCTTATTGCACCGTAATAGTGTGGAGGAGCACCATCCTGTTGGAATGTTATTTACAAATTGCCGAATTTATCTGGATTATCTTCCAAAATTTCAAGGATTAACGGTTCTATTGCGTTTTGCAACAGCTCCAGATAAACCTCACCAGTTAAATTAGTATTTAAAAAAAGAGGCCCAACGATGTGGTTCCCCAGGAAAACGGCCCAAACATTCACCTTCTGGGTAAATTGGGTATGTGTTTCACGAAACAGGTGAGGATTTGCGTCACTCCAATACCTCACATTCTGTGTATTTACATTTCCATTTAGATAGAAAGTACTTTCGTCACTAAAACAAATTGTTTTGACATAGTCTGGCTGTTGGTTAATTTTAGTTTCCATATTTTCACAAAATTCCAGTCTTCGGTCTGGGTCGTCGTCTGAGAGTTGATGAAATATTTCTGATTTGTATGGATGAAATTTTTTTTTTTTCAACACCCTGTGTACTGTACTTCGACTGACTTCACAGTTAGATGCAACGTGAATTGTTGAAAAAGTAGGATCAACTATTACTTCTGCCAGTATATCAATTTTTTTCTCATCAGAAATTTGTGGTCTGCCAGATCGTTTCGCATCATTAATACTACCCGTTGTTTCAAACTCACGAAGAAGCTCCCTTAAATAAGTCCTCGAAACGGGGCGATCGGGAAACCTCTCATTAAAAATGCGTTCTGCTGCATGAATATTTTGTCCAGTTTCACCAGGAATTAGGATCGCTGCTACTTTATCACCTAAAGCACGTACCATTTCGCTTCTTGAAGCACTTAAACGTTCAGCTCAAAACAGTTCAACCAATTATTAAAATGTACAAGAATATTGAAAGTACCACAAGCTGCTAAAACAGTTAAACGTTCGATCAACAATACACAAATTATTAAATGTACAGAAACTTGGACAATTACAAAAACGTCGAATTAGGGAGACTAACAAAAATGTCAGCTTCTTTGACAACTATCCAGAGGCAGAGCTTGAATTTTGAATTTTAGTATTATCTGATTTAATTCATTACAGCTTTGCGTTTTTCAAAAGCGAGTTGCCAAAACTGCCATAAACACAAACAAAATTAGTATCATTGAATAGGTTTTTTCGATACCTTTAAAAAAGAGGTGTCGCTTGCCGTGGGGTTCCATTTAAAATTATTGGTCACAATGGCCTTGTGACATCATCTTTGACGATTTCGTCATCTATCATCACTAGTAGGGAAGTTTACAACCTTTAATATTCAGTTTCCAAATTTCACCTGTTTATGTATAATCGTTCCAAAAATAAGAGGGGGGAGGGGACTTTTGAGAAGCACTGTATATTGCATATTTCTTATTATTTTTGAGTCAATAATTATTCTGATTTCTACTTATTTTTTCTGATTTTCTCTTTGCTTATGTGAACATGTTAATGTATATTTATATCTCTGGAGCAATGAATATTACTCCAAATTACAAGTATTACCTACATTCATATGTATTCACATGGGTATTCCTTCTTGAGAAGGGACTTGCAAATATGCACCTTCCTTAGCATGAGTCCATAGTAGTTAGAATTATTGATTTTCGTTTTTTATATTTCTCTCATTATGGTTGATATCACGCATAACAATAAGTCGCAAATGGCGGCCGGAAGCGCCCCCTGGCGGCAGTAGGGTGCGTGGGAGTGCGTCACGTCACTACGAACCATAACTTAGATGGCTATCTCGAGAAAGCATAGCCCCGTTTCTCAAACGAATAATTTCAGCAGCTGTTGAATATGTTAACCTTAACATAGTGGTGCTATCTCTAATTGCTGACATCTACTTAATAATACTGAGTTTTAATAAACCCCAAGTTGGCCACGGTGCAAGCATGATCGTTTGTTTTGACAGGTTAGATGTAGAGGAATGATACTGGCTGGATATTATAATTAGGCGCAATGGACTTCGGATACGCCTTCTTCCTTTTCATTGTCTTGATTTGTGAACAATTTTTATTGGAAATCCAGGTCTCTATTTGAAAAAAAAATAATAATAAAATTTCAAAAGTATCAATTTTTTTTTATTTTGAATTGGCGCGGCTAAGACTTGATGAAAATCCATATTGAAGCAAACAATCACTTCACAGGATGATTTTCACTAAATTGGGTTGGCAAAAAATAAACCACGGCACATACAGGGTGTTTTATAATTGAATGCTGATCCAAAGGGCGATAATCCTTGGAAAAAAATCAGTTCTTCCACGATATCTCTGAAACCGCTTTGGCTTTTGTTTTCAATTTTGGTACATGCAAAGTAAGCATGAAAATAATTTTTTTCCATGATGAAGGATTTCTTAATTGTTATCAGTGGCGTCCCTGTTAACATGCCCTGCCATATTTTTGATCAAAATAATAATACGCCACTGTCTTTCTTCAAAATAAATATTATTTTTGTAATTCTCTTCCATCTTCCTATAAAAATGGTCTCCTGCATTTTGTTCGTCCGACGAACGGTTTTTGAGTTAGAAAATAAAATGCATTCATTTGCTTGTCTCTATGCGAAATCAGCCGTTGAAGAGTAGTAGGATTATCTTGTGGGCTAGAAACATCTAGTATACTAAGGACACATTCCGTTGTTTGCAACATAAACAATTTCGACACTTCTTTAGCGAGAAACGTGATATTATCCACGTTATAAAGACTTGTTTAAAAAAAAACATGGTAAATTTTACAAATACCGAATTAGTAGACATGCATTACTTGTATGGGCTTGCTGACGGAGACGCATATGGAGCCAGGCGACTGTATTAAAAGCGCTTCCAAAATAGGATGGTTCCTGTTGCTCGAACGATTTCACGCACCCACAGAAGGTTATGTGAAACAGGAACTTTTGAGCCAAATCATCACTTGAAAGGAGCACATCGGACTGCAAGAACTCCAGCAATTGAGGTAGCTGTTTTAAATTCAGTTGACGAAAATCCTGAAATAAGTACGAGGCAAGTTGCCAATAATTTGAATATCGCCTTATCTAGTATGGAGGATTCTTCATGATTATTTATTAGATCCCTATCACATTCAACGGGGTCAGGCTATACTTCCTCGAGACTTTCCATTACGAGTGTATTTCTGCCAATGGTTTCTCCAAAAAGTAACCGAACATCCTTTATTTGACAGGGAAATTTTATTCACGGACGAAGCTAGTTTTACTGGAAACAGGATCAGGAATTTCAATAATAATCATTTTTGGGCCGAGGAAAATCCGCATGCAATCGTGGAATCTCATCACCAGGAGCAGTTCTCATTAAATGTCTGGGCTGGAATTATAGGAGATTACCCAGTTGAACCTTTTTTTTACCACGCAGATTAAATGAACATAATTATCGCCGATTTCTTGAAGATAACTTGCCAATTCTGTTGGAAGATGTTCCTATTTTAATGCGAAATCGCATGTGGTTTATGCACGATGGTGCACCTGCTCATTTTAGTGCTCTGGCACGCGAATATTCAAACCAAAACATTCATAATCGCTGGATAGGTCGTGGGAGAACAGAGTCATGGCCAGCTAGATCCCCAGACTCAAACAGTCTTGATTATTTACTTTGGGGACATCTTAAGACTTTGGTGTACAGTCAACCAATTCTAACTGAGGAAGAATCGCGAAACCGCGTAATAGTTTCCTGTGAAGCAATAGGAATACTCCAGGAATTTTCCAAAGAGTACGCGAGTCAATGACAAGGAGGACTAAAGCTTGCATACTTGCGGGAGGCGGACATTTTGAACAGTTAATCTGATTTTGGTGTTTTTTGTTCATAATAGTTATGTTTTTAAAAATAAAAAATGTATTTTTATGCGTACTCATTACAAAAACTAAATAATAATTACCATAAAATTATAAAAATCTTGCCTAGATCCTACGGTCACCACAATTGTGAAATTGAGACTGGGAGAAAAAATCGAATAGGGACAAGCAACTGCATGTATTTTATTTTCTAAATCGAAAACCGTCCGCCGGACAAAAAAAAGGCAGGTGACCATTTTTATGAGAAGATAGAGGACAATTACAAAAATAATATTCATTTGGAAGAGAGACAGTGGCGTATCATTATTTTGATCAAAAATATGGCAGGGCATGTTAACAGGGACGCCACTGATGAAAATTAAGAAATCCTGTATCATGCAAAAAAATGTATCATGGAAAAAAATATTTTTATGCATATACCAGAATTGAAAAGAAAACCCGAACTGGTTTCAGAGAAATTGAGGAAGAACTGATTTTTTTGTTAAATTTCAACATCCAAGGATTATTTACCTTTAGGATCAGCATTCAATTATGAAACACTCTGTATATAGATCCAATATCAAAAGATTCTGCCCAACAGGCAGGCCGGATAGGCTTTCCCACTTAAATAAAGACGCTAATAGCTGATGGCCTTTTAAAAGATAGTTCGTAGATGAAAACCCGGGTGTCGGCCCCAGCAAAATCGCTTTGTGGAATTTTTTACAAGAAATAAGGAATCGTTTCACACTCAATGGAACTTTTGTAGAGAATTCAGAAACCTACAAAATGGGTTTTTGTGCGACCAGATCGGTGCATTTTCCACTGAGAAAATCCGGGAAAACCTCTAAAAAAAACATTTTTCAAAAATTCATAATTTTTATAAACTTAAGCTGGACAAACAATCTTCGGGAAATCGGCTCATTTGGAAGATAAGGCCTTATATTGTTTATAACGCGATTATGCATAAAGTACACATCGGACAGAAACCATCTTGCGTACAGTTAAACTACATTTTATCATCTATCATTTCCCGCGAGATTGTTTGTCCAGCTTCAAATTTATAAAAATTAGTAATTTTTCAAAAATGTTTTTTTTAGAGGTTTTCCTGGATTTTCTCAGTGGAAATGGCACCGATTCGGTTGCGATTCCCATTTTGTAGGTTTTTGAATTCTCTACAAAATTTCTATTCAGTGTGAAACGATTCCTTCGAAACTTTTCAAGATAATTGTTAAAAACCAAAAAAGTCGTCATTTCGACAATATTTCTTGTTAAAAAAATTCCACAAAGCGATTTTGCTAGTATAGGTTATTTGCGTCTCCATTCAAATATGGAAATAGCCTCTATTTTTTCTCTATTGGTTGGCCTAGAAGGCATAAATAAATAAAAAAGCCATAAAAAGCCACAGCAACCGATTCATAAGGAATAACAAAATTGGGTAAGGAAATTTCCTTGCAATTTCATTTGATCTAATGTGGATTATTTTCGAGCTACTTCTACCATCATTTCAGTCATTGAAGTTGGAATCCACACTTCATGTTTTATTGGGATATGTGTATATAATGTGACACAGACGTTCGTAATTTCACATTCAGTAGCAATGTATCTACCAAAACATGCCTTGACAAAATTTCAGGGCGTGATGATATATCAATTAATCATTCCTATCTGATGAAGTTACCTGCAATTTAATAATTTCATGCATCTTCATCGATCATCCCCTCTCACCTAGATAATCTTCTGGCTGCAAGTCGCGAATTTAAATTATCAATTTGGCTAATTGTCCGAACATTGGCGTTTTCAAGAACAGGTGTATGATAAAAAACCCGTCGGGAAGGTGGCTTTCAAAATTTATTTCTTTACGCTGAAATTATCATCAATCGAGGTTTACTTAGATAAAGTTGTGAGATTTCTGAAAATACAAAAGCCAACTCATCTATTGAAAACAGCACTCATGGATTTTGACATTACATACTTGAGTTTCAGTTTGTATATTTATTTACTTTATAAAAACTTTTTTACAAGAAGTTAAACCCACGAAAAAAGAAACTGAAAAGCGAAAAATAGAATGTACCTTTTTGGTCTTAATAACTAAGCTCCTGAACCAATGTAAGTAAATTCAACCCCTTTAGGGTTGAATTTTCGAACACCCTGAAACACATTTATCTTTATTTGTGAAGAACAGCCCAAATACTAATTTCCATGACTCTAATTTCAAAATCAACTGTACTTTCCCTTTCACCCTCCTTCTCCCCACCTTTTCACTCCTTTAGAAATGGAATATCAAAAAAATATGCTGTCAAAATATTAGCTGAGTGCGACAAACTCCAGGGGGTGATTCAACATGAAAAAATAATGACAGTTTGCTATGTAACTCAAGTCCGCAAATGCTTCGTTTTCCGAGATACGGGGTGTTAAAGTTTTTCTTAGAAACTGACTATTTATTTATTGCTCTGAAACCGGTCGAGATATGAAAATGAAATTTGGTGAGTTTCAAGAGGTAGTTATTGCGCATTCTTTGAAAGGCAATTAAAAATTTTATGATCATCATTGGCGCGCATACGGGTGATGATCTCAATTTAAAAAAAAATGGAACGCCACTGAAATATTTCAAATTAAAAACCATTCTTGAATTCCTCGTTCATTTGTGACAAAAAATCTCTCCTGCCTTTTTCGTATGGGGCGCCGTTTTTATGTAAAAAAAACATCCTAACTCGTATTTTTCATTTCTTTAATACATTATCAAGAACTATCTAATACAATAACGTTAAATCAGAACAATAACAGAAAATAACACTAATGAATATATAGGCGCAAAGCTACAACAAATGTTCAAAAAGATCTCCCTCAGACGTGATGCAAGATTCAACTCTTCGCCTCATTGAATGTCGTATTCGCGCAAATATTCCTAGTTTATTTCTTATTGTCTCACAGCCGGCTATAATTCGATTCCTCAGGTCTTCAACATTTTCGACGGTAGTGGAATGAACTAATGACTCGAAAAAACCCCAAATGCAAAAATCTAGAGGATTTAAATCCGGAGATTGAGCAGGCCAATGTTCCGTACCTCCCCTACCTATCCAACGATTTGGATATACTGTGTCTAAGTGATTACGTACAATAATGCTGAAATAGACTGGTGCACCATCATGCATGAACCAGAAGTGTTGTCTCAGCTGTACAGGAATTTCTTCAAGAAGAACAGGTAACTTTTCCTGTAGGAAATTAAGGAAAGAGTCGCCTGTTAGTCGTTGTGGGAGGAAATATGGACCGATTAAATGATCATCAAGTACCCCAAGCCATACATTTACTGAAAACTGATGCTGAAAATGAGCTTCAAAGATTCCATGTGGATTTTCCTCAGCCCAGAGGTGATTGTTTTGGAAATTTCGTATACACTGTCGTCCAAAATTAGCCATTCAAAGAATTAATTAAAAAAATTAGGAATCTGAGGGATTTGATGAAGAATCCAATGGCAAAAAACTAGGCGAGGAAAAAAATCTCCAGGTAGTAGAGCTTGCACATGTTGAATATGAAACGGATACAATTGCTGATCTTCAAGAATTTTAAATACAGTGAAGTTGGTTACATTCAGTATGTTGGCAATTTTTCGAGTATTTCAGGTGACTCCGCAATTAAATCGAGAACTGCTTCTTCTAGTTGCACAGATCGTACTTCTCAGTCAGCCGTTTGTTTCGTAAATGTATCGTTTTCGCGCAAACGTTGGTGAAGAGGAGCAAATATTGTGTGATTGATGGGGTACTCTACGTCCTGGATACAACTCAGCATTTCCATTACTTCGACCATATACAAAATGCGTGTCTGACAATTCCGCATTTGTATAATTTTCCATTCTTTTCGATATAAGTAAAATTGATTACTTATTATCATTGATGTTATACCAAACTGAAATCTTAAAAATGAAGAAACGCTAATATGACGCTAGTAGTCTACTAGCATCCCTACTAGATAATGTATTAAAGTAATGACAAATACGCGTTAAGATGTTTTATTTTTTTGCATAAAAACGGCGCCTCTTACTAAAAAAAGGCAGGAGAGATTTTTTGTCAAAAATTGAACGAGGAATTACAAAATTATCTTTAATTTGGAATATCTCAGTGGTGTACCATTTTTTTTCAATTGAGATCATTACCCGTATGAGCGCCAATGATGAACATAAAATTCTTAATTGCATGTCAAAAAATGCGCAATAACTATCTCTTGAAACTCATCAGATTTCATTTGCATATTTCGACCGGTTTCAGAGCAATAAATAAATAGTCGGTTTTTAAGAAAAACATTAACACCACGTATCCCGGAAAACGAACCATTTGTGGACAAAAGTTATATAGCAAACTGTCATTTTTTTTTTATGCAGAATCACTTCCTGAAGTTTGTCGCACTCATTCACTAACACCCTGTGTATGTACATATTACACCAAACACGAGGTAGCTGCTGTGAACCGTTGAGCAGATCCCTCGACTGTCTTCCGTCTCCATCATCACATTAATTCTGGGTCTCCATTATGTTGTAGTGTCATCAGAACTACATATGTGTGCCAAGTTTCAACAGAATCGGTTCACAGGAGTAAAATCAATAAATCATCCCCTATTTACCTACCCTTATGGGCTTTTTTTTTTCGAATTGAAATGGAACCAACTAACAAGCATACCATATACAATAAAAAAATCATCTAAATCGGATAACCCTGTACACAGTTATGCGTGGTAAAATCGGTAAAGAATTAAAAATTCAGTCGGTGAACCAACAATCATGCCCCATTTTCGTTAATTTTCACTGTGAAATGCTACTGGTACATCATAGGTATATAACATCAGACAATCAGCATTCATGTAATCCGGAAGATCATTGATGAACATAAAGAAAACCAGTGGACCTAGAATAGATCCTTGTGGTACCCCTAGATTGACGTTATGCAATTCGGATCGTGTCCTATTATGCTTTACTATAATTTTTCCGTGTCTCAGAAATAATATCAACCACTTCAGTATATTTCTACGAATTCCTTACGAGTACAGTTTGGTTTCAGTATGATCTAGGTCTAGGCAATCGATAGCTTTCGTGAGATAGAGAAATAGGGCACCTACAAGTTTATTCCTATCAAGATATTTATAGATATACTTAACAAATGTGCTCGAAGCAGTTTTAGTAGATCTCCTTGGAGAGAACCCATTTTATGTTTGTCAAGGTAAGATATTAATCTATTGTACTCTTTCTATTATTATACTTATAATGCTGGGTAATGTTATTTGCCTATAGTTGCCCATTGAGAGAGGATCGTCTTTTTTACACGCTTTATATTAGCTTCACTTGTATGTTTGTTTGTTTGTAACCGACTCTTTTGGGCGCGATTTTGACCCACTTTAAACGGTCAGATTTCATTCAAACTTTGTAGATTTATCGAAGACCGATGACAATACACTATGTTGATAAGATTATTCCATTTTTTAATTTGCAAAAAATAAATAAAAATAATAGTTTAAAAAAAACTGAAAAAACTCGCTTTTATAAATAAACCAAACTAAAAAGTAGGAAATAAATAATAGTTCAAAAAACTAAAAAACACGCTTTCATAGGAAACCAAACTGAAAAAATAGAAAAAAAATTATTTTATTTAAAAAAAAGAGTGGGGTGCATGGTATCGCCTCGGCCAACAATTACCTGTGATCTGAGACATTTCTCACTCTACTGCCCTAGGTGTGTAAAGTACTATATAATTATTGATACCATGCACCCCACGCCTTTTGAAATATAAAATAAATTTGTTTCTTATTTTTAATTCTTTTAGTTTGGTTTTCTATAAAAGCGTGTTTTTTGGTTTTTTACACGCTTTATATTAGCTTTACTTGTATGTTTGTTTGATTGTAACCGACTCCTTTGGGCGCGATTTTGACCCACTTCCAGACGTCCGAATGATCTGAAATTTGGCAGGTGTACATAATTCCGGTGACAATGCATTGAAAAAATTTTGTGTGGAAAACAAAACAAAATGGCGGCTCCAATATGGCGTACGAGTTTTGTGATTATGGTCTGATTCGCTTCAAAATTGGTACCTGAGGGTTTTCGTCGTCGGAGATCATGATTCTTTTGTCAAAATTGTAAGATTCAAGATGGCGGCTCCAAAATTGTGGACAAGTTTTGTGATTACGGTCTGATTCTATTCAAAATTGGTATGTTGGGGTTGGGGTTCTTGGGGTTTAATATTATGATTATTTTGTGAACATTCAATAATTCGAAATGGCGGCTTTAAAATGGCGGCTTTAAAATGGCGGCCGAGTTTTATGATTATGATCTGATTCCATTCAAAATTGGTATGTGGGGGTTTTTGGGGTCGAATATTATGATTATTCTGTGAAAATTGAAAAATTCGAGATGGCGGCTTTAAAATGGCGGCCGAGTTTTGTGATTATAATCTGATGCTATTCAAAATTGGTGTGTGGGGGTTTTTCGGGTCGGAGATTATGACTACCTAATTTGATAAGATTATTCCATTTTTTAATTTGCAAAAAATTAATAAAGATAATAGTTTTAAAAAATTTAGAAAACACGCATTTATAGAAAAAACACACCAAAAAGTAGGAAATAAATAATAGTTTAAAAAAACTAAAAAACACGATTTTATAGAAAACCAGACTAAAAAAATAGAAAATAAGAAAAACATGTATTTTATTTAAAAAAAAAGCGAGGGGTGCAAGGTATCAATAATTATATATTATATTACCTAGGGCAGTAAAGTGAGAGATGTCTCAGATCACAGGTAATTGTTGGTCGAGGTGATACCATGCACCCCAGGCTTTTTTTTGAATAAAATATTTAAACTATTATTCTTTTTTTTTTTTTAATGTTCTGGTTTCCACGAAAAGGGATATCCTGTAATGTTCAGAGAACATCGTGGGAACCTAGGGAAAGAAGGTAGGAGTTGGTGTTCTTCTTGAATTTCTGAAGGTTGTATGCCTCGGGGAACACCTCCCTAGGCAATGAGTTCCAAAGCCTCGCTGTTCGTTGGATGAACGAGTCTTTGGAAAGTGATGTTCTGCAGGTCTCCAAAGTGACCACGAAGGGGTGTGATGACTGAACTTGACGGGTTAATCTCGAAGAGACTGCCAAAGCAGGAACGATTGTTGATATTTCAGAAGAGCATCGCCCATGAAAATATCTATAAAATAGAGACAAATCACCAACTTTTCTACGGTGTTCCAGACAAGTGAGCGAATTTGTAAGCGAGGCATCACCGACGAGACGAATTGCCCTTTTTTGGACAGAATCCAATAGCCTCAGGATATGTTTAGGTGCCGCACTCCAAATATGGGAACAGTATTCCAGGACAGGTCGGATCTGTGCCTTATAGATCATAAGCAGCTGACTGGGGGTGAAATAGCTCTTGGCACGAAACAAAAAACCAAGTTTTTGGAATGCACTTTTGGCAATGGACCTCACGTGATTTTCCCAGGAAAGGTTATTGCTGATAGTAATACCAAGCATCGATATGGATGGCTTCAGTTGTATGGTTACTCCTGACAAAGTTATGTTAGGCACAGTGAGATCGGCTTTTCTAGAGAAAAGACATGCTTGTGTTTTGTTTGCATTGAATTCTACCAAGTTATTAGATCCTCATTCGAAAATTGTTGCTAAGTCCATATTTATATTATTAACATTTCTTCCTCGTTCATTTCTGGTTTCACGGGCTGATATAGGGACCCTGGAAGAGAAAGCGGTATGGAGGGTACTATCATCGGCAAAGCTGTGTACTGGACATGAAGTTGCTTTCAACAGGTCGTTGATGTGAAGTAGAAATAGTGTTGGTGCGAGAATAGATCCTTGCGGAACACCAGCATTTATGAGTAGAGTGTCAGATGAAACTCCATCGACCACTACATGGAGAGACCTGTTTGAGAGAAAACTAGCAAGCAGAGAACACAGCTGAGGGGGCAAGCCATAAGACGGAAGCTTGGCGAGGAGTCCCTGGTGCCAAACTCGATCGAACGCCTTGGAGATATCTAATGCCACAGCTAAAGTTTCTCCATACTTTTCAATAGATAGCTGCCATATATGTGAGACGTAAGCGAGCAGGTCACCAGTTGATCTCTGATGGCGGAAGCCATATTGCCTATCGTTGACAATTCCTGAGTCTTCCAGATATTTCATGAGCTCGATGTTGATGGCTTTTTCCATGACCTTTGAAATAATAGATAGCAGTGCGATAGGTCTGTAGTTGCTAGGTAGGGCCTTTCTGCCTTTTTTAGGGACTGGCTGTACTCTTGCAATTTTCCAATTGGACGGAAATACCCCCAAATTGTAAGAGTGGTTGAATAACTTGCAAAGAACAGGTGTTAGTTCGGGGGCACATTTCTTGAGAACAATCGGCGGGATTCCGTCAGATCCACAGGCTTTGTTGGTGTTGAGACCCAGCAAAATCTTTCTGATAGTATGTTGGCGAAAGGTGATCTCGGGCATGTGACTGTCAATAGGTGTTATGTTCGGGGGTTGTTTTCCCGATGAATCCAGAGTGGAATTTCCAGCAAATAGGTGCGCAAAGATATTGGCTTTTTCCTGGGCAGTCGTTGCTAGTGTTCCATCTTCTTTGGTTAGAGGAGGAAATGAGCTGGAAGTGAAGTTTCTTCCCACAGCTTTGGCGAAAGACCAAAATGAACGGGATCCGTTAGGACATTCAGCAAGTTTTGATCTTACTCTGGCATTGTGGGCATCTTTTGAGCATTCTATTGTCTCTTTGCATATGCCTCTAGCCTCGACATATGCTGCTCTGGTCTCAGGGCCCGGATTTTTTAGCCACTGATGGTATGCTGCCTGTTTGGAAGCCACAGCTCTAGAGCAGTTTCTGTTAAACCAGGTCTTATCGGATGATGTTCTTCTTTCGATATTCGGTATATAAGTTTGCATCCCCAACATGATGATTTCAGAAATTGTCTCAGCACATCGTGTTGGATCTACTGAAGAGAAACAAACTCTCTTCCATGGAAACGCTGAGAAAAACATACGAAGACCTTCCCAGTCGGCCGAATTGTGATGCCACATGAGACGGGGTGGTATTGTGCAGCTCGATGGTAAATGGAAAGAGCATGTTGTGGAGATGAGGGTGTGATCAGAGTTTCCAAGTGGGGCACAAACTTCTATTCTATACGGGTCAGGATTGGTGGTGAGGAAAAGATCTAGTGTATTGGCAGACTGGTTGTTGACATCAGGGATGCGGGTTGGTAGCTCGACCAGTTATTCTAGGCCTCGGCTTGACGACCTGCATCATCTGTTTTGTTAGAGAATTTGAGCCAGGCAGCGTTATGTACATTAAAGTCTCCCATGATTATGGGTTCAGCTGTTGGATGGTTCTCCTGAATGTAGTCCAGTTTGAGTGATAAAAACTCAAAGAGGTCGTTATATGAAGGTTCATTAGGTGATAGGTGAAGGCAGCGGAGGAACTTAGTCAGTTTGGTATCAGATAGCTTGAACCACATCACATCAATGTCTTTCGGTTCCAAACTCTCTTCACGCTGGCATGAAAGGTTAGCCTTAGCGTAAAGGCAGACTCCACCTTTGAACCTGAATCGAGAATGGAGTTCGTAACCAGGACAAAGCATATGGACCTTGTTGGTGGACGAGTTTACTTGTGTTTCTGTTAGAGCCAGAATATCCGGTTTTTTCGTCTGTAGGTGATGGTGGACGTCATTGATGTTCTTGTTGAGTCCGCGAATGTTGCAAAAATTAATTTTTAATGTTGAGTCCCCTCATTATAAATTGGCGTTACCATGCTCGGTTTGATTTCTCCAGGAAATACGCCCGTCTCGATAGATTAATTAATTATATTTTTGAGCGGTTCAGCAATTTGGAATGCTATGCTTTCCACTAATTTTGTTGAGATGCAGTCAACTCCTACTGAATTTGAATTCTTCAAGTATTTTATAATTTGTATAATTTCTTGATTACAGACCACGTTGAAGTAAAATGAATTACTGATATTCAAATTGCTCTTAATACATGGTTCAACAAGGTCAATGCCAAAACGATGTTCTATTGCAGGTTTGGCGGTTTTTGAAATCTGTTCGGAGAAACTATCAGCAACAATTTTTTCATTATCAATAATTTCATTACCAATTTTCGGTTCGATCTGATTCACGTTTCGTTTTACCAGTTTTTTCTCTTACTAGTTCGGTTAATATGTTGCTTTCCATGACAAAAAAAGCTTTATGTTCTTCATTAAAATAGAATTTCATCAAGATGAAGATACACGGAACATAAAACAAATTTGTGAAAAGGGAAGGAAAGTAATGGATGGCTCGCTCAATACTATATGTTGAGTATAGGTAGATTTAACGGAAATTAGGACCAAGGAGAAATGATTCAAATCAATCTCGATGAAAATAGCGTAAACCAAAAAAGTGATACACAAAACCTGACAAAAATATACTCCCATATTCTAGAAAGGTTCAAAAGAAAAACAGATTTCTGAATAATATTGGACAACAGTTTTTTTGTTGTTTCTTTATCTATGTAGGGCTGAAATATTCCAGGTTTTGACCATAGATTGTTGTGTGTCATTTCATTTTAACATGTCTGTATTTGTTTATATACATTTTTAAAGTTTTGAATGAGTAGCCAATGTGTTTTTATCGTCCATAGTTTGTATCGACTACTCAACAATTTTCCAGTTGAATCCATGAGCAGGAAAAACTTAATTTTAAAGGTGGGTCATAGATATGTTCTTTGTTTCAATCTATACGTGATTGTCCATCTACATTGTTGCTAATATTTTCAACGCTTGTTTGATGATATGCTTTTTTATCCGATTTCATTTTCGATAATTCTCTAAATTTTAACTCTGAGTAAACATTTGAAAACTTACTCCGCGGACCATGCACTTTGATACCATTAAAACGACTCTTCGATGTGCTCGTCATCCTGTTGATGATTACCAGAGCTGACAGCGTACACGATCGAACGATCAAGGAGGCTGCTAACAAACGACAAGAAGTCCGAAGAAATCGCGAGGCGGCGTGCTGCGAGCTGTTATTATCATTTCCGAAGACGGCCGTTGCAAAAAGTCGATGCTACCATAATCCAGTTACATGTACGGTATGACAGACATGCACAGCATATTGTTATTCTTGCTTATACCGACTTCGATTATAATAGATCGTCAACTTATCATCCTAGATTTTTAACGCAGGGACGTAATCACGGTTTATTCATGAGATCGGTTGTTAATAATAAAAAATTGAATGAAAAATGATTAAGGGCAAGGTCTATTCGTAGCCCAAGACTTCCGCACTAAGAATGGAAACATTCTCAATTGAATAAAAAATTGGAAGATAAAAATTCACGATGAAAATGAAGTTATTGGAGTGAAAATTCTTTGGTCACAAAAGTAAAATTTCAAGGCCGAATTTGTGTGCAACATTTTCATGTAACGTTTGAAACGATACGCTTCTGACACAAAAAGGACAGAAAATAGGTACTTGGCCAGATAGAGAACTAATCTATATATATTGCTAGGCTCATTTTTGTTATACTCTTTGTGCCATCATTCGTTGCCCCACGCATGTATATATATATATATATATATATATATATATATATATATATATATATATATATATATATATATATACATATATATTGTCGTGAATTGGGGTTTGTTCACGACTAACTAGGTAGATTCTGCCCCTTTATAGTGATTGAAAACACTTTGTAAAAAAATATAGAAAAATATTTATTAAAAGGACTACAAGAATTAAATGAATTGTGAATGAAAAACGAAACAATGAATCCCTTCTAGTACCTAGTTATTAATTACAAATGTATAGAGCTTACTTACTTACAGACATAAATGTGGACTAATTCCAGAAACCATAATCTTCAAATTGGAAATAGGGCAATAGGGCTTCTTAACCTTTCAACTCTCTAACTGCCCCCATCGCCCTTTTGGGCACGGCAAGAGCCCAACGTCGACTCCCCGATCAAACCATCAGTCACTTTTGAAACCTCTTGTTTTTGTTTGGCACTAATTCGTGTTTTGCTGAATAACAACATTGTGACCCATTTGAAAATCATGCTGATTGTTTCACTCTACGGGGTGTTCGATACATTTTTGACAATATATATACAGAGTGACCCATTTGAAAGCAGGCCACCTCTCTAAAACTGTTATTTATTATCCGATTCGGTAGTTGTTTTTTTTCAGTAGATAGAGCATCAATAGTTCTAGTTGAATGCCATAAATTCGAAATAAAAATAAAAATTTCACGGCCTACTTCGAATTTTTTTCAAGGTCAAAAATCCAAAAAACATACCGATTTTTTTAATAAAATTTGACGACGCCACTGGATTTGTGATGCTTCCAAATGGGTGTGACCAAAATTTCACGATGAATTTATTTTTTTCAACGGAAATATGGCATAAGTAAAATTTATATCACTTTATCAAAATATTTCGAATAGTCGTCATATAAATCCCAATCTTGGTGAAAATATTGTTTAAAATGCTCTTTCAGGTGGTAAGCAGTCCGTTTTGTGAACAGCAGTTATTCAAAATGGCGTCAATTATGTTTCTTCCAAACGTAACTCCATAGTATAGGAGATAGTTATGTCCATTAGAACACTGCAGTTTTTTGCCAAAGAAATTGAATGTACATCAAATAGTAATCAATATTCAATAATCAATAATAACCAATATTGACAACATAAATGAACCACAACAAAAGAATGGATTGAAATGAAAGTGCCTACACATTAATTTTCGTACTTTTCAACTAAATCCCGATTTAATTCGATACATTTATTCTACCATTTTCTAATGCTAACTAACCATAAGATTCGGTCAACATTCGATCATTGGTTTGGGGTAATATCTGTGCAAGCCTGTCTTATTCTTTCACGCAGTTTCTCTTTGTGGTTAACAATTATTCCAAATATCAATCTTGGTTTCATTCAAACATGCTTGGGATACCACATTTCAAAAATATTATTTTTATTAGGAGGCTTTGTAACTTTAGTTGCTATATATAGAGATGACAAGTCATCAGATACAATAGACGAAAAGACACAAATTTGTCAGTGTTAAAAGTGAAGTTTATAACTCCTCAAGTACCTATATTAATAAAGAAGTATGGCTGATAATCTGACTTTGCAGGAGAAAATTGAAATAGTAAGACTTCGTGGTAACAACGACCAATCCGGAAGGGAAGTATGTAGAATTTTCAATAGAATGCATCCGGAGCGTCGAAATATTATCAGAGCTACAGTTGGCCGAATAAACCACATTTTCAATCAGTAAGGAGCTGTTTGTAAACATATTCTGGAGAATAGTAATATTGTACAAAGACAGAGACGAAATAATTCTGAACGAATTCAAAATTGTTTTAATAATAATCCGAAAACAAGTGTGAGAATTGCAAGTTTGGACATTACGGCGTGAAACAATAAGGAGAAATCTTAGGAAATATAATAAGATGAAGCCATTTGAACCAAAGTTACTTCACACCTCAGAAGAAGGTGATAATGAAAAGAGTATAGTTTATGGGCTCAAGAAGAATATCTAAATAAGAGGAATTTTCTGAAAAAAATGTTGTTCAGTGACGAGGCATCATTCACAACCAATGGAACAGTTAATTCTCAAAATACAAGGTACTGGACGGAAGAAAATCCACATTGGATAATAAATTGCAGAAGACAGTACTCAGAAAAAATAAATGTTTGGTGTGGAATATTACATACCAAAATAATTGGCCCCTTTTTTTTTTAAAGCAATTTGAATGATCAGAATTTTTTGAATTTTTTGAAAAACGAATTTTCCGACGCTATGGATGAACTTCCACTGGCAGAAGAGGCTCAACTTCTAATTCAATTAGATGGCTGTTGCATCCACAATAGCAGGATTGTGAGAGATTGGTTCGAAGAAAATGTTCCTAAACGGTGGATAGGGCGAAATAGTGCATTGATCGAGTTTCCCCCCAGATCCTCGGACTTGACTCCATTAGATTTTTTTTATGGGGCTTCGTTAAAGAAAAAGTTTACAAAACTCGCCCAAAGAGCAAAGAGGAACTGCGTGAAAGAATAGGACAGGCACCCCAAACACCCCAAACCAATTATCGAATGTTATGGTTAACATTAGAAAACGATACGATAAATGTATCGAATTAAATGGAGATTTGGGTCCGAAATTCAATACGTAGGCACTACCATGTCAATACATTCTTTTGTAGTGGTTCATTTGTTATTAATATTGGTAATTATATTATTGGATGTAAAGATGTTCTATTCTTTGACCACAAACTGCAGTGTTCTAAGAGACATAACATATCCCACGTAGAGTTGTTATGTTCTGAAGGAGTATTTTAAACCATATTATTCACAAAATTGTGATTTATATTACAACTATTTGAATTATTTCGATATTGATATGAATATTTTACTTATGTTTTATTTCTGTTGAAAAAAAAAAAATTATCGTGAAATTTTGGTCACACCCATTTGAGAGCATCACAAATTCAGTAGCGTCGTCAAGTTTTATTAAAAAAAATCACTAGTATGTTTTTTGGATTTGCGACCTTAAAAAAATTCGAAGTAGGCCGTGAAATTTTCATTTTCATTTCGAATTTATGGTTCAACTAGAACTATTGATGCTCTATCTACAGAAAAAAACCTTACATTCAACTACCTGAATCCAGAATTACAGCTGTTTTGAGGTTATGTTAAATTTTGATAAAAATTTTGTTTCTATTTATTTAATTGAAATTATTGCTATTTCATCAGGTATTCATTAGGTGAACCAAATTAACCCAATGGAAGATTGCTGGCATTATTATTTTATTTTATTATTTATTGGTCGTAGAAAAAAAATGGTGTATGCAACGATCATATAAAGGCTATTAATACACACGCACACGGTTTACGTCACTCACCTCATTGTATTAGTAGCTATCATTACGTTATCGTTGCATAATATTCATAATACAGTCGTTGGAAGATCACCAAAGAAAATTCAATTATTCCACAGATTACTTTCTCGATCCGGATCTGATACCATCTATAAAAGGCGATCCCCTGAATTACAAGCAACGTTTATGTAAACCAACCGACACAGGTCTTCATGTATCGAAAAGTAATTAACCGTTGTCACCGTTGAACTAATAAACAAAGTTAATTCAAAGCTCAGCGTTATAGATAACCTGTACCATTCAAGCGTAACGAATAAAAAATAACTAACCTTTATTTATATCCACGACGAACAGTTATAAATGTATTTTCCTTAAAAAGAGCATGTGGTAGAATTTCCTTACATGCACTGCAATATCGAGGGATTTATTGATTTTTTTGCCAGTTAGTTATTACTTGATCCTAATTTGTACAACACTGGGGGTTTGGAGGTATCTGGTTTCCATTAATCATGAGGCATGAATTGATGCGGTTAGTTTGGAGTATCTGAGTTTTTTGGATAGGTGGAAAAATATCATTTCAGTTTCCCATCCAGAATTAATTCAGGTGATTTGTCTGAAGTTCTTATGAGATTGCGTTGCTTTCAATCACATTTGTCCTTTTTCTCAACTGCCAACCATCAACTTTCTGTTTCACGAACTATCATTCATGAATAAAAACCTGACTTATTTAGGTTTCAATTCAAATCCCTGGCCCTGTGATTCCCAGACAGGCTAACAGTTGAACTTTCTGCAGCTTGATTTGTGACGAGTACTGTTGAATTTCTGACCACAATGCTCAGGATGCGTAGGTGACCTTGGGTTTCATGATTATATCATTTTTGTCTTACATCATACTTGCCGTTGTAGCCTTAGAAAGAATGAGATTGATGTGATGAACCTCCGACAACTACAAATAGGATAGAGACTGAAAACTAACCCGAATTTGTATTTATAGTTGACGGACGTTCATGGTCCTCCTTAGAATAATATTATGTACCTATAATGATTGTGTTAGTATTTTTAATTATTTGCGTTTTAAGTGTTGTAATATTAAATGTGTGTGCGTTTTTTATTGTGTAACAATCTCATGCTGGTATGTGCATTTGTTTCCAAGTTTGTTGTATAATTAGTAATTGGAATCTTGGTTTTAGATGTCAGATGGGTCAGACATCAGCACAACCATCATGTTATATATATATATATATATATATATATACTACATTCTTATATATATATATATATATATATATATATATATATATACTAAATTCGTAGGTTTTCAGTCAGGTCTGATTTTCCAGAGAATATCTTCTTTACTCTGACGAGCTTTCGACAACTTTTAATGTCTTTTTCAAGGCTTAAATGTGATATGGTTGCATAAATATAAATTATGAATAGTTTCATCCCTGAAATTCAATTTACAGAGGAAGTAGAAAATTATAATGAAATATATTTTCTTGATACTCATTTAATAAGAAAATATCATCATCTTGGATTGGTATATCGAACTCACTAGCTCTGGAAGATATAAAAACTATTTATCTCGTCACCCACAAAAAAACAGAATCAATTTTGTGTTAGGAATAGAAAATAGAATACAAAAAATAGTCCACCCTTCTCTTCTTAACAAAAACATTTAACAAATTTCGAAAGATAATTCTAATCCACTTGCATTGATGATAAAATTACTTTTCAATACCTTTTCTAATGAAACAGTTGATATAGATATTAATAATCTACCAAATACTGTGGGTATCACTTTTGGATCCATTCCTTTCATACAATATTTATCTCCCGAAATTATTGACTTTTTCAAACATGAATCCAATATCAAAATTTCCCAAAACAATGTAAGTAATATATATATTATTATATATATATATATATATATATATATATATATAAATATATATATATATATATATATATTATTATGATGATGTGGGTTGTTTATTTTATTTTGTTTTTTATTGATTGATTATTATTATCTTATTAACCAATAGTCATCACAATAATTTTGCAATTTGTTATGATAGTAACCTTGATTGATTTGATTAATAATCAATTTTATTTGATTCTTTAAAACAACTACTTATCATAACAATATAAAGTCCGGCGATGTTGTTCTTACTCTTTTTCACCATTTTACCTTTCCTTTGTTACCTTAGTCCAGCTCAGTCGGTACGCCTATGGAGACATGATCATCCTACAGCTCAGCAGAGTTCAGTTGCGCCATCTAGTTGATTTGTTTGAAGTCAAGTTATTGTTTCATGAAAATATAGTTAGTGATATCATCAAATGATGAATAACGAAACAGAAAATGGTTAAATTTGTTATTCCTTTTATTGAAATGAATTTCCAAAGGTTTCAAAATCCTACTCCTGCAATATCTAGCTTATATAAAATATAATTGGATATATGAACTTGAAAAAATCATCACATGACTTGCTCATGCGTAATAGAATGAATGAGCAAACAAATATTCACAGGTTATATTGACACAGTGGTCATAAGTATAAAATTAAGTTCACCACTTTAGATAAATATTATCAAAGGCCCCAAAAAGTGTCTAATACCAATTATATCACTTCGTTTATTTGTGTTTTTGGAAAGTACCTGTAGTTCGTTGCGTTTGTACACTCACGAAGACTCCTGGCTGTGTCCAGTGCTTTGGAAAGTGAACCTGTCCGACGTTGGCACCCTTTTTTTTATGTCCTGTATGGAATGTGATCTGGATAGCAGGTAAGTTCTTTCATTTGAACTAATTTATCTGATGAAAAAAATTCTGAAGCTTTCTTCAAAATATTTTTTATCGTCCTTGTTGTCTTCCTCCCGTAGCAACCATCAATTTTTGTTTTTGAGCACGAAATTTTTGTTTCCACACCCTTTTTAAAGCAACTTTTTTTATTCTACACCATGAAACTTATTTTATATACAGCTTATATTTCTATAATTAATATTAATTATACAAAGTGGTTACACATTCTTATTCAACCATTTTCTGTTCTCAGATATGATATTTTATCATTTTTTTATGAGGAATTATTTGACATGTCCCTGTCATGTTCCCTTGAGTTTCTAAGATAGCATACAGGATGTTCTTGCTTATATATTATTTTTATCTGTTTGAATTCTAAGATTTTCTTTGTAGATTTTGATGTCTATTCTTTTTATAGCTTGTGCAATCTAAATGGATAGTTGGAAACCTATTGATGTCAACAGAAAAGCTCCACTACTAAACTCTTTGACGATCTGCGTCGAACATAAGATGGTAAAAGGTTGCAGAAATGCGTTCTGTGTTCTTGGTCCTGAAAAGGTCCGATTTCACGACGTTTCAGTATTGACATTTGCCATCTTCAGGTGATGTCTCGTTCATTCGATTGTTTCGAACTCAACTCAACAGTTGAGTTCGAAATAATCGAATGCAAGATGCAAGCATCTGATTGGCTATAATTAACCGATATAAAATTTTAATTTTGAAAAAAAAACAAATGTTTCATAGCTCTTGAATATATTGTATTATATTATACTATCCATGGGTACTTATATTAAATGTAAGAAAACGAGTTGAGAGAAAAATCCCTCAAATGGTCACCGGTATGGTACTACCTATACTGACTATAGTATTTTGATAAATATTTCACTGGAATAAAAATCAGGTAATAGACCCGTAGTTCATTATAGTACAAATTCGATCACACTCTGTATATATCTCCCAATATGACTTTCGAATTGATTACTCCACACCATTATTTAAAACTAATCTTCAACTTCGTTCACCAAACTCCGTGTTGAAACCGACCCACGATGAAGAAAATAAAACAACAAATCCCTAGCAAGGGAAAGGAACTAATTTAGGGTTCCCTATTCACACCGTAAACCGTCAACATGGACCCTAAATCTTACTATAAGTTCTGTTTGCTTTTAACATTCCAAGCGAGGCTCGGAGCGTTCGGTTATATTGTTTTCCTTTATTGTATATGCCTTCACTGTTAACGTGTATAAATTGCTTTCGAATAAAATTATGAGACACGAATATTTAATTGAAACTCAAAAAGAAATTCATCTCCATTCCACATTTCTTTCTTTATTGGATTTTCATGCTGTCATTAATTTCAATGGAACATTAGAGATGGAAATTTGTTCTAGGGTATTTCAAATTGGCCGATGATATCGAAGAGGAACTTCTGTTCAGTGCAACGATCAAATTATAAAATGCAAATAGCTCATTTTTTTATCGATCGGAGACTTAAATAATGTGTGGGATGATCACATTGTGATTTCATGGACAGAGATAATGGTGAGGAAGATGCGTTGAAATAAAAGTAGCAGGCTGTCTTTTTGGGTAGATTTCATAGAAATTCAAAACGTCACCACAAGCCACTTTGAAAAAAATCTTTACAAATATATTACTCAAATACGCATATTTTGACTCCATTACCGAAATCTCACCACTTCCGGTTTAACCGGAAGTGACCCCAAACTTTTTCTTTCAAACGACCCTGTACAATTTTTTTCATTATCCGGAAGAACCGCAATTTGTGATAACACTGTTCTTCAAAATTGAAAAAGTTGATTGTTCAATCGAACAAAGTTGGCCATGAACATCAAACTCAAATCATCACAACTGACGAACGGCGTCAGCATTTACGAGAGGAAGGTTCGAGGCAGGATACAGCTGAACATTGAGCTTCTCATGTAATTGCAGCAACCATATTTTCCAACAATTATCAAAAATTTCCTCAAAACGGAGTAGTACCCATAAAGAAATGCTCACAACTGTCATTTCTCAAATGGCAACATACTCTTTTCACATTGTTGTATTGAAAAGTTATGAATTATTCAAATAATCGTGTTAAAAGTTTCAGAGAATTCTGAAAGGAATCGAGAATACGGGATGTTTCATTATGAGTGTTCTCAAAATTGAAAATTCTTAAACAGCTAAACAAAAAAAAAATTGTGAAAATTTGCGGTACATTCTGAATAATAGAAAATTGTGAGTTGTCGAAAAACATTCTACGGCGATGGAGCGAACTTTTTTTCATAACATATTTTAGTAGTAACTATACCGCCAATGATGATAATAGTCAACATGAACTATCAGATACCCCAAACAATTTCAGTTTACCGCTAATTTTGAACAACATTAGTACTGAAGAAATTTTAAAACCATCAAAAAAATTAAAAAACAAAATGTCTAGCGGACCTGACGGTATTTCTGCCAAAGTTGTCAAAAAGCATATAACTTACCTATGTCGACCCCTACAAATAATTTACAATAAAATGTTACATACTGACCGATTTCCTAAACTATGGAAAACCTCACGCATTTGCCCTGTTCATAAGTCAGGAAAGGCAATTGATATTACCAACTACAGACCAATTGTTATGATATCAGTCTTCTCAAAACTTATTGAAATCATCCTGTCTGATCTAATTTATAATAAAATTTCCAGATCTCTCTCAGAATTCCAACATGGATTCATGAGAGCACGAAGCACTGTTTCGAATCTATGTACACTTACTCAATATGTTTCGCAATCCTTAGATGATAGAAATCAAGTGGACGTCATTTATACTGATTTCAGTAAGGCGTTCGACATAGTTTCTCATGAATTACTTCTGAGAAAACTAAGTCGATTCGGAATTTCTGCGACACTCCAAAACCTTCTGAAATGTTACTTCCCGAACAGAAATGTGTTTGTTGAATATGAAGGGAAAAAAAGCTTTGAGTTTATTGCCTGTTCTGGGGTGCCGCAGGGCTCAAACCTGGGGCCACTCTTATTTCTTATGTTTGTAAACGACATTTGTGACTCCATAAAATAAAAAAAACTTTTTTTCGCAGACGATATGAAACTTTATAAAGAAATTTGAGATCCTACGGACTGTACCACATTACAACACGACATAAATAATTTAGTTGAATGGTGTGACTCGAATAACTTACCACTGAACATTAGCAAATGCAAAATTATGACATACTCACGTAGATCTCCAATTCTCCACAATTATTTATTGAAGGATACCATCATTACGAGGGTATCTGAATGTAGGGATCTAGGAATAACGTTTGACGCGAAATTAACGTTTTCGTCACACATAGAGGATATCACAAATAAATCAATGCGTCTTCTTGGGTTTGTTAAACGAAATTGCAAAGAATTCAAATCACTAGAAGCAATAAAATGCATATTTTTTGCTTTGGTGAGATCGAAATTGGAATACGGCAGCCAGATATGGAACCCGCATTATACAAAATACAGTGACAAACTAGAAAATGTTCAACGTAGATTTCTGAAATTTATGTATCTCAAAGTTCATGGTTCATATCCAGAAAGACACTGTGAGTATAATCTTCTCTTGAATGAATTTAATATGGTTTCTTTGAGAAAACGTCGTGAAATTTCCGACCTTACTTTCATTCATAAATTTATACACAATGAAATCGATTCATCAACATTACTATCTTTATTGAACTTCAATATTCCTCGTTTAGCCTCTAGAACGAATCTTACTTTTCGTATTGATGTACCGAATTCCCAACACAATTTCTATAATTGTCTTAATCATATGTGTAGATGTCTAAACAATCTTCCCTCAGTGGATATATTCTTTTCAAATGCATCCCAATTCAAACAAATTTTATATAGGTTCATCTCGAATTGAAATGTAATTTCAGAAAGTATTGTTACTTATCAGTTATAGTTAACATATAAACCTAGAATAAGTATACTGTGTTACACAAATTTTAGGTTATATACTCCTATAATTGGACTCTTTTGTCTGTTGGATGTATTACTACTACAAATAAACAAATAAATGAATTACTCGTATGATAAGCGTCATTGATGGTGGATTCATACAGCAGTTTTAAGATCGTTGTTGGAATAAATATTCCATTAACGAAAATTCTTATGACTTCTTACTAGTGACTTAAAACTCATGAATTGGAACTGCTGTATAAATCCACCATAAGAATATACAGATAAAAAAAAGTATTAGATGTTTATTCCAATTTCTAACATTTGAGACAACTAATTTCTGAACGAAAAAAAAAGGTATGAAGTAAATTGTTTGTTGGTTCTGATCACTTACTACTATAACAAAAATCAAAATAATGAAAAACAGATTTACAAGTACTGTTCAAAATGTTATCCATCATGTTCTCTGCACAAAATTGCACGTCTCACTGTTGCTTCCATAACTCTATTTAACTGAGCTTGAGTAATACTAGCAATTGCTTCTCTAAGGCGATGTTCCAAATCCTCCCTTGATGTAGGACTAGAAGAGTAAACTTTGTTCTTCAGGTAACCCCATATGGAAAAATCCAGTGGCGTGAGGTCCGGTGACCTCGGAGGCCATCTTGTAGGACCATTCGTGCCAATCCATCGATTTGGGAATTTTTCATCTAGGTAACTGGTTACTATTCGGGAATTATGGGGAAATACATATTTTGGTAGATGTCGAAAGGTAATTTATCCATGAATCCTTCTATTTCGTTCCGTAGAAATCCCAAATAGCGTTGCCCATTTAACATACCATCGAATATTATGGGCCCAATGATTCGAGATCCTATCAGACCCATCCACACGTTGAATCCAAAGCGTTCCTGAAAATTCCCTTGTCTTATGAGCCTGGGGTTTTCAGTTGCCCAGTATCTGGTGTTGTTTCTATTGAACATACCAAGATTCGTAAATCTTGATTCGTCGGAAAATATAATGTTTCTCGTCATATTCGGGTTCCTTATGTGGTTCTCAATTAGCCAATTGCAATATGGAACCCTTCTTTGATGATCATGTTCGTAAAGGCACTGATGTATCTGATATTTATACGGCTCAAACCCATGTTTTTTAGGATTTTTTGAGCTGATTCTCCTCCAACGGGTTATTCATGTTCGATTTGTCGAAGTAATATGGTGGGATCTGCAAAAACAACAGCCAAAACATTGGTTTCCGTCTCTTCATCAATAATAAAACTATCCTGATCATGTACATTGTCATCTGGTTCTATCCTGAATTGCCTTTCCAAACGTGCGAAATAGTTCCTACTTGGTTGGCGTTGCCTGAGAGGGAATCGTTCACTGTAAAGAATGCAAACCGCAGTTGCATTTTTTCTACACTCGCCATAAATTAGCAGTAAATCTACTTTTCCATTTCTAGTATACTTTTGCGCCATCGGAATGTTTTTCAACAAGTTATGATTCTCTTGTATTGAATAAGTAGAACAAATTGTCACTTTGTTGACAAATTATGCTTTTTTGTTTAGCTTTCATATGTTCAAAGCCGCCTTCGTTGAAAAACATTCAATTTTGAGAACACTCATATTGAAACCTAATTGTATTTCTGGTTCCTTTCGGAATTCTTCGAATCGTTTCATTCGAGTAATCTGATAATTCATCATTTTTCAACATGACAATGTGAAAAGAGTATGTTGACATTTGAGAAATGGCAGTTGTAAGCATTTCTTTATGGGTACTACTCCGTTTTGAGGAAATTTTTGATAATATTTGGAAAATATGGTTGCTGCAATTACATGAGAAGCTTAATTTTCAGCTGTATCTTACCTCGAACCTTCCTCTCGTAAATGTGGACGCCGTTCGTCAGTTGTGATGATTTGAGTTTGATGTTCATGGCCAACTCTGTTCGATTGAACAATCAACTGTATCTTCGCCACTTTTCAACCGATTTTCAATTTTGGAGAACAGTGTTATCACAAATTGCGTCTTCTTCCGGATAATGGAAAAAATTGTACAGGGTGTCATTTGAAAAAAAAAGTTTGGGGTCACTTCCGGTTAAACCGGAAGTGATGAATTTTCAGTAACGGAGTCAAAATATGCGTATTTGAGTAATATTTCGACGTACCAAATTTGAAACCTGTATCTTTAAAACTATAGAAAAATTGGGGGGCGTACCTCACCTTGTGGTCACCCGGTATAATTAGATGTCCTGACTTACTGACTAACATACGATCAACGCCCAGGCAACGCTAGACCTAAAGAGCTGAAAATTTCACAGCAAATTTCTATGATGACATAGGTACCCAGTAAGGAAGGTTTCTTTGATAATTCATCTCTAAAGGGAAGAAAAGGGGGTGAGAAGAGGGCTGAAAGTGGAGGTATCGTTAGTTTTGAAGTTGATGTCACGGCTAATTCATCAGCTTTTTCATTGCCCTCGATGCCACAGTGTCCTGGAACCCACATCGAAGTTATTTTGTTGTGTTCTGCTAGGACACTGAGTTCTTCCAGGCATTCCCATACCAGTTTTGATGTCAGTTTTGGGATCGTGAGAGCCTTCAGGGATGCCTGGCTGTCTGTGCATATTTTGATCCGTGTGTTGATACTTCCCTCATATGTTGTTTTCTCTCCGAAACTAGACATAGAAACTAATTCAAACTTGCACGTATACCTTCTAGTGACTTTCACCACAATATTCCAAAAAAAAAAAAAAAAATTGGTCGAGAGCCATTTTCCCATGTATTTGGTGCAGGGTTCTTTTATTATTTTCTGTTTCAATTTTCGATTATTTTTTTCTTTGTTCAAGAGCATAGTTCCTCTTATAAGAATCCTGTTATTCTTCCTGGAATTAATAAAGCTTACCCGTTACGATGTAAATATTGATGAATATAGGAACATACCTACATACCTACATACCTGTTTTTCTTCTCGATTCAATGCCAACTTAAGAGGGAATGTGCTCCAATCAAAACAACAAATGAAATAAAATAAGGAAAACCGTTGAGGTACGCAGATCAACGTTGGTATCCGACCATATCCACACACACACCAAGCGACTAATAACAGTTTTCTTCGGATTATGTCATCACGTGAATTGAAAATGTTTACAATTTAAAACAGTAAACAGGGTGTCCCTGGACTTCCTCTTTTCCTCTCGGAAATGTATAGATGGGGTCAAAATATCACCAGTACTTCATATAACTTTTGTTCTTAAAAGCCTCCGTTACCAAGTTACAGGCCCTCAAAGTTACAAAATGAAAAATGTTTTTCGTTGATAACTTTCAAAGTGAATATTCAAAATCATCTAAATTTTGGTGATTGTCTAAACAAATGAATTCCTTCGATGAGCTTTCATGCAGGAGTCAGTTGTTTCGCTACAAAGTCAGGAACGGACTACCCCCGATGGTCTACACCCCAAAACTTTGAAATGACAGATAATTTTTCAATAGTTTTCAACAAAATAAGGTTACGTAGACAATTTTCTGAATGAAAGTACTCGTGTGGAAAGTCGATCGTAGCAACGATTCTTAATAAAAATGCAGTTTTACTCGACGACATCAGACCCGATCGCCCACCATTATTTGAAATAAAAAAAATTCACAGTAGAAATACTAATGCTAACGTTAATTCAACAACATTTATAACAGGGATAATACAAAATATGCTAAAATAAAGTCGTAAACAAAAAGTAAAGTACAGTTTCATTTACAATGTAGATATTTTTTCAAATGAAATATCAAGTTATGTAGATTCGTGGTGTTTTTGAACTAACAAGCTACTCCACTATGAAATATCGAATTCAGTCCATATTTTGTATGTACGCGTGGAATAAGCATGTTTCGTGTTGTGTTATCTGAATCTCATGAAACTCAACATTTGGATGTTGCAAATTAGTATTCACAGCTTAAATGTTGAGGAGTTTCACTGATAAGTATAATTTCATGGGAGAAAATCTTTAACCCGAAGATAAATTTAACTAAAAAACGCACATCGGAAGTCATAACTGATAAAAAGCAAACAAATAAACTACAAAAACGGCTGCACATGAATAGGTGAAAAATATCCGGTGAATAAATTTATGTTCCATTTCTTCCGCAGATGTTGACCAAAACATCTTGTAGAAAGAAATAAAATTAGTGTGGATAAAAAATGACAACTGGAATGCGATTTTGTTTTGTTGAGTCCGTTATGAACATTGTACCTATCATTTCTATTTTCATTACAAATTAATCTTTTCGAATAATGGTAGACATCTCAGGTTGGATGTCGTCGAACAAAAATGCATTTTTATCAAAAATTGTTGCTCCGCTCGATTTTCCACACGAGTACTTTTATTCAGGAAATTGTACAGGTAACCTTGTTTTGTCAAAATATATTGACAAATCCCAGTCATTTCAAAGTTTTGGGGTGTGGACCATCGGGGGGAGTCCGTTCCTGACTTTGTAGCAAAACAACTGACTCCTGCATGAAAGCTCATCGAAGGAATTCATTTGTTCAGTCAATCACCAAAATTCAGATGATTTTGAATATTCACTTTGAAAGTTATCAAAGAAAAACATTTTTCATTTTGTAACTTTGAGGGCCCGTAACTTGGTAACGAAGGCTTTTAGGAACAAAAGTTATATGAAGTACTGGTGATATATTGACCCCATCTATGCATTCTCAAGAGGAAAAGAGGAAGTCCAGGGACACCCTGCATAGATAGATAAATAGATCTGTATTGGTCATATGTACACAATTGAGCTTTGACAAGTCAGTTAAAAAACAATGAAATATGTATATATGAATAAAATAACAATAGAAAAACAATATTTGTCATTATATACAGTAAGCAGATAAGAATTAAAAACATACAATTGCAAATGACTGTTACTTAAGCTGTAAAATTAACAAACCAACAAATAAGTTATGACTTACAAGTTAATGGGTCACTTGTGAAAAATCGGTTGACAAGAACTCATCAAAACCGTAGATCGCATTATCTACCAGGAATCGCTTAATGACTGATTTGAAATGTACGCACTCGAGAACTTGGACATCATATGGTAGAACATTGAAGAACTTGATTGCATAATAGCTTGTCCCTTTTCTCGTTTTCGAAAGTCGCAAATAGTGTTGATGTATCATATCTTTGTTACGCGTTGTGTAGAAATGTAAACTTTCATTTGTTCTGTAGTTTTTAAAGTTTGTTTATATGTGCATAAGACATTGCAATATGTAAGCACAGCGCAGCGTTAGTATCTTGAAATGTTTGAATGCCTCCCTACAATCATCTCTATATGGCAATCCAGCAAAGATTCTAACAGCCTTCCTTTGCATGGAAAAAACTTTTGAGGCATGTGCTGAGTGGCCCGACACTAATAGAGCATAGGATATTGAAGACTGGATGAGTGCATTAATAATGCTGTCTGTGTCAAACAATATTGCAGGTTGCGTAGTAAAAATATCTTCCGTGATATATTCCTGCAGACAAAAACCCTATGTTCTTCCCATGTTAATTTACTATCCAAGAGAACACCCAAAAACTTAACGAAATGTGGGTTGTTAGGCTCTTTATGTTGTTTCAAACTGAAAAGCAATGTCTCAGACTTTTCCTTGTTTAGGACTGACTTATTATAATTGATCCAGGACTGAGTCAAAGAAAGACTTTTATGGGACTTTAAGCATGCTAAAATCGCTATTCGAATGCGTTAATGTGGTGTCGCCAGCAAAAAAGGTGAAATTTGCTGATGGAGCACTATTTGGCAAGTCATTAACATAAATGAGAAATAGGACCGGACCTAGAACAGAGCCTTGTACCCCATATTCAATGCGAAGTGATTTAGAGCTGACGTTCTTAAAATGAACGAATTGAGTTCTGTCCGTCAGGTAGGACCTAATCATTTTTTGGCTACTTTCGGAAAAGTTATAAAATCTCAGTTCATCCACTAAAATATTGTGCGGTACACAGTCAAAAGCCTAAGGTCTAAGAATTGTACATGGACATATTCATTGGTCTCAAAGCCTTCAATAATCCCATTCATTATTTTTTTATTGCCGCGGTTGTCGATAAATTAGCGCTAAAGCCGAATTGACAATTACTAAATAAATTAAAGTTTCTAAAATGAGTCGTCATTTGAATTTTAAGGCAGAGACAATATACAGCAGATTCGGGTCTCTATATATCAAGTTGCCTGATGATAATAATGAGGGCGAAACGTCCTTTGTAAGTATAATTTGTGTCGCTTCGATATTATCTTTCATCCTGATAGGTTAAATTTTATCAAACGATCACCGTTCTTATCTATTCTGTTATTTATTAATATTCGCCCTGTATGATAAATCGGGAAACATCAAGGAAACCGGTCGATTGCACCTCTGCGCGTAAATCGTCCACTGGGGCAACAAGTCCGAAGGGCCATTTGTCTGAGCGGATGAAAAATCCATTTCTGGCGGACTTATTGATATCACCCTAGAGAATCTGTGTAATATTCGACCCCGCAACTTATGATGGCACTTCGGCCAACACTTCAAAACACATCAGTCAAAAAGTTTTTTGCGGCCTCTTAAATAAAGCGCGACGGGCGTCCAGGGACGGACTGGCTCGTGTCAGGATCAGGTGCTGATCAACATTTGAATCTCTGGTAGTACATTCAAAATTATTTATACTCCAGAAGACTCTGATTCCGTTTTCTCACATTGCCTCCTTGAATATTCATTTATTACCAAACAGGCATATGGAGCCTGATTATAAATTCCTTATACAGTGCTTCTCAAAAGTCCCCTCCCCCCCTCTTATTTTTGGAACGATTATACATACACAAGTGAAATTTGGAAACTGAATATTAAAGGTTGTAAACTTCCCTACTAGTGATGATAGATGACGAAATCGTCAAAGATGACGTCACAAGGCCATTGTGACCAATAATTTTAAATGAAACCTTACGGCAAGCGACACCTCTTTTAAAAGGTATCGAAAAAACCTATTCAATGATACTAATTTTGTTTGTGTTTATGGCAGTTTTAATGGCTCATTATTAAACATTAAAATTTAAATTCCATTCAGTATGATATTGATTACAGATTTAAGAATCTGTCTCTACTTAAAGAAATTGCTCGAAGTGACCTCCATTTACTTCCTGACAGTGAAATATCCTATTTTTAAACTATTCTCGTACTTTTGCAAATGTGTCTGCGGAAACAGCCTCACATTCTGCAACAATACATTGTTTTAAAACGTCAATATTGTCAGGTTCAGTGGTGTAAACCTTCGATTCAAGTTACCCCACAGAAAAAAATCCAAAGGTGTGAGGTCCCGTGATCGAGCTGGCCATTTCGTTGAACCTCGTCGTCCCCATCTACCAAAATACACTTCATCCAAATACCGTCTTACTGCACCGTTATAGTGTGGAGGAGCACCATCCTGTTGGAATGTTATTTCCAAATTGCCGAATTCATCTGGATTATCTTCAAAAATTTCAAGGATTAACGGTTCTATTGCGTTTTGTAACAGCTCCAGATGAACCTCACCAGTTGAATTAGTCTTTAAAAAAAGGGGCCCAACGATGTGGTTTCCCAGGATACCTGCCCAAACATCCACCTTCTGGGGAAATTGGGTATGTGTTTCACGAAACAGGTGAGGATTTGCGTCACTCCAATACCTCACATTCTGTGTATTTACATTTCCATTCAGATAGAAAGGACTTTCGTCACTAAAACAAATTGTTTTGACATAGTCTGGCTGTTGGTTAATTTTAGTTTCCATATTTTCACAAAATTCTAGTCTTCGGTCTGGGTCGTCGTCTGAGAGTTGATGAACCATTTTTAATTTGTATGGATTGAATTTGTTTTTTTTCAACGCCCTGTGTGTACTTCGACTGACTTCACAGGTAGATGCAACGTGAGTCGTTGAAGAAGTAGGATTAACTATTACTTCTGCCAGTATATCAATTTTTTTCTCATCAAAAATTTGTGGTCTGCCAGATCGTTTCGCATAATTAATACTACCCGTTGTTTCAAACTTAGGAGGAAGATCCCTTGAATGAGTCCCCGAAACGGGGCGATCGGGAAACCTCTCATTAAAAATGCGTTCTGCTGCATGAATATTTTGTCCAGTTTCACCAAGAATTAGGATCGCTGCTACTTTATCACCTAAAGCACGTACCATTTCGCTTCTTGAAGCACTTAAACGTTCGGCTCACAACAGTTTAACAAATTATCAAAATGTACAAAAATATTAAAAGTACCAAAAGCCGCTAAAACAGTTAAACGTTCGATCAACAATACACAAATTATTAAATGTACAAAAACTTGGACAATTACAAAAACGTCGAATTAGGGAGACTAACAAAAATGTCAGCTTATTTGACAACTATCCAGAGGCGGAGCTTGAATTTGGAATTCTAATATTAACTGATTCAGTTCATCACAGCTTTGCGTTTTTTAAAAGCAAGTTGCCAAAACTGCCATAAACACAAACAAAATTAGTATCATTGAATAGGTTTTTTCGATACCTTTCAAAAGAGGTGTCGCTTGCCGTAGGGTTCCATTTAAAATTATTGGTCACAATGGCATTGTGACGTCATCTTTGTCGATTTCGTCATCTATCATCACTAGTAGGGAAGTTTACAACCTTTAATATTCAGTTGCCAAATTTCACTTGTTTATGTATAATCGTTCCAAAAAAAAGAGGGGGGGACTTTTGAGAAGCACTGTATGTTACACAAATAATTTTTTAAGAACATAAAAAAATTCAACTGAATTGAATAGTGAAGTGGAGAGCTTTCTACATCGTCTCGACATTGAACTCGGTAAAACCTCTGCCTAACCTTGTCCAAAGTTTATTGACTGCCAAATATTCCCTCATGATTTTCCTTCAAGGCCTCACCTATCCTCTTGGGTAGTGAATTACCAGAGATCCCATCTTCATGGCGACGAAGGCATAGTGGGATTTCCTGGTTGTGGAAAATGGACTACTCAAATGGGTATGAGTCACTCAATGAAAGGTCCTATAAATATCTCTCCAGGAGGGTCTGCTAGTTCCCACCTCTTTCCAGGGTTTCTTCGTTCTGTCTCATATGTACGGTAGTCCATAGTCCATTTGTCTTCAGTCTTGTTCGTCTGATATCGGCGGCTCCTTCATGGTATTCAATACTCTGACAATGCCTACAAGCTTCTGGACATGGTCTTCTAGTAAAGGCATCCACATTACTATTTAGTCGTCCAGAACGATGTCTGATTTTGAAATGGCACTAGTTTAGCTCCTCTATCCATCAAGATATTCGTCCTTCTGGGTTTCTCATCTTCAGCAGCCACTTAATGATGATCGGTCCTGAAGAGAAACGCCCGTCCATATAGGTATTTCCTGCCCTGACTATAGCCCTGGTGACCCAGTAATTCCTTTCGGGCTAAGACATCACCTTGCTGTAGTATTCGGTTACCTTATCTCGGTAATCTTGCACAGCTTCAAGTCCGGTATTACTCGCGTCTGTGTCTAGTATGAAGAGTCCTTTTTGTTGTAGATATGCCAAGATTTGACACAAACAAATCGCTGCCTTCAACTTGCGAAAATCTTCATCACTTTCCATAGGTCAATTGAAGTTGACCCGATCCTGTCAACATGTAATCCTTACAGAACACGGTGATAATGAGTACAGAGGCCTAGGAAGCTCTTTACCTTGTGTTTATCTCTGGGTCTTGGATAGTTCCGACTAGCCTGTATTCTAGATTCGTTTGTTTGAATTCCTTCTGCCGAGACTGTGTGGCCCAAGAAATCCACTTGTTCCTGGAACAGGAAGCATCTCTGAACATTCAGCCAACACTTCAACACACATCAGTCAAAATATTTTTACGGCCTCTTAAATAAAGCCCCAGGAGTGACCAATGTCATATTGGCTCATATCAGGATCAGGAGCTGATCAACATTTGATACTCTGGAGGTAATACAGTGCGCGGCTAAATTATGGAACAAATTCGATATTTCGCAAGCAATTTACTTCTGACAAAAATCCTGAAAAAGGTCGATTTTTGTTTTTAAATGTCGATTTTTGAATATATATTCTAAAGAGGTTATGTCACTGGTTTTGACGTAGTGACGTAATCGGTAATTTTTTTAAATTGAAATAGATGTCTTGTGATACTCCTTATGGAAGGTCATTCAATACTGCAGTCAATGATAATAAATAATTTGATTTGTTAATACAGGCGAACAAAAATTATTATTTTATTTAAATGTTGTATTTTGTTGGATATACAGTTATTCTCTAAAATTAAAAAAAATTGTTCACCCTGTACAAACAAATCAAATTATTTATTATCATCGAATGCAGTATTGAAAGACCTTTCAGATGAAGTATTACAAGACATCTATTTCAATTTAAAAAAATTACGGATTACGTCACCAGGTTAAAATCAGTGACATATCCTCTTTAGAATATACATTCAAAAATCGGCATTTAATAACAAAAATCGACTTCTTTCAGGATTTTTGTCATCAACATTTTATTTATACTCTATTTTCCAATGTTGCCTTCTTGAATATTTATTCATTCAATTCAGAGACAAACAAGCATATGAAGCCTAATAAATCACAGGAATAATTTAAAAAGAAAAAAACAAAAATAAAAAATTACACTATATAACTGAATTTTTCACACTCTTATACAGGGTCGCTCACTGTTGATGGTAGGTCAGATGTTCACGGACAACGGGATCGTTTTGAAATTTTGTTTTCTTGGGTAATTAGTTTTGCTCTAGCGATCTAAAATTTTCAGCGCTCCGGCTTGACCGCTTATATTGAAAAGCAGCAACAATTTTGATATTTCAAATGAGACACCTTGTATATTATTGCATTTTTCGCTGTGCTATTGATTTCCAATTTTTACTGTATAATACTTCCCCATACCTATATTCAGCGATTATTGAGAAATTAATTGATTTCCTTATTTTTTGTGCCAAATTGTGGATGTAGTTTACCATCGTCCTATATATCAGTTATGCCTACGTAAATTTGTTCTCTATTATACAGAGTCGTTCAAAATTTGTGACTTTACCGAATAGATACAAAGATGGTGAAAAGTAAATTTTTAATGAAACACCTGCATATAATCAAATATCCTGAAAAACAAGTGGAGTCCTTTCAAATGATGTATCATGTTCCTACTTACTTAATAATCTTCTGAAGCACAGCAGTAGATATAAATAGAATATTCATACTTCAAAAGGGAATTATTAGACTCATCTTTGGTATAAAACCACTAGACTCATTTCGCCAAGTATTTTAATCCAACAACATAATGACTGTCTCCAATATATTAATATTGGAGGCATCCGTATTTGTAAAATGTAATATATCCCTGTTTCCACCCAACAATAGAACCCACAACCACAACACAAGAAATGCTTGTGATATACATATAATAAATTTCAAACTAACAGCTTTTAAAAAAGGTCCATTATATGTCTGCAGCACTATTTACAACAAAATTCCACCAGAACTAAAAAATTTTGGTAATGTAGGTCAATTCAAAAAATCAATAAAAAAACATTTTATAGGAAAAACATTTTATTCTATAGCTGAATACTTAGAGGCTAAAATATATATTGCTAAAATTGTCAATGTATTTTAAATTTCCTCACAAAAGGATGTATATATGTAATATTTTATATTTTTATGTGTTACTATTGTAATACTATGGCTGTGACTTTTCTCTTCCTGTTAAAGGTTATACGTGAATAAAGATTATCTATCTATCTATATATACTTAAATAGCCAGGTTTTCGAAATAAAAACAAGTTTCAATAAAAATCGGATTATTTTGCCATATTTTGTATTAGGTAGCTATAAAATGTAATGGAACATGTCATTATGAAAATTCGACAATCAGTGTATCAATAGTGAAATGTATGCGGTTCATGAAATTGTTCATTCTTCATGGTCAATGTGATCAAATTATAGCAAGAACATGCAGAAGGTTCCATGAAATGTATCCCGATTTACCACCAATGAACAAAAGAAAATTCGTTCGATAACAAAATAATTTCATCAGTTGTGGGTCAAAACTGAAAGCGAAACGAAATTTACCAAAGGCTGTAACTTCAAAAGAAGACAACATCATAAATGTGTTAGCCTTTTTTCACGAATATCCCCAAACTTCCATCAAAATTACACAAGAGAATTTAGGTTTAACGCATGCTTTTGTTCCAAGGATCTTTCATAATCATAGCATGCACCCAGAAGAACGAACCTACATATCATCAAAGAAATGAGATTTCGGAAAGAGTTCAGTTTTAACGTATTTTGCCTTCCGAAAGACTACCAAATAAGACTTCCCATTAACGATGAACCATTAAATTCTGAAAAATATCGCGAAAATATAAGGTCAGTGGTGAACAATTTTTTCGATAATCTGCCAGTAGTGGAATATCGTACCTGCCAGTTCCAACTGGTTGGGGCATCGGTTCATTGCACTAGGGAAGTAACAAGAGTTGTTCCAAATGTTCGGAGATTTCTGGTTTAGACGTTTAGGACCGCTAGATCACCCGACCTAACGCCACTTGATTTTCACTTGTGAGGAATTTGAAAAAAAAAGTTTACATGACATCACTGAACAGCAAACAATACCTGCCTCATTGCATCGAGGAGCTAGACGTCAATGAGAAAAGTAGGGAAACAAATCTTCAAGTATCCGGTTTTTAAAATGTGTGGAAACCAACGGTGGTTACTTTGAACAATTATTGTTAACGTTTTCTGAATTTTTATACATATTATGTTATTGTATTGATATTTTTAACCGTTTTGTTATGTGTAATTTTACATAATGAAAATTGTTTTTTATTAGTTTAGTAAATTCAGTTTTGCTTTCACTTTTGATTCTTAACTCATAAAATTATTCTGTAATCGTTCATTGGTTGTAAATCGGCATAGACTTCATTGAACCTTCTGCATGTTCTTGCTATTCCTCACATTGGCCATGAAGAATGAATAATTTCATCAAAACTTCATTTGAACAGTTATTTCCTTCCATTTTGATTTTTTTCAAATAAAATTTTCGTTAATGAACGCGCAAACGTTGATTGTCGAATTTTCATAATGACATGTTCCACGACATTTATAGCTACCTAATTCAAAATATGGCAAAATAATTATTTCGGAAACCTGACTACCAACTCAGGTATAGGATCATGATACATTTGGAGGGAACTTTGTCTTCCATGGTATTCGATAATATACAGGAGGGTTCTTTAAAAAAATGCACTTTTCACCATTTTGTATTTATCGGTAAAATCCCAAATTTTGAACGACTCTGTATGATAGAAAACAAATTCTCCCAAGCTCAACTAATGCACAGGACATTGGTGAACTACACTCGAGATTTCAGCTTTCGACGAATCCAAATAAATTGATAAATATTTAATTCAAGCTATCTATATTTTGCACAAAAAATAAAATAAAAAATGTCTCGAAAATCGCTGGAGATAGTTATAGCAGGATATCATACAAAAGTAATCAGAAAGTAAAAAAAAAGCGAAAAATGCAATAATATACAACGTGACTCTGAAAATATCAAAGTTGTTAGTACTTTTCTATATAAGCGGTAACGCCGCAGCGTTGAAAATATTTTAAATCGATAGAGCAGAACGAAATATCCAAGAAACCAAGATTTCAAAATAATCCTATGTCCTGTTCTCCGTAAACATCTAATCTATCATCGACCGTGAGGGACCCTGTATATTAGCCATAACTTAAATCAAACAGAACTTAGAAGAAAATGAGTTTATCGCATCAAGCTTTTTTGAGAGCACCATACTGAATAGATATTTCAGAGTGCGCAGTGTTTGCATATTCTGTTTAAAAAGAACACTATTAGTTTCTCGATAAAATTCAGTACGATACGCAATCGTGAGGATGTTACATAAAATTTTTCTTGCTCAAGCAGATATGGGCTTCGAACCTACCTTTTATGAATCTGAAAAGAATCATAATGTTACTTAACCCGTGGTAGAAGTCCATTGTATCTCAAAGTGGAGTGGTATGATTTTTCGAAGTAGAAAAACTCAAAGTCATCTACACAATTTAATATCGCAATCGATCAGTTATGTGATGGTGGGAGAGTAAAAAACCGTCGATTAGTACATGTTTCGAACCTCTATAGGTTCATCATCAGTGGAGTGTAAAATTATGGAGAAGAAAAATGATGGGTTAAAAATTATTAATAATTATAAGTCAAGAGGTCATAATTGAAACAAATGACAAAATGAAGATTTGCCACCACTTTTAAAGGCAAACCTTCATTTTGTCATTGGTTTCAATTATGACCCCTTGACTTATAATTATTAATAATTTTTAACCCATCATTTTTTCTTCTCCATAATTTTACACTCCGCTGATGATGAACCCATAGAGGTTCGAAACATGTACTAATCGATGGTTTTTTACTCTTCCACCATCACATAACTGATCAATTGCGATATAAAATTGTGGAGATGACTTTGAGTTTTTCTACTTCGTAAAATAATGCTCACCTTCTGTATACAAAATTTTTGAAGCCAAATAAACGTATTCAATTCGCCTTGGAACTTGTGGGCCCCCAACAGTCTATCAGTCCGTCGCTGCGCGTTTGTATAGAAAGCTGTCGCCTTGAATATTTCCCGTTTTATCAAGTTTGAAGCTCACGGGAGAAGCGGAGATTTGGACAGTAGCTGAGTGCAATCTACCCTCGAGGGAGTTTATACCCTTACAGGACAAGTTATTGAATATTCTTGTCTATTCAGATCGGATATCGATATCCTTTTTATGTAGAGAATATCCTGTTGTGAGAGGAATTATTTATGAGAAACGCGGTTTGGTGCACAAATATTTGAAGAAACAGCGAGGTTTATTCGTTTGAGATGGAATTTTGCGAAATGCATTTTAGTTGGGGGGACGCGAATCTGAGGATATGTGTCATGTGTGGGTAGAATGATGAAGGGTAAATTATGTTCTTAAAATGAACAACAATATGATAGCTAATGGGAATTCAAGATTAGATGCCAACGCCAGAGTGGCAAAAATTCAAACCAGACATACGTAGGTACATTGTCTGTTTTCTCAGAGGTTATACACTTACGTTGACGTTTTTCTCAAAATATTTCCATTATTATTTTCCAGTTTTTTTGTGTAGTGTTATTCATTTCAAGACTCTAGTGAAGTGTTGTTTTTATAGACAATATAATTTGCGTAAACTCACTTTGAAGGAGACAAAGTTCTAATTTGCTTGCAAAAAAAAAACTTTGTCGAAGTTTCTGGACAGCTTAGTGAAGTCATCGGGTATTATTATGAATTATTTTGAAGAAATGTTATTATTTGTGAATGTTCGAATTGACAATAAAACTACCAAAAACATTTTTTTCAAATTTAATCTAAAACAAACAAGATGGTGTGAAAATGTGTCCTTATCACCTAGACATTCATATATAGTCACTCTATTTCTATACTGTATGAATAATAACTCGTTCTTGTCTTCTTAACTTTCTATTTTTTCTTCGTAACTCTCTTTGAAGGTTCTCTTCTTCACTGTTTTCTTGGCCACACACGACACAGGAACATTCTGGGAACGAACGGTATTCTTCTTCAAAATCCCAAGAGCCCGTCGTTTGTCTATAGACTCACTCAATCCTAGATTAGTCTAAACCAGAACGTTACGCTAATTTTCTCACGGAAAATGATAAAAACTTATTCCAGTACAACGGGATCGTTTTGTCCAAGAGTCACATTGAGATACACAACAATCATGATTTGAACTAGAATCACTCATTTTTGCACTCGAGGACAGAATATTCTCCAGGTAAACCAGAATTTCATTGAATGTCAACAATAACAAGAGATTCGCAAAGTTTTAAGTCTACAATGGCTAAAATCATATAAACATTAATGTTTCTAAAAGTGAAGAATGTATCCTTATCACCTATACAACATATATAGTCACTCTTTTTCCATAATGTTTGAATAATTTTTGGTATATATATATATACCAAAAATAAAAACGAGATATATATATATATATATATATATATATATATATATATATATATATATATATCTCGTTTTTCTCTTCTTAACTCTCTTTTATTTCCTCTCAACTCTCTTTGAAGGTTTTTTTCACTTTTTTCTTGGCCACAGACGATACAGAAAGATTTTGGGAAGGGACTGTATTCTTCTTCAAGAGCCCATCGTCTGTCTATAGACTTGCTCAATTCTAGATTAGTCTGCGCTGCACCATACAGTTACGTTCATTTTCTCACGGAAAATGATGAAAACTTATTCCAATACAATGGTATCGTTTTGCCAAGAGGTACACAACAATAATGATTTGAACTTGAATCACTAATTTTTTCACTCGAGAACGTACAATAGTCAACAGAACATTCACCAGGTAAACAAGAGTTTCATTAAATGTAAACAATCACAAGAGATTCGATAAGTTTTAGGTATACAATGGCTTAAATCATATAAACATTGATGTTTCGAAACGTAAACAATGTACTTATGTTAAGTTTCAAAAATCGACACCAGAGGGAGTATCCGTTATTTTGAATTCCCAATAGTTTTGAGCACAAACATATTCTTTAAATAGAAGAAAGATTATTATGCTCCTGTCAAAATTTAATGGGATTAATACTTTTTCCACACACAAGATTTAACAAAAAAACTAATGGCGCGACCAGGTGCAAAGGTAGATTTCTGAATTTATTTATAGATTCTAAAATTGCCATTGATGAAACTAACGAATATATCTATTATTAATTTATATAGTTTAACTTTGAAATCGTTGAAAAGGGAAACATTCTCAATTGCATATTGAATAGAAAGATTTTTCTGTTAATTGAAAAATCCACTATAAAAATGAAGTTATTTTTTGTGAATGTCTAACAGAAAACAACTACCTCCCCGGCTAAAGCCACGCTGGATATTGAACTACATCTGATGGATATTATAAAAGAACCCCAACTCGAAATAAAAAATCTGAAAGTGAAAATTTGCATTTTTATTCAGATAGTTATTTGATTTTCTATTTCAGTCTTGATAAGAACTCATATGAAAGAATGAGACAAAGAAGAATGTTTTTCAAAAGAGAGTACTAAAGTTTATCTTTCAGTCGCAGATGATTCCAAATCTGATTTTATAAACATCCTGTTCATATTTTCAAATAAAATTTTATTTGGTATTAAGTAGGTAATTCCATTTAAATTAGAATTCCAAAATTTATTATAAAAAATAAAAAGAGTTTATGTTTATGATTAAGGTAGTACCGCCACGAGACAGTTGAATTAGGAAATTATAAAAATTTGGCATACGTATTGTTTAATATGTGAACAACACCTCTATGAAATTTCAACAAGTTTCACCATCCCGAACCCGAGATATATATATATAATTGAAGTTGACTCAATCAACACGTAACATATGGACCATGCATAGGCAAACAGCACATTATTAATTCTACCGTTAGTACTAAAATTAAGAAGTTCATGAAAAATGAGGAGGATCTAGAGCAGGATATCACAGATATTGTGAAAAAAAATCAAAGTGATTTACCATCTAGTTTGACAGATATAATCAAAACTACTTTCGTTATTCAAAATAGTCCACGGTAACGCGCACAGCCTAAAGAAGGGGGGGTCATAGCGGATTGTGCCAGGGGACTTTTTAAAGGAGGAAGGGAAGGGAAGGGTCTGAACGCGAAAAAAAACTCCTCCGCAAAAAAAACTCCTTCTGCTAGTTGACCACATCGATTTTAACGATACTCCCCCTTCCCCCCCAAAAAAAAAAGTTCAAAAAGAGTACTACAAAAAAGTCCATTGAAGTTTCATCGAAAAACGATAATTTTTTCCCATAACGTATAGTTTCTAGTGAGGGGGGAAAGGGCCCGGGTCTGAAAATATTTTTTTGCTGCGCTTTTCGGGGACATCAATTTTTTGAGTCGCCGATTTTCTATAACGAAGAAATTTTCTAGAGTCGATTAAGGGGGCAAGTGCCCCCCTTCAAAAACATTTTTTTTTTCGCGTTTCAAATCGAAAAGTCCTCTGAAATTTTTTGATTTCGTTGAAAATAATATTTTTGTCTTGTGGCGGTACTACCTTAACGATATAAATGAATTCGTAATAAAATCATTTGTTTGGGTGATATTACCAAGAATGTATTCATTATTAATTTTATCCTCAAAGGAAAAAATATACACTGGTAAAAATTCAAGTAGAACTCCATTACATGTTCGGTGTATTTTACGGTATTTATAATATGATAAATTTTTTCCAGGTTAAATTATGTGAAATAATTTTGAGATGTGATTTCACAATTCCACTCTGTAATATAATGCATCGTTCTGTGATTTTACACAATCAAGTATGTATATGAGCAACATTACACTATATATCATGTGACTACCTTGACGCGTGTTTTAGGGATAAACCAATCAATAGAGATGTTCTGCTCTATTGATTTTGTGACAAAAATACTACCAGGAAACCGACTGTGCCATCATACGAAAGACGGTTCCTAGTTATATCCTGTTATGTTTTCCACTCCCAACTGTCATTGCTAAATTTGTTATAAACATTTGAAAGCATTTTTTTAAATTTGTTATCGTTATTGACTTGTAAATTCTAAACCAATGAAGCAATCTCGATACTCTCAAAATACGAAAAAGTAGGAAATTAAAATGCGAAAAAATGAGCCCTAACGCGACTTAATCGGATTATTAGTAACGGGAAAAAAGCAGCATTTAAAAAAAGTCATAACTCCGCCACTTTCTAAGTTGTAGTGCAGGCTTTCCACGACATAGTAGTGATTAATGGCATCCTTGATTCTCCTGATCTTCTATCCTGAATACTCTTTAATATTCATTACAGAACAAGAAATATGTCATTATTCTTTGAAAGGCATCATATTACAAACTATGCTTACCATAACCCCCTTTCAAGATTACCACGTGAATATAATAAGAATTGTTCACAATAAGACATTTTCAACATTTCATTTAACAACTTTGAAAAATCATTAAAATCCATATGTACTGATTTTTAGTAATTCATTGTTTTATTGAGTATTGTTTGAGTAACTTTCAGTGTTTTATAATATTCTAGTTTTATTATTTTTTTTTTGTATAATTTCAATTTTTCTGTTAGGCTTTGGGTTTAGATTAACTAAGTATTTTTAAGTCATCTCGTTCATCTTCTGTGAAATATGTTTGCAATGGAATACCGTCAATAAAGATTTATTTATTTATTTAATATGTAGTTTATGTGTGAAAAACTCAGGCACTGTCGCATTATTAGTTTTGGCATAATTGCAATCTGATTTTTTTAATGCACTTTATTGCAGCGGACCTTTATGCGTCATAGGTGGTCCGATTCCAATTTTTGCAATTTGTGTTAAAATGATATTAGGGCTTATAGCAGTATTTTATGTAGCAATCAAGTGAAGTTTATTTGGACATTTACATTCAAAAGAAGTGATTTTTCATAATGACTTTCACGTGAAATTACACCTCAGATCAATAAATAACCATAGATAGGCCTGATGCCACGTAAACAACCTATGCGTTGATGCACACATAAGTTTGTTTTTATTTACCATCTACTGTTTACAAATACCGAATCCTTGTTGTCAGATGGACATAATTTATAGAATGTACATGAGTTTATATGTAGTCATTCACATTATATATTATTAGATTTATTCACCTAAATTTTATATAATGCGGTAAGGTCAATCAACTCTGAACAAGGTTTAAAAATATTTTTTCTAGGTAGAAGGAATACAATTTTCAACAGTTAAATCATAAGACACCCCGGAATTTGGCAACCCTGTTTTCTTCGCCATCGGCCATTTGCTTTGACGTATTTGACGTAAAATAATATTCAGATATTTTCAGGGTGTTGATGGCATATAGTGCTTTTTCATTTTCATTAAACAATATTGCCTTTGTTTTACTGACATTTAAAATACTCTCTATGCTTGTGAAGTGGTTCAGTGGTGCAAAATGTCGAAATACTGCTTTGTTTACAAAACAAATGATAGTCAACAAAAATTTCACAGGTAAGCTACCAGAGGCGTCGAATACGAACGAGTTTTCCAAGTAGAATTTAATTTTGTCATGGAGTTTTTACCAATATATTGTTTTCCTTGGGGTAGAGTACTAAATACTGATAATTTATTCACAGATTCCCCACTGATAAGGAAAAACTACAAGTATGGTGTGATGCTCTTGAATCAGACCCACTGAGCCTAAAAAAATATTCTTTTATCTGTTCTGCTAATTTTTCCAAAGCTCAGATTATTAAAAAGCCGCAATGGAGAACATGTTTAAAACCTGATGTACAAGCAGTTAAAAGGTATGTGTTTGTAGGGAGTCATAAGTACAGTTGTATCCAATTATTTACAGCCCAATGTTGAGTTCGGCAAAATATTTATGATTGAAGTTCAAGAGATAACAAAGAAATCAGGAGAATTGAACTAATTATATTTGGAATTTGTTCCTATAAAGGTTTTTTGTAATTATTATTCCAGGGTTGGGTGATTTTGGACCATCAACCAGGATTTTAAGGATTTTGTGAATAAGATGAACTAACCACTAACTGAATATTTTGCCCACCTCATTGGTTTAACATGAAATAGGAATATAATAACCTACTGCTATGTATGTTGTTATCAGTAAAATATATTTTAAATCTTTTTTTTAATCCAATAGAAAATGTTTTTTTAAAGGTTATTAATTATTTCATCACAAAGATTAACATTGAAAACAAAACTGTACAACTGAATACTGTTAGTGGCCTATTCTTCTAGTAATAAATTTGCAATTTGTGCCACATCCCTCAGTCCTTGAGAGACACAATCACCTTTAATATCCATTTCAGCCAATTTTACTGAATATTTGAAGAAATGAAAGTTTAAAAATTGAAATGGCAGTTCATTCTATCATTCTTTTGTTTGTACTTCATAGATATGGCTTCATGATATTAACTGAATAAACATTAGGTAATCATATTTTTGTTTTTGTAATAGTAGTATTGCGAGTAAGTAGTGAAACAAATTATTTATGAATATTTGATTGAGGAAATACATATTTTAAAATTGAAATGGCAGTGCATTCTATCATTCTTTTGTTTCTACTTCTGGGTATGGCTTCATGATATTACGAACGAACTGAATAAACATTAATCATATTTTTGTTTTTTTAATAGTACTATTGCGAGTAGTGGAAAAATCATATATAACAATGGTTGAGAAGACTATTATAGCCCAGACACCTTGGCATTTCGGCTATTATCTTCAAAATCCATAATATAGGTGACATAAATTTAAAAAAAGGTTGTTAATTTGCTGTTTATGGTTTCCATACCCGAAATCAACCAAAAAGTTTTTCATTCATTACATATTTTACTGGTAATTATGTATATTCACATTTATAGATTTCAATAATGATTTTTTTTTCAGCATTGACCATGAGACTCAAGAAATTGATATTTTAATGGATTGGACACCACAAAATTCGCCCAACCGAAATCTTGTACTCAGTGAGATGAGGTAATATCACAAAGAATTTTCAACTATCCACATTATAAAATTAAATAAAAAAAAATTATTGTATGTAATATAAAGAAATGTATTGACACATATTTTATGTTTCAGTTCTTCTGCATCATCAACTACCAGATTCTCAGAAGTTATGACCATAGAGACTTCTAAAAAGAGGTATATAATTTCCTAGCCAAATACTGACATCTGAAATAATGTATTTTTTTTTTCAGATCTCCGTCATCATCAACTTCATCTGCCCCTGAAAACCCCCACATACAAATTTTGCATAGAATCGAACCATAATCACAAAACTCGTCCGCCATATTGATTTTTCTCTAGCAAACATTCAGTAATGCATTGTTACCGGAATTATGAACACCTTCCAAATTTCACGTTAATCGGACAACTAGAAGTGGATTGAAATTCACTTACAAGATTTGAACTAAACATACATACAAATGTGTAGTTAAATAAAAGCTTGTAATGAAAGAAATCAGCCGCCATTTTTAATTTCCATGATCAGTTTTTAATCCGCGACTCATAAAATACTTAGATGACGATTTTTAGTCTAAATCAGACAATAATAAAATTGCAGCCGTCATTTTGAATTTTGTCATGAAATTTGTTATAGGTGATTTAGAGAATACCTTTAGTGTGATAGATTTTGTTTTTAATTTCGAATTTTCATCATATAAATTGTAGTTCCATGGAAACCTTTTTGCTTGCATGACAAATTTCAAGTAAATCGGACATGTGAAAGTTTCTTTTTTACATTGATAACAAACAAACATACTCATGTACACAAGTGAACCTCAATTGAAGTGGATTAAAAATACTGTTTTGAACCCCTTAAAACGGCACGGCACTGCGCAAGAGATGTTTTGTTTTGGTTTGTCTCGCATATACACAAAACATTACACGTCCCGCCGAAATTATGTTCGCATCAAAACATTGCAAGGTAAATTTAGCATCGGGCCTATCTATGTTTACTTATTGATCTGAGAATTACACCAAGTTGTTTATGTAGTTGTCCTCTAATTGTTGCATAACTGTTATAAAAATTCGACACGAATACCTACTGTGAATATGAGCGAAAACGCTGGAAAGTTCCTCGCTTTTAGGTATATGGGTTATTGAATCCGCTTTTATGGCCATATTGGCTGACCGGCCATATCATAACTCAGCCAGATAGGGATTACCTCTTACGTGATTAGGGCAATCCGTCTCAGATATCGCCGGGGCACGTCAAAATCCACTGAAATATAGATATATACGTTTTGGTAATATTGATATGCTATAGGTGTATCTGAGTTATCGTCCCAATTGGCAAATGCACTGGGCGAAGGTAAAATAGGGCTAGTTAGAAAACATATCCATTAAAAAAATTGGCGGTTTACTTCTTCTGGGTTTTCTGAATCTGATAATGAACTCAAGCGGAGTTTCCAATATTCAATTATTGAGGGTTTCTGTTACATGTTCTATACTAATCAATAATTTTCCTTTTTTTTTGTTTTTTTTAGAGTGTATATAAAACTAATATTATTCTGGAAGGCAGATTTAGTTCTTGAAGTCTATTATTGCTTCCCAAATTGGTTTTTCCGGGTACTTGGGAACTGTTTATTTTCTTTTTTTGTGAATTCGCGGGGCTGAATCCGAGAAACTGTTCTCAATTGGTTTGATGTTTGTTAATTCATACAGGAGTTTGTTTGGTGGGTGTGAAGTGGATTATCTGGGTGGCCGATTTTATTGATACTTCTAAGGGTGGATGTTTCGGCTATGTATCCTAGGACTGGCTTCCGAGTGCTCAGGTATATGACATGTTCTAAAATAGGTCGGCAGATCATCTTCTGAATTTTTCCATTGTTTTTGTGACTCATTGCCCTGAAGTGTTTACCTCTTGTTTTGCACTGGTTTTTTATTCTTTAAGTTGGTGGTTGATGTTCAGATTGTTGTCATTATTAATTCCAAAAAAAACTTGAGAGGTGTCAAGGGACGCCCTGATGGAACGAAGTTCCTTTCGATTAATTAGTGGAGGAATTGTAATAAATTTATCCTTTTTTTAAGTTATAAATAATATTATATATATATATATATATATATATATATATATATATATATATGCACTCTGTCTGTCTATTATTTCGTACACGTCATAGATGCGCGGGACTTTGTAAACACAACAAAGTGTGTATAAATATATAAATAAATATATATATATATATATATATACTCTCTCGACTTCGTAAACACAACAGCGTATAGGTTAGAACACGCACGGCTTGCTAAATACATACACATTGATATTGTAATATTAAAATATAATTTGCTTTTAAATTTATTAAAGTTATGACGCGTACACTTGCTAAACACACAATAATGGAGAGATTATAACGCGTATGACTTGGTTAGCACAATAGTAAAGAGAGGTTATAATGCGTACTTGCTAAAAATACATAAGCATTTATTATTGTCTGCATAAAATCTCTACTTACCTAACTCCATTAGGAATATCCGGAACTTGTGCAGAAACACTATCAGGATTCATTATTGTTATTATTTTTATTATTTATTAGTATAAAAAACCTGTATACATTCAACAAAAATAATCGCCGCGACACCACACTGTTCAATGTGGAATAGAAAGACGAAACGAAAATAACTGGCTTGCTTTCTATGAGAGAGAGAGAGAGAGACAGACAGAGAAACACGCGCACGCCGCACGGCTTATAACCATAGCGAAAGTCTCGTTACAACTTTTGGTCTTAATTTATTACGTCTAGCCCCCGTTCGCAACGCGCGATAAGGAACTACGTTCCAATATTTTGCAGTATGCTGACTTCTTGGGGTATGATTATTGTTGGTGAACCGTTTAATGAGTCATTGAAAAGTTGTAGAGCATGAGATTCTAAACAAATTTGATTCGAAGCAAAATTTTATACAATTACCCGTCCTTGAGATAGAGCGTGAGATTCTATGAACTTTCTGAGATATCTCATAAACTCTTATAACAAAGATTTTTGCAAGTTTATGGCTCATTATCTTTAATTTCAAATATAAAAATCCATTCATCAACAATACTCCATCGACAACACTTAGGTCATCTCCCCAGGCGAACACCTTCGAAAACGACCTCTGTCGTCGAAAGCATCGAAACAAGTGTCCGAGTAGTTTATTAATGATGAAACAGCGTGCACGCATTGCCCAACCAGATGATTAATCGCTTCTGTTCTCGCTCGCCATATGAGGCCAAATATCCAACCATTATTTTCGTATTAATCAACACGTTTTATGTTTTGTACCGCCACGCGAGTGGTCGAGTAGTTGGCTATGAACGCTATCATAATGAAAGATGGTATGAGCTGGAAAGTGATGTGTAATGAAGATAGAGCTCGTCGAAATGATATATATGTTACTGGACTCATACCTACATGGCATTTGTCTTGTCGACTTATGGCAAGTAAGTGCAACGTTCCTATTAACTGAGCTTAATGGTAAGGTGTAATGCTGCCGTGATTAAGCTATCCTCAGTTTTGCTCTAGTTCTCAGTTGATATTGTCAATTTTCTAGTCAACATTTTTTGTTCTCAGTACCAGTAGCCAATCTATAGATGTAATTGTATAAACTTCCCCAACTAGACCATCCATACAACACCCGATACCAGAAGTTGGAACTATAAAAAACCAATTCCGCCACTACGTAAGTCCCATAAATTAAAAAAAAACCCAAATGAAATAAAAGTATATTATTTAACGAGCGGTAATGTAGGTCATAACTCACGCAGATGAAGTTTGCAGCTCGAGCCGCAGGCGAGTGTTGTAATTCATCAAGTGAGTTATGACCATTACCGCAAGCTGAATACTATACTTTATCTACGACTATAACAATAAATACTAAGATACAAGTACAGAGAAAGAACTTTATTCACAAATCTTAATAGTTACCTATAACAATGCTATAAAAATTTCAATTGTAATAAATCAATTTTTTTATTAATAAAATTAACTGTAAAGTTTGAACAACCAGTAAACTGAATAAGTGGGTCTGAATTATGCAAGTTTATTGTTTCATTTTGGGTTTGTTGCATATATGTTGTTGATGTACTAACTGGTTGAGGTGTTATAGAACTGTATATTTTATTTGCAGTATCTGTCTTATTCTTTTCGGAATCATCAACGTACCCCTCAGCCACAGTAGTTGATCGCCAACCGCCATGGCGTTTCAGTGCCGTTATATCCCCTCCAGCATCTACTAATAAAGATGCCGACGAGCGGCGAAATCAATATATATCAATATATATAAATTACAGTGTGGTAATTTTAAAAATGTAGCAATGTCTTTCCCCATTGCTCCAAATTAATTAAAGCCAATTCTTTGTGAGTGATATTTTCCATTTTGAAATTTAAAGAATAATATCGTTTGCGATATATCAGTAGGACAAAGATTTAAATATTTCTCAACTATGGTATAAAAATTTACCGTACTCAACAGTGAATTTTCTGCCAATTTTTGTTTTTGTATTTGGTACACTGACCATAAGAATAGATCCATGATCTTCTAAATCTACAATTTGCATAGAGTGCAATTCTCCTGCACGACAAGCACCCATAATGCCCATTATTTAAGCTACCTAAAATGAATTATGTACTTGAATAGATGATAAAAACGATTGAATATTGTGAGATCTACTACCTTTGTCGCCAGATATTTCTCATCAGGAGTTTCATGTATGAAATTATTAAGTTGTTCTGGCCTTTTTGCCGTTTTAGCCACATGTTTCTCTGATTGAAGTTTAAGAAACGCGCGTAATTTCAAATAATTCTCTATATTGATTCCATTATTTATGTTGAGTGTGCTTCTTAGCATGGAGTAGAAAGTCCATAGGGACGATGCTTTATATTAAGTGCTAAGTTCACTAAAATATGCCAAAAGTACATTTTCTGTGAACGATGACTTAATGTTCTTGCTGCTACACCAATCTTGAAAATTTTTGTATACACCTTTGTATTTGTTTTGAGATTTTTCGGGCAATAAATTCTGTATGGTAACATTAGCTACTTGTCTTATTTCTGGAGGTGTACATAATCATTCATCTTCACTATCTGAATTCATCTTTTTCAGTACAAAATTCAGAATAATTAGGTATTAACTTAATTTGAAAACGTCAAAATAATTCAAGTGACATTACTCCCCTGAATAACAATAATGGACTGTTCCTTTTCGGCCAAACGGCTTGCACAGAAGGACAGAGCCACCTTGATATTCGGTTCGTAAATAATTCCAAGAATCTTTTCCGATTTATTATAGTGAGTTATAGTAGTAAGTTATTATAACTCACGTTGTTTGTTTATAGATACTATTAATTTTTCAAAAGCAGTTGAATAACCAATATATAATTTAATAGGAGTAGATAAAAATACTAAATAGTCATTTACTATTTGAGAAGAAATTGAAGATATGGCTTTCAAATCTACCACCAAGCAAATCCTCGAAGCTTTACCAAAGAGAAATATTTAAAATAAATCCCAAGTTAAACGGTTTTATTGTGAAGAAACATAATAGTGATGCAGATAATGTACTAAAAGCTGAAAAATAGAAAAATAATCAGGTTGGTACCAGGTACCAGTCATCACACCACTCTCCTCATCAATATAGGGCATTGATCAGACTGAAATAAAATCGTGGGGCGTAGCGTAACTTGAGTAAACATGTGAATGAACGTTCTGTGATGTCGCACGATGATAGTTATGGATTTACTTTTACATAAATTTTGCATAAGTTGTCTATTGAGAAGATGCATCCAAAGCATATAATATGAGCGGTTGACTGTAGATAATAGAAATTCGACGCATCCCACGATTTTATTTTACTCTGATCAATGCCCTATATTGATAAGGAGAGTGGTGTGATGATTGGTATCTGGCACCTACCTAATTATTTTTTATCTTTTTGTGCATTATTTGCATCAACATTATGTTTATTTACAACAAAACCGTTTAACTTTGAAAAAATTAATACTTATTTTATTTTTGAGTTAATTAATATTTCTCATTCTATTAAGTTTATTTAGTGCCTCATTATCACAAGGTTTCTTTCCTGTCAGTTTGTTGCAAACTAACTCCTCAATACATAATCCTTCTAAAGACTTTACTCGACTCAGTGCCACGTAAACTTGTCCTTCCTCGAACTGTCTTGCATTTTGTGTGCTGTGGGAGCCCATGACAAAATTAGGGATTCCAGTTTTAATTTAATGACTGTCTAAACTTTATGTTCCGCCCGTGAAACCAGAAATGAACGAAGAAGAAATGTTAATAATATAAATATGGACTTAGCAACAATTCTCGAGTGGGGATCTAATAACTTGGTAGAATTCAATGCAAACAAAACACAAGCATGTCTTTTCTCTAGAAAAGCCGATCTCACTGTGCCTAACATAACTTTGTCAGGAGTAACCATACCACTGGAGTCATCCATATCGATGCTTGGTATTACTATCAGCAATAACCTTTCCTGGGAAAATCATGTGAGGTCCATTGCCAAAAGTGCATCCCAAAAACTTGGTTTTTTGTTTCGTGCCAGGAGCTATTTCACCCCCACTCAGCTGCTTATGATCTATAAGGCACAGATCCGACCTGTCCTGGAATACTGTTCCCATATTGGGAGCGCGGCACCTAAACATATCCTGAGGCTATTGGATTCTGTCCAAAAAAGGGCAATTCGTCTCGTCGGTGATGCCTCGCTTACAAACTCGCTCACTTGTCTGGAACACCGTAGAAAAATTGGCGATTTGTCTCTATTTTATAGATATTTTCATGGGCGATGCTCTTCTGAAATATCAACAATCGTTCCTGCTTTGGCAGTCTCTTCGAGACTAACCCGTCAAGTGCAGTCATCACACCCCTTCGTGGTCACTTTAGAGACCTGCAGAACATCACTTTCCAAAGACTCGTTCATCCAACGAACAGCGAGGCTTTGGAACTCATTGCCTAGGGAGGTGTTCCCCGAGGCATACAACCTCCAGAAATTTGAGAAGAACACCAACTCCTACCTTCTTTCCCTTGGTTCCCACGATGTTCTCTGAACATTACAAGATTTTCCTTTTCGTGGGAACCAGAACATAAAAAAAAAAAAAACGCCATCTTGGATTTGGAATTTTTCATGGTGTACTGTATTCTACTAGTCAAGCCCTTCCATTTGATACCCATAGTGAGAGGATGTTATTGACAGACTAAATTCTATGATCCGCCATTTTGTTTCGGAGGCCATCTTGGATTTGGAATTTTTTCATAGTGTACTGTATTTCACTACGTCGGTGTTTGGCCTTGGTTGCACAAATAGGCCGGCGTTAAATAAAGCAATAAAAAAATATTCACTTTATCGTCATTGCATAACCCACTAATCAATGTACTTTATACATCCTGCACATAACAATATTTTAATATATACATAGCACTTAAATAAATATAAAGTAAATATATTATTATCATATATAATAAATTAGGCTTACCCATATATAAATTAGTATACCCATATACAAGGTTTCACCTTATATAGGTTTTTCTATTTGCTATAATAGGCGAGATAATGAACTCACAAATTCGGCTCATATGTGCTTGATGTTTGAATTTAGTGATGAAATATTTTGTATGCATAGTTTTTCCTAGAAGATATTGTATAATATTCGAATAAACGCTGCTTTAAAACCCTCACATTCAGTGAGATATTCAAACACAGCGTTATTGCCGCTTCTTTTGACGTCATAAGTCCATTGATTTGGCATTTTCCTAAGTTGCCAGTGTCACTAGCGCGGTTTCCGGTTCAACCAGGAACATTTCTTTGGGTTTTTTTATTGAAAAACTACTACAAAAAAAACTTCTTTCGTCGTTCTGGACATTGTGGTATTTTTTCCAAAAATTAGTGATCTCGCCTATTGTTCGCCATCCATCCATAATTATTTATATGGCACTAGCTGTTGCTTACATTTCTTTGTTCCATGTAGCTTAAGATTATGTACTTTTCGGAAAGGTATGTTATTTCCAAAGTCAGTTTATTTCATCTTCCCCATATAAAGTATATAGTAGAACAAATCGAGTGAAAACCATTATCCGTGTAAAAACCAATCAGTAACTTCGCTGTTGCATGAATTACCATAAATCCCAATACATTATTCTCATTTCTATTGAGACGTTGTACTCAATAGATAAGTGGTGTATGTATCTTGAAGATGGAAGATGGTGACTAAAGTTTATCTTTCAGTCGCAGATGATTCCACATCTGATTTCACGCTTCCACGATCATCACGAAGACCGGAAGAAATGGGAAACACATTTTCAAGAAGCAATCTCACTTTGCAAAGATGGAAAAAGTTAGAATCATTTCTTTTGGAGAGACACTTTGAAATTAGTGTTTTCTGACATTAAAACCTGTCATGGGGTATGATAGATTGATTTGTTGAAAATATAAACAGGATGTTCATAAAATCAGATGTGGAATCATCTGCGACTGAAAGGTAAACTTCAATCACTATCTTCCATCTTGGGGTTTTGAAACTTCTCATTGAATATTGATAGAAAGATTTTTCTGTGAATTGAAAAATCCACGATTAAAATGAAGTTATTTTTTGTGAATGTCAAACAGAAAAAACTACTTTCCCGGCTAAAGCCACGCTGGACATTGAACTACATCTGATAGATATTCTGAAAAGGCCCTAACTCAAAAGAAAAGATCTGAAATTGAAAATTTGCATTTTCATTCAGATAGTTATTTGATTTTCTATTCCAGTCTTAATGAAGAACTCATAAAGATGAATGAGGCAAAGAAGAATGTTTTCCAAAAGAGAGTACTCACCAGAGATCATTCGTAACATTGACGCAGGAGAGACATCGCATTCACTAGGTCTTCAATACATTTTTGTCGACGAAAATCTATTTCACCTTCCATGATCATCAGGAAAACCGGAAGAAATGGGAAACACATTTTCAAGAAGCAATCTCACTTTGCAAATCTATCTATCATACCCCATGGCAGGTTTTAATGTCAGAAAACACTAATTTCAAAGTGTCTCTCCAAAAGAAATGATTATAACTTTTTCCATCTTTGTAAAGTGAGATTGCTTCTTGAAAATGTGTTTCCCATTTCTTCCGGTTTTCCTGATGATCGTGGAAGCGTGAAATAGATTTTCGTCGACAAAAATGTATTGAAGACCTAGTGAATGCGATGTCTCTCCTGCGTCAATGTTACGAATGATTTCTGGTGAGTACTCTCTTTTGGAAAACATTCTTCTTTGCCTCATTCATCTTCATGAGTTCTTCATTAAGACTGGAATAAAAAATCAAATAACTATCTGAATGAAAATGCAAAATTTCAATTTCAGATCTTTTCTTTTGAGTTAGGGCCTTTTCAGAATATCTACCAGATGTAGTTCAATGTCCAGCATGGCTTTAGCCGGGGAAGTAGTTGTTTTCTGTTAGACATTCACAAAAAATTACTTCATTTTAATCGTGGATTTTTCAATTCACAGAAAAATCTTTCTATCAATATTCAATTGAGAATGTTTTCCTTCTCAACATGAACACCCCACAAAAGGTTATCTTGACCGATGGAAGATGGTGACTAAAGTTTATCTTTCAGTCGCAGATGATTCCACATCCGATTTTATGAACATCCTGTTTATATTTTCAACAAATCGATATTGGAGACCATTCGAAGAACGTAAGGAACAATTGGAACAAGACGTATAAAGTGAAGAACAAAGAGCATTTGAAAACAAAGATCTCTATGTTCAGACCCAAACACTTGTACAGACTGTCTACGAAAATTTCTAAAAGGAAATGAGTATCAAATCCAGCAGATACATTTTCGGAAGAGTGGGTCATCTCACGGGCTTAGGGCTCCAACTATTTACAAAATCGTTAAACAAGAAGATTTCGTAGATAAATTTTTGAAAAAATACGAAAAGATCAAAACCTAGAAAAAGTTGATGAGGCCACTAGAAAAGAGAAACTGAAAAGTAAAAATTCAATGAAACTTTGTAGTCTTAATAACTAAGCTCTAAGACTAATGTAAGTAACTATTTTTGATTCGGCGCCAAACAAACAATCAACGAAGATCATTGAATTACTCAAAGAAATGATCGAAACAAAATAACATAAAAATGCAACATGAAATCTCCAGCGATAAACAATTACACAACCACTCGCAACGACGTGTGGCCTCACGTGTGTGTCCGTTCAGGTAACTGTCTCGCTGATATTGACTTCGAGAACGCTCGGTAATTTCTTGCGAAGGGATGCGCACCATGCTGCTATCATTTTACGCTTTACGTGATTAATTTGCTTGTTTGTTTGTTCGGCGCCGACTCAAAATTAGTTACTTACATTAGTTTTGAAGCTAGTTTTCAAGACTAAAAAGGTTGATTTAATTTTTTGCTTTTCTGTTTTTTTTTACCTCGGTTTAATTTTCTTGTTAAAATGTTTTTATTTATTTTGTTAGATGCTAATAGGTATGATAAAAACTTTTTTACGAAAAAATAAACCGACGAAAAAATCAACTGAAAAGCAAAAAATAAAATAAATCTTCTTAGTCTAAATGATAATTGAGCTCCTAAACTAATGTAAGTAACTGATTTTGAGTCGGCGCCAAACAAACAATTATCGAAGATCATTAACTATGAAAGAAGTCATCAAAACGCAGCCGTGCATCTCGCTGCCATCATTTTACGCTTTACCTAATTCAATTGCTAGTTTGTTTGGCGCCGACTCAAAATTAGTAACCTACATTAGTTTTGAAGCTAGTTTTCAAGACTAAAAAGGTTGATTTAATTTTTTGCTTTTCTGTTTTTTTTTACCTCGGTTTAATTTTCTTGTTAAAATGTTTTTATTTATTTTGTTAGATGCTAATAGGTATGATAAAAACTTTTTTACGAAAAAATAAACCGACGAAAAAATCAACTGAAAAGCAAAAAATAAAATAAATCTTCTTAGTCTAAATGATAATTGAGCTCCTAAACTAATGTAAGTAACTGATTTTGAGTCGGCGCCAAACAAACAATTATCGAAGATCATTAACTATGAAAGAAGTCATCAAAACGCAGCCGTGCATCTCGCTGCCATCATTTTACGCTTTACCTAATTCAATTGCTAGTTTGTTTGGCGCCAACTCAAAATTAGTAACCTACATTAGTTTTGAAGCTAGTTTTCAAGACTAAAAAGGTTGATTTAATTTTTTGCTTTTCTGTTTTTTTTTACCTCGGTTTAATTTTCTTGTTAAAATGTTTTTATTTATTTTGTTAGATGCTAATAGGTATGATAAAAACTTTTTTACGAAAAAATAAACCGACGAAAAAATCAACTGAAAAGCAAAAAATAAAATAAACCTTCTTAGTCTAAATGATAATTGAGCCCCTAAACTAATGTAAGTACGATTTGAGTCGGCGCAAACAAACAATTATCAAAGATCATTAACTATGAAAGAAGTCATCAAAACGCAGCCGTGCATCCGCTGCCATCATTTTACGCTTTACGTGATCAATTTGCTTGTTTGTTTGTTCGGCGCCGACTCAAAATTAGTAACCTACATTAGTTTTGAAGCTAGTTTTCAAGACTAAAAAGGTTGATTTAATTTTTTGCTTTTCTGTTTTTTTTTTCCTCGGTTTAATTTTCTTGTTAAAATGTTTTTATTTATTTTGTTAGATGCTATAGGTATGATAAAACTTTTTACGAAAATAAACCGACGAAAAATCAACTGAAAAGCAAAAATAAATAAACTTCTTAGTCTAAATGATAATTGAGCTCCTAAACTAATGTAAGTAACTGATTTTGAGTCGGCGCCAAACAAACAATTATCGAAGATCATTAACTATGAAAGAAGTCATCAAAACGCAGCCGTGCATCTCGCTGCCATCATTTTACGCTTTCACCTAATTCAATTGCTAGTTTGTTTGGCGCCGACTCAAAATCAGTTACTTACATTAGTTTAGGAGCTCAATTATCATTTAGACTAAGAAGGTTTATTTAATTTTTTAATTTTCAGTTGATTTTTTCGTCGGTTTAATTTTTTGTTAAAAAGTTTTTATTTTTTACTTTTTAGTTCCGTTTTTCGTCGGTTTAATTTTTTCTTAAAAAGTTTTTATTTTTCAATTTTTTGTGGCTAAAATCTACCAATTACTACCTTCTTGTTTTTTGATCACTTCCAAAATACTTACTTACCCACCTTACTTCAACTATTACCAGTTAAATAATATGATTATCTACTTTTACTATTTGTTGTAATATACATTATTTTCGTTGTTCTGGTTAGTTTATTTCATCACTTTGTATATCATTCCATCCTCTCATAAAATATACTGACTTTGACGGATGAGGAACAAGAATAATGTCAGTAGCGATCTGTCATTGTCAACTACGTATGTGTGTGCCAATGTTCACTAGTGAAAATTATCCCCTATTTTTCTACCCATAAGGGTGGCTAATTCCTTTCGGAATCCAAATATAAGGTAAAAAAAGAATCATCCAAATCGAAGAACCCAGTACAAAGTTATGCCTGATAGAATCGGTTAACGGACCAGAATTCAGAGGGTGAGTGATCAATATCCTTTCGCTACCCTTAGGGGTGGATTTCATCTTTTGAATTCAAATGGGACCAAATTCGAAGTACACCCTATCCACTGAGAAAAGAATTATCGGAATCGGACGCCTCAGTAAAAAGTTATGCGTGATCATACATAAAAAATATGATGGAAAAAAAAATATACGGGTCGAATAGAGAACCTCCTCCTTTTTGGTTTCGTCGGTTAATAATATTTAAGAAACATAATCGGTTCAGAAAACAGAGAACACATTTTTTGCTACGGTCACGGTATATAATTGACAGCTGTGTGGTGATATTGAGCCCATCATTTCCTCTACAAAATATAGGTGATAATTAGGCTTGAACACTATAATAACAGCTAATATTGATTTAATCTTTCTTTTCACCAGAAGCCGACCAAATCATCCGGAAAATTAAAATCCGCCTTTTCTAAAACCCTATTCCACGGCACATAATAATTCATTTCATCTATGAGGAGTTCTACCCATCGCCGGATTGAAATAATAGGTATGAAATTAAAAAAAACTTCGGTAAAAAATTGGCTACTCATTGCTCCTTGGTAGATGAATCTTCATTCTTCATGGTATGAACATGAGAATCATCACGTTTGTTCTGTTTGGTCAACGTTGAATGAAGTTAGATTATTTTTTTGTTCAGGTACAATTTTGATACTTTTTCCACGATATGATGACTTGCATTCAATTCTCCTTCTTCGCGAGATGCCATCCAGAAACTTTCAGTGCCATTTGCATCAGCACAATATAATTAGGAGGATTTTTTTCGAATACTACCTTCTACTGTTCGTGACTGACTATGAGTGGTGATTGTTTGAAGTAGCAGTCAGGTGAAGGGTTGATCAGAAATACTTTTTGGAATGTCAAGTTTTCGGCTACGTTTATTTCCTTCTTCGATACTACTACAAAGGTATATTTTGAGAATATATACGTGAATAATACATTATTAAAAAATCAATTAATAAATAAATAGATTGAGTAGATTACAATGAAATTTTTTATTTCATTATTCACATGATCCAATCAAGAAAGAAAAATCTGATTATAGGGAGATACATGACTTATTTCATAGAATTCGTGTATGTATAAATTTAACTGCGTTTTTCAAATCAGTGTTTTATTCATCAACATTTCATCTTTATTTTCATTTACCATTTCAAGATATATCCTTATTTTTCAATTAGTTTCTGGATCTTGAATATTGATCTTCATACAGTGCGGCTTTTGATATTAACTTTTGAACGGTAGGCCAATAAAAAATAATTATTGAATGATATCACTTTTTGAAATGAAAGACATTCTGATTGCCTGATAGATGGCGCGGGGGAGGGAATCAACTTTAAAAATTTAAATAGCATGGGGGTCAAGTGGCACATCGTTGAAAAAATTCTCGAGCTTCGCTTGAGTGGTTTAATCTATCTTCAGTCAGTCAAATAGACCGCAAATCGTACTCCTCGAAAATTTGAAAAATTTGAGCGATAAAACCCCAGCACTTATGATATTACCTGGACAATTTCCCTCATAATTTTTGAGCCAATCAAATGGCCGAAATTTTAAACAGAGAACCAATCAGATCAGTTTTATAATGATAAAACGTCTTTCTCGCTGTTTTATACTGATAATTCAACTCATGTATAAAAAATCGCATATGCCACAGTGCAATTGTCAGTTTGACAGCGGCAAAAGTTAGCTGCAACTTTTACAGCGACAAATGCACTAGTGGTTTTTGTCACTTATTCATTTGTTTATCAATTATCGCGGTGTTGGTTGCCAAAATAAATAAAGTTTGCATTGATATGTTTCTAAATTTCTTATTCATTAAATTGTCGTGCCGAATCACACTCGATGTTTGTATTTGAGATCGGGTAAATTTGTGTTGTTCAAATTCTGAACTGTTTCCTTTAGCAATTCGACTCAAAAAACGGTCAACCTAAAAACGCTCCACCTTCGGTGTCGCGTTTTTAATAGTTGACAGTTTTTCTCGTCTAATTGATAGGCAACAGTTTCTCTTTGAACAACCCAAATTTACCCGATAAAATACAAACCTCTCGTGCAATTATAAGTGATAAAACTACTGGTAGATTTGATATTGTTTTTCGATAAGACCACACACCTGTCATTATATATGTCAACGCATTCAACTCATATATTATATATATTTCAATTCCTGCAAGAAATGCGAAATGGATTAAATGGGGACTTTGAGCTCACTAGATACAGTGATTTGATAATGGAATTCAAATATATACTGTTGAGAAGGGAAACATTCTCAATTGAATATTGAATAGAAGGATTTTTCTGTGAATTGAAAAATCCACGATAAAAATGAAGTTATTTTATGTGAATGTCTAACAGAAAACAACCACTTCCCCAGCTAAAGCCATGCTGGACATTGAACTACATCTGAGAAGAAGAAGAAGAAGAAATATTTATTTAAATAATTAACCCTAATGTACAAAAAATATAATACTATACATATACATAGGAATATCAATTAAACAGTAGGTAGGTAGCTATTCTAAACTAATAAGAAAAAAAATCAGAATACAAGTAAACCTAATTTAGTTAAAATATAAGGCACAATTCAATAATTAACCTATTCTTCAGCCACTATATTTTATCAAACATTGTGTATGGAATCCAATAACTATTTTAAAAAAATGCTCAATGATGGATTAGATTTAACCATGTTTGGTAGTTTATTGTAAGTAGCAAAGCCTTTAAAAAACAAAGAATTCATGGCCCTTCTCTTATTCGTTCTATACAGTGCTTCTCAAAAGTCCTCTCCCCCCCCTCTTATTTTTGGAACGATTATACATAAACAAGTGAAATTTGAAAACTGAATATTGAAGGTTGTAAACTTCCCTACTAGTGATGATATATGACGAAATCGTCAGAGATGACGTCACAAGGCCATTGTGACCAATAATTTCAAATGGAACCCTACGGCAAGCGACACCTCTTTTAAAAGGTATCGAAAAAACCTATTCAATGATACTAATTTTGTTTGTGTTTATGGCAGTTTTGGCAACTCGCTTTTAAAAAACGCAAAGCTGTGATGAATTGAATCAGTTAATACTAAAATTCCAAATTCAAGCTCCGCCTCTGGATAGTTGTCAAATAAGCTGACGTTTTTGTTAGTCTCTCTAATTCGACGTTTTTGTAATTGTCCAAGTTTTTGTACATTTAATAATTTGTGTATTGTTGATCGAACGATTAACTGTTTCAGCAGCTTTTGGTACTTTTAATATTTTCGTACATTTTAATAATTTGTTAAACTGTTGTGAGCCGAACGTTTAAGTGCTTCGAAAAGCGAAACGGTACGTGCTTTAGGTGATGAAGTAGCAGCGATCCTAATTCTTGGTGAAACTGGACAAAATTCATCACAGAACGCATTTTTAATGAGAGGTTTCTTGATCGCCCCGTTTCGAGGACTAATTTAAGGAAGCCTCTTCGTGAGTTTGAAACAACGGGAGTATTAATGATGCGAAATGATCTAGCAGACCACAAAATTTCTGATGAGAAAAAAATTGATATACTGGCAGAAGTAATAGTTAATCCTACTTCTTCAACAACTCACGTTGCATCTACCTGTGAAGTCAGTCGAAGTACAGTACACAGGGTGTTGAAAAAAAACAAATTTCATCCATACAAATTAAAAATGGTCATCAACTCTCAGACGACGACCTAGACCGAAGACTAGAATTTTGTGAAAATATGGAAACTAAAATTAACCAACAGCCAGACTATGCCAAAACAATTTGTTTTAGTGACGAAAGTACTTTCTATCTAAATGGAAATGTAAATACACAGAATGTGAGGTATTGGAGTGACGCAAATCCTCATTTGTTTCGTGAAACACATACCCAATTTCCTCAGAAGGTGAATGTTTGGGCAGGTGTCCTGGGAAACCACATCGTTGGGTCTCTTTTTTTAAATACTAATTTAACTGGTGGGGTTTATCTGGAGCTGTTGCAAAACGCAATAGAACCGTTAATCCTTGAAATTTTGGGAGATGATCCAGATGAAATCGGCAATTTGAAAATAACATTCCAACAGTATGGTGCTCCTCCACACTATTACGGTGCAGTAAAGACGGTAGTTGGATGAGGAGTATCGTGGTATATGGATTGGACGACGAGGTTCAACGGAATGGCCAGCTCGATCACCGGACCTCACACCTTTGGATTTTTTTCTGTGGGGGGTACATTGAATCGAAGGTTTACGCCACTGAACCTGACAATATTGACGTCTTAAAACAACGTATTGTTGCAGACACATTTGCAAATGTGTGAGAAGAGTTTAAAAATAGGATATTTCACTGTCAGGAAGTAAATGAAGGTCACTTCGAGCAATTTCTTCGAGTAGATACTGATTCTTAAATCTGTAATTAATATCATACCGAATGGAATTTATATTTTAATGTTTACTAATGAGCCATTAAAACTGCCATAAACACAAAACAAAATTAGTATCATTGAATAGGTTTTTTCGATACCTTTCAAAAGAGGTGTCGCTTGCCGTAGGGTTCCATTTAAAATGATTGGTCACAATGGCCTTGTGACGTCATCTTTGACGATTTCGTCATCTATCATCACTAGTAGGGAAGTTCACAACCTTTAATATTCAGTTTCCAAATTTCTTTTGTTCATGTATAATCGTTCCAAAAATAAGAGGGGAAGGAGCGGACTTTTGAGAAGCACATATAAATTGGCGTTGTTTCTTGTGGCATATTTATGAACATCTAAATTCAAATTAATAAATTCACTAAAGTATGAAGGTGCTAAGCTAATTAGTATTTTATATATATAAGGTCATTGTTGAGTATACAATCATAGAGAAACTGAGAGCCACTATATTTTATCAAACATTTTGTATGGAATCATGCAATAACTGTTTTAAAAAAATGCTAAATGATGGATTAGATTCAACTAAACGCATACTTTGATTTTGAAATTTTTGTAGTTGTAATGTTCGATTTAGATTAAAAAGGAAAATAAGAGAAGCACAGTAGTTAAAGTGAGGTTGAATAATCGCATTATATACAGAGATTTTTGATTGAGTGGATACATTTCTAGAAATTCTTGAAAGAAAATATAGTTTATCAGATATTTTTTTGCAAACATAATCGAAGTGGTTGCCAAAAGGTAATAGATTATCTTACTGGAAACCGAGATATTCAATACATTCCACAATTTCAATTATAAATGTGGAGATTAACTTCATTTAAATCAAGATTGTTTAGCTTATATTCAGTTGTTATTATCATACCTTCAGTTTTGTTGTATTCAATTTCAATATATTTGCCATGAGATATTTATTAACTTCCTTAAGTGCACAATTCATTTTCTCAATAGCTTTATCTAAGTTTGTGTCATAGCATGCCAATGGTGTATCATCTGCAAATAAGTTTACGAAGTCTACATTAACGAACAAGTTTATGTCATTTAAGTATAGAATGAAAAGCAGAGGTCCTAAAACGCTACCCTGTGGAACACCTATATTTATATCCTGGACTCTAACTTTTTGTTTTCTATGGGTTAAATAATCAGCTATCCACTGATAATCATTACCATCACTGCCATATCCTTTTAACTTCATCAAAAGAATATTACGATCAATCGTTCCAAAAGCCCTCTTCAGATCAAGAAAAATCGCTACAACAAATTTATTGTTATCAATTCATCTTTTGAATTTAGACAAAGTAAGTTGTAATGCAGATTCGCAAGAATTTTTTTTTCGAAAACCTGATTGATTATTTATTAGAGTTTCATTATTTTCAACATGTTCAAGTCCTGATTGTACACAGCTAATACAAGATTTTTTCTATGGGTGGTAATGTATTTATAGGTCGATATTCACTGGCCTTGATTGTATTGCTTACTTTTGGTATAGGAACTACGGTACTATCTTTTAAAGAATTGGGAATTTTGGAAGTTTGAAAAGAAGTATTTAAAAGGTTTGAAATGACATGGCCACAGGTTTTATCATTGACTTTCAGCATTTTGGAATTTAAGATCTCATGGACTTGTTTTTGTTATGTAAGGAGTTAATAATTAAACGTAGTTCATTCATCGATAATAAGTGACAGTGAGAAAAATTAGGATATAAATTATAATTATAGTATTTCCAGTCATCAACATTATCAATACTATCAACAACTTGATGAATACTGGCAATGAAGTAGTAGTCAAATTCATTTACAATTCAGTTATGTTTTTCACAATATTATTCTGGTTTGTTAAGTTGAGTTCTATACAGCTCGGAAAGTTTTGGCTATTCAAGTTTATCAGCTTTTTTAATGTTTTCCACATAAGTTGAGAGTTATTTTTATACATATCTACTTTTTCAAAGAAATATTGTTTTTTTTTTCTCTTCAATAAATGAACCACTTCATAGATTTATTTCTTAAATTCTTTCCATTTTACACTTTCATTTGAGTCAACAGTTGATACAAACTCTTTATATGTATCTGACAGTATTTTTGTTTTCTGTTAGGCATTCACGAAAATTTTTATCGTGGATTTTTCAATTCACAGAAAAATATTTCTATTATATTCAATTGAGAATGTTTCCCTTTTCAACATGAATACCCCAAGAGGTTATCTTGAACAATTGAAGATTGTGACTAAAGTTTTTTCAGTCGCAGATGATTCCACATCTGACTTTATGAACATCCTTTTCATATTTTCGAACAAATCAATTGAATAAGGATTATGAATGAAAGAATCTATAAAACGATTTCCTCGATTTTGGAACGAGAAGAATTGTTGTAACTTTCCACGTTGAAAATTGGAATATAACATGAATTCTGGTAATTTAATTCAGTTTTAAATATGATTCGGGAAATATTTTCATCAGATATCATTCGTGCTAAAGGATTTTATCACAATGTTTTTAAAAAAATTCCCCAAGCATTTTGCCTCTAGGAAATTTAATTGTGCAATTGTGCAATTAAACCACTCAAGCTACGCTTTCGTGGTTTAATTAGACAATAAGACCGCAAATCGCACTCAGTAAAATTTCCAGGCAAAATGCTTTCTCGAAAATGTTCAAAAAATTTGAGAGACAAAACCGTACTTATAATATTCTCTCGAATACATTTTTTTGAGAAATTTGTTTTGCCATTTGTTGCCAAAAATATGCCGGTCACTGTATTAAGAAGATTGAGTTATGTCGTTGTTGGATGATCGCCGGCCTTTAATGATAGAATCCATATACGCTTCCTCCGTTATGAAATGAGCAGCAGCATCGAGAAAAGAATATATCCGTTTTTAGATATGGAAACAGTTTTATGTTGTTTATGACGGCAACTATGATGCAGGAAGAGATGATTCGAGCACGCTCTCGTTACTTTTTATCATTCGCGGAATTCATAAAAGACCATAAAATAAGTGAGATAAGGTTCAGTTAGCCGGCAAACGATAATAATCATAAATTCGTATGAGTTTACCTTATCGAAGATCGTCATGGAGATATTTGAGTTGCAGTCGAGTTGACCAAGTCGTTGAATTCATTCCGTGTGGATGGGAATCTTACAGGAATTATATGAATTGTTGAAATAGAAGAACAAGAAGTTATTCCTTCCGTTATCCATAATCTTATGTATATGAACTAGCGAAATTTACCATATACAACTTTTTTTCAGATATGTCAAAATCCAAAAAATATCCAAGAGGAAACTCACAGAACTCACAGAACTTCTGTACTATTTGAAAAATGACACTAATACAGATATTGAGTTTCTGTCCGATTCAGACTGTGAGGATTTGCAGTCCCACATGCCTGGAATAAATGATAGTTTTCTAGATGAAATTAATAATGGGGATCAAGATGAGCACGAAATCAGTGACGTGGATTAATAAATGAAGTAGAAAATTCGGAAGAAACTGTCAATGGTGCAAATTGTAACGAGCAGCTGAAAAAAGACTTTTTTGATAATTTCGATGTAACTTATGGTCTTACTGAGGATGATAACTCATGCTATTGATCTAGCTCTAGCAAATTCGTGGCTCGAATACAGAAATATGGTCAATTCTTCTAGGAGTAAATAAAGAAGGAAGCTTTTCGCCAAGAAGTGACCAAAAGTCTAATCTGCAATATAGGTGCCTCTAAAAGATGTAGATCATCGAACAGTTCTGAAGATCCAGGACTTTCCAGAAAAAACAAATTAAGAGCGATCCATAAGAGACCTTAGATATGATGGATATCATTATCTTCCAGATTACGATGACAAAAAAGAAGCTTCAAGATGCAAAAATGAAACATGCAAGAGTAGGACGCCATGTATTGTTCAAAATGCAAAGTTCATCTTTGCATTCTGATCACTCCAAGTGAATATCAATACTTGTTATATTCTATTACCAAAAATATAATTTTTGAGTTTTTTATACATTTGTGATGAAAAAAAGTTGTTTTTCTCTTCTATAAAATTCTGGCGGGGAAGGTGGAGTTTTTCAAATACATTTTATCTGTACACCAAGAAACGGATTTTTTTAATTACTTTACTTTACTAAAAAAAAATATTATTGATAATGTTTAACATAGTAAAGATGTAGCTCATTGAAGTTCGGGGGTACTTTATAACTCAGTCAGACAACATTGGGACCGGTAAATAACTGCCCGATTAATTTCAAAATATTTATTAATATTATAATTGTTATATAATAAAAACTTCCTAACAAAAAATTAGACCGACGAAATACGGAACTGAAAAGTGAAAAATAAAATAAACTAATTTTGAGTCGGCGCCAAACAAACAAGCAAATGAATTAGGTAAGGCGTAGAATGATGGCATCGAGTTGCACGGTGACATTCTGATAATTTTTTTAAAGTAATTCAATAATCTTTGTTGATTGTTCGTTTGGCGCCGACTCAAAATTAGTTACATTAGTTTAGGAGCTTAGTTATTGAAACTAAGAAGGTTTATTTGATTTTTTACTTTTTAGTTCCGTATTTCGTCAGTTTAAGTTTTTGTTAAAATATTTTTATTTTTCAATTTTTTGTGGATGAAATTTACTAATTACTACCTACTTGTTTTTTTATTACTTCCAAACTACTTACCCACCGTACTTCAACTATTACCAGTTAAATAATATGATCTACTATTTCTACTATTTGTTGTATTATAAATTATTTTTGTTGTTTTGGTAAGTTTATTTCATTACTTTGTATACCATTCCATCCTCTCACAGAATATAATGATTGGGACGGATGTAGGAGAATAAAAATAATGACAATAGCGATCTGTCATTATCAACTACATACAGTGCTTCTCAGAAGTCCCTCCCCCCCTCTTTTTTTTGGAACGATTATACATTAACAAGTGAAATTTGGAAACTGAATATTAAAGGTTGTAAACTTCCCTACTAGTGATGATAGATGAATAAATCGTCAAAGATGACGTCACAAGGCCATTGTGACCAATAATTTTAAATGGAACCCTACGGCAAGCGACACCTCTTTATCTTAATAAGATGACGTTTTTGTTAGTCTCCCTAATTCGACGTTTTTGTAATTGTCCAAGTTTTTGTACATTCAATAATTTGTGTATTGTTGATCGAACGTTTAACTGTTTTAGCAGCTTTTGGTACTTTTAATATTTTTGTACATTTTAAAAATTTGTTAAACTGTTGTGAGCCGAACGTTTAAGTGCTCCAAGAAGCGAAATGGTACGTGCTTTAGGTGATAAAGTAGCAGCGATCCTAATTCTTGGTGAAACTGGACAAAATATTCATGCAGCAGAACGCATTTTTAATGAGAGGTTTCTTGATCGCCCCGTTTCAGGGACTTATTTGAGGGAGCTTCTTCGTAAGTTTGAAACAACGGGTAGTATTAATAATGCGAAACGATCTGGCAGACCACAAATTTCTGATGAGAAAAAAATTGATATGTTGGCAGAAGTAATAGTTAATCCTACTTCTTCAACAACTCACGTTGCATCTACCTGTGAAGTCAGTCGAAGTACAGTACACAGGGTGTTGAAAAAAAACAAATTTCATCCATACAAATTAAAAATGGTTCATCAACTCTCAGACGACGACCCAGACCGAAGACTAGAATTTTGTGAAAATCTGGAAACTAAAATTAACCAACAGCCAGACTATGTCAAAACAATTTGTTTTAGTGACGGAAGTACTTTCTATCTAAATGGAAATGTAAAAACACAGAAGGTGAGGTATTGGAGTGACACAAATCTTCACCTGTTTCGTGAAACACATACCCAATTTCCCCAGAAGGTGAATATTTGGGCAGGTATCCTGGGGAACCACATCGTTGGGCCTCTTTTTTTAAATACTTATTTAACTGGTGAGGTTTATCTGGAGCTGTTGCAAAACGCAATAGAACCGTTAATCCTTGAAATTTTGGAAGATAATCCAGATTAATTCGGCAATTTGGAAATAACATTCCAACAGGATGGTGCTCCTCCACACTATTACGGTGCAGTAAGACGGTATTTGGATGAGGAGTATCGTGGTAGATGGATTGGACGACGAGGTTCAACGGAATGGCCAGCGCGATCACCGGACCTCACACCTTTGGATTTTTTCTGTGGGGGAACCTCAAATCGAAGGTTTACGCCACTGAACCTGACAATATTGACGTTTTAAAACAACGTATTGTTGCAGAATGTGAGGCTGTTTCCGCAGACACATTTGCAAAAGTACGAGAAGAGTTTAAAAATAGGATATTTCACTGACAGGAAGTGAATGGAAGTCACTTCGAGCAATTTCTTCAAGTATATACTGATTCTTAAAGCTGTAATGAATATCATACTGAATGGAATTTAAATTTTAATGTTTACTAATGAGCCATTAAAACTGCCATAAACACCAACAAAATTAGTATTATTGAATAGGTTTTTTCGATACCTTTTAAAAGAGGTGTCGCTTGCCGTAGGGTTCCATTTAAAATTATTGGTCACAATGGCCTTGTGACGTCAACTTTGACGCTTTCGTCATCTATCATCACTATTAGGGAAGTTTACAACCTTTAATATTCAGTTACCAAATTTCACTTGTTTATGTATAATCGTTCCAAAACTAAGAGGGGGGGAGGGGACTTTTTAGAAGCACTGTATGTGTGCCAATGTTCACAAGTGCAAAATCAATTATCGCCTATTTTTCTACCCTTAAGGGTGGATAATTCCATTCGATATACAAATATGATCAACTATGAGGTATACACTATCTAATAAGAAAAGAATCATCCCAATTGAAGAACCCAGTACAAAGTTATACCTGATAGAATCGATTAACGAACACGAATTCAGAGGGTGAGTGATCAATATTCTTCATTTTGCTACCCTTAGGGGTAGATTTCATCTTTTAAATTCAAATGGGACCAACTTCGAAGTACACCCCATCCACTGAAAAAATAATTATCGGAATCGGACGTCTCAGTGAAAAGTTTTGCGTTATCATACATAAAAAAAAATATGCGTCGACTAGAGAACCTTCTCCTTTTTGGTTTCGTCGGTTAAAAAGTATCAGCTATTTGAAAATAAGTCCCAAGATGTAGGTTTGTAAAGCTGATCGAAGACGCCAGACAATGTTAATACCGATAAATTGGTGCCAGACTCATTTTAATATATTTATTAATGTTTATATTGACATTTCCTAGAGTAGCTAATTTAAAAAAAAAACTTAAAAAATGTTTATTTTTTTTTCTCAAAAATTTGCCAGACTGATTTGCGACCAGTTATAACCTACCAGAATTGTTTCAAAATAAGAAAAAAATTGAAACAAAGCCATAGCGACCTCAAAGCCACGGCCAGAATCGCCAATTCGTTATCAGCACAACTTAAACTAACGAATAAATATTTTTCCGAGTTTTAAAAAATTACCTCTCAAAAATGCATTGACCTTCAGGGCTATAACAGTACATTTTCCTACTTCTGGAAAAATTCATAGAGATCTAGAAACAGTTATTTCGCAATAATAAACGATTAACGGAAGTGATATATCTCCACATGACACGCCCATTGGTTTTACAGTTCTTAAAGAAAAGTGCTTTATTAGAGCTCATAAAAAGCACGATTAGGAAATTGAAATTAATGCAAAGAGAATGTAAAACATGTGAAGCTCATTACTCGGAAATGTTTTCCATCAAATTGCTGATCTAATATTCAGAACGCCATAAATTTAGTGCTTTTGTTTTGTTATAACACAAAAGCGATTGCTTGTTCTGTTATATTGTAAAGCACTCAGTTAATGACTCAATGTGTATGAAAATGCAGGCACTCTTTCGGTTATTGTTCTTTTATTGGCCATTGTGATCAGATTACATTCTTGAAGATTTATTCATCGCCTGGATATATGAAAGTTCAGTGTACATAGAAGCAGACGACAAGACAACAGCGCAATTTTATGCCGAAGTTTCGTCTATACAGTGCGTTCATACAGTGTGGAAACGCTCCATTATCTTACGAGTTAATCATTTTCGGAGGTAAAGCTCGGACAGGTCGATTTTGTATTTTAGTTTTCCACCTTAAAAAAAAGATATGACGTCATCGAATTGTTTTTTTTTAATTGAAAGGGTGTATTTTTATATCAAAATTTGAAAGCCCATATTTTTCTGAGTTCAACCATAATACATACGTCATATGTAACACTTCAAGTAACAGTATACTGAGTAGGAAGGAAACCAGTGATCATTTTTCTTAACATTTGTTTCATTATTTATTTTGCAATGAAAACCTGAGAATTACTCAGTAAAAGATAAACGCCATGTAAAGTGGAATAACTAGAAAAATCGAATGAAACGGTTGATCTCAGGTGAAAAACAATTACTTTCCTGGCAAATACCAAGCAGAACGTTGAATGATATTCACCTGAAAATCCATGCATACCTCCATATAAATGGACATTGAATGCAAATGTTTCTTTCTGATAAGCTCGATTATGTTTAATTGATGTCGTGTTCACCTAACAATCCGTATACCGGTTTCAGGCTTTTTTGGCCCTCATCAGTACGGAGTAGTCAACCAGCCAAAGGTCCGAAGAGCTCTGGCTGAAGCGAGATACAACATAACCAAAACCATCATCGAGTCTATAACACCTATAGGTACGCCGGAAAAGAAAACTTTTAACTGGTGGTACCTAGTGACAGGAAGAAACACTCCGAAAATCTCCCACCTCGATAGGTTTCTAAATAAAAGATTCCTTCTCAGTAGGAGTGGCAAGCCCGACTGGCATATAGTATAGTGGCAGGTGAATATCATTCAACGTTCTGCGTGGTAATTGCCAGGAAAGTAGTTGTTTTTCACCTGAGATCTACCATTTTCTGGTTCAATTTATATTGAATCTTTTATGTGAAGAAAACCGTTTAATTCGATTTTTCTATTTATTCCACTTCACATGGCGTTTATTTTTCACTATATGCCAGTCGGGCTTGCCACTCCTACTGAGAAGGAATCTTTTATTTAGAAACCTATCGAGGTAGGAGATTTTCAGAGTGTTTCTTTCTGTCACTAGGTACCGCCAGTTAAAAGTTTTCTTTTCCGGCGTACCTATAGGTGTTATAGACTCGATGATGGTTTTGGTTATGTTGTGTCTCGCTTCAGCTAGAGCTCTTCGGACCTTTGGCTGGTTGACTACTCCGTACTGATGAGGGCCAAAAAAGCCTGAAACCGGTATACGGATTGTTAGGTGAACACGACATAAATTAAACACAATCGAGCTTATCAGAAAGAAACATTTGCATTCAATGTCCATTCATATGGAGGTATGCATGGATTTTCAGGTGAATATCATTCAACGTTCTGCGTGGTATTTGCCAGGAAAGTAATTGTTTTTCACCTGAGATCTACCATTTTCTGGTTCAATTTATATTGAATCTTTTATGTGAAGAAAACCGTTTAATTCGATTTTTCTAATTACTCAGTAGTTAGTACGAGTATATTGCCAAACTTGAGTAGGCTATGAAAACATCTGTGAGCCCTTAGCAACCAGACAATAAGTTCTTAGTTACCATGGCATATAATATAATATAATAATAATATAATTATAATATTTATTTCCATTAAGGTTACAGGCATGGACATGAATGATGAAAAAATTAAAATAAATCGGAGATATTCCACGAAGAAAACTTCTTGTGGGCATTCCTAACCTATATATTAATATCTTGCCAATAAATCGAAGCAAATGAATGAATACATGCTGAAAGTTAAATGAATGAAGTGAGTATAAAATATACAAATATATAAATTAAAGAGAAAAAATATATATAAAATGTAAAATCCAAACATGTAAAATAAGTAAATGTAAAGATGTTAAATGTTAAAGATGTGAAAATATAAAAATATGAAATAGAAAATGTACAAATGCAGAAATGTAAAAAGTAAAGATGTAAAAATGTAAAAGTAAAATTGTTAAAATGTAAAAATTTAAAAATGTAAAAAAAAAAAAAAAAAAAAAAAAAAAAATTGAATAAAAATCAAAATTTAAAAACATGAAAAATAATTGACAAATTTTTTTATTAGTACCAATCTAATTGACTTCGGCTATGATGAATGATGAATCATACGGAAATATTGATGATTTTCGCCATGTTTTCCATAGACAAATCTTGCAACCAAACCTTAATTTTTTTTTGTAAAGAGAAGTATTATTTATATCTCTGATGGTCTGTGGAACCTGACAAAACAGTTTTGGGGCTGTGTAGTAGAATGACTTCTGACCAATCGTTTCTGTAGTCTTTTCTATTAAAAAACTCCTTCTTTTGTTTGTGTCTTGGGTTATGTTCATGTTTTATGTATTTCAATTCTTTTTTAATTTCATATTGTAAGCAGAGAATCTCATAAAAATAAAGTTTTTTCAATTCGAGTATCTCTTTGAATAGTTTTTCTGTAGTATATGTACGTTCTTTATTGTAGATAATCTTCAAAAAGTATTTCTGCATTACTTGCAATTGTTCTATATGACAGTTGTACACTCCTCCCCAGGCACATATTCCATATTGAATATGAGATTCTACAAGTGAATGGTATACAATTTTAAGTTAATGTATTTTGAGATTTTTTTTAAGATGCTTGATTGTGTACAGTATTGATCTTAGCTTTTTCAAAAGTTTATTCATGTGGATGTCCCATTTAAGGTGGTTATCAATTTCGATACCGATGTATGTAGCATACTTCACATATTGGATGGAATAAGTTGAATTTTCATCTTTCAATGTAATCTGATCAATATCGGGTTGGTTAGATTTATTGCAAGAAAGCGTTATACACTTTGTTTTTTCCAAGTTCAGTGTTAGATCCAATTCAGTATTAAATTGATTTGTTGCGTAACATATCCATTTATAAGTCGTCAATAATACCTTTCTGAGAAATATTACCCTAAAAGAATTTATTTGAAAGTACGATGGTGCTGTCAGAAAAATAGCGAATAGAAGTTTTAATGATCTTAGGTTACGGCGATCGTAAAAGAAGTATGGCAGAAGTGTGCGACATCTCTAATGAAAAATATCCTGATCGAGAACCAATAAGCAAATCGACTGTAACCAAAATATTACATACATTTAATGACATTGGCAATGTTAGGGATGAGTCTAAGAGTGGCATGCCTACCGTTGCCGAAGACACTCAATTGAATGCATTACTTGGAATTGAAGAAAATCCTCATTGTTCAATTACAACTTGAGATCTGTCGTGGTGCTGTGCAGAAAATTCTAATTAAAGCCAAATTACATCCATAGAATTAGAATGAATTTATTTCTCGAATACATACATGTTCAAATAACAAGAATATACTATTTTATATGGAATGATTTTCATATATGCTGAAGCTCATGTGAGACATTGAGAGTGTAGTTCATTTTGACTTGTTTTTCCACATACATAAAAGCAATTACACAATATGTATGATTAGTAATCGCTGTTATCGTATTATAAGGTTTTTAAGACAATATCTCACAATAAATAAATATACAAAAAAACATATTTTGTTAAAGTAAAGACAAGTAATAACAGAAACTAGAGAAAATAGAAAAAAAAAAATATTGAAAAAATTTGTGGGCATATTCCCAATATTAAAAGGTTGCATATATAAATAGTTTTGATGAAATAATAAAGTTAAAGTTATACATGAACTTAATGAAGACGCATGGAGTTTTGTGAAATTATGCAAGAAGTGTGTAATCAAAATAATGGCTTTGAATTTAATGTCTCATTTTGCGACGAATCAACTTTTTGTATAAACGGTACCGTGTAAATAAGCAAAATTGTCGTTATTGGGCAACAGAAAATCCAAATTGGACGATGGAAGCTCATACCCAATATCCCCAAAAAGTAACTGTGTGGGCTGAGATTCTTGGGAATACCATTGTGGGACCATACTTTTTTGACGGTATTGTGACGGGTGAAAATTATTTGGTAATGTTACAAACTTATGTAGTTCCATATTCAACTGAAACATTTCCAGACATTAATCAACCTGGTCGAATAGTTTCTACTATTGGGTTCCATCAGGATGGAGCAAGTCCACATTATGCTCGAGTGGTTGGATATTTTCTCAATGAAACTTTTCCCAATCGCTGGATTGGACGACGCGGTCAGATTGAATGGCCTGCTAGGTCCCCAGATTTAACTCCCATGGACTTTTTTCTCTAGGGTTACTCAAAAAGTAAGGTGTACATTAATCGACTCACCAATTTGGAAGATCTTGGAAAGATAATTCGAACTGAAATTTAACGAATTACACCGGAGATGTTGTCAAACGTAACCCAAAAATTCATCAGACGTCTTGGATAATGTCAACTAACCCAAGGAGGTCAGTTCGAGCATTTGTTGTAAATTTGTTATTTGTTTATTTTTACTAATTACTTATGATATTTTCATTGAAAATAAATAATTAAATTAATGTTAAGAAATATGAACACTGGTTTCCTTTAAACCTAGTAAACTGTGACTCATGTGGTATGGTTGAATTGAGCTTTCAATTTTTGATATAAAAATATACCCTTTCAATTTAAAAAAAAAATCATCGTCATATCTTGTTAGGTGGTGTGTTTTTTGGAAAATTAAAATACAAAATTTATTCATGTTGAATTACCGTAATGAATAATAAATAAGTAACAATAATAATATGACCATCATATACAAGGTGATTTACGTAGGCCGGGTGTTGAAAGTTTTTCAACTTGCAGTTCATAATCGATCATGTCTGTCCTACAGCTATACAGGGTGTGCCTGAAGTCGTTGCCAACTTTTTGATGCGGAAACCCACATTTTTCACATATTTTGATTGGCCGTCTAATTCTGAGTTTAGACGACCTAAGTTATGTAACCTTATCTTCTACAATTTTTGACATAAGTCGATTTTTCTGAAAAAAATTCCCGCCTTAGTAGTTTACGAAAAAACCTATATCTCCCAAACCATTCAAAATTAAGAAACCCAATTTGTGGAGCAGTTAGCTGGAAGTCCAGGCTAACTCCTGATGTCCCATCGATGATTCCATTTTGTATGGTTCTGCATAGGCGATTCTCTAATATTGCACCACTATTTTTTTTATAGCATTCGAAGATAATTTATTTCACCTCTTATTGAGTTATTCAATAAAAATGCTTTATTTTGCCCAAACATCTAATCTTTTTCAAGTATGTCATAAAAAAAATTAATTTTTGAAATGAAAGAAAATTGTAATAATTTGATCAAATATATGGATTGCTAATCAATTACACCAATTACAATGTATTATTGACGAATAAGAACAATGTTGACATAAATCTAATGTAAATGTTCAATAGGATCACCACCACTTCTGATTTCGAGATCAAGGCTATCAAAATTCTGTATAATTCTCAAATCTCAAATCATTTATAAGTCTCAAATCATTTATATTGCGAACTGCTGAAGAAAAGACCAAATCTTTTACCCTGCCCTTAATATGAAAGTCCAAAGGGGTAAGATCTGGAGACCCTACAGGCCACAGAAATGATCCTCGATTTTTTCAACAACGGTTATCGAACAAGGATATCACTTTGGTATCCGCAGTTTTGTATTGTGCTGGTACCATGAAGGTGCAGTGGCAAATTTTCAATAAATGTTGGTACCATGTTTTGAAGAATTTCTAAGTATTTTTCTTTATTCAAATTTCCATCGTACTTCTTGGTTTATAACCAAACAAAACAAACTGATTTGAAATAGTACTTGACCCTCAACTTCCACCACCATATGTGGATTTTCAAAAGCCTAAAAATGTCGATTTCGCCTATTGTAAACTCCCTGCTGACAAAACTTTGCCTCATCAGACCAAAGTCTATGGTAAAATGGTTTGTATTGAGGGTATGTAAATCCCAATTCCAAAGACGACGTTCGTATTGAGGCTTGAGGATATGCTTGAAAATATCCGAGAATGGTAATTTGATCATCTTCATTGCCAGTTAGTGGTCTGACTCTCGCAATGGGTCTAGCCGCTTTTCCAGAATTTTAAGATTATTCCTCACAATAAATATACACTCATGTACACGCACACACATTTTTATAATACATACATACAATGAGGTTATGCATCAACCGTTGAACATTGTTACACCAGGTGGGTTAGCTATAATATACTCTTCTGCATTATAGTAATATTTGGAGACTTATATTTTTGAATGTTCGAAACGAAAGATATTCTACAGATTTGTGCTGGAAGGTCTAACGAGTGCTGAACTTCAAGTACTGCACTCATGAAAGTATGCATTAGTATCGAATACATTCATGTTCGTGGATGTCAAGCGCGAGTGATAAATATAGAGTGAAGACCAAAAGTCGGTCGCTTTCTCACTGTATTTTGCATAATTAAAACAGAAGTTTGAGATTCGAATGTTGAAAAGGGAAACATTCTCAATTCGAACTCTTCAATGGCCAAGTTTATTCAAACAAAAAAGCAAAGCAACTCAGTAGTTTATTTTTTAATGAGTATATAATAAAAATTTTGGATTCTACGAAAACTTCTAAGCAGATTAAATAAATTTATTGAGAATAATACATAGATATAAAAATTCATTTAAAAAGACAAAAGCGAAGTTTTAAATATAAAATAATGGGTTTCGAGGTAGCGGGAATAGGACACAATGAGTAGTCTGAATATCAAATTGCCGACGTTTCGACGTTTATTTGGCGTCTTTATCAAGGCTGGAAATACATGAAATGTTTAATATATCATGTTAATAAAAACATAATTGTTGAAAGTTAACACACAAGGGAACAAAAATATGGTAAAAAAACAACAAACAACTATCACCAAATGGTCACAACATATATAATAAAATATAACAAGATACGCGAAGTGACATAAAGCGTTAATTAAAATAATAGCAAATGAAAATCTACCATTTCAATGGGTCAGACGAAATTGTTATCCAATAGATCGATTATTTCACTGAAAATCCACATGGTTTATCAAATGACGGATTTGTTGGTGTGAATAAAATTTCTGGAACACTATGGTCGGAAATAGAATTCGTATGGATAGTACGGAAAAGTGCACCAAATATATTTCTTTATTTATAAAAACTTACAACTATTTAAAAACCCAAAGAAAAAAACACATAAAGCAACAACATATGATAGGCACATATTGTCGCGTAGTACGGTATTCTCGAACGAGAACACCTGGAATTAGACGGGCCCGTCGAAACGTCGGAATTTGATATTCAGACTACTCATTGTGTCTCTTGACATGTTTTTTGGGTGACCTTCCACAGTCTGAAAATGAAAATATAATCAGGAAAATCTATACAAGTGTAGAAAGGGCAAACTGATTAGTTCACCCCGATAAGTTATTGCGTTCACCAAATTATATTTCCTATGGAAAAATGATTCAATTTGTCAATAACTTGCCGTTTTCTGAATTTGCCTATCAAAAATTTTTTTAAAATTCAAAGATACTTCGCTATATAGTTTTGCTTGACGTTTCGGGGACTATATCTGCCCCCGTTCTCAAAATCTTCTAAATCTCCTTTAATTGTTTTATAATTTGGATTTTTGCTCGCAGAGTCTTTTTTGCTTTTTCAACTGACAGATGTCAATTGAGATCTGCCAAAAAAGTTTGAGATTGACATATTGCTCATTTGATATATGGGGTGTTGTTCGGATCAGTTTATTAGCATTCTACCATATCTCACTTCCTCTCTCAATTGACATCTGTCAGTTGAAAAAGCAAAAAAGACTCTGCGAGCAAAAATCCAAATTATAAAACAATTAAAGGAGATTTAGAAGATTTTGAGAACGGGTGCAGATATAGTCCCCAAAACGCCAAGCAGAAACTATATAGCGAAGTATCTTTTGAATTAAAAAAAAAAAAAATTTGATAGGCAAATTCAGAAAACGGCAAGTTATTGACAAATTGAATCATTTTTCCATAGGAAATATAATTTGGTGAACGCAATAACTTATCGGGGTGAACTAATCAGTTTGCCCTTTCTACACTTGTATAGATTTTCCTGATTATATTTTCATTTTCAGACTGTGGAAGGTCACCCAAAAAACATGTCAAGAAACGTTGTTCCTCCACAATAAACCACATTCATTCAATACTCATTGTGTCCTATTCCCGCTACCTCGAAACCCATTTCTAAGTGAAGGACGCTAATACTACAGAATATAAAATAATATCAAGATGAAAATCTTGATTGAAGCCCGGGACCTGAAGTGATGGCGCATTTGATGTTTCAGTTGGAGGCAAACCCGAAAAAACCCACAAAAATGTAGATCATCAACTTTCTCATAGAAAAGGACACATGCTCCCTGGGAGATGAGAACATCGATCTTGGAAAATACACGGGAGTCATCGAAGAGGTGCCAACAATTAGAATAAGGGTGTTTGCAATATGCCGCTATGATTAGATATGGCGTAGATATTATAAACACTATTCATTCCATCCTGAGCAGAATATTGGTCCAAATTCAAATTTTGTATGGAAAAATTAATCATATCGTCCAATTTACTGCAATCAGTCGAAGAAACACGTTTTGAATGGAAACTAAAATTTTGGAAATGTTGAATACGAATCATCTTTTTGAATTCCCTTTTCATTCCAAAGTTGAACAGATGGGCTCGCATCGTCAGTCAGTCTCCTCTCGTCAACATTCAATACATTGTGTTAAATTCACGACTTCGTTAGGCAAGTCTGGAATAGAAAGGTTCAAAAGTAACGGAGCAATAATTACAAAAAGAATATCTCAATATATCTCTCTCCAATTGATAGTGTGAATTGTTTCGATTTTTATTCTATAGATTAATTTATACTATATCTAATATATTTTTGTACTGTTGATTTTTCCCATCCTGTAATTGGCTTCGGCTGATGGATGGTGTATAAATAAAATAAAATATAGACTTCAGCTGACCGGCAAATGTATCGACTATTTTGAAATTATGAGTAGACAGATATCTTGACCAAAAAATGGAAGCTTTCTGATTATCATTCATGATAACAAAATCGTTTGGTGATGCATGATTCTCAGCACTCGCCTTGTTTAAATCTTCATGTAAACCTACTAGAAGGAATCTTAGAAACACTTCCGAATCTGCTGGGACGTTATGATCAAAGGAAGAAGCCAAATTTCTGAAAAGACGGACGAAATGTAAAGAATCCACCATTTTCCGAGGAGACTCAGGACTCCAGATATTTTCCATCAAAGATATAAAAGATTTCAATAGATTTTATCCTTTAAACCATTCTTGGCTTTCTTGGAATCGTAACAAATCTCTCTCTCTTTCGTTATTTGTTTTGCGTTACTCTGAACGCACTAGAAATTCGACTTTTGGTGTCGTGGATTGGCCTATACTGACATCTGTTGGTGACCCAATAATGTGCACGGAATTTCGTGTCATTAAATTCCAAGACATTAGGTATAAGCTTTACCCCACAAATTATAGGTGTCACCTCTATAATTTTGTGATTTCACATTTTCATACTTGCCGGTAGGTATAGCACTCTGAGAGATTTGGTACGAATTTGAGAAAGACCACAAGCCGTCCTGATAATTGGGAAACCATGAAACAGCTGTAGGCGGATGGTGGCTTTCTTGGAATCGTAAGAAATCTCTCTTTTTTCAGTTTTTATAATTTGAAGTATATTGAAATCTCCGCGTATTGTCTTTTCTAATTTACCTGAGATATAGTTGATTTTGGTTCACCATCTGACAGTATGTTTCTATTGTATCAAATAATTCAAATATTTCCCGGCCCAAAAATCGCCGAGATACCAGGAATAGATGATTCTACGCATTTACAGAAATTATAACTCTTATTCTCCCTCCCTTCATGAATCACCCACATTACCAGAAACAATGCGCCGGCCCTTTATGGAAATCCCTACCGCCTTCCATCCAGTTTCCTCGGAAATGAGCAACCGTATGTGTCCTGATTAGTAAACGAGAAAATAAGTGGACGGAAAGAGAATCGAGAGAAGCAGAAAGGGTGGCGGCAGTTATGCCCTTTGGTCTCTGCGACTCGCCAGATGGACTCATTAGGAGTGCAATCGATGACCCGTCCAGCTGCTCATTCTCGCACACTCCTCCACAAGAGAAAATCAAGACGGCTATGTGTCAGCTATATGATAATTAAAACGCGCATATGCTTATTCAGCCTCCGGGTGGCTGGTGCTGGGTATTCGGTCAACAGGTGAACAAATATTCATTTATAATAGCATTCCCATGTACATGATATATAGATTCAAAATAATCGTTGACAACACGAATCAAGTTGTTCACAGAAATTTGATAGCTGACTATTGGGAATTCAAAATTAGATCCCAGCGCCAGAGTCGCGAAAATTCAAAGCAGACATACGTACATTGTTTGTCTGTTTTCTCAGAGGTTATACACTTGTGTTTGGAGTTTTTCTGAATTTATTTCCATTTGGTATTATTTTCCAGTTTTTTTGTATAGTGTTATTTATTTCGAGACTCTAGTGAAGTGGTGTATTTAAATCATAAGACAATATCATTTGCGAAAACTCACTTTGAAGGAGACAAAGTATGTTCTATTTTACTTCCAAAAAAAAACTCATCGGGAATTATGTTGCGAAAAGTAAAATTCTTCGCAACTGGTGATGAAATAGTATATTATGCAATGAGCACAAAATGATTCCCAGTTTGCACGAGTATGAAATTTGCAGCACAAGCCAAAGGCAAGTGCTGCAATTCATACGAGTGCAAAATGGCCATTTTGTTGCGAGTTGCATACTATACTTTTTCTATGACAACATATCGTTCACGTTTAATTCATGCATACATTGCAAAAACTTTGAAAGAAATAAACTGATGATATTTCATTACTCCGAATTCGCCGCTAATGGGCTTTCTATCAGAATTAAAATATAAATTGAAGAAATAAATATTTTCCTTATTGCTATTTCTGATAGGTACACAGGAATATAAATGTATGTATGTATCTAATTGAAGTTGAATGTGCAATTATTAAATATCATATTTGGAGAACTTGATTGCTGAATACTTAATTCTTTTCGAAATTGATAATTTGTCGACGTTGAAGTAGACGGCTTCTCGCGATTTTCCATTTCTAAATTCGTTGGTATTCCTGATGGTATGTTCTGTATTGCATTTGCAATTTTATTTGCTATGTCAAGCTTACTTTTCTTCGATTCATCAATATATCCCCCAGCGACTGTAGATTTCCAGCCACCGTGGCGTTTTAAATTTCGTAGAATTTGCCAGTTACAGTAAAATTTCGTACTATTTTGGTTTCACTGTCTGGTATTGTTACTAAAACAGCTGAACCAAGATCATTGAAATGAGTAATTTTCATTTGATGCAATTCATGTCTTCTACATGCACCCATTACTCCCATAACTAATGCAACCTACAATGTAAATTAGTTTACTTAAACATATTTTTCATCAAATGGAAATATAAAACTTACTTTTGTTGCCAAATATATTTCATCTGGAGCCTGTTCATTGAAATTATCGATGTCATTTGCTGTAAAGATCTTTGACTTTTTGGGTTTGTCGACGTTAGACTGCCGCTTGAGGAATGCTTTCAGTTTCAAATATTTGGCAATATCTATATCATTATAGATACTAAGAGTCGTTCTCAGCATTGAGAAGTGTGACCACAAAGTGAAACTTTTAAATTTTTTGGCTAAGTCGCCAAAATAAGCCATTAAAACGTTCTCGGAAAACGATTTTGTCTTTTGATCTACCTTCCTTTCCAAAAAAGGTTATAAGCGCGTTAATACATACTCTTCGACGTTTCCGGTAATAAATTTAGTGTTGTTACCTTCGCTGCTTCTATTATGTTCGGAGGTGTCAAATCTAAGTCAATATCACTATCAGTTTCCATTATAATTAATAGTTTTTATAGAAAACAACTATGAAATTACTCGTTAGCTACTAATTCTTTGACAGAAACGATCTGCTGACATTTCATCAATTTGTCGCTGGACGTCATAATTTGACAAGCCGTAGTCGTCGTGATTTTAGAGTGAACCTAGACCTAACACGAAATATTCCATTTCGAATTTGTTGCTTAGCAACTTGCCTAGCAACCGATGCAAAAATGAAATTCTGTACAAAATGTACTTGTTTATGATTGAAGTTACGGTTATAAAATGAACATTTATCGAGGTTGTCGTAGAAAAAGTAAATTTTACTATCAGTTGCAAAAAATACAGACATGAAATTTGTTATAAATTTAATGCTAAACTACTTGAAGTACTTCTTTATTGTTATTATATTTTCGAATAGAAATTGTTAAAACGAAAGTACTGAATGATGTTAACATATTGAATGACACTTTGGAAACACCCTTTCGCAATTTAAAAATTTTACACCTGAATATTAGAGAAATCGGCAAAAATTTAGGTGAATTTAAAATATGGCTTCAAGAAGTAATTCACGTTCCCACACCGGACAAAACTCTCATGATGAAGTCCCACCTGTACCTAGCACCTAAAATATATAAAATCATACCAACAAACATGAGAACAACACACTCGCCAACTCACTTCAGAAAACATCTTGGAATTTGGCTGCTCTCTACTTCTCGCAAAGAAAAACATAAGATATTCGACACCCAATCAATTTAAATAATTTATAAAAAAAACAAATAAATATATAAATTTTTAACTAACCTGCATACACACGCACACACATATATATACTTGCATGCTTTTTTTTATTATGATTTTTAAGTCAGTTAATTGCCACGCACAGGCTTGTCCTTCTGTGGTTTTTCCATATTTATTTACAGCCTCTTGTAAAGTTGATGTGAATAAATATATTATTATTATTATTATATTATTATTATATTCTTTGTACGTATTGTGGAGATTTAATTTCATTCAAATTTAATACATAATATGTATGGTATAAACTTAGTTGTTAAAAACTAATTATAAATATTGATAAAACTATTTGAACAGTTGCTTATATTGACCAATTTTCTTAGATTAATTTGCGTATTTTCCATGGAAGCTCTCCAAGGATGTTGGTGGCAATGTCCTAAAGAAAGCTTTCAACGCACAAAAAGTAAAAATAACTTCAATATTCAACGACTATGCCAAAAAGCATGGGGTGCTTTGTCGAAATTAACTAAAAGTATTATGTTTCGCAAAGATACGTTACCAAAAAGCACCCCATGCTTTTTGGCATAGTCGTTCAATATTAAAATTATTTTTTACTTTTTAGAGCGTTGAAAGCGTGTTCTTTAGTTTTTTAAATATAATTTATAAAAGGTTGAATTGAAGAGGATCACATCATATTCAAAATTAGAAAAAATATTGTGTGAAACACGTTGGAAAACACTATTTTTCGGAATTCGCTTTCTCTTGCGGAACTCGTTTCGTTCGTTCCGCAGAAATCTGCTCGTTACGGAAAATAGTGCTTTCCCAACTGGTTGCACGAATAACTATTGTTTAGATTTTTTTCGGTATACAAAATTTTTGCGATTTTTTTATTCCTGATGTGATCTTTGGTAATGACATTTTCAGATAAAGCACAAGAACGTTTATGAAATCTACAATCACTTTTATGTCCAACCTTTCTGCATTTGAGAATTTCACTGATCTGACCTTCTCAATTACTATTAGAAGAACTGCAAGGAATACTGTGAACTTTATCTTTCAATTTGATAATTTTTTTTGTATTGGAAGTACTTTTATTTGGGAAATTTTGTTTGGATTAATGTTTGAGAACGTCAATTATTTTAGTGGTTGAATGTTGAATGAAATTGACTCAAAAGTGATACTTTGGTGGATTATTATTATCTATATTAACTGTCTCATTGGGAATGGTATTGAAAAGTAGTTTATTGATCAATAAATAATCAATACCTACGAATTTCCTCATTCTATTATAAAATAGTCAAGAAAATAATTCAATATATATATATATATATATATATATATATATATATATATATATTGTTTTGATTGGGTGGAATATAATAATTTTCATTTATACTTATACTTAATAATAATTACTTCACTCCGCGTTGGAAGCTAATTATTATTATATGTTATAGGTTGTTTTGTTTTGAGGTTTATTTCAATGAAATTTGTAAAATTACTTCTTTCACCCAATACCATGACAAATTTACTAAATATTTGTAAAATTTTCATTATTTTTACCCTTTGTAATTCCCTTTAAAATTATTCTTATATATATCTAGATTTTCTAGAATTTCATATATTTCTTTTTTCTCCCTGATTTTTATTTCCTTTCTTACCACGACTAAACTCAGTTGGAACGCCTATGCCTCAGGAGTCGGTACTGGCAACAGAGCCTTTCTTGATGTCAATAGAACTATTACAGTTCAGTGTTTATAGGTGAAAGATCAGCATATCATTGTGAAAAGTAAACCAGAGATTATCAAAAACAATTATTTCCTTTATTCAGGAAAACTTATATTGACCTGGCCTAAGATAGATAACTTAAACTATGAGCAATTGACAAATTTTCACAGATAATAATGAAAAACAATGCAGTATATTATAAATATAACCTCACTTTTTCTTTTAAGTTGAAAAATTGTTTTATAGTTCAATACCGAAATTGAACAAAGTTCTTCAGATATAAGAGTAATTTTGCAAAGTGATTCAGTTTGTGATGTGCACTCAAAAAGTTTATACCTGGAGTTGGATTGTCGCTGATGTATTTCCTGGTGATTCTCTGTAATCCTGCTTCATATACTCCTCTCAGGGACTTTCTATTGCAGTGGAAATCTCCAAAATCCTTGAAATCAGCTTGGATAAGTTTTCATGTGGAAAACAAAAAGGTAATCTTCTTTTATCCTTGATTATTTTTTTGTCAAAATTTTCCAGAGGTTAAATTGATTTGTTATTGTTAGAAATATTTCTTGTTATCTGTGAAAATCCGGAATTTCTTTTCTCTCAAATTTTCAACAACTTTCTTCTTAAAAAAACTTTTTTCCTCCTCTCCTCGCTTAGTTTTTTCGTTCCCTGGATATGATTTTTATTTTGTCATTCTATTTGAATTTTTGAAAATCGCGCACTTCCTTGTCGCACTTTCACTACTTTGGTGTTATTTGAGAAAGCTTATCAACTAACATATTTTACATTTCTTATAAACTAAATACAAGATTTTATCATAATTATCTTTGATATTTCTGTGTTCTTACTTTTCCACAATTTCGAATCTTCCATCAACCCATCTCTGTTCCCTGATTGGCTATTTTCATCAAGAAGTTTCTTGTTCTCCCATTGGCTATTTTAGTTAGATGCAATTTCATATACTGTATGTTTTAATATTATAATTTTGTTGATCACATTCAATCCAGAATAATTTTGTAAAACTAGACTTTTTGTTGTATTTCAAACAATTATATGTTGGAATCATTTTTGAAAATGAAAGAAAAATACTGCATTATAGTATTTGCATATATTTACCTATCAATGTTATACAGAGGCTTCAGAAAGTACATAGAATCTCAAAAAATGTAAAAACAATATCTCATGAACTACTATTAAATATTTATTATTTTTGTGGTTTTTTTAAGAAATTATTTATTTTTTATTTTTAAAATATTTAACTAGTCCTTCTTAACATAACAATATATATATATATATATATATATATAATAGTGAAATTTGCGCCACTGAACCACCGATGCTAATTATCATTCACGTAGCTGACAGCGACTAATAAAAAAAACGCCAATGGTTATAACACGTTAATTGATTTTACTATCACCGTACCATTCAATTTTCTTCTGGAAGAACTTTGTTTCCTTCCATTGTATTGAATCCTCCGAACGATATGTTATGCGAAAAAGCGAAGATCGTGAGACGCACTGATATCCGTCACCCGAAAGGAAAATTAAGAAGATCTTGAACGCTGGGATTGAATTATTGTAGAATTTTAAGTACCATACAAGAGAGGCACGTCACCATATCTTAACGGACGTCTTGACAATAATAAATATGCCAAAGGAAACATGATACCGTCGCATTAAAAGTAATTATAATAATAATTTAGCAGCATTGACATCCGTTGTAAGTCAAGTATGATATAAGGCTCTTTGCAAACTCGTTTTGTTTCTCATAATGCTAGAAAATGCGTTTTGCTTGACATTCAGGATAATGTTGGATTTATCATATCGATGCAGCATCGTATATGAACAATAAACGTATAAATAAACTTACTCGATGTGTAAATTGTTATAAGTTATGACGGGATCATTATATAATATACATTTATTAAATTAGAAAGGTGCATATGAATGAAATACAGAAGGATAGCAGAATATCAATGAATGTATGAGGCTCAATTTCCACCACAGTTATGCAAGGCTTATCCCACATGTTGGAGAGGCAAACATTCTCAATAAAAAATTGGAAAAAAAAGAATTTTTAATATTTTTCCGGAAATTGAAAAGGCTTTTTGGAATATATTTTTTTCTGCCTCATTCATCAATATGGGTTCTCATTGATCGGCATAGTACCAGGAAAGCAGTTGTTTTTTGTCAGATACCACAAAATGATGTCATCGTAGATTTTTCAATTTCCAAAAAAGTTTGAGGTCCTCTTTTGAAAATAAATATCCTGTTATCTTGAACGAAGGAAAATCGTTGCCAAGTTTATCTTTCAGTCGTATTTGATTTCACATATGATTTTTTGGACATTGAGTTCGTAGATTTAAAGAAATCAAAACAATCAAAATAATTTTTTCAATTCTACTTGACATTGTAGTGAACAGAATAATGGGATATCCGAATCTTAGAGGTATTTTGTTCATAGCCAAAGAAGAATAACATCTAGTTCCACGGTTCCACGTTTGAAATATATTAAAATACAATGGACCTTGAGATTCAAGAAATGCAGTGTTTCTTCAGTTCGTTCTTTGGGTGTGGAACTGGCTTTCAACATATCGAAGCCGAAATGACAGAATTAAGTAGATGTGTATTAGAATAATAGGAAAATCGATTCCGGGAATAACAGCCTCAATAACCAATCAAGAGAAAACTTTTCCTGATGTGGTAGGAGCGGACATTTCAAGATATATTTCAGGGTGAGGGAGCCACCATGTTCGTCATACTGTCAGGAGAATAAGACGGATCAACGATGCCGAGCACGTCCAAGAACCAACTTCGCCAGAAGAAGTCAAGGACCTCATCCGAAACCTAGCTACACGCAAGGCACCCGGACCAGACCAAATCTTGCATAGAGCCTCGAAGGCTTTACCGAGAAAAGGAATCGCTGCCTTGACCAACATCATCAACGCAGTGCTCAGGCTCAAACTCTTTCCACGGCCCTGGAAAGAAGCCACGGTCATCATGATCCCGAAACCCAACAAGAACCCTGTGATCCCGCAAAACCACCGACCCATCAGCCTCACACCATCGATGAGCAAAGTGGCAGAGCGAGTCATCCAGAGAAGATTGGAACCACTAACGGAAGAACTCAACGTCCTACCAGACGAGCAGTTTGGCTTCCTCCACGGAATTGTCCTGAGGATAGTCGACTTGGCCGTAGCATCTTCAACCTGGACAGAGGGCATCACACAGGAGCCTCATTCCTAGATGTTTCCAAGTCCTTCGACAGGGTCTGGCACCATGGCTCAATCACCAAAATGGCAGACCTCGGATACCCCACCCCCATAGTGAAGCTGCTAGACTCCTTCCTGTGGGAACGGCGGTGCCAATGTAAAGTTGGCAACGACTTCTCAGCAGGAGTACCGCAAGGCGCAGTCTTATCTCCACACCTGTTTCCCATCTACACAGCGGAAATCCCAAAGTCTGAGAACAACTTCAACAAACTAGCGCTGTACGCGGACGACACAGCACTAGTGGCCAGATCAGTGATCGCAACGCAAGTAATCCGGTACCTACAAAAACAAGCAGGCAAGCTAGAGGACAGGTTCAACCTATGGAAAATCGAGATCAACACAGACAAGAGCCAAGCCATACTATTCAGCAGAAGACGAACACAGGACATGTCATCATGAACGACCAACGAATCCCTTGGGCAAACGAAGTCAAATACTCAGAAGTCACCCTGGACAAGTGATTGACTTTCAGGCAACACGTGGATCAGAGGCTCGGACTAGCAAAGGCATCCCGAAGAAACCTCAACCACCTCATAAGGCGCAGAAGCAACATGGACCTCCAGTTGAAGCTGCTCCTCATCAGGACCATCCTCCTTCCCATCATCCTGTATGCAACTGCCACATGGGGTCAATGCGCAGAAACATACAGGACCAAGATCCAGCGATTCTTGAACGTGAGCCTAAGAACGGCAGTGGACGCTTCCAGATACGTCCCGAATAGATTCATCTACAGGGACCCGAATGTCAATTCGAACTCCATAGACGACCATCTACGGAATCTCGCCAACGCAACGTTCCCGAAGACGGACACCCACACGAACCCGGTGATCCAAGACAACCACGCAAACCTTAACCAGGAGTAGCACTCCTGCCCGTCAGGTGAGTAACCAAAACTCAACACAAAACACGTAATATCCACACATCTACAAACATCACACTATACACTTACGCACCCGTCAGGTACATCACCACCATGCACACACAGCAGAAGTCAGGAAAACACACAAAATCACGACAACAAGGGGCTTAAGGCAATCATAAGCTGACTTCATACCACAGGACGTACGATTCCAATCTTGCAAACGTGCCAATTTGCGAGTTGAAGACCGCTCCAAGGAGGAGCGGGGGAGGAAGGCAAGTGGAAAGTAAATCATAACACACACATAATGTGAAGGGGATTTACTATCCATGGGCACTCAACCTCAAGGGTGGGCATGGTGTCTTGTTCGTCATCTTCTGCGAGGACGCCTTCATGTTCCTACTCATCTACGAAGACGGGATCGTCTAGATAGTAAGAGGAAACTGTTCTAGATGTACTAGGAGCGGACATTTCAAGCCAACAGAGATTGCAAGGTGAGATTGCCACCACGTTCGTTATCACCTGTGAGAGCATGTTCACGTTCCTACTCACCGACGAGGACTGGATCCTGAGTGAGTCCTCGGAGAGAAAGAAACCAGATTAGCCTATGAGTCATGGAGCTTATTGGCTAGTGAAATCGAAGCTCTCAGGATCATCCAAGTCAAGAGTGCCAGAAGAACTACCGATGGTCTACCTATGAGAGAAAGAATGAAACACTACCATTTCAACAAAAACCAAACACATTAGGGAATATACTGATAGATACGTAAGTTTCATTGACACACAAAATGTATTCTGTATGTTGGAATAATGGGTATAATCGAAGAAATAAATTTGTATTTTGTGCAGAAAAATGTATTTAAATAATCTCAGCAGAACGCTTTCGACTGTTAAGTCATCATCGGTAAGTACTTATTGAAATTTTTAAAACAGAAATTATTTGATTTTAAATTGAGAAATATGAAATGGAAAGTGAGGTCACTTACTCGTCAAGTTTACAGGAAACCGTAAAAAAAAATTTGGCTGCATAAAACATTAATAAGTTCAGAGTACAAACATCTTAAATTCATCCTGGTCCAGGATTATTGTGGATTGCAAATGATCGGAAATCGATATCTCTGGCCAATATTCATTGATGAAGTGAATTTGAAGCTTGACAATATGTGACAAGAATTGACATGACAAGTGAATTTTGTGACATAGACTCACTGGAAAATCAGAAATAACCCTGAAATAAGCCAACACAGATCTGATAATTAACAGTCTAATGAGAACCTACTTTTGTCAGATCTATGTCAAAGTATGCCAAGAAAACTTAATTATTGTGTAATTTTGAGCCATCATAATCGAACTCTGGTACAAAGGTAAAGTCCTGATGAGAACTATCCCAGTACCAAAGTTTTCGATCGAGGTGACTAAAAAAAAGGAAGAAGAAGAAAACAGCACTTGTTTGACAAAAAAAGACAGAAATTTCCAACATTGGTCATAAAAATGTCCAACTCAACAAAGTGGCAATGTCCTACCGAACAGCCTCTGCAGCTTTTCCCCCTATTGACGTATTGATACAAGAGAGAACTCGTATGGCAACATATAGTGAACTAACATAGTCAGCAAAGTACAGAGGACAGCCATCATTGAAGCATGGCAGAGGGCATGGGACAACACGAAGAATGCACAATGGACTAAGAGAGTCATCCCACAAATAGCGCCAACATGTTCAGAACCACTGACTCCTTCCTTACTCTGGCACTAAAACATATACATATAAAATAAGAAAATAGGAATTGGTTAGAACATCCCAATCGAGTCCATTTCCGTGTCGCGATGGGCAATCAAGCGTACGGAAAACATGATTTTTTATCACAAAAAAAGTTTTTGAACAAATCGTTTCTCCAAGTGATTTTCTTGTTTATTTAATGTATTGCCAGAATTGTTTTCATCTATTGTATTTCTGCTATTTCTAAGGTATTCTTTCGGTTGAGGTATCCACCTGTGATTCATATCAGAAGAGTCCGTTGATATTTAGGTGAATATCTGGGTTTTTTTCGTCATCATGAGATTCATCAGCTAGAACTATCGTTTAGCCATTGGATTTCAGAATGTGTTTCGATATTTGCCCTGGAACAGTTTTATGAGACTTCAAGAACATTGAGAAAGCGACAAAATAAACATCGGTTTCACATAAGGAATCGACAAATCACAGGCTCAAAATTATTGCAGATTTTTTTTTCAATGCACTTATGGAACCCTGGGTATACCGATATCGTATACCAGGTGATTCTCCGAAGTGGCTCACTTTTTTATTATTAAAGATAAAAAAACAAAATTTGGGGGTTCTGTATTATAGTTCAATTTACATTTTTTGACAGATTTACTTGCTTTACCGTACTTCCGGTTTGACCGGATATGACCCCAACTTTCGATTTTTAAATGGGACATCCTCTATATTTTTACTTATTTCGATCGAGAATGACATTATGAATCCGACAACACCTCATTTGTCAATATTTGACAAATAAAGTCATTTTACACGCTTTATATTAGCTTCACTTGTATGTTTGTTTGTTTGTTTGTCTGTAACCGACTCCTTTGGGCGTGATTTTGACCCACTTCCAGAAGTCCGAATGATTTGAAATTTGGCAGGTGTACATAATTCCGTTGACAATGCATTAAGAAATTTTTGTGTGAAAAAAAAAACAGAATGGCGGCTCCAATATGACATACGAGTTTTGTGATTATGATCCTCGCTTCAAAATTGTTATCTGAGGGTTTTCGTGGTCGGAGATTAGGATTCTTTTGTCAAAATTGAAAAATTCAAGATGGCGGCTTCAAAATGGTATACGAGTTTTGGGATTATGGTCTGATTCTATTCAAAATTGGTTCGTGGGGGCTTTTGGGGTCGAATATTATGATTCTTTTGTGAAAACTGAAAAATTCAAGATGGCGGCTTCAAAATGGCGGCCGAGTTTTGTGATTATCGTCTGATTCTATTCAAAATTGGTATGTGGGGGTTTTTGGGGTCGGAGATTATGATTCTTGGCCGAGGCACCCCACGTTTTTTTTAAATAAAATCTATTTTTTTCTTATTTTCTATTTTTTAGTCTGGTTTTCTATAAAAGCGTGTTTTTTAGTTTTTTCAAACTATTATTTATTTATTCCAATTTTTATTTTTCGATCTAGAATGCCATGGATCGTGTAAATCGCTTCATTCTTGATCAAGTGACATGGGAAAAATGAGACTTTGAGGCTTATGACTTCACAGTCGTATCAAGAATTATTTAAAAAATTAGTCCATTAAGGTTCTAAATCAGATGTACATTTGTTTAAGACCGATTGAACAGATCCAAGTTGGTGAATCGAGTTTCATCTGAATAAATAATTTTAAATGTATCTTCTCTGTATTGTTGCAATGAGTTAATCTTCGGTTGTGGTCGTTATCGTAAAGATGTTGGTGTAGTTGGTACTTGAATGATCGATAATTATATTTGTGAAGAATTCTCCAAACGGACGAATAACTTACAATTTGGCGAATTGACGCCGTACAATTCACTTCAACATAGGCCAACACGTTTACTTCTTTCTTCTCTTATTGGAATTTTCTTCTGGTTCATTTCGTATTTTTTTTTCCAGTTTCGAAAAATAATGCCGAGTGGGATGGCGACGATTAGGGAATCGCTGAGCATAAATTCGAGCTACATCAGTTGCATTCTTTTTTGCTTCTCCGTAAATTTTCTCGTTTCTGGTATAATTTTCCATATCAAATTATAAACTAAGCAACAAATACATTTTTAAAAGTGACAGCATATTCATTAGTTTATTTGTTTAGGTAGTCCTAGCAACAGCTTCAATTGTTTGTCACGGATAACTAGAATAACAGGAGTTAGTGCGTTAGTATACCGAATATGTATTATTTGTTATTAGGTATGGTCGCTTCTTGCAATTATTCAGAAAAATAGTGAAAATAAAGTGAAAGTGAGTGGTATCAAATTATCCGAAAGAAAATGATCTTTCACGAAAAGCCGACGAGCCACCCCCTTTCCATATGAAAAAATCAAGTTAACTGGAAAAATTCATATCTGCGACTTTTAAATAATTCCTAAAACGACTGTGAAGTCATAAGCCTCAAAGTCGTAATTTCCCCATGTTACTTGATCAGGAAATAAGCGATTTACACGATCCATGGCTTTCTAGATCGGACAATAAAAATTTGAATAAAAATTGCTTTATTTGTCAAATAATGACAAGTGAGGTGTCGTTGGATTTAGAATGTCATTCTCGATCGAAATAAGTGAAAATATATAGGATGTCCCATTTAAAAATCGAAAGTTGGGATCATTTCCAGTCAAACCGGAGGTACGGCAAAGTACGGCAAAGCACAACCCCCAAATTTCGTTTTTATATCTTCAATAATAAAAAAGTTATAGGGGTGAGACACCTTAGAGAATCACCCGGTATTATACACAAGAATAAATTCAAGTGAACTAACACCCTTACAAGTGAAGTGACAATTACCCAAGCTTACGAGTGGAGACAATTACTTCAAGAAGCCGACTAATACAGGAAATTATGTGAAATGATACCGTGTGAATATTGAAAACGGAAGGAAGGATCATATTCACACTGAAGACAAAAGTTAGCATTGTGGGAAAATAATAAACGTATATATCGAAGAGAACGTTCCACTCCAAAGGTATTTTCAAGTATAAAGTAACCGACTACCGGCACAAAAAATGATATTTATGGTTTATAGCAGTAGCCATAAAAAAGCATAGGTACCGCGGTATTTATGACGGAAAGGAAACGACCAAGGATTTTATTATTTTATATATTTATGTATTCAATGACTAATGAAATATGAAACATGAAGTGATATTTATGGGCTTCTTTGGTAGATCATTCGATTCGATAAAATGTTATTTGTATTATATCAGGTGTACCAGTGTAGGTCATAGTCCATATAAGATGGTGAAACAGTGTTGAAAGTTGGCAATATACAGGGTCTTGCAACAGTGGCGCGGAGTTCCATATCTTCATTTTGCAAACGGATAAGAATATATTTTTCTATAATGCTCGACAGAATGAAAAAATTGTCGGTCACACAAGGTGTTCCATTTTTGTGGACGGGTCCCAAATTTGTTTTTCAAATGGCAACCTGTATTTCTTATCGAAGTTAAAAATAAATATAAGAGACAGGTAGCTGAGTCACTTTATATCCACATGAACCCAAATAATGTAAATAACAAGAGTGAAGTTGATGAAATAACTTCAAATTACACTCTTTGTCTCGATATGTAAACATCCATATTTTTCTTTCAATTGTTTCGAGGTTATGTTATCAATTAAAGTCTAAGGATGACACACCACATGATTCATTTTCTTCTTCTCATGTGTCACCCAAATCTTCTTCTTATATTTTATTTCATCTACTCTTCTGTTTCAAAGTGGAACCACCACACGTTCCATGATCTGACATTCCTACCATGCCCATGTTTTGGGGTTTTACACCAGATGACAGCTTACGCATCATGTGGTGACACACAGCTTTGATCTTTCAGTCTGATGAATATACAGAATGTTTCATAATTGAATGCTGATCCTAAAGGGCGATAATCCTTGGATGATTTCGAGAAAAATTCTTCATATGAACATAGGCCGCAACCGCTTTATTTCTGAGATGTTGGAATTTAACAAAAAAATCAGTTCTTTTCCAATATCTCTCAAACCGCTTTTTTTTCAATTTTGGTACATGCAAAGTACGCATAAAAATAAAAAAATCCATGATGAAGCATTTCTCAATTTTTACCAGTGGCGTCCCTGTTACTATGCCCTGCTATATTTTTGATCAAAATAATACGCCACTGCCTTTTTTCCAAATATATATTATTTTTGTAATTGCCCTCTATCTTCTCATAAAAATGGTCTCTTGCCTTTTTTTCGTCTGGCAAACGGTTTTTGAGTTAGAAAATAAAATGCATTCATTTGCTTGTCCCTATGCGAAATCAGCCGTTGAAGAGTAGTAGAATTATCTTGTGGGCTAGAAACATCTAGTAAGCTAGGAACACATTTTGTTGTTTTCAACATAAACAGTTTTGACTTTTCTTGAGCTAGATACGTCATATTATTTACGTTATAAAAACTCGTTAATAGAAAAAAATCATGGTAAATTTTACAAATACCGAATTAGCAGACATGCATTACTTGTATGGGCTTGCTGACGGGAAGGCATATGAAGCCAGGCGACTGTATCAAGAGCGCTTCCCGAATAGAATGATTCCTGATACTCGAACGATTTCAAGCACCCACAGAAGGTTATGTGAAACAGGAAGTTTTGAGCCAAATCATCACTTGAAAGGAGCACATCGGACTGCAAGAACTCCAGCAATTGAGGTAGCTGTTTTAAATTCAGTTGACGAAAATCCTGGAATAAGTACGAGGCAAGTGGCCAATAATTTGAATATCATGATTATTTATTATATCCCTATCAAATTCAACGGGTTCAGGCTCTACTTCCTCGAGACTTTCCATTACGAGTGAATTTCTGCCAATGGTTTCTCCAAAAAGTTACCGAAAATCCTTTATTTGACAGGGAAATTTTATTCACGGACGAAGCTAGTTCTACTAAGAACAAGATCAGAAATTTTCATAATAATCATTTTTGGGCCGAGGAAAATCCGCATGCAATCGTGGAATCTAATCACCAGGAGCAGTTCTCATTGAATGCTTGGCTGGAATTATTGGAGATTACCTAATTGGAACTTTTTATACCTCGCAGATTGAATGGACATAATTATCGCCGATTTTTTGAAGATTATTAGCCAATTCTGTTAGAAGATGTTCCTATTTCAATGCGAAATCGCATGCGGTTTATGCACGATGGTACACCCGCTCATTTTAGTGCTCTGGCACGTGAATATTTGAACCAAAACTTTCATAATCGCTGGATAGGTCGTGGGAGAACAGAGTCATGGCCAGCTAGATCCCCAGACTTGAATAGTCTTGATTATTTCCTTTGGGGATATCTTGAGACTTTGGTGTACAGTCAACCAATTCTAACTGAGGAAGAATTGCGAAACCGCGTACTAGTTTCCTGTGAAGCAATAAGGAATACTCCAGGAATTTTCCAAAGAGCACGCGAGTCAATGATAAGGAGGGCTGAAGCATACTTGCAGGAGGCGGACATTTTGATCAGTTATTTTGATTTTGGAATTGTTTGTTCATAATAGTTATGTTTTAAAAAATAAAAAATGTATTTTTATGCGTAAAATTATAAAAATATTGCCTAGATCGTTTGGTTACCACAATTTTCAAATCAAAACTAAGGAAAAATTAAATAGGGACAAGCAAATAAATGTTTTTTATTTTCTAAATCGAAAACCGTCCGCCAGACGAAAAAAAGGCTGGTGACCATTTTTATGAGAAGATAGAGGACAATTACAAAAATGGTAATTACAAAAATGATATTCATTTGGAAAAAAGGCAGTGGCGTATTATTATTTTGATCAAAAATATGACGGGGCATGTTAACAGGGACGCCACAGATAAAAATTAAGAAATCCTTTATCATGGAAAAAATGTATTTTTATGCGTACTTTGCATGTATCAAAATTGAAAGAAGAGCCAAAGCGGTTTCAGAGATATTGGGAAAGAACTGATTTTTTGTTAAATTTCAACATCCTGTATCTCAGAAATAAATCGGTTGCGGACCTAAGTTCATATGAAGAATTTTTCTTAAAATAATTCAAGGATTATCGCCATCTCGGATCAGCATTCAATTATGAAACACCCTGTATAGTTTTATTTATACAAATCCTGTAAGAATCTTGTGAGCATTGATTTTATGTTATAACAATAATAATTGTTACGTATTTTAGCCATATTCATGTCCTGAAGATGTTGACCTACGAGTCAACGAAACATGACGACTTTTACTGTTCATAAATAAATTTACAAAAATAAAAAAACACGAAGATTTTTCATTGAAAATTTCAACTATGGTTTCTACATGGAAAATAAAAGGTAATTTATGTACATCCTTATTCCGAAAATTTTGACGCTTTTCGAGATTTGTAGCATGACAGTTTTTTTTTCAAATATTCGTCACCTATAATATTTGAAATTATGAAGTTATGCCAAATCCCACTTTGATTGATTTTTAATCAAATATTGTACGTTCGTGACTCTCTCAAATGATATATCTTCAATCGACCTGTGATATACAGGGTACGAAAAACAGGTTGCCCATTGTAAATAAAAATTTGAAAAACCCTCCTTATTTCTAATGGGACACCCTCTGTATTATCGATCCATAAGAAGCACCAACAAAGGCTCGACAAATTTCATCGAGTACTCCCTATGGTTAAGTTCAATAGATTTTCCCAAAAACGCTTTTTCTTTCGAAAAATGGTAAGAATTCTTGCTATTCCTTTGCCATAATCTCAATGAGTCAACGAAACATGTCGACTTTTACTGTTCATAAATAAATTTACAAAAATAAAAAAAAAACGAAGTACTTTCATTGGAAATGTAAACTATGGTTTCTACATGGAAAATGAAAGGTACTTTATGTACAGTTGCGTGCATAAGAAAGTCGTACAGCAGTTATAGGCTATTGTAAGTCAGGCTTGTAAATCTTAATTTAACTTCTTATCGACTTTGACAAGTAGTGTCAAAATTGAAACCATTTTTGTCAAATGTGTACGTGTACTACCTTTTTATGAAATCTGGAACATCATAGGCAGTTTTACACCATACAAACATTGTACGACTTTTTTATGCACTCAATTGTACATCCTTATTTCGAAAATTTTGACGTTTTTCGAGATTTGTAGCATGACATTTTTTTTTCAAATATTCATCACTTATAATGTTTGAAATTATGAAGTTATGCCAATTCCCACTGAAATTGATTTTCGATCAAATATTGTACGTTCGTGACTCTCTCAAATGATATATCTACAATCGACCTGTGATATACAGGGTACGAAAAACAGGTTGCGCATTGTAATTAAAAATTTGCAAAATCCCCCATATTTCAAATGGAACACCCTTTATATTATCGATCCAAAAGAAGCACCAACAAAGGCTAAACAAATGTTATCAAATATTACCTATTCACTTCTTCAGTAGAATCTCCACTTTTAATTTGAAACACAATTAGGATTGAAAAATTCACTTCCGCTGAACAGTTTTTAATTATTCGTTATTTCTGTTCATAAAATCGGAATTATCTTAAAAACGGTCGATATTTTCGAATTCAAACGAGTTTACACGTTTTTCCGTGAGTTGAATAAAATTCTTATAAGTGACGTATAAATAAAATACGGGGTAAATGGGACCATGATACCCTCTGTGCACGCCACTGTAGCAACTGGTAAAAACGTGATGTCACCAACCAAAGAAAACACTCATTGAAAAAAAAACTTGTTAGTTGAAAATAGTTAAAAATGGAGCTCATTGTATATTCAAATGCAATGTTGATTTCTATATTCTGTACATCAAGAAAAATTAGCGGCGTGCAGACAAATTTTAAATTCCAGAAAAAGATTCGAACCCGGGACCGCGCTGGTAATTTTTCTTCATGTATTCATCACATACACCACCTCGATATTAAATGTTGCTTGAAAAATCGCGCAGTTTATGTTGAAAAAATTATTTCAGTTGGATGAACTGTGTGACTTTCAGCGTGCTTAAAAAATATATTTTTATGGAAAATTCAGCCTTTCTATAGAATATTTCAATTTTTAAAACAATGAGTCAACGAAACATGTCGACTTTTACTGTTCATAAATAAATTTACAAAAATTAAAAAACTCGAAATTTTTTCATTGGAAATTTCAACTATGATTTCTACATGGAAGCTGAAAGGTACTTAATGTATATCCTTATTCCGAAAATTTTGACGCATTTCGAGATTTGTAGCAAGACACTTTTTTTTTCAAATATTCGTCATATATAATGTTTGAAATTATGAAGTTATGCCAATTCGCACTGAAATTGATTTTCGATCAAATATTGTACGTTCGTGACTCTCTCAAATGATATATCTACAATCGACCTGTGATATACAGGGTACGAAAAACAGGTTGCGCATTGTAAATAAAAATTTGCAAAATCCTCCTTATTTCAAATGGTAGACCCTTCATATTATCGATCCATAAGAAGCACCAACAAATGCTCAACAAATTTCATCGAGTATTCCCTATGGTTGAGTTCCAAAGATTTTCCCAAAAACGTTTTTTTGTACGAATAAAATTAAAATATCGGATATTACATAAAAAAGTGGTGGTCTCTGAAATTTGTTTTTGCTTTCGTATCGAGTGCGATGTCAAATGGGAGAGAAGAGAATTCTGAGTTCAAAATATAAATATAGTACAATATTAAATATGAATAATGATTTTAGCAGTCTATAATAAGTATTGAATATGTGTATCGTGAAGTTGAATTTTCAGCTATAATAGCCCTAGGACAATAATAATGTACGAGATAATTTTATGTCAATCGAAAGCACGTTTCCTTGGTAACCTTGTTACCAAAGTCAACGTGCTTTCGATTGACATAAAATTATGAGGCATTTGTCAATGTCCGAGGGACATTTGGTCAGAAAATTCTTTGACAAAACAAAATTAATAAGTCGCAACAAAACAATTATATATTTATTGAAAGTACAACTGGTGAGGGTACAGTTATTAAAATTCAACGTAACATTAGATTAGCTATTGAGATTCTGGGAGATTCTGGAAAAACTGAAGTTTCAGAATAAAATAATGTTTTGTAAAGAATGAACTAATACTGAGACAAAATACGTCTAGATCTTAAGCACACTTATTTTTTTAGAATTTCCACTTCATGATTGTCATTTAGAATAAAGGTAACAAATACGCCCTTCCAAGAAGATGACGACTTTGCTACCGATGTAGCCGATGACTATCAACTGACACTATCTCCTGCCCTTCAAACCAATACTTCACCGATGAAAAAGTACCAACAGTCCTCCGATAATCCATACCACCTCCACAAGTTGAACCCACACCTCGCTAAAGAGTAAAAAAACAAGCAAAGAAGCAATTGAAATTCATCGCCTCTCCCGTGACAAACCATCTACATCCATTCATCGCAGTAAATAAACAATTACCACAATTTTTTGTTAATTGGATTCATTAATGAACTGTTTTCACGATGAAATCTATACATAGATTGGCTGAACACAACCTGTAATTGAAATACAATTCCAGCGTCAGTTTATTTTAGTTAATTCAAATGGAAATCTCTCTCACAAATGAAATACATCGTTATCGAGATGCTAGAATCGATATGTACGCTGTCTGATCAAGATTTAATCTGGATTTTCTGTCAGATATTCAAAACATTGCCAGCGTTCCCGAGGAGGGACTTGTTTGTGATGGACGGTTAAACAATATTTTATTTGAAAACTAATTGCAGTGATTGTCATTACCAGAACAGTAAAAGAAATATCCAGTCTTATTTGTGAACCACTTGCAGATCTATATAATAAATGCATGCCAAGGTCACTTCCCAGCAACATTCAAGAAATCTATAATTCTCCACATTTATAAAAACGGTGACATACAACTGATAGTCAATTATCGGCCTATATCAGTCATCTCAAGTTTCTAGAAAATATTTGAAAAACTTCCCATAGAAACGCTTACAAACTATCTCAATAAATTTAAAATCATTTCGAAAAACCAATACTGCTTCCAGAAGGATATAGACATAAGAAGCAATAATTAAACTCACAGCAGAAATGTATTCATCGCAATCCTAATTCCAGAACTGAGAAAAAAAACATGATTCGTGTAGGATATTTTATTAATTTTTCCCAATATTGTTAAGCAGGAAGTACTTTCTATATACAATAACTATTTTTTTATATTATTCAAATGGATACATTTAGAACTGATGGTATTTTCGGGTTCTTGGTGCCATGATCGGTGAAAATATATCAAAATGTTTAGAATAGAACAGAATATTCATAGGTCCTTTATGATCAATGGGCATATAGTCCATAACGTCAATTAGTCTAATCAACAAGCTCAAAAACGTGTTAAATAGATATAAAGCTCCTAAAAATATGAGCGATAGCTCATTCGATTCGGAATGACGTCTAGAAAAATGTTTTTCAAGGGTTTATTAGCACGTAAAAAATTGCGATTGTTATTAACAAAATAAGATTTAAAAAAGAAGGTATTTTGTTTTTCGTTAATAATTTCTAAAATAATGATATTTAAGGAATCATGAAAAAAGATCCTGAAAGAAGAGGAAATTTCCAATAAAATCTTATTGCATAGGTGAAATTATGATCTGAAAAAAAAATTCTTAAATACATTTTTTTATTGTTTATAATCGTTTTTTTATATTTCAATTGTTTAAATAATTAGTTGAGGAATTACTTTATTCTCAAAAATTATCATCGACCTTTTTCTATGAATTAACGGAGAAATAATTTTGTTTTATAAATAATTTCATTGTTTATTAACTTAACAATTTGTTATAAACAAATAATATCAACCGTTTAATTTTTTTTCGAAAACTTCAAAGAATAACAAAAACCACTATGTATAACAAAGTATGGAATTTTTTTTTTGTATTTTTAATTATTTATTATTATTATTATTATTTTTTATTTTTTTCGATACTTTGTTATAATATTTCTTTGTTATTTTTTAAGTTTTCGAAAAAAAAATTAACGGTTGATATTATTTGTTTATAACAAATTGTTAAGTTAATAAACAATGAAATTATTTATAAAAAAAATATTTCTCTGTTAATTCATTGAGAAAGGTCAAGGATGATTTTTGAGAATGAAATAATTATTTAAACAATTAAAATATAAGAAAAACTATTTTAAACAATAAAAAAAATTATTTAAGGAATTTTTTTTTTTTTCAAATCATAATTTCACCTATGCAATAAGATGGTGAAATTTTTTTTAAATATTTAATTCAACAAATATTTTTTATAAAACATTTTTTATTGAAATTTCAGTTTTTGTTAATTTCAAAAAATTATAATCAACAAAATAATAAACTTTAATAATTTGTTTTGCATTGCTTCATTGAGTACCTAAATGTGAAGAGCTCCACGGAGCGAAAATTCTATAGACCAATTATTTAAACTTTTATGTCGTAATTTATAAAAACAGAGATTGGAAAAAAATTAGTTAAATAACAATGGTGTAACTTTTTGAAAAATCGATATAAATTTTTTTTTACCGAGGTTTTTTTCTTTCAAGTGTCTAGATCACACCATAATTTTTTTTTTATTGGAAATTTCCTCCTCTTTCAGGATCTTTTTTCATAATTCCTTAAATATGATTATTTTAGAAATTATCAACGAAAAACGAAATACCTTCTTTTTTAATCTTATTTTGTTAATAACAATCGCAATTTTTTACGTGCTAATAAACCCTTGGAAAATATTTTTCTGTACGTCATTCCGAATCGAATGAGCTATCGCTCATATTTTTAGGAGCTTTATATCTATTTTACACGTTTTTGAACTTGTTGATTAGACTGAATGTACAAATGACAGAAATTCTAGTATATTGGAGTATGTGTTCGGAGATTCAATAAAGAACCACACAAGTTATGGAGCCACAGAGTTGTGACATAGAAATATAAAAAAGCAAGTGTGTACATATATAACATCGAATAATATAACGATACATCATAACAACATAGGAATATATAAAATATAATATAAGATTACATATAAACATAGGTTACCACTATAACAATTTAAAAATACAAAATTAAAAAAAAATCCCCACAAAGTAAATTGACATGTACAGTTTTTCGATCACCTGAAATTGAGATATTCTATGGTGGAGTAGAAACTATGGGTCGTTAAGAATAACCTGAGTTTTTTTTTAATAATTTTAAAGGCTTGACATCTTTTATGTCAGAAGGTAGGTGGTTGAATAATTCTGCTCCTGCCAGTGAAGGAGTTTTTTCATACAAACTTGTTGCGTGTTTTCGGATTTTAATTGAGTCAGCGTATATGGTGGGATATTGGTGTATGTATGATAATCTTTAAAATTGCGTTTAATATAGCAAATGCAGCTGTATATATACATACAGGAAACAGTTAAAATATGGTGTTCCTGAAAGTACGATCTGCAGGAGTCCAATTTCTTCATATTGAATGTTAGCCTCATAACCCTTTTTTGAGCCTCGAATACTCTATTGATTTCTGAGGCGTCCCAACACAGAATTATGTTGTAGGACAAATGAGAATGAATAAGAGCGTAGTAGATATTTAGGAGAGTTGGTCGATCAAGTTCATTTTTTAACTGGAGTATAGCATAGTACCCACTGGAAGCTATCTTGCATACATGGTCGATGTGATGCTTCCAGTTCAATTTTTGATCTATATGTATTCCTAGGAATGTTGTGGTATCTGAGGATCCAACGATATTATTTTCAACGCGCACGTTCATCGGACCAGTATGAGTTTTCCTACCTAAGAATTGCATGAGGATTTTTTTTTTGCCATTTACCACTAATCTATTTGTTCATCACCAGATCGTGAATTGGTCTGCTATAACTGATAGTTTAATGTGTAGATCTGAGATGTTATCAGCTTCCTCAGCTATAGTTGTATCATCAGCAAACAGGATTAGACATTTAGAACGTATATGAGATGGCATATGAACAAAATAAATATTAATGGTCCCAGAACTGATCTCTTTGGGACTCCCAGGCCCATTTGGTAAAAATCTGATTTGCTGTTCCTCAGTTCTACCAGTATTCTTCTTGAACTCATAAATGACATAATCCACGAAATAAAGTTGCCCCGAATGCCTATGGAGTAGAGGTTTTCTTCAATGAATCTAAAGTTTATCGAGTCAAATGCTTTGGTGAGGTCGAAAAACAATGCTCCTACATACTTTTCATCATCCATACGTCTGTAGACGTAATCCATGAAGTCAACGACGGCAGTTTCTGTTGATCGGCCAGGATGGAAACCATTTTGTAATTTGCTGATTATATTGTGTTTCAACAAAAAAGGAAATATTTTATTGAATATACAGCGCTCGATTACTTCACTAATTACACTAGGACTAGTTATTGGTTTATAATTCTCAACTGAAAGTGGATCTTGTTGTTTATGAATAGGAACTATTTTTCCAATTTTCAACATTTCAGGAAATACTCCAGACTCAACTGAGAAGTTAATTATATGTGCCACTGGTTTGGCGATATATTCGTCGTCGTTTGAGTCTTGAGGTAGTACTTGTATGAAATCTACTCAAAACCATCATATTATCTTTTATCGAAGGAAAAGTCAATTCCTCATCAGGTCATCTGAGTGATTGCTGAATTTTAATACAATTTTCTCAAACCATACTTCAATCGTAGATTCAAATTTTTTCAGTTCTATTGTTATTGAATATTTTTCTGACAGGTCCATGAAAATCCAAATATTTTTGTAGATTGGCCCTTGTACGAGAATCTCATAAGGTCTATTATTGAAGTTATATAGGGGGATCATTGTGTCGGATGGCATTGCTAGAATCGGATGGGATTTTATCTCGTTCTCGATCTAGCAACAACTTCCTCCTCATTGATGCTGGTATTCTCAATGTTAGAATATTATAATTTCAAAATATTCGCCTCTACATGTATAAGAATAATGATAAATAAAAAAAAAACATTTTCCACTGCCACAAAACTGGACAGGTAACAAACTTGCATATTCATGTTCCTTTTCGTTGAAAAGGAAAACATTCTAAATTGAATGTTGAATAAAAATATGTAGTTCAATGTCCTGCGTGGCTTAAGCGGGTGCAGTAGTTGTTTTCCGTTAGACATTCACAAAAAATAACTTCATTTTTATCGTGGATTTTTCGATTCCCAGAAAAATCTTTCTATTCAATACTCGATTGAGATCGTTTCCCTTTTCAATATGAATACCCCACAGGATGTTATCCTGAACGATGGAAGATAGTGACTAGGGTTTATCTTTCAGTCGCAGATGATTCAACATCTGATTTTATGAACATCCCGTTCATATTTTCAAACAAATCAATGTTCCTTTTCATAACAAAGATAACTCAATTTTCAATTTATATTGTACCTGAAAAAGTTAATAAACTATATTATTATGATTATAAAAATACGTTTCACTCACAACACAAATACATTAACTAGGTGTGAATTATTCTAGAACTATATTAATACGAATATGTTTATTGAAACACTTGAACAACTAATTATTGTTCTTTTATTTCACTTCACAAAACACAATAATGCGCGCTGACTATTAAATGAATCACAATTCAAAATACTGCGCTGTACAATTTTCGAATCACACAATTAACATCAATGAATAAACTGTTTGTGTTTTGCGGGCGATTCGCTTCTATATTCAAAATATAATTCTAGATTGATTTGTTGAAATCATGAACAGGATGTTCATATAATCAAATGTGGAATCATCTGCGACTGAATTTTCTAGAATTTTATTTTTGGAACCATCTGGTTCTTGGAAATATCGAGACCTTTCGATGTTTGTCATCGGATTTGTCAGACGGCTTGGTGGAATAATCTAAGTCAACGGTCGTAAACAACTTGACAAACAACGTAGGGGCGGACTCACTTCATTTTCGTAACAATATAGAACCAGATATTAACTAAAACGATTCCAAATATGATGAATAATTCTCAAATACATGACGTCCGCAAATTTCAGAAAACTTTATACATTATTTTATGATCTTCACTGCCAGCGATAGTATTAAAAATTTTTGGGGCCAAACTGGTTGAAAATATTTGAATAGATTTGATTAGCACTCTTTTGGGTAGTATGATTATCGGTCGTGTCTTGGAATTCTTCTGCGTTGTAGGCTATTCCATTTACAACTAATTTATTTCCCCTAATGTAGCATTCATTCGATTTTTCCTGTTTTGCCAGAAAAATATGTTTTCTCAGAATTTTTTGCTCCTCTCGCTGTTGTTGGGTTGAGTCTTGAGCGATGGATATTTGTTTCCCTCGGAGTTTATTGCAATTTTGGAGCACGATTTTTTTGGTATAGTGGGAGATAAACTCACTTTCCAACCGACGAAACCAAAAAGGAGGAGGTTCTCTAGTCGACGCGATTATTTTTTATTTTTGAAGTAAAACTCCTATACGCACGTTTGACTTGGGGAGTAAGCTGGTGAAGCGTGACGAGAGCGTTACGAAAAGTGTGATCGGGCGAAGCGAACGGTCTCGACAAAGGTTAGTGCGTATCTCATACTAGTTGCTGGCGTCGTAGCGTCATATGCAGCGTTCGTTTTTCCTTGTCTATTTTGTCCCTCTACTAATACGCGGCATTCTACTCTCGACATTGGGGCACGTTTGATTCTCTTCAGCAAATTTTTAAAATAGGATAACATAAAATTCAACTTATACGTAAATAATAAAATACTTATAAATTGTAGAGGTTCGCCATTACAATTAATTGGTGACATCGTGATTGAACATGACAATAATCAAATGGAAGTTGATGATGAAAATCCCACTATAGATCATGTACAAAAACCAAGACAAATTATTGGAGCTGATTTTTATTTCTTTTTATAATATTCATGACTCTAATAATAATTTACTAAATTTACCAAACTAAAATAATGAAATTAAAGGTTGTTAGAAAATTAATATATGTATATGTATATACATGTATATATTATACATATATACATATATAAACATATATATATATATATATACATACATATAGATGGAGCTAAAGACGTTTTACTTCAGTCCTGTGGTCTAAAGCACAGTCGTTTTTTTTATGTATGACCACGCATAACTTTTTACTGAGACTTCCGATTCCGATAATTCAGTGGATAGGGTGTACTTCGAAGTTGGTCCCATTTGAATTTAAAAGATGAAATCCACCCCTAATGGTAGCAAAATGAAGGGTAGTGATCACTCACCCTCTATCAGGCATAACTTTGTATTGGGTTCTTCGATTTGGATGATTCTTCCTCCATTAGATGAGGTATACCTACTAGTTGATCATATTTGGATTTCGAATGGAATAATCTACCCTTAGATAAATAGGGGATAATTGATTTTTCACTTGTGAACATTGGCACACATATGTAGTTGATCATGACAGATCGCTATTGTCATTATTGTTGATCTCCTACATCCGTCACAATCATTATATTCTATGAGAGGATGGAGTGATATACAAAGTAATGAAATAAACTAACCAGAACAACAAAAATAATTTATATTACAACAAATAGTAAAAGTAGATAATCCTATTATTTAACTGGTAATAGTTGACGTAAGGTGGGTAAGTAAGTATTTTGGAAGTAATCAAAAAACAAGTAGGTAGTAATAAGTAGATTTTAGCCACAAATTTGAAAAATAAAAAAAAATTAACAAAACATTAAATTGACGAAATACGGAACTGAGAAGTAAAGGATAAAATAAATCAGTCTCAATAACTAAACTCCCATGTGAGTAACCAATTTCGAGTCGGCGCCAAACGAACAATCAACGACGATCATTAAATTACTTCAAAAAAATTATCAGAATGTCACCGCGCAACTCGATGCCATCATTTTTCGCCTTACCTAATTCATTTGCTTGTTTGTTTGGCGCCGACTCAAAATTAGTTACTTACATTAGTTTAGGAGCTTAGTTATTGAGACTAAGTGTGGATTCATGCAGCACAAAATAACAATTATCAAATAAGAAATAACAAATAACAATGATCAATTAACAAGAATTAAAATGTAGCATTCATGCACTCAAAATAACAATTAAGAAATGAAAAGTAAGCATGCGCACAAGACGAAGATCCGAAGCATTTAAATAAGGTAATCATACTTTTTCGAAATTCCATGTCCCCTCGAAAAAACAAGCGAAAATTGGAAATGTCCAATAAACAATATGAAACAAAAACAATACCTCAAGTATTAGAAAATGTGAGGTCATTTTCATCATCGGTTTGACCAATCCGCGGTCATCTGCGTACTAGTTGCGCACTAGAAGAAAATTTCATTCAAATAATGTATGAAGATAAAAGTTGGCCAACTTGTACTTGTTATTTGTCTGCATGAACATAGTCATTGTAAACTAAGAGTTCAACTTATATCGCTAAATGTTATTTCTTATTTGTTATTTGATAATTGTTATTTTGTGCTGCATGAATCCACACAAAGAAGGTTTATTTTATTTTTTACTTTTCAGTTCCGTATTCCGTCGGTTTGATTTTTTCTATTTAAAATATCATTTGAGTATACCAAGAAATACTTATCTATGCATTTCGTATTCTGTAAAACTAAAATTAATTGTTTGATCGTAAACTATCATCAGAATGTATCAATAAACAAACAATAAAAAAAAAATATCCATTTATAAATATTCCAGATTATTCCTGGAATGTTCCTTAGGCATCCTCAGATGGGGTCATTTCAATCACCCTGGAATTATCACAGAATCATTTATTCTTTTGTTGAGGGATATTGTTGACATATTTTATGAATACTGTTGAAGCTACATTGAATACATTGTTAATTATCCCAGCAGATTTTCATATGTTACATGCTGGTATGGGTGAAACCTGGCATCGATCACCGAACGGGAAAGTGTTCCCTGTATAAATCTTAATAAACCAGTGGATATATGGTGATAAATTCCCATTTCTCCTGGAGATACGTCCTCATTAATCTCGACCGGACATGTCCGTTTACTGGCCTTCCATAAAGCACTTCCATGTTTTCGGATATCATCGTGCTTTTCATTTCTATAACAGTGATTTATCAAGCGAGCCGGACTTCTACTCACATTCGCGAATGGGTGCTAAGTGGAACGTAAAACTAGTCTCGGAAAGTACGTCATGAGAAATTAGGAACGAAGAAATGCAATTGGAAAACTTGTTTATGGATTATGATGAAAGTACTTCGAACGGGAAATCTGGTTTTCCAAAAGCTTATCGGGAATTTGGTAACCTTGAAATGTCCATCGACGCATGTCAATACCTTTTTTTTAAGTAATTTTTATTTTTGCATCTAGAATGCGTCGGACGCAACCAAACTGATGGACATTAATCATGATGAAGAGGGAAATAATCTCAAAATCGTCTCCACAACATTTATTTACTCTAAATAATCAAGAGAGAGGGGGACATGTTTCGGTACCAGATGGAACCATCTTCAGCTAATCTTAAAACATTCTAAAAAGAGAATATATCGATAGAATAACAGTGATACAAAAATATTTTTATGTACTTACATGGAGAGGAAAAATTAAAAACTACATTTATGTAATACATCAAAATGTTATAAAAGATAGAGGGAATCAATTACTCTATCTAAGACCAATGTAGGGCCGTGGCAGAGCAAGTCAAAACTATCTGACGGTAAATAATCCATCAAGTTATGTCCGCACCTAAGATTGGTAGGACAACTATAACTCCATAGAAACGAGCCAGTACATAATATGTCGCAGTAGGTACATGGAGCGAAGGAACGTTATAATCAATATTAAACAAAACTATAAAATTTAGCACGATGTGTAAACATTTCATGACATTAGATGCGAAATAATAAATGAAGTTGTCAACTGTCATGAGTAGCATGGAACATAAACTAAAAGACTGCAGAGTGAGGATTAGGACACAACAAGTAGAATTCGAATAACCACACGTTGAAGTTTGGGAGAAAATTGTGAAGGCTATAGAAAATTTGTGGAATTGAACAATTTTAAACAATCAAAACTTCTTAACAAAAAATTAAACCGACGAAATACGGAACTGAAAAGTAAAAAATAAAATAAACCTTCTTAGTCTCAGTAACTAAGCTCCTAAACTATTGTAAGTATCTAATTTTGAGTCGGCGCCAAACAAACAAGCAAATGAATTAAGTAAGGCGTAAAATGATGGCATCGAGTTGCGCGGTGACATTCTGATAATTTTTTTGAAGTAATTCAATGATTTTCGTTGATTGTTTTTTTGGCGCCGACTCAAAATTAGTTACTTACATTAGTTTAGGAGCTTAGTTACTGAGACTAAGAAGGTTTATTTTATTTTTTACTTTTCAGTTCCGTATTTCGTCGGTTTAATTTTTTGTTAAAAAGTTTCTATTTTATCAATTTTTTGTGGCTAAAATCTACCAATTACTACCTACTCGTTTCTTGATTACTTCCAAAATACTCACTTACCCACCTTACTTCAACTATTACCAGTTAAATAATATGATTATCTACTTTTACTATTTGTTGTAATATTATTTATTTTTGTTGTTCTGGTTAGTTTATTTCATTACTTTGTATATCATTCCATCCTCTCATAGAATATAATGGTTTTGACGGATGTGGAACAGAAATAATGTCAGTAGCGATCTGTCATTGTCAACTACGTATGTGTGTGCCAATGTTCATAAGTGAAAAATCAATTATCCCCTATTTTTCTACCCGTAAGGGTATATAATTCCAATCGAAATCTAAATATAAGGTATACCCTATCTATTAAAGAAGAATCATCCAAATCGAAGAACCCAGTACAAAGTTATGCATGATAGAATCGGTTAACGGACCAGAATTCAGAGGGTGAGTGATCAATATCCTTCATGTTGCTACACTTAGGGGTGGATTTCATCTTTTAAATTCGAATGGAACCACCTTCGAAGTACACCCTATCCAATGAAAAAAGAATTATCGGAATCGGACGCCTCAGTAAAAAGTTATGCGTGATCATACATAAAAAAATGATGGAAAAAGAAATATACGGGTCGACTAGAGAACCTCTTCCTTTTTGGTTTCGTCGGTTAAAAATTGATCTGTTCATTCAGAGAGTTAACAGAGGCATTTCTCAAAGTGTGATTTATTTCAAAGATTTCGAGTAAATTGAAAAGAGTTTCCTTGGAGCAAATGTGTAAAACTTTAAGGTCGTGGTTAATATCAAAGTGGTGTTTAGAATTCAGGATATGGTTGGCGAATGAACTTTTTGTGTTGTAGGGTTCAAGATCCGTGTTTATAAATTTTGGTATGTTCCGAAACCCATGTATGGATCCTACGGCCACTTTGACCAATGTATTGAGAAATGCAATTAGGATGAGAACAAGAGTTTTTGTATACCCCTGATTTATGTAAGAGGGGTATTTTGTCTTTAGTGTTTACCAATTTACCAGTAGTGTCAGTGGTGTAGAAAGAGATAGAAATATTCTCTTTGTGGCGGCAAAGAATATTTTGTATGTCATAGGACACTTTACCAAGGAAAGGAATAGATAAAAAGTTTGTTTTGGGATGTTGTAGAGGTGATAGACTCAAGTTCAATGATTTATATAAGTGTTTTTTATAAATTCTATGAATTATGTGGGCAGGGAACCCATTGTTCTTGGCAATTTGTTTTATTGTGTCTAGTTCTCGATTGAAATTGTCGGCGTTTAGAGGAATATGAGTAAAAAATATTATATGGCAGTTTTTTCCGCCTAGTTGGGCACCTATGGCAGTTTGATATTTCCAAAACCACCAATTGTAAAAAGAGTCAATTTTTTCAAGAAAACCATACACTGATTAATTGTCGAAAAATTATAAAAATATTGGGGTAAATAAAAAAAAAAAACATTTATTGTCCAAAAGGCGCTAGGCCCAATTACAGGACACAGTATACAATTTTAGTATGAAAGTGTGAAGTATGTTACATGTTACAATAATAATAATAGTAATAATACATAGTGATACATTCATGGAACATTCCCCGAGAAAAGACAAGAAATGAGAGAGGAAAACAGAAAAAACAAAAACAACAAAGCGATCGAGATTTGAATAATTATTTGATTTTTAGTATGATATATAGTTATTGTTGCTTCGCAAACATAATGTTTCTGATCTCTTTTTTGAAAACGTGTAATGGTGTTGAATAAATGTCAACTTTGTGGCAGACTTGATTGAATTTATTACACATTGCAAATAAAGGAGATTTTAATAATATATTTGTTCTTGGTGTTGGTAAATGAAAACATTGTTCATTTCTACCGTTGATTCTTGGTACATGAAAGTCTAGTTGAGATAGTAGTTTGGGTGAGTTGACAAGACTGTTTACCAGTTTGTAAATAAATATGCAAGCGTAATATGTTCTTCGGTCCTCGAGAGAAAGAAAATTTAAACGCTTTAATAATATATTATTATCTATTCCCTGACTGGTGTAGACATCATCAAGTTTGTAAATGACGTATTTAATAAACTGTCGTTGGACGGATTCGAGAAATTGATTGTATGTAGCGTATATAGGTGACCAGACAAGACAGCCATACTCTAGGCGGGATCTGACAAATGAATGAAGAGAGTGATGAAACTTTCCATGTTTTTGAAGTCTTCACAGTTTCTAAATATAAGCCCTAACATTCTTTTTGCAGCAGATACACTTTTCTCTATGTGGAGTGCAAATGAAAGTTTGGTGTCAAAGTATACTCCCAAGTCTTTGCAATTATCGGTTTTTTCTAGTAAATGATTATTTATTGTATAATTGTGATCAAGAGTGATGTGTTCATTGGAAAAGGTGGAATATTTACATTTATTTAAATTGAGTGGTAATTTGTTCGAAAGGCACCAGATGGCTAATTTATCCAAATCGCTTTGTAGTATTTGACTGTCTTTAGGTGACTCTATAACACGAAAAACTTTCAGGTCATCGGCAAATGATAGAATTCCACTATCCATACTCATTCCTATGTCATTGATGAACAGGGAGAACAGTAGAGGAGCCAGGTTGCTTCCCTGTGGTGCGCCACTGGTGGCATTGTATTCCTCAGATTCGTGTCCTCTATATTCAACAAATTGAGATCGATTTGTAAGATAAGAATATAAGAATTGTAGTAGACTTGAATCGAAACCAATTTCATTGAGTTTAGAAATAAGTATAGTGTGGTCCAACTTGTCGAAGGCCTGTGAAAAATCTGTATATATTGTGTCCACCTGGAGTTGATTTTCTAAGGCGCAACTTATTGTTTGTGTAAATGTTATTAGATTGGTAATAGTGGACCTTTTTGCGATAAAACCATGTTGCTCAGAAGTTATTGTATTTTGAACCTTAGGAGAAATTCTATTATATATACATATCTCAAAGGCCTTCGCAAAGTTACATAGCAGTGTGATGGGTCGAAAGTTTTTCATGTCATTTATCTCTCCTGTTTTAAAAATGGGAATAACTTTACTTTTTTTCCAAACCTGTGGAAATGTATTTGTCTTTAGTGCAGTATTGAAGATTATTTGGAGTGGCTTGGCTAGATTGTGAGCACAATCTTTGACTAAAAAGCTTGGGATTCTATCATAGCCACTGGTAAATTTATCTTTCAACTTTTTTAAAGCTAATACAACTTCGCTTTCATTCACGGAATTCATACTAATCACAGGTCTGTTTGAAATTGTTGTTTCGTTCATATCAAAAAGTGTGTCAGAGGAGGTGTAGACGCTGCTGAAGAATTTTGCAAAGCCATTGACAATGTTTTTAGGATTGTTGTATTCTACATTATTAAAGTAAAGAATTCCGGGAATCCGAGAGTGACCTCTTTTATTCTCTATGAAAGACCAGAATTTCGAGGGATCTGTGATAATAGAGTTCTCAGAATCCTGCACGTATTGCGCATATGCAACTTTTATATCTTTTTTAATCTGTTTTCGTAAGGAGCAAAATTGACTTCTATGAATATCTAAATTGAATTCTTTCAATTTCTGGAATATCTTATTTTTTTCTTCAATATTACGAATAATATTACTATTAAACCATGGTGGATATTTTCTTTGAAAGTTGGGTTGGCGTGGAATATGCCGATCAAATATCTCATACAACACAGAGTAAAAACCATCTAAAATCGTTTATCAAGTATGATGTGGATACAAAATTGAATGAAACTGCATTGAAAAACATCAATTTTCACATAACACAAGTTCATAATCCATCACAACAACAAAAACTACCCATAATACCGAGATTAGTTGAAGGGAATTAAATGTTCGAAAATCATAGTCTGATACATTTTTTAAAACAGACATCATTTCATATGATAAGCAATAACAGGTTTTTAAGACTGGGGGGTTATTGTGTATCCGTTATGATTGTAAAATTCATGAAAGATAAGTGCCATGTGAAGTGGAATGAATAGAAAAATCGAATTAAACGGTTTTCTTCACATAAAGGATTCAATATAAAATTGAACCAGAAAATGGTAGATCTCAGGTGGAAAACAACTACTTTCCTGGCAAATACCACGCAGAACATTGAATGATATTCACCTGAAAATCCATGCATACTTCCATATAATATCAATGGACATTGAATGCAAATGTTTCTTTCTGATAAGCTCGATTATGTTTAATTATGTCGTGTTCACCTAACAATCCGCATACCGGTTTCAGGCTTCTTGGCCCTCATCAGTACGGAGTAGTCAACCAGCCAAAAGTCCAAAGAACTCTGGCTGAAGTGAGACACAACGTAAACAAAACATCATCGATCTTGTAACACCTATAGGTACGCCGGAAAAGATAAACTTTAACTGGCGGTACCTAGTGACAGAAAGAACGTTGTGTCTCACTTCAGCCAGAGTTCTTTGGACTTTTGGCTGGTTGACTACTCCGTACTGATGAGGACCAAGAAGCCTGAAACCGGTATGCGGATTGTTAGGTGAACACGACATAAATTAAACATAATCGAGCTTATCAGAAAGAAACATTTGCATTCAATGTCCATTGATATTATATGGAAGTATGCATGGATTTTCAGGTGAATATCATTCAATGTTCTGCGTGGTATTTGCCAGGAAAGTAGTTGTTTTTCACCTGAGATCTACCATTTTCTGGTTCAATTTTATATTGAATCCTTTATGTGAAGAAAACCGTTTAATTCGATTTTTCTGTAAAATTCATGTTATGAATCTGGTTTTGTTCAATTTTGTATCCACAGCATACTCGAAGTGCGATATACCCCCATTTCCTCATAGTTTTTCGACGAATAATTATTGTAGTAGGATTGTTATCCATCCGATTTTTGATTCGATACCAGCAATGGATTCGTCGGGAAATGTCAGTAATGGATGCGGAAATTTAACTTTAACACTTGAAGAAGTATTCACTGAAATTTCCAATTTAAAAGATAAAATTTGTTGCGGTCCAGATGGCATCCCTGCTTTTTTATCAAAAGATGCATTTATACTCTAACTAAACTATTGATTATGATATTCAACCAATCATTGAGTAGTGGTGTTTTTCCTAAGAAATGGAAAGACAGCTACATTTCACCAATTTTCAAAAACGGAGCCAAAGCAAGTATTACTAACTATCGTCCAATAACAAAACTGCAATTTTAAAATTATTTGAGCTTTTTATCTCTAGATTTTCAACATGGCATTGCAAATTCTTCAATTGCCAATGAACAGCATGGGTTCAAAAACAGAAAGTCAACTTTGACTAATCTGTTATTGTATCAGAATGAAATTCTGAGTGCCCTAGAGGCTGGTATTCAGGTTGATTCCGTATACGCAGACTTCTTAAAAGCTCTCGATACCGTGAATTACGAGTTTTTGATTCGTAAATTGGAAATACTTGATTTTTCACCATGGTTATTATCTTACATAGAAGAAGATTAAGAACCATCTCTCCAACCAGTACAAGTTACCTCGGGAGTTCTGCAGGGGTCTCATCTGGGACCATAACTGTTCAATTTGTATATAAATGACCTATCATCCCACTTTGATTGCTGTAATTGTTTATTATTCGCTAATGACGTAATAATCTACATTCCTATACAGACTACGAACGACTGCTTAAAACTCCAACATGATATAAATAAATTACATGAATGGTCTCTCACAAATGGCCTAGCCCTAGATTTTGAAAATTGCTTCATTATATCGTTCACAGAATCACAAGCTCCCTTGGATTATCAATATGAAATGAATGGATTAACCATGAAACGAGGTGACAAAATAAAGGACTTGTGAGTTCAGTTTGATTCTCAATCAACATATATTCCACACATAAATGCAACTATAAGCAAAGCCAACCAAATTCTGGGCCTCATTTTACGCAACTCAAGCGACTTATCGATTAATGTTTTGAAGATTTTTTATAACTCATTAGAGTGTTGTGTACTTCAGTATGCATCTACAGTATGGTCTCCCCACTTTCAAGTACATATTAATTCCATTGCAAGGGTTCAGAATAGATTTCTGAAACATGTGGCCTACAGAGTGACTCTTCAAATAGGGAACTATAATTATGAGACAATTCTGACATTCCTGAATATTCCAACTCTTTACAACCGAAGAATAAGAAGTGATCTACTTACCTTATTCAATCTACTCAATAATGAAATCTCATGCCGTGAATTATTGGTATTATTGAACTCCAGAATACCATCTAGAATAACTCGAAATACTTTTTCATAACACAATAGTTTGTGTTATTAACTCATTGGTCTTAACAACTCATTGGGCTAGATATTTTCAATGTATCCAAACACAAATTCAAAAACGATCTCACAAAAGAGAACAATATGAACTACTAATGTTACAGTCATATATTTTATTCCATGTACTCATCGTATATGTATTATTCTACTATTTTTACTATTTTATATGCTTTATTTCACTATTTCTATACTACTATGTTACTACTTATTTTAATATTCTATCTTTCTTCTCACTTTAAATTTGATACGTTTAATCTGCCAAATTATATTATCAAGTGAATCTATATATTATCAAGTGAATCTAGGAAATGTGTGTCTGAAAAGATTGAAATAATTGATATTTTTCACTTTTTAACCGACGAAACCAAAAAGGAGGAGGTTCTCTATTCGACCCGTATATTTTATGTTTTTCCATCATATTTTTTTATGTATGATCACGCATAACTTTCTACTGAGGCGTCCGATTCCGATAATTCTTATTTCAGTGGATAGGGTGTACTTCGACTTTGGTTCCATTTGAATTTGAAAGATGAAATCCACCCCTAAGGGTAGCAAAATGAAGGATATTGATCACTCACCCTCTGAATTCTGGTCCGTTAACCGATTCTATCAGGCATAACTTTGTACTGGGTTCTTCGATTTGGATGATTCTTTCTTTAATAGATAGGGTATACCTTATATTTAGATTTCGAAAGGAATTAGCCACCCTTACGGGTGGAAAAATAGGGGATAATTTATTTTTCACTAGTGAACATTAGCACACACATACGTAGTTGACAATGACAGATCGCTACCCAAGTAGCATTTTAAGTGGACGGAACGTAGCGGCTACGATTCTGGAAAACTTTGAAGTGTTTGACCACAACCACAGCCACGTATATACACGGTTCTATCACGTGGCGGCTACCAAAATGGGGAACACTATTTTGGTGGCTGCTACGTTCCGATCTACGTTCCCTGATCTCAGATAGCCACATTCCAACCACGTTGTGGTCACCTGGCAAAAACGTGGATATGTAGTGGCCGACACTAGACACGTTAAACAACTGACTGCGTTTGTGTAAATAATATGTAGCTCGATCTCTGTTCAGCAACATATTTTTGTAATAAATGTTTCTCATTCTTCCATTTTGCCTGATTCATTTCTAACACTAGATCAACTATAAAAATATATAACATACAAACGCGTGAGTAAGTATATTGAATTTGGATACTTCTGATCGGGATAGAATTAAAACGATCGAAAGTTTTATGTGAAATATAGATGTTGTAGCTCGATTGTGAGCACGCGTCATCTGATTACACTTTATTTAAGGAAAACATTATAATTTTGGAAATAACTCGCCTCTGAAATTATGTACTTGGATCCCTCAAACATCGTTTTATCAATCTTGCTTAGTTGAAACAAATACTTACGTAACAAATTACCAAGTTTGATGCAGTGCTGATGATAAATCTTTATTGAATATTCGATCATTTCTCTTATAATGGCGACCCAGCATATTACTGTGAATATGGCGGCTTTTGAAGAATATAACTTTAAAGTGGCAGGAAGTGTAAATATACCACTATAAAGCTCCTTCCATCATAAAGTGCTCAATGGAAATAAATTTTTATTTTTTCCACCACTGGAAAGTGGCACCCACGTCGCAGGCCCATGACTCACCACTTCAAAGTTATAACCTAAAAATTACAATAGGTCCAAAGGGGCGAACACGTCGGGCTATTATAACCTGCCACTTCAAAGTTTTAACTTCGAAATTGCGGGTACATGTTCATTAATTGTTAAAAAAGGACATGTAGCAAGTATACTGGATTTATGCAGCTCCAATCAACAATTATCAAGTATCAAGTAACAATTATCAAATAACAAGTAATTAAAATGATGGCATTTATGCAAACAGAATTAACAATTAAAGTATAAATATTAAGCATGAGTTCAAGTCAGAGATCCAATCTATTTAAATTAACCTTTTTATACAAAATCAAGAAAATTGTCATTAGCTACCCATTGTTGAAAAATATTCAGTCACGTAAGGTAACAAACTTTGTAACACAATAAATAATTTAAATTGGTTAGTTTGTCATCGCTGACTCCAGTCATTCAATGAATTTTTGATTCATATTTATAGATATCATTCACATTTCACGTAACAGATAAAACGAACTTTTGTAAGCCACAATAAAATAATTTGAGAAACCTTAGGTTAGTTTTTGTCATCGCTCGGACCATTCCACGGTCACTTCAGAATCAAGTAAAATTGTCTATTGAAACGCATAATCCATTTCATATTGAATGAAATCATTCATGTATCACGTAACAGGTTAAACAAACTTTTTGTGAGCCACAATAAAATAATTTGAGAAAACTTAGGTTAGCTTTTGTCATCACGCGGAATGGTGAATTTTGGAAGTTATTGTAATTTGTAGAACGTGGCAACCATCACCACATATCACAATCAAGTGCCTGCCACATTGAAGGTTTTAATGAAGTTACTAAAACGTCACCGAAACTATCTTACTCTCTTGAAACTGACTGTGACTTCGAAGTGTTATTTTAATGGTACAGAATGCTTACCGCAACGGTTATTTTCCACTTTTGAGTTTGGAAACCTTTAAAGTGTATTGCTCAGTGGCCATAATGTTCCAGACATCTCAAATGACACTAATAAGTTATAGAACTGTGGAGTGGCTACCATAGAGGGGAATTACGTGACTACAACCTCACACATATAAAATGATAGTTATTCTTAATGTATAGTGGTAGATCTAGTGGTGATTACGTGATAACCACCGAGTCGAAGTTGCAGTATCAGTTTCCCTCACTATAATGCTGCTTGGGTACTGACATTATTCTTGTTCCGTCAAAATCAGTATATTTTATGAGAGGATGGAATGATATACAAAGTAGTGAAATAAACTAACCAGAACAACGAAAATAATTTATATTACAACAAATAGTAAAAGTAGATAATCATATTATTTAACTGGTAATAGTTGAAGTAAGGTGGGTAGGTAAGTATTTTGGAAGTAATCAAAATACAAGTAGGTAGTAATTGGTAGATTTTAGCCACAAAAAATTGAAAAATAAAAAATGTTTAACAAAAAATTAAACCGACGAAATACGGAACTGAAAAGTAATAAATAAAAATTTTTTAACAAAAAATTAAACCGACGAAAAATCAACTGAAAAGCAGAAAATAAAATAAACCTTCTTAGTCTAAATGATAATTGAGCTCCTAAACTAATGTAAGTAACTGATTTTGAGTCGGCGCCAAACAAACTAGCAATTGAATTAGGTGAAGCGTAAAATGATGGCAGCGAGATGCATGGCTGCGTTTTGATGACTTCTTTCATAGATAATGATCTTCGATAATTGTTTGTTTGGCGCCGACTCAAAATCAGTTACTTACATTAGTTTAGGAGCTCAATTATCATTTAGACAGAAGGTTTATTTTATTTTTTGCTTTTCAGTTGATTTTTTCGTCGGTTTAATTTTTTGTTAAAAAGTTTTTATTTCACATATACATTTTTTTATTCACTTATGTGAATTAGATTGGTTGAAGTGGGTACAGAACACTACAAATGCAAAAATTAAAAAAGTTTCTGAAAAATCAAATATACCAATTTTTCGTCTCAAAACAACGTGATCGTACTCAGAATCGTTCCTAGAATCAAAAAACGTTAAAATATACAGGATGTTCCATTTGAAACTCCCACGGTGAAACCGGAAATGACGGGAGAGTATTAGTCTACTAGCTCAGGCCAATTTTGGGGGGGTCATGTGACCCAGAATGAATTATATTCAGAATTATTGTACCATACGAAACAACTCCTTTTGGCACCGTGCCATCAGTTTTCGTCAAAATATTCTCAAGTTGATAGATCATTGAAAAATAATCAAGTAGGACCTACTGCCGTTCAAAAATAATGGTACTGCAAGTCTGGATTTTTTTATTTTCCGCAATTATTCTTTGTAATATTTATCAGAAAACAACCCGGCTAAAGCCACGCTGGAAATTGAACTACATCTGATAGATATAATATAGAGAAAATACCTCAAGTCAGAAAAAAAATCTGAAAGTGAAAATGGTTGTTGTTCCCAAAATAGAGAAAGCCAAGTAAGGTTTCTTTCAAAATGAACAGCAGAGGAAAATATTCAATGATGTATATCTCTGATGCTTCGATTTTTTTATCGTGATTCATAATTGCCGCTATTGTTCATTGCTAAGAGCTTACTTCATTTGCTTTTCTCCTTACGCTAATCGTCATGCTCAAGGAACAGCGATTCCTTCATTTTATGTAACTTAAGTGACATATACAATCAACGGAAGTAATTACCTAGTGTATTATTCGAATACCAACAATTAAATGCCATTTTAATACTTTTGGAGTACATTGATCTTATAAATTGCAGAAACGGTAATTTACGGATATACATAGTTATGCAAGGACTTTTTTCTATTATGGTTCATGGTTTGATAAATAACCGCCGACACCGTTCAATTTATGGTTTCTTTATGGTAGCTAAATGTTCTCGAAATCTATTCTGTGGCCGATTCTTCGCGGTGTTTGAAAAGTGCTGAGAAAGAGTCCAAGTATCAGTAAAGAAGTTGATGTTCGTAAATTCGGCTTGTCACTAGTCTGTTAATTTGTCCCATGTATGTCCTGGTATTTGCAGCACGGTATTTCGTATATTCCCTGAAAGATTTGAATTAAAAAAAAATGCGCAGCGCAACGCTGACACCTACTTGCGCTGCCCCGTTATTTATAATACTGGTTTACCTCTCAAAAAGTTTTGGCTTTGAGCTAATCAATCATACGTGTTTTTTTGCTGGCTCTTGGACTATCTGTTAGAACTGAATAAAAATAATTATAAAAAAATTTATCGACTCAAAATAAAACTCTATAAACAGAGACCTATTTTTTTTAGTTATTCAGATATGTATAATTAATGAAACAATCTAAGATGCTATTGATATGTGTTTTGTCACATTTCAAATGCGATAACATATTTCTGCTGAAATCGAAACCCCTCAGTTTGATTCACATAATTATGGGTTTGATTATAATGAAGAATATCACCATTTTTTTATTTTTACCTTACAATAAACTCTATTAAAAATTAAAAAATATAGTGAAAATATTTTTGTTATACGTTATATAATTGTTTAGCTAGGCGTGCGACGACGTGGAGTCATGGCCGCTGTGACGTCACTGTACAACGGTCGTTTAGTGCGTGCTCTGCTTCCGAGCTGTGTGTATGAAGTTTGCGTCGAAAATTGATAAAAATGTCGAATCCAGAAACTAGAAAATCGTGTATTGTGCCAAACTGTTTGAATAAAACTACTAAAAGTCGAAAGAAATGGATGCAAATCATGATGCTCTGGGGTGATTCGGCATTTCACTGTACAAATATCTCTTTCAACTTTTACATATCCAATAACGTCGTTGCGGAAGCTCTTTCTAGCCAATCTAAAATAAAATAAACATAAGTTGATCTAATATATAAAAAATAAAATAAGGTAAATAAAAAGTTACTCTATACATGCACTCTGAATATAGGGAAAAAACTTTTCTTACGTGTTTTTGCCTCCTGAACACAAAGAAATGCGGCGGTCTCATACCGTTCCCGAGTAAGAAAACTTTTAAACAAAATTAATTCATTTTCAAGCTCCGTTTTCTCGCACAAAAATCACTCACAATGCCCTTTTTTTACCAGCATTAACAATACACCCTAAATCACTTATTTTCGGCACAACTTTGCACAAAATATTGTCGTTTTTATCGAAAAAATCCTCCTTCTTACACAGTTCCAAATGAAGAAATGTCATACTTTGACAGATGGAATTTAGTAACTTTGCCTTATTTTTCATGTTGGTGATAAATGAATCCCCGCCAACTTTTCGAATTCAAATGTGAGCAATAGTTTCCCCTTCATTTAAGTGTGCAATTGTTGTGAGCGATAATTCATTCATTACCAACATGAAAAATAAGGCGAAGTTACTAAATTCCATCTGTCAAAGTGTAACATTTCTTTATTTGAAACTGTGTAAGAAGGAGGATTTTTCGATAAAAACGACGATATTTTGTGCAAAGTTGTGCCGAATATAAGTGATTTAGGGTGTATTGTTTATGCTGTTGAGAATAAGGAGGCATTTTGAGTGATTTTTGTGGGAGAAAACGGTGCTTGAAAATGAGGTAATTTTTTTTTTAAAGTTCTCTAACTCGGGAACGGTATGAGACCGCCGCATTTTGCCCTATATTCGGAGTGCATGTGTAGAGTAACTCTATATTTACCTAAAATACATAAAATGCACTTATCCACGATCACATTGAAGAGGAAATTAATGAGAGGTTTTTCATCTTAGCTTAATAATATTTAATAGGTATAGTCGCGTGCATCCTAATAATAACCTACTTTTGAAAAAAATATTTCAAATTCAAATTTTAAAAAGTTTTGTACCTCTGGTACATAATGTTCAGGTTAGGTTTACTATGTTAATTTTTCGTTACATTACATATTAAAAAAATACAAAATGTAAGTCATGAAACTATGTGGCATTCTTCCTTCTCAGGAACTTAATGTAAAGTAAGATGTTCATAGTATCAATATGACGTATGACGTACATTTATAAAACACCAGTAATGAGAAATATGTACTTATAGGGATCAAAAGATTCATGATAAAAAGTAAAATGTTATTAAGTAATACTTACTTTTGCATTTTTACTCCTCGCATCTCGGCGGCCAAGAAATAGGAGTTATTTGAAAAAAGTGGGCAACTATTAACCCGTCTATTTTAGGCAAGATATCAGATTTTCCTTTTTCAAAACCGTCATCCATATCTAATATTATACTTATAACACTATTGTAACACTGATTCACATAAAAACTTAAGTAAAAAACGTTATTGTGGTCGAACATCCGATAGCAAAGCAATGATTGAGTGTACGGTGAGAACGTTGTGTTGTGGAATGACGTCACGCGATTGAAATGAAACAAAAACATGTGTATTTCTTAACATTTAGGCTTTACGGTCATAGAGTTTCAAGTCATTCAACAGACCCAGTGACATTCTTCATTATCCAGTACACCAGTCAGCAAAACAAATCGAATTAATTCAGATCGGCCCTGTAGTAAAAACACCATGAAAAAAGACACACATTCATGCTTACGCAGGAAATCAAAATTATATTCATTGGTGTGGCATAATCTTAGGGTGCGTTTATGTTGGAGCTGCGATTAACGACAAGAGCGGTGATACGCGAAGCGGAGAGAATAAATAATTTTTTCCAATACTTACGTTTTTTTTTGCAGTCTGTTCAAAAATTACATATTTCTGAGGTAAGTATTGAAAAAAATAATTTATTTTCTCCGCCTCGCTATTATCGCCGCTCTCGTCGTTTATCACAGCTCCAACATGAACGCACCCTTAGTCACGTATAAAAGGGGTTTATAAGCTGCTAGCCATTCACAAATCGTGAATATAAACCATCTTATATATCTGGATTCTTGAAAGCTTTCCGTTTGAACCATGATTCAAAGATTAAAAAAGTGTTATGGTGTGATTGCGTGTTCGTTCATGTAATTCAACATAAAAACTTCAGATCATATCTAATATGAGAACAATCAAACTACAATTCTATATCAAGATGGAGTGTATCGAGCATAGCAAAATAATAGATTTTGAAACAATATGAAAACATGCTCGCAGAACTAACAATTCAACCGAATCCTTGTATGTATTTTGCCTTGATATACAGCTGATTATTTTCGCGTGCACTAAAAGTGGCCCTAATAAAATTCCTCTAGTGGCACCAATATTGAAATCCACCCTATAAGAGATTCTGTAATTGATTTTTGTTTTATTTCACATTCATTATTAATTTCATTTTATTATCAACATTTCCATTTTTGGTTCAAAATATATATATATATATATATATATATATTTTTTTTTTATATATCAACATACATATTCATATATTCTTTTTGGATAAATATTGATTCCGATTCAGATTCAGATTCTTTATTCAGTGAGATGATGAGGTAAGTATTACATTGGATCATATAATAAATTTCTTAAATTAAGTTGCATGGTTAGCTAGTCTGGAGTGAATGCCTAAGCCTGGAACGCTTGTGGTGCATTCCTATCATTCTAGCTAACCGTTTTCAATGTAGCTGGTATTTTCAAATTGATTATCACTAACCTATATATACATATATAAAAACTAACCTAAGCCTAAAAAGTTTTTTTTTAATTTCTTATAGTCGTAAGGAGAGGAGGTATCAATGGAATCACACAATTTTTTTTTACTGAAATATATTTAGTATGTGCTGGTTTTCAGAGATATATAATTTAGTTGATTATTTGAATTCCTTGAGACTCTTGCATTCTCTCATTTCTGTGGGTAGTGAATTAAATATTTTGGGGCCTAGATAAAATAAAGTTCTTAGTGTGTGAGATTTGTGGAATCTAGGGATATCTATTGTAAGATTGGTAGTGAATCGCGTAGTTCTAGATTGTTGAAGACGTAGTTTAATTTTTTGTCTGTAAATCCAGGTAAGGTTTAAAGACTTCTTACATTTAGGACTCGAGTTTAAAAATTTTGTAGAGAATAATCTTCTTTCCTGAAAATAATCTTTAAAATGGAGTTTTGTGTTGTTTGAAGTTTGTTAATTTCGTTTTTAAATACTCCACCCCAGGCTATAATGCAATATCTTATGACTGATTCTATTAATGAGTTGTAGACACTAAGTAAGAGTTGTTTTCTCAGAATGTCTCTGAGTTGCTAAAATTTATGTAAGAGTTTCCTGGATCTTTTGACCACATAGTTAACGTGTTCATCCCATCTCATGTGCTGATCTATTATATCCCCTAGATATTTATTACTTCCAGATGCTAGATATTGATTACTATAGAAAAATTATACCAAGCAGAGAGACAAAATGTCTACAAGGAGATCAAATTCCCTTATTTTTGACAAAATATGTATTTTAAATCCTCACAACTACAGAGTCATAATTCAGGTAGTAAAGACCATGGTTAAGACCAACAAATCTCCTACAAAACCGACCGACTTCATAGGCAATATGCATGTTGGAAAATCACTTATTATTGATATAATAAAATATCCTCTCATATCCCAAGAAAGTTATATTTAATTATTTGGTAAAATTTCAAATGAACAGATTTTTCTCTTAATTAGACAAAAAAAGAATGAAAAATTTTTTTTTCTAACGAAACTTTGGCAAAAAAATTTTTTTTTATTTTTTTCCAATTTTTAATCACTATAATTTGTTATACACTCGTCACCCCGTTTATAATATCTATGATGTATAAGAATATTCGGAATACTACTGACAAAATCAATGAATAAATGTTGATGAATTGCCAATATTATATTGCATTTTACGCAGCTAATGTTCGATATCAAATATATGAAGATTTTCATAAAAAATGGTGTACCATTTTCTCTTTGTCGAAAATTTCGATTAGTATTGATTCAATACCTTTGAATGTTCTCATTTTTTTTTCATTTCCGTTTTTTTATTCTTGTGATATTGTTTCAAAACTACGAGGAATTTACTCTGCCATTAAAGTGTTGAGATGGTCTCGTGGCATTATTTTCTTCTGTTTCAAATTTTTCTTAACTCTACTTCGGCTGGCCGAGTGAATATGGGAAACATGTATTAGAACAAAGCCTTCATCAGTGCACAATTATGTTCCGTGTCGGATTATAACATGTGGTGGAAAGCCAATTAGTGATGAATTCAGTCATACGGAACAGCATAAGCTCCTGAAACAAACTATAGTCCGGGGGTTACATGCCATATCAAATCATTGTCCACAGTTTGTACCTCAAATAGTTGAAATATTTCGAGAAAAAACTCAGCATACGCGACAGACACAATCCCACACATATATCAATATGTTTTTCGGAATGAGATAATTAGATGCTATCAGAAATTGCGAGGCTTTGTATGTTCATCAGATGTAATCCAACGTTCGTCGAAACATCAGCCAGGAAAGCAGTTGTTTTCCAATGGATATTTGACCTATTCCGCTGACCTACAGTGGAGGTTAGAATATAGTGACCTTTTTGAAAAAAATTATTTTATTTTGTCAAATTCGAGCCAAATTTTGGGAACTGCCTTCCCTCTAACTTTATCTAAGTCGTAAGAAAACAATGGCAATTGCCTGATGTAATAAACACTTTAATATTTGAAGTGTTGAACTGATTCTTCGAGAAATACACAGGAAGGGTATAAGAATCCTTATTAACATACGTTGCAGGCTAGGGCGGAACGTAGTTAAATTCTTCGATGGAGCTAAGATCACGCGCCACAATTATCAAGAGTAAACAATGCATCTGTTGTTGACAATTTGCTGAAGTTTGTTCTCACCACCAAGTACAAAACTGCTCCATGCGTAACTCCTGTTTAGAAATTGCACGAGAGTACCAAACTGTGAAATTGCCAATAAAAAACACAAAACACGCCATTTTTTTTTTTTTTAAAATTTTTCTAGTCCCGTATTATAATACGGGAATTGAATATCTGCTACCGATTCATTAATATTGTCTATCTTAATACGGATTTTCATTTCGAAACAGATTTTGGACAATAAAGACAAGCACTTGAAATTGCACAAGAGTACCAAACTGTAGAAGTGCCAATAAAAAAAAACACGCCATTTTTGTTTTATATTTGTGCTTGAAAATACATTTTTCTGCTCCCGTATTATAATACGGAAATCAAATATCTGCTACCGATTTATTAATATTGTCATTTCGTAAGAGATTTCCGCCAACAAAAACACGTACTTGAAATTGCACGAGAGTACCGAACTGTGGAATTGCCAATAAAAAAAAAACAAAACACGCCATTTCTATTTTATATTTGTGCTTGAAAATACATTCTTCTACTCCCGTATTATAATACGGGAATTAAATATCACCGCCCCCCTTAAGGTTGAGCGCCCATGGATAGTAAATCCCCTTCATCATGTTATATGTGAACGAGATTTATTATCCACTTGCCATCCTCCCCCGCTCCTCCTTGGAGCGGTCCTCAACTCGCAAATGGCACGTTTGCGAAATTGAAATCGTACCTCCTGTGGTATGAAGTCAGCCTCTGAGTGCTTTAAACCCCTTATTATCTGAATTTTGTGTTTACCTGACTTGTGCTGTGTGTGCATGGTGGTGATGTACCTGATGGGTGTGTAAGTGTATGGTGTGATGTGGGTGTGTTGGTCTTGGTGTTTTGTGTTGAGTTGTTACTCACCTGACGCGCCGGAGTGCTACTCTCGGTGGTGGACGGTCGTTTTGGTAGACTGGCCGCAAATACTTTTCCCTTTCTCTAAACCTGGGATCGTCCAGGTTTAGGTTCGCGTGGATGTCTTGAATCACCGGGTTCGTGTGGGTGTCCGTCTTCAGGAACGTCGCGGTGGCGTGGTTCCGAAGATGGTCGTCAATGAAGTTCGGATTGACATTCAGGTCCCTGTAGATAAATCTATTCGGGACGTATCTGGGAGCGTTCACTGCCATTCTTAGGCTCACGTTCAAGAATAGCTGGATGATGTTCCAGGAGCAGATTTTGAGCGTTTCCGGAGGTTGTCTTAACATTTAAGATTTCCTGGGGCCTGACTCTGTTTGAAGAGCTCAAGAAGTTGCTTCTTGAGCGCCTCAGGTAGTGCCAGCAGTTGCTGGTTCACTGTTGCGGTTGGCGTTGATGTTATCTTCGTTGGACCCCATTTTGGTGGTGCCTGTGGTGTTTGAGGTTGGGGCACAGCGTTCCTGGGGCCCTGCCTCCTTCGTGGTGGTTGGTATGTTGTTTGTCGTGGTTGGTGTGTTTGCTGAGGCATGGGTCTTGTCGCTGGTTTGGGTTTGGGGAATTTGGGGCATCCTCTAAAGCTGGCCGTATGTGGCCCCCCACAGTTGGCGCAAGTAGCTGGCTGCTCCTTGGTTTTCAAACAGGTCCGGGACTCGTGCTCTTCCCCGCACTTCACGCACCTGGGGGTGGAATGGCAGCACCTTTGTGCGTGTCCAAACCATTGACACTTGTGGCACTGGGAGACATATCCTCCAGTCGTCTGTCGTTGGGGTTCCACTTTCACTTTAAGCATGAGACAAATGTCAAGCTTGAAGATGTGGTTTTCTTCTCGTGGTACTTTCACTAAAAATAGCGGAAGTGCCTTTTTGGTGCGCCTAGATGTCATCCTATGACATTCCAGGACGGTGAAGCCTGAGTCCTGGACGCTTTCCCTCACTTCCTCCGGCTTTGTATTCTCCGGAATCCCCCGGATCACTGCGTGGAGTGGTATCTCTGATTTGAGGGAGTACGTGTAGAAGCTGTAGCCACCAGCTTCCAAGAACGTCGTGGTTCCCCTCCACGTTGCCTCGTTTTCCGTGTGAATGGTTATTCCATCGGACGTTAACCTGGCCTTCAGGAAGTTGATCTTCCTTCGGGCCATTTCGGCGGAGACGGTCTGCCACTTGTCCTTATTTCTAAGGACAATTGGAGGTGGTTTCTTTGGGTCGCTTCCTGGGGGAAGAGGGCCCTCGAAGATGGTTTGGCCTCCGTGGGCTACGACGGGAACCGTTTTGGCGACGGGGGCCGATTTGGTTCCGGCTTTTGGGGTCTCGACTTTGGACTCTCTTTTCCGTTTTGTCGTAACAACGGTGAACTCTGCGTCGTCGTTGCTGGGGTTCTCGTTGGGGAATGACAGGGTTCTTTTCTTGGAGACGTTGTCCTCCGTCTCCATGATTTCAACAGCTTCCGGAGGTGTTGCGTCCTGGACTGGCTTCTCAGCCACCTGGACTGGCTTTCCAGCCTCCTTATTGCCGAGGGCGGCGATGGCCTGAGCTGCTTCCTTCTGGGAGGCAGCCGCTGCAGCATTTTTATAGGTGCTGAGTTCTTTCTTTAGATCCGCGTTCTCCTTGCGGAACTCGTCCAGCTGCTTTCTCAGCTGGGTTAACACCTCGTAGATGTCTTCCATCCTGATGTTCTTCATTTTCTTCGTCTTTCTTGATGCGACAGAGCTTCTGCTACTCTCGTCGGTTGAGACGGCAGATTCTTCATCTGACGATGACATGTTGTTTTTTAGTGCATAGGTGTCACTAATCCTTTCGGTTCCACTTCTTTAGATTTGCACGGCCACCAACGATCTAATGATCTGGACGGCTATACTCTTCAAAGTCGGGTCGAATTCCGAATTTTTGCCTTAATAAAAGCAGTTTCTCGAATTTCTCATTTGCCTTGATAAAAGCAGTTTCTCGAATTCCTCACTTGCCTTGATAAAAGCACATGTTACTCGTTCGGATCTCACTGAACTACTACAGACTACGACCGACGATTCACCACCACCGAATTAAATATCTGCTGCCGATTTATTGATATTGTCCGTTTTAACACGGACTTTCATTTCGAAACAGATTTTGGCCCGTTTTAACACGGACTTTCATTTCGAAACAGATTTTGGCCAATAAAAACACGTACTTGGGTATATTGAAGTGGTATATTTCTACATACTTGTTTGACATTTAATTTTAATTTTAATTTCGACATTTAATTCAACAACGGTCAAAAGTACCTATGAGTATGTCGAGCAGTGAAGAATTATCTTGTACACCACCAGAAATTCTTGATTTTATTTTATTATTTAATGGTGGTAGAAAAAATAGTGTATGCAACGATTATGTAATGGCTATTAATACACTCGCACATGGTAAATTACCACGTGCTCATGTATTAATAGCTATCATTACATGATCGTTGCATAATATACTATTTTTCTTGTCTGAATTTCGAAACATACCTTGGATTCGAAATTGATACCCACCTCGAATGGGACATCCACATGGATGAACTTTTGAAAAAACTAAGATCAATACTGTACACATTCAAGCATCTTTGAAAAATTCTCAAAATACATTAACTTAAAATTATATACAATTCACTTGTAGAATCTCATATTCAATATGGTATATCTGCCTGGGGAGGAGTGTACAGCTGTCACATAGAACAATTGAAAGTATTGCAAAAATACTTTTTGAAGATTATCTACATACCCACAGATAAGCGATTCAAAGAGATACCTATTCTCGAACTGAAAAAACTTTATTATTTCTTTCACTGTTTGATCTAGGTTATTATGTGCGTAACAGATTCAAAATCGTGCCACGCAAGATTACCTATTTTGTATCCGCAGCAAGCTCAAACTGTTACTCACAGAATAACCTTGATCAAACAATGAAAGGAATTATTTTTTCCTTTTTGGGTCATTTGTATGAATGCTTGTATTTAAAAATGATTTTTTAATAATTTTTATTTTTAACTTTTTATTTCTTTTTTTATTAACAACTAATAATAGCTTGTTTTTAGAAATTTTTGTTTTCGTTTATTTAGTTTTTCTCTCTAGTATTTATGATGTTGACGAACTAGTTTAGTAATTTCTATTCAATTTACATATATTTTAATAATATGACTTCACAAAACCCATTACTTTATTTTTCATCATCGTTTCAAGTTATGGTAAAATAATTTTCTAATTTGTTAATTACTTAGTTATTTGTAACGTTTCTCATTCGATCCATTTCGATCAAAGCATCAACATTGCAGGGTTTCCGTCTCCATCATCAGATCAGCTCCATGTATCCATAATAATATTGCATTGTCATCCGATTTACATATGTATGCGAAATTTCAGCTCAATCGGAAACCGGGAAGTGGGTCAAATTTAACTTGCAAAATCAATCAGACAGACAGACAACTAAAAAAAATCTTCGACCTCAAAAACCTCCACATACCAATTTTCAATTGTAAAATAACCACAAAACTCGTCCGCCATTTTGAAGCCGCCTTGTTAAATTTTTGAATTCTGACAAAAAAAATCTCCGACCCCGGAAACCCCTAGATACCAATTTTGAATAGAATCGGACCATAAATCAATAAAATTGTCCGCCATATTGGAACTGCCATTTTGTTTTTTTTTTCCTAACAAAAGATTTATAATACATTGTCACCGGAATTATGTACACCTGCCAAATTTAAAATCAATCGCACGATTAGAAAGGGTTCAAATTTAACTTTCAAGATTTGATTACAAACAGACAGACACACAGACAGACACCGGGACAGGTGAAACTAAATAAAAGCTTGGAATAGAAAAGAGTTAACATCCATAAAACATGTTTATTTTTTGAAATATTTAATTTCTGAATTTTGCAGTCCAAGCAGTAAAAAATTAGCCCTCTTTTACAACAGGTTATATCCCAATCCACGTCAAAACAGCAATAAGACTGAGAAAATGTGTGAATGTCAAGCATAGTGTGCCTATTACTTTGGAATCATGGAAGCTTGGAGACTAGGTCCCGCACTAATAACTCCTACAACAATTTGCTTGAGTCGTAGACGAAACCCAACCTTCCACCACACGCAAAATCAACTTGTTTAATTATTTCACATCCACAGAAATTACACATGTGTTATCCAATGATGTAGCTGCATAGCTGAGCGTGAAATTACACCTTACTATTTCCACAATGAGCTTGGATTTCAACAAACTTCTGTACATTAATTTTAAGCAGTTGTAGGTTGTGTTATGCAAGGATTGTGACACAAAGCTTGTGGTTTCGGGAGCAATGAGCCTGAAAATAGGTGAGCGATTAGGTCAAAGGAACACATAACTATGTATAATTCTTTGTTCTGTGATATATCAAAAGGTACATATGTTGCGAGGTAATATTTTTTTCAGAGTAAAATATTACTAGATTTATTATTTCACTGGCAAATGATTCCACATCCTATGGTATTGATAGGAATACAAATAAAAATAAAATATGTAAAAAACAAGTTCTTATTTGTGAGCACTTTTTCAGATGTGTTTTATTATTCTCTTTATATAGCGATCCAAAAAACAAACCTGAACCTATTTTATCAACTGAAAAAATGAAGATCAATGATTCCTTGATACTTCAATTAAAAGGCTGAACTTGCAAGATGGTCAAAAATTGCACAAGTAACATCTTCACCACATTAAATAACTTCTCACCTATTTGCGCATTTTGATAGTTATCATCATCAGTAGGTGATTTACAAAAAATAAATTGTTACATCCCACTGAGCAAGAAACATATCCGCGAGGTTTAGCTTGTACCCGTAATATCATCACAGCTTCATTTCGTACCAAACGAACTTTGAGACATCTTTAAAACATCTTGGTCATTTATTTATAGCAATGTGTCTTATGTATATCTTCCGGATGTTCTGGTTTCAGAACATTTCAATACCATGGGGACGTCGAAGATACGTTTGGTGGTTAAGAAATATGATGTAACTGATTCGTTGCAAAAACGTTCTCATCTAGTCTTGTGTTTCATCTTTGACAGATGGTCGACATGTATTGTTTTCACATTTCCGGTTGTTAACGAACGTTTATTTGAAATGTTTACCGTTTTTATTGTGTTTCGAGTGAAATATTGTGACAATGGACCTGACAAAATATTATTCCAGTTTAGATGACATTTTATCCTGGATCGGTAAGATAATGTAGCTGGAAGTTTTTGATTTTTTTCTTTTATTCAAGCCTAAGTAGAGATAGACATGATTTTCACAAAATTTTATAATTATTACAAAACCTTCAAAACTTCAGTAGAGTGAAAGGACTTTCATATGATATGTAGTCTGATTTTGCAACCCTTTTTTCTGAACGGAAGATGTTGAAAATCAGGATTTAATGAATTTTCACATATTAGCGCGGAAAAATTTGCAAAAAATCTGCAAACTTTCGAAGTTTTGATAAATAGCAACTCACATCCTCTGATAAATTTGCAACCACTCATACAGAACAGAAATGTCTGTTTTATTCCAAAAGTTCTGCAAACTCGAAAAAATAACAAAACGAATGTTTTTGACAAGAGTTTTAATTTGCAACCTCTTGCGTCAAACGGAAAATATATTTTTTCATCATAATGTTTTTTTTTATTGAAATAAGTATCGAAATTATTACAAAACAAAAACAATTATTGTACATTAGTACGATTAACCTACAACTGTGTTACGTCACAGTATTCTGTTTACAGAGTAATGAATGCACAACAGTTTAGTAATATGATTTATTACCAGAATAACAGAAGACTGATAATTGTATTCTTATGACAGATCTAATAGTCCTGGAGCTACAACTGAAATAGAATTGCCTACCAACATGTTTCTCCCTCTTAATTTCAAAAAGATATATAAATCAATAAAATGATTCTTACGTGTCGATTATATTTCTGTCCTCCATTCGGATTCAATAGAATTTTTCATGTGAAACCACAATTGGAGTAAGAAAGTCGAGTGGAAAGGTAAATTATAGTTTGATTCAATTCAAGAAATACATATCTGTGGAAATTAAATTCGAAATGTTATATCGATTTCACAAATTTTTATTCTTCAGCAACGTTTCTGTTTGATGATGAAAATTATGTACTAGCGAGATATACAATCGATAACGTTTTGATATCCTTACTGCCATAGAGCATCGATTATTCATTTTAAAATCTCGTCGATTGCTATAGTCATCTTGTAACAAGTCAAAATTTTAAATGAAGAATGATTGCATGTCATTTCTAATGCGATAAAAAATGAATGTCTTCCAATAGTCTTTTAGCAGAATTTAGCAAAATTTTTTTATTTTTTCGATTGTTGCATTCGAAAATATTAGATAAAATTTATTTCGCTGATTAGTCGAAAACAGAGATTGCTTCCGAGATCAATAATTAGTTTCAAATTTTTTAATGGTTAACTACGTAACCGTACTATTCTTCGCATGCAATTTCAATCAACCAGTACAAAATATAACAGATAAACGCGATGGATAATCAAGTATTCAACTGGACCCCTCTAGATATGTCGGTCTGATATATCTTAAGCCTATTTGCACAATGTTTGCGATTTGTGGCCAAATTATTTAAAAAAAAACATTTGTACAAAAAAAAATGTTTTGTTGAACAATGACGGTTGCAAATCTTTACTTCACGTAAAATATTATTAGTCGCAATTTTGATTGCAATTTGCATTCTTTTGCAATTATTTCAGAAATTGTAAAAATGCAAAAAAAAATATATTGGTGGATAAATAGGTTCCGTTTTTAGTATGAGGTTGCAAAGTTACATATCCACTAAGAACGATATTCTCTTTATTTGCAACCACAATAAAAAACTTTTGTAATTATTTCAATGTTTGTGTGTATTGAAAATGGGAGCGTCGATAAAAAAAATTATATGATGCGTTTTCAGAAATGGTTGCAAATGTACGTGAATATTTTAAACTTTTTTTCCGTTCACTTATCAATTTGCAGAACTTTTGTAATTTTTAAGCAATTACAACGAAAAACTTAATCAATTGAAAAAAAACAAGGTTCCGTAACTTTTACAAATTTGCAAACTTAATGCATGTTGTAAAACACCATTACTAAGGTATGTCTAGTTTGCAGAACTTTTGCAATTTTCAGTGCAATAATAAAGCATAAAAACGTTTTTTGCAATTAAAACAATGTTCCATTCATCGCGGACTTCTGAAAAATGTTATAGTTTGTTTTCATTGGTGCACTAACATACCATTGAAGTTTGAAAACTTTTGGAATTAATGTTCATTTATTGTCTATATCTACTGGCCTAGGTAGGTTAATGCATTTGTTGAGTGTGCTGTGTGCTCATATATTTTTCATAGATACCAAGATATTTCTCCCGGAGTATCCAACAGTCATTTGATATTCTATCAATTGAACGTGTTCCATCTATCCCTTTCGACCGATTGTATAGGGACTAAGCAATGGAAATTTACTAATAATCGCGCATAACAAACATACTCAATTCCAAACGTCCCGTTCGTCAGCACGTGGAATCGGGATTAGCTGATTCAGTGAATTGTTCGCCAATGTTCATGAAATAATGTTTGCAGTACATCGCTTGTATATCTAGTGACCTCGGCTTGCGTGCTAATGTACAAAGGGCTCAATCAGAACCGTGCATCGAGCAAATAGTCCACTTCGTCAAAACATCATAGCAATCAGTTTTGATTAGATTTCGCGGGTCCCGATTCTCCCGGCCCCGTTCGAACTCTCTCCATATTATGAAATATCTGGGTGGAATAGCCATCGTTAACGTGCAGTAATTATTCTGAATTCCACCACTCCAATACAATGCATATAAATAAAGCCTGAATATTTTTGTTCTGTAGAAATATTTCTCATAACTCAAAAGATTTGTTGGGATTATTAGAGAAAAATATTAGTTTTCTGTTCAGATAGGGCAAACTAGTGAACTAATATGTCTGGTACACACAAATAGAGGAAATATTCAGCATATCTATTCGTGAAGGAAGTGGAAATCAAAGCACTTACAACATCATACATGGGACCGAAACTCTGGCTGAGATATGTTGATAATATTTCTCGTAAATTGGCCACATCAATAGCCATCCACAAATAAAATTATCTATGGAATTAGAAGTATAGGAACAGCTGATCATGAAGAAACCTGACGTCCACACAATATTGGAATGCAAACTCACATCACCATCCGTGACAAATCAATCAGTAACAAAAAAAAGATGATTGGCGGACGAGGTTCACATGAAGGATCATAAAAGCAACTTAAATCAGTATGGGTGTGGAGTCTCTGAAAAGACGTACATTGGCCAAACAAATAGGAGAATCGACATTCGCAAAGAGGAACATAATCTGAAACAAACATGTTACTCCAAACTGTTCCAAGGCCTACTTTCTATTTTTTTCCTGTAGATAAAATTGTATTTTTTTCGGAATATGCATGGACGAGCAACTATGTTGCATGGCATCTCCAGGAACATAGGCAGATCTATAAATATACAGGGTGTATCTTCGTGAGCTAATGCGATCTGTATGAAGAGCGTTAAAAGTAGCATAATGAAGTAATCCTCTATGGTGTAGGGTTCTAGTGTCATAAGATATTAAAATAAATCTTTTTTTAAATGTTTGAGTTTTATTTGGTTTTTCAATTGTTGGGGTAAACTATTATATAATTTTATACACATGTAGATGGGACTGCCCTCTGTAAGAGAGGGCCTATGTTTGGGATATATCAAAATATTTGCCCTTGTGTCGTGACTGTGCTGCGGCAAGTAACATTCAAAACTACGAAAATGCTTATGTGAATAAATGAGACATTCAAATATATAAGAAGCAGGCAGGGTTAGAATTTGTAATTTCTTGAAGTTACTTCTGCATGTCTCTCTTAATTTTAAAATCTGCCTAATAGCACATTTCTGCAAAGTAAAGACACCTCCCTTGCTTCCTGAGCATCCCCAAAACATTATACCATATCTCAAGGCTGTGTAGAAGGGCTATTTGGTCTAGATATTGTTTTAGGATTCTAAGAGTTTAGCACATGCTACTTAGCTTTTTTGATAGCACCTCAATATGTTTATCCCATTGGTCAATATGTAAACCGAAGAGTTTAACATCTTGGGCAAGATTTATGTCTTGTGAACCATTTATACTGTCTGGTTGGTTATTCGTTGATTGTTGTGTGTGGAAGTTTATAAAAATGGATTTGTCTTGATTAAGGAGCAGGTAATTGTCGTTGAAACATCCCTCTGCCTTTGATAGACATATACTTGCCGGTTTTTCCAGTTCTGCAAAAGTCTTTGCAAACATTTGCAGATTTGTGTCGTCAGCATAGTTAACAGTTGTACAGTAATCTGAGGTTTGAAGAGTATATAGGAGGATTCGTTCATGTAAAATACAAATAATATTGGTCCAATGACACTCCCTTGCGGGATTCCTCTGGTAACTTCTCTGTCTCCAGAAACAGCCATCACCCCATCTTTCTGGATGCAAACTCTCTGCTTTCGATTACTAAGGTTGGACTGGATCCAGTGTAAGGGAGGTCCACTGATGCCATACAGTTGCTCCTTATAGAAAAAAAGATTCCTATCGAATGGTGAGAAGCACAATGGAAGCGGTGTTCGGGAAGTATTTTTTTTTCTCGCTCCGAAGTGGAAAAAGTTATTATAGGGAGGGCGTCTGTGCAGGCTTCTCTTTGAAAGATCGTCAAAAATCCAATGACAGAGGCACCGATGTGAAATTCCAGATTCTCATGCGAAAAACTATGGAAAAAAACGATTTTGGGGGATTTTTTCTGAAAATTAAATCATTTCCGGACATTTTTCCAGGAGTCCGATTTTTTTTCTCTTACTCAGGAACGACAATAGATAGAGCAATTCTGCGATCGCCATTCTATTCAGAATGGCCGACTTAGTCTAGACACAAATTTTTTTTTCGATCCGGAAAAAATATTTGAAAAGTCAAATTTTCGAACAAGGTACATACCCCAAATTTCCTCGACAAACCAATGTGTTTGTATCGATTTCCGGTTTGAACCAAAATATTTGAAATTTTGCGTAGATTTCGAAAATATAGCATATGTGGTATCTAAATCCTACAGATTCAAAATCCGAGATAATAGCGAGAGAAATCAAGATGGCGCACCCGTCGACTTTGACATGTGCCAAGTGAAAAATTCACAAGATGGCTTTCAGAAAGTAACTTCTTATCGCATAAAAAAGTTCGCTGAAATTAAAAAACGTGACCATCTCGTCGATAGGACATGGGATAGGGGAGCTATTACTATTTTTTCCACCTTCGCCCCGACGTTTCGAGACTTTGCGACATCGAAGGTCCCTTATCTCACGGCCTATCGACAAAATCGTTACATTTTTTAATCCAGCTGACTTGTTTAGGTGAGAAAAAGTTATCGGATTTTTTTTTTATGAACCAAAGTCCACACGGGCGTCATGAGAAATGCGTTTTATCATGCTGCCACCGTGCAGACTTGCCTTAGAAAAACTGTCAAAAAATCAGGAACGCAAATTTAATTTCAAAACTCTAGCTCCTTATAGAAAAATAATTTTATGAAAGGTGAAGAGCACAATGGAAGTATTTTTTTTCTCGCTCCGAAGTGGAAAAAGTGATTATGGGGAGGGCGTCTGTGCAGGCTTCTCTTTGAAAGATCGTCAAAAATTCAATGACAGAGGCACCGATACGAAATTTCAGATTTTCATGGAAAAAACTATTTTGGGGGATTTATTCTGTAAATTAAATCATTTCCGGTCTTTTTTCCAGGAGTCCGTTTTGTTTTCTTTAACTCAGGAACGATAATAGATAGAGCAATTCTGAGATCGCCATTCGATTCATAATGGCTGACTTAGTCTAGAAACGAAATTTTGTTTCGATCCGGAAAAAACATTTGAAAAGTTAAATTTTCGAACAAGGTACATCTCCCAAATTTCTTCGAAAAACCAAAGTGGTCGTATCGATCCCCGGTTGAAACCAGAATATTTGAAATTTTGCGAAGATTTCGAAAATATAGCATATGTGATATCTCAATCCTACAGATTCACCGTGTATCCTGAAAATCCAAGATAATGGCGAGAAAATCATAGATGGCGTCGAATTTGACATGTGCCAAGGCAAAAATCCATACGACGGCTTTCCGAAAGTAACTTTTTCTCGCATAAAAAAGTCCGCTGAATTCAAAAACGTGATCGTCTCGTCGATAGGACATGGGATAGGGGAGTTATTACTATTTTTTCCACCTTCGCACTGACGTTTCGAGACTTTGCGACATCAAAGCTCCCTTATCCCAGGGCCTATCGAAATCGTTACATTTTCTAATTCGGCCTACTTTTTTACGAAAAAAAAAGTTATTGGAACTTTGTTTATTTACCAAAGTCCACACGGGCGTCATGAGAAATGCGTTTTATCATGCTGCTACCGTGCAGACTTCCCTTCGAAAAATTGTCAAAAAATCAGAAACGAAGAATTCATTTCAAAGCTCTAGCTCCTTATAGAAAAAATAATTTTCTACCGAAGGTGAGGAGCACAATGGAAGTGGTGTTCGAGAAGTATTTTTTCTCTCGCTCCGAAGTGGAAAAAGTGATTATGGGGAGGGCGTCTGTGCAGGCTTCTCTTTGAAAGATCGTCAAAAATTCAATGACAGAGGCACCGAAGTGTAATTCTAAATTCTCATGCAAAAAACTATAAAAAAAAAGATTTTGGGTGATTTTTCCTGAGAGTTAAATCATTTCCAGACTTTTTTCAGGAGTCCTAAAATTGTTTCCTCTAACTCGAGAACGATAATAGATAGAGCAAAATATTGTGATCTATGCTGTCAAAGGCTTTAGATAGGTCCAAAAAAACTCCCAAGGTTTCATTTTGCTTTTCCATACCGTTGTATATTCCTTCCAAAAAATAAAAAATAGCGGTTTTCATTGATTTTATTCTGAGAACACCATGTTGAGATGCGCTCAGAAGATTGTTTTGGAGGAAAAAATTCATCAAGCTGTTGCACATTACTGTCTCAATTACCTTGGAGAAGGAAAGGATGAGGCTGATTGGTCGGTAGTCCTCAAAGAGCCTAGTGTCACCTTTTTCGTAGACAGGAAAAATAAGGAGAGAATAGGCAATGAAATCCGCACCTCCGTCTACAGAAAGAAGACACATACGGGGCAGTACCTCAGTTACAGCTCCAACCATCCGAGTTCGACGAAGAGAGGGATCGTGAGAACATTGGTAGAGAGAGCGACGCACATATGCAACGACGTGGAGTCACTAGATGCCGAATTAAACCACATCAGAGAGGACCTCCACCGGAATGGATATCCAAAGAAACTCCTAGAAGAAGTATTGAAACAACTCCGGAGAACGAAGACATCTGAAGAGCAACAACAAACCACAGTGATCTACCTTCCGTACATCAGAGGTGTCTCCGAGAAGATCAGAAGGATCGGAAACAAGTTCAACATCAAGAGCTGCTTTCAATCCGGCAGTACTTTACGGAGTTTCCTGACCAAGACCAAACCTGACAACAAAAATGAAATCAGTAAGAATTGCATTTATGAAGTTCCATGTGAATGCGGAGATTCCTACATTGGAGAGACGAAGAGACCGTTATCGGTAAGATTGGATGAGCACAAGAAATGGACTCAACGTGGAGAAACATCAAAATCGGGAATCGCTGACCACGCCTGGACTGAGCACCATCGAGTTCTATGGGACGACGCAAGTGTTCTACATAGAGAGGAGCATTGGTTCAAACGAAAGTTCAAAGAGGCCGCCTACATCGAAGCCAAAACCCCTTTAGTCAACCAAGCGTTGAGATCAAGAACGTATGGAAACCCCTGATTGCTTTTTCTGGCATGCTGCAGAGGCGCGAAACTTCACGCACCACCACACCGCGCGAAATTACACGCACCGCTGCACATGGCGGAATTGCACGCATCATTGCGCCGACAGTCGTATAAATTGGTAAGTAGCACCTAAACTTGTCAGTATTCACCTGAAGACGATTGCAGATACAAGCATTCGAAACGTCGTGAAAACCTTTTAAATACATTAAGACGATGGACGTCCGAAACGATAGTAATCAATAGCTAGAATGTTGTTGTACTGGTTTTTTTGTCACGTTCTTGCTAACTCCATAAGTGATTGCCATAGTTCGCATTCAATAAAAATCAGTACAAAGTTACAATTTGCTTTAAAATCTACCATCAAGTGACTGTGGATTGGTCCGCGCGATCTCGAAAGCTAACCTAACTTTTCTTAAATTATTTTATTGTGGCTTAGAGAAAGTTTGTTTCAATTTTTACGTGAATCGCGAATGATATTCATTCAAATAAAATGGGATGCGTTTTCAATATTCAATTTTTCTCGATTTTGAAGTGACCGTGGATTGATCCGCGCGATGATGAAAAATAACCTAACTTTTCTCAAATTATTTTATTGTGGCTTACAAAAAGTTTGTGTTACCTGTTACGTGAAACTAGAATGATATTCATTCAAAATTAAATGGGTCATGCGTTTTCAATAAACATTTTTTCTTGACTTTGTCTAAAAACGTTAATTTAAATAGATCGGATCTCTGACTTGTGCGCCTGCTTAATATTCATACCTTGATTATTAATTCAGTTTGCATAAATGCCATTATTTTCATTAGTTGTTAATTTATAATTGTTACTTGATACTTGATAATGTTTAATTGGAGCTGTATAAATCCACCATAATTGCTAGATGTCCTTTTTCAACCATTAATTGATATGATTCCGCAATTTTGAGGTTATCATTTTGAAGTGGCAGGTTATATACCACTTCCAAGGGTATAAGACCTATTGAAATTTTCACGTTGTAACTTTGAAGTGGTGAGTCATTGGCCTGCGACGTGGGCACCACTTTCTAGTGGTGGATAAGATAATGAGTTAGTTCTCGGCCACTGTATGATGAGAGGAACTTCAGAGTGGTATATTCTCGGTTTCTGCCACTTTAGAGTTTTATTCTCCAAAAGCCGCCATATTTACGGGAATATGCTGTGTCACCAGTATACAGATATGAACAAAACATTCAACGAGGATTTATTTGTCGTCAGACTGCATCAAACATAGTAATTATTGGTTTCAAATAACCAAGATTGATAAAAAAAATGTTTCTCAATGGATGTGATTATGGTGTGTGATCCGTTCAACATTCATTATTCATGTCAGTCACTGCATATCACTGAAAATTGTAATTCACATGAAAATGGCGTATGTCCAATAGGCTGGCTGCATTTTTCACTTTTTCTAGCAAAACTCGAATAACTCAAAAACGGTACATTCTGGGTGAGGGGTATTATACATGAATTTGAATCAGAATCCTGAGAGGAATCCAAAAATTTTATGAAATACAGGGTGTCCTATTGAAAATAACAAAGATGACGTTACTCCCGGAGAAACCAGAAGTGTCACACTATCAAAAATATTTTAGTTGGATTGTCAATGTTTCCTCCACCGTCTTCATAAATTTTCAGGATCATGCTTCTTTGAGTTCTCTATATATGGATCGCGTTAACTCATGAAGGTACATCCGGGATACTCGTTTGGGGCTCAGCTGCAAAAACTTTTCTCCATACCTTGGAAGTCATACAGAGAAGATTCTTGAAATTAATTTTTTCAAAGAACTCCCGGTATCCAACAAATACATTATAGACTGAAACGGGAATATTCGATATCAAGCAATTGTATTACCACTGTTCCTGTGTACGACATCACTTACACAAGCAATTTTCCCAAATACCGGAACATGAATACAACACTCGAAAAAAGCCATAGTGTGTCATTCCATTCATGTTCAAAACAGCTACTCAAAGGTCTTACTCTTACCTTGCACCAAAATTATATAACAGCATTCCAGAAAACATGAAATCACTGATCAATATAAACCAATGCAAATGTCACCTGAGGAATCACCTAATCGAAACTGGTAGATCTGTGCATCATTATTTCGACAATTGAAATAGAAGAACTTTAGCTCGCTGTATTTGAGTACCCACAATTTAATGTTTCACATATACTGTTATTTTATAAAACTAACATTGTCTTTTGAACATTTACTCTTTTATCTATGTATCTCATGATTTATTATTATATTTTATACCTGTTTATTATTCAAATATTCTATTTTTGTATAATTCATATTTCTCATACCGAAACAAGTGTGTATGCACTTATCGGATTTTGCTTTGTTTCACAAATAATGTGATAAATGTTTTGTATTTTTAACCGACGAAACCAAAAAGGAGGAGGTTCTCTATTCGACGCGTATATTTTTTTTTATCATGTATTTTTATGTATGATCACGCATAACTTTTTACTGAGGCGTCCGATTCCGATAATTTCAGTGGATAGGGTGTACTTTGAAGTTGGTCCCATTTGAATTTAAAAGATGAAATCCGCCCCTAAGCATAGCAAAATGAAGGATATTGATCAGTCACCCTCTAAATTCTGGTCCGTTAACCGATTCTATCAGGCATAACTTTGTACTGGGTTCTTCGATTTGGATGATTCTTTTTTTAATAGATAGGGTATACCTTATATTTAGATTTCGAAAGGAATTATCCACCCTTACGGGGATAATTGATTTTTCACTTGTGAACATTGGCACACACATACGTAGTTGACAATGACAGATCGCTACTGACATTATTTTCGTACCACATCCGTCAAAATCATTATATTCTATGAGAAGATGGAATGATATACAAAGTAATGAAATGAACTAACCAGGACAACAAAAATAATTTATAGTACTACAAATAGTAAAAGTAGATAATCATATTATTTAAATGGTAATAGTTGAAGTAAGGTGGGTAAGTAAGTATTTTGGAAGTAATAAAAAAACATCAGTTAGTAATTAGTAGATTTCAGCCACAAAAAATTGAAAAATAAAAACTTTTTAAAAAAAAATTAAACCGACGAAATACGGAACTGAAAAGTAAAAAATAAAATAAACCTTCTTAGTTTCAATAACTAAGCTCCTAAACTAATGTAGGTAACTCATTTTGAGTTGGCGCCAAACAAACAATCAACGAAGATCATTAAATTACTTCAAAAAAATTATCAGAATGTCACCGCCCAACTCGAGGCCATCATTCATTTGCTTATTTGTTTGGCGCCGACTCAAAATTAGTTACTTACATAAGTTTAGGAGCTTAGTTATTGAGACTAAGAAGGTTTATTTTATTTTGTACTTTTCAGTTCCGTATTTCGTCGGTTTAATTTTTTGTTAAAAAGTTTCGTATTTTTATATTGTGTGAATAAAGCGTATTTATTATTATCCTGTATAAACGTAATGAAGCGATATTATTATTAAAATAAATCACAAATAACAGAATTTGTTGACGAGCTCTTGTTTCTTCTCAACACATATTTGTCGTGTGTCGGGTGATTGTTTCACTGTCAACGTTGGTAGATGGAAGTTATATAATAAGAGAAATGAAATGTTTCAATTGAAAATAAAATTACTTTTATTCCCATTTCGATCAACCTCGGTGATGTTTGATTCTACAATTGAACCGTTATCTGGGATCGTCTTGTTTATCATTATGCAATTACTAGGTATTCGAATAACCCATCCCATAAACGAACAAAGCACTTACATTATGTTTATTAAATCATTCTTTTATTGAAAACTCCGGATATCCCTGCGTTCGAGCCCCAACCGGAACTGTGAAATGTTTTGTTCCATATTGATGCGTTTTGATCGAATACATTCATAAACAAGGACACTTTGTCAGGTGTATGGATAATTATGGGTGCCGCTCAGTAGGTACTTTATTATGGTCATTATTGTTTGATATGATAATTTGCCCGGCTATAGATAATACTTTTCATAAAGCGTAGTAGTTTCATGTCGGTGGGTTCCAATAAAAGAATTTAAATGAGGATTTTAATTTTCAATAACGTGTTATTATGATATTTGTCATAGTGTGATTCATTCGAGATATGATCACGGTTATTTATTCTTTGGAGCTTATATCATTGTTGATCACCATCAAAATGTAAATGGGGATTTTTGGAGTATTGTTTGTTTTGTTCAACCGAGAGTTGTCATATTTTCTGTGAATACTTGGAAGAAGGTTTTTTGTTCAAACTTTTTTTTAGCCCAGGAGGCCTTGATCAGGTTAAAATTTCACCAATTTGCTTCAGTTACTCATAGTAATAAGATCAATAACAAATCCTACAGCAAAAATTGAAATTTTATGAACGCATTTTCAACGAAAAAATGTTTTTTTTTTAAATCGTACCCACCGAGTGCCATCTTGCCATTCGATAGAGAATTTAATTACCAATTCAACGATATACATTATGTACCACTTTCTTTTTGTTCTAAACTAAAAACGATCAATTATTGAATTTGTACAATATTTTATACGATGCCTACAAATTCCAATGAGTTGTCCATTTAGGTTCGATGAAATGAAAGGTAGCCGTGGAATCATGGAAAACAGTAGGTGATTAATGTCATGTCAAAAGTGAAATACCAATTTTACTTGTCATCTTGTTTCGTTTGTAAAAAGTTTTTTGAAATGGAAAATAATAATCGTTATTCTCGAAACGAACAAATCGATATGATTTTGATATACGGAGAAGAAGAACGCTGTCAACGCTAGTATGCTATACGCTGTTCGTTTTTGGTAAAAAACAATATTATCAGCGAGTGTCAAAATGGATTTTGCCCAGGGAGATCGACGGAAAGTGCTACTGCAGCTTTCTTAGAAACTATTTATAGTGGTGTCGATAGAGGAAAATTTGTTGCCGCACTTTTCTTTGACCTGCCTTCGATTCTATAGATTTTGATATACTCGCTGATAAACTGTACACTATAGGTATTCGTGGAGAATTTCTGGCTTGGGTACTTTCCTATATGAAATATAGGAGATTACATGTAAGATGGGACAATACTGACTCTGATATGTGTGAGGTGAACATAGGAGTTCCACAGGGCTCAGTCTTGGGACCATTGATATTCTTACTTTATATAAACGATCTCCCACAACATTTGGGTATAAGCTCGATATCATTATTTGCCGATGATACTTCAATCTCAGAAGAAGCCGACAGTCCTGCGGAACTTCAAACCAAACTCAACATTATTAGTAACCGATTCACAGATTGGTCTCACAGAAACAGGCTTATAGTCAATCCAAATAAAACAGTTTTAATTCACTTTTTGGCAGGAAATATACATATCATGAACCTCTGAACATTGAAATTAGTAACGTGGCAATATATCCACCAGAGACGACCAAATTTTTAGGATCACACATTGATTCTGGACTACGTTGGAAATTTCATATGAACCATGTATGTAAAAGATTAAACAGCAGTTTCTATGCAATAGTACAACTGAAAAATATTTTGGATGAAAACTGTTTGAAGGATGTCTATTATATCATGGTAAATTCAGTTCTGTCTTATAATGTACTCCTGTGGGGAGATGGAACAAACATAGAAAGAGCGTTTGTAGCTCAGAAACGTATTATTCGTGTATTATATGGTCTTCGTTACACAGATTCCTGCAGACCAATTTTCAAAGAAAATAATATTTTTACATAACCCTGCATTTACATTTATAGTTGTCTACTCTATGTGAAAAAAAAATGAATACAGGTTAGAAACAAATTCCAAGTATCACATATACCCAACTAGAAACGGAAACCTACTAAAATTACAACAACATCGTACTTTGTTGTTTCGAAAATCACCTTCTGCAGCAGGCATAAGGCTCTTCAATTGTTCACCACCAGCCATAAAAATCACCTTTGTTCAAACTGAGAATGAAAAAATATTTGTTGGAGGGAAGTTTCTATTCTATAAACGAGTATCTGGAATATTTTAGTAGAAAATAGTTATGACAAAGCTTTATATGTTTATTTCAATATTTTACACTGACGATTCCTGTATATTTATTTATTTAATGTCTCAAACTGACTATGTCCCATTGATTATTTGATGTATTCGAGGAATAATTTTGGTACTATGATATCACATCTTCAAGACCTCTTTACAGTCCTTTGTATTGTGTATAAGCTTATTTAAATGTGTTTATTTATATGTTAGCTTGTATATGACTGTATATATGTGTGTGTGTTTATACAATTTATATTATCCTTCTTCTTTTTTTGACATGTCCAATACCATGTAATATGGTCTCACTGGAATAAAATATATTTGTATTTGTATTGTATTTGTTATCCGTTGAGACGGCACCCATCGAGGACCTATTTCAGGAAATTGGAAATGATGCTGAGGAAACAACCAGCTGATCAAAACCACATCCACTTCATCGTCAGTGATGGAGCGGAAACTGATGTTTTAGCATATGTTCATTTTCCTCCATCTACCTCAGTGCGAGAATTGGAAATTGAATGTGGGATCAGCAGGAAAAGTTCCAGAAAGTTATTGAGAACACATAAATATCGCTCCTATAAATACAGTTTGCATCAGCATCTATATGAAAATGACCCACAACGGAGACTAACTTATTGTAATTGGCTTTTGCGTCATCATGATTTGAATTATGGTTTTGTCTCGAAAATACTGTTTACAGATGAGTCTAGGTTTACGAATAATGGTATGTTCAATAGGAATAATACAAGGAATTGTGCTCAAGAAAATCCTAGATTGCTGAGAGAAGGTAATTTTCAAGAAAGATTTGGATTCAACGTCTGGGTAGGACTCATAGGGACAAGAATCATTGGACCAATTCTTCTCGATAAGCCTTTGACGGTCCAAAGATATCTTTAATTCTTAGAGAACGATATTCAAAATAATAATGACGATTTACCTGAAAACATCAGGGAAAATATGTTTTTTCAGCAGGATGGTGCAGGACCACATCATGCTAATATTGTTCGGCAATATCTTAGTGATACCTATGGGCAGAGATGGATTGAAACAATTGGTCAGCCAGTTCGCCCGATTTAACCCCTATTGATTTTTATTTAGGATGTCACATAAAATCCAAAGTATACTCGATGAGACCAACTTCTTTGGAGGACTTGAGAGATAGAGTTGAGCGCGCATTTCAGGAAATTCCTGCTCACCAACTGATAAATGTGATGAAGTGTACAATGAATAGAACTAGTCTATGTGTTAGGGAAAACGAGCAACACTTCGATAATATCATCGGTCATTAATAAATTGGATGACTTTTCGATGGTTGTGAAACTCTTCTATTGAAAACAGGATAATAGTATTGTGAGTAATAATTTGTACGTTGAATGTTTCACTGTTTCAGTCGTTAGATTTATTCAAACAGTTTGATTATATTAAAGTTAACTTTTCTGTAATGGGTTTATGATCATTACATACTGTCAAGTCGATTAGTTTTGGTAATTTATTGTTATCATTCTGAAGTAAAGTTTGAAAGAATGAATAGATGTCATGTTACCTACCAATTTTTTCAGATTGATTCCATTTCGATGGCTACGTTTTGAACAAAAAGAATGTGTCACATAATGTATATCTTTGAATTTGTAATTAAATTCTCTATCGAATGGCAATATGGCCCTCGGTAGGTAACATTTGAAAAAAAAATTTTTTTGTTAAAAATGCGTTCAGAAAATTTCAATTTTCGCTGTAGGATTTGTTATTGATCTTATCGATGAAATGACTAGTACTATGAGTTACTGATGTGAATTAGTATAGATTTTAACCTGATCAAGGCCTCCTGGGGTAATGAATATTGTTTTTTTTTAATTGTGAAATGGAAATTTGGCAACACTGTGGTATGTATTTGAGCCTCAGAATTCGAAAAACATCAAACATAAGGGTGTACCATTGGAAAAATCGAAGTTGGTTGGTTGAAATCGGCCATTTTGTTTTCATATGTTTGTCAATCCTAAATTATGTTTCAAATCTATGTACGAAATTTCATCCAAATCGATCGATAAGTGAAGGAGATATAGGCATGGCCCTATTCCCATTGTCACCCGGTATATGTGTATATATTTTATATCTTAATTATGTTTTACCACACGTTCTAAGAACAAGTACTTTACTTACCTAGTATATTTACTCGACATTCGTGTTGAACTGTATAGTCTAAATTAATGTTACCACAGTTACCTTTTTATAAGTATAGTAAATAGTTTATATATTAAAATAATCAATATTCAATCGCATGTTTTCAACGCTGAAACAAGTGTTCTCACACTTATGTTATTATCATTATTATGTATTATTGTTAGTATGTTTATAACAAACTTCGGAGATATAACAAAAAACACTATAAACATTGAAAATGCAGTGACCATTCCTATCTTATTTCTATACAATGCCATTTTTTTGAATTGTATGTCAATTCTATTCCGATCTATTAAATTAATATACATAGTAGATACATGATCAAACTCAAAATATACTGTGAGTCCATCGTTCATGAGATTGAAACACTTTTTGTACAAAATATCCGATTCGTTCGTGCGCTTCTAAGAAATAATTCTGAAAGTTCCAAGATTGCTCTCTTTCATGCCGCCCCTCTTCAATAAACAAGCCATCATTTGGATAAAAGCAGGTCCAACCCTAAAATACCAAGAAACAGGTCGCATAATATCTCGAACCCTTTTAACCAATTAAAACTCGTAGTAATAAGGGCATTTGTTTTTAAAATTTAAAATCTTAATTACTTCATCATTCTGGGAGCCGATTCCCTTCTGATTATTTGAACAGAAAGATGTCTTTTAGAATTGCTTGATAGCCATTTTAAGTAATAAAAAAAGATTTATTCATTTTGATCCTATTCAGATACTAAATTGTGAATATTTTGATCATTATGATATAGAGTGGGAACACAAATGATCTCCCTTTTGAATTTTGAATAGTTCGGTAGTATAGAAAGATTGGACTAAAACCAACTTAAATATAGTACCAATAGTCCTAAGCACGTATCTCAAGAAATTCCTCATTTATATTATCGTAGAGCCCTTTTGACCTATAAGGCCATCTTTAGTGTTTCCTGGCAAAGTAAGCGAACGATTGCTATTTGTATGTTATCAAATAGTTATTATTTAAATAATTGTTGAAGTATCACATTTATCTTTGGCCATTCTTAAAGTTAACAAGCACAACTTCAACCTCAGTATTAACCTCGCAGATTTCACTCGAGGTTCTTGAGAACATATTGAAATATACTCCACAACAACCTTTGTCTGAACATAAAAGAAAATTGCAACAGATCTTTCATTTCACTTCACAGACGTTTGAAATGAAGTCGGGTACACTTAAATAGTCCATACATGTTTCGCAAAACTCTACGATTCCATAACAAAATAAACAATTCTAGGTTAGATCAGAAATTGACAGTTTAATTCGATGGTTTACTTCAAGTTGAATCCCAGAACATCTCTTTTTTTTTCTTCCAATTCTTGTTCCCGAAATTCATCTGATCTTTGTTAATTTTAGGATTAACTCAGAAAAAAAAAAAAAAAGGAAAAAAAAAAATGGACAAATTCCTTCGCTATTTCACTTACAAATTAGGTGCATATCATCTTCCTTTCTTAACAGAAATTTAAATATACAAATAATCACATCAGATCAATATCAGGCACGAGTTATTGATTGAAATTTCGTATTCGATTGGATTTGTATGTAAAATGAGATGGCGAGCATTGAGGAAGGATGTAGAATGCAAATAATTTTTTCACAATTTTTTGTTTGTTCTGGTTTTCAAATGATGGATCTCCTGACTATAGAAATAGCAAAAAACTCGATGGCCACCTTGGTAACCTGATCTAATCTCTCTCGATATGTATCAAGGTCTAGTTGAGAGGAAGAGTACCTAAAGTAATATCATCTGACATCATTACTACTAGTCTCATTGGCTTTTCTTTGATATTGTTCGTAATTTAATTTTTCAGGATTATATATTATCTATATTTTTAAATTACTGTTAAAGAATGAGGAGACGTTATAGATAGCATTTCATTTTCAATTGCACATGTTATTTAATATTAGAATGATCCAAGATGTTTCATTTACAAAACTCAATAAATTTCTGTGGAAAAAGTATACTTGTTCAAATATAATATCAGTAATAGTAATTTTAAGTGAATGCCTATTTTCAATAACATTAGAGAATGATCAGTAACCATATCAAATTCATTTTGAATGAACTTATTTATTTACAAATTCATTGATATAGCTTCCATATCCTAGTACTAAATATATTGTGTTTCCACCATTCCTCTCATTTTTTTTAGATTTTTTTGCAATTTCAGTATATTTTTAGTGGCCAATATGAAATGAGGATTTTAATTTTTGTAAGTTCGAACAATCTATATTTTTCATATGAAACAAGCTAAAAATGTGAGCTCCCGATATATTTCTGTTCACGATTTGAAGAGCAATAAAAGGTCATTCAACTATGATTTTCATAATTTACGTTTCAATATTACATATCATCAGAAATGCTAACACTCTTGACCTAATATTCCACGATCTTCAGAATAAAGATTACCGAGAATTCTATGAATATTTCCATGTCAATACATACATAAATAATAATCCTTGAAAACAAATAATTCATGATATGTCAGTAATAAATAGACGAAAGATGATTCCACTGCTAATATATGAAAATATCATTTTGTTTGCATTCTTAATATAGTGAATTAATACGTTTCGTGAAGAATAATGTGTGAATAATTCATCACTTATTGAAAATTGATAATCTGTTGTCAATGAGATCATATGAATAATATTCCCGATAGATCAATGAATATGATGAAATGAAAGTGATAGAGAGTCACGTAATGGGTGCACCTCAGGGTATAACCACAGTATCGACGAGTTGTATGATCGTCATTTTGTAGGTTGTGAACAGTAAAATTTTCTACCAATACCTCACTGTTGATCTACGAAAAGATACGCAAAAGTCTGACTGCTTTATTCAGTTACTGATGTAATGTGTTGGTATATATTTCATTAGATTGATGCATTAGGTTCACTTTTTGCGCCAACGTAAACTTCCGAAACGAAATCAGCTACAACACCCCGTGAACTGTACTTTATCTTTGCTGATAGTAATATTGTCGTTTGAGGTACTCAGTATTGTATGAGTCGAATATTTCGAGCTCTGGATTGGCGAATTATTGAATGGAATCGTGATAATGTTGTTAGAGATCTCCATTCCAAATATCGGTTGACCATTTGTCGTCAGTTACAACTGGGAATCTGAAACGAAAGAATAGTTGATTTCTAGGCATTCTAGGGTAGGTGAAATCGAATTACCGTAATATATGAGTATTTTTCTGATGCTAGATATTGGTAAACATATTCTACAACTTACCTGTTCAATGGTATGTAGGTCTTGTGAGTTACTTCAATAATATTCGCGTATTGAGAGATTGAAATCCTCAACTGAATGGAAAGGAAACTATAATATCTCAAATGGATATTCAGTTGTGCACATATTTTATCTTTATGATGGTATTTATATAAATCAGAAAGAGAAGTAGACCCAAAACTGTGCCCTGAGGAACACCCATAGTCACTGGTAGCAACTCACTACTGACATTGTCTATTAGTTCACTTTGTAGCCTATTCGACAGATAATTTAGAATTAAATTCATTGCAGTTCCTCCTATACCTACCTCAAATAATTTGTTAAGTAAAATTTCATGGTTAACAATGTTGAATGCTTTGGCAAAATCTAGAAATACAGCAAAACTTTTCATTTATTAGCGGAAGTTATTTCGAAAGCCAAACTAGCTGTCATTGAGAATGTGGTGAATCTCAAGAAAGTCCATGATTCTCTTTCTGGGACATTTTTGGAATACTTTCGCAGAATTATTGATCACTGTAATGGGCATATAGTTTGTAACATTTTTTTTATAACACGATTTGAAGATGGGTGTGGTTGAAGACTCTTTCCACGCGCTAAGAAGAAAGCCGGTGGAAAATGTGAGATTTATAATATGCCTAATAGGATGAATCTATCGAATCTATTTTGAAATTGTTTGCAACTTCGTTTATGATGGTCCACATTTTCTTACGGTCATTTTGTGACGATTTCATTTTATTTTTATAGAATTAATTTTTTGTTTCTCGAATCAGATTATTGAGCGTATTCCTATATTTTTTATATCTAATCTATTTTTCTTGAGATGGTTCTTTATTTAGTTCCATATTTCGATCTCATTGGGTTCCAATGTTGTTGTTTTTTTATTTTTGAATGGTGATATCTTTGAGCTGGAAGTTATATTATTTTTTAATTTAGTTATGAAACAGTAATAGGCATTTTCCGGGTTGTTGGAATTCATTGTATTTTCCCATTTTTCAGTTGATAATATTGTGTTCAATTTAGTATAGTATATTATCATGGAGGGTGTTGAAGGATTTTCCATTTGTTCGGAATGACCTGTTGTATTGATTGTAAGGAGGAGGGGGTTGTGATTCGTTATATGTGTATTAATAATGTATTATTCCAATTTGGGTATCTCTTATATGTCTGTTAGCTATTTTGATGAATATATGATCAATAATGTTGAACTATTACCTGTTTCTCTGGTTGGCTTGCCATTTTTGATATGTATATATATATATAAATTTTGGGCTCATATCTTTTTAGCTATTTTGAAAGGCTAAATTATACTTTAATTTTTTCCTGTTTCTCATTTTCACGCTTTTTGACATAAAATAAAAAAATTTGGTCAATGACTTTATTCTTATTATTTCAAACTTTTTAGTCCTTGATGCGTTTTTTTTTAGTTTGTTAAAACTATAATTTAATTATTTTTTCATTGTGAATATGATATATGTTTTACATATTATTTGTAACAAACGGCAAATAAATATATATCTACGAAATACAAGCATAATTTTGGGGTTGAGGAAAATACACTCTTCTACATAAAAGCTTGAAATTTCATTTGCTTTTGAGGGGATTGAAATAATTTCATCTTCCCCAATACCCATCTTTCTGGACAAAGGACCGCTAAGGGATGTGAGATCGAAATGAATTCAGCTTTGTTGCAGGCCATGAAGGGTTAAAGCGAATTCGAAATCAATTTGAATAACTCAGGCCAATATTTTCAACACGCACATCTCCATTGAAGTGCACAAAGGGCTTTCTAGTGTAAAATAGGGAAATTCAGCGAATTACATGATAAATTAACTAATCTCTCTTCCCCGGCTTTCAATTTCAAACAATGTAAACTAATGAAATTAAGTTTGGGAACGGGTTGAATCGTAATAAATTTATACGTACGTGTCCCGGCTGCAAATTTGAAAGAAGATCCAACAGAATGTTCCGTAAACATCACTAGGGAGTTGATGAAACGGAGAAGAGAGGAATATTCCGCGGAATTGAATTATTATCAAATTGGATGCTCTAGTTGTCTGTAACATTCGCAGAATAATGTATTTCTTTTTCACTTGATTTTTTGTAAGTTTTTAATTACATTTTTTGTTTCAGCGTTGGCATAAACTGTTTGCTTACCTAACAGAGCGGAACCCTATAACACAGACATGCTCTATAAAAATTTCAATTACTAGAAAACATATATAAATCCAAGTTACTCTCTGTATACGTTAGAGAAAACTGTCAAATTATTTTCATTTATTTGTTGTAATCTATAAGTATTGAATGAATGTGTTTTTTTGTGGAGGAACAACGTTTCTTGACCTGTTTTTTGTGTAACCTTCCACAGTCTGAAAATGAAAATATAATTGGGAAAATCCATACAAGTGTAGAAAGGGCAAACTAATTAGTTCACCCCGATAAGTAACTACGCTCACCAAATTATATTTTCTATAGAAAAATGATTCATTCAATTTGTCAGTAACTTGTCGTTCCCTGAATATACCTATAAAAATAGTAAAAATTCAAAAGATACTTCTTTATATAGTTTTTGATTGACGTTTCGGGGACTATATCTGCCTCCGTTCTCAAAATCTTCCAAATATCCTTCAATTGTTTAAATAATTTGGATTTTTCGCTTTTTCAAATGACGGATGTCAATTGAGATCTGCCAAAAAATTTGAGAGTGACGTATTGCTCATTTGATATATGGCGTGTTGTTCAGATTAGTTTATTAGCATTCTACCATATCTCACATAATCACAAGTCCTGACTGACTGACCGACTGACGATCAACGACCAGACCATACCGCTGGACCTGAAGAACTGAAATTTTGACAGCGTTTTCCTATGATGATATAGACAACCAATAAATATTATAAAAAATGTATAGAATATAATCCCAAAGTTTGAATGACGTCCTTACCCATAATCATAAATTTGTAAATCTGACAACATCGCACACAACGTGACACTTGACATCACGCTGTCTCCCCAGGGCTGTTTAGACGTTGGCCAACAAATTTCAAAAGTTTGAAAAGGTTGAATTATACCAAAGTGAGGAAATTTTCATTAATTTCAACTAACATTATGAATGTGATTTTTTGAACCAGGAACATACAACACATGTGAGAATGCTCACAAGTTTTACTTCAATCAAGATGATTTTCTATTCTCATGACAGGTACTAAACAATCTTTGAAATTTGTAAATCAAAAGTATATCATATACAGGGTGGGGCACCCCATACGGTCCCTGTAAACCAAACCATTAATTTTGTCGGGAATTTCTCCATTTCATTATATGTATACTGATTAAGGCTGCAGAAGGAAATCATTTTGGAGTCCACACGGTGGCTCAAAAAAGTGTGACATATCAAAGTTGTGTGTTTTTTTAATGGAACACCCTCATTTCGTTACACTTCTGAATAGGTCAGGAAAAAATTATATGATTTCATATAAGGTACTATTTACCTAACTATAACCGTTCTCGAGTTATTGATTTTTTTATGAAAATGCTAGGTACAATTGGAAATAACATCGAAATGTAAAGAAATCATTCCTTCGGATTCTGACCAAGCATAAAAGAGGTTTTGGGCTATTGATTTCGATAAAACCCATTTCTCAATATTATACAGAATGCTCAAAAATCATTGTCACTTTTTTATAATTTCGGACAAAGATAACTTTGTTATTTCAAATAGAACACCCAGTATTTTTTTGGTCTGGACAATATAAAATTCAATTATCTTTCATTTCATTTTTTGGTTCCCTATACCTAACCTAAATAGTTTTTCAATATTGGCTTTTTCAAATAGTAGTTCTTATTTCAATGCAGTCTTTGAATCAAGATAGCTTTGAAACGACATTGATTTGCTCACAGAATTCTCATTGACAGTTGTTATACGTCACTTCATCGAAAATATTTACTGTTCACTAATATGAAGTTATCATTTACATTCATATTCTGACAGTAGTTCATTTAGCAGACTCTACAATTTTTTTTTATTATTCAACTGAAACAACAACAAAATATGAAACACAAATGTAGTTAATTCAAAGTAGGTGCTCGAAATGACGACCATCCTGTTGAATAGGAAAGACTTCTTAACATTTAATAACATTTGAGGCGTCACTCTTCGAAAAGCAGCCCTTATTCTGTCCTCCATATTTTCCAGTGTGGTTGAAAGAGTGTCGTAAACCTCAAGTATCACCATATGAAAAAATCGAGGCAAGTCAAATCTGGTGATCTCGCTGGCCAATTTTGTGGTCCTTCCCCACCAATCCATTTATTCGGAAAGCACATATTCAAAAACTGTCAGACACTGAATTTGAAATGTGCCGGCGCTCCATCCAATTGTAACCACATCCGTTGTCTGATATGGCACATTCACATCCACATCCAGAAGCTCAAGCAGATTACACGTAAAATTTTTTAAAAAAATTTGACCATTCAAGTTTCCATAAAAAAAGTATGGTCCTATAACTTGTGTACCTATAATTCCTCCCCACACGTTAACAGACCATATATTCTGGTGATTTAGAGTGCGGAAAAAATGAGGATTTACATCACTATAATAATGGAAGTTGTGTCTGTTCACTAAGCCATTGTTATGAGAAGTAGATTCATCAGAAAATAAAATGGAATCCAAAAAATGTTCATCCTCACTAAACTTGTCCAGAACCCATAGACAAAACTCGATTCGTCGATGGAAGTCTATTTCATATATCTCCTGGTGCATCTGAATACTGTACGGGTGAAATTTGTATTTTTTTATTACCCTAGAAATGCTCCGCCTGCTTATCCCTGTATCTTTCTCGATCTTACGTTGACTCCTATGACGGTTTTCTATAGAACAATCGAATTAAACGGTTTTCTTCACATAAAGGATTCAATATAAAATTGAACCAGAAAATGGTAGATCTCAGGTGAAAAACAACTACTTTCCTGGCAAATACCACGCAGAACGTTGAATGATATTCACCTGAAAATCCATGCCTACTTCCATATAATATCAATGGACATTGAATGCAAATGTTTCTTTCTGATAAGCTCGATTATGTTTAATTTATGTCGTGTCACATACAATCCGCATACCGGTTTCGGCTTCTGGCCCTCATCAGTACGGAGTAGTCAACCAGCCAGGTCCAAGAACTCTGGCTGAAGTGGACAACGTAAACAAACCATCATCGAGCTTGTACACCTAGGTACGCCGGAAAGATAACTTTAACTGGCGGTAACTAGTGACAGAAAGAAACACTCGAAATCTCCACCTCGATGGGTTTCTAAATAAAGATTCCTTCTAGTAGTGTAAGCCGTTAGCATAAGTGAAAGATAAGTGCCATGTGATGTGGAATGAATAGAAATCGATAACGGTTTTCTTCACATAAAGGATTCAATATAAAATTGAACAGAAATGGTAGATCTCAGGTGGAAAACAACTACTTTCCTGGCAAATACCCAGCAGAACGTTGAATGATATCCACCGGAAAATCCATGCATACTTCCATATAATATCAATGGACATTGAATGCAAATGTTTCTTTCTGATAAGCTCGATTATGTTAAATGGGCTGGTTGACTACTCCGTACTGATGAGGGCCAAGAAGCCTGAAACCGGTATGCGGATTGTTAGGTGAACACGACATAAATTAAACATAATCGAGCTTATCAGAAAGAAACATTTGCATTCAATGTCCATTGATATTATATGGAAGTATGCATGGATTTTCAGGTGAATATCATTCAACGTTCTGCGTGGTATTTGCCAGGAAAGTAGTTGTTTTTCACCTGAGATCAACCATTTTCTGGTTAATTTTTATATTGAATCCTTTATGTGAAAAACCGTTTAATTCGATTTTCTATTCATTCCACTTCACATGGCACTTATCATTCACTATATGCTAGACGGGCTTGCCATCTACTAAGAAGGAATCTTTATTTAGAAACCTATCGAGGTGGGAGATTTTGGAGTGTTTTTCTGTCACTAGGTACCGCCAGTTAAAGTTTATCTTTCCGGCGTACCTATAGGTGTTACAAGCTCGATGATGGTTTGTTTACGTTGTGTCCCACTTCAGCCAGAGTTCTTTGGACCTTTGGCTGGTTGACTACTCCGTACTGATGAGGGCCAAGAAGCCTGAAACCGGTATGCGGATTGTTAGGTGAACACGACATAAATTAAACATAATCGAGCTTATCAGAAAGAAACATTTGCATTCAATGTCCATTGATATTATATGGAAGTATGCATGGATTTTCAGGTGAATATCATTCAAAGTTCTGCGTGGTATTTGCCAGGAAAGTAGTTGTTTTTCACCTGAGATCTACCATTTTCTGGTTCAATTTTATATTGAATCCTTTATGTGAAGAAAACTGTTTAATTCGATTTTTCTATTCATTCCACTTCACATGGCACTTATCTTTCACGGTTTTCTATGATTGATCCCATAATAAGAAATTCATTTTCTTCATTTCCAATTATAGGTTTTGGTCTATTTGCCTTTTCATAAGCTACACTTCCAGTACTTCGAAATTGATGTAGCAATCGTTTGAAAACCAACTTGTTTGGATGATTCCGGTCTGGATATTTTTGGGCATACACCCTCGACGCCAAAAGGCAATTCTCTAAACACTCACCAATCGCTAAAATCATATCTATCCGCTCTTGAATGGGATAAGTTTTCATTTTCGATGCTAATGATTCAGTAAATGTTTTGAATAACGTAAAACAATTCTTTAAACAAGTTGAATGAATATCGTTTCAAAGCTATCTTGATACAAAGAGTTCATTGAGAAGAACTACTATCTGAAAAAGCCAATATCTGATAAACTATTTAGGTTAGGTATAGGAAACTCCAATATGAAATGAAGGATAATTGAATTTTATATTGTTTAGACCAAAAAAATACAGGGTGTTCTATTTGAAATAACAAAGTTATCTTTGTCCGATATTATAAAAAAGTGACAATGATTTTTGAACATTCTGTATAATATTCTGAAACGGGTTTCATTGAAATCAATAGTCCAAAATTTTTTTTATGCTTGGTCAGAATTCGAAGGGATGATTTCTATACATTTCGATGTTATTTAGTTTCCAATTGTACCTAGCATTTTCATAAAAAAATCAATAACTCGAGAACGGTTATAGTTATGTACATAGTACCTCATATGAAATCATATTATTTTTTCCTGACCTATTCAAAAGTGTTACGAAATACAGGGTGATCCATTTAAAAAAACACACTGTTTTGAGCCACCCTGTAGACTCCGAAATAATTTCCTTTTGCAGCCTCAATCAATATACATATAATGAAATGGAGAAAATCCCGAAAAAATTAATGATTTGGTTTACAGGGACCGTGTCGTATGGGGTGCCTCACCCTGTATATTTTAGATAAGCACTGAAGATGGCCGTAGGCCGAAAGCACTCTGCTTAAATATTCAAAATTTTACACAAAATACAGAACTTTAATTTTCGATTTGGAATCGTCGTGAACACAGCAGTAGGGAATTTTTAAAAGATGGATTTATTTTTATTTTATTTTGAATTTATTGAATCCTATTTGATCATACAAAAAAAATGATATAGGATACGTCAGACAACAAGTAATTTACAAATATTCTGAGCATACAGATACTTAAAAATATAACAGTTCCACAAAGTAAATATACAGTGCTAGTCAAAAGTCCTCTCCCTCGTATCTTTGAACGGGTATACTTATAATAATGAAATTTGGAGGGTGGAAATAAACGGATGTAGGCTTCTCAACTGGTCATAACAGGTGACGCAATAGTCATAAATGACGTCACAAGGCCACTGTGACCAATAATTTTAAATGGGACCCTATGGCAAGTGACAGCTCGTTTGAAAGGTATTGACAATACCTATTCAGTCATACCAATTTTGTTTGGGTTTCGGCTGATTTTGATTGATAAATTGAAGAAATACGAAAATTATAGTTTCGCATTTAATTAATAAAGATTTTAAAGTACGCCTCTGGTTAATTGTCGAAAGGTTGGCGTTTTTGAATTCTCTACTTGTCAAAAGTGTTTATACCTTGAAAATTTACCTAAGCTATTGTTTAACGAGACGTTTAAGTGTTTACATAGGCAAAATGGTACGTACTGTAGCCGACAAAGTAGCAGCTATCTTAATAATTGGTGAATGTAGAAACAATTTCCATGCAGCGGAACGACTGTTTAATGAGAGGTACCCCGATCGCCCTATATCGAGGGTTTATTTGAGGGAGCTTCTTCGGAAGTTTGAAGCATCAGGTAGTGTTCAAGATGCCAAACGATCTGGTCGACCAACAATTAGTGATGACAAAAAAATTGACATAATTGGAGAAATGGTAGTAAACCCTACTTCTTCCACAGCCCAAGTTGCGTCTATCTGTGAAGTCAGTCAAAGGACAGTACATAGGGTGTTGGCTAAAACAAATTTCATCCATACAAATTAAAAAATGGTGCACCAACTTTCAGATGATGACCCCGACCGAAGACTAGAATTCTGTGAAACTATGTCCAATAAAATGAACCAACAACCAGGCTACATACAGACAATTTGTTTTAGTGACGAAAGTACTTTCTTTCTCAATGGAATGTTAACACTCAAAATGTGAGGTATTGGAGTGACACAAATCCTCACCTCTTTCGTGAAAACATACTCAATTTCCAGAAAAAGTAAATGTTTGGGCAGGTATTTTGGGAAACCACATAGTTGGGCCTCTTTTTCTCAATGCTAACTTAACCGGTGAATTGTATCTGGAGATGTTACAAAATGATATTGAGTCGTTAATTCTTGAAATTCTAGAAGATAATCCAGATGAATTCGACAACTTGGAAATAACGTTTCAACAAGATGGTGCTCCTGCACACTATTACGGTGCAGTAAGACGTTACCTAGATGAAGAATATCGTGGTAGATGGATTGGACGACGAGGTTCGATCGAATGGCCAGCTCGATCACCGGACCTTACACCATTAGATTTTTTTCTATGGGGGTACTTGAAATCTAAGGTTTACGCTACAGCACCTGACAGTATTGCCATTCTGAAACAACGAATTGTTGAAGAATGTAGGGCAATTTCCGCTGACACACTGGGACGAGTACGACAAGAGTTTAGCAATAGGATGCATTACTGCCAGGAAGTAGATGGAGCACATCTTGAACACTTATTATGAGAACTGGTTCTTAAATCTTTATTAATTAAATGCGAAACTATAATTTTCGTATTTCTTCAATTTATCAATCAAAATCAGCCGAGACCCAAACAAAATTGGTATGACTGAATAGGTATTTTCAATACCTTTCAAACGAGCTGTCACTTGCCATAGGGTCCCATTTAAAATTATTGGTCATAGTGGCCTTGTGACGTCATTTATGACTATTGCGTCACCTGGTATGACCAGTTGAGAAGCCTACATCCGTTTATTTCCACCCTCCAAATTTCATTATTATAAGTATACCCGTTCAAAAGATACGAGGGGGGGAGGGGACACCAAATGAATATACAAATACACATCATTGATTGAAATACTCATCAGTACTATAGAAACAACCGTTAATCAAGAATTCTTTGAGTTTCATTTTGAAATTATTTTCCCTGTTTAGGTTTTTTATATCTTCAGGTAAGTGATTATAAAATTTTGCTCCCTTATAGGATGGACAGTTTTCATACAGGCAAGTTGAGTGTTTCTGAAGCCTTATTAATTCACCGTGCCTGGTGGGATATGAATGAAAGTCACAATTTCGATTGTAACAATGTATTTGTTTTTTTAAAAGTAGAATACATTTGTAAATATAAATGCAGGGTACGCACATTACTTTATTTCCAATGAAGTGTTGCCTACAATATTCTCTGTATTCTATCCTATATATTAGCCTCATTACCCTCTTCTGCGGGACAAATATTTTGTCAATTTTTGTGGAGCAGCCCCAAACAGCAATATTATAAGAAATATGGGAATATACAATAGCAAAGTAAACATTTAAAAGTTGGGCTTTATTGAAATTAGATTTCAATTGTCTAATTGCATAGGACCCACTGTTAACTTTCTTGCTGACATGATTAATAACTGGTGCTGGTCTTCTATTTTCAACTGAAAACAAAAGTGCTGATTACCATGATAATATGAATTCGGAATTATTCGAAAAGGGGATGGCAGAACAATTGTTACCGAGACTTCAGAAACCATCATTTATTATCATAGATAATGCAAGGTATCATTCAAGACTTCTGAAAAGAAAAATCATAGTCGACCAAGGATTAAATCATACAAAGTCTGCAAACTGAAAATATACGCATTCCTCAGGGTGCCTTCCAATATGAACTGTTAGAGACTGCAGATATTTAAGCCTGAAAAAAATTGCATATTCGACTGATGAATTAAAACAGAAAATGGGTCATTCTGTTCTACGACTACCACCATACCACTGCCGGTTTAATGCCATTGAACTGATAGATAGATTTATTGGACAACTTTACATTTATGTGTTTGCTGCAAGTCATGCGTACTATAAAAATAAAATTAATGATAAAATAAAAAATAGAAACAAACACAAACAAAATATCTACAATACAATTAAAATGATTGATCAAACAGATTAAAAGAGGAAAACATTCTCTGCATAAAATTACTAACAAGTATATTTTTTTGTAACACAATATGCTTACCATTGTATCAATTCAATGCAAACAAAACACAAGCATGTCTTTTCTCTAGAAAAGACGATCTCACTGTGCCTAACATAACTTTGTCAGGAGTAACCATACCACTGAAGTCATCCATATCGATGCTTGGTATTACTATCAGCAATAACCTTTCCTGGGAAAATCACGTGAGGTCCATTGCCAAAAGTGCATCCCAAAAACTTGGGTTTTTGTTTCGTGCCAAGAGCTATTTCATCCCCACTCAGCTGCTTATGATCTATAAGGCACAGATCCGACCTGTCCTGGAATACTGTTCCCATATTTGGAGCGCGGCACCTAAACATATCCTGAGGCTATTGGATTCTGTCCAAAAAAGGGCAATTCGTCTCGTCGGTGATGCCTCGCTTACAAACTCGCTCACTTGTCTTGAACACCGTAGAAAAGTTGGCGATTTGTCTCTATTTTATAGATATTTTCATGGGCGATGCTCTTCTGAAATATCAACAATTGTTCCTGCTTTGGCAGTCTCTTCGAGACTAACCCGTCAAGTTCAGTCATCACACCCCTTCGTGGTCACTTTGGAGACCTGCAGAACATCACTTTCCAAAGACTCGTTCGTCCAACGAACAGCGAGGCTTTGGAACTCATTGCCTAGGGAGGTGTTCCCCGAGGCATACAACCTCCAGAAATTTAAGAAGAACACCAACTCCTACCTTCTTTCCCTTGGTTCCCACGATGTTCTCTGAACATTACAGGATATCCCTTTTCGTGGGAACCAGAACATAAAAAAAAAAAAAAAGAATTACTTTAATGAGAAACCTGAGTTAATATATTCCTCAGTGTTTTTAAAACAGTTTTTCAACAAAAATTATTTTATTTCAAGTTTAAACAATTTGTGGTTGAGTGATTTAATAACTTCAGGTATATGATTCAGGGAGTTTTTCTGAGACTTTGATAATCTGTAACGAAAATATGAGCACAATTGATATAGTTTATTTCGCCAAGTGATAACATTTTAGTAATACAGCAATAGTCAAAATACAAAAAACAAAAACAGAGATTACAAAAGCATAACACGTTTATAAATACAAACTAGATGTCTGGAAGACAAATAATCAAACAAAAATAAAAACCACTAATAAAAGTACTCAGACAAAGAGTCAAAACATTCATCTATTGAAAATTCCTTTAGTGTTTTTCTGAACATAGTCACTGTATCAATACTTTTAATTTCACTAGGTAAATTATTGAAAATACGCAAGCCCATATAGTCGAGTGAATTATAGCTGATAGACATTTTTACAAATGTTACATTAAAATCCTTATTTTTTCTGGGATTGATCTTTATTCAGTTTGAATTTGTCTGTATTTCGAAATATGTGAAAACACATTTCTGAAATATATAATGAGGACAGCGTTAAAATTCGAAGCCCTACAAAAAGTGATCTACAAAGCATTTTATAACAAAAATCTAGGACAAAAAGGCTACTGACATGGCTGTATGCAATACATGGAAAGAGGTATCAAATAAAGTTTCTACGCAAAATTGGTCAGATTGTGTTAAACTGAAAATATTATTAATACAAAGTGGGACCCACGAAATAATGTTGGAATATCAAATATTACCCATTATAACTAATCTAAATAAAAATTCATCATCCGAAGAAGATAATTATTTTTCGAACGCATACAACTGAGAAATCATTTAAAGACTTTATTGTAATATGTAGCTGATAAAGTTTCATTTTTAATACAGTTGTCGAATTAATGACTACTCTTGAACTATCTTGCTATTTGATCTGAAAAAGTTGCATCCCGCACATATCTCACTCTTTCAAATCACTTCAGAGAATTTTTCCATTGAACATTGTGGCCAAGTCTTTGCTGTTGGATCCATTTTCTCAAAGGCGATAGGGCGGCATATACAGGGTGAGTGAAGCTGAACACCTCGGACTCTCGTGGCCAAATGGTATTTTTTTTCAGTAAACGGTCTAGGGGAAGTATATGTATGTCGATCTGATCTACATTTCAAAAATAATGATTTACATACAAGGTATTCGAAAAGAGCGTGACATATAAAAGTTATATTTTTTAAAATGGAACGCCCTGTATTTTCCTGCAATTTTCAATTCTTTGAGATAAAATAAGCTGTCTTTGCAGGAGTATCCCTATACCTAACTCTCTCCGTTTGTGAGATATTCAAGTTTTTCACAAAATGTAACGTTGTCGATGAAATTCAATATCATTGGAATTAGCCACGGCAGGCGTACGAAATTTTGACCGGTCACTCAAATCCCTTTCAGCTAGTTAGTGTGGCTTGAGTAGACGATCAATAGTATACAGTGTGTTTCATATTATCAGGAACACTTACCGCATATTTGAACTCCAATAAATTTGTTATTTCAAAGGGAACACCGTATATTTTTCCACGTGACAAGATTCACTTTTTCATTTCCTTTCGAACCATATAATATTTCCCTCTACCTAAATGTGGTGATTCCGGAGTTATTGAAGCCTTTTCGAAATCCGATTAATTTTCTGAATTAACATTATTTCATCTAGTTGTCTGATGTCATATACTTGAGTAATACGTTCAACTCTGTTCAATTGTTGTTCCAAACAGACTCCTGTCAACTAGCGTAATATGTTGTCATAAGTTTGTGTTGAATTATTCAGATCTCAGATTTGAGAAGGGGGATGGAAAGTTTTACACTTGAAGGAAGAATCAACATGATTTTAACCATTAGAGAGTGTTACGAAAATTGCTTATTAGCTGGGTTTAAAACCCAATTAAAAAAATGAGGAGGATTTGACAGGAGTATCAGTAAACTGTTCGAGAGATATCGAAACCAGTGACTGGGAATGAAGAATTCAATTTCGAAGTTCTGCAATATGTGATTGAAAATCCCAATACCAGTACTAGAGCCTTTGATAATACAACTATAAGTCAATCGAGTGTTAGCAGAATCATTAGAAAACACAAATATCATCCATACCACATTCAGCTGCATCAACATATGTGTGAAAGGGACTTTGAACGCAGGCTAGATTTCTGTTTATGGTATCTTGAACGAGTTGGCGAAGAGATGAACTTTTATGAACATATTTTATTCACAGACGAATCAACCTTCCTGGTGTGGTGAATCGACATAACTTTCATTATTATGACATTTATTTCGAACCGTCGATCGCCAGAACCGGTGGAGTGTTAACTCATTCGGTGGAATCATAGGAGACACCATAATTGGTCCTTATTTCTTTGACGGGCATCTGGATGGAAGGAAATTTTTAAGATTCATGAAAACAGATTTTTGGAATCTTCTGGAAAATATTCCTTTGAATGTGAGACAGAAGACGTGGCTACAATTAGATGGTGCTCCAGCACATTTCAAACGTGTTGTCAGGAACTATTTGAACAGAAAACTAACAAAAGAATGGGTAGGGAGAGGTGGTCCTTATAACTGTCCTTGGACTTTTTTTATGGAGATATATCTAGGATATTGTATACAGTACACCACCCACTACTCCTGATGATATAAAAGTGAGGATTAGAAATGCCTTCCAAACAGTAACTCCAAATACGTTGAAAAATGTCAGAAGCTCATTCGAAAAAAGAATAAGGTGCTGTGTTGAAGTAGACGTTGGTCATGTCAAACATATATTATATTTTATTTTTATTTTCCCCTGAACTTTAATCTTTTAATATTGTTATTTTTTAATAAAAACCAGTAACCCCAAAAATAGTATATACAGGTGGGCCGATATAACAATGCTCTGAAGAAAATCAACTGTACGTTGAGAGTGTTCAAATTCAATTTGCTAATAATATTGAGGAGCTATTCTCCAGTATGCGACATCAGACTACTAGATGAAATAATGTTAATTCAAAAATTTCATCGGATTTCGAGAAGGCTTCGATAAATCCAGAAGCACCACATTTAGGTATAGGGAAATATTATATGGTTCGAAAGGAAATGAAAAGGTGAATCTTGTCACGTGGAAAAATATAAGGTGTTTTTTTTAAATAACACAGTTATTGGGGTTCAAATATGCGGTAAGTGTTCCTGATGATACAAAACACACTGTATACTATTGATCGTCTACTCAAGCCACATTAACTAGCTGAAAGAGATTTGAGTGACCGGTCAAAATTTCGTACACCTGCCGTGGCTCTTATTCCAATGATATTGAATTTCTTTGACAACGTTACATTTTGTGAGAAAGTTGAATATTTCGCAAACGGAGAGAGTTAGGTATAGGGATACTAGGGCAAGGTCAGCTTATTATTTTCTCAAAGAATTCAAAAATGCAAGAAAATACGGGGTGTTCAATTTAAAAAAATATAACTTTCATATGTCACGCTCTTTTCAAATACCTTGTATAAAAATCATTATTTTGAAAATGTAGTTCAGATCGACATACATATAGGTACTTCCCCAGACCGTTTACTGAAAAAAAAAACATTTGGCCAGGAGAGTCCGAGGCGTTCAGCTTGACTCACCCTGTATACAAATATCTGTTTTTTTAGGGTATTATAAAAGTTAAAAATGAGTGACTCCGCATTATACATCTTGCTCATGGAGTTTATGTGTATTTTAAAACCTGGATTATAACTTAGAAGTTATAAGGGGTTTGGGAGTGAAAAATAATGTCGAAAAGGAAGACTTTTCGCCTCTCTGCTTGCTATAATCTTAGTTGGGATAGAATGTCCCTAACACGATATTGCGATGTATAATCAGGTAATTTTATCTTATAATCAAAATAATTGGATCAATAATTCATAAATTAATGTTAAAATACAAAAAAAGTCCTATTCCTAATACCGATTTTGGCCTATCAGAAAAAAATGCATTTCCTCCACAAAAAATAAGCTTCAAATAATATCGAGTCACATTTTACCGATACATTCATTAATAATAATAATAATTACATTAATATTGAAACTGTGTTCAGTGCAACAGGAACGAAATGAATTGCTATATAGAGAGTCGATATACTAGACCAGGGTCGATAATTTTTTAAACCAAAAAAAATAATAGTAGGATGAAACCCATTGGGAAAGGAAGAGAATATAACAAAAATCGAAGGAAAAATAATTTACGGGTGATCTGAGGTCGGGAAGTGGAAGGGGGTGAGTTTTTAAGGGTATAAAACGGTTTATCTCGATTTCCGGCAACACTACAAGTCCTACGGAAAAAAATAATGGCAAAGTTGTAGGCAATGGAAAGATCCAGAACTTTTGTATCCACATTTTTTTCACATAACCTCAAAATGTATGTGAAAAATTCAAATAACCAAGTTTTTGGTTTTTTATTTTTATCTTTTACAAAAAAAAAATTTTTCGCGAAATTTGGTGAAAACTTACCTCTTCGTGTCCTGAACACACTGTATTTTTTTTTATTTAAAATATTTATTTCTTCACCTTATTTTGACTTAATATCGAAAAAGCACCCTAATTTTCAATCGAAAATTCTCCCGTCAAAATATCAGCTTTTTTAAAAAAGTCGGTGAGCTTTTTGTTTGTTGAATCCTCTACTTTCTGATGGTGTGAAAAAATACATTACTATGATAAATGTTCTCAGAAAATGCAAAGAAATAACAGGTAGTAAGGCCCAGACCCTCCTAGCCCCTTCCCCACTTCTCTATGAAATACCTTTTGATGGGCTAAAATTATCCGTAGGTCACTCAGGTATATGAGTTATCTTAAAATATCAATGAATATGCATCTATGCATATAATTCAAAGAAGATTCTACAACTTTCTCAAAATATTGTAGATGTGTTATTAAATATTAACTTTATTAACTTATTTGGTTGTTAATTATAGTAGTATATTTCGATTTGCAATTTTTTTGTTAATCAATGTAACATGGAATCTTACGTTTTTCGAGTAATTAAAGTGTAAATTTTAATAAATAGCTCAAAATTGTACACTATAATTAAAAAAAAAAATCGGATTCGAGTTTTTTTCGTTTCTTTGCATTTTCTGAGAACATTTACCATAGAATGTATTTTTTTTTATACCATCAGAAAGTAGAGATTTCAACGAATAAAAAGCCCACCGACTTTTTTAAAAAAGCTGATATTTTGACGGGAGAATTTTCGATTGAAAATTAGGGTGCTTTTTCGATGTTAATCCGAAATAAGGTGAAAAAAAAAATTAAAAAAAAAATCTCAGTGTGTTTGGGACATAAAAAGGTGAGTTTTCAGCAAATTTCATCAAACAAAAATATTTTTTGTAAAAGATAAAAATAAAAAACCAAAAACTTGAATATTTGAATTTTTCACATAAATTTTGAGGTTATGTAACAAAAGTTGTAGATCTTTTACCATAGGACTTGTAGTTTTGCGGAAATCGAGATAAACCGTTTTTTACCCTCAAAAACTCACCCTCTTCCACTTCCCGACCTCAGATCGCCCGTAAATTATTTTTCCTTTCATTTTTGTTATATTCTCTTCCATTTCCAATGGGTTTCATCCTACTATTATATTTTTTTCACTTTTTACCATTTTCGAAGGCTTCAGCCCTGGTCTATACTGTCAAGGTGTTTTCGCTACAACACGAATGATTTATAAAGAAACGAGCGGTCAAAAATCAGGCTCCACATCGAGAGTGAGAGCGACGAGGTTAAAAATACAAAACATCGGACAAACGGACCTGCCAGAAGAGCTACGAGCCAGTCGAGAGCGACAATGAGACAAGTACCGACCAGACAATGCCCACGACAAGCGAAGCCTCCTACGATTCTCTTCGTATGAATATATTAGCGCCAGGTTACCATAAGTCTCACCGCAGATCCACAATATCTGATAAAACATTATTATACATAACGTCACTTAATACATTAACACCACCCAACAATGCGGTTTGTGCGAGGAAATAAATTCGCGGCGAGGGATATTCATAAATCGAAAATTTATACGGGGTGTTTCGCAAATTACTTCATACCACAGTCTATTCGATATTGTTTTGCGATAAAACCACACTGAGAGAACTATCAAAGTTATATGTCAACGCATTCAATTCCTATATAGAGAAACAGGAAATTCAAATTTGATTAAATAAGGGATTCCTAACTATTACAGTAATTTGATATTTCGATTGAAATATACCTTTTTCAGCATGTTAAAAGTCTCAGGATTTCAAGTAAGACAATGAATAATTGAATTCCGTTATTTTTAACCGACGAAACCAAAAAGGAGGAGGTTCTCTAGTCGACGCGTATATTTTTTATTTTTTTTTATGTATGATAGTTGACAATGACAGATCGCTAGTGTCATTATCACAATCAATATATTCTATGAGAGGATGGAATGATATAAACAAAGTAATGAAATAAACTAACCAGAACAACAAAAATAATTTATATTACAACAAATAGTAAAAGTAGATAATCATATTATTTAACTGGTAATAGTTGAAGTAAGGTGGGTAAGTAAGTATTTTGGAAGTAATCAAAAAACAAGCAGTTAGTAATCAGTAGATTTCAGCCACAAATCATTGGAAAATAAAAACTTTTTAACAAAAAATTAAACCGATGAAATACGGAACTGAAAAGTAAAAAATAAAATAAACCTTCTTAGTCTCAATAACTAAGCTCCTAATGTAAGTTACTAATTTTGAGTCGGCGCCAAACAAACAATCAACGAAGATCATTAAATTATTTCAAAAAAATTATCAGAATGTCACCGCGCAACTCGATGCCATCATTTTACGCCTTATGCCGCCATTTTACGCCTTATCTTATTCCTTATCTTCAAGCAACTAAACATCAATTAATATCTAAAAACAGAAATTACAAACTTAAACCATGGATAACTCCGGGATTGATAAATTCGATAAAAAAGAGAGACATCATGAAAAAAAGATTGAAGGAAAACTACTCAGATGTGCTAAAAAACGAATTTACCAAATATAGAAATAAATTAAATAAATTAATCAAAACAACGAAAAATCAATATTATAAACAGAGGTTGAATGAAAACTCAAGTAACTATAAAAAGACGTGGGAAATAATCAATGAAATTTCGAATAAAATGATAAAAAGAGAAACAATCAGCTCTATCAATATGTTAGGTTCCAATGGGGAAGTTTTATCTAATAACAAGGCGAAAGCCAATGCATTTAATGATTACTTTATAAATGTCGGAAAAGAGATGGCAAAAACTATTACTAAGCCTGATAACCTACCCGAAGACTTTTTGAATGACAAATCTATAGGTCCTACGTTACTGTTGGAACCAGTTACGGAAAACGAAATATTCAACATTGTCTCCCACATGAAAACTAATTGTGCGCCAGGGCCGGACGAGATACCAGCGAACCTAATAAAAACTATTTATCAGTACATTGTAAGTACCTTAGTAAACATTATAAATAAAATTTTCAAAACGGGTAATATTCCAGTGCAATGGAAGGAATCAGTAGTGACTCCAGTCCATAAAGCAGGCAGTAAAAATAACTTTCAGAATTACCGACCCATCTCTGTAATAAGTAATTTTGCCAAAATTTTTGAACACACGTTAAAAAATCGATTAGTTAAATTTTTCGAATTTCATCATGTGATAACAAAAAAGCAATTTGGTTTTATTAGTAACTCGAACACAGAAAAAGCTGTCATTCATTTTACGAAAACCATAACTGACACCTTGGAAAATTCCGATAAGTGCTTGGCAGTTTTCTTAGACTTGGCTAAGGCCTTCGATACGGTGTCACATGACGACCTAATAGACAAACTTTATAGGTACGGTATTCGTGGGCCAACATTAAACATTTTGCAAAATTATCTATCTCACAGAAAACAAAGCGTCAAAATCGACAATGAACTCAGTTCTCCAAAAGAAATCACAGTTGGTGTCCCACAAGGCACAGTTTTGGGGCCGATATTATTCTTAGTGTATATAAACAGTATCGCTGTATAAAATCTATTGATAACCTTATCTCATATGCAGACGACACGGCGATTATTTTTCTGGCAAAACATGGCAACAAGTATATCAAAAACATCAAATGGCTTGAAGGATATCCAGATATGGCTTAACTATAATCTCCTCAGTTTGAATCTGAATAAAACCAAATTTGTTTGCTTCACACTTCTTAAAAACGATCAACCAATCGAAAACATTCTAAAAATACATACCTCTGAATGTCCACAGAAGAAACAATGTGATTGCCCTTCGATAAAAAAAGAATCAAAGATAAAATATCTTGGTGTAGTTCTCGATCAGCATATGAGATGGGACGAACATGCCCTATATGTTACAAAGCGACTCCGCCAGCTTACTTACAAAATGTACAATTTGAGAGAAATCCTAAACATAAAAAATCTGATGACTGTATACAGATCCTTGGCGGAATCAGTTATTAGGTACTGTATCTCCGTATGGGGTGGTATATTTGACTGCAACCTGCACAGTCTCCAAGCCATGCAAAATACAATAATAAAAATTATTCTTCGAAAAAAAAAGCTTTACTCAACAGAACAGCTCTATAAAGAAACTAAATTATATAACATAAGATGTATATATATCTACCATTGTCTTATTTGGATGTATACTAATAAATATCTTTACCATAGCGAAAATATAAAGAATACTAGATCTACCGAAAATCTGAACGTAATAATACCCATTTTCAAAAAACTCATACACAACGAACAATTTTCTATTTCGGTCCTAAATTTTACAATACACTCGATCGCAGTTTGAAAGAAAACCGCTCATTTAACAAATATAAAACTGAAATAAAACAATTCATCAATCTTAACCATCTAACACTACTGAAGTTACTATAAAAAAAAAAACTTACGTATATGTATGTATGTATGTATGTATGTATGTATGTGTGTGTATGTGTGTATATATGTGTATATATATATGTATATATATATATGTATATGTGTATATATGTGTCTACACGTGTGTGTAAGTATGAGGATATATGAACGAACTTCAACGTGTAATATACATTTTTATATAAAGATATGGATCCTTACCACATCAACCATTCTCAAGAAAGGAAAAAGAGAATAAACTAGAATTAGTATCGATTTCAGCAGGAATTCCAATTATTCATATTTTCATTGTAAATAATATATTAATATGTATACCATTCATTTTATCTACCTAATATATATCCTGAATTATTCCAAGGAGCTGCACAAAACAAGCACCTTGAGTGCTTAGGTGAACCCTTGGAGTTATAAAGGATAACCGTCATAAATTGTATGTATACAAATATCTTGTTATTATGGTTTACGAATAAATTGAATTGAATTGAATTGAATTTGCTTGTTTGTTTGGCGCCGACTCAAAATCAGTTACTTATATTACTTTAGGAGCTTAGTTATTGAGACTAAGAAGGTTTATTTTATTTTTTAATTTTCAGTTCCGTATTTCGTCGGTTTAATTTTTTGTTAAAAAGTTTTTATCATATATCAATAGTAGTTCTCGTGGAGTAGTGGTTAGCGCGCGAGTGTAGACATGTACGCTGATGACACTGATGACAAAGTAGACGTCCACCTCAATAAGAGGGTCGTCCCGTATTTAGAGGGGAACAAGATAACATTATATCCTGAAAAAACACTAAGTCATAAATTTTACCGAAAAAATTTTTTTAATCACAAAATCCATAGATAACTCAGGGTCAGAGACACAAACGTTGACGAGTAGGAGTCTGTGAGAGGGGGGTACTACTGGACAAGCATCTGACGTTTTGTTAATTCAGATGGCATCGGCCGATATTAAGCGTATGTACTCTCTGATTACCAGAAATTCCAAACTGTCACTGGAAAACAAAATACTGATATATAAGCAGGTATTACGGCCTGCCATGTTATACGCTCGACCAGTATTTTGTAGCCTGCCCAGGTCAACATTGTTGAAACTGGACAGGATTCAGAACAAGGTACTTCGTATCGTCACTAATAGTGATCGATACATCCGACTGGATGCACTCCGAGAGATTACAAACATATCAAGTGTTTTCGAGTATATCGATTAAGTTTCATGAAAATTCTATAAATATTGATTCCGGGTGGTTAAAATCAGAAAGCCTGCGTAAACTTCATCTTTTAACACTAACTCCTAAGGTTCTACAGACAGGTGAACCATCATATCTGCGCGAAAGACCAAATAAATGCACGAACATAAATAAAGTGAATACCAGGATAAATTATTTCCACAGCATTATTTACAATTCGATCCCCACAGAATACTGAAATATTTCTCCATACAATTTCAAAAAGAAATTGAAATAAATGCTTACATGTGCACAGGAATGAACTATTGCTGTCGAACCAGGCTTTTCATTTTTTATTTTTACTTCTAATATATTCTTACCAGTTAGTAAATTTTTGTAACATATTGTCAAAATTAATATTATTATTTTATCATTATTTCTTTCTTCATGTTCATGTATATTATAATTATTATAATTATTACAATTATTATAATTTTGTAACATATTGTCAAAATTAATATTATTATTTTATCATTATTTCATTATTAATTATTATAATTATTATAATTATTATATTATTATAATTATTATAATTATTATAATTATTATAATTATTATAATTATTATAATTATTATAATTATTATAATTATTATAATTATTATAATTATTATAATTATTATAATTATTATAATTATTATAATTATTATAATTATTATAATTATTATAATTATTATAATTATTATAATTATTATCATTTTTATTATAAGCCGACAATTTCACAGTATGGGTAGGATAATTCTAGGAGGATTTTGATTCATTAACATATTATTACAAATTTGCCGGATTTCAATCTTATTCATCGTGAATATTATAACAATTGAAAGAAAATCTTATTCACATATTAACTTCATACATAATTTATTTCGTCAATGGCAATACAAATTCGACTTTTCTACTCACTTCTTTGCCCAATTATTTTGATGGCACGTTTGAAATTATCACATGTAGAGAAGAATGTTAGAAAGTTAAGAAATCACAATACTTTAAATAATTTTGTTGAATTTGTTCCAATGAAGATTACAGATAATGAATATAATCCCTGCCAATTTAATCCCCGTTCTATTAAATCATTTATTGGAATAGCCTCAATGCCCTCAACTGAATTCTTTACTCACGGCAAAATCAATTTCCATTATTTATTGCCGATGTTTCTTTGAGAAACAAATTTAAGTGTGGATAAACCCTACCTCCGATAATATAGATTTCAATCTAGAATCTCTCAATTCATCACCCACGTAAGAATGGTAGGTCGATAGTAGAACTTCTTCGAGTTAAGTTTTCTATCGAAAACAATTTACTTTCAAGAAGATAATTTCGTTCAAACCCTCCGATCAGATATTCAGTATTGTACAGCAAGCAAACTAATAATAGTCGAAAAACAAAAGTATCGAAGCATACAGAAACAATGCCCAGTCATCGTGGGAAACCATCACTTTCATGCCTCAATAATAAAAATGGAAGTAACAACCTCCACTTATTGTGTTTATTCTGATATTCGAAGCAGCCAATAAAGCGCACTTACAAACCAATAATTACACTTTTCTGCTCTCCATTTGGAGCCTATCGTGGATGCCTGTCAAACAATAATTCTAAATTGGCGAGCAGTCAGGTGAAGAAATTGCTCTCGAACGAGGGAAACTCATGATGTATTGTTTTCTTAGTTATCTTCTTGAAAAATAATTGTTCGGATACACCTGTCCGTTTCACCTATTCGAATGACGTGATAGACTAACTTGGAATTGAAGGAGAGGGTTTCAATGTTATGCAACGCTATGGTCTATGTTTTTGGGGAACATCTTGCCAATATTTATTTGATAGGGTATTTGTACTGCAAAAAAGAGGAGTTAGAAATATGTGTAAGGCAGGATTCAGGGACTCCTGTAGGTCCTTATTCAAAAAACAAAATTTCCTGACCTTGCCTTGCATTCTTATTTTGGAAATGGTATGCCTAATGCAAAAAAAATACAAAGATGAAATTTCTACTATATCTCGACGTCATACTAGAAATACGTTCAATATAAGTTTACCAATTCCAATTTCTTCAAAAATTAAGAGATCGTTCATTTACAGTAAGAAAATGTTTAATCACTTGTCAAATGAAATTAAAGGTGACACATGTTCCACAAAATTTAGAAAATTAGTAAACAAGTTTTTGATATCGAAGGCCTATTATTCATTAGACGAATTCTACTCAGATAGGAATATCAGCATAAAATCTAAAATTATTTTAAATTGTGACTATTTATAATATATGTTATATGTTTTTATATATTTTATATGTATATGTTTTATATATTTTATGCTTCTTATGTTAATTAAAAATTTTTGTGACTCCGTATGTTAATAACGTGATTGTGACGCTATATGTATATTTTTTTCCTATTTACATTGTTATTTATATAATTTACATATTTACCTTTAAGTACTCGCTTTGTCAACAAAAAATTATTTTTTCCGACAATAAAGCATATTTTGATTTGATTTGATTTGTGATATAATGACTGGGTGATGAAGGTCTTCGAAATATTACTTGAAAGACACAACCTGTATTTCAATTTACTCTTTAAACAATTTTGGTGATTTCTACAATTTTGGTGATTTCTATGTGTAGATAATAAATATATTTTATATATAATTTGAATTAAATTTGAATTTGGTCAAACGCGTTAACTTTTAATGGAAATAAAATATTTGAGTGCAGCTCTGAAATTTTGTGTAGTTACAATTTTCGATTGATTTTGTTTTTGATCGATATTGTCAACCATCCATCAAAGATTATGAGCGCTGCATGCGAGGAAGACAAGCCACTGACCACAGCAAATAAGGCCAACCGCCTTCATAAAGGAACTTAGGAATGATAATTTCAAGACAGCTTTTGTGTCTTTTTTGATATCTCACTGGGAAAGCGACGAAGTCGCTCTCTTTATTGGCAAGAAGAAGATTTTAATGAAATACGTTTATTGTTATACATATGAGGTCAATATTAACGAAAACCAGAAGCGATGAATTTTCATGCTCGGAAAAATGCATTATCGTGAAAGCCAAAGTAACATTTGTATAGAATGTGGTGTGTGAAATAAGCGACGTATAATTGATGTTAATAAATTATACAATTTACTGGGAGACGAATTATGTAGAGGTTTACAGGAAATAAATAGTATCTCAATTGCAGGAACATAGAAGGCTTTTTCAGATCTAGAAAATATATTGTGTAATAGGGACAAAGTTTTACAGGTATTAGAAGTATACCGGGTGACAATGGGACAAGGGCCATACCTACAATTTCCGATTGACAGCCATATGAAAACGAAATGGCCGACTTCCGGTTTCGCCAGATTAGCCACCAACTTCGATTTTTCAAATGGAACACCCTGTATGTTTGATGTTTCTCGGATTCTACCGCTCAAATTGCATACGACACTGTTACCAAATTTTCAATTCACAATCGACAAAAAAATCTAAATTTTTTTTAGCCCAGGAAGCTTTGATCAGGTTAAAATCTATACTAATTTACATCAGAATTTTAAGATCAATAGCAAAGCCTACAGCAGGAATTGAAATTTTCTGAAAGCATTTTCAACAAAGAAATCGTGTTTTTCAAATGGTTCCTACCGTGGGCCATCTTGCCATTCGTTAGAGAATTAATTACTCATTCAACGATATACATTATTTACCACTTTCTTTTTGTTCAAAACTGAAAACGATCAATTATTGAATTTGTACAATATTTTATACGATGCCTACAAATTCCAATGAGTTATCAGTTTAGCTTTGATGAAATGAAAGGTAGCCGTGGAATCATGGAAAATAGGCGATTAATGTAATATCATAAGTAAAATACCAATTTTACTTGTCATCAGGGCCGAATCTAGCAGGTGTGCAGCGCGTGCACCGCACGCGGGCGGCCGCATTCAGTTATAACAATCAGCTATTTTTTGAAAGAAGAAAAATGAAACGTTAGTGCTCAGTTGTGTTGTGTGTTGGTCTATTGTCCATTAGTATCCTACTCTCCTATCTCCTACTCTCATCTACACACATTCTTCATTTGAGAGCAAAATTCATGGCAGAGCCGGCAATGCAGCATAAAAAATTGAAATTTCTATTAAAAAAAACCAAGGGCCATATTTTTGACAGGACTAAGTATGTTTGGTTCCTGTGTGCGGCGTGGCGGCTCATTTATGTACGTATAGTCTTTACGATGTCAGTTGGAATGGCGAAATTTTTTTTAAAGGAGGTACCAGCGGCGAAACCTTTGAAAAAAACGTGCTGCTGTTCGCCGGGCGGCTTTTTTTCAAAGGTTTCGCCGCTGCGGCCTCCTTTGAATTTTTTTTCGCCGTACCAACTTACTTGTGAAGACTATAAATATCACAGTCGGCACGGGGCTCGCAGGTCAATGGTCAGAAGAAACTTTATTTTTGCGGTTTTCTTTATAGATAAGAAATGGATTGTTTCGACAAAGTTAAAGGGATGCGGCATCGGAATTTGTTTTGCTACTTCACCACTATATATAAATCATTTTCATTTCAAAATGTTCATTTAATTTTGAATCAACATACAATAAGACTGGTCATAAACACAATCAAGTGCAAGTGTAAGTTAATATTGGAAATTAGTGACAAGGTTTCTGGTGAGTATCGTTTAAAAATTTAAATCAGAACTGTGGTAAGTATCAAAGCTCTTAACTAGATTTATGAACGAATGAAATGTTGAACAGGGTGTTTTCTAATTAGATAAAAAAAGTGGGCATATTTTTAAACTAATTTTGTCGCGATGATTCGTTTTGAAAATAAGTACAGAATGTTTGAAAATTCAAAATTTATTTTCAATTCTTTCAAAATTCGTTTGCACAAAATATAATTTTCTTACAAAATTATAGGTTACCAAGCGGGGGAGTTTATGAAAATTTTAATTTTTACCCAGATTTTGAAAGAGCGCTACGAATCATTATTTATTTTAAATAATTTGCTCTAACTTTTTCAACAGGAATGGGGATTTCTTATGAATGACCCATATTCTTACACTTTAAGTAAAAAAAAGTATTAACAATGGTAGGTACTTTTTAGAGGTCATTTCGATGAATTTCAAAATTTCTGAAGAATTCCCATTCATTTTATCTGCATCTGTGAGCCATGATATACTTATCGTTCTTCTTACCTTTTACCTTTAGATGTCGTCCTCGTCCAAAAACAGAAAAACTAAAAGAGAGTCAGGTGCCTTCTATAGAAAAGAGAAGATAGAAGAAATCTCAAAACAAGCGGGAGCATTGAATAAGTATTTTGGAAAACCGGATAAAAGTGAGCCCGAACAAAAAGGTTTGAATCAAATCGCGGAGTTTGATTATTCTCAACAATCAACATCCACCAGTACTAGTGAAACAAACAATAAATCAATAGATTTCACACCCGATGAAGGTGATAAAGCTGCAAGATCATCATCAAGCAGTCCCATTCCCAGTGAAGCCGAATGTGAAGATGAGAGCAAAGAGGAAGAGGGCTCTGCTCAAGTAGCACTAGATGATCCAGGTACTTGGCCTAACATTTTGACAAAAAAATATATTGATTTATTGGTAGAACACGGTCCCAAACAAGTTGCAGATTTCAAATTTCCGATTGATAAGAGCGGCAGAAAATTTAGCTGTTCATATTATAACAAAACTTTAGTGAACGGGGAGAAAATAAATCGCGCGTGGCTCTGCTATTCCATAAAACTAAACTGTATTTTTTGTTTTGCATGTAAATTGTTTAGTAGAGATAGTTCAACACAACTTGTAAGTACTGGCTTTTCTGATTGGCGTCATTGTTCGGATTACCTCAATAAGCATGAAAATACTCTAAAACACGTTAACTCTATAAGATCGTGGTGCGAAATAAAGACGAGGATGGAAAAAAATTGTACTATTGCCGCGGAACAACAAAATGTTTACAATAGAGAGAAAAAGCGATGGCGCGCTATCATTGAAAGAATGATTGCTGTAGTACAATTTTTAGCCAGTCAAAATCTAGCATTCAGAGGAACTAGTACGGAGTTGTATCATAGAGATAATGGTAATTTTTCAAAGGCAGTAGAGATGATGGCCAAATTTGATCCAGTTATTTCAGAACAGCTTAATAATATCAGTAAATACAAAGATAAAAAAACACGTATTCCACACTACTTAGGGCAGCATTTTCAAAATGAAGTAATTCATATTTAAGCCGAATCTATTCGTAATGAGATAACACGCATTGTCAAAAAAGCCAAATATTACACTATAATTCTCGACTCTACGCCCAATATTTGTCATATAGAACAAATAACGTTTGTAATTAGATGTGTGAACACTACTGATGGTAAAAGTAAAGTAGATATTTTAGAATTTTTTCTAGAATTTTTTTCAGTAACTAATACTACTGGAGAAGGTCTGTGCAATTTTCTATTAGAGAAGCTATTACCTAGTCTGCAGCTCGTAGTTATAGATATACGTGGTCAGGGCTACGACAATGGATTGAACATGAAGGGGAAAAATATAGGGCTTCAGAAACGGATTCTCGATATCAATCCTAGAGCATTATACGTGCCGTGTGCGGCTCATACCTTAAACCTCGTCGTTAATGACGCTGCCAGCTCCAGTGGTGAAATTTCTGGATTTTTTGATATGGTACAAGAGGTATATAATTTTTTTTCTGCATCCCCATATCGATGGGATTTACTAAAAAAATACGTGAAAAGTCTAACTTTGGAACCATTAAGTGAAACAAGGTGGGAAAGTCGTATCAATGCTATTAGACCTCTGAAGCAAGACCTCAAAAACATTATTACCGCATTAAATGCCTTAATTGAAGATTCCACCAGAGACGCGAAAACAAAAAAGGGTGCAAAATCAATAATTGAAAATCTTGAATCATTCAAGTTTTTGTGTTCAATTTTGATTTGGCATGATTTATTATCAAGAATTAATGTTCTGAGTAAAATGCTTCAAAATCCTAAATTAAACATCGCGGAATGCATTGAAGGCTTCTTAGATAATTTAAAAAAATATTTTGTTTCACAAAGATCAGACGATAATTTCAAAATATTTATCGAATCAGCCACAACACTTGGTATTGATCCCGAATTTCCAAGTTCGAGGCTCAGGAAAAAGGTCCGTTTATTTGATTACGAGGGCAGTGATGAACCCCTTTTGAATCCCTTCCAGCAATTCAAGACTTCTTTCTATTTTGCAATTCTTGATCATGCGATGTCTTCGGTAAATGAAAGATTTACATTATTATCTGAGTGCTTTTCAATATTCTTTCTGTATGAGTTTCACAACATTTCTAGTGATAATCTCATGAAAGCCTGCATGGACGTAGATATTAAGTTACAGGTACAGGAGGAAGGAAGTATCGTGAAAGATATAGACGGTATACAACTGTTCAATGAAATAACTTCATTCAAAGATATTTTTGCAGGTAAGAAACAGCCAATTGAGGTATTAGAAATCATAGTTAAAAATGATCTCATTTCCTGTTTTCCTAATTTTGCTCTAACAATAAGAATTTTTTTAACCTTACCTGTTTCTGTGGCTTCAGGAGAAAGAAGTTTCAGCAAATTAAAAATTATTAAAAATTACGTGAGAAATAATATGACACAAGAAAGGCTTACAGATTTGGCCATCATCTCTATTGAATCCGAAATCTGTGAAAAAATAGATTTTACGGAAATTATTGATAAATTTGCCACTCAGAAAGCCAGAAAGGTTAATTTATAATTAGGTAATTATAATGATTAGGTACCTAGTCTGTAGACTGTAGGACAACTGATTTATATACTTTTCGTTGGTATACGCACTGAGTATGTCCAAAATCGTAGTGTGTGAAATAGACGTTATACAGGTAGATGAGTTTAAGAGTTCATAACGTCAACGTTAAATATTAGTCAAAATAAGAAAAAATCTCTGGAGGGGCGGCACATCTGGTATTTGCACGCGGGCGGCCAATACCCTAGGAGGGCCCTGCTTGTCATCTCGTTTCGTTTGTAAAAAGTTCATTTTGAAATGGAAAATAATAATCGTTATTCTCGAAACGAGCAAATCGATATGATATTGATATACGGAGAATGTCAGAAGAACGCTGTTAATGCTAGTCTGCTACACGCTGTTCGTTATGCGTTAAGACGGCACCCATCGAGGACCTGTTTCAGGAAATTTGAAATTATGCTAAGGAAAGAACCAGCTGATCAAAACCACATCCACTTCATCGTCAGTGAAGAAGCGGAAACTAATGTTTTAGCATATGTTCATTTTTCTCCATCTGCCTCAGTGCGAGAATTGGAAATTGAATGTGGGATCAGCAGGAAAAGTGCCAGAAAGGTATTGAAAAAACATAATATCGCTCCTATGAATACAGTTTGCATCAGCCTCTATATGAAAATGACCCAGAACGGAGACTTACTTATTGTAATTGGCTTTATCGTCATCATAATTTGAATAATGGTTTTGTCGGGAAGATACTGTTTCCAGATGAGTCTGGGTTTACGAATAATGGTATGTTCAATGGGAATAATACAAGGTATTGGGCTCAAGAAAATCCTAGGTTGCCGAGATAAGGTAATTTTCAAGAAATATTTGGATTCAACGTCTGGGTAGGAATCATAGGGACCAATTCTTCTCGACAGGCCTTTGACGGGCCAAAGATATCTACAATTCTTAGAGAACGATATTCAAAATAATATCAACGATTTACCTGGGTACATCAGGAAAAATATGTTTTTTCAGCAGGATGGTGCAGGACCATATAATGCTAATATTGGTCGGCAATATCTTAGTGATACCTATGGGCAGAGATGGATTGGAACAAATGGTCCAATCAGAAGGCCAGCCAGATCGCCCGATTTAACCCCTATTGATTTTCATCTATGGGGGTCACATAAAATCCGAAGTTTACTCGAGGAGACCAACTTTATCGGAGGACTTGAGAGATAGAGTTGAGCGCAGATAATACTTTCGTTGAATAAATTAGAGCTATTTCCTGAAAAAAGTACGCCGAAAACCAGGTTCAGAGAAATTTCCAGCAGCCTTCGGCAGCTGCGGAGCAAGTCATGCTCTGTTGTGAGGGTGAATGTTCTGAGGTAATATATTTTGGTGACTTGTAGAAGTTCTGTGGTTGATTTGAGTGTAATAGAAAAATGCGTGACCCAGCTCGGGATCGAACCCAGGTTCTTGTACTTTGAAAGGGAGCGTTCATACTAATGAGCTACGTTGAATAAAAAAGTGTTTGTAGTTATCTAAGGGCCGGGCGGCGCTCTGGAAGAATCTTTGACCGCCCGCTCCCGCTTTCAGCCCGAGACTGACTTCTGCCTGCAGAGCTACACACTTGTCAGAAGGTAAGGAAGGTTTCCATTTAAAAATTTTTCTTATACCTCATCATTTTTAATTTCCGTAGTCAGCTCTCCGTCCAGAATTTATTAACCAAAATGTGTACTCACTCACAGACATTTAATCGGAAATCTTTGAACACTCTTGTATTATGATTGGATTTTGTATGAACTTCTAAACTCATCTCATATGAAAGATCGGATTATTTTTTCTACATTTCATGTGCTCTGGCTTTTTATTAAGGAGCACTTAGTAGCGAGAAAAATCGACTGATTAGTCCGCTTATATAAACATTGGGGCCATATTTCGTTCCCGCGCGTTAGTCTACAAGTGGAAAATCGCGTTTGTCTCCGAAACTACATGATTTAACACAATATTTATGGGAAACATTTTTGTAAGAGGAAATAACGAGCTACAACTCTTATGTGATACATTTTTTTTCATATCTCCAATGTTTGTGGAGTTGTAGCTCAAAATATGTAAATTAGGAGATTTCTTTTTCTAGTTTCAGCGCCGTGCATGGTGAAGAATTGCTTAATAGATACTCCATACTTTGGAATTGCTGAATCTAGAATTTCAGCTGTTTTGGAATTTTTGTTAAGTCAATAATTCCATTGATTGGATTTGGACTGATTTTTGTTATTTTATTTCGTTGATCACTAACTACAGCTCATTTAAGTCAGTCTCGTACAGGCATAAACACATCCTGTAAGTTATCTGAGAGTTATCAACACTCGAAGAAATATCCCGAGTTAATTGATTCAGCTTGATTCTGGTAAGTGTAAAACTATTTGCATGAGAAACTGATCACAGTTGAACTAAACATCCACCATGCATCATAGATCTAGAGAATAACAAGCACCATAAGTGAACATAAATAGTTATATGAATAATTTCGAATGGCGATCATAAAGAAATCATACAATCATTACATGCAAAGGATAATGAGGTTAAATAATAAAGAGATAATAAGGCAATAAATCGGTACTCGAGTACAAATCATTTCCATATTCGATTCTTGAACAGATTTATTTGTTTGCTATTTGAATACAACCGATGAATTATTCAAGTCTTGCGCAAAAGTAAAGGAATAACAGAAAACGAGATGAGTTATAAGATACTTTGTTCAACGGTGGGTTTTTCTGTTCTGTTACATCACGTATTTCCGTTCGACCACTTATAATAGATTGGTATTCTATTATTGATAATATATTTGGAAGAGGAGATCAGATGATTGAAATTCACAATACAATTGTGTGCCTAATGGGCGTACTACCTTGGGCCTAGTCGATTTGGGATTGAAAATCAAAATATCGTCAATGTTCGGATCTATATGAATTGAAATTTCTTGTATGTATTGTACAGTGAGGTCCATGAGAACAGGATAAATTCGTTTTCTACGTACCTTACAATTTACGAGTTAAATCCCGTAACACGTAAATTTTTCATTCCAAAATGAAATTTTTTAAACATAATTTTATACCTTCCCCTTCAACACCCTTGGAGTGACAGCAACTCCTTTAAAGAATATAAATAGAACGACGGTGCGTGAGATTGCTCATTTGAAAGAGTTATAAATTGTATATCCAGCAGTATTCGTTTTTTTTAATTTCTCCAGATTTTTTATTGAGAAAATTACATTTTTGAAGTAAACAAAAAAACAAGAAATGTTCGAATTGTATGATATTCATATCAGGCTTTATGAGTTTGAAAGCCATCCTTTGTAATCTATTAGAACCTATTTTCGAAATGTTTTTTTTAGAAGGGAAACCAGTGGCAAATGAAAATTATGAAATGTCATCGGAATCTTTTCATGACTATATCGAACATTAATTAATTATAATATTACCTAAACGTTAAATGAGCGTACAGTTGCCATTTAAGTGTAAAAAACTATTCTTTATTTTATTATTGAAAGCTTTTATTTAGTTTCACCTGTCCCGATGTTTGTCATCAAATCTTGCAAATTGAATTTGATCCACTTCCAGTTGCCCGATTAACGTGAAATTTGGCAGGTGTTCATAGTTCCCGTGACAATGTATTATGGTTTTCGGGGTCGGAGATTATGAATTTGCTTTCTAAGTTCACAAATTCAAGATGGCGGCTCTGAGATGGCGGACGAGATTTGTGTTTATGGTCCGATTCTATTGAAAATTGGTATGTGGTGGTTTTCGGGGTCAAAGACTATGAATTCGTTCTCAGAATTCATAAATTCAAGATGGCGGCTCTACATGGTTGTGATAATGGAACGTTTCTATTCAAAATTGTTATGTCGGGGTTTTTGGGATCGGATATTATGAATTTAGTCGAAGATTATTGTTTTTTTGTCAGAATTCATAAATTGAAGATGGCGTAGGAGTTGATCTTCAGATGGTCTCCTCATTGAAGAACTAGCTAGCTCAGAACTTACAGGAAAAAGGCCTCATAATGACTATGCAATAACAAAAATGCAAAGACTTACTTACTAAAAAAGCACAAAATAAAATAATTAATAGAAAAACCTCTTTAAAGACAGGCTTTTATTCAAATGCGCGAAAAAGAAAAAATAATAGCTTTGGATTTGCGACGTAGGTTATTCCGTCAAAAGCTAGTCGCGCAAAGTTTTCAGTTCGAATCTTTTGAATCTATATCTCACGGAATAACCTACGTCACACATCCAAAGCAATTATTTTTTACTTTTTAGCGCATTTGAATGAAAGCTTGTCTTTAAAAAGGTTTTTTTATTAATTATTAATCAGTTTGCAGTTTCCAAAAGTGGCATCCAATAACCTCTCTTTTTGGACCATATCTCCTAAAATTGTCTTTTACTCGCTAAATTTTCCATTGCTATACTATTTTTATCGTCTTCTGAGGCGCATGTGAAAATTTCGTGAAGATACGGGGTGATCTCATTTTCTTGACCTTTACCCTTTTTCCAATTATCTTCCAAATTTCCCTTCAACTTCATACTCAAAAGGAACTTTGAAATCTAATTGATAATAATTCATTTTGAACTTCTGAAACCATGTAGAGTTTCTCAATAAATAATACACAACTCAACCAGAATATGTATTTGCTTGTGACAATTCCCTGTCAAAATCCCAATATATAACAAAAGCCGATATTATACTAACTCTTCAGTTTCTGACTTCCATTCCACCAAAAATCCAGTGGCGCTCAAATGCTTTATATTATTATCATTTGACTTTTGACTACCAAAAATTTTAATAAATCATTTGAACCACGACCCAATGCCGTCAGATGAAGAGCTGCCGTCCGCTGTTGGTAAAAATAAGCCACAAGCATCCCAACATGTTTTTCCTAAATTTTAATGTAACCAATGCGAATTATTATACCAGGTGACACAGGATATCGGGCCACCCCTGTAACTTCTGCATTCGTGAACGGATTTTTCTGAAATTTGGTACAGTTATATAATTCTGGAAATGCCAGTAACTTTCTTTTTTCAAATAGAATACTCTGTATATTTTTACATATTCAAGTTCAACAGGTCAAAACAAGTCCAAACCTTATGTCAAATGTCATTTTTTAAAACACACAATGAGTCGCAAATAACAGAAAAAATATTTTTTTTCTGAAAAACTATTTTTTGTGTCATTTATTGATGAATCAATTCAGTCACATCACATTTTGATCAAAAATTATTTTTTTCAAATGAAACCCTTATGGGCCACCTACCTGTATCTCTAGAACATTCATTGAGGAAAAAAATAACATATCATTTTTGTATTTCGGTGCAGTAACAAATTGTATACATTCAAAAATCTACAACTAGTTCATCAGTCATCAGTCATGAACTAGTTGTAGATTTTTGAATTTATACAATTTGTTACTGCACCGAAATACAAAAATTATATGTAATTTTTTTCCTTAATGTATGTTCTGGAGAGACAAGTAGGTGGCCCATAGGAGTTCCATTTGAAAAAAATGAATTTTTGATCAAAATGTGATGTGACTGAATTGATTTATCAATAAATGACACAAAAAATATTTTTTCTGAAAAAATTATGTTTTTCTGTTATTTGCGACTCATTGTGAATAGCTTCGACCAAATCTCATTTATCCACGAGGTAAAATAAAAAAACCATTTTAATTTCAATTGTTTTGGAAAAATGACATTTGACATGAGGTTTAGACTTGTATTGACCTGTTGAACTTGAATATGTAAAAATATACAGGTTATTCCATTTGAAAAAACAAAGTTACTGGCATTTCCAGAAAAACCGGACGTCCGCCATATTGGATTGTAATGTGATCAAATCCGAAATGGTTGCTTATACAGTGACCGGCCGAAAGTACGCATCATATGGGAAATTCTTTTATTAATAAATTCTGACGAATATCGATATGTGCAATCGCTTCTGCAACAAAAGCAACCCCAAAAGACGTTGTACAGTGCCGTTCGTCTTTTCGTGTTTGGAGGGAAATTTAAAAAAATTAAAAATTATGTTTCAAAACACACTTACTTGGGAAAATGTCGAAAAATGTTATTCGAAAAAGTTGTTCAGAACGTCATTTTATAGCTATGTACAGGTTTTGAAGGAAATCTGAGATAAAAAAATCAAAATCAATTTTTTGCCATAATAAAAATTTCAATTTGGAAAAATACATTTTAGACAAAGAAACTCATTAGTAAGGCCAACAGTAATATTTCAAATGATATTTTGTGAATATTCGCAAGCTACTTCTATTTTATTCGGAAAAAAATTGAAATCTATGGATTTGCCATATATTCAGCTGCTTCATAAGAGGTCACTGAAATATCTCCAGGACATTATAATCCCGATATTGTTCATTATTAATAAAGGTCCTTGTATCTATATAATTTCAAATTGAATTTTTCATTCAAACAAAAAATAAATTGATTACAAACGTTCGAGTATGCATTAAATTGTTTGGTTTATAATTATTTCAGCTTCTAATTTTATTATAAAATGTAATTATGTAAAAAATTGAATCAATTTTTTGTTCTAATAAAAAATTCATATTTAAACTCTGTAGATACATGGTTCTTTATCAATAATAAACAATATCGGGATTATAATGTCCTGAAGATATTTCTGTGACCTCTTATGAAGCAGCTAAACACATGGCAAATCCACAGATCTAAAATTTTCTTCGAATAAAATAGAAGTAGCTGGTGAATTTTTACAAAATATAATTCAAAATATTACTCTTGGGAAGGGAAACATTCTCAATTGAATAATGATAGAAAGATTTTCCTGTGAATTGAGTTAGGGCTTTTTCAGAATATCTATCAGATGTAGTTCAATGTCCAGCGTGGCTTTAGTCGGGGAAGTAGTTGTTTTCTGTTAGACATTCACAAAAAATAACTTCTTTTTAATCGTGGATTTTTCAATTCACAGGAAAATCTTTCTATCATTATTCAATTGAGAATGTTTCCCTTTTCAACATGATTATCCCACAAGAGGTTATCTTGACGATGGAAGATAGTGACTAAGGTTTATCTTTCAGTCGCAGATGATTCCACATCTGATTTTATGAACATCCTATTTATATTTTCAACAAATTACTCTTGGGCTTTACTAATGAGTTTCTTTGTCAGAAAAGTATTTTTCCAAATTGAATTTTTTTTATGGCAAAAATTGATTTTTATTTTTTTATCTCAGTTTTTTCTCCAAATCCGTACATAGCTATAAAATGTCGTTCTGAACAACTTTTCCAAATACAGTAAAAACCGGATATAACGACATTGAAGGGACCGTATATTTCGGACGTTATGTCCGATAGTTGTTATAAGCAATATACACAATTATTATGTATATATGTATATATTATGTCTGTTTGTAGTATGGGGATAGGTTATGCATATGAACTTGTTTTCAAATAAAATGTAAATAAAAGAAATAAAAAAGTTTATTATGAAAAAAATAAAGTATGTATGTACCTACAATACAGTTCACAGACTACACTTAGTTTTTAAAGTAATCGGTCATTTTAGTCGGTTTTTTTGTAAGCTGAGTCTCAAATATATTTTGGATTTTACGTTTCATTGTCGTCAAGGTATCATCAGTATTAAACTGGTCATTGAAGGCAACAAATTTTTGTAAAACTGTTATAGCGTTAAGAGCCTCGCATATTGTTGTTGGTTGAAACTGCTCTTGATGTTCTTGCTGGTCTTCGATTTCTTCGTCAGTGTTACGATTGTTACTTTCAGCTTCTGCAAGAATCTCTTCCTCAGTAGCTGAGGCGCACACGGCAACATTGTCATCTATTCCAATAAATTCTTCTATTTCAATCCTTGGTTCTGTAGCAGTAGATCTGTGCAACTGAGCAACCAACTGAGCTAGTGGTACGTTGTTATCTTCATCTGTAGGATATTGTATCATTCTCGCTAGCGGAATATCATCATCCTCCATCGCTTGCGATGGAGAGAGATCTTTGAAACCTGCATGGCGAAAGCAGTTGGCTATAGTGGTCTGTTTGACATTTTCCCAAGCTTCCGATATCATTAGAATTGCATCTAGAACGCTAAGACTTTTTGTATCTTCGCAGTTTTCAATATTCTGAAGCATTTGTAGTACTTCAAGTTTTCTGTACTGTGATTTTAAAGCTTTTATCACTCCTTGATCCATGGGCTGTAAAACAGAGGTGACATTGGGCGGTAAAAACACAAGTTTTATGCATTTTAGATTGGAGACTACAGGGTGAGCGGGACAATTGTCTACTAGGAGAAGAATTTTGTTTCCTCCAGATTTCAATTCTGCATCCCAGGTCCGCAGCCATTTTTCAAAAATTAGCGATGTCATCCAGGACCTAGTGTTGTTTTCATATGTTACAGGCAACGAGTGAATGTTCTTAAAGCAACGCGGTTTTTAGCTTTTCCTATCACTAAAAGTTTTTTACACGATCTCTGAATAAGTCGTAAAACTTGCAAGGTCAAATGGCAAAGAGCGGGAAAGAGGTTCTATAGCAAAATATTCCTTCATATTATTAGTATAAAGGTGAAAATTGTTCGTAATGTTTTGTTTGTTTGGAATAGGTAAACGGTTGGTCGTTATAGCCGATGAATATCGATAAAGTTTCGTCGTTTTAAGCGATATGTCGCTGTATCCGATGTCGTTATAGGCGGTATGTGTACTTATTAGTTTTATATAGATTCGGCCGGGACCTTGCCATTCGGTTGTTATAACCGATCTGTCGTTATAAACGATGTCGTTATATTCGGTTTTACTGTAACATTTTTCAATATTTTCCCAAATAAGTGTGTTTTGAGACATAATTTTTGAATTTTTTAAATTTCCCGCCAAACAAGAAAAGAAGAACGGCACTGTACAACATCTTTTGGGGTTTCTTTTGATGCAGAAGCGATTGCATGTATCGACATTTGTCAAAATATTATATTAAAAAAAATTCCCATATGATGCGTACTTTCTGCCGGTCACTGTATAACTGTACCAAATTTCAGAAAAATCCGTTCACAAATGCAGAAGTTACAGGGTTGGCCCGATATCCTGTGTCACCCGGTATAGCGATTTGTATGATTTAATATGTTGCGTAAATGTTGTCCAGGAGTGTAAATAAAAATTGAGTTTACAACCTACAAGTAAAGCTTTGTAATCTCTCTTTTCAGTTTTGTTTATGTTAGATTCAGGTATCACCTATTTTGTACCATTGGAGTTAATTATAATTGTTGCGACCGAATAAACTATTATTATTATTATTACTCGATTGAAGTTTGCTAGAAAATCAAATTTAAATTACGTCACATAGTTAATAATCATTTCAAAAAATCATGAACTGTTTCCTTCACGTATCCGAGTCGGTCAACGAAAATGGAAAAGGGTTTTACAATACGGAACAAAAACTCCCAAAAGTCGAAATTCTTCATTCATACCTACCTGTATAAAGGAACACGAATCAGCAATAATAATAAATAGAGGAGAAACAAGAAGGTTACGGCAAAGACAAAAAATATGTCTACATTATTATTTATTGAGGTATTATTTTAACGTGTTATGTTTTGAAAAAGGACGAGAACTGTCATTGTATTTCAGGTTTGACTCTCGTTTTCGTTAATGGCCGGGAGATAAGTGGCAGCGTAGGAATTTGAGAGTAGCGCATATATCTTAAACGACACCTCAGAATGCAGAGAATATTCTATATAATATGCAGCATTCAATTTAAATTTTGTGGGAATCGGGTTTTGTTTCTCCATCGTTTTATGGCTATTTATATGCCTATGGTAATATCGGATTTGTTGCTTTTTTTAATGAAACCGAAACCGGCACTTTTGTGTTCTACCTCAATAATTTTAATGGTGATTCCGACTTGAAAATATCAATGTTTCTAGGTTCTGAACGACTCGAGGAAGATAGTGTGATGAATAAGAATTGGTATGTGATGATTGCTCTACCTGAAATAATATATGTCTGATGCTTAAGTAAAAAAGGTTTTCTTATTTTTTTAATTAACACGGTCGTAACACAACTCTACATTTTTTTTGTCTTTTTCCTAAAATTCATTTTATGATTTTTCTATTTATTTTGCTCCAAAATAAAGGAAAAAAACCCATATATTCCATTTAACGTTTGCTTTTGTGATAGTCATGATAATCATATTTTTTTTTGAGTTATTTTGTAAATAAAACACCGCGAAAGAATAAACGGGTCGTAATTTTCACAGTGTCTACAGATGTCACTTGAGTGATAAACAACAATTGACTGTTCTGTAAAAGATTCAAAGAGGTTAAAATGTCTTCGAAAAAGTGTAAATATGATGCTGATGTATTTTATTATATACAGTGTGACCCATTTAAAATGGAACCACCCCTGTAGAATACGCATTTTTCAATCAATCTCAAAAAAAAAAATCTCAATATCAAGCTTCGAAAATGTATCTTGACACAAATTTTCATAACTTCAGTTTTATGTCCAAGGCACACTAAGGTTGTTCCTCTTTGTCAAAAACGGCAAAAGGCAATTTTTGTTTTCAAGTTTGGCTACACCACTGGATTCGTAGTTGGTATAAATAAAAATCATCAAAATTTCATGAAAGAATATTGGTTGACAACGAAGTTACAACAACTTACATTTTGGAAACAAAGTATTTGATTATAATTTTTATATAGATTATAGACATATTTGAAATCTGGCAACACCGTCGATACGAAGTAGAACACCAGTGAACTTGTACAGTGAAAATCCGAAGTCAATAGCTCATTCCGCTCTACAGTTATAAGTATGGTAATGTTAGCGATTTGTGGTGGAAGCGATCGTGTAATAAAAATCTGACTAGGCCCCTGGATTTGTAAATTATATTCCCTTAAAATCATGTATTTAAGTGTAGGTTATAAGTGTGTTCGAAAAGAACAGAAAATTTGAAATTCATTTTCAAGTTATACAGTAGTACATTCTTCCATAGCCGATAAAAACGAAATGAACAGAAACAATAAAACGTCAAATAAATTAAATATTTGAATTTTTGTGGCTTCTACCAAACCTCCATTTAGTTGAACACATTTATCGTATCTCTTCCGAATATTTTTTACACTATTTCTTATTTGTTGAGGTGTAATTTAGTTACAAATCCAGTGGCGTGTCAGATTTTTATTACAATATCGCTTCAACCTCAAATCGCTCACATTACCATACTTTCAGGAGTTATAACTGTAGAACGGAATGAGCTATTGACTTCGAATTTTCACTGAATAAGTTCACTGGTGATCTACTTTGTATCGGCAGTGTTGCCAGATTTTTAATATGTCTATAATCTAAATAAAAATTATAATCAAATACTTTGTTTAAAAATTAAGTTGTTTAACTTCTTGTTAACCAATATTTTTTCATGAAATGTCGATGGTTTTCATTTATGACTACAAATCCAGTGGCGTAGTCAAATTTGAAAACTTAATATTAAAAAAAATTTTTTTGAGAATGATTGAAAAATGCGTATTTTACAGGGGTGGTTCCATTTTAAATGGGTCACACTGTATATATATATATATATATATATATATATATATATGTTTGTTAATTATTCTTGAATGGACCTGTCAATTTGAATCTAGCTTTTCAGTTATACTCCTTGGAAATGAAACTAAAGTTGAAAAAAATTGTGTCAAAAAACAGTTTTTAATGCTTGAAATTATGAAAAAAAATAATCTTTAGATTGATTGAAGAATCCTTATTTCACCGGGGTGGTTCCATTTTAAATGGGTCACACTGTATATGTGGTATGTTAATAAAAGTACGAGAAAAGCTTTGTGAAGCCTACGAAGTCTATTTCAACTGCCACGTTTGGAATCTATACAAGCACTGAGCTCCACATGTTGCTTGTAGTGATTACAAGAGATGTTTAGAAGGTAAACATTTTCATTAAAAAATCCCTGTTTGGTCGTATTCTTGATACAGCCGTAAGTTTTAGACGTATCCACGTCAAAAATATAAATATATTTATTATTATCTTTATTCATTTCAGGTTGGTATCGAGGTGAGAAACGCAGTATGAAATTCGCAGTACCATGAACTTGGCGAGAGCCAAGACACCACCTTAATTACTGTAATTTTTGCGTAGTAAATCCAGCTAGAAGGCGTAAAGGCAAAAATGCGAAACCTATCGAATATCCTGACCTGGCTTCATCTTCTGCTCCAATCTCACATAACAGGTGGATCGGTCGCGGCAGAGAAAGAGAAAGTTTATTCAAGAGCCATACACACAATAGAGGAGTGGCGAGAGAAAATTCAGGAAAACATGGAAAGGATGCAGCTAACTGAAAATGTTCTAAGAAAACTCAAATTCAATTTTCTCAAAAGGATTAAAAATTGTATCCAAAATAATGGTGGACACATAGAGCAGTTTAGAAATAAAAGGATTTTGAAGACATTGTTCAATAAATAGATTATATAGTCTTCTTGTATGCCACTGTGACAACTGTTTTTTTTTTCAAAATAGAGCACCCATTGGAGAAAAACATCTCTGCCAATTTGATTAAATTTTTTTGAAATCTATGATAGTTATGAGAAAACATGTCTTTTATTTTCCAGTTTCAACACCCTGTACCTCTGCAAGAAAGCAGCTTTGTGGAATAATGCATTTGAAAATTTCACGCAACTGTCAAAAACCCAATGAAGTTGCTCCTGATGATAAAACATATCCAATGAGGTTGAAGCTTTGTTGATTATTCTCTCTGCAGCGAATTAATATACCACAAGCTCGATATTCATGGTAACTAAAATTCGGACGCATAACTGACGTTTAAATATCGTTTCGCTTTCGAAATATTAGTCGGTGATTCCAACAAAAATGGAATCCAATAGATGGGGAACTGCTACAAATGAGCAAACAAATTCGAAAATAGTATTTCAGAACTGTTCGTCCAAAATTTCAATTGTGATGAATTGTAATTTTCTATCTATCTAAATTAGTTGAAATGAACAATTCTAGTTCCAATCATTAGTACGGAAAAAAAGCAAAAATTGTGAAATTCTCATACAAAATACAACTCGTGTCAATAAAATTGTCCTGAATATTCTTCTCCTTCACAATTACTCGTTATCATGAAATTTTAGGCAGTACAACTCGGGCTACGCACTTGTTATATTTCCAAGTCGAAGAATAATCGGCAATTTTATTGGCATTCGTTATATTATACATGATAATATTCAGTGTTAATTTGAATCAGCAATTAGGATTGTAAAATTCACTTCAGCCGAACAAGTTTTTCATTAGTTGTATGTTTGTATTCATAAAAGCGCAATTATCTTGAAAACGTTTGGTTTTCCGTATTCAAACAAGTATACATTTTCTACTCAAAATTGAATGAGAAATGGGATTTTTTATTTATTTCACCAGTGGCGTGAAAAATAAGGGAGAAAAGGACCATGATACCCTTCTTGTACGCCACTGGTGGAAACTGAAAATGTGATATTTTTTTTCAATATGAAGCACTAATTGAACAGAAATATTCCTCCAAAAGTAATTGAAAAATTTTCAAAACTGGAAGTTATGAATAAAAAATACTTTATATTTTTCATATTCAACATCCTGTATCTCTGCAACAAACGACATTTGAGAAAAAAGAAATTAGGAAAGTCCTATTTATTTTTCTAGGTGAATTTTTCGTTCCAATTTGGCCCCATAGTTTCGAGACACCCTATATATATATATATATATATATATATATATATATATATATTGTTATGTTATGAAAGACCAGAAATTTATTTTGAAAGGAAAAAAGAAATAATTTCAATAAAAAACCCACAAAAATAATAATTACTTACTAGTTAGTAGTTTAAGATAAAAATATACAAATACTATAATGCAATCATTTTCATACATTGTCAAGATCATTACAACCTATAATTGTTCAAAAGATAACAAAAAGGTCTAGATTTACAAAATCATCCTGAATAAAATATGATCAACAAAATTATAAGCTTGAAACATATAGTATATGAAATTGTATCTAACTAAAAATAGCCAATGGGAGAACAACAAACTTCTAGATGACCATAGCCAATCAGGGAACAGTATGGTCAGATGTAAGATTTGAAATTGTGAGAAAATAAGAATGGAAAGGTGTCAGAGACAATTATCATTAAATATTGTACATAGTTTGTAAGAAAAGAAAAATATTTTAGTTAATAAGTTTTGACAAATAACCCCAAAGAGTGAAAATGTGACAACAAAGTGCGCGAATTTGAAAATTCAAATGATATGGAAACAGGGAGAAATGGTATACAGGTGACAGAAAACAAAGCCACGAGGAGATTGGAATTTTTTTTTGAAAAGAACGCCACGTTCGGACTTAAGAGAAAGAAAAATTCAAAAACTTCATCAATATAAGGTAGTTTCTCTATTAGAACCCAATCAACTCAATAGCAGCAAACGACATTACCTTTTATGTACTCCACATGAAACTATTTCAAAGCTGATTTCTGGATTTGTATGGTTACTTTTTGATATTGGAGAGCCTGAGAGCAGTACATTGAGGAGGATTCAATTTCATGGTGCATATTGTAACAGCGACAGTTCCAGCGTCAGGTATAAACTTTTCTAGTGCACATCACAAACTGAATAACCTCACGAATAACTCGTATCATACCAGAAGAACTCTATTTCACTTTGATATTGAATTACTAAAGAATTTTCAACCTTCAAAGTAAAAGTGAGGTTGTGTAATTTTTATTCATCACCGTTTCTCATGATTGTCTTTGAAAATTTGTAGAATGACCATAGTATAAGTTATCTATCGTAGGCCAGGTTAATATAAGTTTTCCTGAATAAAGGAAATAATTGTTTTTCGACATTTTCTCGTTTTTTTTTCCACAATGATCTGCAAACGTACTCGTAAACATTGAATAGATTGAATTTGACATCAAGCAGTGGCTGTTTTGCCTGAACCGGCTATCTGAGACAAAAGGCGTACCAACTGAGTTCAGTCGTGGTAAGAAAAGTGATAACAATTGGCAGCAATATATTATACAGGGTGAAAATAATTTATCTATCATATCAATTTGAACCCAAGAGGGACAAAAATCAACAACAACATATTATGTTTACAAATCACATTTCATAACAATTTGGCTCCCAACTACGAACAGAAATTATTAGCAATCATCATTTTATAATAACAATTTATTTGATATATCATCATAATGTTGAGGCTGGATATCTTCTAGATCTCCGAAAAGAATCATCCCTTGAGGCATGTTGTTTAGTTTTACAGACAGGTCTTGCCAGCTTTATCTGTTTTCCCGAAAGTCAATCAAGTGTATAAAACAGATTTGGAGTACGTTCACTTCAATTCATTTGTATTATTATCTAAATACAGATATTTATCAAATGATTATTCTCTTTCATTTTGTGAATTCAGTAAATAACAAGTTAGGTACCTATAAGCCACAGAGTCTTCCTTCAAAAACAGCTTAATAGAATTCATTATTTGTTAAAAGTCTTCAATCCGTTGTTTCATTCCTAATGAATGAGATAAAATACTAAGAGGAATAGCTCTGAAAGATGTTTATGAATCTATATGTTTGATACTTCGAAAAAGTATGATGGTCCTGGGAATCAGTAGACTCCGATGAGTGGGAATATTTCTGCGATTCTCCTGTTTGCATTAACAAAACCGGCGTCCAAATAGTAATTTACGTAACAAGTCCGGAAAATAGGTTTTTTTTTGGACGAATAGACAAAATTCCAGGACGAGCCGTAGACGAGTCCTGGAAGTCTTTGAGTCCAAAAAATCTATTTTCGGAAGTGATGCGTACAATATTTTTTTGGCAACCGTGTAGAATAACAAATCAATGAGACGACATATTTCTTTATTTCTTTATTATACATTTCAATTCTTATTTGAATTAAACAGAACAGAACAGAAAATACTACATATTGACAGAAACATTATAATTCTCATTTATTTAATATATTTATATATATTTATATATATTATATATATATATATATATATATATATATATATATATTTTATGTTAGGAAGGACCAGTAATATGTTTTAAAGGCGAAAAAGAAACAATTCCTTAAAAAACCACAAAAATAATAAATATTTAATAGTTAGTAGTCCATGAGAAATTGTTTTACATTTTTTTTGAGGTTCTATTTCCTTTATGAAGCCTCTGTATAATATGTATAAGTGAAAATATGCAAATACTATAATGCAATCATTTTCATACATTGTCAAAATGATTACAACCTATAATTGTTTAAAATACAACAAAAAAGTCTAGATTTACAAAATCATTCTGAATTAAATGTGATCAACAAAATTATAAGCTTGAAACATACAGTATATGAAATTGTATCTAACTAAAAATAGCCAATGGGAGAACAACAAACTTCTTGATGACAATAGCCAATCAGGAAACAGGATGTTCAGATAAAAGATTTGAAATTGTGGAAAAGTAAGAACTGAGAAATGTCAAAAATAATTATCATCAAACATTGTATTTAGTTTATAAGAAATGTAAAATATTTTAGTTCATAAGTTTTCTCATATAACACCAAATTAATGGAAAAGTGCGACAAGGAAGTGCGCCAGTTTGAAAATTCAAATAAAATGGACAAAACAGAAATGGTATCCAAGGGATGAAAAAACAAAGCTGCAGGAGATTGAAAAAAATTTGAGAAAGAAGCCAGTTACAAAATTTGAATGGAAGAAATTTAGAACTTTCATTAATGAGAAGATAGTTTTTTAACAATAAAAAACCAATACAACCTCTGAATAATCTCTAAACAAAATAAACAGGGATAAAAGAAGATTACCTTATTTTTTGGTTATCCACATGGGAGTTGTCCAAGCTGATTTCGTGGATTTTGGATGGTTCTTTTTGAAATGGTTAGTTTCTGAGAGGAGTGGATGAAAACAGAAATTCAGATTATGCCAGGTATTGCATCAGCGACAGTTCCAGCTCCAGGTATAAACTTTCAGTGCACATCACAAACTGAATCACTTCACAAAATAACTCATATCTCTGAAGAACTCTATGATTTGGTATTGAACTATTAAATAAATCTTCCAACTCTAAAGAAAAAAGTGAGGTTATATTCACATATGCATCACTGTTTTCCATTATTTTATCAAAATTTGTAAATTGGTCATAGTCATAAGTTATCTATCGCAGGCCAGGTTAATATAAGTTTTCCTGAATAGAGGAAATAATTGGTTTTTGGTAATTTCTGGTTTATTTTCCAGAATGATCTGCAATATCTTACTTATAAACACTGAACTAAAATAGTTCGAGTTGACATCTAGACAGGCAGTGGCTCTATTGCCAGTACCGGCTCCTGAGGCGAAGGCGTACCAACTGAGATTATTCGTGGTAAGGTAAAAATAATTGGCAACAACGTGGCGAGAAAACAGTAACTTGCTATTATTATTTCATAACAGTTTGTCTCCCAACGAGAAGCGAAAATAATTAGCTATCAATATAACAAAACAATATATATATATATATATATATATATATATATATATATTATTTATATATATTTATATTAATTTCCCAAGGCACATTTTCAAAGTCACTATCGCTGCTGCTTTCCATATTTCATTGCGAATTGCGATCAAAAAACATGAAAACTTTTGACAACTAATTTTATATGAACTGTCAGCCGTTATTTCGTTGCTATGGTAATGATCAACTGCATTCATCAAAACCATACCTACCAAGATTTTCATATTTACAATGACAACAACGACGTGATTCTTCCCGGACTAGGCCGGAAAATGCTACTTTCTCAAAGAAAAAGCGTCCGGGAAGTGGGTACATCCCGGACGGTTGCCGAAAAAAATTTTTAAAATATTATTAACAATATTTTGCCTTATTCATTATTTAAAAAGGCCGCTGGTTCATTTGGTGTCAGTTGGGCGCAATCATATCAACACCGATGAAGCCTCAATAATTTCACGTTCAGTATCTTATTATTTATGTGTCTAGCCACTCTTGCTTTGACAGAGTCGTTATTCTTGTCGACACCCTCCCTACAATAATACAACATTATTAATATCAATGTGGAAGTGAGCGAAACGTGTTTCATCTTTAACACGCAGTTCCCATAATTTTGATGTGTTTATTGTGGAATCGCATGAGAGAAACGGCTTCATTTCTCACGCTTTCTCGGCTTGTTATTACAACTTAGCGGGTAGCCACAGTGTGAATTGCTTCTAGCTATTTAACTTATTTCATATCACCCTCAACCCCTTTCGCTGAGGTACGGGCGACGAAATTGAATTATTCGGAATTCCTGTCAACACAAGTTGATCACTCATAAGGGATATCGACTATTTTATGATGTTAAATAATGATATGTACTATGAGGAAAAGTACACAGTTTTACGCAGTTATTCGATAAACAAGAAATATTTTTGTGATTCATTGGCTGATAGCTTGGGACATACGGTGCTCAGACTTCCTCCTTATCACTGTATGTTTAACAAAATTGAATATATATGGCATCAGCTTAAGTCAGCAGTTCGAAGAAATAATACTCCTCCAACCTAAGTTCAACTGTGGTAGCTCTTATTCAAACAGAAACTGCAAACATTCCTGATAGCAGCTGGGCCAAGTGTGTTTCCCATACTAAAAAGATGAAAAAGTCATATATGGATAAAGAAAAAATTCCCAAAGAAAAGTTTATTATCAATTTGGATGACGACAGTGAAACTGATCTTCGTGAGTAATTTTGTTTATAAATACCTTTTATCGAGAAACTGAACTTTTTATAAAGTATAAAGTTTGACATTTTACATTAATTAGGTATATCATATATTATTATATAAATAATTATATATATTATTATATAATAACCCAATTTAATATACTACTATAAAACAAAATTTAATAGCTACGGCAGGTACAACTCTGCGTAGAATCCACCGCCTGCTGGTAACTCGAGTGGTTGGTGATTTACGACCTTCTTAGATTTCTGGTTCTACCTTACTTCATGTGTGACAAATTCAAGCGCTTTCGGATCATTTGTTTTGGCCTAATTGCAATCGGAATTTTTTAATGCACTCTATTGCTGCTGACCTAGATGCGTCATAGGTGGTCCGATTCCATTTTATCAAAAAGATTTCGAGAGTAGAAGTTAAGTACTACAAAACGTTCATTCTCATTTTGCGTTAAAATGCTGCAAAATAGGTGAAAAATACTTGCAAACATGACCGAAAATGTACGAGTGCGTAAAAGCGGCTGAGTAGTGGGGGTAGAGCAGCAGACGTGGGGAAGCGTATGTATAGTAATACAAGCGCGCTGCGTCCGTTTTGAATCTGCAGCTCTACCCCCACTCCTGAGGCGCTTTCATGCACTTGCCGGTTTTCGGTCATGTTTGCCAGTATTTCTCACCTATTGCGCAACATTTTAACGCAAAATGAGAATAGTCATTCTGTAGTACTATACTTCAACTCTCAAAATATTTCAGAAATCGGACCATCCAGGTCTGCTGCAATAAAGTGCAAAAAAATGCAATCATGCCAGAACTAATAATCCAACAGTGCCCGAGTTTTTTACACATAAAGTACATATCAATCACTATTATGTCGTCGAGAGCCTGCTTCAAACTTTGAAAAATGCTGGTGTTATGAATTAAAAAAAAACGCAGATTTTTTCTGGAGTTTTCTGTTTTTCTCGGTTACTAATAATCCGATTGAGTTGTGATAGGGCTCATTTTCATTCGTTCATTGAGAGTATCGAGATTGTTTCATAAGTTTTCAAGTTACAAGTCAAAAACGATAAAAAAATGCTTTTTAATGTTTATAACAAATTAAGCAATGACAGTTGGGAGTAGGAAACATAACAGGATATAACTACGGACAGTCTTCTGTATGATGGCACAGTCGGTTTCCTGGTAGTATTTTTGTCACGAAAAAATCTCTTATGATTGGTCTATTGAAGAAAAACTATTGTTCCTGCCAACGTATCGAATTTTATTAAATTAATCTTCTGAGCTCTGTAACAATGAGTTTTTGCAAGTTGAAGGGGTGTAACTCATACGAGTGCCAAATTTCTCACTAGTTGACAGGGTTGCAAAAAAAACATAAAAAATTACAATTTTTTTAAATGCTGTCAATGTTTTTTACGTTTTTATTGATTTACTCCCATAAATAAGACAATTTGCTATTTTCAACAAGTTTTTTATTTTTTCCCACCTTTCTTCAAATTTTAATGAAGATAGTTCCTGCAAATTTCTGTCAGAACAAGTTAGAAAACCCTCCACTGTTTATATGAAGATGCTTCCGTCATAACTCGAATTATTTGATAATTGGCCGTCTAATAACTAGCGCGTCGCGTGATTTCTGTCTTAAGGAACTCCGCACCAAATACATGGGAAAATGATTCTCAGCCAATTTTGATTTTGATTTTTGTGATAAATGTTCCTCATTCTTCCATTTTGCCTGATTTATTTCTAACACTCTATCAAATATAAAAATATATAACATATAAACATACAAACGCGTAAGTAAGTATATTGAATTTGGATACTTCTGATCGGGGTAAAATTAAAACGATTGAAAATTTTATGTGAAATATGGGTGTTGTAGCTCGATTGTGAGCACGCGCCATCTGAATACACTTTTTTTAAGGAAAATATAATTCTGTAAATAACTCGCCTCTGAAATTATGTACTTAAATCCCTTAAACATTGTTTTATCGATCTTGACATTCATGCAAACAGAATTAATAATCAAAGTATAAATATTAAGCAGGAGCACAAGTCAGAGATCCGATCTATTTAAATTAACTTTTTTATACAAAATCAAGAAAAAATGTCTTTTGAAAACGTATATCCCATTTTATTTAGAATGAATATCATTCACATTTCACGTAATAGACACTCATGATGACTTGATCTTTTATAGAAATTTTAGGAATTTCAATCATGAACTTTTTCCCTAGATGCTGATAAATTACCATGGGGTGAAATTGGACTATGCAAGATATTAATTCCAAAGTAAACTTTCTAAATGAATGCATCATTACGCTATTTGACAAACATGCTCCTATTTGCACTGTGAACAGGAAACATAAAGCACCCCCTTATATAACTTATAATATCAAATTGATGATGAAAACCCGTGATAGAGCTCATGCCAAATATCTTAAAGAAAAAACAGCAGCAACTAGACAATACTATGTAACTTTACGCAACTACGTCAGTGATGCAGTAAAACGTGAAAAAACAGCATACATACAATTTGTTCTGAACAAAAATAAAAACAACTCAAAAAAGACATGGAGAAATCTTGCAGATTGGGGTGTTACTACAAAATCATCCTCACAAATTAATAGCCTGCCAATTGAACTACGTAGACCTGAAGAAATTAATGACTATTTTTTAAATGTGGCTGGACATTCAATAGTAAATAATGACACTCTTTCATTCTATAATAGTAATAAATTGAATGCTCCTTTGAACTTTTCCCTTACCGATATATGTAATGCTGATATTTTGACTGCTATCAACGAAATAAAATCCAATGCTTTAGGAATTGACAATATAAATATAAAGATGATTTCCTAGTGATACCACACTGTATTGATGAAGTTAAACATATTTTCAACGAGTCCTTCAGACAGGGTATTTTTCCAGATGTCTGGAAGGTTGCTAATATAATTCCAATCCCGAAAAGAAGGCACCTACCTCTTTCAGTGACCTGCGCCCTATTAGCATTCTGCCCTCATTCTCTAAAATATTCGAGAAAATGTTTCCCATCAAGTAAGAGCTTTTCTGGAAGAAAATCGAATACTTCCGAACGAGCAGTCTGGGTTCCGCAAAAAACACGGAACACAGACTGCCCTCTTGAAAGTCATCAACGATCTTGCGAGAGCCAGAGATGAGTCAGAAGTCACCATTTTAGTACTGCTTGATCAAAGCAAAGCTTTCGATTTAGTTAATTTTGATTTGCTCATTGGCAAACTCAAGTTCATAGGATTCGACGACATTTCTCTTAAATGGATGACCAGCTATCTCACAGGCCGATCACAGAGGGTCAAACTGGATGATTACTCATGGTCAACCCTAAAAGAAACCTCCTTTTGATTTGCTCATTGGCAAACTCAAGTTCATAGGATTCGACGACATTTCTCTTAAAGGATGATTACCCACTTCCTATCACATTGGCAGGTACATCTATACGCAGATGATATACAGTTATATTTGTCTTCCCATAACACTGATACAGAAAGTTGCGTAGCTAATTTAAACTCAGATTTGCATAAAACATTCCTTTACTCGGAGCATCATGGACTGAAAATTAATCCAAATAAAACCTTGGCTCTATGCATAGGATCTCAGGGACAAAAAGTTGAAACCCAAAGAAACTTTAGGCTCACTCTCGATAACGCAGACATTGACTGGGTAGATAGTGCTAAAAATCTTGGCGTAATCATAGATAGCTCTTTGTCTTTCGATGAACATGTGAAAAACATTTTTAAAGTATCATTCTTCAAACTCAAATCGCTATATAAATTCAAGTATCAGTTATCTGAAGAAATGAAACTCAGGCTAGTTAAAACTCTTATTTACCCCCATATCGAGTATTGTTGTTCGGTGTATTACAATTTTTTGCCGCAATATAACAAATTGAAGTTACAACGCATACAAAATGCTTGCATGCGATTCGTATGCTGCATTCCATATGGTGAAATTCACGAGTATTGTTGTTCGGTGTATTACAATTTTTTGCCGCAATATAACCTAAAATGTCACGCCATTTTTGTTAAAAACGAAGGAGTTGAATGTGAGGTACAGAGTCCAATATTTGATAACAATTTTTCTGTTTAAGTTGATCCAAACTAAAACTCCTAGTTATTTATATAGTCTATTAAGCAGGCATTCTGACATACATTCGGTCAATTTGAGAATTAACTCATTCAACATACCTAGGCACCGTACTTTCAAATATGAAGGATGTTTTTCAAATATTGCCCCTAGTTATCTGAATGAAATTTTACCCATTTTACATCATAATATTCATCAATTCAAGAAAAAAATAAAATCACAGCTGCTTACTGCTCAGTGCTAATATAAGACTCAATGTATAATATTGTAATGTATTCGTTAAGTTGACCAATGGAATGTCAAGGATATTGATAGCTATTAGCACATTTATGATTGTATAAATTTTGTTTTTTTCTTTCTTTCTCTCTTCATTATTGATTTCTTTCTTTTTTCCTCTAACATTGTTTTTTCTCTAACAATGTTTTTTTCTCTAACATTGTTTTGGTAGTGAATAAGTATTTTTCTTTTTAATTTTATCATTATTTTCTTACACACACTATTTAATTTTTAGGAGGGGTGGAAGATAGCCTTTGGCTAACCCTTTTCCTTTTATGTATAAAATGTACTTTATGCATAATAAACGATATTATTATTATTATAATAGGTAAAACGATCTTTCTGTAAGCCACAATAAAATAATTTGAGAAAAGTTAGGTTAGTTTTCGTCATCGCACAGTCCAATCCACGATCACTTCAAAATCAAGGAAAATTGTCTATTTAAAACGCATAACCCATTTCATATTGACTAAATATCATTCATGTTTCACGTAACAGGTTAAACAAACTTTTTGTAAGCCACAATAAAATAATTTGAGAAAACTTAGGTTAGCTTTCGTTATCGCGCGAAATGGTGAATTTTGAAGGTTATTGTAATTTGTAGTGACTCTTATTGAATGCGAACTGTGGATATCACTTATGGAGATAGCAAGAACGTGTCACAATCAAGTGCCTGCCACATTGAAGGTTTTATGGAAGTTACCAAAACGTCACCGAAACTATCAAATGACTTCTGAGTGATATTTAAGTGGTACAGGATGGTTACCGCAACGGCTATTTTCCACTTTCAAGTTTGAAAACCTTCAAAGTGATTTGCTCAGTGGCCATAATGTCTTAGACACCTCAAATGACACTAATAAGTTATAGAACTGTGGAGTGGCTACCATAGATGGGAATCACGTGACTACAACCATACACATATAAAATTTCAGTTATTTTTACTATATATCAGAGCTAAAGAATAAAAAATTGCCTGGACCCGACGATTTGAAATCAGAAACAATCAAAATTATAGTAGACTTCATCAAGATTCCGCTTACATATATCATCAATAAATCATTCGATACTGGTGAATTTCCTACAGCGTTCAAACTATCTACTGTTGTTCCAATTTACAAAAATGGTAATAGAACCGAGATGTCTAACTATCGCCCCATAGCATTGATATCTAACTTCAGTAAAATCATCGAGAAAATAATAAAAAAACGACTGAATTCATTTCTGAATAAATACAACATTTTGTCTGATTCACAATTGGGATTCAGAGAAGGAAAATCAACTCAGGATGCTATAAAAAAACTAACAGTTCGAATATTTTGTCTGATTCACAAATGGGATTCAGAGAAGGATCATTCCCTTCTGTTGCAATATACAAGGCTATAGACTTGAAAAAACCTTCCATCGGAGTATTCGTAGATTTGGCAAAAGCCTTCGATACTGTTGATCACTCCATTCTATTGCAAACCTTAGAGGATATGGGTATAAGAGGTACAGTATACAATCTTATGAAATCATATCTAACTGGAAGAAAACAACAAGTGCGAATTCAAAACCACATTAGTAAAGAACAAATTATTACATGTGGTGTACCGCAAGGTACCGTGTTAGGGCCCTTACTCTTTACTGTTTATCTGAACAATCTATTCTTCACAGGAGCTGAATGTGAAATAATAAGTTTTGCGGACGACACTGTCCTGTTCTATGACAGTGACACCTGGCAGGAGTTAAAACATAAAATCGAAAATGACTTTCCCAATATAATAAAATGGCTGAATTATAGATTGCTGTCAATTAATTTCGGGAAAACCATTTATTTACCTTTCAGCAGCAATAAAACTTGTTCACCACACTTCAATCAAATTTCAATCGGTAATAACTTCACCATTATGTCGGCAGATAAAGCTAAGTATCTTGGTATAGTGATTGATAAACACCTCAAATGGAACTCGCATATAGATTATCTAGTAAAAAAGCTACGATGTATTCTATATAGATTCAGGAGAATAGCAGACATATTTGGAACCGGACAGCTCAACGTTCTTTACCAAAGTTTGATAGAATCACACCTAAAATATGGAATAGTTGGATGGGGAGGGGTTTCTAAAACATATTTAAAGCCACTTGAAGTAACGCAAAAACGATTTCTAAGAATGATACTTTTCAAAGACAACAGATACGCGAGTGATGCTCTCTATGAAGAGTCTGAGATGTTTGATATCAGACAAATATTCTTTAACCACATCGCTACAACTCAGTTCTCCAATAAGACCGAACTTATTAAACCTTCTCATACCTATACTACGAGACAAAAAAATGAATATTTAGTACCTTTCGCTTCGAAATCAATAGGCCAAAAATGCTATCAATTTTTAGCACCAAAAGTATTTAATCTCCTTCGAAACACTGCAAAACGAAACGTCAGCATTCAGATCAAAAAAGATTAAAACTATTTATAAAACAATCGCCTCGTCATTATATACGGTCAATAATTGAAAATTGAAAGTAATTTTAGATATTCATAATGTTATCCCAAATGCACTTAGTACTTGTACATTAGTATATTTTAGTATTCTAAAATTTTAAACTACTTAATATTTATATTTTATATTTCGATATTTATTATTTTCCATTTTACATGTTTACACTTTTGAATTAAAAAAAAAGAAAAAAAAATATATATAAAAAATACATTTGAAAGTCTTTCACATTATTAACACTTAGAAAGTTCAGAACTATATATATATGAGGTATCTATAATTCGTAATTATATTACCTGCGATTATTTAATGTGTACAAGCGTACATGTACATGAACGTGCGTGTATTTGTGTAAATATTGTATGGTAGTCTGTATTAATAATTATACTTATCTTGCTCTCACAATAATTGTATGCTTACTTGATTTTTATTTTTAGTAAATTTAGTATAGTATTTTCGAATAATTTGTTTGTATATACTCATGGTATATACGCCCACACACAAGCAGTACCTACTGCTTCCGTGGTATATTTTTGTTTATTCACAATAATGCTGCATTTGTCAAATTATACTCTGTAATTATTTTTTCTTGTGTGAATAAATTATATTATATTATATTATAGTGGTAGATTAAGTGGTGATTACGTGATAATCCCCGAGTCAAAGTTGCAGTATCAGTGTCCGTCACTATAATGCTGCTTGGGGTTAGTCCGACTGAGGTCGTGCATCGGAGTGTTAAATAAATCAATAAAAAAACATCATTATATTCAAAAGACTCCAGTCCCTAATAGTGTAACTTCGATTCATTATTTCCGGTTTGGCCGATTTTCCAGAATCTACCTTTTGAAGAGTAGAAACATCAGTGTGTTACCGTGTAAATAAAAACACCATCTCTATTTAATTCATTCCGAACATCATATCATAACCATGTCGTCCCGAGCTACTCACGCGGCGAAAGCGCCACTATCACAGCGAGAATGATTTGTCGTGGACCACGGGGATCTCCCCAGGGGGTCGATCTTCGGCGCGGGGCCAGCTCCCCGCAGTTTATGGCATGTGTAATTGCTGCAAACCTCCATAACTTCACCCGATAACTTCCGTTAGACACTCTCATTAGCGGTTCTGCGTTTCAGAAAATTCTGACAATTTCGGATTTTTTATTTTTACAAGCTTTTAATCAGTTTCACTTGTTATTACACGCTCTTATTTAGTTTCACTTGTTCGTTAGTCAGGGTCAAATCTTACAAGTGATTTTTTACCGACCTCTAGTAGTCCGAATAATTTGAAATTTGGCCGGTATACTTCAGAGTTGGTCATTTTCGGATTTGGAAAAGAATAATCAACTCCTAAGGGTAGAAAAATAGGGGATTATTAATTTTTCCTCTGTGTACCGATTCTGTTGGAACTTGGCACACATATATGTAGTTCTGATGACACTACAACATAATGGGTACCTGGAGGCAATTGAGTGGATAGTTATTATGAAATAGAAAAATAGAAAAATCGAAGTGCACACACAGTCTATTTTCACACAAGGATTCAATATATAAATTGAACCATAAAATGGTAGATCGCAGGGGAAAAACAACTACTTTCCTAGCTAATACCACGCAGAACGTTGAATGATATTCACCTGAAAATCCATGCAAAATTCCATATAAATGGAAATTGATTGCAAATGTTTCTTTCTGATAAGCTCGATTATGTTCAATTTATGTCGTGTTCGCCTAACAATCCGCATACCGGTTTCAGGCTTTTTGGCCCTCATCAGCACGGAGTAGTCACCAGCCAAAGGTCCGGAGAGCTCTGGCTGAAGCGAGACACAACGTAAACACACACCATGCCCCCCTTAAGGTTGAGCGCCCATGGATAGTAAATCCCCTTCATGTTATGTGTGAACGAGATTTACTATCCACTTCCATCCTCCCCCGCTCCTCCTTGGAGCGGTCCACAACTCGCAAATGGCACGTTTGCGAAATTGAAATCGTACCTCCTGTGGTATGAAGTCAGCCTCTGAGTGCTTTAAACCCCTTGTTATCTGATTGTTGTATGTTTACCTGACTTGCCCACTTAGTACTAAGAAGGAATCTTTCATTTAGAATCCTATCGAGGTGGGAGATGTATGGAGTGTTTCTTTCTGTCACTAGGTACCGCCAGTTAAAAGTTATTTTTCCGGCGTACCTATAGATGTTTAAGCTCGATGATGATTTGTTTACGTTGTGTCTCGCTTCAGCAGAGTCTTCGGACCTTTGGCTGGTGACTACTTCGTGCTGATGATGGCCAGAAAGCCTGAAACCGGTATGCAGATTGTTGGGCGAACACGACATGAATTGAACATAATCGAGCTCATCAGAAAGAAACATTTGCAATCAATTTCCATTTATATGGAATTTTGCATGGATTTTCAGGTGAATATCATTCAACGTTCTGCGTGGTATTAGCTTGGAAAGTAGTTGTTTTTCCCCTGCGATCTACCATTTTGTGGTTCAATTTATATATTGAATCCTTGTGTGAAAATAGACTGTGTGTGCACTTCGATTTTTCTATTTCATCCCACTTCTCACATGGCTTTTTACTTTTCAGATAGTTATTAGTTGATTTTAGCCACAAAAAAGTGAAAAAGGAAAACTTTTCAACAAAAAATTAAACCGACCAAAAAATCAACTGAAAAGCAAAAAATAAAATGAATCTTCTTAGTCTTAATGATAATTGAGCTCCTAAACTAACGTGAGTAGCTAATTTTGGGTCGGCGCCAAACAAACAATTAACGAAGATCATTATATTACTTTGAAGAAGTAATCAAAATGCCATCATTTTAAGCTTTACCTAATTCAATTGCTAGTTTGTTTGGCGCCGACTCAAAATAAGTTACTCATTAGTTTAGGAGCTCAATTATCATCAAGACTAAGCAGGTTTATTTAATTTTTTGCTTTTCAGTTGAGTTTTTCGTCGGTTTCATTTTTTGTTAAAAAGTTTTTATTAAGACAAGCTTCATTTAAGCCGTGTACTAAAACGTATAAAATAAGTTTAAGTCATCGCTAATTCAATAATTTTTTGTCAGCGATGACTTAAACTTATTCTATACATTTTAGTACACGGCTCAAATGTTTTTTATCAGATATTATATTAGTTAGTTTGCTAGTTCGTTTGTTCATTCGTTTGTTAGTTTGGGTCAAATCTTGCAAGAATTTTGATCGACTTCTAGTCGTCCGATTTATTTGACAATGCATCATGGAATTTTTGTCAGAGAAATAAACAAAATGGCTGCTCCGACGAGATTTTTAATTATGGACCGATTTGATTCAAAATTGGTATGTGGAGGTTTTCGGGGTCGAAGATTACGAATATTTTTGTCAAAGTTCATAAATTTAAGATGGAGGACGAGTTTTGTGATTATGGTCCGATTCGATTCAAAATTGGTATGCACCGGTTTTTGAGGACGGAGATTTTGAATTATTTGTCAAAATTCATGATCAGATCAGATCAGATTAGATCAGATTCCATTGAAAATTGGTGTGTGGGAGATCATGATTTCTTTCAGCTCAAAACTCACAGGGAAGAGACCTTGTAATAACGATTCTCTATTAGGAATGAACAGATTGAGGCGAACCAACAAAAAGCAAAAAATAAAATAACTAATAAAAAACCTTTTCAAAGACAAGCTTTCATTTAAGCCGTGTACTAGAATGTATAAAATAAGTTTAACTCATCGCTGAGAATGATTTGATTTTTGTTCTTGAATTAATTCGTTTCAAAAAGCTTGTCGCGCGAATTGTAATAAAATCAATACCTCGACAAGTTGTTACTTACCAACCAATCACTGCCCAATGAAATTAATTGGTACCTACTTTTATGAACACTTCGCTAGACAAGATTCCAGGACGAACCGTATAGACCAGAGCTAAAGCCTTTGAAAATGGTAAAAAGTGAAAAAAAATTATAGTAGGATGAAACCCATCGGAAAAGGAAGAGAATATAACAAAAATGAAAGGAGAAATAGTTTACGGGCGATCTGAGGTCGGGAAGTGGAAGGGGGTGAGTTTTTAAGGGTAAAAAACGGTTTATCTCGATTTCCGGAAAAACTACAAGTCCTATCGAAAAAATGTGTGGCAAAGTTGTAGGTAATAAAAAGATCTACAACTTTTGTATATACACTTCTTTCACATAACCTCAAAATTTATGTAAAAAATTCAAATAACCAAGTTTTTTGCTTTTTATTTTTATCTTTTACAAAACAAATTTTTTTTCCACGAAATATGGTGAAAACTACCTTTTCATGTCCCAAACACAGTGTAATTTTTTTTATTCGAAATATTTATTTTTTCATCTTATTTTGACTTAATATCGAAAAAGCACCCTATAATTTTCAATCGAAAATTCTCCCGTCAAAATATCAGCTTTTTTAAAAAAGTCGGTGTGCTTTTTGTTCGTTGAAATCTCTACTTTCTGATGGTGTAAAACAATATACATTACTATAGTAAATGTTCTCAGAAAATATGAAGAAATAACAGGTAGTAAGGCCTAGACCCTCCTAGCCCCTTCCCCACTTCTCTATGAAATACCTTTTGATGGGCTATAATTTTCCGTAGGTCACTCAGGTATATAAGTTATTTCAAAATAGCAATAAATAGGCATCTACGCATATAATTTAAAAAAGATTCTACAACTTTCTTAAAATATTGTAGATGACTTATTAAATTTTCGGATTCGAGTTTTTTTCGTTTTCTGCATTTTCAGAGAACATTTACCATAGTAATGTATTTTTTTTACACCATCAGGAAAGTAGAGATTTCAACGAACAAAAAGCCACGACTTTTTTGAAAAAGCTGATATTTTGACGGGAGAATTTTCGATTGAAAATTAGGGTGTTTTTCGATATTAAGTCAAAATAAGATGAAAAAATAAATATAATTTATTAAAATAAAAAACAAAAAACTTGGTTATTTGAATTTTTACATAAATTTTGAGGTTATGTGAAAAAAGTTTATTACCTACAACTTTGCCATGCAAAAACCAATTTTTGAACTTATTTATAAATATTTTATTAACATTTTTTTTTTATATTGTAAAATGCCTTTTTAGGCATAAAACGGATAATAATGTAAAATATCAATAAAAAAATCAATATTTATTCGATTTCTCATATTTTGTTAACTTTAGAAATTTATAATCAACAAAATAATCAACTTTTAAACAAAAAAGTATTTAATTATCAAAACATCATCAAAATTCAATGGAAACGTTTTTTCCTAACGAAATTACATTCTTTCAAGTATCCAGATGATACTATATTTTTTTTATGTTCAATAGTATAAAATACCTATTTTTGGTGAGTGAAGCGAAGCATTTAATCACGAACCTGGTTGTTGAAAAAGGTGTGTGATTAAATGCGCTTTACTCACGTGTTTTAAATCTGATTTTTTCCCATGTTCGCACAAATTAAGAGAAATTATTTTGCAGTTGTTGCATAAATAACTATTAATTCATTGACTCGTCGAAACAAAATTGCAACCAGCACCCTAAGAATAAAAATCTGCGCTGCCGTTGCTTGTGTTGCATTCCATTTGGAAACCAGCCTACTCGATACGAATAATTCTACGCAGTTGGTGTGCTGTGAGCATTGTCTATGATGGTTGTTTTTTAGTAACCCAGGTAACACTTCCAATCACTTTTTTCCATAAGACTTGTAGTTTTGCCGGAAATCGAAATAAACCGTTTCTTACCCTTAAAAACTCACCCCCTTCCACTTCCCGACCTCAGATCGCCCGTAAATTATTTTTCTTTTCCTTTTTGTTATATTCTCTTCCTTTTCCTATTGGTTTCATCCTACTATTTTTTTTTGTTTCATAAATTATCGACCCTGGTCTAGTAGGCGAGTCTGCGAGAACAAAAAAACAGTTTTCGGTTGTGTGGCGTACACTAGTTTTTCGGGTAGATTGGCTTCTAACTTTCTGCAATCCTTATACTGGATTTCCAAAACTGTGGACACAAACAGACTGAATCGAACATTTTATTTTTTTGTAATTTACAAATAATCTGTTGTGTGGCGTATGGGAAGGCCATAAAGATAAATATTGATTATGCAATACCAAATTTCCTTGCCCAATTTAAAATGTCTCCGGCGGTATTTTCAGAAGCAACTTGTCTTCCTTGTCATGTATTTAATCAATTGATATTTTTGTTAGGTCCTCCCTTTTACAAGCACAGCCTAACCTGATATTTATTGGTGCCTGGAAGTGAAAACAAACTAATTTGATACTTTTCTCCTACAATCGATTTTGAAAAAAGGAAACCCAACGTGACTTGAGAACTAGCGACCAGTGATATGTGAAATAATTGAAGGATTTGTTCAGGTATATGAAAAGCAATTTAACAAAAAATTAAACGTCGAAAAAAAAACTGAAAATCAAAAAAAAAATCGCTTTTTAGTTTCTTCTTTCGATGGTTTGATTTTTATTCAAAGATTTTTATGTACGTTCGAATCCATGATGAATAATTTGAATTGGTAAAGTAGAAAATCAGATATATAGTGCGCGTCAAAATTATGGAACAAATTCGATATTTCGCAAGCCATGTACTTTTGACAAGAATCCTGAAAAAGGTCGATTTTTATTTTAAAATGCCAATTTTTTATGTATATTCTGAAGAGGTTATGTCACTGGTTTTGACATGGTGACGTAATCGGTAATTTTTTTAAATTGGAATAGATATCTTGTGATACCTCATCTGAAAATCCTTTCAATACTGCATTCAATGATTATAATTAAGTAGATATTTTTTACAGGGTGAACAAAAATTAATATTTTATTTCAATAAGAGAATAACTTTATATTCAACAAAATAGAACAGTTAAATAAGATGTTCGAAATGCCATCCACCAGTCTCTTGACAATAAGCAAATCTACGGACACATTCCTTTTGCACATTGCGAATAACTTCCGGAGTAAATCTGTTAATTTCGATCCTAATTCGATTTTTCAACTCCAGGGGCGTAAGATCTGGAGATCTTGGGGGCCACTCTATCGGTCCGCGTCTACCAATCCACCTCCTAGGAAAACAGTTATTCAAAAACTCGCGAACATCACGTGCATAGTGCATCTTGTTGCAACCAAATACTTTCATTTGGTGAGTTAGGATTGTTGGCGTTTGGAAAAATATCGGCAAGGCTAGGTATGAGTTCATTTCTTAAAAATTCCAAGTAACGCTCCCCTGTGAGATTTCCTTCGAAAAAATACGGGCCAATAATCCTGTCGTTTATTATCCCTGCCCAAACATTGACTTTCTGAGGGTATTGGGTATGCCCGTCCATCATCCAGTGTATCTGCAATTCTGACGATTTACTGAACCATTTAGGCAAAACGTAGCCTCATCGGAAAACAGAATTTGTTTTATAAAACGTGGATTGCGGTTACACAAATCCTGCATTATTTCACAGAACTCCACACGGCGATCGGGATCATCATCATTGAGTGGTTGATGTAGCTGTACTTTGTATGGATGGTACTTTTCTGCTTTCAGAATACGTAATACAGAACTTTGGGATATGTCAAGGTCTGCTGCAATTTGTCGTGAAGTATTGTGAGGATTATTCTCTACACCCAATAGAACATCAAGATTCACGTTTTCTTCTATTTTAGGACGTCCAGCATTCGGAATATGTTTGACATGACCAGTTTCTCTAAATTTTCTCTCAATCTTACTGAGTGTTGAACGACTGGATACTTCGCATTGAACAAGTCGCATACCTCTTGCTGAGTTCTGGTTCTATCTCCGCATCCAATAAAAATTAAAATTTATATGCCTTGGGTTTGACTCAAAGTAGCCATAGTTTACTTTTAGAACCTTTTCACCTAGAATTTGTAAAGAATATTTGTTGATATTTCAACTGACATTTATTTGACACTAACTTGCCTATTATGGCATTAATTTGTGATTGTCTTTTGTTTCCATTTTAGACTAGGAAATAGCTAACTATTGATATTTGGAAAGGATTCATTGGTGTAGTAGAGCACTGACTGCCAGGGCAGTCTAAGGGATTAGAGCCTTGGCTCAAAAAAGTAAAATTTTCTATTGTTCAACACGCTTTTATTATCTTTACTTGTAACTAAATAACTCACAATGTAATAAAATCTTGGAAACAAATATTCACCCACTTCTAATCTTCCGAATAATCTGAAATTTGTCACACATATCAAGGACCGATGACAATACAAGAATTTCATGATCGTAATGTAATAATAATAAAAATATATTTTTCCAAACGCCAACAATCCTAAGTCACCAAATGAAAGTATTTGGTTGCAACAAGATGGTGCACCCCCGCACTATGCACGTGATGTTCGCGAGTTTTTGAATAACTTAGGAAAACAGGAGGTGGATTGGTAGACGCGGACCGATAGAGTGGCCCCTAAGATCTCCAGATCTTACGCCCCTGGATTTTTTCTTGTGGGGTTATTTGAAATCGAAGGTCTATGTAGATAGGCCGCAAAATCTACAAGAGTTGAAAAATCGAATTAGGATCGAAATTAACAGAATTACTCCGGAAGTTATTCGCAATGTGCAAGAGGAATGTGTCCGTAGTTTTGCTTATTGTCAAGAGACTGGTGGATGGCATTTCGAACATCTTATTTAACTTTTTTTTATGAAGAATACCACAGGTTATCTTATTTAACTGTTCTATTTTGTTGAATATAAAGTTATTATCTTAGTGAAATAAAATATTAATTTTTGTTAATCCTGTAGAAAAATATCTAATTAATTATTATCATTGAATGCTGTATTGAAAGGCCTTTCAGATGAGGAATCACAAAACATCTATTCCAATTTTAAAAAATTACCGATTACGTCACCATGTCAAAACCAGTGACATAACCTCTTCAGAATATACATAAAAAAATCTGCATTTTGAAATAAAAATCGACCTATTTCAGGATTCTTGTCAAAAGTACATGGCTTGCGAAATATCGAATTTGTTCCATAATTTTGACGCGCACTGTATAGATGTGCTAGCGGTATCGATCACTGTGCTGATAATACTGTAAAGTCTCGTATTCACATTGCGGAAGTAGAAATTTATAGGAGCGTTGTGCAGCTAAATTGAGTTTGAATTCGATATGAATAGCGGACTATATGAGGCTGAATTGTCCCTGTTGGGCCGTCCGATGTGCTAATGACAATTGGCTAACGTGAAAGGGTTGTCCTCTCTCTGTACCCTGTCAGCCATAATGGAACCGGACATTTACATTTACTGCTCTCAGATAGATTCCGGCCGATTTAAATCATTGTCTTCCGTCAGCTTGAATCATTTATCGAATTAATAGAACATTGCCTTTTGTCGAATGGACCGCTGATTGTCTTTTGTCTGGAGAGAAAATAACACTGACTGGAAGTTATCATTGAAAGGAACATTTTCTAACTAGTTTTGGATAGTTAAAATTCCTGGACGTACTACAAAAAAAAATTCTGAAAATTTGTTTTAATAAAAATCGGACTTACTCTTCAAACCCACTTTTTTCTGAGAGTAAAATATTAGTTCTCAGGCAATTATATTACCTACATATGTCTGTAGACCAATCCAAAAATAAAAGTCATTTGACGCATATTATTCACAGATACAACACTAGGGCCAAACAGGAAAAAATGTTCCGCACTGAAAATTCATTCAAAACAATTGGTCAAAGAGTATGAGTATGAGAATATTCAACAGCCTTCCCAAGAACATCAAGGAATCAACATCCACTTTTTCATTAAAAAAAAACAAAGAACCATCTCCTTTCAACAGAAAGGAGTTATATCCACAACGTAATAGAACCGAATATTTGAATAATTCTAAACTTATTAGTTGAAATTATTAAATATTTAAGTCACTTGTTATTATTGATATTTTTAGGATTTATAAGTTATTTAGTATTCAGTTTATCTTAGTTTCTATTCTGTTATCTAAGTTTCTATTTTTTTTCCTATTCATATCACAGTAACAAATTGTGAATTAGAATCAACAATATTTCTAAAATTTATTACCTATATAGACATAGACTTTTAAGACCACGCGTGATAGATCTTTGTTTATTCGTATGGTATAGCTTTTCGAATAAGTAGCTCGATTATCTTTTTCCATTATATATTTTAAGACTATTTCTTGTCAATCAATAGGTAATTATACGCTAGTTAGATCTTTTTTTATTATATAGTATAACTTTTTCTAGATAACAAAATTATCTTATGTATTTCCAGACTGTTTGTTTCAATTAGTTCAATATCCTTAAAAATAATTTACAATATTTTCTGGTCATCTTGTTTCCATCTTTAAAGTTCACTTTTCACGCAGACGGGTTTTTTGATTTACTAAATTTATTTTTTTATTCCCACTTCTGCATTGCTGTCTTCAGTAAATACAATTGAAAAAGTTTCTGCCAAAATACTGAAAGCAGTGGCGTATCTAGGAATTTTGCTTGGGGGGGGGTAATGACATAAAAAAGTTATATACCCCTATTTATAGGTATAAAAAACATGAGTATTTTTTTTTCATTCAAATTCACACAAAAATACAAAATGTAATAAAATAAAAAAATATATACAGATACTCATAAAACAAAAACAAAGATTTCTTTCGATAAAATGGAAAATGAAAAACAAAATTAACTCCAGTCTCCTGTATTTCTTATTTGCAAACCTTTCGAAAACATTTGCACATCTCTTTGATCAGAAGTAGAGCTAATCACAGCCAAGTTTTCAATCGTTTCAAAGAAGAAAAACTTCGTTTAGCGGATGCCACACTAACTGGCAATGTATTTAAATATGAAGACACCTTTATCAAGGGAAATATGTTAGCGTCACAAGATTTAAAAAGAAAAATAATAAAAAAATTGATAGTTTCTTTCAGCTGAACACTTGAGAGATGTAATTTCGTTGGAAAATAATTTTTGCTTGAATTTTGATAATGATAATTGTTAATTAAGTAAATTTTTTGGAATCGCCGATTTTATTAAAAACCAAATAATTGTTCACAAATGACTCCATAATTTTTTGCTTCCTGGACACATTTTACATGTGTACTTAAGTAATATCACGCTATAAAACTGTTTGAAAGCTGATTATTTTGTTAAATAAGTTTCTGAAGTTAACAAACTATTAGAAATCGAAATATTGTCAATTTTTTTCTATTGATATTTCACATTATTATCAGTTTTAGTCTGACAAAGGCATTTAACAACAATTTGAAAAAAAATGTCGTAATGGTTGTTTTGTACCATTCAAAAAATATAATGTAACATTTGTTTAATTGTTAGTAATAAACTTAATTATTCATAAAAAATATTCTTATTGGTAGAGAAAACCAATTATTAATTTTAAAGAAAAAAATTCTTAATATGTTATTTAAATATTAAAAAAATGAAGAAAACTATTATAAACAATAAAAACAAACAGTGAGATTTTTTTTTCAATTGCAATAAACTTATGCAAAAAAAAATGTTTATAAATATTTCATAAACATTTTTTTTATATGTTTGCAAATTATTATACTGCCACCAATTGGTAAAATGAGTTGTCAGCCCGATTGGCAAAACTTTTGCTTTTTTGGTAGAGTACAAATACGAAAATATTTTTCTTTTGATTTTACCTCATTTCCGTGTTAAGACGAGGTGAAATTATGAAAACATTCTACGTCAGGACATCTCCACTTGCAACCATTATTTGAAACTTTTAATAATTTCGATACCTTATTTCAGTAAAAAATACAATTTAATGAAAAATATATTTTCCGTTTGACGCAAGAGGTTGCAAATTAAACATTATTTTAGTAATTTCTTCGAGTTTGAAGAACGTTTGGAATTTTCATCAAAAAATTAGGACTAACAACAATTTTTTTTTGATAAAACAGACCTTTCCGTTTTGTATGAGTGGTTGCAAATTTATCAGAGGATGTAAATTGTTATATTTCAAAACTTCGAAAGTTTGCAGAACTTTTGCAAATTTTTCCGAGCTAATAATTTGAAAATTCATTAAATCCTGAATTTCAACATTTTCCGTTCAGAAAAAAGGGTTGCAAAATCAGACTACATACCATATGGAAGTCCTCTTCACTCTCATGAAGTTATGAAACTTCTGTAATTATTATTAAATTTTGGGAAAATCATGTCTATCTCTACTGGCCCATAATGAGAACATGCCTAGCGACAATAGTGGCCCCGAAGTTTTAGATTTGAGTAGAGTTGTGTGGAGTGTGGTGCCCATTCCATCGATTAAAATATTTTGATGTTTCTTGGGGGGGGAGGGGGTAATTACCCCCATTACCACCCCCTCAAATACGCGCTTGAATGAAAGTTTTTTTTATATTGTCAAAAATGTTTCAAGCACGCCGTAGAGTGAAACAATCAGCATGATTTTCAAGTGGGTCACAATGTTGTTATTCTGCAAAACACGAATTAGTGCCAAACAAAAACAAGAGGTTTTAAAAGTGACGATTGATGGTTTGATCGGGGAGTCGACGTTAGGCTTTTGCCGTGCCCAAAAGGGCAATGGGGGCAGTTAGAGAGTTAAGGAAAAGAAGCCCTATTATCCATTTGAAGATTATGGTTTTTGGAATTAGCCCACATTTATTTCTGTAAGTAAAAAAGATCTGCTATATACATTTGAAATTCATAACTAGGTACTAGAAGGGATTCATTGTTGTTTCATTTTTCATTTATAATTCATTCAATTCTTGTAATCCTTTTAATAAATATTTTTCCATACTTTTTTACAAAGTGTTTTCAATCATCAAAGGGTCAGAATCTACCTAATTAGTCATGAACAAACCCCAATTCACGACAATACAGTGCTTCTCAAAAGTCCCCTCCCCCCTCTTATTTTTGGAACGATTATACATAAACAAGTGAAATTTGGAAACTGAATATTAAAGGTTGTGAACTTCCCTACTAGTGATGATAGATGACGAAATCGTCAAAGATGACGTCACAAGGCCATTGTGACCAATAATTTTGAATGGCAAGCGACACCTCTTTTAAAAGGTATCGAAAAAACCTATTCAATGATACTAATTTTGTTTGTGTTTATGACAGTTTTGGTAACTTGCTTTTGAAAAACGCAAAGCTGTGATGAATTAAATCAGTTAATACTAAAATTCCAAATTCAAGCTCCGCCTCTGGATAGTTGTCAAATAAGATGACGTTTTTGTTAGTCTCCCTAATTCTACGTTTTTGTAATTGTCCAAGTTTTTGTACATTCAATAATTGTATTGTTGATCGAACGTTTAACTGTTTCAGCAGCTTTTGGTACTTTTAATATTTTGGTACATTTCAATAATTTGTTAAACTGTTGTGAGCCGAACGTTTAAGTGCTCCAAAATATTTATTAATATTATAATTGTTATATAATAAAAACTTCCTAACAAAAAATTAAACCTACGAAATACGGAACTGAAAAGTGAAAAATAAAATAAACTAATTTTGAGTCGGCGCCAAACAAACAAGCAAATGAATTAGGTAAGGCGTAGAATGATGGCATCGAGTTGCACGGTGACATTCTGATAATTTTTTTAAAGTAATTTAATAATCTTTGTTGATTGTTCGTTTGGCGCCGACTCAAAATTAGTTACATTAGTTTAGGAGCTTAGTTATTGAGACTAAGAAGGTTTATTTAATTTTTTACTTTTCAGTTCCGTATTTCGTCAGTTTAAGTTTTTGTTGAAATGTTTTTAGTTTTCAATTTTTTGTGGCTGAAATCTACTAATTCCTACCTACTTGTTTTTTCATTACTTCCAAACTACTTACCCACCTTACCAGTTAAATAATATGATCAACTACTTTTACTATTTGTTGTATTATAAATTATTTTTGTTGTTTTGGTCAGTTTATTTCATTACTTTGTATACCATTCCATCCTCTCATAGAATATAATGATTGGGACGGATGTAGGAGAATAAAAATAATGACAATAGCGATCTGTCATTATCAACTACATGCAGTGCTTCTCAAAAGTCCCTCCCCCCTCTTTTTTTTGGAACGATTATACATAAACAAGTGAAATTTGGAAACTTAATATTAAAGGTTGTAAACTTCCCTACTGGTGATGATAGATGACGAAATCGTCAAAGATGACGTCACAAGGCCATTGTGACCAATAATTTTAAATGGAACCCTACGGCAAGCGATACCTCTTTTAAAAGGTATCGAAAAATCCTATTCAATGATACTAATTTTGTTTGTGTTTATGGCAGTTTTAATGGCTCATTAGTAAACATTAACATTTTAATTCCATTCAGTATGATATTCATTACAGATTTAAGAATCAGTATCTACTTGAATAAATTGTTCGAAGTGACCTTCATTTACTTCCTGACAGTGAAATATCCTATTTTTAAACTCTTCTCGTACATTTGCAAATGTGTCTGCGGAAACAGCCTCACATTCTGTAACAATACGTTGTTTTAAAACGTCAATATTGTCAGGTTCAGTGGCGTAAACCTTCAATTTAAGTGATCGAGCTGGCCATTCCATTGAACCTCGTCGTCCAATCCATCTACCACGATACTCCTCATCCAAATACCGTCTTATTGCACCGTAATAGTGTGGAGGAGCACCATCCTGTTGGAATGTTATTTCCAAATTGCCGAATTCATCTGGATTATCTTCCAAAATATCAAGGATTAACGGTTCTATTGCATTTTCCAACAGCTCCAGATAAACCTCACCAGTTAAATAAGTATTTAAATAAAGAGGCCCAACGATGTGGTTTCCCAGGATACCTGCCCAAACATTCACCTTCTGGGGAAATTGGGTATGTGTATCACGAAACAGGTGAGGATTTGCGTCACTCCAATACCTCACATTCTGTGTATTTACATTTCCATTTAGATAGAAAGTACTTTCGTCACTACAACAAATTGTTTTGACATAGTCTGGCTGTTGATTAATTTCAGTTTCCATATTTTCACAAAATTCTTGTTTCGGTCTGGGTCGTCGTTGAGAGTTGATTAACCATTTTTAATTTGTACGGATGAAATTTGTTTTTTTTTTCAACACCCTGTGACTGACTTCACAGGTAGACGCAACGTGAGTTGTTGAAGAAGTAGGATTAACTATTACTTCTGCCAGTATATCAATTTTTTTCTCATCAGAAATTTGTGGTCTGCCAGATCGTTTCGCATCATTAATACTACCCGTTGTTTCAAACTTACGAAGAAGCTCCCTTAAATATGTCCTCGAAACGGGGCGATCGGGAAACCTCTCATTAAAAATGCGTTCTGCTGCATGAATATTTTGTACAGTTTCAGCAAGAATTAGGATCGCTGCTACTTTATCACCTAAGGCACGTACCATTTCGCTTCTTGGAGCACTTAAACGTTCGGCTCACAACAGTTTAACAAATTATTAAAAGGTACAAAAATATTAAAAGTACCAAAAGCTGCTAAAACAGTTAAACGTTCGATCAACAATACACAAATTATTAAATGTACAAAAACTTGGACAATTACAAAAACGTCGAATTAGGGAGACTAACAAAAACGTCAGCTTATTTGACAACTTTCCAGAGGCGGAGCTTGAATTTGGAATTTTAGTATTAACTGATTTAATTCATCACAGCTTTGCGTTTTTTAAAAGCGAGTTGCCAAAACTGCCATAAACACAAACAAAATTAGTATCATTGAATAGGTTTTTTCGATACCTTTTAAAAGAGGTTTCGCTTGCCGTAGGGTTCCATTTAAAATTATTGGTCACAATGGCCTTGTGACGTCATCTTTGACGATTTCGTCATCTATCATCACTATTAGGGAAGTTTACAACCTTTAATATTCAGTACACAAATTTCACTTGTTTATGTATAATCGTTCCAAAAATAAGAGAGGGGGAGGGGACCTTTGAGAAGCACTGTATAATGTCTAGTAAACCAAAGCGCTACTGAAAATTGAAACTCGGATAAAACGACATTTTTTTATCTGTCTTACTTCTCGTTCTATTTTTCATAAGTATATCTTCAAGAACTGTGTCAGTCGACCGAGCCGAGCCTCGTCACCAGGTAATAAAAAAATACGATCGGTCAAAGGCAAGCGAATGACTAATGCCTTCGCACGATTAAAAACAAAAGCGAAAAATTATTGCGCCAAAGTGCCGACGGAATCGAGCTGGCTTTGATGCTATTCATCGAGGGCGAGGAACGAAATCAATTCTTTATACAAACAGGGAAGCCGCATCGTATGAGGTATCTGATCGGCGTTCGACGGACGGGAGAGACTTGGCTTTTGCTGCTTTTTCGCCGGACAAGTGTTTTGTTACCACCACGGCCATCTGTTCGCTGAGTGACCAAGCACATGCGTCTTTTTATCGGTGCTTATGGTCGCAGTTTTGTGCAGTTTTCCTTTTCTTTTGTTTGTCATTGATCACATTATTGCGCCGGTTCGCTGTTTCCACATATTGGATTCCGAGTCTTCTCTCTTTTACTCGAGTGTGGAAAGTTTCTTGAGGAAACGATAAAAAATGACATGAAATGGAATGGATGAAATACGAATGCGTAGAAGAGCCACTCGAATTATTTTTTATAATTATTCTGACTTAAGGTGGTTCCCCCACGAGACAGTTGAATTAGGAAATCATACGTATTGTTTAACATGTGAACAACACCTCTATAAAATTTTAACAAGTTTCACCATCCCGAACCCGAGATATATATAATTGAAGTTGACTCAATTAACACGTAACATATGGACCATGAATAGGCAAACATCACATTATTAATTCTACCGTTAGTACTAAAATTAAGAAGTTTATGAAAAACGAGGAGGGGAATAGTGAAAAAAAATCAAAGTGATTGACCATCTAGTTTGACAGTTATAATCAGAACTACTCTCGTTATTCAGAATAGCCACGCGGAAGCGCACATTATTAATCTACCGTTAGTACAAAATTAAGGAGTTTATGAAAAACGAGGAGGAGCTAGAGCAGGATATCACAGATATTGTGAAAAAAAATCGAAGTGATTGACCATCTAGTTTGACAGATATAATCAAAACTACTCTCGTTATTCAAAATAGTCCACGGGGAAGCGCACATTATTAATTCTACCGTTAGTATAAAATTAAGAAGTTTATGAAAAACGAGGAGGAGCTAGAGCAGGATATCACAGATATTGTGAAAAAAATCAAAGTGATTGACCATCTAGTTTGACAGATATAATAAAACTACTCTCGTTATTCAAAATAGTCCACGGGGAAGCGCACATTATTAATTCTACCGTTAGTACTAAAATTAAGAAGTTTATGAAAAACGAGGAGGGGCTAGAGCAGGATATCACAGATATTGTGAAGAAAAATCAAAGTGATTGACCATATAGTTTGACAGATATATCAAAACTACTCTCGTTATTCAAAATAGTCCACGGGGAAGCGCACATTATTAATTCTACCGTTAGTACTAAAATTAAGAAGTTTATGAAAAACGAGGAGGAGCTAGAGCAGGATATCACAGATATTGTGAAAAAAATCAAAGTGGTTGAACATCTAGTTTGACAGATATAATCAAAACTACTCTCGTTATTCAAAATAGTCCACGGGGAAGCGCACAGCCTGAAGAGGAGGTCGTAGAGAAATGCACATTGTGCCAGGGGACTTTTTAAAGAAGGACGGGGGACCGTTTGAGGGTCTGAACGCGAAAAAAAAACTCCTTCTCCTAGTTGACCCCATCGATTTTAACGATCCCCCCCCTTACCCCTTGAATATTTCTCAAAAATTGTTATTTTGCAATGTTATTATGATTTGAAAATATATTTTTATTATTGTTTATAACCGGTTCTTTTTATTCTTATTATTTAAATAATATATTGAGAATGTTTTTTCTTTAAAATTAATAATTGGTTATTCTTTACCTGATAAAAAAAAATTTTCTATTAATAGTGTAATAGTTCATTTACTTAACAATTAAACAAACTTTGATTGACATTATATCTTTTTTGAATGAACAATAAATAACAAAAACAACCATATACTGGTCAACATTTTTACTTTACAATTTTTCTAGAAAATTCTATAATAATTACAAAAAAAAATTTTTGTATAGTTTGTCGTATATGGTTGTTTTTGTTATTTTTTGTACCATTCAAAAAATATAATGCAATAAGTAAATAAACAATTACATTATTCATAAAAGCATATTCTTATTAGGTTGAGAAGAACCAATTATTATTTTAAAGAAAAAAAAATCGTAATATATTATTTAAAGATAAAAAAATAAAAAACTATTATAAACAAAAAAAAATTGTTTTTTTTTTCAATTATAATAAACTAAAGCAAAAAAACAATTTCTGAAAAATATTTAACTTATCCATTTGTTTATAAATATTTTATAAACAAATAGCGTAACGTTGTAGAATGCCGTTGTCAGACATTAAACTGTATAATGTGAAATATGATTTTTCTTAATTTTTAAATTAATATTAAATAGTATAAAAAAATATTTTATGTGCATGGCTCTCGAGAGGTACTCCTGCATTAACGCCCTCGCGGAACTCTACCTTTCAACGTTGAATTAGAATAATAAATAATTGAGATAGAGTTCAGAGAGTGGTGACTTTTTCATGGAAAATTTCCTCGAATCTGTTGTTTATCTTCTCTATCAATAATAGTTTTTGAGCAATTAGCAAAAAACTAAGGCCGTTTTAATTTTTTTGTTTTTAGTTGAAAAAATAACAAATTTTCGTCGACGGAAAAAATAAAAATACATCTTTCTCAGAAACCCGTATCGAATGAGCCATCGCTCATATTTTCAGAAGTCTTGGAACGATTTTTTGCAGAAAACTCACTTTTCGACTAGACTAATGAGAACATTTAGATTTATGTGGAGTGTGGTGCCCATTTCATCGATTTAAACATTTTACTGTTTCCTGGGGGGGTTTAATAACCCCCATTAACCCCTCCCCCCCTTAAATACGCGCTTGGTTCCAATTTGAGAAAAAAATATATGTATTTTTAACTGCAGGGTGCTAAAGTTTTAAGAACAATTTTTTTTTATGATAACTTGGTATGACTAGATATTTTTGTGCAACGTGGTACGCATCTTCTATGCATCAAAAAGCATTTTCTGTAGTACCTACAACATAATTTTTTATTCTGGCCACTGGAGCTCGTGCGTGATTTGCACTGAATCATTTTAAAGAGAAAAGTAATACGCCACTGCTTTTTCTTCAAGAAAAAAGTATTTTTGATATTCTCATTCCATTCTGAGAAAATCTAGTCTCTCAATTTTTTCCCGTTGACGTACGGTTTTCGCATAAAAAATTAAATTCATTCATTTGCTCCTTGTTATGAAATTGGGTATTATCAAGTATTAAAAACGTATCTAGTAGGTGAGAAGCAGATTTTGTTTTGTAAACATAAACAGTTCTGATAGTTGTCTTAAATTAAATTCATTCATTTGCTCCTTGTTATGAAATTGGGTATTATCAAGTATTAAAAACGTATATGTAAATGAGGAGAAATTGGGTTGATGTAAGCTACCCAATGTGTACCGGCATTTTTCTTAGAGTCCAAATTTAGTACAGCACATTTTGTAGAGGAGGTCGCTGCAGTAGTGAATCTCGCATAAAGACTCCTCGAAAATGAGGGGAAAATTGTTCAACAACTACTTGAAAAATGCACCAATGAATATTATTAACTATATTCCTAAGATATAAAAAATCACACACTTTACCTGGATAATACACAGAATCGGAACTCTTGCTTCTGATCAAGAAAATTAAAAATAAAAAAATCAGTTGGTGTCGATGACATTCCATTAGAGAGTTCCCTACTTTATTATGCAACCTATAACGTATCTCGTTAATTAATGTTTTGAAAATGGAAAATCAACCGATTCAATGAAGACTTGTAATAAGATTACACCTATGTTTGAGAAACATGATCCTGAAAAACTACAGACATTACTGTACCTTCTGGATTAACAATTGTTTTTAAATATCGTTTCTAAACAAACATTACAGTCTTTCTGACAGTCAACAGCAGTAACAGCCTTTTATAATATCCTATCTCATTTCATGGAGCATGGTGAGTCTCCTGTTGGGATCTCTTGTTATCTTGGCAGGGCATTTGATTGTGTAAACCATAAAAGATCACTAGACAAACTGTTCGATATCGGCACTTGACTGGATTCCATCGTTTTTGTCTGAAGGCAGTTTGTTGTCATCAACCACAGAAATGATAGTGGAAATATAAATGGACTTGTGGATTTAAACATGTGCATTCCACACGGATCAATATTAGGCCTTATGCTGTTTATTCTTTACATTAATGGAATAAGTAGTGTGTCACCCTATGCTTATTTTACACTCTATGCAGATGATGTCTCTGTCATTGTATCAGACCAAAATGATGAAAATATTTCTGTCAAGATCAGTCTAATGCTGAACTCTCTTAAAGCATGGTTTTCTTATAACTCTATTTATGTAGAACCAAAACTAATTTAGTAAGATTCTATTCAAGCCAAAAAAGTACAGTGTCTATAAATCTTGTCATTTACAATGCAAACGTTGATCGAAAAAAAGCTGTGACGTCCCAAATGGAGATCTCACTGCTCAAACCCTGTCTTGAAGCTATTTCCAGAAATATGAATGAACAACAGCTTCTGAACTTGTACTTTGCCCAAGACTATCGACTGAGACATGCGGTTTGTAATGGGGACATTCAATATCATTCAATTGTTCATTGTATATCTTGTTCTCTTGACTATTCCTATATGGTATCTGTAACTATCGAAAGGAAAATAAACTTATCAATTCAAAACACACATTGTAGGGGTAATTATTATCTCCAATCAATAATTCACTTATGATTTCACAAAACTCTCTTCAATCAGAGAAGTATTCACTTCATCAATCCTCACAGATTGTTTTTTTTTCATATTTTTTATTTAATTTTGTATCTCAATTTCAGCTAAAATTTGAAACAAAATTGGGTTCGATTCTTGTTGTGAATAAAACTATTTTATCCTAAAAGAACTATTTATTATTCGTCTCTTTTGTTGGAGAAAAAATATTTAAAAAGTTATTATCGTGCAGATCAAGTACAATTTTTCAGTGTTTCACCACTACAAGTGCCACTCTGAACATAATTCGGATCTCACTAAATGGTGTCATGTGCCCCGAAATCTCAGACAAGCATTCATCAACCTCCCATCGCAGCTACCCATGGCAACAGCCGCCCTGATAATTTATAAGCCGATTTAAATCGAAAACAAGTACCGACTTACGTGCCAATTTTTCAAATGTTTATTTCAATTACCGACTGAACCGATGGCCAGCCTCGTGTGTGGCCATTTTTTTATGATACCGCTCTAAAAGGAATTATTACACTTTTCTTATTACGAGGCATGATGCTCGCTGGATGTCGGTGAACGATAAATTGCGATCAAATGGACGGTTTACAAGCTTTTTTCGGAAAATTACATGATATTCCTAGGTTTTTCTTCGAGACGGCGTCATGTAGATATTTGTTACAATTCATATTTTTTCGTCGACATCGGGACAAATCTTTTTAAATGAATGACACGGGTGTGCATGAGACAAGTTCACCAACCTCATAATGGTGTAATTTAAGTACAAAATGTGGACCAGGGTAGGATCTTGTTTTTCAATAACAACCAATATCCATATAGATGTGATTTATATCTTCTTTAATTGACATATCACAAAAAAATTATGTTGAATACAAAAATACAAAAGTTGTAGGGTTTAATTTGAAGTCTTAAATGGCTTAATATTTATACAGGGTGTCTCAAAAAAGTGCACTGACTCGGTAGTTTTTTATGAGACATCCTTATATAATTGGATTCTACGTAAAATTCTAAACAAGTTTGATGTATGGTCTTATATCACAGAAGCTAATAGTGTTAATAGTTTTGTAATTATGAACACTTGTAAATTATTCAGTATTCAGTGTTCGGTGAGAAAACCGAAACAAATGGAACAAAATGGATTTCACTTTCATATCCTAGTTTTTTGGAAGCTATCTAATATGGCTAACTGCTAATGGGCACAATGAATGAGGTACTTAATTCGTCGTACCATTTTTGCAATTTTTGTAGGATGTAGAATCTTACGGAAAAGTAGTACAAATGAAACCGTAGCAAATGCAATAATTTGGCGACGCAATTTATCTAACCACTCACAAACCGTCTCAAAAACTACGGATTTCACATAGCCCCAAAGAAAGTAAACAATAGGAGTGAGGTCCGGTGAGCGAGCTGGCCACTCTGTTGGACCTCGACGACCAATCCACCTAGCCGGAATGGCTTTCATAAACGTAATTTCTCACCTCTAGAATATAGTGTGATGTGGCTCCATCTTGCTGAAATATTACATCCAAGATAAATTAATGTGGGTTTTGAGCAACAATCCCATTTATATTGGGAGTGATTTTGTCTTGCAGCCTTTGGAGGTATCTGGGACCATTTACATTTTCTTCTGAGAATAAGCGACGTATAATCTGGTCACCTAAAATACCAGCCCAAACATTGGACTTTTGGGGAAATTGAGTATACCACACACGGAATTGTAACAAATCGCCCATGATTTAGTTCGGAACGAGAATATGTCTTCCCTAAACTTTGAGGAAATTCACAGTTTACAGATGTTATCTTTTCAAATAATCCCGAAGGGGATGGCTACCCAAATACTTTGTATGGACAATTGAAGAGCATATTTCTGGCCACAGAACGGAGTTATAGTACAGTCGATGTAGGATATATTATTTCACAAAAGTTAGTTTTTATCACCGGGAAATATGAGGAAAAGTTGAATTGTCGTCATGAAGACGTGCAAGGATGAACAACACTTGGTAGGAAACGACAAATCAACGGAGTCAACAAACAGAAGCCAGCCACACATTTGTGGTTTCGGTTAGCAGACCCTGCATTCCAGGACAACAACTAACGTCACCGTACCGATGAGGGCCGAGAGCCCGAAACACGTGTCTATGGTTAACACTTCCCTTTGAGGGCTATGTCCATGAAATTTCTTCCATTTTGTTCAACAGTCCCCTCGATATTACTCCCTTTCATCTCTATAATCCTGGACTCGGATGTCACGCAGGTAGCTATAGCAGCCTCCGTGGTGACGTAGGTTGTTGCCCTTGGATGCAGGGTCTGCTAACCGAAACCACAAATGTGCAGCTGGCTTCTGTTTGTTGACTCCGTTGATTTGTCGTTTTCTACCAAGTGTTGTTCCTTGCACTTCTTCACCGTACTGATGAGGGCCGAGAGCCCAAAACACGTGTCTACGTTAACACTTCTCTTTGAGGGCTATGTCCATTAAATTTCTTCCATTTTGTTTAAAAGTCCCCTTGATATTCCTCCTTTTCATAACCTCGAATATGAACCTGTCCTGAAATACATATGAAAAGTATATTTTAGAGGATTTGGATTTATTTTATTACTTAAATTATTATGTTCTTTGAATATTCTAACCTATAATTTCAACATTTTAGTTTGGTAAATTTAGTAAATTATTATTGGAATCATGAATGATTATAAAAATAAAATAAAAATTAATTAACCTAACTCCAATAATTTGTCTCGGTTTTTGTACATGATCTATAGTGGGATTTTCATCATCAACTTAAATTTGATTATTGTCATGTTCAATCACGATGTCACCAATTATTTGTAATGGTGAACCTCTACAATTAGTAAGTATTTTATTATTTACGTATTAGTTAAATTTTATATTATCCTATTTTAAAAATTTGCTGAAGTGAATTGTAGAAACGAGAGGCCGAAATACGGAAGAGTAACAAGGAGAAAAGAGAGAGATAGGCAAAAAAGGACAGAGAATCAAACGCGCCCCAATGTCGAGAGTAGAATGCCGCGTATTAGTGGAGGGAGAAAATAGACAAGGGAAAAGGAACGCTGCATATGACGCTACGACTCCAGCAACTGGTATGAGATACGCACTCACCTTTGTCGACACCGTTCGCCTCGCCCGATCACACTTTTCGTAACGCTCTCGTCACGCATTCACCAGCTTACTCCCCAAATCAATCGTGCGTAAAGAAGTTTTACTTCAAAAAGAAAAGACTCTGACAAAATAAAGATGACAAAAAATTAACGACATTGGCTATATTACAAACAAATTATAAACTTCTGTAACTCTGCGGTAGAACATACATAGTCATATATTTCAAACAGCGTGACGAAAGATATCGGTAATAAATCTCTATGGAAAACTGTTTGGACATGATGTTCATTCAATAAATACAAGATATATAGGTACCATTTGAACGTTCGAAAGCATACATATTATTATTATTATCTTCACCAGTTTTTATTATTATTATTGTTATTATTATTCTAGTAAATTGAATCTCATGTTCACCATTTGGAATGATAAATCCCGACAAACTTGATAAAATCCAACCAGGACCAGGTCTCTTAGGCCATTTATGTTTTGGATGCGTGTTTCTGGTTATTCAAGATGGAATATGCCCCACAATATTTTATAATCATCCCGCCTAATTGGGTTGAATCTACCCAAATGCCTTCATTGCCATAATAAAATAATAAACGGGGACCCGACAAAACATTTTCGGTTTATTAAACTAAATTCCAACAGTTCATAGGCGGGGAAAAATTCGATAATTCGGTTACTGTTGTATCATCGTCATTTCAGGAGGGTTTTTGTGAGTTTTGCAAATGCTCTACTTTCCTCAGGCTGAAGACGGCACTTATGCTTCATTATAAAGTTGGTGACACCACCAGTATTTCAAACTTCAGACCAATCTTGTTGTTGTCCACAATTTTAAATATCATAGAAAAATTAGTGAAGAAAAGATTGTTGCAATTTTTATCAAATGGAAATATATTGAATGGATGTCAATTCGGGTTTCGAACTTCCAAAAATACTGATGACGCAATTATCTCATTTTTGGAAAAGGTTTACATGAGTTTAAATGGGGGGTGAAGCTATTATAGCAGTACTCTGTGACTTTTCAAAAGCTTTCGAATGTGTTAGTCATGGAATACTGCTGCAGAAAATACATCGCTGTGGAACAAGAGAAGAAAACATTTCATACCTCGAGAATAGATCCCAAATAGTGAAAATGAACAATGCATGTTCTGATCTTTCGGCAATATTTTGCGGACTACCACAGGGATCTGTTTTGGGACCTTCTTGTCTTTACTGTACATCAACGATCTCGCTACAATAAATATTGAAGAATCCTTCAAAAGTTTCAAAGATGATACCACATTATTAAGCCATGAGCAAACACTGAACTCTTGAAACAAATGTTCTCGTCAGATTTATTGACGGTTAAGCAATGGTGGGATTCAAATTTCCTTCGTTTTAATGTGGATAATACTAAAAATTGTCAACTTCAAATTCAGCTATGATAACTGGCTACTTGATGGTATTATTATCGAAGAAACGCTTCGTACTAGGTTTCTTGGCTGTTGAAATTCGATGAACATATCAGATCATCATGTAAAAACTTAAGCTTCTGGATAATTTGCCAAGGAACTTGACATATCCACAGCTATATTGACTAACTTTGCCCTGAAAGAATCTCATCTACGATATGGTATTGTGTTTTATAATCTAACGTGTTTTATTAATAGACTCATCACCTAACGATACTTGATAAATGAGCTAACATTCCTTAAACGTAAAGATAAAACTCAGCATTTGTCGGGTCCTTGAAAAATTTGGTGAAATAAATTTGTTATTTTTCCTAAGAATTCGTAGTAAAAGAGTGCAAGAAATTTATAAAATATAATAATTTGATTTAAGATTGTATTCGAGATGACATTACAGTCAGAAAGTCAGATGGCGGTATACTTGACACTTTTTCAAAGGTTTCGTTTCTCTCTAAATAAAGACCGACTATTTTCTCCATAAATAGTTATAAATACCTAATCTAATATTATTTCAAATTTCCACATGCCCAATTTTGTGTTATTCCTGGAGTGATTGTTATGTTTCAAATGAAAACAAAGAGTTGAATCGTTGGGTCTATTGGTGTGTTCTCTGATTTAAGTTTTGAGAGTTCTGAAAACTCTTCCAGCATAAGTGACATCGCAATCGTTACACAATAATTTATAAATACCACGTTTAAGTACTAGTGTTCAAAATGTATTTAACGCTTGTGTTAAAAGTGTTTTTCAGTCATTATGTGTAAGCAACCTTTTATAATTCCCATACCCATAAACTAAAAAACGTAATTTTCAATACACAAAAAAAAATATTATGTGCTCAACTAAAGAAAATGTATCAAATTTTCCCTCTCCATATTTTTCATATGAAAATTCTTCAATTATGACTAATAGAAAATATGTGGGTCAGATTTCATCAGCATGCCAAATTTCTGCGTCGAACAGTCTCTTGATCGGTGAAAGACAGACGTGTCCGTGGGTGATCTCATGAGATTTTTTTGAGGTACAGATCGTCTAAAATCGGATAATGACATATTTCCTATTCCGCCCACTTCCAGAGGCGAGTTCTTCGCCTATTATCATAAGAACCAAGTCAGGGGGTTTTCGATAAAAAAGGAGTATGATAGTGACAGCTGTAAATCTTCGTCGATTTCCGATACCTGTACCTGTCAAACGACTGCTCATATATTACCGAGTGAATCGACATTGACGTTAACGCATGTCAAGCGAATGGCCCACGACATCGTCTGACGCTTTCAACTCGCTTCCAATAACTTCAATTAAATCAAATCGTTGCCGTTTTGTTTATGGACTGACGTGAATTAAAAGTCATCGACAGGCGTATGATGAGTCGTTGAAGGCAAATTAAGGGTTCAGCTTTAGAAAAGGGTGACCATATTTCATCGGAGAATGAAGAATGGTGATTGACGCTGAATACAGAATGGAAAAAATAACTCGGATTGTCACACAGGATTTTCATGAAACAAAAAGCACTACTGAGATTGATTTCCAATCTAGATAACAGAACTTCCTGTTGAGACATGTTCTAACAAAATAAAATACAAATGAGAACATAAAAAAGATTATAGTAAATAATGAAAATAATAGAGAAGGGAAAAAAATGGTATACGTTTGCAACTAACTATATATCTTATAAATAGATCCCCCATGAAATGTTCTATGTGATAGAAATTCGTGGATGAGATTTCTTACTGATTGTGAATTTGCCAGTACTTTCACTTTGAATTGAGTAAGGACCTAGTCCAATCATTATATTTATTCAAGATATTATTGTAGGTCTATATATCTTATAAATAGATCCCGCATGAGATGTTCTATGTGATAGAACTCGTAGATGAGATTTCTCACTGATTAAAAAGTTTGCATCTACTTTCACTTTATACACGAAACACCGTTACACACAGTACTTAAATTATCAAAAATTGAAACAAAAGCATCAACAGGTAAACTGGGAAACTGTGTACGCGGTTCCAGATCCAAATTCTGCAATAAACGAATTTATTAAAATACTTTCGACAAAAATAAGTGAATGCACTGAAAGAAAAAATAACTGAGAAAACACTCAAAACTCGCACCATTATAAACATCAATTGATAAAAAAATTGTATGTTCAAAAATCTCAAAAAGACCCAATCGATGATATATTGATAAACCAGTATAAAATATACAATAATAAGCTCACTAATCTATTAAACAAATTAAGGTGTGATGTTCGAAAATCTCAAAAAAGACCCAATTAATGATATATTGATAAACTAGTATGAAATTTACAAAAATAAGCTTACTAATCTATTAAACAAATCAAGGTGTGATTACAAAAACAAATGGAAAAAAATCTCAACATTTTAAAATTTCTGTAGGAAAAGGCGAGAGAATTCAGTAACACAAAACCCAATAATAATATAATTTCAGCAGCCCGTAACCAAAATGGTGATCTCCTTCATGGAAGCAAAGATATTGCGAATGAAATCAACCTTAGATTTGTTGAAACGGAGAAAACACTTGCCGAAAAAATTTGTAAAATATCAAAAACACAGAATACCTGGAAGCCTTCGTTCGAACTCTATGATTTCAACTCCAAGTGAGACAAGTGAATTGTAGAATATAGTTATGGGTCTGAAAGACGGAAATACTGTCAGAAAAGACGGCATATAAGACTATTACTGTCTCGGATCACATATTGTTTCCTCTTCAACACATATTGAACGAATGTATACTTGGAAATCTGGCCTGATGTATTGAAACATTCAATTGTCATACCAATTTTCAAAAAAGGAGACAAGACACTTGTAACCAATCAAAGACCGATTTCTCTCATCACTCATATATCGAAGATCTGCGAAAAGTTTTTAAAAAACAAAGTGACGTCATTCATAACAAAGTATAAACTCACTTCTAACAGCCAATATGGTTTTAAGGAAAATACTCCAACGGAAAATGCTGTCCTCGCACTGTGTGAAAAAATACATAGAAAAAGGACGATCATGTCTATGTGTAGTTATTGACTTTTCGAAGGCCTTCGATACTGTCAGCCACCGATTGCTTATTGAAACCTCAGAGCGAGTAGGACTGAGAGAAAAATGTGCAAATCTGCTCGCAAATTACCTGCAACATAGGAGCCAAGAAGTAAAAGTGACACAATAAGTGAACTGAGAAAAATTGAATATGGCGTACCTCAGGGAACTGTTTGGGTCCTCTTCTGTTCACTTGTATGTTAACGAATTATTTTCACTCGATTCCCAAGAAACCGTTAAAGGGTATGCCGATTACACCGCCATTTTCTATGAAGCGAAAACTTGGCCTGAGTTGAAACACAAAGTTGAAAATGATTTCATGATTCTAAAAAACTGGTTCGACAGCAAATTACTGACAATCAACAAAACTGAACCAACTTCCCACCTTCCAATTGCAATAAAGCTGGAAATTCCCCGTTTCAACAATTCGACATGAATGTCCAGGGAGGCACTGTCAAAATTGTTGCCGTAAAAAATATAAAATTCCTTGGAGTTTATTTAGACTCATGTATGAAGTGAGTCATACATATTAATTACATAAAGAAAAATCGAACAATTTTATTCAAATTCAAATTTCTTAATAGTCAATGAAAATATTGTATAATGCATTAGTGGAAAGTCATCTCCGATATGGAATCCTATTGTGGGGCAATGCTCTTCGGATACACATAAATCCACTTGAAGTATTACAAAAAAGCTTCCTCAAATGAATTATGCTGACAAACACAAGATATTCTCCAACCTGTTATATAAATAATGCGAAGTCATGTATATGAGACAACTATTTTATATTTGTTGAATGTGAAACTGCTTTCAACCGGAGTCTTAGTTCGACCCACATACGACTATAACACACGCAGAAAAAAATTATCAACAATACAACAAATAGAAAAATCGTTTACCCAAAGATCATATGCATATATCATAAAAAAATATATAATAGTGTACCTAATACAATGTGAATAAACATTTTCAAACACAATTGGTATGGCCACTTTGAACTGACAATTGTCACTTCGAAGTGTTAATTGTCACTTGAAAAACATCTGGAATTGCCATTTTGAAGTGACAATTCTCACTTTGAAGAGACAATTGTCAGTTAGAAGTAACATTTGTCACTTCGAAGTGACAATTGTCAGTTCAAAGTGACAATTGTCACTTCAAAATTCCCGACATTTCTTGAAAATGACAATTGTCACTTCGAAGTGACAATTGTCACTTCAAAGTGACAATTGTCAGTTCAAAGTGACAATTGTCACTTTAAAGTGACAATTGTCAGTTCAAAGCGGCAATTCCAAATGATTTTTAAAATATTTTGTTGTTGACCCTTCTACGCCTTCGTACAATGTGAATAAAACAAAACAAATCCTAAAGAGAATTGAAAAAATATATTCTGGAAAACGATAGAAAAATTAGAAAAATAATAATCGATCTTTTGGAAATAAAATCATGAAAAAACAAAATAAAATAAATGCATACTTACACCTTGATTATGCTGTACTCTAAGCAAAGTATTTTAATGATATTTTTTGTGAGCCTAAGTACTCGTGTTCTGTTTGTTATATTCCAGGGGCTTGTGGCTTAGTGGCACGAGCGTTGGTCTTGTGTCCACTGTTTCCACCGGCGCTGGTTCGACTTCCGCACATGGTGAAATGTTTTTTCAAGGCCCCAAGAGTGGTTTCGGATCCTACTATAAAAGGTAAGGTCCCCGTAATCTTAACTCGTACAAGTTTTCATTGACTTCTGAGAGTTGGTTAAACAAATAAAAAAGCGGTTAAATACAATTTTACATTTTTTTTTACAATTTCATATATACACTTGTTATTTTTTATGATATATTTCTCTTACTTACCATACATCTACCCAACTTGTAAATATTTTTACAAATATTTATCTCATTTCATAATCTTTATTCCTGTAAATTGTGTTTCTTTGGAGAAGATGCTCATTTAGATAGGAATCACATACTTATTACATATGAATATTTTGCAATCTTACCTAGTGCACAGGTTGGCTACAAATACACACTTTGAATTAACCGTAGACGAACCAAAACAAAACATATATAACATTGATTTGATGCCCAAATTCGGTAATGTAACTCGGTAAGCTTGTTTGTATTCGGATAATGTCATATAGCGCCTACTCACAAAGTTTAGAGCAACCAGTAGGCTAACAAATTTGAAACACAGAAGGAAGTTTTTCGAACACAATTCCATATTCCTAAAAAAAGAGGCGCAAGCGCAAACGAAAAAAAACCGGCCAATTCGTTCGTGATATTTTCCATTTGGAAACATCGTTGTATTGTTTACTAAAATAGGAAACTTTTCTCTAATTCAACCAACTTCGTATGATTTAACGTTTTCGAGATGCCAATAGTGGTACGACATAAAAAATACAGACTATATATGTATATATATATATATGAGTTGTTTGTTTTCAAATGAACCACCCGGTATACTTTCATATATTCCGATCGGCTGTTCGATTGGCTGCTCAACGATTTTTTCAATTTTGAATTCCGTTGCGGCGTTGGCGAGTTATTCAAAAGAAATCTATTGTGTGGACTTCTTTCCGAAAAAATACCTATTTCACATTTTGAAATATTTAGTAAAGATAATTGGTGAATCGATGGTCGATTTGATGATGTTCATTGAGAATACCAAGAATTTGGAATAAATTGTACAGGATGTTCGATACAACAACACAAACTTTTCCATTTTCAAACATCGGTATTTTGATTTTTTCAAACGGAACACCCTGCATATTTTCATTCAAATCAACTCTTTTTTAATGACTCTACACTTTTTATTTCCAACGTCATGTACCTTAAACAACCTGTTTCCGAGATATTCTGGTTTAAAGGAATTGTTCAATATCAAATCAACAATTCTATAGATTTTTTTTCAATTGGATGTTTGTTCATAGAAAATACAGATACTGAATGATGTTTCAATTATTTCTTTCCATCTTCAAGAGCATTCTTGGCAACTCATGAATAAATAGCATATCATAGGAAATTTTCAAATGTAACAATTTTTTCTAGTTCAGTTATCCATGACTACCGCTGAAAAAATGACCATCGGAATTTGTAAATAGAGGTAACTGTCAATCTACAATCCAGTTGTGTTAAAAATTATTGTGGCATTATGAATGATCGTTTAGAGATCATGGTTAAAATGGTGTATGCTTTGGGGAAAGTGATGGCAATTGCTTACTGGCATCTAGATCATACGAACAAAAGTTTCCTGAGAGAAGACATCCAGATCAACGATCATTTCGAGAACCTCAAAGTTTGAACGTGCTTGTCCAGTAACGAATAATGAAAATACTCTTGATATAGGCTTTTTCATTTAGATGACAAATGACTGACTTTGTTTACCTGTCAGACCCAACGGCATTGACGGCGAATTTTTTTTTTTAAGGAAATAAAATATTTCCGAGTTTTCCTATAGATAGTTGACTTGAATTTACATGGAGAAGAAAACTCACCATTAGAAAATATTCGTGTACATTATTGTATCTACGAATGAAAGGTTTTTGGCGGTATAAAATAGGTAATGAGTACTTAACCTACAAAGAAAGATACGAACGCCAATGTATGCAGGTGCATTTGTCATGAAGTTGACTGTTGACATGATGTGAAAATACCGCTAATTTTGAACTAAGCCAATCTCAAATTGTTATTTCAAAACTAACCAATGGCTATTCACTTTCCCAATAGCCAATCAGACTTTGGGTCTAAAAACGAACGCATGCGCCTTAAAAAATAATCTAAATGAAAATGCCTATTGCATTGCATATTACCGAGACGATCCCCATGTGAGTACACGTATTTTGAGTAGGGAGTTGGGAATATCTCAAAGTAATATTTTTGGGATGGTGAGAAAATGCAATTACCATCCATATCATATGCAGTTAATGACTAAAAGAGATTTTCTAAAGTGAATACGGTTTTGCCGATGTGGTGTAGATAAAATCAACCAAGAAACTTATTTTTTTGAGTATGTTCTATTTTCGGACGAAGCCACGTTTCACAACATTGGCCATGTGAATCGGCATAATATGCACTATTATGCAACTGAGAATTCTCATTTTGTTAGATATGTCAATCACCAACAACGTTGGTCACTGAATGTTTGAAGAGGTATCAGGTATCATTGGACGGCGTGTAATTGGGCCATTTTTTTTCAACGGTCATCTCAATGGAAGAAAATATCTAAGATTTCTGCGAACTCAGTTATCGAATTTATTAGATGATATTCCATTGGCAATAAGGCAGAGAATGTGGCTACAACAACATAGCGCGCCTCCACATTACCACACTGATGTGCGGGAATTCATTGATAATGAATTTCGTGAAAAATGCATAGGTAGAGGAGAGGTCAGTAGGCAAGGTCACCGGACCTTACAAAAATTGTTTTTTTTTTCGATAGGGATACATTAAATGGGTTGTCTATCAATCTTCGCCTACAACTCCTGAAAATATGAAAGCAAGAATTCGAACTGCTTTCAGGGAAATTTCAGAGGACATGCTGGCACATGTGGATGCTAATTTCCGAAACAGATTGAGAGTTTGTATTGGTGAAAATGGCAGGCACATTGAAAATTTGCTGCATTAATTATTGTTATTTTCCGTTAGATTCAAATAAATATGATTTTTATGCAAAGTTTAATTCCAAATATGATACCAAAGGCGAATCTTGTCAATATTTTCTGTGGAAAAATATCCATCTTTTGGATGCAGAATATCTCGGAAACGAGTTGTTTTAGGTACATGACATAAGAAATGAAAAGCGTAGAGTTATTAAAAAGGAGTTGATCTAGATTAAAATATACAGGGTGTTCGCTTTGAAAAAATCAAAATACCGATGTTTGAAAATGGCTAAGTTTGTGTTGTTGTATCGAACATCCTGTATAATTTATTCCAAATTCTTGGTATTCTCAATGAACATCATCATATCGACCAACGATTACCCAATTATCTTTACTAAATATTTCGAAATGTGAAATAGGTAATTTTTCGAAAAGAAGTCTACAAAATAGATTTCTTTTGATTAACTCGGCAACGCCGCAACGGAATTCAAAATTGAAAAATCGTTGAGCAGCCAATGGAACAGCCGATCGGAATATATGAAAATATACGGGTGTTTCATTTGAAAAAGAACAACTTTGCTTAGCCACGCATAATATAAGAAATCGAAATAGTGATACATTGAGGAGCAATGAACCACGGGAATCCTGTTGACTCACCCTGTATATATATATATATATATATATGAATATATATATATATATATATATATATACACTTCAGTCCATTTTATGATACTCACGTTATTTTGTTTGTGAATATCGGAACGTGAAAGATCACTTATCGATTACTACTTTGTTCAAACTTATTCTTTGTAATTCCATAATTATTTTATATTCATATTGAATAGAGTTTCTTAATTGTATGTCTGCAAGTTTTTGATATAATTAGGAAAATGTTCGGAAACTGTTTCACATTTTTCATTTCACTAATGATTTCCAGATGTGAATTTCGTGGAAACGAAAAACCACAAAATCTTCTGACAAAAACAAGATACTATCTTTTGATGACGCACTAAAACTGAGAAGCAAAAGCTGCATTATAATAATTTATACATCCCCACATTTCGAGCCGCCCTAAACCTTTACTATCCGCCAATAAAACGTAGAGGAAACTCATTTATTTATCTAAGCCATGATAAAGCAATAACACCGTATTCCCTGCGAATGTTTCCCCAAAGTTATGAGCGAATATAAGTGGAAAATTAGAATATCTAAAGCACTCGCTTTGTTCCCTTCCGTATTAAACGTAACCTTATTTATTAAAGCAGCTAACTAAGCTCAGGAATTAGCATTAAATTTCCATTCATCAGCCTGACATGGAGTTATCAGTAAATAAGCAAGACACTCCCCCCGGGTCTGGTTCCCCCCAAGTGTCGACCCTCTTTCATGATTTATGGGACTGGAGGAAACTGTTATGACCGACAAATTAGGCACAACGTTTGAAAAATGAACGGATCCTTGTCTGTATGTCCGAAAAGAGGGAAAAGTGACAGAGATATGCAAATTATGAGGGGTTTGTGCTGTGAAAAGAAAAGTAATACCAACTTCTGACTTTCTTTATCTGTAGTATTGATTTTTCCATTGCAGCACCCAGGGCACTAATACGTAATATTCAGGAAATATTGCTTCACGAACTGCCTGACGAATAACAGAATGAGTTTTAATCCGCACATTATATTTTTGAACCCTTTGGTGGATGATCCTTCATGTTATCGACCGATTTCCCTTTTGTCTACTTTATCCAAGGTAATCGAAAAATTATTGAAAAAAAGACTATTACAATACCTAGAAAGCAATAACATTATCTAGTGTACAATTCGGATTTCAGTAAGCAACTAACACTAACAATGCAGTGTTTAATCTTCCGGACTCTATCTACCTGAAACTGAACGATGGGGATGCTGTAAGGTGCAGTATTTTGTGATTTTCCAAAGGCTTTTGATTGTGGAAAACACGAAATACTGCTTAAAAAATTGTACTGTTATGTTATCAGAGGTACTGTTCACAACTGGATAGAATCATATCTTTCGGACAGGAGGCAAATGGTCAGAATACAAAATATGACATCAGAGGAATCAAAGATCCATTATGGTGTACCTCAAGGATCAGTGCTCGGCCCTATTCTCTTTCTATTGTATTTGAATGACTTGGCAAGTATCGTTATCTCAGGGAAATTCACAATGTTTGCTGATGATACAACCTTGTTATGACACGGAAATGACATAGCTGAAAAACACAATATCGACCGATCTAGAAAAGGTGAAAAATTGGTGCGATGCCAATTTTCTGTGTTTCAATCCAAATAAAACGAATATTCTGACATTCAAATTCAACAATGATAGTTTGTATGTAGAGAACCAAACAATTGTTAATAACTCATATATTAAGTTCTTGGGTGCAACCCTAGATGATAAATTGAAATTTGATAATCATATAACGTCCTTGATTGTTTTTCAACTCACTATTAAAATGTGGAGATGACTTTGAGTTTTTCTTCTACTGCTTATTACAATTGTTTAACTGCGAGGATCATTTCACTTTGAAGGATGATATGGAAAAATACATACAGTATTCATTAAAAAAAGTTATGCCCCACATTTTCAATGCATTTACAATGAGGCTGTAATTCGACCATTGAGACCTACTCGGAAGTTCTGCTAATTCACACAATTTTTTTGTCGAAACAGTGCTCCCGAAAATAATTAATTCATCAGCAGAAGTTTGATCGATTTTTTTAATTCTATTACGATTTGATGAATAGACAAACGCATGATTTCACGCTCTTTAATATTATTATAACAGCGAGTAAACTGCACGTCCATTCGTTTTTCCTGAGCTGTCACTAAAAATTCGCATAAAAAGTTTTTTTCGCATCGTTTGTGTATGGCGCAGAAATAACAGCAGAATGGTCAAATTCAGACACTTAAAAAAAAAATTGTTGTTCCTACTGTAGACAAAAGGATTTTTTTTCAATAGCACAGTATTTCGGTTACAGCAGGTTTTTCGTCCCGGCGATATAACCACATTGAGAAAGCTACCGCAGATTTACAACCCCTCGAAACAAAAAAGGGCTACTGCTTAAAAAAAATTGTTACAAAAGTTACTGACAAGTTTTATGAATTTCCAGGTGGTTTCCGACAGCGTATAAAAAGAGCAGTGCAATACATTTCTAGAAGTAAGTTCCCAAAATTTCGTGAATAAATAAATATGAATCTACTACACTTTACGAATGTTGGTAATAACTCAATTTTTGATGTATTGATGTATTTTTGCATAGTTCCATCACAAACCACAGGCATTTTCCCATTAAAAAAATCTATAAAATATCTTGATTCCCTCAATTTTAATAATAATACTCCCATTACTATCGATTCGTGTTATATGTTTACTTTTCGCAGCTGCACAATCCAAACAGAAATTGTTTTGAATGGCATCTACTTCATCGACTGCTATTTCCACACGATGCATGTGGCCGGTCCGCGTCCCAACAATATCATGACGTCACGCTACCGAAATCCACTCCACTTCAAGCGGACGGAAAATTTACCGATTTTTAAATTAATTTTTGACGAAAAATTGAGGGCGAAAATAGTTTTTTTCAACAGTATTATTGTTTTTAGGGATCAATCTCTGTAATAAAAGTGTTTTTTTACTGATTTTCCACATCATGTCTCAACCTAATTGCTCGACTCAATTGAAAGAAAAATGAAGATGCTAGTGGAGATCATTTACTTCCTCCGTAAATCTCTCATATTCGAATGGAGCTTTTCCAATATCTCTGAAAGTAGGAAAAGTAACCGCTATTAAAAAACCATCAATCAAGCTAACGAATTCTGTGTCAGAAAAATTTGTATATTTGTTTACTGGAAAATTTCCATTTTTCTATAAACCTCAAACTCTACAATCAAAAATTGGGGAGGAGTTCAACTGTCTCCGAACGCTTTTAATATTTTTATGTAGTCTGAAGAAATTTAATCAGCACACATGATATAGACAAGTTACTTGGGTTTCAATCATAATATCACTAAGAATAAAAAAATTAAAAAAGACACGCTTTTATACAAATGCACTGAACAGGAAAAATGATTTCTTTCATTGTTTGATCTAGGTTATTCTGTGAGTAACACATTCAAAATCTTGCCGAACAAGATAACCTATTTTGTATCCACAGCAAGCTTTTGAATCTGCTGATCACAGAATAACCTAGATCAAACAATGAAAGAAATAATTTTTTCCTTTTGAGTGCATTTGTATGAAAGTTTTTTCTATAATTTTTATTTCTAACTTTTTAGTTGTTTTTATAAACAACTGTAAAAGCTTGTTTTTAAATTATTTTTTCGTTTATTTTTTATGTTTTAGTATTTATGATGTTGAATAACTAGTTTGGTATATTATATCTAATTTATTTTTGAGTTTTGGAAAAAATCATAATCTCCGACCACGAAAACCACTAGATTACAATTCTATTTATTGCTCTCATTACAAACACCAATTGGTAATCACAAGTAATGGTAGTGAGGAAAAAAATAATATATATATATATATATATATATATATATCAAAACAAAAAATAACAAATATAGCAAAACAAAAATAACAAACAACTTTACAGACTATAGCTAAACTAAGCTAAGTGAAGCAAACACAGTCAGATTTTTTGTGGTTCTTTCAGGTTTGTGTCGAATAAATCTGTGTGTGCTTGCTTGAGTAATTGATTGCATATCAATAACATTTTGTTTATTGGTGATATACTGCCTGGATCTGTTTTGAATACATCATAATTTAAAATTCTTGAGTTGATTTTAGGGATGTTTATGTATATGTACTTGATTAGGTCACACTCTTTATAATTTGTGTAATTAGAAGGATACAAATAACACCGCCTGTTTATTTCTTCTATCCAACAAACTCTTGAAATCGAAGCTACCTAGCATGCACCTATATGAGACCATATATGAATAGTGTTATTTTTCCTGACATGAAGGTATCTCAAGAACCTCTTTTGTACTTTCTCAATGCGGTCTATATGTGTTTGGGCTGGAGGCATCCAGATTTGTGCTGCATATTCCAGATGAGGTCTCACTAAGGCATTATAAAGCTTGATAATTGTTTCCAGTTCTAATGATGAAACCTAAAGATTTGAATGCTCTATTGACCGTCTCGGTGTAGTGCGAATTGAACTTCATAACGCTCTGAAAGATAACTCCCAGATCTGTGATTTCACTCCTTTGTTCCAACTCGACCCCGTCTATGTTATAGGTATGTTCAATGATGTTAGTTTTCCGTGTAAAGGTCACTACAGAGCATTTTTTCATGTTTATTCGCATTTTATTATCTTGAACCAACGACTGATATTTTTTATATCTGTCTGTAGTAAAAGGCAGTCTTGAGGAGAAGATATCATTTTGAAGAGTTCACAATCATCAGCAAAGAGCATTCCCATAGATTCAGAAAGGCAATCGGGCAGGGAGTTCATATACAATGTAAATAAAAGCGGTACACCTGAAGTAGCTGTATACTTGTTTGAACTATTTTTGCCTATCTTCACCATGAGGGCCCAGTTCAACAGATATGATTTTAAAAACAGAAATAGGATCGAACCATAATCACAAAAATTATCCGCCATATTGAAGCCGCCATTTTGTTTTTTTTTTCTAACAGAAATTTAATAATGCATTGTTACCAAAGTTATGTACACTTGTTAAATTTCAAATCAATCGGACGATTAGAAGTGGATCAAATTTAATTTACAAGATTTGATTACAGACAGATAGACACCAGGACAGGTGAAACTGAAAATGAAAGCTTGTAAAAAAAATATTCGACCCCAAAAACTCCCACATACCAATTTTGAACAGAATCGGACCATAATCACAAAACTCGTCCGCCATCCTGAATTTATAGATTTTGTCAAAAAGTATTGCTCAGTTCCAAATTCGATGATGAGTCTCCATTTGAATCGATTATACACCTTTGGTCACTGCAATTATTATTTGTTGGTTGAACATTTATTCCGATTAATGCAATGTGAGTGTTTTCAAAAATAGCGCTATTATTGCAAATCGTACAGTTTTTTTCTGTGTAGAATCATGTATAATTTTTATTATACTTATTATTCTAATAAACTACCTGTAGTTACGCCGCTGTCACATAAATTTCATCCACAAAACTACTCTTTCTATTGTTATGCAAATTAAGGTGACCCTAACTCAGGACCGATTCGTGGTGTGTCCGTCTTAAATAACGGACATTTTTTAAAACTATCATTTTAAGTTTACCATACAACCTTTAAATAGTTCTATCATTGCAAATTCACATTAGGAAACAGAGTGTAGAATTTCATCGCAATAGAACTCGAAAAACCCAAGGAAGCGCTTTCATCAGCTGAGTGCATTTTCCAGTATGAAAAAAAATATTGTTTCAACCTGTAAAATTTTATTATAAATGGGATACGGTATGACCAGTCTCACGAGTCAAACAACTTCCCTTGTATGATCCTTCGAGTTACCTAAGTCATTAGAATTTGAGCATTATTCAGGAAGTTCTTGAATAAGTGGTCAGACTACCTCGAACCAACACTTGCACACTGAGGAGAGTTCTCCCAACTGACGGTAAACTTTGTTGCTTTCCGCATAGTACAAACTTGATATTTGAGCCCTAATTACGACCTATTCTCAGTATCAAGCATGAAATTATTGTGAACCGGATACCAACCATACCATTGAATAATACGAACAAGCATCTCACGAATGGAAAAATATATAGCGGGTGGCAAAATTACTGACCAATTCTGAGAAAAATCCTGAAACAGGCCGATTTTTACAAGCTTTTATTTAATTTCACTTGTTAGTTTTCGTTTATTAGTTTGGGTCAAATCTTGCAAATTAATTTTGAACGACTTCTAGTCGTCCGATTAATTCGAAATTTGGCAGGTGTTCATAATTCCGGTAACAATGCATTATGGAGTTTTTGTTAGATAAAAAAAAAATGGCGGACGAGTTTTGTGATTATGATCCGATTCGATTCGAAATCAGTATGTTGGGGTTTTCGGGGTCGGAAATCATGAAATTTTTGTCAAAATTCATAAATTCAAGATGGCGACCACAAGATGTAGGACGAGTTTTGTGATTATGGTCCGATTTGATTCAAAATTGGTATGCGGCGGTTTTCGCGGTCGGAGATTTTGAATTTTTTGTCAAAATTTATCAATTTAAGATGGCTGCCCAAAGATGAAGGACTAATTTTCTGATTATGGTCATATTTTATTCAAAATTGGTTTGTAGGGGTTTTCGCGCTCGTAGAGATCAGGGCATCGCTGACAATGATTTAATTATTTTTTGTCGAATTATTTGGTTTCAAGAAGCTTGTCGTGCGAATGGTAATGAAATTAATACTTCGACAAGTTGTTACTTACCAACGAATCATTGTTCAATGAAATGAAATTGTACCTATTTTTATGAATTCTTTGTAAAAATTAAAAATACTTTGACAAGTTCTTACTTACCAACCAATCACTGCCCAATCAAATAAATTGGTACCTACTTTTATGAACACTTCGCGCGCCAAGCTTTTGGAAACCAAATAATTCAACAAAAATTAATTAAATCATTGTCAGCGATGCCCTAAACTTATTTTGTACGTTTTAGTACACGGCGTTAATAAAAGCTTAGCCGATCGAGCTGCCAGAGAGGCGTCACTATCAGTTTCACCTCTGATCCATATCCAGCTCCACACAGATCTAAAATCAAGCCTCAAGAGAAGCATCCGACAAAAGTGGCAAAATACCTGGGATACTAAGGACACACATCTACACACCATCCAACACTCGATCGAAGCTATTTCCATGCCCAAAATGAAGAAAAGAGATAAAATAATCATTAGAAGACTCAGAATAGGACACACACGTCTTACACATGGTGCTCAGAAAGTCCACCACTCTGTCAACAATGTAAACGGTACCCAACTGACGGTCAAACGTATACTCGAAGAATTCCCGCTCAACCATGATATGAGAATGAAGCATAAAATCCAAGGAAATGAAATAGAGATTCTCAGTTCAACCAATTTCTATTGTAAAATCGTATATTTTCTAAAAGATACTAAACTATAGATAAAATCGAATTAGTTGAAGCCACTAGAACTGTAATATCTCAAATGTTATACTCTAGATATCTGTAACGAATGATACTGTAACATCAATACTGTACCCGTGTCAATAACCATTGTATTTAAGACACGTTAATTGAATAAAAAAAAGCTTGTCTTTTAAAAAGTTATTTTATTGGTTATTATATTTGTTATTAGCATGCTGGATCGCTAATAAAAGGCATATTGTATTGGGAGAGTGGAAATGTAATTGAAAATGTGGGTTGTAAGATTGCTATGCGTTTTGGTAACTCAACTTGCATTGTGAATAGAATTGGTAATGCACAGTCCAAAGGAATCTGTGTAAACCTGTGGATTAATATATTGTTTATGGAAAGATTTGTAACTTTCGTCATTAACAAGTCCTGACCAATGATCAATCGCGAACATGACGTCATGTAATTAGGCGTTTTGATTGATCAAAAGATAAATTATAAATAATATGAGTCGACTTTGTCGCCTCGGTAGTGGCCGTAAGGAGTTCGGTATGATACTTTCGTCACAGTATTCCACAGCCAATGAGTTGCCTAGACTTGATGTGAAAAGAAAGCAACAATCTTCTGGAATCAGTCTTAACAATAACTCCGCTGTTCTAGCAAACTTGGATCCTGAATCTGAGGACGATGCAAAAGAGAAAAAGGAATACGTTTGAAAAAACCTAGAAAAGACTCCCCCCTCCCCCCAATAGTAATGAGAGACATAAAGAACTGGCCGGCCATCCAACAAAAATTTTAATACAAGAGATGGAATTAAAATATTTCTTTCTGAAATGGAGAAATATGATAAATATACCAAGATCTTGGACATCCACAAAGTTCCCCCTAACTAACTGAAAAGCAAAAAATAAAATAACTGTTAAAAAACATTTTGAAGACAAGCTTTCATACAAGCCGTACACTGAAACGTATAAAATGAGTTCGAAGTCAATTACTTTTTGTTGAATTGAAAGATTGTCGCGCGAATTGTAATAAAATTAATACTTCGACACGTTGTTACTTACCAACCCACCATTGTCGAATGAAATTAATTGGTACCTATTGTTATGAATAATTTGTAAAAATCAAATACTTTGACAAGTTCTTACTTACCAACCAATCACTGCCCAATCAAATTAATTTGTACCTACTTTTATGCGACAAGCTTTTTGAAACCAAATATCTCAACAAAAATTAATTAAATCATTGTCAGCGATGACTTAAACTTATTTTATAAGTTTTAGTACACGACTTACATAAAAGCTGGTCTTTATAAAGTTTTTTATTAGTTATTTTTATTTTCAAGGGGTTACATCACCAGTGTCTGCGTAATGACGTATTCGATGATATATTCAGATGGAAGCAGGGGTCATGTTATATCTCATTTGAGAGGTAGTTTAATCCTCTGTTCAGCGACATACACTTTCTACAGGGTGAAAATTAAATTATATGTTATGGAACAATTGTCTTGAAAAACTATCGAATTTAGCAAAACATCCTGAATTCGGTCGATTTTCATTTTCAAGTGCCTATTTTAGAGGGGTTACGGCACCAGTTTGAGCGTGATAATTTCGAAGCATTTTTCGAATAGACATAGGTATCGTGTGGCATCTTATTTGAACAGTGTTTCCATCCTTTCGACGTGAACTCATGGATAATTGATTTCTATATGGTGAACAAACATTATTTTTTCATTCAAATACAGTCAAATTACGATCAAAATTGTTGAACAAAATGCAAGCTTTATTAGTGGCTCAATGCAAATATACATTCTGTTGAACAGAAGTAGTCCTTGATTCATATCAAATATACGAAATGCATTCTACCGGTTTCTTGACACTAAGCAATTTCTTGGACATTGGACATTCTTCTTGTTCACTGTGAAATACTTCTGAAAGAATACTACTCATTTCGAACATAATCCGTGTTTTTAACTCCTCTAGATTTTGCGGCCTATCTACGTAGACTTTCGATTTCAAATAAGCCCAAGAAATCAAGGGGTGAAAGATCTGGGGACCTTGGGGGTCACTATCGGTCCTCGCTAGCAGTTGTCTACAAACTCGCAAACAGCACCTGCAAAGTGTGGAGGTGCACCATTTTGTTGAAACCAGATATTGTCATTTGGTGAAGTAGGATCATTGGTTTTTGGAAAAATATTTGCAAGGACAGGTATAAGTTCATTTCTCAAGAATTCGAGATAACGTTCTCCTGTGACATTTTCTTCGAAAAAGGAAGGGACAATTATCCTGTCATTGATTATTACTACACACGATAACTTTTTGAGGATTTTGAGGATATCCAGTAAGGATTCTCTTCACTCCAATATCTACAATTCTAGTGATGAACTGAAAATGTGGCTTCATCGTGAAAAAGAATTTAATTGATAAAACGTGGATTGCGGGTGCATACACAAAACTGCATACGGCGATCGGGATCATTGTCATTGAGTTCCTGATGTATTTGAATTTTGTAAGGATGATACTTTTCATTATTTAGAATACATAATACCGAGATCGTAGAGAAATTGCATTGTCTGCTGCAATTTGTCTTGAAGTACAATCATGAGTATCCTCTATATTCAACATGATATCAAGTTGGTCATTTTAAGGACGCCCAGCATTGGGATTATGTTTAACATCCCCAGTTTTCTTTCGATTTTACTAACTGTTGGTAGGCTGGTCTAACTGGATACTTAGCATTGAATAAATTGCTGACCTCTTGCTGAGTTCTGGTTTTATCTCCGCATCCAATGAGAATTAATATTTATATGCGTTGAATTCCACTCAAATGTGTCATAATTACTTTCCGAAAGAGTTCCTATTCACTTGGTTATACGATGTAGGTACTTTATAAGACTGACACTTCAAATGACATTTGCCTGACTGGATTTGTAACAACTTGTTTTTTTTTTTTAGATAAACTGTACCTTTTTGCCATCATTATTTTGTTTCTTTATCTTTGCGTATTTAGTAATAGGAGTAACTCTGTATTTTATTATTCCGTGGAAAACAGCTGTTCGAACTGTTCAATCTGTTGTGAATTTACACTGATCTTTAAAATGAAAAGGATAATCTTGGGTTAAAATAATTCAGTGATGATCTCGAACCGAACAACCGCACTCGAATTCGTTTTATTCAAAGATTTTGTTACGTGAGGTATAATTGCATGATTGCGGAATGTGATCAATTGAACGTTTATTGAAATTCAATTGTATTTAAATAAATAAAAAGGTTCACCGTGTAGAATTAACATTTTCAACAGTGTATGTCGCTGAATGGAGGATTAAACTACCTTCCAAAGAGGTGTCACGTACCCCTGGTAACGTATCCGTTCTACAAGTATATTGAACAAGAGGCACTTGAAAATAAAAATCGACATGTTTCAGGATTCTTCTCAAAATTGGACAGTTATCGATAAATCAATATATTGCATAATTTTGCCGCGCATTGTACAATTAATATGAATTGACCATAAATTCGAATAAATGAAAAAATGTAATACCGTACGCGAAAGAAATTGGACTTTAATCAATGAAAATATACAATTTAGGGAGATATTCATTTCATAGAAAATATTGTGATTTCAGAACTATATTGAAAGAATCATACTTCGAAACTGAATGAAACAAAAGCTGTCAATTTTCGAGAAATCTCCTATTTTTTGCTCTGCAAATTACTAAGAAAATATTCCAAACACCATAAACCCTTTTGTCTATTGTATTCCTAATTGTTCGATTTCGGTAAAAAGTCGATACCCTATTGATATATTGTATCGCCACATTGTTAGAGAACTCTTTAAAATTTCTGCACAAACTACTTGAAATCGCCAATTTCAAACCAAAGCGAGAACACTTTATCTCTTTGATTTACGATATAATCAACCCCAAGGATGAGTATTGTGGCTATTAAGTGGTATGCAGGAACGACAGGTACACAATGCGTCAAAAAACGATAACCCTAACAACTTCTGACATTTATAGCAGCTGAAGCAAAGGAAGGCCATAAAAATACCAAAAAGTCACCCTTATCTTTATTTGCAAAGGTAGGCTTGCGAATAATCGCAAAGCTATTATTGTCTGGTTATTTTTCGGTTTCCCAGGAAAAATTAAGCGTGTTTTTTATATTTCAAAGTGTACCTTCATTCAAGGTTGAAGTGGTTGTTCACATTTTCTCCCAGCTACCAAACACCTTTATTCGAGATTGAATAGTCATCTTGGGTCAAGCGAATCCTTTCGCCCATGATATGACCTTGATGGTTATTAAGCTGCAGCACTTTTCAGAATCATCACGAAATACTGTGGTAATAAAAACTCATAATTACAGCAAAGCACCAATTTTTAAAAAATTTAAAATTTTTTTTGGTTGGTTGTAAATTTATAAACACATCAAAAAAAAAACTGTAACCCAACTATGAAAGAAAATAACTATAAATAAAATAAACTGAAAAGTCTTATTGAGTAGGATAAGTCTTTTGATATGTTAGATATTCCTGTTTATTTAGTTCTATTGAAGTCTTCTAGCAGTTTGACATTAATAAAGTTATAATCCAATTCGAATGCCGTGGTCGGGCGTTGTCAACTACAGAAAGCAAATGTTATTATTTGGTACACAAATAAAAACAATGGAGATGCTGTCAATCAAGGATGAAAATCTGAATTGAATTATAACGTTATTAATGTGAAACTGCCAGAAGACTTCAATAGAACTAAATAAACAAGAATATCTGACATATCAAAAGACTTGTCTTACTCGATAAAATGAAAAATAGGTTTGGAACTTTTTTCCTTCAATCAAAGTTATTTTTTTCCGTAGTCGGGTTACGGTTTTCTAAACTTTTCTTTGTGATCATATATCCTTAATCCCATAATTTGAACCGATCTTTGGACAAGACTTGATTGAAAAATGCTTATTTTGATATAGAGTGTATTAATAGCCATTGCACGATCGTTGCATACACTATTTTTTCTACGACCAATAAATAATAAAATAAAAACAAGAATTTCTGGTGGTGTACAAGATAATTCTTCACTGCTCGACATACTTATAGGTACTTTTGATGCGTTGTAATTGAATGTCGATTGAAATTAAATGTCAAACAATTGTAGAAACATACCACTTGATTATTCCCAAGTACGTGTTTCTATAGGCCGAACATTTGTTACATAATGAAAAGTACGTGTTTTTATTGGCCAAAATCTGTTTCGAAATGAAAATCCGTGTTAAAATAGACAATAATAATGAATCGGTAGCATATATTTAATTCGCGTATTATAATACCTTGATGGTTAGTAATCTGCAGCACTTTTCAGAATTATCACGAAATACTGTGGTAATAAAAACTGTTTGTTTCAATGAACTGTTTGCCCGAAACAACAAGGGCAGTATGGGAACATGTAATTTGGTTCCCAGATTAAGAAGGGTCTGAAAAAAATGTGTAATTCGGTTCCCGATATTTTAGGTTTATCTAATTTTATGGGTAATTTGGTTCCCGACAGTTTAAGTTCGCCTGGTCTCTAAGTGTAATTTGGTTCCCGAAAAGAAAAATTATTTTAACCAATTAATTTTTATTTTATTTTTCTCATATTCCAAAAAACTTTGAATGTTTGGATGTGCTTTATAAAAAGACGCTTCAAAATGTTTATGAAAAGATTCACAAGCATTAGTGGTTCGTGTAAGCTCAGCTGAATTCTCATCCCAAAGAAAGGGTGGAGAAAGAGACTCTTCTGTTACATAATTATCTGTTAAGTAATCGGAATACTTTTGAATTTTGTCGTCTATTGGTGCTATCGCAAGCAAATCAAAAACAAAGCATTCGCTAACGTCGTGAGGACTTAAAAATGTAAGACCAAAAGTCATTCGTAGCCATCTATCAACTTTAGAATTTTCATTTTTATATTCGGCTATAAGGCTGTATTCTTGAATTTTTCTAAACCACGATTGAGCAAGGTAAAACCGATAGCCAATTATTTGTGCTAAAGAAAAATTTGTTCGACTGCTTTGTGGATGCCCTTCTCAAAATGGATTAGAATTTTTGAAGTTTTTAATGTAACACAATTATATTTACAAATATTTATTATTGATTTAAATATGTTTTTATACGTATCTGACCGTTTACTAGGTAACAATGAATAAACTAATGGGATGTAATGCCCATTACAATAACCGTGTAAAGTAAAAAACTGACAAAAAAATTGCGCACAATAATTAAAAGTACCATCTAAATAAATTTGTGTGACTTTTTCCAAAATATGAATATTTGATTTACACGAAAATATTACTATCTGTTCACTTCTGTTATTATACAATAAAAATTCCTCACCTCTAGAGGTTTGTATGTTTGCCTCGTCAAGGAAGTCAAAAGCTTCCTCGATGTTTTTTGGTGAACTTGGCTGAATTTTTCTACGAGCGTTATATATGTTTCTTCTGACGCAAGCAATATCATTTGTAGTAAATGTTGATGGCAGATTTTCCTGTAATATTCTGCGAATGACCTTCGCAGGTTTTTCGGACAGGTTCTCCACAGCTTTTCGTTTGCAGGCAGAATTAACAATTTGGCGATTTAAGTCCTGCACAACTGCATCATGAGAATGTTCTTGTATGTATTTTGTAATGGTTAAACTCTCAACACATTCGCCCAAAGTAAGAACAAATGATTTGCACTTCCTGTTTGTACAATTCTCACCACTTTTCAGGATCTTTTGAAACCCGTATTTATAGTTATTAAAAATAAATAACTGTTTTCCTCGTCCACTCAAAATCATTTCTGGATTCATGGCGAGAATTTGAAACAACTTTGAAGAAAATTGAATGTCACTGAGCAAGCACGATTCAAAAACACAACTGACTGTCACAGAGGCAATACAACTCTAAATAAAAGTAATACTCATAGAACAAGCAAAAAATAGACAATTAATTTTTGGTTTTCCCAAATTTCACTTACACGAACAAGGGATTGCGCAGGTAGTCCCCGGAAACCAAATTACTAATGAACTTTTTTTTTCAGATGGACCATGTGGTTGAAACACAATGGTGCTGCACTGCATAACCATAGGATAATGCAAGAATTCTTAGATCAATCCCATCCTTCACATTGGATAGGCAGAGGGTGAGGTACTATTCCTCGGCCCGCGCGATCCCGCCATTTCTTTCTTTGGGGGTACGTGAAAGAAAAAGTTTTCGGAGATCGTCCAACAATGCAGATCATATGAACATCAGGATCATGAAGGCCTTCCGTTCAACATGAAGCAATGCTTGTTAGAGTTCGGGGCTCATTTACTAGAAGCCTCCAGCAGCTTGTGTAGAACCTAATGGTGACCTATTTGAGCATTTATTAGTAGCCTTGTTTACATTGTTTTCTGTTAATCATCCTTTCCTGTTCTTGTAAAGATTACTAGAATTGTGTCCTTTGTGATGTACTTCTGTTTCTATTACAATTTCATTTCGTTGAAACATATTCTTTTCAGAATTGTATGAATGTGTAAAATTTTACGACAGCGGTCTACTCGATTCATTTTATTTCCTAAAAAATCACCAACATATCTTATTTGGCAACAAGTTCCTAAAAATACCACGCAATGATGCAATGAAATACAGGGTGTTGTATTTGTAAAAGTCGTCCTCTAGATCTCTAGTTATACGCTCTACTAACTGAGCTATCGAAGACACAAGGCTCCGTCTGCGATTCAAGATATTGTGTCTTCGATAGCTCAGTTGGTAGAGCGTATGACTAGAGATCTAGAGGACGCAGGTTCGAGTCGTGCTCGAAAATGTATTTTTTTCTATCATTTAATAATTTGTCTAAAATGACACAATTTTCCTGTGAAAACATTTTTCTGTTAGGAATAGTTTCAACTGTTTTTAAAACATTTGAGATGACAGTGTCTTTATATTGCTTGGCAACATATTATAGAGACTGATACGGACAAATATAGGAGACTTGTCATACGTTGCATGATGGTATTTTTGGGTTGAAAGCATATTGTTATTATTGGGTAGTAAGCATATTATGGATTCCTGATATCAACTTTAGTTGCCTTCTATTTTCATGGATATACGTTAATGTTTTCAAAATGAACATACATGCAACAGTTGGTATATTATTTTGTTGAAAAATCTCTCCACATGACGTTTTGTAATCTAGATTGAAGATCGGTCTCAGCAACGATTTCTGTTTTATGAAAATGATGTCTATTTCAGTAGCTAAACCCCTGACAGCAATGTTGTAGTAAATAATTGAATGAAACTTGGCAAAATAAACTGATATCAGTGATTTAGTATCTAATTTATTCTTGTGGGATTCAATGAAATAATATGATTGATTCAGCTCCTTTGATGTGAACTCTATATGTTCTTGCCAAGTGAAATGTGAGTCAATTATTGTTCCAAAGAATTTCGTCGAACTCGTTAATACTAAGGATTCATTCCGGAAAAAAAGATTGCAATCATGCAGGTTACGAGATGAATTTGCAAATTTCATACAATTACTTTGTAAACGTATAAGGACGAAAGAGTCATGATTTTCAATCTAAAAAATAATGGTCGGCAAGATTAGCAAAAATTTTAATTGCTTTTTTTTGCACAGAAAAAATGACCCTTGCTGCCGATGAATTCCCCCAAATAGGAATGGCATAGCTCATGTTGGACTGGAATAGGGAAAAATATATTGTTCTTCGAGCATCACTATTGGAAATGTGTTTAATCTTTAGTTGCTCCGTGTGAGCATTCCAGTTCAACCTGTGATCTAGTGTGATACCAAGTAACTCAACATTCTTTTCATGTTGTCTGATTTGATATGTAGTAATGGTTAATCCCTGTGATTTATCGTTATTCAGTTCGAGATTATGTGCTATAAACCATGTTTCTGCTTTTTCTTCAATTCCTCTGGATTGATCTAACAGTAAACACAGTAAAGGTATATCGCCCCATTACTTATGTTATTAGATAGATCATTTACATATAATATAAATATCAGTGGCCCGAAAGCACTACCTTGTGGTGTCCCATATTGTTATTTGTCAAGAAATATACAATTAACTGATTAATGCTTCCTCGAATATCCAGGTAAGATAGTTTTTCTAATACGAATTTAATATTCAAGGTGTCGAAGGCTCTACTTTAATCGAAGAAAATTCCTACAACAATGTTTCTTTTATCAATTAAATCATGTATTTGTTGTACAAAGTTAAACGTTGCCGTTTCTGTAGAGTGTTTTTTTCTAAACCCGTATTGGCACTTTGTCATTAGATCAAATGTTTCCAAGTAGCCGTTTTTTCTACGAGATATAATTTTTTCAAAGATTTTAGTTACGAACGATTAACAATTTATATGCCGAAATGCCCACCACCTGTCAATATATAACATAAAATGTTACTATATTTCCACAATAGCCGATTTACTAACCAATATTTTTCCTTTCAAGTAGCCGGCATTTCCGAAAGAAATTGTTTTGATAGCTAGAAACCGGCCGAAGCTTATAGATTCGGGCGATAATTGGATATCACCACACCCCTGTCCTGAGTTATAAGCTAATAAGAGGCCAAGACATGCCTAATTTATCGTTAAGCCGTTCATCTGAACATTATAGAGCCACACAGCTGACTTATAGATAAAGAACTTTATGAAAAAAGGAACAAGAGAATAACAGCTAAACCTTCCCGAAACACCTCATAATTAAATCAGATAAATTTTTTCATGTTTGTGTTTATAAACTTCACCTTTTCATTCAGGTTTTTGTATGGTCAGGGACGTAGCACATAAGAATGAGAGGTTGAATGTTTCATTCATAATTTAGACATTTCCACATATCCAACCGATTTGAAATCCCATAGAAATATATATTTTGAATTACACATGAAAATCACTTGATTTTGTTACTCAAGTGTTTTGGTAGGACTTTCTACTCTTTTCTTCAAATACTCTAAATACGTAATTTCAATCGACTCGAAATGGAGACTCTGTTTTAGATATAAATAATTTTTTTAATGGTGATTGTATAAGACACCTAAAATAAAATACGATATAAAATAATATAATTTGGAAAGTTGAAACTATAGAAGATCCATGAGGAGTTTTTACAAAAATATATTATTATTAGAAGCAATAGAAAACAAGAAGTGAAATAAAAGATGGTTTTCTTTGAATTTATTTTGAATTATTTTTAGACGTATGCGCATATTGTACAATGTTTACAAATTGACACGTGACACACTGAGGTTGATTTCTTTGTATTTGTTTTCATGCCAGAAAAATAGTGTTGCATTGCCATTTTAACAAATTTTATTAGTAGGTGCTTAATTTCTACTCAATGAAACAAGACATGCTCGATTCAAATTAACACTTTGAAATGGAAAAAGGAAAAATAATATGAATTTTGACCAACTTCTAGTTGTCCGATTAACGTGAAATTTTTGCAGGTGTTTATAATTCCGGTGACAATACATTACATTACATCAGAGGTTGTCCTCTAGATTGGATAAAATCATTTATACTCAAACGTACAGAGTACGTAGCAATCAACAATCATTTCTCACAGCAAACTGAAACAGATATTGGTGTCCCTCAGGGGTCCATATTGGGACCAATTCTGTTCCTGTTCTATATTAATGACTTGGATAAACTTCCTGTGCCTGCATCCTTCACAATGTACGCTGATGATACGTCGTTAATCATATCGGAAAAAATGGACTCTTCCTTGCAGACAAATGCAAAGAGGTGTTGATTTCTTTGAATGAATGGTTTTCCAGCAAATTATTTGTTTCTAAATACTTCGAAAACGCTAGCACGGAGGTTTCGCCATATCCAGAAAGAATGTAACGAGTTGTCATTCCAGTCATTGATTTCAACTAGTTCGGATCAAACCATTTTTCTAGGATTACGGATAGATAAAAATCTCAATTGGAAGGCTCACTCCCATTACCTAATCTCAAAGTTGAATTCGATTGCCTTTCAATTCAGAAATTTGCGGCATGTACTCAATATAGATCAATTGACACAACTCTACTATGCACAAGTTGAGAGTAGGCTACGATACAGTGTAATATTTTGGGGTTTATCAACCCTAGCAAAAGATATCTTCGTTGCACAAAAACGAATTTTACGAGCAATGACGGGGCTTTCACAGACTGATTCATGCAGAGATATATTAAAAAAACTGAAAATATCAACATTGCCATGTCTAGTCATATCAGAGATGAGTATGCTAGTATTTGACAATAATAATTCAAACGAAACAAAAGAATGATTTTTCAATTCCATTTGGAGAATTCAAAATAACTCACCAATCTCCCAGTCTATGGCTCCTAGAATAACAATGCTCTTTCTTCAAATGTGAAAAAATGCTTCACAAAACAATCATTCAAACATAAGTGGAAATCCTTTCTGACAGAACAGTGTTTTTATAGACTGGATGAATATTTGTCGAAGCAGTCTGCTGTGAAATCAATTTTATCTTTTTAGTATTATTTTATTTAAAATTTACGTGTCAGATATATAAACATTTTGAATGTAAGCAACTGACTTTTTCCATATGGTTTGTAACTGTCTTAAGGAAATAAAATTATTATTATTATTATGGAATTTTTAGCTAGAGAGAAATATGGCGGACGAGTTTCGTGATTATGGTTCGATTCTATTCAAAATTGGTATGTGGGCGTTTATGGAGACCGATTTAACGAATTTTTTGTAAAAACTTATAAAAGCAAGATGGCGGCTCCAATATGGCGACGAGTTTTGTGGTTATAGCCCGGTTCCAATAAAAATTGGTATGTGGGAATTTTTGAGGTCGGAGATCACGATTTCTTGTCAAATTCACGAATTCAAGATGACGACGAGTTTTGTGATTATAGCCCGATTCCATTCAAAATTGGTGTGTGGGTTTTTTGGGGTTGGAGATTATAAATTTTTGTCAGAATTCAATAAAATTACGGATTTCATGTTTGTGTTTATTAACTTTACCTTTTCATTCAGGTTTTTGTATGGTAAGGGACGTAGTTAATAGGAATAAGAGGTTGAATGTTTCATTCATAATTAAGACATTTCCACATATCCAACCGATTTGAAATCCCTTAGAAATATATATTCGGAATTACAAATGAGAATCTCTTGATTTTGTTCTTCAAGTCTTTTGGCAGGACTTTCTACTCTTTTCTTCAAATACTCTAAATACGTAATTTCAATCGACTCGAAATGGAGACTCTGTTTTCGATATAAATAATTTTTTTTACAAGCTTAATGGTGATTGTATAAGACACCTGAAATAAAATAAGATATAAAATAATATAATTTGGAAAGTTGAAACTATAGAAGGTCCATAAGGAGTTTTTACAAAAATATATTATTATTAGAAGCAATAGAACACAAGGAGTGAAATAAAAGATGGTTTTCTTTGGAATTATTTTGAATAATTTTTAGACGTATGCGCATATTGTACAATGTTTACAAATTGACAAGAGAGCATGATAGATGACGTGACACACTGGGGTTGATTTCTTTGTATTTGTTTTCATGCCAGGAAAATAGTGTTGCATTGCTATTTTTAACCGACGAAACCAAAAAGAAGGAGGTTCTCTAGTCGACCCGAATTTTTTTATTATTTTCAATGTATGACCACGCATAACTTTTTACAGAAACGTCCGATTCCGATAATTCTTTTTTCAGTGGACAGGGTATACTTCTCGAAGTTGGTCCCATTTGCATATGATGAAAATTGAGGATATTGATCACTCACCCTCTGAATTCTGGTCCGTTAACCGATTCTATCAGGCATAAGTTTGTACTGGGATCTTCGATTTGGATGATTCTTTTTTTATTAGATAGATTATACCTCATAGTTGATCATATTTGAATTTCGAATGGAATTATCCACCCTTACGAGTTGAAAAATAGGGGACAATTGATTTTTCACTTGTGAACATTGGCACACAGATGTAGTTGAGAATGACAGATCGTTACTGTCATTATTTTTGTTCTCCTAAATCCGTCACAATCATTATATTCTATGAGAGGATGGAATGATATACAAAGTAATGAAATAAACTAACCAGAACAACAAAAATAATTTATATTACAACAAATAGTAAAAGTAGATAATCATATTATTTAACTGGTGATAGTTGAAATAAGGTGGGTAAGTAAGTATTTTGGAAGTAATCGAAAAACAAGCAGTTAGTAATTAGTAGATTTCAGCCACAAAAATTGAAAAATAAAACTTTTAACAAAAAATAAACCGACGAAATTCGGAACTGAAAAGTAAAAAATCAAATAAACCTTCTTAGTCTCAATAACTAAGCTCCTAAACTAATGTTATTAACTAATTTTGAGTCGGCGCCAAACAAACAAGCAAATGAATTAGGTAAGGCGAAAAATGATGGCATCGAGTTGCGCAGTGACATTCTGATAATTTTTTGAGCAATTTAATGATCTTCGTTGATTGTTCGTTTGGCGCCGACTCAAAATTAGTTACTTACATTAGTTTAGGAGCTTAGTTATTGAGACTAAGAAGGTTTATTTTATTCTCAACTTTTCAGTTCCGAATTTCGTCGTTTAATTTTTTGTTAAAAAAATTTTATAACAAATTTTGTTAGTTAGTGCTTAATTTCTACTCAATGAAACAAGACACACTCGATTCAAATTAACACTTTGGAATGGAAAAAGGAAAATAATATGCATTTTGACCAACTTCTAGTTGTCCGATTAACGTAAAATTTTGGCAGGTGTTTATAATTCCGGTGACAATACATTATGGAATTTTTGGCTAAAGAAAAATAGAATGGCGGCTACAATATGGCGGACAAGTTTCGTGATTATGGTTCGATTCTATTCAAAATTGGTATATGGGCGTTTTTGGAGACCGATATCACGAATTTCTTGTAAAAATTCATAAATTCAAGATGGCGGCTCCAATATGGCGACGAGTTTTGTGGTTATAGCCCGGTTCCAATAAAAATAGGTATGTGGGGATTTTTGAGATCGGAGATCAAGATTTCTTGTCGAAATTCACAAATTCAAGATGGCGGCTCTAAGATGACGACGAGTTTATGCCCGATTCCATTCAAAATTGGTGTGTGGGTTTTTTGGGGTCGGAGATTATAAATTTTTGTCAGAATTCAATAATTATTTTTATTCCTTTTTAGTGAATTTGTATAAAAGCTTGTCTCAAAAAATTTATTTTTGATCTATTTTATTCAATTTTTTTTAGTCAATCATGAAATCCGTGATATTTCATGATTGACTAAAAAAAATTGAATAAAATAGATTAAAAATAAATTTTTTGAGACAAGCTTTTATACAAATTCACTAAAAAGGAATAAAATAATTCATTTAATTGTTTGACCCAGGAAATTATGTGAGTAGAAGATTCGAAAGCTTGCCGCGAATATAAAAGCAATTATTTATTTCTTCTTAGTGCATTTGTATGAAAGCTTGTCTTTCTTACATTAACTTACATTTTTATTTCTTACAATAACTTACTAAGCTCTATGAACTCCAGCTTTCCGTGGAACAAGGAATTTTGCAATTCACATTCTACATTACGAGGAAGTCAAGTTATATGTGACAAAATTTTCAAATCAATACCTCTAAAAATACGCTAGTGAGTATAACCTACTGAATTCAGTTTAATACCTCGGATTGATCTACAATTTTGCAGAGGCTTTCCGCCTGTGAAACGAACAACACTATTTATTTTCGGCTTGTTCTGGTAAATCACGCAGTATGTTCATTTTGAACACAAGTATTTCTGAAAGTCAAGCACTTGAATATATTATTTACTGGTACAGAAAAAGTATAAAAATAACATTATTCTGTGCTTTCAAATAAAAGCTTGGTTTTATATTTTTTCAAGCTTTTATTTAACTTGCTTCGCCAACATCCGATTGAGCTGAAATTCAGCAGGTGTTCATAGTTCTGGTGACAATGCATTATAACATTTTTGTTGGGGAAAAAAACAAAATGGTGGCTCTAACATGGCGGAAGAGTTTTGTGATTATGGTACAATTCGATTCAAAATTGGTATGTGGAGATTTTCGGTGATCGAGATCGTGAATTTTTTGTCAAAATTCAAAAATTCGTGATGGCGGCTCCAAGATGGCGGACAAGTTTTGTTATTATGGTCCGATTCGATTCAAAATCAATATGTGGGGGTTTTCGGAGTCGGAGATTATGAATTTTTCTCAAAATTAATGAAATTGAAATGGCGGCTCATGGAATTTTTGTTAGAGATAAAAACAAAATGGCGCTCCAAGATGGTGGACGTGATTTAGGTTTATTGCCCGATTCGATTCTAAATTGGTATGTGGGAGTTTTCATGGTCGAAGATTATGAATTGTTTTTCGAAATTCATAAAAACAGAATTGCCGCCCTAAGATGGCCGATGATCTCTGTGTTTATGGTCCAATTCTATTCAAAATTGGTATGTGGGGGTTTTCGGGGTCGGAGGTTTTGAGTTTTTCATCAAACTTCAGAAATTCAAGATGGCGGACGAGTTTTGTGATTATGGCCCGATTCGATTTGAAATTGGTATGTCGAGGTTTTTGGGGTCGGAGATTATGAATTCAGTCGAAGATTATGGATTGTTAGTTAAAATTCATTAATTGAAGATGGCAACTCCAAGATGGCAAATGAGTTAATCTTTATATGGTCTCCTCATTGTAGGAAAATATAGCTCAGAATTTAAAGGAAAAAAAGAAATCACGAGGTATATTTGTGTTCGAAGAGGTCAAAATAAATAAAAGCCAGTAGCGTTTCTGGTCTGGAATCTAAATGGATTTTGAAATATTCTATAGTTCTGTTGTGTTTTGTTGGACAATATGGCTTTTTTTCGACAATAGGAAATGAAATTATGATGACCCCATTGCCTTTCAACACATACTTCCTCGCTTATAACATATTTTTTTATTTTAACGTATTTTTAAATATTTGAATAAAATTAGTTATCTCCGCCTATGCTGCTCAAAGGATACCGCTTCGAAACTTTGAAACTTGTTTTTTATGCTTCTGTAATTATAAATGCTAAAAAGCACAAAATGAAATCATTTATAAAAAATCGCTTTTGTATTCGAAATGAAAACTTTGCGTGACAAGCTTTCGAATCTATAACTCCCGGAATAACCTACGTCACACATCCAAAGCAATTATTTTTAACTTTTTAGTGCATTTGAATAAAAGCTTGTCTTTAAAAAGGTTTTTTATTAATTATTTTATTTGTTCTGTGGACCACGATTGGCCGCGATATAATAAAAAATTTTGAAGTGGTAACGTCATGCATATTCAATTTCATATTTATTGATATAATTGAAATGTGAAAATGTGTGCAATGGACCTTTTCATGCGCTATGTGAAAACACTGTTATTAGAAAGTATATGTGCTAATATCACTTGGGATTTTTTATTTTATTTTTCTGATGGGTAGTTTTTCCATAATCCGGAAAAAAGTGGTTTCGTGACGTCACGTTCACTAAAAGTTGATTTGGCATCGTTGTATGAGTTGCGAATCATGGAATTGTGACGTAATGACATTTGTTATTTGATACTTTGATAGGTTCGTTCGTTTGCTTCACGGAATAGAATATTATCAATCGTTTTTCTCTCTTCAGCTCTTTTTCTTGTATATATCTGATAAGACTGATACGAGACACGAGATATGCAGAGAACTGCTGCAAATGAACAAGTTCGCCATGAATGTTTGGTATTGAAAAATTTCAGAAATTATTTTCTAAATTTAATAACTATGAAAATGTCTAAAAAGTGCTATGTGCACGGTTGTCTGAACACCAGTGAAAGTGAATCAAACTTTTGTAAAAAGCGGAAATATATGCTTTTGTGCAGAACATTTCCAGGTGAGTACATCAAGGAACGATCTTTAATTTCACTCAATGCAAGTTTGCAAAATCATCGATCAGTACTGTATTTTATATCCAGTCCTATAAACATATTGTTCTTTGGTTCCAGCTGAAAGAAGATACTACGAATTAGGAATATGCTAGAACAAGGGGATCCAAATTTATGTTGAAGCAAGATGTCTGTCCACATATCAACCTGAAATGACATTGGTCTGACAATGTTTCATCATAAGTATATGACCTACCAACGATGAAGAAACCCAAACCAAATGAAAACATCACTCCTTCAGCTAGTAAAACTGTGTTGAGTGACATTACATCCATGGGAAATATTTACTCAAGAGTTTCGAATAGTTCTTCTCCTAGCAGTAGCCAAGCTAGTACATTATCCGATTCACCAAAATAACACCACCAAAAAAAAATTCTGAGTATATTCCTAGTCAGTCTTCATCCGATCCTGATTGTGAAAATATCGAAGGACAGCAGCGCCAGCGCCTATCTATTGCACTTATAGAAAGAAGAGTAATATTATTTGGGGCTCCCTGAAAATGTTTACCACATTGTGAAATACATTACCAAAATTGAGTAAATTAAATATATGGATGTTCTGATAAGTTTAAAAAAGATACGGGTTGGGGATGTATACTCTCGATTGGCTGATGACTGATATGAGTAAATCAAGTGTTCACAAGATTTTCACAAAATCTGTGCCTATGATGGCAAATTGTTTATTTATAAGAGCTTATATATTGGCCTGAAATATCTGAAATTGAAAGAAATTTGCCGATCCCTTTCAGAGCTCGCTATAAGAAAGTTAATTCAATTATTCTCTGGAAATTGAAAAACCCTCTGATCCTGTTCGTCTGTCCATGACTTGGTCAGAATAGAAAAAATGCAATACTGTAAAAATTTTAATATCTTCTACTCCAAATGGCACAATACAATTTATTTCAGGAGCATACGGTGGACGAATTCTTTAACAACTTTGTCGATAAGAATAATTTCTTCTATTTTGATTGATTGAAATTCAAAAATACTTGGAATAACTAGAATGTGCAGTATTATGTCAATTTTTTTTTTTTTAACCAATTTTTAGGATTATAAAGTTTGTTGTCACATTAAACTTCTTGATTTCCCTCAACAAAGATTGAAATAAGTAAATAATTTTTCAAAAAATTTACGAAATTTGTATGAACATACTTCAAGTCTATTCATTCTAAATTATATTTTCAGTAGTTCAAACTTAATAAATATTTGACTCATCACATGAAGGAAACACTAACAGGTACCGAATATGAATTTATTTATATTATAATACAAACAGACAAAGCCTGCATATATATTCACAGTATAATGCATTTATGATTGATTATATCTAAACAATCAGGAACGTTTCAACTAAGAACCAAAGTTCTTAGTTAAAAGTTGGGCAACTTTCTAGTCATGATTCTTAGTTCTTGTACTAGGGGTTCCATAAACGCGCTCATTGATTTGCTAGTGTTGAATCCTTAGTTATTAGTTCACTTAGTTCTTGGTAACGTTGCATAAACAAAGCATTTCATAATCCACCCTTGGCAAATTTTCCGAACCTGCTTTTACGAAGCCTTGTTTCATTATAAACACACCAAATCGTTTATGATATTGAGAAATTAATAAGTTGATAAAAATAAACAATAAACATTAACCTCAAATGTCAATATGATTTTAATGGGAACTGTCTTTAATATTTGCGGTGTTGCCAATGGTCGCTCTTCATCAAAAGGAAGGCCCGTTCAGAAACTTTGAATGTTTTAAATAAAGAAAACCGTTGTTGAAATGGGTTTTTTTGTTGATGAGTCTATCAATAAACAGTGTTCAATTATATATTAATGGTGTATATCAAGCAGTGAGCTATATTTTTGACAAGAATAGTAATGCGTGTTTCTGAACGTGAATTATGGAGGGGGTAGTTTTCGATGAACGTGACGTCACGGGTACACTTTGAAACGCAATATCTTTGCGAAATAAAAAATATATGATGGCATTCTAAGTCAATTGGACGTTTCATATGAAATATAATCGACTTATATAAGTTTTTGAATTTTTTTTTCGTAAATGTAAAGGTCCATTGTGAAAATATTTTGATACTCCATACTTTCCAAATATATTTCGCTTATTCACTTGTAAGCTATAGAGAAATGAAGTGGACAATTATTAGAAACATAGATCTGTAAACAAAGACGCAACTCAAGCAGATACGTCAACTATCGAATTTATTCTTCGTATTTAGAACTGATTTTTGTAAAGTGGGAATCATTTATATGTTCCAAAAAACTGTCATACCCCACATTGTTTATTACCCTCTTGAATAGGGATTGTACCTACTGTTTCCGACCTATGAAGGTGCATCATCGGGCAAAAACGAAGAGTAGTATTATGGGGTTTGGAAAAACATATTGAAAGTGGTTAAAAATGTATGAGGAATGTTAAAATCCGTTCATGTTAGTTAAAATAAAAACAATAATAACATGTTCGAAACATGTACCATCCTTATTTAAGAGGGTAATAAACATTGTGGGGTATGCCTAAGGCCCGGTTGTTCAATGCGTTGATTATCTAAACTCGGATTATTAATTAACTATGGATTAGAACGTTATGCATTTTTCAATGAAAAACGAATCCTGGATTCCTTAACTCATTGTTTTCATATGTTGGCAACACATTTTTCCGCATGTACCTTCATTCGGACCGTTCAGAAACATCAACATTGAATCAAACTTAACCTAAGAATTCGCAGTTTTGTCTCAAAAGTATACAGAAAAATTGATCGAAAACAGCCAAGTGTATTATATAAATTGTTAGGCGTCTCTTCAGAAAAAAATTACTCATAATTTCACTCGTAAAAAAATTCCAAGATATTGTAGAATGTAAAAAACGGACGCAGTTACTAATTCGCAAAAATTTAAGTTTGGGCTATAATAAGTAATGAATACAATACCATCTGCGGAGGTCCCAAAAAAAAGGAATAGCATCTTAACAATAAAGGACAAAATTTCTACTTGGGCTCTGTCCAAAGCAGATTTTGTAGATTTACAAAAACGTTCATTCGAAGAACACAAGTTGAAATTAATACACATGAAAAAAAAACACCAACTTTCCTTGGAACTACAAAGGGAGGAGTAGAATCTAGAGAAAACCCATATGATTGAGATATATAAATAAACATTATCTTTGAAACATACTCATCAACCATCAATAAATCAACATTTGCTTCAGATTCCTGAGAACAGATCATGTAGTTTTTCATTTTGCATTTGTGATGATTTAATTTTAGGTTTTTATGTCAAACGTTTTTGGTTTTTGGTATGAAAAATCAAGATTTGATTTTCATTTGGAAGTTTATTTTTTGTCACGATTTTGCCTTTGTAGTGAGGGGTGGTTTTTTGTATTTCTGTTAGTTGCGGACGATTTCTTTAGGCAAGCGAAATCTATTCAAAAATTATTCTTCTGTCCATTCTTCCAAATGCTAGGTGCCGTAATTTCAGGTGACTTTGGCTTACTTGGATTCAAAGAATGTCTACGATTAATTTGTAAAAATAAATTGGTATTATATACCAAAATATTGATCTTTGACCACTCTTTCAAATTGAGACTGGAATAGAAAATCAATAAAAATAATAACTATCTCAATGAAAATGCAAATTTTCAATTTCAGATTTTTTCTTTTAAGTTAGGGTCCTTCCAGAATATCTATCAGATATAGTCAATGTCCAGGGTGGCTTTAGCCGGGGAAGTAGTTGGTTTCTGTTAGACATTCACAAAAAATAACTTAATTTTTATCGTGGATTTTTCAATACACAGAAAAATCTTTCTATTCAATATTTAATTGAGAATGTTTCCCTTTTTAGCTATTAATGTGATTAAGACTTTGTATGTGGATATATAAAAAAACATGGTGTGCAAAGTCACCCGCATATTGAGGGGTGGCTTTGACCCATGGCTTAAATTTTGGGTGATTTAAAAGTAATCCGACGGATAAAATAAGCAAAATAAATTTGCCCATAAAAACGTTATTTCATTTTTAATCATCATAAATGAGTAAAAAAACATTCTAGTTGCAGACAAATTTTATGCAAGTTGAATTTGGTTGCAAATGACTCCTAAATCGAATACAGTGTTGCAAGTATATATACAATAGAATCACGAAAAATCAATCCGATAAAAAAACAGGCTTACATTTTTTATAATTAATAATGTCTATTTCTGAAAATGAGCCAAAGTCACCCGAAATTACGGTACATTGTCTAAATACGGGTATCTTTCTTCTTGGGGCATTAATATCAAAAATTTCAAAAAAATCGTCTTGTTATATCTACGAACATCTTTGCAGTCGAGTATAAAACAAAAATATTCAACACAATAATAATTTTCAGAATAGTCAATGTCTATTGAAATGTCAAAAATCAAATAGGTTAGAATCGGCAAATTATCTCCTTAAACCCCCGAATTCATGAGATTAACTTAAACCATGGTTAAACTAGGTTTATCTCATAAACCCGTATTGAACAACTGAAACAAAATTGGTAATCCTGGTTTAAGCCAAATCACTTGGTCATCCTCGATTGAACAACCGGGCCTAAGAGTTTTCTTGGAACATTCCTTTCCACTCCACTTCGAGATGGACTTTTTTCACAAATCATGTAAATATTTATTTCTTTCAAATCCTACAATTCCTCACATAAACATGGGGTTCGAAAAAGGGGCAACGTTTTTAACACCCTCTGAAATATCAGTTCTATGAATCGAAATGAAATTTGTGCCACTAGATCTTACCTGAACGCCTCGGTATCGGTATTCATCCTGAATATATTTTCCCGCGACACACAAGTTACGCCCCTGTTGGGGACATATACCTAGTGTGGGAATAAAATGGTGATTTATGTGGGTATGCCCCGTCACCAATTAAATAAGTGCCTTGTCGTGCTTGATCAATGTCATATTAAAAGAATATATAAAAATATCTGAACCGCGGACGCGGTTTTCTCAAAAGGACTTCTGAAGATATTATATTACCATAAAAACAATAGAATCCCGAAGATTTAATGTTTGGATGATATTTCATAACTAGCCAACTCACAAAGGAATTTTATTCAGATATTTCTATTATAAACTACCTACCCGATGGGAACGACGAAATATTGATTTTTTGTGTCACAATATTTATAGGAACAATGGAAAGATGTTCCGGATTTGAAGAAAGATGTCGATAAAAAATATGAGTGGGAATATATTTCAGGAGCTAAGCTTGGATGGTCTCGGGAATGTATTAACTATAGCAGCATCAAAGTGCCATCAAAATTGATTAAAAAAAATTATTGAGTTTTGCTGAAACACAATTCGCAACTAAATAGACGAATTATATCATACTTAATTACAATTGAAGAGATTAACAGGTTACTTGGAACTGCATGAATTTTTTCAAGCAAAGCAAATTTTATATTTTGTGTGATGTGTGAACAAAATTGGTATTTATATTTTTGGAATTGTTTCGAAATTTATTTTCTATAAACAATAAAATTATACATTTTGGTTTATACCATAACGATGAATTTACTTTTCTCCTAACAGTATGTACCAATTGATTATATTAACTTTTCCAAAAATACTTACCTTAAACATTCTAATGACATCACCTTTCAGAATATGTTGAAAGGAAAAAAAGCCTGAAGATGTCTGAAACCAGGGACGAAACGTTGCGATTGATGTACTGAAATATTAGATATATTTTATCTTATTTTATTTTATTCATACACCATCTAACAGCCGAAGCCAATTACAGGATGGGAAAAATCAACAGTACACAAAATTTAGATTTAGTATGAATTAATCTATAGAATAAAAATTAAAACAATTCACACTATCAATTGGAGAGAGATATGCAAATTGTAAAATTGTAAAATTGTTTTTTTGTAAAATTGTTTTTAACCGCTTGCTTAGTTGTTTGAACAACCCTCAGAGGTTAATGAAAACTTGTACGAGTTAAAATCACGGGGACCTTACCTTCTATAGTGGGATCCGAAACATACACTGATAAAAACTCCTTGTGATTGAAGAAAAAAGTTTATATACTGATTTGCCTACTAGCAGTCAGTATAACAGTAAGAAATTCTACAGCAATGCTCTTTTTAACCGACGAAACCAAAAAGGAGGAGGTTCTCTATTCGACCCATATATTTTATGTTTTTCCATCATATTTTTTTATGTATGATCACGCATAACTTTTTACTCAGGCGTCCGATTCCGATCATACTTTTTTCAGTGGATAGGATGTACTTCGACTTTGGTCCCATTTGAATTTAAAAGATGAAATCCACCCCTAAGGGTAGCGAAATGAAGGATATTGATCACTCACCCTCTGAATTCTGGTCCGTTAACCGATTCTATCAGGCATAACTTTGTACTGGGTTCTTCGATTTGGATGATTCTTTTTTTAATAGATAGGGTACACCTTATATTTGGATTTCGAAAGGAATGAGCCCCCCTTACGGCTGGAAAAATAGGGGATAATTGATTTTTCCCTAGTGAACATTAGCACACACATACGTAGTTGACAATGACAGATCGGTACTTGACATTATTCTTGTTCCGTCAAAATCAGTATATTTTATGAGAGGATGGAATGATATACAAAGTAATGAAATAAACCAACCAGAACAACGAAAATAATTTATATTACAACAGATAGTAAAAGTAGATAATCATATCATTCAACTGGTAATAGTTGAAGTAAGGTGGGTAAGTAAGTATTTTGGAAGTAATAAAAAAACAAGTAGATAGTAATTGGTAGATTTTAGCCACAAAAATTGAAAATAAAACTTTTCAACAAAAATTAAACCGACGAAATCGGAACTGAAAAGTAAAAATAAAACTTTTAACAAAATTAAACCGACGAAAAATCAACTGAAAGCAAATAAAATAGACTTCTTAGTCTAAATGATAATTGAGCACCTACACTAATGTAAGTAACTGATTTTGAGTCGGCGCCAAACAAACTAGCAATTGAATTAGGTGAAGCGTAAAATGATGGCAGCGAGATGCACGGCTGCGTTTTGATGACTTCTTTCATAGATAATGATCTTCGATAATTGTTTGTTTGGCGCCGAATCAAAATCAGTTACTTACATTAGTTTAGGAGCTCAATTATCATTAAGACTAAGAAGGTTTATTTTATCGGTCGGTTAAATTTTTTGTTAAAAAGTTTTTATTTTTTACTTTTCAGTTCCGTATTTTTATATCAGCAACTTTACAATGGAGAATATCAAAGACATCTTGAAAATACTATAATCTGAACAAATTCTATACATAGGTGAGAATCGCAGTAAGTTAGAATGAAGTGTGTGAAGATAAAAGAAAGATTTGTCTCTCACTGGTAATCGAGGAACATGTATATCAATGAGAGATAGTAAATGAGGACAATCAAGTTTGTTATTTAGTAATTTGTTTAGAAAAACTACCCCACTAAAAGTACGGCGAGAAACCAATAAAGAGATTTCAAATCTGTTCGATAGTGTTGATTGAGGTAATTCTATATCTGGATTGATACCATCGGTCTTATACCAAAGGGGTTTGATCAATTTTCGCTAAATATTTTCAATGTTATTTGCATGAATATCATATCCAGGACCCCAGACAACCGATGCATACTCAAGTTTGGACCTAACGGAAGCATTGAAAATTAACTTCAGGGACTCATTTTGTTCCATTAATTTTGAATTTCTCATGATGAAACCCAGGGTTTTATAAGCTTTAGCGACCGTTCCAGTTATATGATCAACAAAGGTTAGCTTAGCATCGAAGATCACACCCTAGTCCTTGAACTGATAACATCTATCTAGTGCATTATTATCGATATGGTAGGTACACTCAATTATATATTTTTTTTCTCGTGAAGGACACATATTTACAATTTTTTATGTTAAGGGGCAATAAGTTAGAATTATACCAGATATTAAGTCTTTCAAGATCCTCTCGAAGTAATGTACAATCCTGAAGGTAATTGATTGTCGTGTACAGTTTACAATCGTCAGCATATAATGAAACATTGGACTACAGGGTCAGGCACTTGTCATTTATGAAGATGGTAAACAAAAGAGGTCCCAGAATTGATCTCTGTGGAACACCAGATGAAGCTGATATTTCAGTAGACTTGCACCCATGGTACTGAACATGCAGTTTTCTGTTCGTCAAATATGACATGAAGAAATCGATCAGTTGTGTAGTAAGTCCAAAGCAGGAGAGTTTACTCAGCAGTAACACATGGTCGAGTCGATCGAAAGATTTCGAAAAATCTGTATATTTAACATCTACCTACCCACCGCTGTCCAAAGTACTAGCTAGAGATTGAGTTAGGCATAGTAAATTAGTGATAGTAGATCGTCCGCTCATGAAACCATGCTGATTTTTAATGATCTGTGAGTTGACATGTGCAGATAAAAATTCCTGAAGGACCATTTCAAATAACTTACTAAAATTACATGAAATAACAATTGGCCTATAATTTTCGATTTTACACATATCTCCTTTTTTAAATACAGGACATACTTTTGCAGTGTCCCATAAATCGTGAAAAATATTTGTTTGAAGAGATAAATAAAAAACTACTGCCAATAATAATTATTAATATTGGTCTGAAAATATTATTGAGCCTCATTATGTATGCAGACGGCTACCACACGTAAACAAAAAGAAGTGGATAGTTGAAACTGGCCTCGCTTGTTCCATCATAAATGATTCATTCCTCACACATCATAACTCATTCCAGCCCTCTACGATAAACTCACCCCTTTCATCAAATTCATTCGTTATCTAGATAGCATTACTAACGAAAGCGTAAGTCAAATCTCCTAATATCATTATGATACAATCTATACGATCTAGTGTGTTTACACATTGTATTATAGTCAGTTATTATACGCCTTATTATATGCTCTAGTTCTTATCTCAATCTGTATTACAAGAGTCCGTTAAATCGTTACATAATAGGGGGATGATGGGATAATGGCAGCCACGGGGGCGAAAAGTTCTTTTCATATTAATCTTTAGTTATAGTCCTCCAGTTTGAATTCAGAACGCGATTTTATCGGTGATATTGGGATTGGCAATGATTCATAGGGATTTCTCGAAGAATAATTTGTTCAGGAATACAGAATGATCAATGTACTATTATAAATAATTCCTCTGCATTTTTTGGGTTTTGACTCGCTTAGAAATGAATATAAGTTTATCTATTCTGGAATGGCAACTCAGTTTGGTACCGTGAAAGATGTTTGTCTAGGTAATTCACAACAAAAAAATTCCGATGGCGCGGCCAAATCTGTAACATTTTTGATAATTACATTAAAAATGAAAAATGTCTTGGGTATTCCGCAAGACAGCTGACTACAAAAACATCGAATGTCATTCAACGTCCGTCGTGGCCAGGGAAGTAGTTGTTCTTTGGTGGATATGCGACCAACAAACATCTATTATATAGGTTTTTGTAGTCAGCTGTCATGAGGAATATGACATTTTTCAATTTTAATAGATATATATATATATATAATATTATATTTTAAAGTGTGGGAAGTATTTGCTGACTAGTTAGGTACAAAACTAGGGATATTGGGGTGGCATCAATGAAAAGTAAACTCTTTAAGGTTTATCAAGCTTTCGGAAATGTTTATTTCATCATCAGGAGACTACAATAGATGAAAAACCAATAGTAATACATATTCAAGTGCGGAAAAATATGCTACTTACAACTTTGTTACAACTTTGGTGAGGTTGGTTTCAATGATGTTAAACATATTTATCTAACATAGTGATACAAAAGAAAAAAAAGTAGATCGAGGAATAAAACGAAGTTCAAAGTTACTACAACCACATTAGCGTTGTTTAAAATTATATAAATATAACTGTGTACTCTATGTGGTGTGACAAAGGAAACTGACAGGTTAGGAAATAATCTCGCAATTATAATTAAGCCAACGACACCTGACGGGTGTCACTTGGAAATAGTTACATTGTTGCCAACTGTTAGATTAGGACCAACTGATGTTACCAGGTGGCGATAATGTTAAAAAGAACTGTTATTTTATATTATATTGTTGTCAATTTTGATTGATATCTGAGAACAATAAATAAGAGATTTTGCTAGAATGGTGAATGTTTTTTTTTATAATTTTTTTTTATATCATTATTTTTTTCTCATTTTGTTTTATATATTACATTTTGTCAATTTTGATTGATATCTAAAGACAATAAATAAGAGTAGATCTCACTCAAGTGGTTAATATCTGTTTTTTTATTTATACAATTCTTTTCTTGGAAAACAAAAGCCATTTCTATAAAAAAAAAATAATATAAAAAAAAAACATTGACCATTCTAGCGAAATCTCTTTGGTAACATCAGTTGGCAACAATGTAACTATTTCCAAGTGACACCCGTCAGGTGTCGTTGGCTTAAATATAATTGCGAGATCAATTCCTAACCTGTCAGTTTCCCTTGTCACACCACATAGAGTACACAGTTATATTTAAATAATTTCAAACAACGCTAATGTGGTTGTAGTAACTTTGAACTCCGTTTTATTCCTCGATCTACGTTTTTCTTTTCTGTTGTATCACTATGTTAGATGAATATGTTTAACATCATTGAAACAAACCTCAACCAAGTTGTAAGTAGCATATTGTTTCGCACTTGAATATGTATTACTATTGGTTTTTTCATCTATTGTAGTCTCTCTGATGATGGAAATAAACATTTCCGAAAGCTTGGATAAACCTTAAAGAGATTACTTTTCCATTGCTGCTTACCCCAATATCCCTAGTTTTGTATACATATATATATATATATATATATATATATATATATAGATTTACAGTGCGGCTTGTAATAGTCCCCCCGTGTTAACTTTTGGACGGTTCGACGTAGAACAATGAAAAAAAAAAGTATTGAATGACATCACCGATACTACTATTCGAAATGAAAGACATTGTGATTACCCGATAGATGGCGCGGGGGGCACATCAACTTGTAAATTACAAACAGCATGGTGGGTCAAGTGGCACATCGTTGAAAATATAATTCAATTCTCTTTTTACCCATCCCAATTTTTTTCTATTGCGTTGAAACATTTTGTCACAATAGGCATTTGAGATGTCAAATATAAATGTGGATCTGAATGGTACCGTTACCTCAATAACTTTTGAACGGTTTGATGAGAAACAATGAGACATGAAATGTATTGAATGGTATTACTGGTCCTACTTTTTGAGAGAAGATACATTACAATTACTCCACAGAGGGCGCTGGAGGCACATCAACTTGAAAATTTCAAAAGGCATAGAAGTCGATTTGCACATCGTTGAAAAGGTAATTCAACTATGGTTGTTCCACGGAATCACAATTGCGAGTGCGGCTTTTTATAGCCTACCCCCCCTCACTGTTAATTTTGCTTCGACATATAATAACTATTTTGAATGATATCACCGATACTACTTTTGAAATAGAGACTTGTGAATCTTCGATAGATGGCCGAGGGAATCAACGAAATTTCAAATAGCATAGGGTCATGTGGTCATCGTTGAAATGATAATTCATTCCTTCTCAACCATTCTGTTTTTATTCGTTCAAACGTTTTTCACAATATGCATTTGAAATTTTGTAATACTTGACGTTTCAAATGCATATTGTGAAAAACGATTAACAAAATTGCGCCATCTATCAGGCACACATATTGTCTTTCATTTAGAAAAGTAATATCGGTGATTTCATTCAATACCTTTTTGCTTTTCATTGTTCTACGTCGAACCCTTCAAAAGTTAACAGAGGGGAAGGGGCTATCAAAAGCCGCACTGTATATTTGTTATGTTCGTATATTTGATTGTTAGTGAGTTTTTTATATTTTTGTGACATATACTAATCATAACAAAAGAAAATTCCGGCTATGATGCTTTTACCCTCTTTCTCTGTACACCTTACTTCCTTTTTTTATTTTATTCTTATCTTTTTGCCTTTTTGTAGCTCAGTCGGTACGCCTATGGAGACATTATACCCCCAATCTCAGGAGGATTGCAGCAGCGCCATCCACTTCTTTGCTTGATGTCAATATACTGTTTATGTTTGACCAATCACAATTGAAAACATTCAAAAACTTGATCATGCGCAAAAATTAAAGATTCATATTTATAGGTTATACTCAGTTACTTGGCGTGAATAGAAGAAGAAAATTGTCACTGAAAATTATGTATGTATTGTCAATAAACCAAACACAACGTGGCTGTTCGATGAATGTTATCACTTTTCCAGATTATGACGAAAAAGTTTCTTTAATGAGTTATGCTTTGCACTCACACAAATCCTAGGATGTTCTGTGAATAGTTCATGTGGATGTTTTGCTTCCTTACTGCTGGTGTCTTCATCAGCACCAGTTGAATATTGGAAATCTAACCTTCAATTCCTGGTAAGTGGTTTCTTGATAATCCTCGGTTCCGATTTGATTTTGACCTTTTTCATTTTCATTTTTCTTCTCCGCGCTTATTTTTTTCTCTCCTTGGTAACCATAACTTTTTTTGTTTTCTTATATCACTTTTTACTATTAGCACTTTTAATTAAACACATTATTCTACTTCCTACCTATTATACATATTTCATTTTCAAATTTGAGTTCTACACATAGTTCTATTTACAAAATTTCCTTCAAAGTTCACATGTACCTTATTTCTGTTCTCAAATTTCATTATTCTGATCATTTGAAAGGAAAAGAGTTTGACATTTGCCTGTCATGTTGCCTTTGATTCCAGTTTTGTATACAGGATGTTTCTTGTATATAAATATAATGTTTAGATGAATTCTGAATATTTATTTCCAAATTAGGATTTGTATATTTTTATAGGTTGTGCATAGAAAATGGCCAAAGGTTTTCAAGATGCAAACCGTACAGAAAAAATTATAAAAACAATCATAGCAGATATTTATGCAGTTTTTAAATATCATTGTGCCCTATTTTTACTTTCTCATTTGACTTATATACCATATCATATAAATTGTTAATTTGAAACGTTTTATTTGAACGGAATTTGTTAAGTTCTTTCAATAGGGTTATCTATGTTTGCTTCATTTTGCAGGTCGCAATGTTCTCATTTCCAACATTATACAAGAAGTCTCATTCTGCCCATTAAAGACAAATTAGTTGAAAAACAACCGATTTATCACCTAGAAGCGATAACAAATTCAAGGACAGAAAATATGGATTTATTATCAATGTTAGTATTGCACCATATATTTATCAAACTTCATTTAGCTAATTTCTTGCGAACAATCAAAAGAGTATACAAAAAAGTATGACCTTATTGAAATCCAGGCGATGAAGTCAATGCCAATAACGTGGTTGTTCAAAAGAGGGAAATGTCATGTGTCTAACCTATGAAATGTTAAAAACAGAAAAGATGAAAAACACTCAACCGTAAAATATGTTACAATTTGAACTTGATGAGGATCCAACAAGGTATAAATTTAGAGACAAAGTACATATAATGATTTTTTTATTAAACCACTAAAATCAATTTCAACCTAAGTCTATACATATATACATGGATAATATCATCTATATGATATTTTACGTCAAACTAGTTCATTATTGTGTTTTTATTGGTTAGTTACATAGCAGTACACTTTATGCCCGTACTATAACAGACTACCTGCTTTCATTATTTATATCGAACCCCATTAATTGTAATTTAGTTTATCTTCACCTGAAAAATCTATAGTATAGCGAAATACGTGTCGTGGGTTTCGTGATCCATTTTTTGTGGAAATCGTAGTGAAGTGTTGTTAGTTTACTTTAATTTTGTTGAATTTTCTTTTTTTTTTTCTTAAATATTTATAATGTGGATACAATAACAAACAAGTATGACATAAAAGTTTGTAAGCACCGCGGGTATTATTAGATGTGTATGCCCTTGGGGCAGAGGCACTCGAATTTGTAACCTTAGGGCATGAATATTTACTCAATACTCTTGGTACATAAATAATTATTATGAGGTCACATACAGAAAATAGTGTTGAGTTCCGAGTTTGAGCCAAGGTGTCAAAAACCCGTGAAATAAATAAAACTCACTTCATTATTATGAATGAATTCCAATATGAAAACAAAATATGCCAACTCATACCGGCTGTCTACTACTCGGTTCCGATTCACACCTAAAATTAATTCGGTACAAGCTAATTTCATAAATCCTCAATGAATATGATGACAGTGCATTTCTTTAGAATATCCTATGTCACGCTTCATAAAATTGCATCCTCCTCATAACAAAAAGCAAAGCAGTGGCAACCAGAATAAATGTGAGTATTGGAGGGATATGATGAGAAACATCAAATTTGTCAGCTCTTGGGGCACATAATAAATAAAGGTTCAAGATTTGTATTAGTCATTTCAGATACAAAATTATATGTGACACGTTAATTTTACAAGGGTTATGTACAATACAGAGTAAAAACATAATAAATATTTAGAAAAAATTAAACTGTACCCATTAATTTGCTTGTTTTCAGTTTGACGAGACATACTACTTTATGTATTCTAACGATTACTCGATGATGTTCAGTAGGTTATTTATGAATTTATTTGCAACTTATTTCATTGTTATAATGAGTGACTATTTGGAATGCAGATAAATTTAGTGCACATTGACTCATCGATCATTCGGTTGGTGCTATGGAGAGGTTGGGTAATCCTAACCAAATTTATTGCTCCGTAAACGTTCTACAAACGAACAGATAGACAAGAGAGTTAATATTGCATTGCCATCCAGTTCTGAGCTATGTCTAAAGTTTGAAGTCTCTAGCTCATTGGGAAGGAGAGCTAATATAAACGTGGTAAAAATAGTTGTCACCAAGAAAATTATTCATACTTTTTGAGGGAATAAAAACACCAGCTTGGAGATTTTTTTTTGTTTCTTTCGGAATTGAATGTTACTTCTTTCTTCCTTGATGTCTTGTAATATTTTTCGTGCATAATGTGACGATATTTTATATTAATAGTAGTTACATTTTGTTAAGTGACAGTCATTTTATTCCTTGTAAAAAGAGGGTGGATTACTTTGATTAGCATACATGACTGAGTATTCGAATGGACGTTCCTCAGCTGAAAAGGAGTAGGATAATTTGTAATAGTCGTCACAAAGCATTACTTTTTCCGGAATAACTCGATAACAGGATAACGGAGAAATAGGATAAAGGGATAGGTAACGGAAACGGGTTACGGGATAACGGAAGCCAGATCCCAGCGAGCATAAAAACATCTCAGAGTTGTTGAAAGTACGAGATTTTGAGACATTGAACATTCGCTGCGATGTTCTGTTTATATACATGAATAGAACTTTTATAGAACAGCCAATGTCCGCCGCAGGTGGCGATTTTCAGTATGTCCTTAGGATGACACAAAAAGAACCTAAGTTTTCTTCAAAATGTTTTGCGCACATTAAATAGCTGGGAATCAAATATTTCTAGAGATCACTTTCTGACGCCTTTTATTATTTATGCAGTGACTGGCAGAAAGTACGCATCATATGGGAAATTATTTTATTAATAAATTTTGCCAAATATCGATACGTGCAATCGCTTCTGCAACAAAAGAAACCTCAAAAGACGTTGTACAGTGCCGTTCATCTTTTCGTGTTTGGCAGGGAATATATTTGTTTTGTTGAAAAGGAAACATTCTCAATTGAATATTGATAGAAAGATTTTTCTGTGAATTGAAAAATCCACGATTAAAATGAAGTTATTTTTTGTGAATGTCTAACAGGAAACAACTACTTCCCCGGCTAAAGCCACGCTGGACATTGAACTACATCTGATAGATATTCTGAAAAGGCCCTAACTCAAAAGAAAAAATCTGAAATTGAAAATTTGCATTTCCATTCAGATAGTTATTTGATTTTCTATTCCAGTCTTAATTAAGAACTCATAAAGATGAATGAGGCAAAGAAGAATGTTTTCCAAAAGAGAGTACTCACCAGAAATCATTCGTAACATTGACGCAGGAGAGACATCGCATTCACTAGGTCTTCAATACATTTTTGTCGACGAAAATCTATTTCACGCTTCCACGATCATCAGGAAGACCGGAAGAAATGGGGAACACATTTTCAAGAAGCAATCTCACTTTGCAAAGATGGAAAAAGTTAGAATCATTTCTTTTGGAGAGACACTTTGAAATTAGTGTTTTCTGACATTAAAACCTGTCATGGGGTATGATAGATTGATTTGTTGAAAATATAAACAGGATGTTCATAAAATCAGATGTGGAATCATCTGCGACTGAAAGATAAACTTTAGTCACTATCTTCCATCGTCAAGATAACCTCTTGTGGGGTATTCATGTAATTTCTGTGAATTGAAAAATCCACGATTAAAATGAAGTTATTTTTTGTGAATGTCTAACAGAAAACAACATGAATACCCAGATAAACTTTAGTCACTATCTTCCATCGTCAAGAGGTTATCTTGACGATGGAAGATAGTGACTAAAGTTTATCTTTCAGTCGCAGATGATTCCACATCTGATTTTATGAACATCCTGTTTATATTTTCAACAAATAAATTTTTGTTTTCTTCTCAATACACATTTATTTGAAAAAATATCGAAAAATGTTATTCGGAGAAGTTGTTCAGAACGACATTTTATTGCTATGTACTAAATTTGAAAAAATCTGAGATAAAAAAATTAACATATTTTTTTTGCCATAAAAACAAATTCAATTTCAAAATACATTTCTGACAAAGAAACCCATTAGTGAAGCCAACAGTGATATTTCAAATAATACTTTGTAAAGATTCGCAAGCTATTTCTATTATATTCAGAGAAAATTTGAAATCTGTGAATTTGCTAGGTCTTCAGCTGCTTCATAAGAGGTCACTGTAATATATTCAGGACATTATGATCCCGATATTTTTTATTAATAATGAAGGCCCATGTATCTACAAAATTTTAATTTTAATTTTTTATTAGAACAACAAATTCATTTAATTTTTGACATAACAAAAACTTAAAAAAAATTCACCTTTTGTTTTCAAACACTTCATAATGAAATCAGAAGCTGAAATAATTATGAACCAAATAATTTAATACACACTGGCAACTTTGTAATTGTCCATTACTCGACATGTCTACCCTGATATTGAATACATGTAGTTGTTCGGGATTTAATTTCTCTAGACACATTTCGCAGCATTTGTGGTGTAATGTTATTAATACATTATCGTATTACTTCTTCTAGATGGTCGATATTATGGAATGGCCAATGTTTATAAACCTTACTTTTAAGGTACCTCCATAAAGAGGGGTCAAATCTGGGGATCTTGCAGGCCACGGGTTTTCTGAATATCGTCCTATCTATTTATGAGGAAAGTGTTCGTTAAGCTACGCGTTGACATCAAGGGTACTATGTATTGACGCTCCGTCCTATTGGAATAAATATCATTTCTTCTTTGCAGCGGTAATCCATGAAAGAAATCAAAACACTCGTTATTTAAAAACTCTAAATAATTTCGTGAATTAAGGTTGTCGCTTAAACAGTAAGGTCCAACGATCTGCGTATCTAATATGCCGCACCAAACATTACTTCTGAAGGAAAATTTGCCATTACCTCTATCGTCCAATTTGGGTTCTCATCAACCCACCATCTACAGTTCTGGGAAATGACAGTACCGTTTGATGTAAAAGTCGCCTCATCAGTAAATACAATTTTTGTAGGAAAATTTTGGCATTCTTCAATAATGCCTTGGAACCAAAATGAAAAATCTAAGAGGGCATCGAAATCTTTAGTGAGGTGTGGGTGAATTTTGGTTTGTATGCACGGAATTTATTATTCTTCAAAATTCTTCTTATGGATTTTTCATATATACCAATTTGTTCCTGCCTCTATGAACGTCATTTCTGGATTTTCTGTGACCGATAACAAAATGTTAGAGGTACATTCTTCATTAGTGACGGGCTTACTATGAGGAATTTTGTAAGGATTTTCTACACTACCTGCAGCTCCAAATTTGTTCAAAATACGCAAAACAGTAGATCCATGGATATTCTTATTTGGATATTTAGCATTGAATATATCTGCTGCTTCTTTGGAACCATAAAAACGCTCGCCACATATTAAGACGAGCTAAATTGTTTCTTGCAAACTTAGCTTTTCTTGGGGCATCTCTAATTATTGTTAACTTTTATAATGAAAAAAACTATACAAGAAAGACGATAAAAATACCTGGATAAATAATAACACTACTAAATCTTTTGACAACTCATAATAACATATTAGCATTATTAGTCAATTGTTTCATGGCCTCTTCGATCATGAGGAAATCTGTCGATACACGCCTCAACAATGATAATATTGTAGGTATGTATGATTTCAACAATTTGCCAAAAATCAATTTATTTTTTCTTCCAATAAAAAATTCAAATTAAAATTGTGTAGATACAACGACCTTTATAATTAATAAACAGTATCGGGATCATAATGTCCTGGAGATATTTCAGAGACCTCTTATAAAGCAGCTGAACACAACAAATTCACAGATTTAAATTTTTCTCCGAATAAAATAGAAATAGCTTGCGAATCTTTACAAAATATCATTTGAAATGAACATTACTGTTGGCTTTACTAATGGGTTCCTTTATCAGAAATGTATTTTTCCAAAATGAATTTTTTTTATGGCAAATAAATGATTTTATTTTTTTTATCTCAGATTGTTTTCAAAACTGATGATCGTGGAAGCGTGAAATAGATTTTCGTCGACAAAAATGTATTGAAGACCTTGTGAATGCGATGTCTCTCCTGCGTCAATGTTACGAATGATTTCTGGTGAGTACTCTCTTTTGGAAAACATTCTTCTTTGCCTAATTCATCTTTATGAGTTCTTAATTGAGACTGGAATAGAAAACCAAATAACTATCTGAATGAAAATGCAAATTTTCAATTTCAAATTTTTTCTTTTGAGTTAGGGCCTTCTCAGAATATCTATCAGATGTAGTTCAATGTCCAGCGTGGCTTTAGCCAGGGAAGTAGTTGTTTTCTGTTAGACATTCACAAAAAATAACTTCATTTTAATCGTTAATTTTTCAATTCACAGAAAAGTCTTTCTAGGAATATTCAATTGAGAATGTTTCCCTTTTCAATATAAAATCTCATTCTAAATAACTTTTCCAGATAACATGTTTCGATATTTTTGCAAACAAGTGTGTTTTGAGACAGAATTTTAAAAAAATATAAAAATTCCGCCAAACACGAAAAGATGAACGGCTCTTTACAACGTCTTTTGGGATTTCTTTTGATGGAGAAGCGATTGCACGTATCGATATTTGTCAAAATTTATTAATAAAAGAATTTTCCATATGATGCGTACTTTCTGCCGATCACTGTATGAATGCATCCCTATTTTAGAATGTCTACCATGTAATCTAAATCGAGATTATTCTTGAAAAACCGAACTTGACACATTCTGAATGAAACTTTTCCATTGATTGATTCTGTTATGATGATATTGTTGATGTTGAAAAATAAAAATTAAGTTTTTTTATAACTTCCAAGGCTTTTTTACAATTTACAAGCTTTTATTTAGTTTCACCTGTCCCGATGTTTGTCATCAAATCTTGCAAGTTAAATTCGACCCACTTCTAGTTGTTCGATTAACGTGAAATTTGGCAGGTGTTCATAGTTCCCGTAACAATGCATTATGCATTTGATAGAGAAAAAAAATGGCGGCTCCAAGATGGCGGACGAGATTTGTGTTTATGGCCCGATTCGATTCAAAATTGGTATGTGGGGGTTTTCAGGGTCGAAGATTATGAATTTTCTGACAAAATTCGTGAAATCAAAATGGCGGCTCCAATAAGTCCGACGATTTCTGTGATTATGGTCCGATTCTATTCAAAATTGGTATGTGGGGGTTTTCGGGGTCGGAGATTATGAATTTTTTGTCAAAATTCACAAATTCAAGATGGCGGCTCCAAGATAGCGAACGTGTTCTGTAATTATGGTCCGATTCGATTCAAAATCGGTATGAGGGTGATAGGGGTACTTCCTAAACAGCACAAAAATAAAATAATTGATAAAAAAACCTTTTTAAAAACAAGCTTTCATTCAAATACCCTAAAAAGTACAAAATAATTGCTTTGGATGTGTGACGTAGGTTGTTCGGTGAGTTATAGATTCAAAAGCTTGTCGCATCTGTATTCGAAATGAAAACTTTGCGCGACAAGCTCTTATTCTTATTTCTTATTTATATGTTTTAGGGCACTGAAATTAAGATTTTTTCTCATGAAACAGATTCGATGAGAAATATACTAAATACCAATTTTGAAGATAATTGCAATATGATTAGATATTTTCTTATATATATTTTCAATTGTATCTCTAAGAAGGAAGATTTAGTTAAAATTATATTTAGAAAAATATTCATTTTGGCAGTGATTCTTCAGTTTAATCAAAAACCGAGTTCTTCTATTCGAAGAGTCAGCATATTCTAAGTCGCATAAGTCTGTTGGAAAACATGAGAAGTTTTTTTTTATTTTCCAACTGCCCATTATCTGAAAACTAACGAAGTTCCTAATGGAATAATGATAAAGAAAACCGGTCGTTTTTTTCATGGATCTTCAATGATACAGTTTGACCATATCATTACAGATTCGAAAACCCTATAAAAAAATATTCATTATAAAATTGCACAAATAACCCCTTCACCGCACTTACTTCACACCTATGTGCGCATTTCGACAACTAAGTTATCATCATCAGTGGCCACGTTTATACCGTGTCTTGGTATGCTATTCCAACAAAATTATGTTAGTCAGTGTGGTATAAACTGTGCACTTGGTCAAGTAACTGGCTTGGTTTGGTACCGAAATTTGTTGTGTACCAGACTATAATACTAAGTTGACTAAGATGGTATAAACAGTATGATAAATTTTACCAACCGTGACTGTAAATTTTGGTTTGAAAGATTGCTAAGCCTTATGTCGTGGTTATCGCACTGGCTGAATGAACCGAATGGAAACAATAACCATAAAAAAGAGAGCGAGAGAGAATATGTTTTGAGATTCCTAACCTTAGTTTCCGCATCATTACTTCGGAAATTGTTTCATATATTTTCGTTAGTATTTTTTAAATAAAATGAGTTGCTGTAGTTCAGAACCTCCTATAAAAAAGTTTAAAGGTATTAATTGGACAGATGAAGAAACCAGTGCGTTTCTCCAAATATTTTTGGACAAGAAAATTAAATAAATTTTGGATCGCAAAAATGTAAACACCTAGACATTTAAAAGAGCCTTGAAGAAGACTTGTTGAGTAGGGGCTTTACAAAAACTGCTGACATTGACAGATGATACATTCCGAATTAATAGCAGAGTTTCAAACCTTCTCTTGGTTACATGACATATAAATACCAAACCAGAACCAAGTTGGTTAATTAATATGTAAATAAACGATTACTAAAACATGTGGTTTGAATTTGGTCACATACACTTGGTAAGGTTACCAAATTCACATACGGTATAAACGTGGCCACTAGGTTAATTACACTAAAGTGTATCCACGCCAACAAATTTTTGAAATGATCAGTCGTTCCGGTCTCCAGATACTTGTTCCATCCACCGTAAAACACCCTTATAAAATTTCGTCAAATGTGCATACTGGGATTCTATTTTGAGGTACACTGCGTCACTGACCGTCATGAAATGAAATCGCCAAAAATATGTTTTTATCAAAACCCTCGTGCATTCGAGCACCATACAATCGATTCAATTAGAGGTATTTTCACCAATGAATGTCAAAAATGGAGTTTGTGGAGAAGCGGTCCAGCCGTGTCTCGTAAATATGTCAAAATCGGTGTTGTTTTAAACTGGGAAACAATAAGACGGGTAGATTTGTGCGTCTGAGTTTCGTCGCTCCAGCTGTCACCCGAAACCGTGCGATCTTTCGCCAAGAAGCTTAGACAAGGGGGATGTACAATATTTCCAAGATGATTACTGTAAGGAGCGGTATTTTGGCTCTTGTATGAGCAAGAGAAAAATATTCTCAATAGAATTTTTATTCCGGAAATTGAAAAACTGCGATAAAAATGAAGCATTTTTTTATTTTATTTACTGAAAAATAATAAATTACCCTGGTCTATAACTATATCTCATACATTGCAATTGTAAACTACTCAAAAAAATTCAAAAAAAAAAAAAATAATTGCAAACTACTCAAAATTGTTAACTAAGAATACTTTTCATAAAAACTTTTCAACAAAAAATTAAACCGACGAAATACGGAACTGACAAGTAAAAAATAAATAAACCTTCTTAGTCTCACTAACTGAGCTCCTAAACTAATGTAAGTAACTAATTTTGAGTCGGCGCCAAACAAACAAGCAAATGAATTAGGTAAGGCGTAAAATAATGGCATCGAGTTGGGCGGTGACATTCTGATAATTTTTTTTGATCTTCGATCTTCGTTGATTGTTTGTTTGGCGCCGACTCAAAATTAGTAACTTACATTAGTTTAGGAGCTCAGTTATTGAGACTAAGAAGGTTTATTTTATTTTTTACTTGTCAGTTCCGTATTTCGTCGGTTTAATTTTTTGTTAAAAAGTTTTTATTTTTCAATTTTTTGTGGCTGAAATCTACTAATTACTAACTGCTTGTTTTTCGATTACTTCCGAAATACTTCCTTACCCACCTTACTTCAACTATTACCAGTTAAATAATATGATTATCTACTTTTACTATTTGTTATAATATAAATTATTTTGTTGTTTTGGTTAGTTTATTTCATTACTTTGTATATAATTCCATCCTCTCATAGAATATAATGATATTGTGATAATGACACTACGATCTGTCATTGTCAACTACATATGTGTGCCAATGTTCACAAGTGAAAAATCAATTATCCCCTATTTTTCTACCCGTAAGGGTGGATAATTCCATTCGAAATCCAAATTTGATCAACTATGAGGTGTACCCTATCTGATGAAAAAAGAATCATCCAAATCGAAGATCCCAGTACAAAGTTATGCCTGATAAATCGGTTAACGAACCAGAATTCAGAGGGTGAGTGATCAATATCCTTCATTTTGCTACCCTTTCATGTTTTAAATTCTAATGCGACCAATTTCGAAGTACACCTTATCCACTGAAAAAAGAATTATCGGAATCGGACGCCTCAGTGAAAAGTTATGCGTGATGATACATAAAAAAAAAAAATATACGCGTTGAATAGAGAACCTCCTCCTTTTTGGTTTCGTCGGTTGAAAAAGGACAGATTAAATAACACAAGAAGTCTGTATAAGGAATCCAAGCAGCTAAATAGAGAGTTATTGCAACTTCCGTTATATAGTTCTTTTGATAAAGTTTCTTTTACTTTGACATATACGCATGCGCATTGTGTCCGACTTTGAGGATATCCTCAATCAAAAATAGAGGCATTCCTTACTTTATTTGAATAAAGGCCAAGAAACTTTCATTAAAAGTTCCTTTATTTTGACGGATTTGTTTTTTTTTTCTGTCATATATCTATCGCCAGTTGAAAATCTAGCATTGCTCTTCTATATATTTTCAAAATCAAATAAAGCAGGTTCATTTGGTGGTGGTATATTTTCTACCCCAACAATATTGTGAAGAATTAATTCGTCCAAGTGTCACTTATGCGTCCAACTAACGAACAATAGTGTGATTCTTTTCATAAGTTTATTTTTCTGGTGAAACAATGACTGATGAAAAAAGGAAAAAAATATTGAAACTCACATTCGTAGACGATATAAATTTATTACGTGAAGTTGTTTTCCATAATTTGACGTACTTGTCAAAATAAAGCTTGAACATAAGCATCTTGGAAGAAGTTTGTTGCAATAACACCCTTTCGAAATCGCGTTGAGGATAGCGGATTTCCAATAAAGTCAGCGCTTATTTGTAAGTTGCAATAACTCTCTAATATCAAGAACTTATTTGCTTATCATTGCCTGTTATATACCTATCGAGAGTCAAAGCCAGTTGTTAATCCCTTAAACATTTTCTGGAAGATCATTAAGAAGTACAAAACACAAGCACCTTTGCTTAGTTTGTCTTCCTACTGAACGAAAAAATACATTATAGTTAGGTACCCGTATCCACAAATGAAGATAAATATACTTAATGTCGACAAACTGTTTTGTAATGTACCTGAATATGTAATGTAATGTAATATTGCGGATTTCAATTTCAATAAACAATTTCAATTTCAATATCGTTAAAGGATCCTAACTAAAATAAGGTTGACGTTCTTTTAATCGATCAGTTTATTTTCCTTGTGACATTTACATGTATAGTAATGGTCAGACATGTAGGTATGTTAAAATACAAATTCAGGATATTACGAAACAATTCAACATGACATTAAAATAAAAACGTACAATAAAATGGTCTGAAAATTAATTACAGTAAAGTATCTGTGCTTTTCACATTATCAAATATCCAAGTAGCCACTATACGGAATTAATTCAGGCAATATAAAAATATCCTGAGTAATCTCATTGACAAAGCGAAACCAAACTGTTATAAAAATAAGATATCTAAGAATCAAAACAGTCCCAAACATATGTGGCAGTGCGTCAACATTTCAGGGAAATATGAAATCTGATACCACAATTGCCATAAAAGATAAAGGAACTACTATTCAGAATAATTCCTTGACCGCAAAAAAAATTCATGATTTCACTAACATTGGAGCCTGACCGGCAGATGAAATAAAAAAGACAGACAAAAAATATCGAGCAAAAATAATTGAGCATTGTATCTATCTCACGGAAGTGGAGGAAAATGAAGTCAGGAAGGAAATAAATGAACCTAAATCTATAAACACCAGACCTCATGAAAAAAAGTGGTACTCAACTTGTGCAACCCAAACGTATATTGCAAATATGGTCATTCAAAATGGAACTTCGTCGCTAGGGCTTTTGATGCCGTCAGCAAAAAATGGTAGATTTGCTATAAACCAAAAGTTTAAAAAAGGAAAAATAAATTGTCTGAACTGTGTAAGGCAATGTGTGTGAAGGAAATCGATTGTTGATCTCAAAGAACTTGGTAAAATTTTGAAGTGTCGGAACTGCCAGTTTTGAGTTTGGAGAATGTGCTGAAAGAAAAACATTTAGGACTTGAATCAATTTTAAGTATCCGTTGTGATGAGTGCGAAATCCACGAAACGATGTATGATGTACAAATTTTGAAAAAATACGTTCGTTTCAGTGGTAAAGTGTCAGTAATATCAACATGCATGAAATCATATGAAGAATGTATTTCAGAGCGACTTGAGAACGAAAGAATATCTTGTAATTTACCTAATTTGAGTGCCTTGAAAAATGTTATATCACGGGATTGATTGAAAAAAATTGCGCAACAAAATATAACATACGATTTTCTAAAACAAATGTGCTGTGATTAATCACCTAACTGAAAATTTGGAGAATGGAAAACCTAGAGTTACTAAAAATAGGAAAGCATTAACTAAAATCATTATTGATTTGAAAATAAATGTTCAGTCAATCATGTGATTATTTAGTATGATAGTTAAATAGTTATATATGCAACAAGTGCAAAAATAAACACTACTGTTTATTGCACTCGACGTGAAGTTGACAACACGTCGAGTGCAATAAACACTTTTTGCTCGAGTTGCATACATTATTTTTCCTACGTTCATGCAAAAATCAAGAAATATTTATTTAGGTGGCACTAAGCGTAGGAAAATGAAAAGCGTAATTCGATAGCAACATATTCAATAATTAATTAGCACACGAATTGCCTTGAGAAAGTTGGGAAGTAATACGTATGTTAGGTAGGGGAGACCGGTATCAATTGTAACAGGTTTCAATTGTAACTTTGATATATATCCCGCCATCTGTCGAGAAAAAGAAAAATGTATGTCCTGGTAAAATAGCTTACTACAAGCTACTCAGGATGAAGTACTATCAATTTGTCAACAATAGTGTGTTAGCCTGTGGAACGTGCGAATGTGATCTTTGACCTAAAATGTAAGTATTGCATTCCATAATTGAGTGGTGATAGCAAGTTTATTCTTGAGGCTACCCCAAAAACAATTATTACACTGAAATCAGGCTGTTTCGGCGATAATATTCACAGTGATTTGATTACCAAATTTGAAGGTTATGTTGAGTGGAATGATTGTCTAACGGTTAGGGAGCTGTTGGTGTCGATTGTAACAGATTCGAGGGTGTCGATCGTAACATGTTACAATTGACACCAGTTGCGGTAATATTAGTATTTATTTAGATCTTTTATTGTTACAGTGTGAAAAGATGGTGAAACCCAGAGTCAAGAAGACCACTAGAGGTGAAATTCCTCAAGAGTTGTACGAGTAGGCTGCTTATGATGTGATTAATGGAAATGCAAAAGTCAGGACAACAGCAAAAAATATGGAATGTGCCATATTTCTCTCAGGCGATTTGTTATTGCTAAGAAGAATAATAAAAACCCACAAGTTGGTTATCATCCGCATAATAGAGTTTTTACTTACGAACAGGAACAGCAATTGGGCAAGTACTGCACAATTTGTTCCAAATTGTATTTTGGACTTACACCAAAGGATTTACGCAAATTAGCTTACCAGTTTGCCAAAAAAAATGTGTGTAAAATTCCACAGGGGTGGGAAAGGACTGAAATTGCGAGTGAGGATTGGCTTACAGCATTTTTAAAGCGTAATCCGGATCTGTCCATACGCACTCCTGAATCAACCAGTTTAGCAAGAGCTATGAATTTCAATCAAGAAAATGTCAATAAATTTTTGACAACCTGGCTGATGTCTTACAAAGATACAATTTTGGGCCGAACAATATATACAACGTAGATGAAACCGGGTGCACTACGGTTCAAAAACCTAATAAAATCATAGCAACAAAAGGTGTGAAACAGGTGGGTGCAATAACTTCGCAAGAAAGAGGAACGTTAGTTACGATATGTGTAGCCGTAAATGCACTAGGGAACAGTATACCACCCATGTTCATTTTTCCCTTGAAGAGATATCATGAACATTTCATAAGAGATGGACCACCTGGATGCATCGGATCTGGGAACAAGAGCGGTTGGATGCAAGAAAGAGAATTCCTGATTTTCATGAAACATTTCGCACATTACGTGAAACCAAATACAACAAATAGAGTCCTGCTTATTTTTGATAACCATGGCTCGCATCTGTCTATTCCCGTTATAGATTTTTGCAAAGAAAACTACATAACATTACTTACATTTCCACCGCATACGTCCCATAAATTGCAACCGCTGGACCGCGGAGTTTATGGGCCTTTTAAAAAAATTTTCAATAATGAATGTGATCAGTGGATGAAGATAAACCCGGGCAAACGAATGACTATTTACAATATACCATCAATAGTGCGAGACGCTTTACCACTAGCTGTAACTCCCAGAAATATCACTGCAGGTTTCAAATGCTCAGGAATATGGCCTTTGAATAGGAATATCTTCACTGAAGATGAATTTGCACCTTGTAGTGTCACTGATAGACCCGTTGGAGCAAGTTTGGTGGAAAAAGACACGTCTAGATCAAATGTCGAAGAAACCGTTGACAACCCCCAACCCAGCACATCGGCAGCTCCTTCAACACCAATTCGGCCGCCAAATAGTAAAGATATTCTGCATATACTTCCAGCGCCTCCTATGAAAGCCTATACTCCGGAGCAAGTTCGTCCTTTGCCAAAAGCTGATTTCAGCAAACCAAAAGGCACTACATCCAGACGAAAAGGGAAAACTGCAATTATAACGGACACACCTGAGAAGCAACTATTGGAAGAACTATACAACAACAGAAAAGTGTCTTCCGCTAAAAAAACGTTATGGCATCTAAAAAACTGGGAAAATAAAAACGTCGCAAAGAAGCGAAAGATTGTCGAAAAATCATCGGAAGAGTCATCTGAAGATGACACTATATGTTTAATATGCTGTGGTCCTTACTGCAGCAGTAAAGAGGACTGGCTGCAGTGCAGGAAGTGTCAAGGCTGGGCTCATTCTTCTTGTGCTAAGAACGATCCTTTATTTGTTTGCAATAATTGCGAGTCCTCAGATTCAAATTAATTTTGTGTCACATATTTTTCCCGAACTTTTACTTTCAGTTTTCGTTGTTTGCATTCAATATACATATAGTTTTCATTTTGTGTTTGAAATGACATTTTTTGTATTGTGTTTTAATAAATTATAATATAAGAATATCATTTAACCTCATTTAAAATAAAATATGAGTTGCGTCACAATGATATATCAAGGGCTTAACATCAAATTTCATTCTTACATAATTTCATATGACCTTCACGTGTTTTTATACCCTGTTACAATTGACACTTCATGTTACTATTGACACCAAGATGGTGTCAATAGTAACATTTGGTTTTTGACAAAAAATATATTTCTGAAGCTAAAGTTAATTGAATTACACCAAATCTGACTATGTCACGTTATTCCAAAAGCTTGAAGTAACCCTTGGATGTTTTTATTTTCACAAGTTGGTGGTTACTGTATTGAGGAAAAAATCAAAACCAATTTTTGTTACAATTGATACCGGTCTCCCCTACAATTTAACTCAAACTTTATTTTTGATAAATTGCATTTTCTAGTAATTTCGTAATCCAGTGTGCAATAAATATGATTGAAAATAATATAAAATATGCAATTGTTCAAAATGTAATACAATATCACAGAAAATGGTCAGGATTTGAACGTTTATGTTTGTTATGATCACAAAACGCTGTAGTAGAATGACAGACTAGTGCAATAAAGAACCACTTTTTTCACTAAATATAGTTAATTGAAATTTTGTTTTTTACATGAACGTAGAAAAAACAAATAATATACAATTCATTGTTGTTTATATTTTTTTTTTAGATTTATATTTTATTAGCCTGTTAGAAATCTGAATCATTTTTGTTTATGTTCACAATTATTATTCATAAATATGTGCATTCCAAAACACAGTTCAATTCAAAACAGCAAGACCCTCGCGCTCTCGCTTAGTTGAATCACGAGCGCTCGCTTGTGCTGTTGCCACGATTCTCAGCCTCCTCCTCTTGCACTTCTCATACGCAATAATTTAGAAACTTCTTATGGTAATAACTAAATAACTGTATGGCTACGCGGGTTTAATTTTTTCTTTAAAATTTGTGACTTACCTTTTAATATTATACTAGTTTTTCGAAAAGATCTGAATGGAGAGTTTTCAGTTATGCCTTAAAATGTGGTGTCCGCGGTAGCTCACTATAGGGATTACGTGTTAAACGTTGCAACTTATATCTTGCTTTCGGTGTGGTAAATGATTTCAAAAATTTAATATGTAATTATGTTAACTGAAAGTGGTATGAATATAAAATAAATCTGATTGGAAGTGGATTTCACGACAACTACCTTAAGCCGTATACTAAGACGTATGAAATGAGTTCAAGTCATCGCTGACAAATGATTTAATTATTTTTCAAAAAGTTTGTCGCGCGAAGTGTTCATAAGAGTAGGTACCAATTAATTTGATTGGTAAGTAAGAATTTGTCAAAGTATTTAATTTTTACAAAGTATTCATGAAATTAGGTACCTATTTAATTTCATTGGACAATGATTGGTTGGTAAGTAACAACTTGTCGAAGTATTAATTTTATAACAATTCACGCGACAAGCTTTTTAAAATCAAATAATTCAACAAAAAATTATCAAATCATTGTCAGCGATGACTTAAACTTATTTTATACGTTTGACTACATGGTTTAGATGAAAGCTTGTCTTTAAAAAGTTTTTTATTAGTCATTTTATTTTTTGCCTTTCAGTTAGTTCGCCTTCATTTCTAATAAAGGATCGTTATTACAAGGTCTTTTTCCTGTAAGTTTTGAGCTGAAAGAAATATCTGCGACCCCAAAAACTCCCACACACCAATTTTGAATGGAATCTGGCCATAATAACAAAACTCGTCCGCCATCCTGTAGTCGCAATCTTAAATTCATAGATTTTGACAACAAATTTATAATCTTCAAACCTGAAAACCCCTACATACCAATTTTGAATAAATTATGACCATAATCAGAAAACTCGTCCTACTTCTTGGGACCGCCATCTTTAATTTATAAATTTTGATAAAAAATTCAGCATTTCCGACCGCGAGAAACGGCGCATACCAATTTTGAATCGAATCGGACCATAATCACAAAACTCTTCCTCCATCTTGGGGCCGCCATCTTGAATTCATAAATTTCGCCAAAAAATTCAGAATCTCCGACCCCGAAAACCCCCGCATACCAATTTTGAATCGAATGGGACTTTAATCACAAAGCTCGCCCTCCATCTTGGTGCCACCTAGGCTTTGACTAAGATGACCCGCGTTTGGTGCAGGACCGCTCAATTGACTGGGGTCAATTGACTGTACAATTGACCAATTAAATTACTTCGTCTTTTGTATATTAAGAAGAAATTCATGTTTTTTCCCAAAAATTGCTGGGTATTGGACAGAAAAACAACTGTTCTATGTCTTCGCTAACGTTTCGCGATTTATTTATCGCTTCTTCAGAGCTAAAATAATTGAAAAGAAAACAATACATAATATTCCACCTAAACACTGACACAATCCACGTAAACTGTAAATACGGGTAAACTCACCTCAGGCGTAATCAACGGTACATAGTACTTGGTCCTTGTTGATGTGCATTGTGACAATTCATTGTTGAAATAATTGTGTATGAATCAATAAAATAGGAATAAAATATTTAAAAGAGGCTGGTTGATTGACGACTAACATTCAAGTGTGAATAAAACTTATCAGTAACGACAATGATAAAAGAAGGAATATAAAAACATTACAAATATAAAATATATACAATAAATTAGTTTTCAACTTCAAATAATTCGATGTATATAAACCTTTCGAACAAAATCAGGTTCATGTCCACATAAACAGATCTCACAAATTCAATTCCAGTTTCACGAACGTTCAAGTAATTGATGAGTCAATGATATTGTTGTATATTCTACTGAGATTTCGATATCTGTATGCCTGTTTACTGAATTTCTGTGGCGATTAATATGGATCATTTCTAAAATCAACCTTCTGCGCTCGATGTATTCATGATCTAATATTTGGGTGTTATCAAAATCGAAGTTGTGACCCTGATCATGGTGATGTTCGGATAATGCTGTTTTTCGGATAGTGATAGATCTCTACAATCATTTTTATGTTGTTTTACTCTCTTTCCTAATAACTGCCGTGTTTGTCCAATGTATAACTTTTCGCAGTTAACGCATTCAATTTTGTATACTACATTCGACTGTAACTCTTTAGGTACTTTGTCCTTGACTTTCGGGAAAATTGTTTTCAATTTATTTTCATTATACATTGATGATTGTTCCCCTTGTAATACTTTGTAAAGTTTCTCTGATAGCCCTTTTAGTAAGTAATTTAAAATACTTCGTATTCCTCCCGGTGGAAACAGTGCTGGTGTTTGAGTTCGGACGGTTATGTAGGATTCTATTGATTAGTGCTTTGGGATACTGATTTTCAGATAACATGTTTTGAAATTCATGTTTGATCTCTTGGATTTCTCGTTGTTGCTGCTGAACTTTGCATATCAGAATAATAAATTACATTTCTAATTTGCAATGTATTCCGAATTCATGTCTAGTGAAATCCATAACAATTGGGAACTCCCCTTTTTTGCATTCCTTGAGAGCATCTCTTATTTTCCAACTCAATCTTTACATTATTTTGAATATTTCTCCCGTTAATTTTGCCCTCGCCCTTCTTCCTCAAAGCAATTTAGATAAAAATAAACCGACAACTGAGCGTATTTCATGTCACCCTTCAGTTATTTTTTTGTTCTGTGAGTAATTTTAACTGAAATAATTCTTTCGAAATTGCCAGTTTTTGACTAATATTAGTTTTTGACTTCCTGCTACTGTAGGAAAATAATTAAGGGGGAGAAAATAAAACCAGAAATATAGTGTTTCATGATAAAAAAACGATATATGATGACTGTTGTTGTCAACTGTATTTTTCACAATCTGACAAATTGTATATATACCAGACATAACGAATTATTTCTTGAATATAATGAAAAAAATCTTCGGGGGTATTGGCCGAACATTTCCCCATACATTTTCAGAATCGTAAATCAGTAGAATTAAAGAAACAATATTACTTTATTAGTCGATTAACAAACCGCATCGTAGTTTATCAGCATGCATATTAGCAGTTAGTGGCGAATCAGTTACTAACTACTGATAACCGTGAGAGATCACTCACACTCATTGGAATAATCACGTACTTCATATGAACACTACATTATACAGACTTCAACTTGTTGTTGAACGTTTTTAATGATTCAACGATTTTAGTGGCTTATTTTTAGATTATCTTCAGTCATGAATTCGTTGAAACCCGCGTTGTGAAGGAACAAATTGGATAATATTTACCTCAAAATGCCTAACATATTAATTTTTTTAAAACAGGATGTGAAGTTTTTTTATAAATATTATATAATTAGTTTTTTAGGTTAGAGTTATAATGAATGTTATTTATTTACTTCAGAGCTGCCAAAAACATTAACCAGTAGTAGATTCAATATATTTGTGTAGTTACAGGCAGATTTATTCATCAGCAAAACTGGGTTGTGGCTATAAACAAAATGGCGTGAATTACAACCAATACATTGCGAATTAATTTGGTTAGTATTCAAGCTTTATATTAACTTCACTTTTGAGTGGGTGAGAAGCCAAGGGGTACAAGTAACTTTTGAAAAAAGATAGGTCCGGTTAGTTATTGATAGTTAATACATAATGAAATATTACTGGCAAAGGGATACAAATGAATGTTTCTAATGTGCTGAGATCTAGCGGCAACAAAATCATCATACGGACGGAGAGCTTCAGGGGATTTACCAGAATGATTGTACTTCAAATTGCGTTTTCACAAAATGATGGAGTTGTCACTTGTATCTCTTGGCTTCTCATCCCCTCTTTTGTATGTTTAGTTCACACTACAAAACAAAAAGCTTGCAAGTGAATTTTGACCCACTTCTAGTGGTCCGATTGACTTGAAATTTGGCAGATGTTCATAGTACCCATGACAATGCATTATGGAATTTTTGTTAGAGAAAAAATCAAAATGGCGGTTATAAGATGGCGGACGAGATTTGTGTTTATGGTCCGATTCGACTCAAAATTGGTATGCGGGGGTTTTCGGTGTTGAAGATCATGGTGTTTTATCATGTTCATGATGTTTTGTCAAAATTTATAAATTCAAGATGGGGGACAAGTTTTGTAATTATGGTCCTATTCTATTCAAAATTGGTATGTCGAGGTTTTTGGGATCGGAGATGTTGAAACACAACGTGAATCCTAAATGTAAAGTTAAACTACCCATGGTTTGGCGAATACGTCAGGTTTGTGACTTATTTTTTAGTTATATCGGCTATCCTGGACTGGATAACCTATTAATAATTTGTTCGTCTACATTCTTGCCATTTTCCCGGGTAGAAATTTTTGGGGAACCCAATGAACAATGGGGCCCGCTCGACCTAGTGTCCCATATGACAAACTACAACGATTTGTTTCCTGTTAACCAACTTTCCCCTCTTGAAAATGTTCAAATACTAACTTATCTTCCTTTGAATTATCGCAAGAAAAATTAGAATTATGGAGTTAATAACTGATTTTATTCTATACAGGAGAGGGATAATTTTTTTGAAATACATAGGAGAATATTCGATAGTTTATACTCTTTTTCTTCTTACTATTGAGATTTAAACAGTGGATAGCCAGAATATTCATCCTCTCTAACAAGAAAGAGAGAAAAATATTACTTACCGGAATTTATCTTAATTTTATAGATATGGCTAATACCACTAGATCTAGAGACATTTACCATTATCAAGAGATCGAAGATATGTCACTTCATCCTCCTATTCAGAAAATAAAGATTATATACAAGACAAGGCACATTCATCAAGTTTATTTACCTGCTTTGACCAGCCCAAGTTTGGTGACCAAAATATTTCAAAAAATGCCGGACTATTAGGCATTCTCTTGAATGAACCTTCTGATTAGATTGATTCATTTAGATAGAGATCCCCACTAGGAGTTCGAGTGGAATAGATGATGGCCGATGAAGAAATTATACTTTTATCAATAGCTTATTTTCCATAGAGTTTTGTTATTCAGAAAGGGAATTACTTTCATGGGGAAGTTCAGATCGATATCAAGATACAAAGAAATGACCTTGAAAAATTGTGAAACTTCCACGCAGAACCAACAGTTATAGAATCACCATCAATGCTAGCCCCTGAAATACATTACAATTGATTGTTGTTTGAGTCTTTCTTAAGTGAACTGAATTTCCATAAATAATTATCAAGTATCATTTACTCGTCAGGTCATCCGCAATCTCAAAAAAAAATTTAAATATTGAAATTCAGAGATATATGTAAATTATTATTATTATTAAAACCAATATTTTTAATTCACCAATGAATAATAACACCAATATCAATGAATGATACTCGATCCTCTACCTGTGAAAAATAATTATTAAAAAAAAATGTAAATACTGTAAAAATGTAAGTACACTGAAACAAATCAATTACAAGGTGAATTCACTCCAAAACTCATTGGAACTTTCACCAACAATAACAAGTTATTTTCACGTGCGCATTAAAAATAGAAATGATAAAAAAAAGTTAAGACAAGCTTTTATACAAATGCACTAAAAAGGAAAATATAATGTATTTAATTGTTTGACCTAGGTTATTCTGTTCAACTTGTCACCTATAATCTATTTATGTTCAAATAGGTAACTAAAACTCCATGAACTTCCTATTTTAATTTTAAGCTCGATAATTTTTTTAGAGAATCGTATTCTCCAGAATGCCAGGTAACTGCAAGAAATATACACAAATAAGGCATATATCCATATATTTTTTCATAATATCCAATTGATTTCAACATTATTTTCCATCAAGAATACATTCATATTCCAATGTGCATATGTTCCTTCATGAAAACACGTATAATATTCGAGAAAAAACCCCCCACAACCCAATCCTTGTTGTATAATGATATCGGCTCATATTGGTTTGTATATCCAGATCTCCACTGCAATTATAAGTTTGTGATGTTTTTTCTCAAGCAATAAATTTGTTCATAGATAGAAATCTTTCCCGATCTGGTGTTTGAATACCGCAAAAGTGTTAAGGATGTAAATGTTCAACCTTCATCAGAACATAATGGCGCCATAATGCCTTCATCTGAATAATTTTCAAGAAACTTGTCTATAGTTCTGCTTGGTTGATGAATTTTTCATGGGGATATATACTGATAGCATTGATTTTTTATTTCATCTTCAGTTGAGAGATGAGTAAAGAGTAAGACATGGTTATGCAGTTATTCATTATTCAAGGTTTCTTTTTGTTTTGTCTCAATTCTCCCGACCCTTGTGAATTTCGATGCTGTTATTATCAACTGTGATATTATTTTGAATAAAAAATGTACTTACAGACTTCATTTTAATTGAAAAATCTATAAAAAAGTTTTCAAGCCTAGCTTTCATTCGAATACACGGACAGAGAATTAATTTGTTTCAAGTATGATGGGAAATAATCGACTTCAAATATACAGGATGTAATCTAACATCTTACATAACCATAAAAAAATAAAAATATTTTTCCCTCGAAATATTTACGATAATTCCTTAATAAGCCAGAAAGAAATATATTTATTACGTACCAAAACATCGCTGTTTCGCGGTTCCCAATATTTGAACGAATTTGACAGAAAATTTTTTTTTTTTCGGGCTTATTAAAGAAGTATCGTAAAAATTTATTGAATTACTTTCATTCCTGTAATTCGCTGTAATAATCTTAGTGTATTTGGGTAATAGATGAATAAATAATACCAATTTCCAAATTTGGGGGGTGGCAACTATCAGTCGGAGGGGGTTGAATTCAAGTATGATTTTTCCACGTTACAGGATGTCATTTCAGAATCTATAAAGATATGTTTCGGGATTTTTTTATAAATATTTACAATGATTAAGATTTTATTCCATTTGACATCCAACACTGTATTCACATTCAGTTGATTTTTTCAGTTGAATGGCCATCAGGCATCTTGAAAAAGAAAGCTTTTTATTCAAACGTCCTGAATATCTGAATTGATGCCTCAATATTTGTAAGGACCACTCATTGTGCGTTGCTCACCCTTGACTATTCTTTGATATTCCTCAAGTTCATTGAACCCAAATTCCTGTATCTCTTCTACTAGTACATTGTCGTTTCAGACATACTTTATTATCATAATTCGGTTTTTACGAATATTTCAATCATTTCTCATGTAGGTGAAGCGGGTTCACAAGTACGTGAACGAAATTCGTCAGTTGTCTATACATTTATAATTCAAAATACAATCGTCCTCATATAAATTGTGTTCATAACGTTCCAAAGTGATTGATAGTCACTTGTGATATGTCCTAGAATGGCCTTGGATTACGGAGTCCACTAGTTCACACTAGACTATGCCTCGCCTACGTTTTGCTATTCATGGAGGTATGTTCACACTCCTGAATAACTAATTGTGATGAATATCTCCCTGTAGACCAATCAACAGAGATTTTTTCATGACAAAAATACTACCAGGAAACACTTGTTGGAGCATCATGTTTGAACCATTTAGTGATATTGTCCTTACCCATGAAAACTGCATGGTTATTCTCATCTTGCCTATTAATTTCATATGTAACTTGCTCTTTTTCGTAGCTTTCTGCTGCCTAAAAATTATAATTATTGTTATACACAGTGACCCATTTGAAAGCGGGCCACATCTCTAAAACAGTTATATATTATCCTTTTTCTGCAGTAGATAGAGCATTGATAGTTCTAATTGAATGCCATAAATTCGAAATTAAAATAAAAATTTCACGGCCTAATTCAAATTTTTTTCAAGGTCAAAAATCCAAAAAACATACTAGCGAATGGGTGTGACCAAAATTTCACGATGAAATTATTTTTTTTAACAGAAATATAGCATAAGTAAAATATTCATATTAATATCGAAATAATTCTAATAGTAGTCATATAAATCACAATTTTGTGAATAATATGGTTTAAAATACTCCTTCAGAACATAACAACTCTATGTGGGATATGTTATGTCTCTTAGAACGATGCAGTTTGTTGTCAAAGGATAGGAATGCACATTTTTACATCCAATAATATAATTACCAATATTAATAACATAAATGAACTACTACAAAAGAATGTATTGACATGACAGTGCCAACACATTCAACCATATCTCCATTAAATTCGATACATTTATCGTATCGTTTTCTAATGTTGACCATAACATCCGATTTAATTCGATACATTTATTCTACCATTTTCTAATGCTAACTAACCATAAGATTCGATCAACATTCGATCATTGGTTTGGGGTAATATCTGTGCAAGCCTGTCCTATTCTTTCACGCAGTTCCTCTTTGCTCGTTGCACGAGTTTTGAAAACTTTTTCTTCAACGAAGCCCCATAAAAGAAAATTCAATGGAGTCAAGTCCAGGGATCTGGGGGGAAAACTCGATCAATGCACTATTTTGCCCTGTCCAACGATTAGGAAAATTTTCTTCCAACCAATCTCTCACAATCCTGCTATTGTGGATGGAACAGCCATCTAATTGAAATGAAAGATGAGCCTCTTCTGCCAGTGGAAGTTCATCCATAGCGTTAGAAAATTCGTTTTTCAAAAAATTCAAAAAAAATTGACCATTCAAATTGCTTTAAAAAAAAGGGGCCAATTATTTTGGTATGTAATATTCCACACCAAACATTTATTTTTTGTGTGTACTATCTTCTGCAATTTATTTTATTATCCAATGTGGATTTTATTCCATCCAGTACCTTGTATTTTGGGAATTAACAGTTCCATTGGTTGTGAATGTTGCCTCGTCACTGAACAAAATATTCTTCAGAAAATTCCTGTTATTTAGATATTCTCCTTGAGCCCATAAACTATACTCCATCCGCTTCTGTGAAAAAACTTTGGTTTAAAGGGCTTCATCTCATGATATTTCCTAAAATTTCTGCTTATTGTTTCACGCGGTAAGTTAATGTCCAAACTTGCAATTCTCACACTTGTTTTCGATTTATTATTAAAATAATTTTGAATTCGTTCAGAATTATTTCGTCTCTGTCTTTGTACAATATCACTATTCTCCAGAATATGTTTACAAACAACTCCATACTGATTGAAAATTTGGTTTATTCGGCCAACTGTAGCTCTTCTAATATTTTGACGCTCCGGATGCATGTTATTGAAAATTCTACATACTTCCCTTTCGGATCTGTCGTTGTTACCACGAAGTCTTACTATTGCAATTTTCTCATGCAAAGTCAAATTATCAGCCATACTTCTTTATTAGTGTAGGTACTTGAGGAGTTATAAACTGCACTACTAACACTGACAAATTTGTGTCTTTTCGTCTATTGTTCTGATGACTTGTCATCTCTATAGCAACTAAAGTTACAAAGCCTCCTAATAAAAATAATATTTTTGAAATGTGGTATCCCAAGCATGTTTGAACCACCAAAGAGGAACTGCGTGGAGGAATAAGACAGGCTTGCACAGATATTACCCCAAACCAATGATCGAATGTTGAACGAATCTTATGGTTAGTTAGCATTAGAAAATGGTGGAATAAATGTATCGAATTAAATCGGAATTTGGTTGAAAAGTTCGAAAATTAATGTGTAGGCACTCTCATTTCAATCCATTTTTTTGTTGTATTCCATTTATGTTATCAATATTGGTTATTATTGATTATTTTTCCGACCCAAATATCGACCAATAGAATTGCACCATTCGACGTCACGTGGTACAACCTACATGGTATTATACTGATAATTTTTTGAAAATTTTCTCTGGTAGTTGCTATATATAAAAAACAAAACATGATCCAGTCAAATTAACCACACTTCAAACTGACAGGTTGAATTCAATTGTGACAATTGGAGATTTTGCATGAAAATGAGTCGATTTGGAGTTTGTTCTCTGTCCACCATCGATAAAAAGTCAAAGGAAATGTTCCCATTAATACGGAGAAGGCAAAAAACAGTTTGGAACCAATTTACTACTTTTTGTACTGAGAGGGAATACACATTGAGTGCTGAAACGAGTGAAGCGCAATTGGCAAACATTATGAAAGATTACGCTTACAATATGAAGAAAATGGATGGAGAAGACTATAAAGAAGGTACAATAAAAACAATGTGGAATCAGACTGCCAAATTACTTCAAGAAAAGTATTTGAACGATTTCGACATCAAAATCAACCCATTTTCGGATGCTGCATTCAAGACCGCTCGAGGAGCTCGTGATACCAAGCGTAAGGCTTTACAATCGATTCCGGAAAAACGGAGGGCAAGTGCAGCAGCGTTGGAGGAAAAAGATTGGGATGCAATGACCACTGTTTGGAAAAATTATCCTCGAATATATACGAGCTTCAAAATTATCTGGCATTTCCCTCAAGGTTCCCTGCAAACAAATAAAGTCGTCAAGTTTTTCAGGAAAAATCACTCGCGCTTCGCGCTCGTGATTTTTTAACCTGAAAAACTTGACTCCTTCATTTGTTTGCAACGAACCTATCGGGAAATACCCGATAATTTTGAAGCTCTTGTGGTATTATAAGTGATTATTGAATACTGATTACTATTTGATTTAAAGATGTACATTTAATTTCTTTGGCAAAAAACTGCAGTATTCTGATGGACATAACTATCTCCTATACTATGGAGTTACGTTTGGAAAAAACATAATTTGACGCCATATTGAATAATTGCTGTTCGCAAACTCGACTGCTAACGACCTGAAAGAGCATTTTGAACGATATTTCCAACAATATTGTGATTTACATGACGACTATTCGAAATATTTCAATAAAGTGATATGAATTTTACTTATGCTATATTTTTGTTAGAAAAAAATGATGTTATCGGGAAATTTTGGTCAGACCCATTCGAAAGCATCACAAACCCAGTGGAGTCATCAAAGTTCATTAAAAAAATCGCTAGAATGTTTTTTGGATTTTTGACATCGAAAAAAATTCGAAGCTTTGAAATTTTTATTTTTATTTCGAATTCATAGCATTCAACTAGAACTATTGATGACCTATCTACTGAAAAAAATTAACTTCTGAATCGGATAATAAATGACAGTTTTAGAGAGGTGGCCCGCTTTCAAATGGGTCACTCTGTATATTGAACTAAAATGAAATTAAATGACAGTTGATTTAAAACAGCACAGTTGATTCGAAACTGAACAGTACTGAGCATTTCAAAGATCAATGTGTTTTAGGAAGCAATAGGCAACCAGAAATACATGGACTCAAAAATAAGAGAAATAGTGGCATTTAGAAACGTGGACCATCGGAGGCAGTCCGTTCCTGTTTTGTGGCAAACTAACTGACTCATGCATGGAACATCATACGAAGAATTCATTTGTTTTGTCAATCACCAAAATTTAGTTGATTTTCAATACTCACTTGAAAAATTATTGAAAAAAAATATTTTTCATTTTGTGATTTCGAGGGCCCGTAACTTAGTAACGAAGGATGTTGGGAAAAAAATTATATGAAGTATTTGTGACATTTGACCCCATCTATACATTGCCGAGAGGTTAAGAGGAAGTCATGGTATACCCTGTTTATCATTCACTTCATCAAAGAGACGTAAATCTTGAACAATGAAATATATTTCTATTCGATTTGAACTCATGATTGGCATTCTCGAATATATACTAACACACTCCCTTTCAAAATCAAAAACATAATATTTACTTGTACCGAGTGGGCCAAATTGGACACTTTTAAAGGGAAAGTCCTGTTTTCAAACTAGATAGATGAAAACTGATGGCTATGTAAATTTTTATGACAAACTTAATAGTGAAAACCGCATATCGATATCTATCATCGTTTCTGAGTCACAGCATGTTTTTCGAAAATGTGCATTTTTGAAAAGTCGCTGTAACTTTTTTCCTGTCAAAAATTCTATGTTTCTATAAAAACATTTTTCCGGAGCACTTTTTTACGTTGAATTCAATGGTGTAAGTATTTTGTTTTTCAAATCATATATCAATAGTTATTAATGGAAAAATCTTTTTTTTTTGTTACACAACCTGTATATTCCTACATATTTCAATGGAACTTGAAATTACCATTCCAAAAATGTAGCACACTTGATGTTTTGCTAGAGACACCGTTGAAATGCAGAGCTTTTAGATTTTTGAAACGCACACTTTGAACAAGTAGGTTTTGGACGACGCGGCGATAAAACGGAAAGCAAGTGTTCACTAGTAGCTATCAAATGTTTAGAAGGCTATTCACAGCAGTAATTAAAACTCATAGTTTCAATAAAACTGATAACAATTTATACTATATTTACTACTAATAAATGAAACTCCAACAATTATAATTATAATAAAGAACGAGCAATGATGAAATATTTCTCCAGAGGAGGTATTCGAATTGTCTACCAGCTTCTCCTTCACACAGGCGGCACCTTTTTTGAGCATTTCTGTGAGAGAAGCAAAACTTTGCATCACTGCCGCTTGCAATTCGTGTCTAGAGTTGGTCGGCAATTCGAAAATTAGATCTTTCAACCTTCCTCAGGGTGAAAGTCCATAGGCGTTAGGTCCGGTGACCTGGCCGGCCAACGGTTGGGTCCTTGGTTGGCTATCCAATTATTGCCTAAATTTGCAGACAAAAAAATGTTGACAATTGCAGTGTTGTGAAACCAAGCCCCGTCTTGCTGAAAATATATCTTCCTGCAATTCATCAACAAGAGGTTCAATTTGTTGCCTTAAAATTTCTTAATACCTTTGAGATGTGAGACTGTCATTATAAGTGAACGGCCCTATAATTCTACCCCTAAAAACACCTGCACATGCACTAAATCCAAATCTTCCTCGACTTCTCTGCTCCACAATAGAATGAGGATTTTGTTGTACCCAAGTATAAGAATTGTATTGGTTGAAAATGCCGGCACTGCTCACATAAGCAAATACAATTTAATTTTCCAAGTACAATTTAACGAAAAATCTTGCACTTGGTTACAATTCTCCAGGAACCACTGCCAAAAATCCAGAACGAAACCCATCTTTTTTTACAATTTTGTTTATAACTTTTGCAATTTATTCGAGCGGGATTTTTGTCAAAAAATTCCTGGATACAATTACGATTTGAATGAGAACAATCATAATTTTCGATGAAGCCGCCAAACAATTCGAAAATTTCAACAAATTAAACCGACGAAATAGGAACTGAAAGTAACAAATAACTTTTCAACAAAATTAACCGACGAAAATCATGAAAGCAAAATAATGAACTTCTTAGTCTAAATGATAATTGAGCTCCTAAACTAATGTAAGTAACTGATTTGAGTCGGCGCCAAACAAACAATTATCGAAGATCATTATCTATGAAGGAAGTCATCAAAACGCAGCCGTGCATCTCGCTACCATCATTTTACGCTTCACCTAATTCAATTGCTAGTTTGTTTGGCGCCGACTCAAAATCAGTTACTTATATTAGTTGAGGAGCTCAATTATCATTTAGACTAAGAAGGTTTATTTTATTTTTTGCTTTTCGGTCGATTTTTTCGTTGGTTTAATTTTTTGTTGAAAAGTTTTTATTTTTTACTTTTTAGTTCTGTATTTCGTCTGTTTAATTTTTTGTTAAAAAGTTCTTATTTTTCAATTTTTTGTGGCTAAAATCTACCAATTACTACCTACTTGTTTTTTGATTACTTCCAAAATACTTACTTACCCACCTTACTTCAACTATTACCAGTTAAATGATATGATTATCTACTTTTACTATTTGTTGTAATATAAATTATTTCCGTTGTTCTGGTTAGTTTATTTCATTACTTTGTATATCATTCCATCCTCTCATAAAATATACTGATTTTGACGGAACAAGAATAATGTCAGTAGCGATCTGTCATTGTCAACTATGTATGTGTGTGCTAATGTTCACTAGTGAAAAATCAATTATCCCATATTTTTCCACCCGTAAGGGTGGCTAATTCCTTTCGAAATCCAAATATAAGGTATACCCTATCTATTAAAGGAAGAATCATCCAAATCGAAGAACCCAGTACAAAGTTATGCCTGATAGAATCGGTTAACGGACCAGAATTCAGAGGGTGAGTGATCAATATCCTTCATTTCGCTACTCTTAGGGGTGGATTTCATCTTTTGAATTCAAATGGGACCAAAGTCAAAGTACACCCTATCCACTGAAGAAAGAATTATCGGAATCGGACGCCTCAGTAAAAAGTAATGCGTGATCATACATAAAAAAATATGATGGAAAAACATAAAATATACGGGTCGAATGGAGAACCTTCTCCTTTTTGGTTCCGTCGGTTAAAAAGGCACATCATGATCTGACTATGTGTGCCATTTATGGGAAGGGTAAGTGGAATGGATGTATGACTGCGTCCTTATTATGTTTTTTCTATAGGTAAAATTACCAACATCAAATTTACAAAATACTAGGGATTTTGTCGGCTTGATTTTTTTTCAGCGCCTTGAGAAAACCCATATTTACAAAATGTCATCCAAATTTGATTGTTGGATAACTTAGAAAATCGCGAAAACTTTGATTGCGGTACTTTTCTCAAAAAATACCAGTAAACAACAATCAGACATGGCGGATGAGCTTTGTGATTTATAGTCTGATTCTATTCTTGATTGGTATGTTGTGTGTAGAAGTTTTTGAGATCGGGGAAGGATTTTTCTTGATTTGGAGTTGAAGATTGTTTTTTTTTGTCGACATTTAAAGGATTTTATTGAAATGCACTGAAAAGAAAATATAATTATCTTCAATTTGTGCAAGTTATTCTGTAACAGATTCAAAACCTCGCAACGCAATGTTTTCAGTTTGAATAGGCACAAACTGATATCCTTGTTTTTGATGCTGTTACAGAATAACCTACGTTACACATCCGCCATCCTGGAGCTGCCATCTTCAATTTATGAATTTTCACTTCAAAATCTCCTGGTCTGAGTTTATGAACTCTTCTGGTCCTAACGTTAGTTCTTGGTAGGCCTGTAGATATTTTTAAATTTCGCGTTGACGGTTCGGAATTTTTTGCAACAGCTCCTGAAACGACTATTTCTTCCAACTCCCTATCCCTATTTCATGCATATAATTTTGGCCCTTCTTTTTTCAAATTGACCACCATCAATTAGGTTGTGTCGCAATCTTGCGAAAATATCTCTTAAAGGTTGTCTTCTCTCTAGATACATCTCGTGGTACAAATTGCTTGCTGCCTCTGCATTTTCCCAGGTTTGTATAAAACAGCCTATCATATCCCATTCATCATAATTCTCATACTCCATTGCAAATATGTTTGAAAAGTGAACAAAAACAACGAATTGAGGAGCGTCTTCACTGCTTAAATCAAAATTTACCAGCTACCAGTAAACATTTGCATCTGTTTTATCGCCGCATCGTCCAAAGACTACTTGTTCAAAGTTTGCGTTTCAAAGTCTACATGACAAAACCTTAAAACTCTGCATTTCAAAGGTGACTCTAGCAAAACATCAGGTGTGCTCCATTGTTCGAATGGTAATTTCAAGTTCTACTGAAATTTGCAGGAATATACAGGTTGTCTCATTTGAAAAAATGATTTTTCCATTTAATAACTATTGATATATGATTTGAAAAAATGAATTACTCACACCATTGAATTCGACGTAAAAAAGTGCCATGGAAATGTTTTCATAGAAAAAAAGAATTTTTGAAAAACTTGCTGTTACTTAACAACGAGGATAGATATGCGATATGCGGTTTTCACTATTAAGTTTGTCATAAAAATTGACCCTCAGCCATCAGTTTTCATCTATCTAGTTTGAAAACAGGACTTTCCCTTTAAAAGTGTCCAATTTGGCCCACTCGGTACCCGTGTTCTTCTCAGACGGAATGCATTTATCAACTCCTATTAAATAAATTCAACGCCCAAATATTCCAATTTTTCGAATTATTACAACCCAGCACATTTTCGAATATTTCTATACCTGCCAATCCATTTCAAGAGATAGCGCTACAGTATATTTAATGAGCGAGGCAATAAAATTTAATTGAAAACATGCATTCATTTCCAATACCCACGCTCTTTGAAAATTACCTAATTAATTACTGACTTTCAATAAGTGTTTCGATATGCTGTAAATTCCAATCAATAACAAATAAATGTAGGGAGTCATAGAAATGATCAAAAAACGTCTACGTCTGTGTATTGAAATTGTACACTTGAACAGTGGTGGAGGACGTTCATAATTTGTACTCGAATAAAGACTATAATCATATAATAATAGATTTATTTTCAAATGTTTACATACAAAGTATGAAAGTTCAATAAGTCTTGAAAATAAACATAAAGGAAGATCACTGAAGCTTTTGGAGCTTATGCCTGATACAATTTTAAAGACGTGTTTAAAGTACATGCAATGGGGATAAATTCACAATTGATAAGAATAAATATAGTAAAATATTGGTTTTCAAAGATTGCAATTTGTTTTTCTTCTCCATAAAAAAAAGAAACAACTCTACTGGAGCCAAAATGGTTGTGATTTCTCTATCGTGTTCATTGATTGAAATCAAGATGGTGAGCGTACAGTTCGATATCATTTTGCTCTGGAACAAATATACAAAAGGGGTAGCACTGTTAGTGGGACTACATAGTATGCGAATTATATTTAATTAATAATAGAAATGATCAAACAACAGATTCGCAAAGTATTGAACTTGTCTGCAAATCTAGTTGTTTGTTGACTTAAATACTCGGAGGTTATCATAATAGCCAAGATTTGAAAATTGCCAATATAGAAGAGAATTGGTAACTAACCAATTAGATAATTTTGTTTTAAAATTGAATAATTTGATTTACCGTTAGGTCCTGTGGGATATTATTGTAGACTTTTTTACCGACATATATAAAACTTCTTCGTCCTATCCTTTTTTGCGTTTTGGGTAGTACAACATTTTCATATTTCCTGAAACGTGTTTGGTAATTTTGTGAAATATAATTTGTATTTGAGTTATTCAACGTGTGTTAACGCTGTTTTATAATAAAGATTCCTTATATGTAGATATCCGGAATGTTTGGATAGAGTTTCGGTAGGAAAACGGATAATTGTCTCATGGATTATCGGGTATAATACCATAAGTGCTTTAAAATCATCGTAAATTCTGAAAAAAACATGTTTTTAAAAACTGCAGGAGTTTATTTTTTTCGTTGTTTCAAAACATACATTTTTTTAAACAACGAAAAAAATTATCGGGTGCAGTTTTTTCAAAAAAAAAACGTGTTTTTCAGAATTATTTGGTTAATTTTTAAAGCACGATGGTACCTATTCGGTAGAAAATTTCAAGAATACAAAAAGATTCATATTATTTATTGTTATAGTTGATACTACAATTATTGTAAGTAATATTGTAAACATTTGTATTAGTCTTCTCCGTAACTGTAGTTGATCTTGAACCTCCTCCTGGAGCGCAAGGTTGTAGATTTTCATTGCCACGCATATTTTCAACGATAGCCTGATGGTGTTCTCCATCTATTTGTAGATAGCTCGCAATAGATTTGGAGTTGGCATGTCCTGTTATTCTGATAAGTACTTGCTCAGCAACTCCGCTCTTTGCCAAATTTGGCACCGCTGTTGCCCTCAATGAGTGATTGGTATTTTTTTTCTTTCCACGTCTAGTCCCACATGGTTTGCTTGTTTCTCAGTCCACTTTACTATCTCGTTTTGCCCTACAGGTATGTTTTTGAACCATTGATTTCTCACATTCCAAAATGGATTGACAGTTGAAAATAAACGGTCACTTTCTATTTGTTCTCTTTTCGATTTTAATGCGTAAAATAATCGAACTAGACAAAAACTATAGTTATTTCTATTCATTAATAACCACTTAGATGAGGCACATGGCTTGGATCCGCCTTGGGTAGTTTTTCCGAAAATCGTATTGTATTCAATTCTGTTTGTTTTTTGGCCTGAGATTTAAAAACAAGGTATATTTAGTTGCCTGGTTTCATTAGCTTGACGTTCCTCCTTAATTGTTTAGACTTGTCAGTTTGCACTGAAAGCATTGTTGAAGTGAGTTTATACAGAAAGTAAAATAAAATAAGAAATAAAATAAAGTAAAATAAGAAGTAATAATTTTCAGAGTGTTTATAGAGAATGTAAGAAGTAAGAAAGCTGTCAATCGAAATTTGGGATTTTATGTTACCTCAGACTTCAATGATGAATACTCGAAAATTTGGTCCCCGTTATTGTTTATTCAGTAAAATATAAGCCATCGTTGACAACACTACCAATATTATAAAATCTAGTCATTCAAAGACAAAAAGAAATTTAAAAAAATGCCAGTGAACACACCGTTTTCCGGTTATGGAAACAAAAATATGATGACGACTGCATTTATATCATGTCATGTATCATCCTATCTCGTCAATTTGTCTAAATTATTCAATATGTACATATGCCTAACAACGTGTCAAGTAAAATAAAATAAAAGATAAAAGTTAACCATCTTTTATTTTACTTCCTATTTTATATTACTTCTTATTTTATTTTATTTCTGTATAAACCTGTTATGGATGTTGTGTAGTTTTAACTTTTTAAATTACTTTATTTTATTTCTTATTTTATTTTACTTGCTGTATAAACTCACTAGTAGTTTTTTAAGTTCTCATGATTTCTGATTCGGGAAGTGATTTAGATTTTCCAAATACACCACCAGAAACAGCAAATCAAGCTGAGGAAACCTCTTTGGATTTATTACCAGTAAAATATAAAAAGAGATATGGAGAAATATATGCAAAATTCATGGATTGGAGAGTTAGTTGATAATCACGTAAATTCATTTTCGGAAACTGTGCTGCTTGCGTATTTTGGATGGTTGTCAAAAAAATTTAAGTCATCGACGCTATAGTCTATGTATTCGATGTTGAGAACCACTTTATCGATTAAAAATAATATCGATATCAGTAAATATCCCAAGTTACGTTTTTTTTTTATACGAAAATCTGATGGTTTTAAAAGTCTAAAGAAAATTCTTCCGATGAGATACACACTTTCTTAAAGAATGCACCCGACTCCAAGTACTCAATGACTAAGGTAAGTTAATTACTTTATTATTGCGACAAATTATTAATGATATTAATATTAACGTTTGTAGGTAGCCTTAATTTTTTGAATTTCGGGGGCTTGTCGTTGCCATGAATTAAAAGATTTGACAGTAAATGATGTAAAAGATACCAGCAGTATACTCTTAGTTACAATACGTAAAACAAAAACAATAGTATCGCGTTCCTTCCACATTTCTGGGTTCTACGAGATTTCTAAAATATATATGAACCTCCGTCCACTAGATATGGACAAAATAAATTCAAGATTCTTTATTAACTTGTGAAGGGGTTTCTCCCCCTATTATCAAACTTTGGCACTTATCACTGTTCTCGGTCTTACCTCGGGCGCCACCTTTTGATTTATAGTGGAAAAGGCCACTTTTGCTCCGGGCAGTCTCAGTGAAGAAAGACACTCCAGGGGTCAATATAGTCATGACACTGTAACAGGGCCAGCAAGGCAGGCTTTAATTGCCTTTAACTGGGTTTCGGATCTGGGTGGCGACTGCGCACTAGATGTTTAAATTCTACTCAAGATAGTAAATGAAAGAATACTAAAAACAGGATAAACAGGTATATTAAAAATAAAGAAATACAGGAAGGGCGGCCTCAAGTTATCACGACAAATAAACACATGGCAAGCACTATATACAGAGAAAGCGGGGAGGGTGTTTTCAAGCAAGCGGAGTAAACTTAGCAACCAAAAGCTCTTGCGGGGGGGGGGGCGGTATCGTACGGACTCGTATGCAGAAATTACCAGCGCAGCAGTGAAATGCATATGTGCCTCTTGCAATCATGCGCACATGGCATCTGTGGTACTTACAAATCTTTCCTGATGTCTTTTACCTGATACAACATATTTACCCAAACTCCGATATCCCTGCTTCGGCAAGGCCCGGGACGGTCGTGGACTGCTTCGGTCTCTGGCTCACACTCTGGATACTAGTCGGACGCGTGACTGCTTCTGCTGGGCTCGGCAAGCTACTAAATCTTTGAAATATGTCGAAACGGAACTACAGCCGGCTTCCCCCTCTTTTCCGAATACCTCTCGACCGACTTATATGCGCGCGCCATTTTGTGGACTCTGTCGATTGCCATACAAATTATACTTTCACACAATAATTACCCAGCTTGTAAAATCCTTCGTGCTGTGACGTCAGCTTGCGGCGTGCGCCTCTGTCTCGAGTCAACTGTTCTTGGTGGCTTCTATCGGATGACTGAATGTGTTCCGCTCACTGCTTGTAGTGCTTGTGGAATTCTCCTAAGTGTGAATCCTCGTGATGTGACGTCAGTTATCGAGTTCTTCCTTGAAAAACTGTAGCTTTGCTCTACATACTTCGCCTCCTCTCCACGCCAATTCATAAGACAAAACAAAGAACAACTTCTTTTGTAGTCCCTCTTCGAATTTCAGAGCCGTTTCTACTATCTTGAGCCTGTAGGTATCTTCTCTTTGCATTGTTTGCGACCCGTGCAGATATAAACACGACATTTCGGAATGGGTCAATTTTTATACCATATTTCTGGAAGTATTCTTCCATAATCATTTTGGCGGTGACATTCCAAATAGTTTTCACGGTGCTTTCTTTGCACTCCTCACCGTTACTTTTCTTCATGTTATGAGCCCAATCCTTCAAGATTTTCGCAATTTCGCATACTGGCGTTTCTTGTTCCAATTTATACCCTCTTTTTGCACAAAAATACCAAACTGATTCCAGACAAACTTTTTGTCCCGAAACGGTTCATTTTAGACGTTAAATATGAAACACTGACTAAATTATAGTATCTGTTTACTTCAGGTACGCGTTGCTATGGTCGTAAGCCTCTGTTACTTCCATAGCAATCGCGAAACAGATAACCAGTTGCAGTCATTGTTGAACATAATAAACAATTCGATGCGCCTTAAAAGATTTCCTCGAAAGTGGAAGCATGCCATCGTGGTGATGATTCCGAAGGAAGGACAAAATCCGACCTTCCCACAAAATTATCGTCCAATCAGTCTGCTTTGCAGTTCAGCTAAGTTGGCTGAGAAAATCGTCCTGGAAAGGCTCGACGATGAAGTGGATGACAGAAATGTCCTACCGAATGAGCAGTTCGGCTTTCGCCGAGCTCACTCCACCGAGATTCAGGTTCTGAGGCTGGTGGAAGATAAGATAAATTCATTAAATACCAACAACAGCGCCCATGTTAAACTTCTTGACATCAGTAAGGCGTTCGATAGAGTATGGCATGAAGGCTTGCTTTCAAAATTGATAGACTTCCACTTGCCTCTGGGTCTGGTGAAGTGGCTAAAATCATTTCTCATGGGTAGGACATTCCAAGTCAAGGTCGACAATTGTCTCTCGGATTCGAGAGCAATTGAGGCCGGCGTTCCTCAGGGGGCAATATTGTCTCCTATGCTCTACGCTCTCTACACGTCAGACATACCCAGGAGTGAACACGTGAAGATTTCCCTTTACGCTGATGATACGGCCTTACTTTCTTCTTCAGCCGACCATCTGATGGGTGTCGTCTATTTGCAGAATGCATTAGACGATCTCCAGCGGTGGTATCTGGAGTGGAAAATAAGGGTGAATCCTGACAAAACGCAGGCTATTTCGATGGGTCGCAAGAGAAACAACCCAGAGAGAGGAGTGACTGTCTCTGGATAAATTGGTTGGAGCAGGTCACGTACCTCGGAGTTACATTGAATCGCCGACTCACCTGGAGGCCACACGTTAAATTGATAAAAAATAAAATACATAAGAAAATCGCATCACTCTATCCGTTAGTAAACAGGAAAAATAAAGTTATGATCTACAAAGTGGTTTTCAGACCTGTCATTTTGTATGCCTCAGCCGCCTGGGGCCAGACCTACAGAACGAGCATTCGCGTCCTGGAACGGGCGCAAATGAAAGTTCTGCGTATGATAATGAACGCTCCGTGGTACGTGCGGAACGAACGGATACTTGAAGACTTAAATCTGCCTTCCATCAGAAGTATCATTAGAGAACGCAATCAGAGAGTATTTGATTGTGCAATAGCCCACGAGAATCCTCTTGTGAGGGAAGCCACTGATCACAATATTGACGACCCCCCGCGTTTTAAACGTCCCAGGCGCTCTCTGGAGTGATGGGCTATTTATTAATCCATACAGGGTATTGAAAGCTGCATCCTCTCTAGAAATTAATATTTTTCAAAACTTTCAGATCAAAAATTATTTCTCGGCTATTTTTGAGAATCACCACCATGGCAATGACTGGAGATTCTTCTCTAGTCCTTGTCCAATCAAAATTCAAATTTCGTGAATGGCTGTAGCCCACTTGTTTTTATGTTGAAAGAGTAAGAGCCTCCGGGTTACACTCGAATATAATAGTGATAGTAGACCCTGAATAATTGCGAAACATACACTCCCGATTTTTAAATCGCGTCACTGCAGTTGAATTGTCATCTAGCGCGCTGAATTACAGCGATAATCCACGTAGTAGGTGAATTACCGCTGTATTTCTGCGATAATTCCCCACCTCTTATGGACATGAAAATGAACTATCAACAGTGCGGGAGCACTTGGTACTTTCGCTTCTTTGTGAATGAAACCAGCACTGTTTTGACAGGATTTACATTCAGTTCCTTTTTTGCGCACCAGTTTCTGATTATATTTAGAGCTGCATGTGATTGGATATCATCCCGACAAATTGTCCCTAATAGTGACGACCAGGTCATCGGCGTAACCTTGGTCACTGACCACAGCAAAAGGCGATAGAACCTCGCTTTGGGAACAACTTTTTTCCGCTGTCATTCTGACTGTTTCTCTACAATGATTCTGCTTTTCAGCATTGCATGTATCCATATTATCAGTGAGGTGTTTATATCCATTTCCTCTAGTGATCTGATGATGGACTCATGTAAGGTGTTATCGAAAGCACTCTCTGTATCTATGAATGCACATAGGCCAAGTATGTCTTTTCAATGGTCTCAACTAAGCATTGCAGCATTGCTTGAGAGGAAAACAATTTTTTGTGAAGCGGTCTATCCAAGAGGATTTCACTTCTTATATAACAGCCTATAATTTTCTCCATTGTTTTCAGGAGAAAAGAGATGATACTGATGGGGCGAAAAGACTTTGGTTCTTCTGCCAGTCTTCAGTATGAACTCCACTGCAGCCTCGCTCCAAGCTTTCGATATGTGACCGAAAATAAAACTGGCCTTGAACAGCCTTTTCAAGGAGGGCACTATTATACGAAGGCCAGTTTGTAATAAGGGAAATATTCCGTCGTATCCGACCGATTCGAAAGGTTTGGCCCATTTGAACTTCAGGGTGGTGCATATTTTTCCGCTATGCTCCTGATGGATCTGTTTGGGTTAGTGACAACACCTTCCAGCTGAGCACTTTGTAGTTCGTCTAACAACCTTGGAGCCAGAAAAGTGTGCCTGGATGAGAACACTTATGTTTTCCTTCTGGTTTTCTGCGTATCCACCGATATTTTTAGCCTAAGCCATCGACCACTAGGTGTCACTGGGAATAATAAATTTGACATTAAATCAAAGATATGTTAACAAATATAAAACAAGAAATGTAAGAGATATATCGTTACAAAAATAGTTCTGCTTCCACAACATTCTTCGTCTCATACCCGTCTGTATACCAGATCTTTCTGTGTGGAATGGTGTTACGTTTTGGTGTTTTTTCCGAGCTATAAACACCCTATATATAAAAAACTATTATTCGAATTAGCATACGGTGGGAAGAGTATGAGTTGTATCCCCAACAAATACCACCCATAGCCAGCCTCTGCCTTCGTTTAACTAATGAATTAGCAATACGCTGATGAAAACGCTAATTGAAGATAAGGAACAGTGAACGTGTCGTTGGTCGTCCATACAACGGTGTAATTGTGACTTACGATGCAGAATATGAAGAAGACGCGATTCAGATAGTCATAGCTGGCTAAACGATGTCGCTGATATTGTTCTGCAGTCTTGATTTTCAATACATATTCCCACGATATCGCTATTCACTTGTTATACATCTCACGTAATTCATTTGTTTTGCTTACATTCCGTTTCCTGGCTCTAGTGGGATTGAAAAAATGTGATAAGAGGAGTTTTGCTGAGCATAAATCAATTTGGAGTTTCCATCTTTCCTTTCCATGCATTTATTATTGGAACGTAGTTCCTTATCGTGCGTTGCGAAAGAGGGCTAGACGGAATAAATCAAGACCAAAAGTTGTAACGAGACTTTCGCTATGGTTATAAGCCGTGCGGCGTGCGCGTGTTTCTCTGTCTGTCTCTCTCTCTCTCATAGAAAGCAAGCCAGTTATTTTCGTTTCTTCTTTCTATTTCACATTGAACAGTGTTATATATATATATATATATATATATATATATATATATATATATATATGCACTCTGTCTGTCTATTCTTTCGTACACGTCATAGATGCGCGGACTTTGTAAACACAACAGAGTGTGTATATATATATATATATATATATATATATATATATATATATTACTTTCTCGACTTCGTAAACACAACAGCGTATAGGTTAGAACACGCACGGCTTGCTAAATACATACGCATTGATATTGTAATATTAAAATATAATTTGCTTTCAAATTTATTAAACTTATGACGCGTACACTTGCTAAACACACAATAATGGAGAGATTATAACGCGTATGACTTGGTTAGCACAATAGTAAAGAGAGGTTATAATGCGTACTTGCTAAAAATACATAAGCATTTATTATTGTCTGTATAAAATCTCTACTTACCTAACTCCATCAGCAATATCCGGAACTTGTGCAGAAACACTGTCAGGATTCATTATTGTTATTATTTTTTATTATTTATTATGTACAAAAAACCTGTATACACTCAACAAAAATAATCGTCGCGACACCACACATATAGAAATAGAAAGACGAAACGAAAATAACTGGCTTGCTTTCTATGAGAGAGAGAGAGAGAGAAATATGAAATCAAGAATTCGTTCTGCTTTCAGGGAAATTTCAGAGGACATGCTGGCACATGTGGATGCTAATTTCCGAAACAGATTGAGAGTATGTATTGGTGAAAACGGCAGGCTGATTGAACATTTGCTGCATTCATTACATTGTTATTTTCTGAAGTTTAATTCCGAATATTATACCAGAGGCGAACATTGTCAATATTTTCTGTGGATGTACAATATCTCCGAAACGAGTTGTTTTAGGTACATGAGAAGAATGAAAAATGTAGGTTTATTAAAAAAACTTCTTACAAAAAATTAAACCGACGAAATACGGAACTGAAAAGTAAAAAATAAAATAAACTTCCTCAGTCGCAATAACTAAGCTCCTAAACTAATGTGAGTAACTTATTTTGAGTCGACACCAAACGAACGAGCAAATAATTAGGTAAGGCGTAAAATGATGGCATCGAGTTGCGCGGTAACATTCTGATATTTTTTTTGAAGTAATTTAATGATCTTCGTTGATTGTTCGTTTGGCGCCGACTCAAAATGAGTTACTTACATTAGTTTAGGAGTTTAGTTATTGAGACTAAGAAGGTTTATTTTATTTTTTACTTTTCAGTTCCGTATTTCGTCGGTTCAATTTTTTTTTTTAAAGTTTTTATTTTTCAATTTTTTGTGATTGAAATCTACCAATTACCAGCAACTTCTTTTCTGATTACTTCCAAAATACTCACCCACCTTACTTCCACTATTAACAGTTAAATAATATGATTATCTACTTTTACTATTTGTTGTAAAATAAATTATTTTTGTTGTTCTGGTTAGTTTATTCCATTACTTTGTATATCATTCCATCCCCTCATAGAATACAATGATTGTGACGGATGTAGGAGAACAAAAATAATGACAATAGCGATCTGTCATTGTCAACTATATATGTGTGCCCATGTTCACAAGTGAAAAATCAATTATCCCCTATGTTTCTACCCGTAAGGGTGGATAATTCCATTCCCAATCCAAATATGATCAACTATGAGGTATACTCTATCTATTAAAAAAAGAATAATCCAAATCGAAGAACCCAGTACAAAGTTATGCCTGATAGAATCGGTTAACGGACCAGAATTCAGAGGGTGAGTAAATTGTTTTTTTGTTTTTAACCGTTGACCAACCCTCAGAAAATAACGAAAACTTGTACGAGTTAAGATCACGGGGACCTTACCTTTTATAGTGGGATCCGAAACCACTCTTGGAACCTTGAAAAATTTTTTCACCAGCTGCGGGAATCGAACCCGCGCCAGGTGGAAACAGTTGACACAAGACCGACGCTCGTGCCACTGAGCCACAGGCCCCGTGAGCCACAGTGATCAATATCCTTCATTTTGCTACCCTTAGGAGTGGATTTCATCATTTAAATCCAAATGGGACCAACTTCGAAGTACACCCTATCCACTGAGGAAAGAATTATCGGAATCGGACGTCTCAGTAAAAAGTTATGCTTGGTCATACATGGAAAAATATATATATATATATATATATATATATATATATATATATATATATACCGGGTGTCCCAGAGCTTTTAGGCCAGCAGATATCTCAGTTATATGCGGAAAAAAAAATTGCAAAAAAATACGTGTCGTATAAGACCATAAGCTCGTTCATGCAGCATAGCAAAAACCACCCCCTGGCAAACAACCCCCGAGAAACCACCCCAAACTTTTGTTTTTTAAATTGCACCCCTATGTTTGTTGCTGTTCAACTTACAGCCCGTTCCATTCCCAATTCAACGATATATCATAATATGTAGTTGTGAAGATAGTAAGTCGAGAAAATTTAATTCGTTAGTGGGTACTATTAATTGGACTGAATGAATGGTTCCACATTGTAGAGATAAGAAAAAGTGGATGTGAAAGAAAAAGAGTCAATAAAATGTTAGAACTGTTTGTGCTTTGTTTTATTCCTACGGTATCAGGATGACAAATTGCGATTAGTCGTGATATTGTTGTTGAATGTCAAAATGCCTTTTACCTTCACTCCCAACGAATACGTTCATATGCTTCTAATTTTTGGTGAATGCCAAAAGAATAAACGTGCTGTGGAGAAGCTGTATGAGCAGCGCTTTCCTGATCGTCGACAACCAGGTCGCAATACGTTTTCGTATGTAGAAAATACAATGCGAACGGGGTCATCAAGCACATGAATGTGTTGGCCTACGCCGAAGCACATCCTCATATTTCTGTTCGTGCATTGGCGGTGGAGATTGGGATCAGTAAGTCGTCTGTGCACAGAATTTTCAAACAATACAGGTATTATCCCTTCAAAATACATTCACACCAAGGACTCAGACCTACAGATTTCAAAAGACGAATGGCATTCATTGCTCACATTCAAGTTTTAGTCCATGACAATCCCAACTTCCTCGATCAAATCTTGTGGAGTGACGAATCCCGCTTCCATAATAATGGCACTGTTAACCGACATAACATACACTATTGGTCACAGGACAACCGTCACTGGATACGAGAAACCAATTTCCAAACAATGTGGGGTGTGAACGTGTGGTGTGGTTTACATGATGGACGTCTCATCGGCCCTCATATTTTCCAAGACACTTTGACGGGCCACCGATATCTACATTTCTTAGAAAATTGTTATTTTGCATTATTAGAAGATATTCCAATTGAAGAACGACAACAAATGTGGTGGCAACAAGATGGTGCTCCTGCACATAACCTTAATATAGTTACTACATTCCTCAATAAAACCTTTCAAGGCCGTTGGATTGGAAATAGTGGATCTGTTCGATGGCCTGCACGTTCTCCAGATCTCACGCCACTGGACTTTTTCCTATGCGGATATTTGAAACGAGTTTTCCTCGAAACTCAACCAATAAATATTGAAGATTCAACCCAGAAAATTTCAGAGGCTTGTAATACTGTTATTCCGCAAATGATTATAGCTTCCTGTACACGCGCGCTGATTCGGCGACTCTATGCATATGTGACAAGTGCTGGTCAACATTTTGAACAATTTCGCTAGTATAATGTATTATTCAAAATACAGATGAGCTTATAAATTAATATTTCATTTTTATTTTATTTGCCATAATTCTGCATACCATTTTAGCTATCATGATACATCATTGAGTGAGAAATGAAAAAGACTGTGAGTTGAACCAAAACAAACATGGGGGTGCAATTCGAAAAATTAAAGTTAGGGGTGGTTTCTCGAAGGTTGTTTGCCAGAGGGTGGATTTTGCTATGCTGCATGAACGAGCTTATGGTCTAATACGACACGTATTTTTTTGCAATTTTTTTTTCCGCAAATAACTGAGATATCTGCTGGCCTAAAAGCTCTGGGACACCCGGTATATATATATATATATATATACGCGTCGACTGGAGAACCTTCTCCTTTTTGGTGTCTTCGGTTAAAAAGGAATTGATTTAAATGAAAATATACAGGGTGTTTCATTTGAAAAAATCGAAATACCGATGTTAGAAAATGGCTAAGTTTGTGTTGTTGTATCGAACATCCTGTACAATTTATTCCAAATTCTTGGTATTCTCAATGAACATCATCATACCGACCAACGATTCCCCAATTATCTTTACTAAATATTTCAAAATGTGAAATAGGTAATTTTTCGAAAAGAAGTCTACAAAATAACAAATTGAAAATATCGTTGAGCATACAATGGAACAGCCGATCGGAGTATACGAAAATATACCGGGTGTTTCATTCGAAAAAGAACAACTTTGGTTAGCCACGCATCAATGATGCACCCTGTATAAATGAAAATTATTTTGGAGGATGGTCTTAGATGGTCCCTTTGACAAAAAAAATATAAGAAATCGAAATAGTTATTCATTAAGGAGCAATGAACCCCGGGAATCTTGTTGACTCATCCTGTATAGTATACCTATTTTCGAAGATTAGAATCACATTTTTCATTTTATCCAAATTCTATATGAAAATAAGTATGAGATTAGTGATATAAATAATATCATTTCCGTCAAATTGAACATTTCATTAACATTCATTAGGTCTTCCAATGTATTAAATGGCACAGAAATGGTATTGTTATCCAAAGACTTAATTTCTCAATATTACCTTATGATTTTAGTAAGGATGGTGATCTAATATGAACATTTTATATTCAAAAGGTTTTTTTGGGATTTGGATCAGTTTGGTTGAAGAAAAACTATTGTTTTCTTGCCAATGATTCGGATTTCATTGAATTCATCTTTTCTAGAGCTTATTCACGGATTTTTGTGAGTTTGTAATAATAATGATTACTATTATTATTATAGTTCGGGGAGAAAGGGGACTAACGAATTTCTCCATAATTGTATGAACGCAGTAATATATGTTCACTAATCATATATGAGAACCAATTATTTTCACTTCCATGAGCGAAAAATGCAGAGGAATATGATGGGACCCATTTGTGCGACATAGTTCATCTGATGAATCATATCGTGAAATATTACCCATCACTGTGAATCTTTCCTGGAATAAGCGAATGTCGAGTCAGTTTTACGTTGGGTTCCCTTTATCTCTCGATCTGGTTCTTGTAGTCGGTTAAAATCTGATTTATAGACCATAACTTTTATGACAAAGTGACATGAACCATTATTTTTGTGTTGGTGCCTAGACACTCCCCATGTTGACATAAACATAATGTATATTTATGGCAAACTTTTGATTTTGACATTTTATGATCGCCTGCCAACCTTTTTATATGGGGGACACAAACTTATTTAATTTGATAAACATCTGTCATAATCTACTTGAATGAAAATCAAGCTTGGCTGCTAATTCGACTTCCGCCCTCGACCATGAAATTTGGAGGTTAAATTTCCCCCACCATGAATAGCATTCCTTTTTTGAAGACCACGCTTCCAATAAATGATTACGTGGTGTAATTCACTGATTACGCTGTGTAAAATTATGTAAAACTGAAATTCAATAAAATCAAGGTTTATACAAGGTACAAAGCGGAGTTTTTTTACTACTACCCGCCAAGTCCAAGGAGAAATATGAAAAAAATACCAGTTGGTGTGAAGCCAAAAATATCAGAAATTGTCTTCAAGAAAAGGCATTACTTGCTTGGTTTGAAACTTTAGCACAGAAATATTATTCATTCAGTATGTGGATTTTCTATTCTTTATAATGAGCCACTATTTAATAATGGGCCTTTTTGTATTAATTGATTTCCAAACTTCCTTTTCTAAGACCTGGGAAAACTTTACCGCACTATACGAATTCCAATGTGTTTGAAGAGTAGTAGGATTATCTTGTGGGCTAGAAACATCTAGTATGCTAAGAACACATTTCGTTGTTTTCAACATAAACAATTTTGACACTTCTTTAGCTAGATACGTGATATTATTTACGTTATAAAAACTTGTTTATTGAAAAAAAAAGGTAAATTTTACAAATACCGAATTAGCAGACATGCATTACCTGTATGGGCTTGCTGACGGGAACGCATATGAAGCCAGGCGACTGTATCAAGAGCGCTTCCCAAATAGAATGGTTCCTGATGCTCGAACGGATTCAAGCACCCACAGAGAGTTATGTGAAACAGGAAGTTTTGAGCCAAATCATCAATTGAAAGGAGCACATCGGACTGCAAGAACTTCAGCAATTGAGGTAGCTGTTTTAAATTCATTTAATTTGAATATCGCCCATATTCTAGTATGGGGGATTCTTCATGATTATTTATTATATCCCTATCATATTCAACGGGTTCAGGCTTAACTCCCTCGAGACTTTCCATTACGAGTAAATATCTGCCAATGGTTTCTCCAAAAAGTTACCAAAAATCCTTTAGTTGACAGGGAAATTTCATTCATGGACGAAGCTAGTTTTACTAAAAACAGGATCAGAAATTTTCATGATAATAATTTTTGGGCTGAGGAAAACCGCATGCAATCGTGGAATCTCAACATCAGGAGCAGTTCTCATTAAATGTCTGGGCTGGAATTATTAGAGTTTACCTAATTGGACTTTTTTTTTCCACGCAGATTAAATGGACATAATTATTGCCGATTTTTTGAAGATAATTTTCCAATAATGCTGGATGATTTTCCTATTTTAATGCGAAATCGCATGTGGTTTATGCACGATGGTGCACCTGCTCATTTCAGCACAGAATCATGGCCAGCTAGATCCCCAGACTTAAACAGTCTTGATTATTTTCTCTTGGGGACATCATAAGACTTTGGTGTGCAGTCAACCAATTCTAACTGAGGAAGAATTGCGAAACCGCGTAATAATTTCCTGTGAAGCAATAAGGAATACTCCAGGAATTTTCCAAAGAGTACGCGAGTCAATGACAAGGAGGGTTGAAGCGTGCATACTTGCAGGAGGCGGACATTTTGAACAGTTAATTTGATTTTTGGATTTTTTGTTCATAATAGTTATGTCTTTAAAAATAAAAAATGTATTTTTATTCGTACTCATTACAAAAACTGAATAATAGTTACCATAAAATTATAAAAATTCTGCTTAAATCGTTTGGTTGGGAAAGAACTGATTTTTTTGTTAAATTTCAACATCCTGTATCTCAGAAATAAAGCGGTTGCGGTTCAAATGAAGATTTTTTTTTTCAAATCATCCACGGATTATCGCTCTTTGGGATCAGCATTCAATTATGAAACACTCTGTCTAGTAGATATAAATATAATCAAATGATCGGAATAATGTGGCTTTCTGAACATAGCAATTAGGTATACATAGTAAAAAATGTCAAGTGATCAAAAGTTAGTAAAGGGATTTTTATCCTGCAAATTTTTTTCACAGGCAATTCCGGAATGAAGATTCTTGATTGCATTTCCTTTTCATCAGGAACGTTTGATAAATAATTCAGCTCTCCGAAGCAAACTGATTTGTTTAGCCTTCTACATTGTTTTCTTCATTATGATGTGTAATGAGGAATCCAAAAAATTAGGAATTGAATCAAATTTCATCATCTCATAAATAACAAATTAGTATCTGAGTACCTTTATTTGTCCCTTTCACAGATACATTAAACCCCAACTAATAAATTGGCAGTGGAAAGAATAATTGCTTCTATAATGGATTTCATATGTGGGTTTCAATATCAGTTATACCGGAAATTCCTTCAATTATTTTTAACGAATGGTTTACTCAGTTAAATTGTTTGGACACGTATATTAAGCATTTAATTTTCCAACAGAAATAAATGTGTATAAAGTTCTATAATCGTTCTGCTTAATGTTGAACTATTTTATAATAGATGAATAAACATTCAACTTCTTCATAACACATTCTGTTTTATTTCATTGACGTAAGATTTTCGGAATAACAAAAGACCACCTGGATTGTATTAAAATCAATATAAAATTATTACGAAATGTTATCCCATTTCATTTACGATTCTTTCGATGGAAAACGTTATTTGAAGCAACACTGATTATTTATGTCCGATGTGAAGTAACCATTCATATAACATTCGGAATGTAGGAGTTGTTCAGGAAGACAATGAATATTTTTTTGGAAGACCATACTATTTGGATTGATTCACGCTATCTATTTTTAGAACGTTAGGTTGTGAATTACTGGTTGCTAGGGATAACGCTACGGTAAGAAAATTGCGTATAATGTCTCCAGGATTATGGGATTATCAAACTCCGATGACTGTATAAAAAATTACACTATTGTTTTGTAAAAAAAATGTTTTTGCGTATAATATTAAATGTACAAATATTAATACAAATTGAATAAACATAAGTATGTGCTTTATATAAATGTATGCTATCAATTATCAAAATACACTATATATGGAAATAAGGAATAGGAGAAAATATAACAATAAGAGTGAAGAATAAGTGTGAAGTTTACAAATATAAATAGAAAATAAATATATGTATGTGCTTTATATGAATCTGTTTTCACTTTTTCTTCCACGGACTGCTCCACATAGCCTTCTACAACGGTCGTCGATCGCCATCCACCATGATGTTGTCTCAAAATATCATCCCCTGAGCCAACTAAAAGCGACGCAGAGGACCTTCTGAAACAATGGCCGGTATATTTTGCAGTATTAGGTTATCCAAGAAACGATGCAATTACACTCGAAATTTTTGCAAAAGTATTTATTCCGACTACTTGAACTGTACATTTTTCATTCCTATACTGAGGAAAAAATCTAAGGTTTTCTGCTATCGCAGTGACATGTATTTACGGCAAATGGCAGCTGGATCGAATTTGTGCTCATTGTTAATTAGAACTACAAATGTTCTTTGTTATACAGTGCGCGCGTAAAGTATGGAAACATTAAGATATCTTTGACACCCCGTAAGATACAATAACAAATTTTTTGTTATGTTCATAAGATGAACCAGCGATTTTAAATTTTATATTTTCGACGTTGCCAAATGTACAGTTTCTGAGATATAGGAACAATATTTTTATTTTGAACTGGGACAACCCGTATATTTCACAATATTTTCATTGCAACCGTTGATATTAACATAAAGAGAAAATAGAATGGGCCACTTGGTATTTGTTAAAGTCTAAAAACGTCTTTGCTGTTTTTGTATTGATAAACATGATATGAATATCGGTTTTATTTCGTTAAATCAAGTAGTCGTGATTTACTGTCAGTAGGTACGTCGTGATAGTTTTTTGAAAATAGGCTTACTAGCGATAAAAGTCAGAGTAAAATACATTCAACAGAGCATCAAACGATTGAAATTTTAATACTGAAAGGATGTGGTGACAGGTAATATCATAATATTTGTAACACCCTTTATTTTTGAACCCCAGATTTTAAATTATAAGTAAGATTCAAATTTAAGAAGGTGAAATCACTTTGCCGATAGGCTGCTCAGATGGATACGGTTAGGCCGTGAGTAAGGTTCAATTAATGTCTTTTCCTAGTTTATCAGATTGGGCCACTAAAAAAATTATGCATCAATTAACTTGACTAGTTCAAGAGTTGGGCGCCAGGCTTGCTAAAGACAAAAGCCAAAGATAAATAAAATTAAATAAATGTCACCTAGCTTGTATGGGAAGGCAAATAAATATGCAAGAAATCAACTTAACAAATTTTTTTCCAGACTGAATGGTAATTTGACTGGATAGAAAAGATATAAAAAACAAACGTTAACAATGTATGAAAATTATGTGCAAAAATTACATGTGGATTAAAAATATTTTTGACTCTGATTAAATCTGAACATTTACAAAGTCCCGATTCCTCTAGCTGTTGGTGATACGGATATACCTGCGGAGGTCTTCAAGGAGGGAGATGCAAAAGGCTGGTTTCTACGAAGCTGGTCTCAGTGGTACAACGATGAAATTGGTCTCAGCAGTCCGACGACGGATATGGTCGTGGGTTCTCTATTTGGTTTTAGACCCTCTTATTGGCGTGAATTAGGTTGATCTTCACGGACCAGGCTGAGTTGGATGTGCTGTATGACCTCCTAGGGTACAAGTCCTTCTGTCTCCGTAGGTGGCTTCACTCCGTGGTATATATCATGCGAAGAAGATGATAGGAATCAAAATTTGTACAAAAAGGAAAGAACGAAGGATATCCTTTGAACCTCAAGTTTTATGATTCAAATTTTAATCTACAGTCAAAAGATAGATGCAAATGATAGCATACAAAAAAATCTCAGTCTATATAGAAGACTGGAAGATTACAGTGAAAGAACAAAGATAATAGCAATCAAATTTGCTATTCTGGATTTAAATTTCCAAGTTAATATTATTAATTTAAAAATATTTAAAATGAGCAAAATTTAAAACCAAGCAAAACAAACCTCACCCAAAACGTTATGTTCAAATTCAGTTAAATTTTGAAACCATTAAGTTTTGATAAGGTGATTCTATGTACCAGAAGGGTAAAAAAATTCAATGAGGAAAGGTATTCCAAAAGAAATATAAAAATTTCCTTGAAATTTTACAAGAGAAAAAATATAGTATTTTAAAGCAAAATACTATAAAATTGCCAGAGGAAAAATCTAATATGTTCAAAGAAAAAATTATCTAAAGGTTGCCAGAGAAAAAATATAGTTTTTTAAAGCAAGTACCATAGGAAAATATAGCTTTATAACCAAAATACTCTAGTAAGCCACAAAAAATTAGGGTTCATGAACCAAGATAATAGTCAGAGCAAAAGTATACTCTTCAGTTGAGATAGGAAGAGAGAGACACACGTCTTTCAGTGAGCACAACTCTCTTAGATAAAGATAAAGTTAAATAATTCTTTTTATTGAAGAATTTTCAAAGATAAACTGAAGAGGGAGACCTCACGTCTTTGAGTGGGCACAACTCTCTTAGATAACGATAATTCTGAAATAGGGCGGCAATTCCCTTTTCAAATCGATAAGACAGGTGATTCTCAAAATTTTGAATGAATCTCCCTGCTCTTGGCGACAAGGTAGTAACTGAAATGAATTGATTCCACAACGATCAAAAATAAAATAACACTCACTGTGAATTGAATGGAGTAAATTGATATAAGGAAATTATTAAACGTGAATCAAATTTTATGCTTGAGTCATATATTAAATCGAGTGTTCTGAGACCAGTTAGGCCAGAGGTACAATCCTCTCCGGAAGCATTTCTTTCTCAAGAGAAAAGAAAATTAATCTCATAAACATGTAGTTATGAAAATAAAACAAAATAGCTTACCAGAGAGCTGTCCTATAAGGTACTGCCGAACTGTCCCAGAAAAGTCGAATACACCCTTCAAACAAAATCCTTGGAATAATTCACTGGTGTGGTGAAGTAAGCACTAGTCTACCAATTATCTGGTACCTAAAAAAAGAAATGCGTAGAACTGATTTTCAAAAAAAAATAGTCCCAAATGGTCAGAACGGATTCTACGTCAGACACAGACATGTGCACTTAATGCTTGACAAAATGGCCGAAATATATTTTTTTGGGGTTTTTTCGTTAATTAAATCCAAAACACAAATCAACCTTGATAGAAATTAGCCAAAGGGAGTATCATATACGATATGTTGGATATAAAATAATATGTAGATTATTTAATCGGAAATTTACTGATAATTCCCAAAGGTGATGAAACTCTACAGTAAAGAATTTATACTTAACCTTCGAAAATCACCATGCAGTTACTCCAAGAATTCGAATATTACAAGCATATTGAAAGCAGAGAAATATGTTAATCAATTACAACATAGATAGCAAAAAGGAATTAAGTATACTCCACCTCAACAATGATAATCATTCAATTCATAGATCATAACGATCAGTTCATTCAGACCACTTGCCTTCGTAGAGAGTTAATCGAAGAAAGACAGCGAATATCCTTTCGGTTCGACGAAATCACAGTTCACCCTTTTTTCCACAAACCATTCTCGGTTTTTTCTTGTATTTAAAACCACTACGGAAAAAACAATGCTCAACTTCCACGAGAACAAACTCGATCGACACGAAAATGAAATGTCCTGGTCACGTATTCAAAGCCGATAATGAAGGGCGCATTTCAGCAGTGACTACTGACCCGTACGACCGTAAAGATAACCGGAAACATTATGAGGAATTGGTTGTGTATAAGGAAGTAACGGAAAATTTGTTACATATTATGAAATTTGAGTATGTTTCATTGGCGACATTATTTGTAGGACACGAACACACGAAGAGGTATGTGAAATATTTGATGACAAGTATGAAGACAGAACTCCTATAGCACATGGTACTGTATCTAAAATTATTCATAAATTTGAGGAAAGTGGACAAGTACGAGAACTCCCAAAAAGTGGCCACCCTGCTATTCCAGAGCAAACAAAAACTGACATTTTTTTGTCGATGGTGGAGACCCTCATAAGGCTACTAGAGCTATTGCAGAATGGAGTTCTGTGAAACAATGTTAAGTAGATTTGACACTAATCCTAATTTCTTTAATCAAATCCTTTTTTCTGATGAGGCTACTTTTCAGTTAAATGGCACGGTCAATAAACAAAACTGCGGGTACTGGTCAGATGGAAATTCTCATTGGATGGGTGGGCAGAAATTATCAATAATACCATTAATAGACCTTATTTTTGGAATAGAACCATGACAGGTGAATAATACTGGGCATTTTTAAAATTAGAGTTAATTCCAGAATTAGCCAGACTCTTTCCTGATGATATGGATCCTCATATCGTGAATAGATCAATTTGAATTCAGCAAAATGGAGCGCCTCCACATTATCTTCGAGGCGTTCATGAGTTTCTCGACATTACATTTCCAAATAGTTGGATTGGAAGAAGAGGAGCTATCGAATGGCCAGCAAGATCTCCTGATTTGACACCTCTAGATTATTTTTGTGGAGTTATTTAAAAAGCAAAATGTATGTGAATAGGCCACAGACTATCCAAGGACTGAAAGACAGAATTACAGAGGAGATAGCACTAATTCCTCCGGAAACGATTAGAAAAGTCTCGGATGAATTTTCATTCAGAAAGGAATTCTGTTTTCAAAGACAATGATGTCATATTGAACATCTCCTTGCATTTTTTTCTTTAGGTATTGTTTTCTGTTTACACTGCAATATTAATTACAAAATAAAAATGTTTTTCCTAATTTCTTTAAATTAATGGTCAATATATACCATTAACAGTTCGAATGCTGCATCAGCAATGAAAAACTGTAACAGAAAATTGTAAAATATATGGTGTTTCCCATTAAAAATAAACATATTGTTCGTATATCTCAGAAACTGTACATTTGGCAACGTCGAAAATATAAAATTTAGAAGCGCTTGTCCATCTAATATACATAATCAAAATTTTGTTATTGTACCTTATTGTATCAAAGATATCTCCATGTTTCCATACTTTACGCGCGCACTGTATAAGCATCCTTGTCCTCAATATCATGTATTGTCATTTTAAAAAGTACGTCCCGCGACAGGCGCCTGACAATAAAATCATAAATCGCAGCATCAAGAAAAAATTTTGTTACCACTTCTCTCGTGAAAACGTTTGCCTTTTTCGGCTTATAGCCGGCACTTCTTCTTTTAAGAAATGCTTTCACTTTGGGATAACAGCCAAAGTTGATTTCAACATAGAAAACTCTGACCACAAGGTCGACGACTTAGTTTTAGTTTTTTCTCCCAAATACGCAAGAATGACGGTTTCTGATACCTTAGATATTTTTTCTGAGACACAACAACTATCAAATGCATTATATTTTTTTTCGTATAGTAGTCTGGACTTTACTGGTAGAAGTTCTGAGCTAAGTGCTTCCGCTGACTCCATCACATCGGCAGGAATATCAGATGTATCACTAAAATCACTTTCTTCATCCATAATTAAAGCGATGTTTTATAAATTTACGATAAAAACTTTTTAACAAAAAATCAAACCGACGAAATACGGAACTGAATAGTAAAAAAAACCTTCTTAGTCTCAATAACTAAGCTCCTAAACTAATGTAAGTAACTAATTTTGAGTCGGCGCCAAACAAACAAGCAAATGAATTAGATAAGGCGTAAAATGATGGCATCGAGTTGCGCGGTGGCATTCTGATAATTATTTTGAAGTAATTTAATGATCTTCGTTGATTGTTCGTTTGGCGCCGACTCAAAATTAGTTACTTACATTAGTTTAGGAGCTTAGTTATTGAGACTAAGAAGGTTTATTTTATTTTTACTTTTCAGTTCCGTATTTCGTCGGTTTAATTTCTTGTTGAGCAGTCTTTATTTTTCAATTTTTTGTGGCTGAAATCTACTAATTACTACCAACTTGTTTTTTGATTACTTCCAAAATACTTTCTTAACCACCTTACTTGAACTATTACCAGTTAAATAATATGATTATCTACTTTTACTATTTGTTGTAATATACATTATTTTTGTTGTTCTGGTTAGTTTATTTCATTACTTTGTATATCATTCCATCCTCTCATAGAATTTGATGATTGTGACGGATGTAGGAGAACAAAAATAATGACATTGTCAACTACATATGTGTGCCAATGTTCACAAGTGAAAAATTAATTATTCCCCATTTTTCTACCCGTAAGGGTGGATAATTCCATTCGAAACCCAAATATGATCAACTATGAGGTATACCCTATCTGATAAGAAGGGAATCATCCAAATCGAAGAACCCAGTACAAAGTTATGCTTGAAAGAATCGGTTAACCGACCAGAATTCAGAGGGTGAGTGATCAATATTCTTCATTTTGCTACCCTCAGGGGTGGATTTCATCTTTTAAAATCAAATGGGACCAACTTCGAAGTACACCCTATCCACTGAAAAAGAATTATCGGAATCGGACGTCTCAGTAAAAAAAAAATATACGCGTCGACTAGAGAACCTCCTCCTTTTTGGTTTCGTCGGTTGAAAATGATCTGATTACGTTTTTACAGTAATGGCGACTTCAATAATTGAAATGGTTACTATATTTGTTCTAATTTTTCCTGGTAGGTATGTATTGCGATTGACCGAGATCAGTCACTGCCAAAACAATAAAAATTGGACGTTTGCTTTCGAAACGTTAATAATACAGGGTATTTTCATTTTTATAATAAAAAATGAAAAATGGGAATAAATCATGTAAACAACTCGAATAAAAGACTCTTTTTTGAACTTGCAAGTTTTATAACTCGCCTACGTCTCGTTATGAAAACTTATCGGGCTTGCAAAAAAGGGTCGCTTTATATTCTTGTATAAATAATTATCCGAACTTTCATTTCGTATTTCTCTCCTTCCTCGTCATCATAGTCATATTCGTTATAGAATAAAACTACCCATAAAATATGTAGAAATTCAAACTTTTCAATTCCATTCATCGTCAAGCATTTTTCTATTCGTTCACATAAAAATTTCTCCGCGGAATATCTTCGAATGGAAATCGCCGAATCTCTGTTGAAAAACACTCCTACAGATTGACAGCCAAGAGACCACCAAAGCGAATAAATCCGTAAAGAAACCTTGCGACTGCAATGTCCCCTCTGTGGCCACATAAACCATGATCGGGGTCCTCCACTTCTTCTGTCAGCAGTAAATCAAAGAAGGCGCCACCTCACCTCACCTGGGATTGTTATCTGGGGTGGTTTGTTCGGGACGAAGGTGCAGTGGTGTTGCTTATATAACTATGCAATTAATAATTCGAGCGACCGAGACTGAAAAGGAAATAAGTTATTTTATTATTAGATATAGCTTTTTGCTAATATTGAAACAATTTTTCTATTCAAAATTCATATTTTAGTCCAATCGGCAGGGTTTTTTATGGATGATGTTACAGTAGAGATTTTTTCTCCACATGATAGGGGGGTCGGTCTTGAGTATAATGCGTTTTTTGAAAAATTCCTCGAACATCAGCAGAGATTCCTGGAGATGAATCAACTTCCAGTGTAACAGAAATCCATTGAAAATAAATAATAGTTTGAAAAAACTAAAGAACACGCTTTTATAGGAAACCAGACTGAAAAAATAGAAAATGAGAAAAAAAAATATTTCATTTAAAAAAAGTGTGGGGTGCATGGTATCGCCTCGGACAACAATTACCTGTGATCTGAGACATTTCTTACTTTACTGCCCTAGGTGTGTAATGTACTATATGATTATTGATACCATGCACCCCACGCTTTTTTTAAAATGAAATACATTTTTTTCTTATTTTATATTTTTTCAGTCTGGTTTTTTATAAAAGCGTGTTTTTTAGTTTTTTCAAACTATTATTTATTTCCTACTTTTCAGTATGGTTTATTTGAAAACGCGTGTTTTTTTTAGTTTTTTTCAAACTATTATTTTTTTGCAAATAAAAAAATGGAATAATCCTATCAAATCAGGTAATCATAATCTCCGACCCCAAAAACCCCCACATACCAATTTTGAATAGAATCAGACCATAATCACAAAACTCGCCCATTTTGAAGTCGCCATCTTGAATTTTCCAATTTTCACAAAAGAATCATAATATTCGACCCCAAAAACCCCCACATACCAATTTTGAATAGAATCAGACCATAATCACAAAAGTCGGCCGCCAGTTAAAGCCGCCATTTCGAATTTTCCAATTTTCACAGAAGAATCTTAATAGTCGTCCCGAAAAACTCCCACATACCAATTTTGAATAGATTCAGACCATAATCACAAAACTCGTCCACCATTTTGGAGCCGCCATCTTGAATTTTTCAATTTTGACAGAAGATTCATAATCTCCGACCACGAAAACCTCCAGATACCAATTTTGAAGCAAATCAAACCATAATCACAAAACTCGTACGCCAAAATACAAAATGGCGGCTCCACCGCCATTTTGTATTTTTCTCACACAAAATTTTTTTAATGCATTGTCACCGGAATTGTGTACACATGCCAAATTTTGAATCATTCGGAAGTCTAGATTTACTGAATAATCAATTGATACTTTGCAATTGGAATTTAAATTCAATAGATGTTGATGTGATTTACGACAACATTATGGAAAATATTGGGAGGCAAGTAAAGATCATCTCTCCATTAATCTCATATAAAATTAAGGGAAATCAATTGCCTTGGTATGACCATGAAGTTGTTAAACTAAGCAAATCGAGGGACAGGGCTTATAAAGCATTTAGAAATGGTGATGATGTGAACCTTAAACAAATGAACTGGATCACATATAAGAATTGTAGAAATGAAGTTGTTAATCTTCTCAAAATAAAAAAAAATGAGTATTATAAAACAAAAATTGACAATTGTTCACACAACCCAAAAAAAATGTGGGAAAAAAACCCCCCAAAAAATTTTTAAAAAAAAAAAAAGGATCACATATAAAATTTTTGAAACAGGTCAAATGACAACAAAAGCTGTAACAGATCATGATAAAGCTGAAATGTTCAATTCATTTTTCATTGAAAGTATTGTATCAATTAGAGATGGAATTCCACCTTCTCTCCCGTGGTCTTATACCAATTTACCCAGAATTCAATGCAAATTCTCATCATTTAAATCACTGACTTTAAAAGAATTGAAAATCATAATAAGTAACTTAGACAATAAATGCAATTCGGATATTATCAACAACAAAATTTTAAAAAATGTGTTTGATGTTATTGGTCCTGTTATTTTGAACTTTGTTAATACCTTCTTGGAAACCGGAGTTTTCCCGCAACAACTCAAGAATAGCACAGTTGTCCCAGTACCCAAAATTGCAAATACTAGTGAAGCTATTAATTTTCGACCAATTAATACACTACCATGCTTGGAAAAAGTACTTGAACTAACCGCTTACAGCCAACTTTTAGACTATATTAATGAAAATAAACTCCTAATGGAATATCAATCTGGTTTCCGATCTAGTTATTCCTGTGAAACTGCCCTACAAGTAACATTGTCAAAATGGAAAATAGATATTGATTCAAACAAATATGTAGTAGCAGTATTTCTGGATTTCAAGAGAGCCTTTGAAACCATAGATATTTCTATTCTACTTTTGAAACTTCACATTATGGATTAACCGATTGTACCTACAGCTGGTTCAAAAGCTATTTGGAAAATAGGTCGCAATGTACCAAAATAAATAATACATTTTCAACTAATAAAGTCATCAATACCGGTGTTCCGCAAGGGAGTGTACTGGGACCACTGTTGTTCATTCTATACTTGAATGATATCAATTATATTCAGGAATGTGAATTTATTAATCTTTTCGCAGATGACACCCTACTAACAGCAAGTGATGTTGATCTACCAAATGCTATTCAAAAATGAATAGAACACTTGGCAAAGTCTCAGAACTTCTCACAATTAATAAACTGAAACTCAACATAAAGAAACAAAATCAATGATTATAACCCTCAGCATAAAAACAATTTGTTGGATAAAAACTTGATAAAAATTGAAATCTATGGTGAAACAATTGAATTGGTGGAAGAGTTTAAATATCTTGGATTTATGATAGACAACGCACTCAACCTAAAAAAACACTTTCAATATATTAACAAAAAAATTGCAAAAAAAATATTTTTTTTTCACACGAATCAGCAGATATCTGTCATTTCAAACCTCCTTAACGGTTTACAATACGATAATCAAACCTCACTTTGATTACTGTCCTTCCTTATTATTTCTTCTCAATTCAAACTGTATCTCATCATTGCAGAAACTGCAAAATAGAGGAATGAGAATATTGTTGAAATGTAACAGATACACTCCCATAATATATATGCTGCAGGTTCTTGATTGGCTATCAGTTAAGGACAGAGTGTTTTATTATTCTATGATTTTTATTTTCAAAATAATATCAGGAAAACTACCAACTTACTTCAATCAATTCATCATTTATCAAAATGAAATTCATGATTACCCTACAAGAGGTAACATGAATTTTTATGTGACTAGAACAAATTACACGAGATCAATGAATTCACTATTCCACCGAGGTCTAATTGAATATAACAAGCTTCCCAAAGACATTATAAGTAGCAGTTCTATAATAATTTCAAAAAATTACTTATAGATCACCTGAAATTAAAATATATTTAAATCAGTTTAAGGTTTATTTACCATATTTACACCATTTCATTTGTTTATGACTATAAAATATGTAAAATAATATAATTTTCATTTATTTTCTTTTTTTTCAATATTATTTCATATTCTTGCTTAGCGAATATTTTACTACAATGTTATTATTGTTAAGATGTAACATTTATATTTATATATTGTAACATTTATATTTATATATTGTAACATTTATCTTTATATATTGTATATTAGGATACCTATATTAATAAACTTACTTAATAAACTTACTTACTTACTTACTTAGAAGTGGGTCAAAATCGCGCCCAAAGGAGTCGGTTACAAACAAACAAACATACAACTGAAGCTAATATAAAACGTGCAATAAATAATAGTTTAAAAAAACTAGAACACACGCTTTTATGAGAAACCAGTCTTAAAAAATATAAAATAAGAAAAAAAATCATTTTATTCAAAAAAAAACGTGGGGTGCATGGTATCGCCTCGGCCAACAATTACCTGTGATCTGAGACATTTGTTACTTTACTGCCCTAGGTGTGTAATGTACTATATAATTATTGATACCATGCACCCCACGCTTTTTTTTAAATAAAATTTTTTCGTTCTTATTTTCTATTTTTGTAGTCTGTTATTTTTATAAAAGCGTGTGTATTCGTTTTTCTAAACTATTATTTATTTTCAACTCTTTAGTTTAGTTTTCTATTAACGCGTGTTTTTAGCTTTTCAAACTATTATTATTATTAATTTTTTTTTACTATTATTGTTCAATATTGAATAGAATCGGACCATAATCACAAAACTCGCGGCCTTTTTGGAGCCGCCACTTTGAATCCTTCAATTTTGACAAAATAATCATAATCTCCGACCCCGAAAACCCCCACATAATAATTTTGAATAGAATCAGACCATAATCACAGAACTCGGCCGCCATTTTAAGGCCGTCATCTTGAAATTTCCAATTTTTACAGAAGAATCATAATATTCGACCCCAAAAACTCCCACATACCAATTTTGAATAGAATCAGACCATAATCACAAAACTCGTCGCCATTTTGAAGCTGCCATCTTGAATTTTCCAATTTCGATAAAAGAATCATAATATACGACCCCAAAAACCCCCACATACCAATTTTGAATAGAATCAGACCATAATCACAGAACTCGTCCACAATTTTGGAGCCGCCATCATGAATTTTTCATTTTGACAAAAGAATCATAATCTCCGACCACGAAAATTATCAGATACCAATTTTGAAGCGAATCAGACCATAATCACAAAACTCTTACGCCATATTGGAGCCGCCATTTTGTTTTTTTTTCCACACAAAAATGTCTCAATGCATTGTCACCGGAGTTATGTACACCTGCCAAATTTCAAATCATTCGGACGTCTGGAAGTGGGTCAAAATCGCGCCCAAAGGAGTCGGTCACAAACAAACAAACATACAAGTGAAGCTAATATAAAGCGTCTTAAAAAAGGAGTCCACCATCACGGAATCGGAATTCAATGATTATTTCAGCAATATTGCTAAAAAATTGATCTCGTCTCTACCTGAGACGAATCACGAACCTACGGAATACTTGAAAAATCTCAGATCACCTGTAAATTCTTTCTCTTTTTTCCCTGTTACTCCCAAGGAAGTGTTGGACACAATTGAATCTTTGAAGGGTTCAAGTTGTCCGGATTTCTATGAACTGAACAGCGCGGTGATTAAAGCTATAAGCGATATTATTGCTTCTCCACTTTCAATTTTAATTAATGATTGCTTATTACGGAATACTTGAAAAATCTCAGATCACCTGTAAATTCTTTTTTTCCCCTGTAACTCCCAAGGAAGTGTTGGACACAATTGAATCTTTGAAGGATTCAAGTTGTCCGGATTTCTATGAACTGAACAGCGCGGTGATTAAAGCTATAAGCGATATTATTGCTTCTCCACTTTCAATTTTAATTAATGATTGCTTATCTCTAGGAGTTTAGCCAGATGCACTGAAGATTTCAGTTGTTTTGCCATTGCTAAAAAAATGGGATCTGACTGAAGCTTTTGATTGTGTATCCCACCCATGATATATTACTTGGGAAACTTTTCTGTTATGGCATTCGTGTACTTCCATTGGAAGTTTTAGGTCTTATTTGCATGGGCGATCTCAGTGTGTTTCGGTTGAAGGCGCCAAATCAGCATTCATGCAAATCCTCCATGGGGTTCCTCAAGGCTCTGTTTTGGGACCAACCCTATTCATTCTGTATATCAATGATTTATATTAACATATATTACCAAAAAAATGCATTCTCTTTGCTGACGACACCACACTGATAGATCGTAATAGTAAATTAGAGGAACTGATTGACTCTTCCAAACTCACGTTGCAAATGACAAATGAGTGGTTCTGTTCGAATAAGCTTATGCTCAATTCTGCTAAAAATCAGAAGTTACTTGGTATATTCATTGATGACAAACTCAACTGGATGTGTCACGTGGAGAAAATATGTCTAAAAAATTTAAAGACATCAGTGAAACCTTGTCTACTGATGAACTGTTTTTACTCCGCAAAGGACTTTTTGAACTATAATTTCAACGTGGATGATCTAGGCTTTTAATGTGCTTGTCAATTCAACTTTCATACCCTTTTCTATATTGTTTACAATGACTGAGTTCTGAGTTACCCTTATTCTATTCCTGTGATGTAATGTGATGTATCACGAAGGAAATTAATCTTACTCTTTCAACTTGTAGCTTTTAACTTTAATTTTTTTTTCTTAAGGACCTGCTACATATGTATTTATATATATGGACGTAGTTAATCTCTCTCTCTCTCTCTCTCTCTCTCTCTCTCTCTCTCATATATTTCCTAAACGGTTTGTCGGATTCGAAAGACGCAAGACACCTTTTTTTTAGATAATCAAATGTTCTTTTTCTGTTTAATCACTATTCATGCGAGTTTTTGAGTCAAAGTTGGAACGCATGATTTTTCTGCGAATAACTCAAAAATAATTGATCCTACGTGAAAAATAAGTGAATTAAAAGTTGTAGCGCGGAACATTTTCTACAATTTTTTTTCCCTATCTACAATAGTTTTTGCACAGTAGATAGCTAAACAAAAATTCTTTACTAACATTGAGACTGAGGTAAGAAACAAGAACAGTGGAAAGGTAAAAAAGGCGCAGAGAGATGATTTCCGGGGGAATTTGTTATAAAATGAAAGTTCATTGACAGGGATAAAAAATTGAACGGGGGCCAGGAGAGGGTTGAAGATGGCGAGGTAATAAGGATAATTGTCAGGGTGAATTCGGGAGAACTGATTTACAGAGAGAATTTGAGAGGAAGAATGTTCAAGAACATCTGCGAAGTTCAAAGCCCAAACGAAGGCTAGACATGATTTGGAAAAACATGTAATAAATTTTTTTAATAATAATTAATGTTATTGCAATCTTTATTAACATTTTTTTTAATATAGTACATCAATAATCAAAAAATGGTTGAAAATGAAAAACTAAAAAAGTCAAGGTGTGATTGGGTGTCTTCTTCCTCATAGAAAAGGACGAATGCTTCTCCACTTTTAAGGGATTTTGGTAAAATCGGTGATACTCTGGAGTCATTGTACTTTTACCATGTGCCAGCATAAGGGTGCCTACAGTAAGCCGTGTAGTGTCCGCTATAGATTGTTCCACTTTGGTTGGACACAGCATATAAGTTGTAAAGACACAGGGCTACGTTATCTGCTGCATAATTACTCATATCTAAACCTTCGAGAGGGAAGTCAATGGTGGCAATTAGTTTTCCCATAAATCTCCCCATCGCGATGGGGAGTCCGCTTGATCTAAAATAGTGACGATCTCGTCGATCAGATCGCAGCTAAGGAAGCTATGAGTCGCAAATTCTCGAAACGTCGCACAGTGGCCCCAAATCCCAAATCGCTGGCCAAAAATCGAAAAATAAAGTTTATATTTAAGGAATTCTAACTGTTGGGCTAGGTAGATGGGTATTTCCCACGTCCCTTCCAGGGTCGGGAAGTGGCAGGTGTTATATATAGCCGTTGGGATACCATTCTGGCCGGAACGCTCGAGTAGGTAGCATCGGTCCTGCGGTACGGTCCAAAAATTACGTTGTGTTTGGAGTGAAATGACTTGTAGTAGAATTGAGCAATTTGAATTCTTCAAAATGGAATCTCTTCCTGGAAGTAAGTACATTTATTATATCAATGGGATTTTCAATATAAACCACACACCGAGCAACAAAAAATGTAAACATCTACTGTAAATTCTCGTGCCCGCGGCGAAAAAAGTTATGTTTACATTGAGTAAAAGTTAATAATTCAACATAATTCAGCGACCAATCGAGTCACGTTATTCTTCATACTCTTGAGTTATACACCACCAAAAATCAGCTGCTCCAAACTGCCCCTTTGGTTACGGTGAATTTTGTTTCTTCAAGAAATCACATTTAGAAAAAAAATCCGGATGTATGCACGCTCTAACTTTCGCAATTTCTGATATATCGAGCAATTTTTTTATTCAAATAGGCTAGGGGATAAGGACGGTTAAAAAGACGGTCTAACTTCCGGAAATATTGAGATATCGGGCTAATTTTTCAATAAAAATAGGCTAGGGGATAAGTATGGTTTTCATTGAAGTAGGCCGAAATCGCCTGAGGAGTTAAGATTTTCTAAAGTTTTGCAATTTTCGAAAAATGTCTGTGATCGCTCTAACATTCGCAAATTTCAATGGTTGGTATTCCATTTGGCAAGAATCGCTTAGGGTGTTAAAATTTATTGAAATTTTTTAATTATCGAAAAATGTCTGTGCACACTTTAACTTTTGCAGATTTTGAGATATTGGGTTATATTTTTTTGGATACATTGAGTATCTACCATGGATATTTGGAATTGAATTTGGCGTGAATCGGTACGAGCATTGAGTTTTATTGCATTAAGTATTATAAGTAGTATTATTTTGTTAATTATGTATTATTGTCCCACTGTTGAATTGATGTTTCAGGCTCTCGAAAAAGCAGTGAAGTAGTTGCAGTTGGTTTCACGCGACAGGAGTTGTTCGATTAATTGGAAAATCATTTGCATTATAATGCGAATGAAGTGTACAGTCATGGAGGTCGTATTGTCCAAAAAAGTCCATAGCCCTTACACGTTATCCGCGGATGCGAAACAAAACAATAATGATGGGATCCGGACAGCAATTGGACTCTATAAGTGTAAGCGTTTTTTGTATTTTTTTTTACACAAAAGTAATATTCAATGTAATTTTCAATAAACTAGTATTTATATTCAAAGTGTATTTGTATTTACATGCTTTCCCAATCTACTATATCCCAAATACAAGTATGTATTAATATATTCTTTCGTTCTATCAAAAGAAAATCGTGTTCAGCGACCTTAAGACCTCCGAGTACCAAATTTCGTAGTGAATGATTCAAATTTGGAGGAAATGGTCCGCCATTTTTAGACCGCCATCTTGTTTTTGGAAAACTTGACTTCAGATTCGTGTTCATCGATCTCAAAAATCTCCAAGTACTGAATTTCGTAGCGATTGATTCGAATTTGGAAGAAATGGTCCGCCATTTTCAGGCCGCGATATTGGTACCAAATTTGTAGAATATTCAATTTTGGAGGAAATGGTCCGCCATTTTAGCCGCCATCTTGTTTTTGGAAACTTGACTCAGATTCGTGTTATCGATCTCAAAAATCTCCGAGTACTAAATTTCGTAGCGATTGATTCGAATTTGGAAGAAATGGTCCGCCATTTTAGGCCGCCATCTCGTTTTTGGAAGAATTTGATTTCAGATTCGGTTTCATCGATCTTCAAAAATCTCCGAGTACTAAATTTCGTAGCGATTAACTGAATTTGAAAGAAATGGTCCGCCATTTTTGACCGTCATCTTGTTTTTGGAAAATTTGACTACAGATTCGTGTTTAGCGATTTCAAAAACCCCCAAGTACCATATTTCGTAGCGATTCAGCAATACCTTCTATATTTGGCCAGCCATTTGGGATTTGGAACCAATGTGCGTCGGTGCGATGGCGGAAAAGCTAGTAATAGTAAGTAAGTAAGTAATTTATTCATTTCATGGCATTCAATCATTCAGTTACATGATTTCCCTGCGATTTACAATTCTAATTATCATTAATAATCCTATCATAGAACCATATATTAAACAATCTGTAGCCACCTAAGCTAGGCTTGTGTCGTGGCTGTTACAGATTGATATTGGTTGTGTTATATAATATATGATAGAATAAAAACATAAAAACTAAGACAGGTCGTTTAGTTATATACTACTGTCTACCTTACTAGGTTTAAAACCGCAGTTGGAGAATGATGGCTAAAGGGGCTAAGAAGAGAGAGAGAGAGCAGTTAATTTAGTTCAAACATTTTCAAAGATATCCTGCAATTGATCATAATAATTTCTGATGAAAACTTTCAGTTCTTTCTTTAATTGACAGTTATTATTAATATTCTTTATATGGAGTGGTAGCTTATTGTATAATTTCGGCCCAAAATAAGTTACAAATTTCTGGTTGTCAATCTACAACGTGGTATTGTAAGTCATTCGCGTATTGTATTTATGTGTAATAATGTTAATGGGGTTACTGCAAATCCATAATAAACAGTTATAAGCGTATAATTTTCTGACTTTGAACAAACCACTTTGTTCGTAAAGTAGCTCTGTAGAATATCTCCTATCCTTCTTCAAGGCGATTTTGATCAGTGTGTTTTGTATTACGTCAAGATTATGTTGTGATGTTTCAAATAAGCCACCCCATACTAAGATGCAGTATCTAATTATCGTCTCCGCCAAAGCACCGTACACCGTCAATATGACATCTCTACTTGAGATACTTCTTAGTCGGTAAAATTTTCGGATTAGTTTGCGGAGTTTTTTTACTATGTGATCTATGTGATCATTCCAGCGTAGAAATTGGTCGATCATGACGCCCAAATATCTGATAGTATTTGTTTTACATATTCGGGAACATCCACAGTTTTGGTTTTCTGTACACGTATATTTGTGAATCGCAATGAAGTTCTCGTCAGGTTGGTCTTTTCTTGTTGAGGAGAAAGTTATAAATTTAGTTTTGTCTATGTTGAGACTCAATAGATTGTTACTTAGCCAGTTATATATCATTTTCATTCCTTTGTTTGCGTTTTCGTATGTTTCATTCCAAGTTCGACCCACAAATACTACAGCAGTATCATCGGCGTAAGATAATAGTTTTCCTTTGAAATTGCTGATATTAAAAATATTGTTTTCATAGAACAAAAATAAAATAGGGCCTATTACTGTTCCCTGAGGTACGCCCATGCTGACGGGTAGCGGATTACTATATGAGTCATTAATTTTTACTATCTGAATTCTGTTAGATGAGTAATCTTTGAGAATTTCGAGCGGCATTCCTCTAACTCCAATGTCCTGCAACCGCTGAAAGAGGATATCATGATTGACGGTGTCGAATGCCTTGGCTAAGTCTAAAAATACAGTGATGCATTTTTTCTGGTCCTGAAAACAACTGAAAACTTTGTTTGCCAATTCAAAAACTGCACCTTCAGTCGATGAATTTTCTCTGAATCCATATTGAGATTTGGAGAGAATCCCATTTATGTTACAATAATCAACTAGTCTATTTTTTAAACACTTTTCAAATATTTTAGCAAAGTTATTGATTACTGTTATTGGTCTGTAGTTATTTGTTTTATGTTTATCCCCAGATTTATAAATCGGAGTTGTGATAGAATCTTTGAAAGCGGAAGGAATTTTACCAGTCAAAAAAATTGAGTTGAGGATATGACATAATGGCTTTAATAGATACCTTTGAAATGTTTTTACGAAGAATACTGAAATTTTATCTGGACCAGGTGAGGTATTGTTTTTCAAACTAGCGATTATATTCATAATTTCATTTTCAGTTACAGCATGCAAGAATAAGGAGTTTTTAATGCTTCTTTTAATTTCCGATGTTGGCTGGGCCGGTTTTTCTATTTTTTTCGACATTTTTTCACCCACATTTATAAAGAAAGCTTCCCCATTTCGTGTCCTATCGACGAGATGGTCACTTTTTCGAATTCGGACTTTGTTATGTAATTGCTCTATTTTTTACCGTTCCAAAATTAGAAAAAAAATCGGACTTCCGGAAAATGTCCGGAAATAATTTTATTTCCGGAAAAATTCCCACAAAATAGTGTTTTCTATAGTTTTTTGCATAAGTGTCTAGATTTTTACACCGATCGCTATGTCCTTGATCTTTTTACGATTCTTCTAACCGGTCTGCACCGGAGCCTCCGCCGCGCAAAAATCACTTTTTCCATTATGGAGCGGAAAAAAACATATTAACCGTACTCCGATTCCATCGTGCTCTCCACCATTCGAAAGGATTTCTTTTTTTATAAGAAGCTGGAGCTTCAAAGCGATATCGGCGTTCCTGATTTTTTTACGATTTTTCGAAGAGCATTCTGCGCGGTAGCAACATGATAAAACGCATTTTTGACGACGCCCCTGTCGATGTTGACGTTTGAAAATCGAAATAAATACGAAGCTCTCTGGAAAATAACTTTTTCTGACGTAAAAAAGTCCGTTTAATCGCAGCTAAGGAAGCTATGATGTCGCAAAATCTCGAAACATCGGCATCAGCGAGAATCGTTTCAAGTGAATCACTAGTATTTTGATTAATTTATGTATAGATGAAAACTTTGTGCATTTCATCATTTCCTTACAATTACAACAAGTTGGTTTTTCTTCGCCGTCCAAAAGTTCTTCCTTGGCAAACGAGTCTAAACATTGTGAAAGACTGAGCTGGCCAGTATTCTGTAGAATATGAAGTGAAAGGTCCCAGTGGGAATACATTTAACGGTGGAAAGTCTTCATAATTCAGTTGACCTTGGCGCTGTGTCTTTCAGTAAAACACCATAATATCTCTCGACAATATTGAAACACTTTCCGCCCCGGTATATCACAAACTTCCCAAATACCCACTTTCCCCATTTCTCGTATTATTATATTCCGTCAGCTATATGTCAAGCACGTATTTGGGGGCAAACCAAAGTTATATATGCAAAATAAGGGGGTGACGGTGGTGAAGACGAGATGAATGCCATGAACGCATTGCAAATGATGATGAAACATGGTTTGCGTCTTAATCTCATCAAACATTGAACGTTTACGCTATGGAAATGGCATTCCATGTCGCTCCCATCTAATACCAACTACCGATGCGAGCGTTGTTAAGAAACCATTTGATTCATTCTTATATAACACCATTAAATATTCATATGTTCGCTCGATCTGCCATCTCGCCGGGGTCGTACAGAGAAAAGCTTTCTGATTCGTAAAACGATATTATTAGTCGATGTTTTCTTGTTTGGATTGGAATTTGCGGGATTCGGTGTGGGATATCGAATCCTTGATTTATTTTACAGAGATTTATACAAGATATCATATCATACAAAAATAATTTTTATTCAAATCCCAAAATTACTACTTTGAACAGCCGTCTTCATATCCAGCAAAACGCCCTGGTCCACTATTCCAAAATACTGGGAGCAGATTAGGTATAGCCTGATCCTTGAAACTGGAGTTATCTGTGTGTGAGATTATTTATCAAAAAACAAAAGTTGCTCCCAAAACTATCACAAGCAATGAGTTCTCTCTAATACGGTGGTTCTCAAAATAACCCTTGTCTTTTTTGTAGATACATTTTACGAATTTTTTGTAATAACTTTTTAGGTTTTTTTCAGATTCATAAAATAATTAAAAAAAAATAGTTTCTCAGTTACTAAGAAATATTGCGCTGCTACGAGTTTTTTACCGGACTGATGTGTTTATCAGCCTATGTGCAGTGTCTCACATAAAGATCGCAACATATGGAAGTTTTTTTTATTAATAGATATAATGAAAATTTGACTCCGCAGTTAGTTTGTGCTTGAAAAATGATAAAAAAATTGCATCTTTCCTGTTGTCATGTGCTACTCCTGTCAAATACGACATTTTTTTTCGAAAATCCTCAAAAAATAATTTTTTTTTGGAAATTTCGAAAAATTCCAAAGAAAAAACTTGCCCAGTTTCCAATTTTATACTTTTGCTTCAAATTTGGTTTCTCCACTGTCACTTCGACTTTTTTCCAATTTTTATAATTTTTTGAAACTTTTGCTCTACCGATTTGAACGAAACATGATTCAAATTTCATAGTTTTGATGATTGCCCAAAAAATACCCACATTGGCCTGTTACCAGAAAAAAAAAGTTCATCTAGTTTTTCCATTTCATAGTGAAACTGATTCGGATTTTCAATGTATGTACATTAATATGTCAGTAATCGAATAAACGAATTTCTCTTCATTCTTATTAAACTCGTATTTCTTTTTTCAACAGATTTGTATCACGTTAGCTGCAGATGAGTTCAAAATATTTTGTTGTTGTTTACACCTAACAGTGGATGTAAACTGTTAGATGTAATTTTCGAACCAATAATAATTTTTCGCAACGTTTTTTGAATTAATTTCATGAATCTCATATTCTTTATTTTCACCATTAGATGTGTGAAAAACATTAAACCAAAATAACCATAACCAAATTCACAACAAAACATAACATTCATCGATTTATCTCAATAATCTTATAAAGAACCCGATTTCATCATTCAGTATGCCGTCCTTCCCGTTCCATACAAATTATAGTCCTTTCATTCACTGACTTTGTGGCATTTTTAATAAATAGGGGATTTATGTTAGCACAACATTTCCGAATGGTATTCTCTAAATGTTCTTTGTTTGCAAATGATCTGTGCTTATACACATTTTGTTTCAGATAACCCCATAGAAAAAGTCCATTGGAGATAAGTCCGGTGATCTTGGTGGCCAATAATCTTCCCAATCTCGTCCTATCACTTTGTCCCTAAACATCTGACTGAGACACTGTTTCACTTCTACCGTTTGATGGATCGGTACCCCGTCAAGCTGATACCACAAATTTCGTCTAACACTTAGAGGCAGATTATCCAAAACTTCAGACAACTAATTCATAATGGAATTTCTGTACATGTACATTAGGTAGATTTGAAACCGGTAACTTCTGATCGCACAGTTTTTTTATTTTTTAAATTTACATTTTTTTTCGCAACCAATTTCTTGGACCTGAAAAAGTTAATTGAATCCCCAACGAGTATATTTCATTACGCTCAATGCATATGTATGATGATTCCATCCATCCCTTTCCACACGATGAGTTATGGAAAAAGGACACTGTACCGGAACCGAATAGTCGGAAGTTTATGAGGACATGCCAATACCGTGTCCAGATGCCTGGATCACTCACCCATCTGATGTACTTTACTATTAGAGCGAATATATGCAAATCGAGTGCGCTAATAAACTCGCCAACTCTCGCGCTGTTTGTCTCCGATATATCATTCAGGAGGCGCCACGGTATGGTTGTCCTTTGACTGATTGGTAAACAGAGTGTTCGACTGACAACGTTTCCACAACATAATATAATTACGCCAATGAAACTTTCTGTAATTATAAAATCCTGACCATCGCTGAATTATCTTGTTGTGAATAAAATGTTATTCAATCATGATGAGTTAACATTATCCGCTGACGCGTTTCCCAGAGTTGTGTTTCGAATATCTTCGGATATCAATGGACATTGAATGCAAATGTTTCTTTCTGATAAGCTCGATTATGTTTAATTTATGTCGTGTTCACCTAACAATCCGCATACCGGTTTCAGGCTTCTTGGCCCTCATCAAGTCTGTCACTAGGTACCGCCAGTTAAAGTTTATCTTTTCCGGCGTACCTATAGGTGTTACAAACTCGATGATGGTTAGTTTACGTTGTGTCTCACTTCAGCCAGAGTTCTTTGGACCTTTGGCTGGTTGACTACTCCGTACTGATGAGGGCCAAGAAGCCTGAAACCGGTATGCGGATTGTTAGGTGAACACGACATAAATTAAACATAATCGAGCTTATCAGAAAGAAACATTTGCATTCAATGTCCATTGATATTATATGGAAGTATGCATGGATTTTCAGGTGAATATCATTCAACGTTCTGCGTGGTATTTGCCAGGAAAGTAGTTGTTTTTCACCTGAGATCTACCATTTTCTGATTCAATTTTATATTGAATCCTTTATGTGAAGAAAACCGTTTTATTCGATTTTTTCTATTCATTCCACTTCACATGGCACTTATCTTTCACTATATGCTAGACGGGCTTGCCACTCCTACTGAGAAGGAATCTTTTATTTAGAAACCTATCGAGGTGGGAGATTTTTCGGAGTGTTTCTTTCTGTCACTAGGTACCGCCAGTTAAAGTTTATCTTTTCCGGCGTACCTATAGGTGTTACAAACTCGATGATGGTTAGTTTACGTTGTGTCTCACTTCAGCCAGAGTTCTTTGGACCTTTGGCTGGTTGACTACTCCGTACTGATGAGGGCCAAGAAGCCTGAAACCGGTATGCGGATTGTTAGGTGAACACGACATAAATTAAACATAATCGAGCTTATCAGAAAGAAACATTTGCATTCAATGTCCATTGATATTATATGGAAGTATGCATGGATTTTCAGGTGAATATCATTCAACGTTCTGCGTGGTACTTGCCAGGAAAGTAGTTGTTTTTCACCTGAGATCTACCATTTTCTGATTCAATTTTATATTGAATCCTTTATGTGAAGAAAACCGTTTTATTCGATTTTTTCTATTCATTCCACTTCACATGGCACTTATCTTTCATGTCTATTTGAGTTGTTCGTTGTTTTGAAGGCAACTTTGACATTTTTCTTACAATTTTTGGTTATGCAACCTGCAATTTTATTTGAAATGTGATCATTTACGAAAGGGAGGGAAATGAATTTTGTTGGTTCAGTTTTTGGAAAGGCTGAATTTAGTTCTTTTTTGTTTTCAATTTTCTGAATGCGAGAATTAATCAAGTTAGGGTTATAGTTGTTGTTGGAAGCTATTTGTTTCAGAGTGTTAATCTCTGCTAAGTAATTAACTGTAGTTTAAAAGTCTGTGTATATGGCAATTGAAAGCAGCCATTTTGTGTTGATGTGGATGATTTGAAATGTTCGGTATTACATGATCAGTCTGTGTTGTTTTCCTATAAATGCTGAAATTTAAGTTGTTGCAATTTTTGTAAATAGTTAGATCTAAAAAAATTTATTTATTATTTTCTTAAATTTCAAGAGTGAATTTAATACTAGGGTGTATGGAATTGATTTTATTCAAGAGACTTACCGCAGTATCTTCGTTGCCTTTGAGGAAGACTAGACAATCATCAACGTACCTGTACCATTGTAAGATTTCAGGGTTGTTTTTAGTGACAATAAACCTGTTTTCCAAATTATTCATGAACATATCTGCTAGGAAAGGTGATAAGCAACTTCCTATAGCAAGGCTTTCTGGTTGCTGATAATATTTTTTATTAAAAACAAAAAAATCCTGTGAAAGACAGAAATTTAGAAGATGTGGGTCGTACAGTCTCATAATCGATATTAGATAAATTTAAGATTTCCTTGACTGAGGGCAGTGTTTCAGATTTTGTGAAAAAGTTGGATACATCGAAATATATCATCATGCAGCTCTCAGCTGGTAAACCTACGTTGTTGAGTCTCTGTAATAGATCTAGGGTATTACTTACCGAGGATGTGGGTTTAAAAGAGGCTGAAGTTGATACTGGTGTGTTGGTGAAGCTTGCTACTGGCCTAATTGGCTTATCGATCTTGTTAATGTTTGGGAGTCCGTACAACCTTGGCATAACAGGATTGCTAGAAATTAAAGAGTGGGGAGCAGAATATTCTACCAAGAAATATTTTTTTAAATTGATATAAGTTGTAAGTTTTCGTTTTTTTTAAGGTAAAATTTTAAATTCATGTGTATTCAGAAAAGTTTCAACTTTATCTATGTAATCAATCTTATTGAGAATTACCAAACAATTACCTTTGTCTGCTTTTGAAATAATTAAGTTGTGATCTTTCATTTTGGATTGAATGCTTTTTAGTACTAAGGGATAAGATTTTTGGTTGTGATGGTTGGTATCAAGTCTTTGACATTTAACTTTGTATGAAATATTTTGCATATCATTGCGAATAGTCTTTCTCTGATCGTAATCTCTGATTGAATATTCTAAGACAACTTCTATATCAACAGCAAACTCTAAAAGTTTTCTCTCAGAGAAGTCAGATTCCATAGCGAATTTGAGACCTAATTTCATAGCAAATTTAAGACCAAGTTCATATCATTATCCATTGAACAGAATACAACTTCTGTTTACTCAATCAAATGAGCCAAGGAACATTTTTCGAATTGCAGTTTAGGTTTTTCGGACATCAAAACAGCAAACGCAAACATTTTACTGGAGCCTGCACTTTGATCATGATTGACATTCTGTTTATTTTTGGTCACTTGATCGTCACTGACACTTTGATTCAATAATATTGTCACTGATTCGATTTCTCTCAAGCGCTTTAAAAACAATAACAATAAAATACTATTCCAAAGAAATAAATACAAGGCGTACGTACGAGCGGTAAAAATGTCGAGTGGGATAGATTAGTAGCAGCTCATACAGACAGTGTGTAATATGCGCGCGCACACACACAAGAGAATCGTCACGGAATGAGAGAGCGTCATGCCGTTAGATGTTTCACATAAAAAATTAAATGTCAAGGATTAATATTTTTATTGGGAAAGAAGGAAGTTGGAATTCTCCCATTTCTGTTCCTGGCTTCACCGAAAGAACTCGTGGGCGGTGATAGATAATTCAACTATACCATCTCTATTCAAAGAAAGATAACAGCTTGGCTAAGAGTTCTGCCAGGTCTTTAATGCAGAACTAAATCTTTGAATCAGGTTTTGAAGTCGATCTTTTATTCGATCTTATATATATATATATATATATATATATATATATATATATATATATATATATATATATATATATATATAATATTAGTTCAATGTTAATAGAATAATAAGTGATATAATGATACTTATATATCACATAAATTCATGCTATGTTTGTTTTGCAACTTTTCTATACATTTTACTTCTCTGGAACCTTGTAACATTTTCTAGTCAACGCACATGTTTCTCTATTGTCTTAAGTATGTTTTCAACAATACATTCATTCAATGTGCACAACCTATAAAAAAAATATAGAAATCAAAATTCATGAATAAACTTTGGATCTCAAGTAGACAAAATGGTATTCAAGTTGGAACATCCTGTATGGTGAAATCAAATCAGAAGGAAACATGACAGCGACATGTCAAAAACATTTTGATGGAAATAATAAAATATAAAATTTTTCAGTACAGAAAATTGTCAAATATGAATTTTAACAAACTCTGCATTTATTATGTAAGCTATAGAAATGTGAATTGTAAATAAAATTCATAGAATAGTTTAGAATAAAAAAAAGTGAGCAAAAACAAAGATTTGTGAAAATTAACAAAAAGTGAGGGTTGCCAAGAGGAGGAATAACAAGCTTTGAAAAGAGATGAAAAATTATATTTGAAAAGAAAAGCCGTACCAAATTTTGAAAAACAATAAATGGTAAAATACAAGAAGAACGGAAGCAAATCAACCACTAGATAATATAAAACATATTCAGAGAGAAATAGGAGTAGAAATTATCGAGGAAAAACCACTCACCTTCAGAATACAGCCTGAGTCCTATCCGTGACGTTGCCATTAACAAAGGAGCCTTCCACAGTGGAGCTGCAATCTTCAATATCCGAAGAACACTTCCAGGATTAACGAGAACACTCAAGAGGAGAAATAACAGGTATTTTTAACCCATAACTAAACAAAGTGAGCGTATTCGTGTCAGACACTTCTTTCGGGTATTTTGATGACTCCCATTCACTGATTTGAACATTATTTCTTTTCTATGATCATAAACGTATATTCGCTAGTTACTTTATTGCACATCAGTAAAGATTTTGACAACTTTATTTCACTGTATGATAGAATCAAGATAGATTTCGCAGGTAAGGTATATTTAAAAATTATTTTTGAATAAAAGAAAAGAAAATTGACTGTTTTCTGGATTCATTATTTATCTGTTTGATCACATAACCACAAATATTTCCACAAAACAGTGCATTGAAAATTGACTTCAAGCAGAGCAACAAGTTGGCACTACTGAATCCTACCTTGAGAAGAAGGAACATAATTTTTCCATAGTCGCACCGACTGAGCTGGGATAAGGTGAAAGAATACAGGTAGAAGAGTATTTGAAAAAAGGTAAGCAACATAGCAGGATATTTCATTACTGTTAGGATAGGTATTTCCTTGTCAAAATTTTCAAATACAAATAAATCATTTAATCAAACGTATCATAACAAATGGCAAATACATTATTATGATGACTAGATAGAATAAAAATAATGATAATAAAAATAATAATAATAACTAGCATCATCCTAATAATATATATATATATATATATATATATATATATATATATATATATATATATATATATATATATATGAGAACATCCATTTACAGAAATAAGACATCACGCGCTGTTGAGTCTTCTTAAAAGATATGAGACCACTAAAACTTGCTAAGTGAAAGCTACCACTAGAAGCTATTGATAAACAAGATTGACCAGCGAAATTAAGTGTCTTATAGGAGGAGAGAGAATCGGAGAATCCCCAGAGCCAAGGAGGTCCTGGAAGTATAGATAATCTACTATTGGATTGAACCAATTATTATTTATTGGAATTGGGATGCCGAGGAAGATCTTTTACGAGACCTTGTGAACGGACCTATAACAACGGAAACATGTGAGGTTGAATGCATTTATTCGAATATTCGAACATGAAAAGCGATATATGTTAATGAAATTTATTTGGTACCCGTTTACAATAGTCACTGACGTTCGGAGATAACACTATAATAAGTACTGATTTTAAAGGTGAAAAATGATTTTTTCTCAGGCATACAATTGATGAGATTTGTTCATTTTGAACCAGGAATTAAACATATATTTCAAAGGTTCAGAGTTTTAGTGTGTGCTTTGGAGAATGTTTCTTGTACAGTGTGAGTTTATCTACAGAAATTGGTAGATAATGAGTTGGGTGAATTATTTTCAACTGTAGATGGTGTCCAAATTTCAACTCTATAAATGAACTTCATTCTCTAGTAAATATATATTTTTGGATATTCTAACCACTCGCACCTTCTTAGGAAGGTTATATTTTGTAACTTACGAAAACAAATTAAAAAAAAGGTTATAAGTTGTTACTCTTTGAAAATTGCCGAAATTCTATAATAGTGCAGAATAACTTTGATCTCTTGAAAATATGACAGGTTTTAATGTCAGAAAACACTAATTTCAAAGTGTCTCTCAAAAAAAAAAAAATGATTGTAACTTTTTCCATTTTTGCAAAGTGAGATTGCTTCTTGAAAATGTGTTTCCTATTTCTTCCGGTCTTCCTGATGATCGTGGAAGCGTGAAATATATTTTTGTCGACCTAGTGAATGCGATGTCTCTCTTGCATCAATAGCCGTTTTTTGGCGCCCATGTATTCAAAACGTATTCGTCCTGTGATTCAAATACATCCAATCTGTCATTGAAACGATGACGTCATATATAAAACGATCCAAAACGTATTCATAGAGTTTTAAAACCAAGTCGAATTCAGTTTCAAAACATAATTCGTTGTTTTGTGATTGTCATGATTGAAGCCGTGAGTGGATGAAGATGTTATGTTCCAATTTTTTTCAGTAAAGTAAGGTCAAAATTTTGTTTATTTGATTTTTTTCCATTCAAGACTAACTGAGCAACGATGTGTCCAAGTGGTTATCGAAGATCATACAATTTCACTCACAAATGATTCATTAATGTGAAAGATGGTACATAAGAGAAAACTTTCATTTACGCAAAAAGATTTTTCAGGATTGTAAAATAACATCACCTTCATCCACTCGAGTCTTCAATTCATAATAATAGCCCAAATAAATCTTGGTAGTAGGACATTCCACTAATAATTGTGCGAGTTTAAAATTCAAAATGAAAGAGATTGAACTAGGAAATTATATAGTAACAACTGAATTGGAAACCTACAATGAATTACAAGGTCAGTTTATCAAAAGATTGTCTACGATTTTCTCACAGAAAATTTCTTAGGTTAGGTTCGATTATTGAATCGTATTTGAAATTATGCATTCTTGCGGTTCGTGATAATAATGACGTCACGAAGAATCGTATACAAATGCAAGATTGAATACGTTTTTACGCCAGAAAACACCTAATGTTACGAATGATTTCTGGTGAGTACTTTTTTTTGGAAAACATTCTTCTTTGCCTCATTCATCTTCATGAGTTCCTAATTAAGACTGGAATAGAAAATCAAATAATTATCTGAATGAAAATGCAAATTTTCAATTTCAGATTTATTCTTTTGAGTTAGGGCTTTTTCAGAATATCTATCAGATGTAGTTCAATGTCCAGCGTGGCTTTAGCCGGGGAAGTAGTTGTTTTCTGTTAGACATTCACAAAAAATAACTTCATTTTTATCGTGGATTTTTCAATTCACAGAAAAATCTTTCTCTCAATATTCAATTGAGAATGTTTCCCTTTTCACCTTTGATCTATATTACCAGGATCAAACATAAAATAATAAAATGCTTGAGTTGGCCAATTTCAGATTCTTCATTAGTTGCAAATAATAGTGTTGAATTCGCCAAATTCTAACCGGAAACCATTCCGAAATAATTGATATTTATAAGTTCCCCTGGAAGGTTTTTTCTAGTCCGTTCAATCACCCGTCATGTTCATCACGTCTTTCATAATGCATGCATCGGTAAAAGAGGTCACATCCAACACAAATTTCGTATTCGAGTCAGAGGATTCATTCATATTTATATTACAAAGTGTGATTAATATGAACCTGTCGGTATGCGCCTGTATCGGGACCGTGCGAAAATATGAATGACATATTTTGTTATGATATTTGCATATGACACTCCCTTATATTGTTTCATTATGTAGTTTGGAGATGTTCGGTGCATTTCAATTGGCGATACTACGTGGAATCGTACACTTGTAATTGATGTACGGTGTACGGTACCTTTTTATTGTTTGTTTACTATGAATGTCGGATCATATACGGTAAGAAAATATGTTATAGCAATCTAAGAATGGACGCTTAAGAATCCATCATTCCGATAGATAATCATATTATAATAATAATAATTGATTTGTTGAAAATATAAACAGGATGTTCATAAAATCAGATGTGGAATCATCTGCGACTGAAAGATAAAATTTTGTCAGTATCTTCCATCGTCAAGATAACCTCTTGTGGGGTATTCATGTTGAAAAGGGAAACATTCTCAATTGAATATTGATAGAAAGATTTTTCTGTGAATTGAAAAATCCACGATTAAAATGAAGTTATTTTTTGTGAATGTCTAACAGAAAACAACTACTTCTCCGGCTAAAGCCACGCTGGACATTGAACTACATCTGATAGATATTCTGAAAATGCCCTAACTCAAAAGAAAAAATCTGAAATTGAAAATTTGCATTTTCATTCAGATAGAAAATCAAATAACTATCTGTTTTCTGTTAGACATTCACAAAAAATAACTTTATTTTAATCGTGGATTTTTCAATTCACAGAGAAATCTTTCTATCAATATTCAATTGAGAATGTTTCCCTTTTCAATAATAATAGTATTTATTCGTCGGCAATGTAACATACAAAACTCACCAATCAATATGGGATTCCCACAGGAGGACACACCTGTACGTGGGATGGATTATAATATAGCTCATAGTTATGAAGGTGATTATGTTTACAAAATAATGATTATAATAAAATATAAAACTCTCACGTGGAAATATTCCAGGGGTTATACATGTAATAAATTACTAGAATTGAGTAGGTTGAAATACTAGAAAATAGTATGGATAATTAAAAATTCAGAATCAGTTTCTATTCATTTCTAGATAATAGTATATATTTTTCATGTCAACATATTAGTATATCTGCATTCTTGGCAAGTTTAGGATCCAGACTTTGAGTTTAGTTTTGAATACATTATTGCTTAATTTTGGTTTCTATTGGAATTAGATTCTCTGGAGGGTATTTTTTTGTGATTTCAGGACATAGAATTGATTGCACCCCAGGCAACTATACCGTATGAGAGTGGTGGGTTTCAAATAGGGCATAGTACATGCGAATCTGAGAAATTTGTGAGTATGGTCTCATGTGTTTAGTGTATAAAACAACATAGATTTTTGACCAATTAATCAATTTGTGCGTCCCATCCAAGATATTTTATTTTGTTTACTGGTGAGATGGTTAGGCTAACATCATCATATTTTATTGAAATTGAACGGAAGCTTGGTAGATTTTTGGCATAGGAAGTGAAAGTCATGAAGAAAGTTTTAGTTGAATTTATACTTAGTAATCTACTTTCAAACCATCGAATAATGGCTTTGATTTTTTTTCAAACTTTCCTTTCAGGAAGTTCCAAGATTTCTGCTTTGACGATAACAACTGTGTCGTCTGCGAAACTATTATATCTCCCTCCACATCTAACGAGAAGAGATCGTTCAGGTACATGTTGGAGAGGATCGGTCCCAAGACGGTTCCCTGTGGTACTCCGTATTCCACTATTCCAAAGTCCCTATAGGTTTCGTTAAAATAGCTGTACAGTAGTTGGTAAAATGTACGCTCTCGAATACTTCTAATAGCTGGTTGTGACTGACAGTATCAAAACCTCTTTGCAAATCAATATGCAGGGGATGATGATTATCCAACAATATTTTCAATAATTTGTCAGGTAGAAGTGTTATTGAATTTACTGTGGATTTGCCTACTTGGAATCCGAATTTATTTTTTTATAGTGCTTTTTTTATTAATTTCTTTTATATCTCCTGTGTGGCTTTTTTTGTTTGTGATTCAATTTATGGTTTTCCAGAATTTCGATGACTCTTAATTTTTGTCGGAAATAATCAATTTGTGATTATTCTTAGCTTTATTTTTTTGAAACTCAAATTAAATTACTCGACATAAAGAGGGGGCGGTACAATATTAAACATGTTTACCAATGAAGATGAAAAATATTTTTTGTAGTAAGAAATGGCCAGCAAAATAACAGAAAAACATGAAAAAACATAAAAAACTATTCTAGAATGAACGTGACTGTCATTGAAGACAATCGTTGTGAAAGAATAGCTAGACTCCGCCTCATAGAGAGTACTTCGAAGGAGAAGTGGATTTAAATATCAAACCAATCAAACGTTCATTCTTCCAATTACACCAGTAAGGGTTTTATTAGATCTATTTTGGTATAACGAGAGCCAAGTTGATCCTCTCCTAAAAAAACGCTCCATCGAAACACTGAAGTATACTAATTGTTTAATTAAACAGTGCCTTCTTGATTTTGTTATTCACGATGAACCCTCTATTAAGAGAAATTCCAACTACCTCATGGCCATGATCCGGTGTGGCAGTTCTTTTCGATACAATAAACAATGCTTTCGGTCGGTATTGTGACTTGCAAAAAATTCGATTCAAAATGGCAGGCATTTAATTCTATGAAAAGGTGCAATTAATAAAGACAAGCGCATGGCAAACAAATTAATTGTCACATCAACGGTACTATCCAGTCAAATCATGCGAAAAGTTATAAACTCCATGTCGGACTGGTTCTTCCATGTTTGTCGGGCTATTTTTAATTTCCATCCTTCATTTCAACTTTACAATTACATTGAGTTTTAATTAGGCGAATGCTTCTTTTGTTTTTACCTGCACAACCATAAACATTCCGTACGTTTGATTCAATCTACGTGATTTTATTTCGCGCAAATTTAATAATTACATATCGGTATGGACTGAGGGTGAAACACTATACCAAGTGTTTTGTGAAGGTACAGCTAACTGAAAAATCAAAATTTCAAGCAGTTAATATGCAGAATTGAGTACCACGGAATATCTCCAAAATTATGGGTTTTGGGTATAGGGAAGTGATTTAGAGCTAGGAATTATTTTCATAATAAAATTGAATCATGAGGAGAAAAAATGGAGTTTCCATTTGAAAAAATTGATATTTGCAATGTTTGTCATTCTCGTTCTGAACCTATTTTTTTGCGCACCCTGTAAATTATTCAATGCATGTCTATTTTTATATTACAAGCTTTTATTTAGTTTCTCTTGTTATTCGTTAGGGTCGAATCTTGCAAGAGAATTTTGACCAACTTCCAGTCGTCCGATTAATTTGAAATTTGGCAGGTAGCTCCGGTGACAATGCATTATGAAATTTTTTTTGTTAGAGCAAAAACAAAAGGTCGATGACAGACGAAATTTGTAAATGTATTTGGGTGTGGGGGTCGGAGATTATGAATTTTTATCAGAATTCATAGATTCAAGATGGCGGCTCCAAGATGGCGAACGAGTTTTGTTATTATGGTCCAATTCGATTCAAAATTGGTATGCGGGGGTTTGGGGGTCGGAGATTATGAATTTTTATCAGAATTCATAAATTCAAGATGGCGGCCCCAAAATGGTGGACGAGTTTTGTGATTATGGTCCGATTCGATTTTAAATTGGTATGCGGTGGTTTTAGCAGTCGAAGATTTTGAATTTTCTGTCAAAATTTATAAATTCGAAATGGCGGCCCCAAGATGGAGGGCGAGTTTTCTGATTATGGTCATATTTTTTTCAAAATTGGGATGTGGTGGTTTTACGGTTCGGAGATTACGAATTTTTTGTCAGAATCTATAAATTCGAGATGGCGATTTCAGGATGGTGGACGAGTTTTGTGATTATGATTAGATTCTATTCAAAATTGGTGTTTGGGAGTTTTGGGGGTCGGAGATCATGATTTTTTTCAGCTCAAAACATACAGGTAAGAGATCTTGTAATTAATAACGATGCTCTATTAGAAATAAACAGATTAAGGCGAACTAACTAACAAACAAAAAATAAAATGAATAATCATAAACTTTTTTAAAGACAAGCTTTTGTTTAAGCTGTGTACGTAAACACGTATAAAATAAGTTTAAGTCATCGCTGACAATGATTTAATTATTTTTATTGAATTATATGGTTTCAAAAAGCTTGTCGCGCGAATTGTAATAAAATTGAAACTTCGACAAGTTGTTACTTACCAACCAATCATTGTCCACTGAAATCGATAGACACGTACCAAATAATTCAACAGAAAATGATTAAATCATTGTCAGCGATGACTTAAGCTTATTATATACGTTTTAGTGCACGGCTTAAATATAAGCTTGTCTTTAAAAATATTTTTCATTGGTAATTTTTCCAAATGATGATTCAATTACATATCCAACGTTTCGACTGTGACCACAATCTTCTTCCCAGATTTTTTTGGGCTACAAAAATATTTTTATTGGTCGAACAAAAGGTTACAAGTTTCCCTCAAGTTATTATCAAATGGAGCTAATAATTATTCAGAGAAACAAGTCCATTCGATGATAACTTTAGGTGGTTCCATAAAAAAACCTTTCGTTCGACCAATAAAAAACATTTTCGTATCCCAACAACGTCCCCTGAGATCACAGTCGAAACGTTGGAGGTGTGTGTGTAATTGAATCATCATTTGAAAAACAGATCATTATTTTCGATATGAACCAAACTCCCACGAAACAAGAAACTTGATATACTCTTGGTTCAAGAAAATCATATCCTTTATATTTATTGTCATGATAAGAAATATTTGTTCAATGTAAAAAGAATAAAAAGTGATATGAGGATGCTTATATATCACATAAGTACCTGCTATGTTTGTTTTGCAATGTTTCTGTACATTTTGCTTTTCTGGAACCTTGTACCATTTTCTAGTCAACTCACATGTCTCAAAAGTGGAGTTTCTCTATTGTCATAGGTATGTTGCCAACAATACATTCAATGTGCACCACCAATAAAAAAAATTAAGAAATCAAAATTCATGAATAAACTTTAGATCTCAAGTAGACAAAATAATATTCAAGTTAGAACATCCTGTATGATAAAATCAAATCAGAAGGAAACTTGAGAGTGACATGACAAAACATTTTGATGGAAAATGATTAAATATAAAAATTTGACTATAGAAAATTGTCAAATATGAATTTTAACAAACTCTGTATATAATATGTAAGCTATAGAAATGAAAATTGTGAATAAAATCCTTAGAATAGTTTAGAATAAGAAAAAGTGTCCCAGAAAGTGAGCGAAAACCTGAAATTTGTGAAAATAAACAGAAAGTGAGGGTTGCCAGGAAGAAAATTAACAAGCTTTGAGAGGATAAGAATTTATGTTTGAAAAAAAACCGTAACAAATTTTGACGTTGCCAATAACAAGGGGACCTTTCTACAGTGAAGCTGCGATCTCCAATATCCGAAAAACACTTCCAGGATTCGTGTCAGACACTTCTTTCGGGTATTTTAATTAATTTTATCCATTCATTTGAACATGATTTCTTATTCATGCTCATGAACTGAGTATAACCCACAAAGTTATATTCACTAGTTACTTTATTGCACATGAGCAAAGTTTTTGACAACTTTATTTCACGAGGATGACCTGTCACCGACAAAATGTTGCGGAATCATAGCAAATAGATGCAAAGATGATTCGTTATACATAAAAAACCTGATTTTTTCAGATGAAGCCACATTCACAGTCAACAAACAGAACCGTAGATACTGCAGTACAGAAAGTCCACATTGCCCATTATTCGATATCCCGAGAAGTTGAACGTTTGGGCTGATATTATGAATTCTCAAATTACTTGACCATATTGTTTTGATAGCACATTGGCTAGCGCATGTAACTTGAATTTCTTGCAAAATTTCCCAGTTCCAGAGTTAAGAAAACTTTTCCCAGATGATGTCAACCCTAATAAAATTGATAGATATATTTGGTATCAGCAAGACGGAGCTACAGCACATTTTGCATTGGAAGTAAAAACATCTCAACCAAGTTTTTCCTAACAGGTGGCTCGGTAGACGCCGTGAAATTGAGTGACCTGCTCGTTCTCCCGAATTGATCCCGCTAGACTATTTTTTATGGTGTTATTTGAAATCCAAAGTATATTTTAATAGACCAAATAACTTCGAAGCTTTAGAAGGCAGAATAACGCAAGAAATTAATCATATCACCCCCGGAAACGATACAAATATTTTACGAGAATTTCAGCAATGCCTCCATTATTGTCAAGAAGAAACAGGCGCCAAGTTTGAACATTTGTTTCATAATGTTTCATGTTCTTTTGTTTACTTAGTAACATTAAAAATGTAATATTATCAATAAAAAATGTGGAGAATTTAAAAAAACCTCATAGGTAATTAAAAACCCTTTCAAATAAGCTATCACACGCACTCTCGTTTTATTTAAAATTTTCAAAGGTGTTGCTGTCACTCCAAAGGGGGTGAAGGGGAAATTATGGTTGAAAAATTTATCTTTAGAATTAAAAATGGACTACGTCTCTTTTCTAGCCAGAAGTTGTAATATTTACGGCTTTTTCAGATGATTAATGAAACTTGAATGCTACAGAGGTCATTTTCGATAGTCCTGAATGGCAAAGCATAAATCATTGGTCATACGTTCGATTGAAATAATGTTTTTATTGATGTTTGTATCAATGAACCATAAAGCATATCTTCAAAATGTTTATAGACCGAAACCACAATATCAAATGCATTGGTCTTCAATAAACCACAGATCTGTTATGTTATTATACAATATATTAGAAAGTAATCTAGTGCCAGAAATGAAATGTCTAACTGTATTCAGAGTTTCAATCAATATCAGAAAAAAACATCGGAACTGAACTCGAACACAGCCGTATTTGCTGATTAGTTGTCAAACCTCGACTTTTTCTAAATATAATGTACAAAATAGACTTACTTTCAATCGGTGTTTGTTGTTTCTTGGGAGTTTGGTTCTGTATTGGAATAACAACTCTTCTCTTCAGGAGATAACGTTCATTCATTTTCGCCAACGTTTCGACTGTGATTTCGGTCTTCTTCAAGATTATAATATTTTCTTCTTTCTTTTGTTTGTAGCTATCATAGTTGACGAGATACATGAGTTTGTTTATAAATAAAAGAATGGTTTTATACAAATGCACTAAAAACGGAAAAATTATTTCTTTAATTCTAGGTTATTCTGTAAGTAGCAGATTCAAAATTTCGCCGCGCAATGATACCTATTTTATATTCGCGGCAAGCTTTTGAATCTGCTACTCACAGAATGACCTGCTTGTCTTAATTTATTTTTAAATTTTTATTCAATTCTTAATAGTCATTCTTGAAATCCGTCATCTTATAGAATTTTTACAGAAAATTATAATCTTCGATCCCAAAAAAATCCACATACCCATTTTGAATGGAATCGGTCCATAATAACAAAACACGTTGCCTTCTTTGAGCCGCCATCTTGAATTCATAAATTTTGACAAAAACATCATGATGTCCGGCCCCAAAAACACCCACACACCAATTTTGAAAGGAATCGGGCTATAATCACAAAACTCGTGCCATCTTGAAGCCGTCATCTTGAATTCGTGGATTTTGACAAAAAATCATGATCTCCGTCTCCAAAAACACCCACAAACTAATTTTTATTGGAATCGGACCATAACCACAAAATTCGTAGCCATCTTGAATTCATTAATTTTGACAAAAACATCATGATGTCCGACCCCAGAAACTCCCCCACACCAGTTTTGAATAGCAAAAATTCCATGATGCGTTGTGATCGGAATTATGAACACCTGCCAAATTTCACGTTGATCGGACAACTAGAAGTGGGTCAAAATTCACCTGCAGGGTTTGAACTAAACATACATACAAATGTGACGTTAAATAAAAGTTTGTAAAACCAAAATAACATAAAAACTTTTTAACAGAAAATTAAACCGACGAAATACGGAACTGAAAAGTAAAAAACAAAATAAACCTTCTTGTCTCAATAAGTAAGGTGCTAAACTAATGTAAGTAACTAATTTTGAGTCGGCGCAAAACAAACAAGCAAATGAATTAGGTATGGCGTAAAATGATGGTTTCGAGTTGCGCGGTGACATTCTGATAATTTTTTTTGAAGTAATTCAATAACCTTCGTTGATTCTTCGTTTGCGCCGACTCAAAATTAGTTACTTACATTAGTTTAGGAGCTTAGTTATTGAGACAAGAAGGTTTACTTTAGTTTTTAATTTTCAGTTCCGTATTTCGTCGGTTTAATTTTTTGTTAAAAAGTTTTTATTCTTCAATTTTTTATGGCTAAAATATACTAATTACTACCTACTGGTTTTTTTATTACTCCCAAAATACTTACCCATCTTACTTCAACTATTACCAGTTAAATAATATGATTATCTACTTTTACTATTTGTTGTAATATAAATAATTTTTGTTGTTCTGGTTAGTTTATTCCATTACTTTGTATATCATTCCATCCATCAATATAATGATTGTGACGGATGTAGGAGAACAAAAATAATGACATTAGCGATCTGTCATTGTCAACTACATATGTGTGCCAATGTTCACAAGTGGAAAATCAATTATCCCCTATTTTTATACCCGTAAGGGTGGATAATTCCATTAGAAATCCAAATATGATCGACTATGCGGTATACCCTATCTAATAAAAAAAAATCATACAAATCGAAGAATCCAGTACAAAGTTATGCCTGATAGAATCGGTTAACGGGCCAGAATTCAGAGGGTGAGTGATCAATATCCTCCATTTTGCTACCCTTAGGGGTGGATTCCTTTTTTAAAATTCGATTGGGACCAACTTCGAAGTACACCCTATCCAGTAATAGGAGAATTATCGGAATCGGACGTCTAAGTAAAAAGTTATGCGTGTTCATATATGATAAAAAATATACGCGTCGAGTAGGGAACATCCTTCTTTTTGGTTTTGTCGGTTAAAAAAAATGCACCTGGTGCCTACTCAAAAATAGTTATTACATTAGTTTATTTTAGAAGCTCAGTTATAAAGACTAAAATGGTTTATTTTTTTGCTTTTCAGTTTCTTTTTTGTTGGTTTATTTTTTTGATAAATAGTAGTTTATGTAACAAGTTCGCAAAGTGGGGCGTTAGCGGAATGTTTACGGACGAGGGACCAGCGAAGTCCAACTGAGAACTTCTAGATTAAAACGTATACATAAATTTTAGACAATTTAAAAAATATTCTGTGGATGGGTTGATTTAGAAATCAAACTCCGGTTGCTTATACTATCCAATGTATTTCCAATTATCACAATAATGTGGTATCCCACATTATAAAAATCACATATAAATATTCAAGTAAAAAAAAAAAGTTTTCGATATTTTCTCTGCTGTACAATCATTGGGTTACGTTTCGAGGTATAGTATCGATACAGGCGTTTCCTCGAATTTGAAATAAGGTTGATATGTGAACATCAGCTTTATAAAAACAACGGTATCGGTACTATAATCATATATACAATTTTACATTGCTGAGAAGGTTCATCAATAAGTACAGTTATGTAATATAGGGCTGTGTACCACCGTAGAAAACATATGACAACAAAAATATAGGTACTTCCTAACCTTGGAATATCATACACTATTGCATTATCAATTATGTTCATTCCTTTGAAGAAAATCAACACAATGAAGTTGATTAAAATTTTTAGGGATAAATCCATACACAATGTAAATAGACAATGGAATTAAAAATTGACAACGCAATTTGTACCAACATCGTAATGTGTACCAGCACTTCAACTCAAAACGAGTTACATAAAATATGCCAGAACAGTCTGACCTCAACAATCCTGGGGTAGTAATAAGTATAAACCAACAGTGCTACTAGTCTGGATGTCCACAGGTACACACCAAATCAGCCCCTCGGTAGGACACATCAGCTTTCTGAGTCGTCTATAGGTGACCTCTTGATAGTCCTGAACCATGAATTTATTTGCCTGTAGGTACCATTATCAATTGACCATTACCAGGAACCAAGACCCAAGATCCTATAACATTTATACGATTTGTACCTGAACAATATACAGTGCTCGTCTAAAGTCCGTTCTCCCCTACTAATTTCTGAACCACTTGGTATATCGCAACGAAATACGGAGGGCTTGAATAGGAGATAAAACCAACTTTTTCATGAAAAAATCACAGCTAATAGTGTCAAAATGGCGGCTAAGCGCCATCTTCAATAATTCTTTCAAATGTGGCCCCCTCCTAAATCTTAACAATAAAGTGCCCTATTATAAATAGCTTCTCTCACGTTGATGAAAGTCTGTTCATCTATTTCTTCACATGTATCTATTATTCTGCGTTCCAACTCTTCTATTGTTTGGCATTCAGTGGCGTATATTTTTGACTTCAGATACCCCCGAAGGAAAAAATCTGGAGGTGTAAGATCCGGAGATCTTGGTGGCCATTCTGTACTTCCCCTGCGACCTATCCATCGCCCAGGAAAGTTTGTATCGAGAAACTCTCTAGACATGCGATCGAAATGGGGAGGTGCCCCATCCTGCTTAAATATGATTTCACGATTTTCAAAATCTTCCTGATTGTTTAATACAATTTGTCTTATTCGAGGTTCAATTTCAGTTTCTGAAAGATTTCTGTAAAGAACTCCTGTAAGATTGCCTCTGATGAAAATCGGTCCAATAATGCGATTGCCCAGGATTTTCATTTTATAGGAATAAAAGTTTTCTTTTTTTAGGACTCTTTGGACACTTTTTGAACTTACTCCACAGGATTCAGCAACTGCAGACGTCGACTGAGTTTTTGGTTCGGTTTGAAATGACCAAAATGTCACTTTTCAAACGTTAATATTTATTTAAAGTGTATTAGATAAAACTGTTTTGAGAGTCATGAGCAGATTTCGAAAATGGAATAATATTCTATTCAAACAAATTATTGAAGTTGGCGCTCAGCCGCCATTTTGAAACTTTTAGCTGTGATTTTCCCATGAAGAAGTTGGTTTTCATCTCCTATTCGAGCCCTCCAAATTTTGTTGCGATATACCAGTTGGTTCAAAAATTAGTAGGGGGGGGACTTTAGACGAGCACTGTATAACATTTGTACTTCCTGGTTTCGTAGCCCTAGAATTGATTATAAAAGTTTGTTTAAATATTCTTGATCATACTAACAAAGTAAACGAGCTTAGAATCGGAATTGCTAGAGGGTAAAGAAACCATGGAAGTTCATACCAATGAAATATTAAAATATTTATTGTAAAGTTATTTCTGTTGATTAATTTCTTACCTTCATTCAAAGAAGGATGTTACAAATATATAAAAAAAATTACACTTTCACATCGAAAAGAGAACCCTTTTTCCCGGAAAACTCCTTTTCTTTAATTTTCTCACTCGAAAACCGGAAGTCCAAATTCCGTAGGTAATTTAAATTTACCTCTCTACTTTCCTTTTCATATTCGAATAACTTTTTCCGATCTATTGAGAAGGAAAAGGACAGAGTATATTTAATGACAATACCTATAGTCTCGATCAGCTGTTTTGACGTCATGTGGTCGTCCCACTTTGTCAGTTACACCTACGACCAGTTACCTAGAACTTATCGATAGGTAACCATTTATACTCGCCGCTCTAATGCTGGTGGCCGATAATCGTCTAACAAACGAATTGATATCTTACATAATCATTTTTAAGTAAGTCTACCATATAATAAAGAGAATTACTCCAGAGATATAATACAAAATACAGGGCCCTCTATATTTACTTTCTACAAAAATAGGTAGATAAAAGATTATCATCTTGAGGTACCTTTTCTAAACCACGAGAATAATAAAAGTCATATTTTTATATGTGTGGGACTATAGTATTAGTAATTTATATACTGCTCCGCAGTGTGAACGTTACAAAGTCCAGACTACTCTACAACAAAGAATGTGATGCATTTTTAGTTGGTGTTCTCCGAAAATAAATATCTTATCAGAACCCGTCATTCTTGCGCATTTGGGAGAAAAATCTAAAACTATGAAGTCGTCAACCCTGTGGTCGAAGTTTTCTATGTTAAAATCAACTTTAGCTGGTATTAAGAACATACATATAGGTGATTATCCTAAAGTGAAGGCATTTCTTAAAAGAAAAAGTGCCGGCTATAAGCCGAAAAAAGCAAACGTTTTCACGAGAGCAGAGGTAGCTAAATGTTTGCTTGGTGCTGCGGATGAAAAAATTTTATTGATGAAAGTAGTTATGATTATGGGATTGTCAGGCGCCTGTCGTCGGGACGAGCTTTCTAAAATGACAATACATGATATTGAGGACAAGGATCCTTATATAACTGTTTAAATTCCTGATTCAAAAACTGAAATACAAAGAACATTTGTACATCCAAATAATAATGAACGCAAATTTAATCCAGCTGAAATTTGCCGTAAGTACATGTTACTGCAAAAATTCCGAGTCTGATGGAATATGATTCTAATATGTTTAATAAAAAACGATCGAATTGAGAATGATGGGTATTGTGTATCAGCTGTATTCAAACAACGTAGGTCTGTACTTTTTTGCACGCCGTGCAGATTTTTTTTTGCACTCTGTTCAAAAATAGCCTACTTTTGACATTCAAAAGTCATAAAAAATGTCACATTTTTGACGTAAGTATTGGAAAAAAGTTTTTATTCAACATTGAATCACACATTTCAATGATTAAGATAATATTTCGGAAACTTCCTCCTCTTTGAGAATATTTTTTTAAATTATGGCTTTTTTTATACTAATCGCAATTTTCAATAGACGATTTAACCCTGAAAATATATTTCTCGTTTGGTCATTAAGAGCCGTCGCGCATATTTTTAGGAGATTAAGATTTTTTTTTTGGAAATCAACTTTCTGACCAGACTATAAAAGGCTTGGAAGATGGAAGAGTACTTTCCTATCGCTTTGCCCTTTCAATACACAAATACCTATTGTTGATTCCTAGATTTTGTTATGAATGCTTATATTTTCTCTCGGACTACGTCCAAGTCCGTGTAAATGTGATTCAAATTGAAAAATAATATATCCTCGTAGATATGATGATGAAATAATCCAATTTGCACAGTCATTCAGATTCATTGCCTTTTTCATTGAAACGATTTGATACGATTTCATCTTTTCATATTGTTAATATACCGAGTACTAAGAAACGATAAAATAAAAATAATCGAGAAATATTCAGAATTTGTTCAGTTCCCAGAAGGACTAGCGTACCGTAAATTTTGCTAACAGCTGTATAATAACCGTCGATAATATGAGAATAAAAGTAGCGGTAAAAAGTCATTGGAACTAATCTCGAGTTTTTCGAAAGGATTTGCCGCGGAAAAATGATCTCTTTCAGGGAATTATTAGTCTCTGAAGAACTGAATAAATCGTTTCACCGCAGCAAAAAGATTAACGACATATTTCAGAGAATTCATTTTTCCATATAACCATCAAAAACGAAACACGAGCTCCTGCTTTATCGTTTTTCTGTATCAGTGAGATGAAAAAGTGGTACTTTTGAAATTGTATTTGTTTCGATGACAAAAGCGTACGTTTTCATTTCACGACCAATTAATTCCAAATAAATAAATAAACCTTCATTCATTCTGCGTCGTCTTTACAATACAGTGCGGCTTTTGATAGTCCCCCCCCCCCTGTTATCATTTGAACGGTTCGACGTAGAACAATGAAAAAAAAAAGTATTGTATGATATCACCGATACTACTTTTTGAAATAAAAGAAATTGTGATTGCACGATAGATGGCGAGGGGCACCGACTCAAAATCAGTTACTTACATTAGCTTAGGAGCTCAATTATCATTTAGACTAAGAAGGTTTATTTTATTTTTTGCTTTTCAGTTGATTTTATCGTCGGTTTAATTTTTTGTTAAAAAGTTTTTATTTTTTACTTTTCAGTTCCGTATTTTGTCGGTTCAATTTTTTGTTGAAACGTTTTTATTTTTCAATTTTTTGTGGCTTAAATCTACCAATTACCACCTACTTGTTTTTTTATTACTTCCAAAATACTTACTTACCCACCTTACTTCAACTATTACCAGTTAAATAATATGATTATCTACTTTTACTATTTGTTGTAATATAAATTATTTTCGTTGTTCTGGTTAGTTTATTCCATTACTTTGTATATCATTCCATCCTCTCAAAAAATATACTGATTTTGACGGAACAAGGATAATGTCAGTAGCGATCTGTCATTGTCAACTACGTATGTGTGTGCCAATGTTCACTAGAGAAAAATCAATTATCCCCCATTTTTCTACCCGTAAGGGTGGCTAATTCCTCCCGAAATCGAAATATAAGGTATACCCTATCTATTAAAAAAAAAATCATCCAAATCGAAGAACCCAGTACAAAGTTATGCCTGATAGAATCGGTGAACGGACCAGAATTCAGAGGGTGAGTGATCAATATCCTTCATTTCGCTACCCTAAGGGGTGGATTTCATCTTTTAAATTCAAATGGGACCAAATTCGAAGTACACCCTTTCCACTGAAAAAAGAATTATCGGAATCGGACGCCTCAGTAAAAAGTTATGCGTGATCATACATAAAAAAATATTATGAAAAAACATAAAATATACGGGTCGAATAGAGAACCTCCTCCTTTTTGGTTTCGTCGGTTAAAAATGGAGAAAAACTAAAATTGTAAAAATAGTTAGTCTGCATGAAACTTATTGTGTAGAAAGTTTGGCCATGAATTATTGTTACTTACATGATATTGTTCAATCTTCCATAGTATACTTTCATGAAAATGATCCGTTTCGAGGGGAATACAAAATCTCAATTACATCAGCAGATTGTGAATTGGAAGTATGATTGCGATATATCATTGGAAAGGTATCTCTATACCGAATCGTAATTTCCAAAAAAATATATACTTTCCACATGAAATATAGAAATTGGATGCACTTCCGGTCAAACCGGAAGTGTCATATTTGGTTTGATACTTGCTAAATTGTACATTCATAACATCAAATCGAAGTACCGAATTTGAAACATCCATATGGAATAACAACGAAGATACAGGGGGGTAAATTGGTTCCGGCTCACCCTGTATATTGGTTTTCATCTTCGAAATTTGGTTTGTCTAATCCAAATAATAACGATGATGGTAAATCTCTAAAATAAATTTAATTTTCTTATACATTTTGTATATCTGAAAAACTTCAGTTGTGAATTAGGTATTCACTTGCGGAAACATCGATAATTCAAGCCGGCTACCCTGCCATTTTTTAATGAATCTCGGGATCAGAAAACAAATCGCAGGACACATCGCCCGCTTCAATCACCGCGACAGCGGGATCCTATATAAGGCAGATACCCACCTCCCGCCGTTTTCTCCTCATGTTTTCGCAGTAAATCAGATGCAAACCCGGAAAAGGAGACCGTCTTTCCGATTGACAATTTCTATTAGCCGAACGGGACAAATTAGTGGATTATTAGTTCTGGTGATCAATGATACGGTGCGAATCGAGGGACGTCGCGGGGGGCGACACGTTACTGCTGCCGTCCAATTTAGGACGCCAATAAAACTGCCAGACTAAAGCTCCGGCGATGTTAAGTGACATGAATTATCCTTCGGGTACCCCCCCGCAGCTTGTTTGACTGCCACGAAGGCGAATATACGTAACATGAAATATTTCGGAGAGATATAAGCTTAGTTGCTTTTTTCGTAAAAAGTATCTCTGGGATATAATGGGGTGCTTTTCAGAGCAGTGAAATGACATGAGTGCACAAGCTTTCGGAATGTTTTATTTCCGTCTCAATTGAAAGTATACTGTTCATCAGTGCTTCAAGAAGCGAAATGGTACTTGCTTTAGGTGATAAAGTAGCAGCGATCCTAATTCTTGGTGAAACTGGACAAAAAATTCATGCAGCAGAACGCATTTTTAATGAGAGGTTTCCCGATCGCCCCGTTTCGAGGACTTATTTAAGGGAGCTTCTTCGTAAGTTTGAAACAACGAGTAGTATTAATGATGCGAAACGATCTGGCAGACCACAAATTTCTGATGAGAAAAAAATTGATATACTGGCAGAAGTAATAGTTAATCCTACTTCTTCAACAACTCACGTTGCATCTACCTGTGAAGTCAGTCGAAGTACAGTACACAGGGTGTTGAAAAAAAAACAAATTTCATCCATACAAATTAAAAATGGTTCATCAACTCTCAGACGACGACCCAGAACGAAGACTAGAATTTTGTGAAAATATGGAAACTAAAATTAACCAACAGCCAGACTATGTCAAAACAATTTGTTTCAGTGACGAAAGTACTTTCTATCTAAATGGAAATATAAATACACAGAATGTGAGGTATTGGAGTGACGCAAATCCTCACCTGTTCCGTGAAACACATACCCAATTTCCCCAGAAGGTGAATGTTTAGGCAGGTATCCTGGGAAACCACATCGTTGGGCCTCTTTTTTTAAATACTAATTTAACTGGTGAGGTTTATCTGGAGCTGTAGCAAAACGCAATAGAACCGTTAATCCTTGAAATTTTGGAAGATAATCCAGATGAATTCGGCAATTTGGAAATAACATTCCAACAGGATGGTGCTCCTCCACACTATTACGGTGCAGTGAGACGGTATTTGGATGATGAGTATCGTGGTAGATGGATTGGACGACGAGGTTCAACGGAATGACCAGCTCGATCACCGGACCTCACACCTTTGGATTTTTTTTTGTAGGGGTACCTCAAATCGAAGGTCTACGCCACTGAACATGACAATATTGACGTTTTAAAACAAGTATTGTTGCAGAATGTGAGGCTGTTTCCGCAGACACATTTGCAAAAGTACGAGAAGAGTTTAAAAATAGGATATTTCACTGTCAGGAAGTAAATGGAGGTCACTTCGAGCAATTTCTTTAGGTAGATACTGATTCTTAAATCTGTAATTAATATCATACTGAATGGAATTTAAATTTCAATGTTTACTAATGAGCCATTAAAACTGCCATAAACACAAACAAAATTAGTATCATTGAATAGGTTTTTTCGATACCTTATGAAAGAGGTGTCGCTTGCCGTAGGGTTCCATTTAAAATTATTGGTCACAATGGGCTTGTGACATCATCTTTGACGATTTCGTCATCTATCATCATAGGGAAGTTTACAACCTTTAATATTCAGTTTCCAAATTTCACTTGTTTAAGTATAATCGTTTCAAAATTAAGAGGGGGGGAGGGGACTTTTGAGAAGCACTGTATATCGAGGGATGGTGTTATACATTTTTGGGGCTAGATATCGATAGGACCGTTGCCCAACCATTTTTTGTGTTTGGGGAACTCTCTGGAGATGCTTGTTCAGAGTTCTTTTCTGTATATTTCTAGAGGGCGCATATTGGTGTTCAGCCAGCCTACTATACCATATCGTGAGTGACTTTCAACCAAAGCATGATACAGAAATTTGAGCTGTTGAAATGTTAGTATATCTTTCAGATATTTGAATTTTTACAAAATTATCCGTGTGTCCCATCTCAGGTAAGTGTCTATGTATACACCTAGGTATTTAACTTTTTGTTGGGGCAAAATTGTGTTCTGTTGACCGTTTGCACAAAATGTAAGGCAATTAAATGTTGGTATGATGAAACGATTGGAGCTGACTGGTAGATAGTGTTTACAGTGAGTAAGTAGTGTTCAAGACAATTTTTAATCGAGGGTAAATCAGTCTGTAAAATGTTTTATATTACTGTTCAACACATAACCCATTATAGAGCCACAACATAGTTATATAAATCTTGATATATCGAATAATAACACAATGACTACTATCAATACCACCCCCAGTTTTTTACCTCCTTACCATACATAAGAGATATTTCACCCAAACTTGCTAGACTTTTCAATTCCATAGATAGTATCAAAATAGCCGACAAAACAGTTCTTACAATTAACTCTATACAGTGCTCGTCTAAAGTCCCCCCCTAATCATTTTTGAACCACCTGGTATATCGCAACGAAATTTGGAGTGCTCAAATAGGAGATAAAAACCTTCTTTTTCATGAAAAAAATCACAGCTAAAAGTTGGCTGAGCGCCATCTTCAATAATTTTTCCAAATAGAACACCCCCTATATTATTCCATTAGCGAAATCTGCTTATAATTCTCAACAGTTTTCTCTAATACACTTTACTCCTAAATTCAATTGTTTTCGAAATATTAACGTTTGAAAAGTGACATTCCGGTTTAAAATGAAGTATGGATTTTGGTCACTTCCGGTAAAACATTTTGCTAACTAAACGATGTTAGTAAATTGTAGTTAAATCTCATAATGAATTCGACTGATAAGAGGCGTAAAGAACTATTAAGGATAAACAGTACCGCTTACCAGAAAATCTCGAAGCCTACGAAAGTGTTCTGTGAATTCACAATCAAAACAAATTAGTTAGCTAAAAAATTATAATTTATTTTGAATAACACTTTCATTCAACCCCAACAATTATTTCATCAAGTGTTCAATGAAGTGCCGTATTATAAATAGCTTCTCTCACGTTGATGAAAATCTGTTCATCTATTTCTTCACATGTATCTATTATTCTGCGTTCCAACTCTTCTATTGGTTGGAATTCACTGGCGTAGATTTTCAACTTCAGATACCCCCAGAGAAAAAAATCCAGAGGTGTAAGATCCGGAGATCCTGGTGGCCATACTCTCCCTGCGACCTATCCATCGCCCAGGAAAGTTTGTATCGAGGAACTCTCTAGACATGCGATCAAAATGGGGAGGTGTTCCATCCTGCCGGAATATGATTTCACAATTTTCAAACTCTTCCTGATTGTTTAATACAATTTGTCTTATTCGAGGTTCAATTTCAGTTTCTAAAAGATTTCTGTAAAGAACTCCTGTACGATTGCCTCTGATGAAAATCGGTCCAACAACGCGATTGATCAAAATCTCCACCCAAACATTCACCTTTTTAGGAAACTGGGTATGTTCCTTTCTGAAAATATGCGGATTAGTATCGCTCCAGTATCGTACATTCTGTTTGTTGACTTTTCCATTAGGAAAAAACGTGCATTCGTCTGCGAAACATACACGTTCCAGGAAGCCCCGTTCTCCTTCAATTGTTCTTGTTAACCACTCACAAAATTCAACCCTCCGGTCTGGATCATCCTCCGTGAGAGTATGCAGGATTTTCATTTTATAGGGATGAAACTTTTTTTTTTTTAGGACTCTTTGGACACTTTTTGAACTTACCCCACTGGATTCAGCAACTGCAGACGTTAACTGAGTCCGATTGATTACCATTTCAGCAACAATTTCTACCTTTTTTTCTTCTGAAAGAGGCGGTCTTCCTGATCTTGGAGCATCTTTGAGCGTACCAGTTGCTTGGAGCTTATGTAAACGTTTGCGAAAATATTCTCGGGAAATCTATTATAGAACATACGGACTACTAGAGGATAATTCCTTTCAGCTTCTCCAAATATCAAAACTGCTTCAAATTTATCGTTTAAGCTACGAGCCATGATCACACTTTTCATAAAAGGATTTAGGCGCTCAACGGACTATTTTGCATCAAATAAAAAAAGCAGATAAATACTATTTGAGTGAGATCTACTCTTATTTATTGTCTTATGATATCAATCCAAATTGTGACAACAATGCAATAGCGAACTTTTCAAAATTACCACCAGCTGGTATTAACTATTGGTCACTGAAATAATTTCCAAATGACACCTGTCAGGAGTCATCGGCTTGAATAAAGTTGCGGAAATTATTCCTAACCTGTCAGTTTTACTACTCATACCACATGGAGTAGACATTTATATTAATATAATTTTAATGTTTTTTTTTTTATGAATCTTGAACTTCGTTTTATATATGATTTACATTCTTCTATTCTCTCACTATGTTCGATGAATATGTACAATATCCTTGAAACAAGCAAGATTTCTGGAATCTTTGATAATTTTGAATAAACTTGGGAGTGGAGATATTTCGAATAAAAAATGTATATTCATGGCATTGTATAGGTCCTCAATGCTAATGGATGGTTGATATAAAAGTAAATCGGTTTCTGTTGAATCAAATTTCTAAAAGTTATTCTTGGATTCTTTCTACAATCGATCCTCAAGGAAATAGACAAGTATAATGACCCCGACATTCTTCAAAATTGGTTAGCAACAAGTATACATGAGTATACTCTAATACCATATGAAAGTCAATCGAATTCAACAGATATATCTGCGAGGAAGGTCAAAACACTAGAATTGCAATGGTTTTGTCATTCTTGATTAACGACTTCGAAAAAAAGGAAATGCCCATGAAGGAAATATAACTAATAATTACCAACAATTAAAAATCTTTTCATAAATGAAGTGCATCAAAAAGAGTTCCAAATGAGCAATATCTATTCCCAGCGCGGCAGCGATGTCATGCATCAAAAGCCGACAGATTATCAGAAAACTCTATTATAATTTAAACGACTTTGATCGTCGCAAGAAATGACAGCTCCGGTATAAAATATAGAGTATATAGGGTTGGGTCAGTATATTCTCAGGTTATAAGTACATTTTTATATAAACCCAGAGATATCTGCTAAACATGTGTGCTGACGGCATTTCATTTGAATAGTTATTCAATAGAATGTTCAACATAGAAGGGTCAGCGAATCATTGAATTCCTTACTGATTTTGATTTTTCTAGCAGATCAATTCATCAAAGTAGAATTCTGTAATTATCTTGGTCAGTAGATATACCAGATATGTGGCTGAATATTCCGTGGGGTTGACCTGACCTGAGTGATATACACTGCATACCAGTGATGAAGGAAATACAAATATTTGCGAAAATAATATTAGGAGCTGGGATAAAGTGAATTTTTTACGAATTTTTGGCATCAAATTCAATATTCATTTTTGGCTAAAAAAATTATTCTGAAAAATCGGAACTCCATGAGAAGTTAGATTAATTTGGATGTTTCTCGCAAAAATGTTCATTGGTGTTGAATATGTGAAAAATTTGAGCTTAGACTTATGATATTACCCTGGCACCTACGATATTACCCTCGATAAAGACCCATATTTTATTATATTACCCTAAGGGGGTAGTTTCACCAGATATGCAGAACGTTACAAAAGTAGGTACGTATAGCCAAAAATAATGGTTGAGCATCTACAGTAAATTCTGGACTTTATCGGTTATTTTAATATCTGGCTTTTTATAACTGTCTCTCATTCATATAGAAAACATTATAAGTACCAAGCTTTTATTCAGTTTCACCTGTCCCAATGTCTGTCTGTAGGTTTTTGATCAAATCTTAAAGTTAAATTCGACCCACTTCTAGTTGTTCGATCAACGTGAAATTTGACAGAGAGAAAACGAAATGGCGGCTCCAATATGGCGGACGAGTAATATTAATAGTAATAATGATATTTATTTTTCAATAACACCTATAAAATGTATAGGAATAGTCAGTATATATTTCGAGCCCTGAAGCAGAGTATAGTCAGTGGAAATAAAAATATATAGGTCAATATATATATATATATATATATATATATATATATATATATATATCTGGAAATTGTGGTTCTTGAATCCTGGTATATATATATATATTTGGCGGTTTCTTAGGTTATTGGATTCTGGGTAGGATATACCTAATATTTCAAATCATTTATGGCATAAACCAAAACAGAAAAAGGAAACTCTCATGTTGAAGAATGCATTCAATGCTGCCAAGGTATGTAACATTTGGTTATATTAATTTCTTTGCACCATTTGGTTATATTAACTTCTTAAATAATATAATGGAAAAAAATACATTATGATGATTAAACTTCCCAAAACTATTATAACTAACTTTTCAGAACATGTAAAAACTAAATAAAGCCTGAAGAAGTCCCCGATCAGAGACGAAACGTTGCCATAAATGATTTGAAATATTAGATATATCCTACCCAGAATCCAATAACCTAAGAAAGCTCCGCCAAATATATATATATATATATATATATATATATATATATATATATATATATATGTATATATATTTTAAAATACATATATATATTAAATAAATAAACACACATGCATTAAATACACATATTGATAGGATCTAACTATTAAAATATTCTTCCACCTCATAAAAATTTTTCAATCAGGAATTGTTTCAGGGAGCTGCTGAATTTTTTGAAATATTTGATTTTTTTTAAACTTTCATGTAAAGATTGAATACATAATTGTATGTGAATTGTCCGAGACCTTGTATTTTGTGAAAGGAATGTGGTATTCTTTGGAGGTGTTCCCCGAGACATACAACCTTCAGAAATTTAAGAAGAACACCAACTCCTACCTTCTTTCCCTAGGTTTCCACGATGTTCTCTGAACATTAAAGGATATCCCTTTTCGTGGGAACCAAAACAAAAAAAAAAAAAAAAAAAAAAAAGATCTAGTAAAACATATTTTTGTATATTCTTAAAAATAAAGATGGACAATTCATAAATATGAACAGACATGAAGGTCATAGTGCTCAAATGTTAGAAAAGGTCTTTTTTCAAGAAGGATTTGGGGATTGAACATTAGGCTGTTACAATTGTCTCTCTCCGTTTCAGAAAAAACTTACTGATACTTGAACCTGTTGGCCACAGATTTGGATTCATAGCTCTGTGGAAATTCCTATCATCGATGGTCACTTTGAAAGATGAATAGATACTCGGGCATCTTGAAATCAACAGTTCACATTTTACCTCAGGGAAAGTAGGTTTCAACAACGAGTTTTGTGATTATGGTTCGATTTTATTCAAAATTGGTATGTGGGGGTTTCGGGCACAGAGATCACAAATTCTTTGTCAAAATTCATCAATTCAAGATGGTGGCTCCAATATGGCGATGAGTTTGGTTGTTATAGCCCGATTCCAATAAAAACTTGTATGTGGGGGTTTTTGGGGTCAGAGATCATGTTTTTTTTGTCAAAATCCACGAATTCAATATGGCGGCTCCAAGATGGCGACGAGTTTTGTGGTTATAGCCCGATTCCAATAAAAATTTGTATATGGGGGTTTTTGGGGTCAGAGATCATGATTTTTGTTGTCAAAATCCACGAATTCAATATGGCGGCTCCAAGATGGCGACGAGTTTTGTGGTTATAGCCCGATTCCAATAAAAATTTGTATGTGGGGGTTTTTGGGGTCGGAGATCATGATTTTTGTTGTTAAAATCCACGAATTCAATATGGCGGCTCCAAGATGGCGACGAGTTTTATGATTATATTAATTGATTATAGCTCGATTCCATTAAAAATTGGTATCTTTTTTTTTGGGTTGGAGACCATGACTTTCTGTCAGAATTCAATAAGATGACGTATTTCATGAAATACTAAAATGCATTGAATAAAAATTATTTGAAAAAAAATTAGACAAGCTTTTATACAAATGCACTAAAAAGGAAAACATAATTTCTCCAATTGTTTGACCTAGGTTATTCTGTGAGTAATATGAAATAGCGAATATGAAATAGGTGTTCTTGAGCGGCTATATTTCAAATTATTTTTTTTTCAGTTATGTTTCTTTTCCGAAAATGAAACAAAAATACTGAATCAACCCTGTAGCTCCGTATTTCTTCTGCCAACAAGAAATGACGGAATGAATTAGTGACAGGACTGGAGGATATCGAAGTTATAAATATTGGATCATAGTTGACATATATCTCTTTGAAGACTGCCACCCACGACGAGTCGGTGGACGACAAGAGATGACTCCGAACCCGAACCATTTGAGAGATAACTCACGGTTTTTGCGCCCTTGGAGAGTACAATTAGTTTTAATGTATTATTATTGGTCGAGTCGTTATTTACTGACTACAGCTTATTAGGCTAGTCTACAAGCACACTTCTTGCAAATTCCAGTTCGAGTTTTCCGAAAATTATGATGGTTGAGGTGTCATTCGATTCCGAAAGGCTTCTCAGTACATTTTGAACAAATTTAAATTCCACTCAAAAAAATTGCGAAAGCTTTAAACAATTTGGAAAATAAAAAAAAAATTGAAAAATAAAAAAACACGACTGCGTAAAAAGTGTACTCTAATAAAGATGATAACAAGATGACCAGAAAATATTGTCAGAAAATTATGTTTTAAGAGGTTAACTGTTAAACCCAATACTGTAAACAATCTCACGCAGTCGGAGGCAATAATATATCTTTATGGGTTACCAAAAATACACAAACCATCTCATCCTCTACGCCCTAACGTAAGTTCCATTGGATCTCCTTCACACAAACTCGCTAGATACCTTCTCAACATTCTGAAGCCACTATCTGGAAATGAAAATAGTTTTATAAAGAATACCCTTCACTTTCTGGAGGAATTGAATGAATTACAAATTCAAGATGGGGATCTTCTAGTAAGTTTTGTTGTCGAAAGTTTGTTTACTAACGTACCTATTGATAAAACTCTAGAAATCCGTTCTCCTACATCCGTCACAATCATTATATTCTATGAGAGGATGGAATGATATACAAAGTGAGCAAATGAACTAACCAGAACAACAAATATAATTTATTTTATAACAAATAGTAAAAGTAGATATTCATATTATTTAAATGGTAATAGTTGAAGTAAGGTGGGTAAGTAAGTATTTTCGAAGTAATCAGAAAACAACTAGGTAGTAATTAGTAGATTTCAGATACAAAAAATTGTAAAATAAAAACTTTTTAACAAAAAATTAAACCGACGAAATACGGAACTGAAAAGTAAAAAATAAAATAAACCTTCTTAGTCTCAATAACTGAGCTCCTAAACTAATGTAAGTAACAAATTTTGAGTCGGCGCCAAACAAACAATCAACCAAGATCAATAAGTTACTTCAAAAACATTATCAGAATGTCACCGCGCAACTCGATGCCATCATTTTACGCCTTACCTAATTCATTTGCTTGTTTGTTTGGCGCCGACTCAAAATTAGTTACTCACATTAGTTTAGGAGCTTAGTTATTGAGACTAAGAAGGTTTATTTTATTTTTTACTTTTCAGTTCCGTATTTCGTCGGTTTAATTTTTTGTTAAAAAGTTTTAATCCAAATCTTATACAGACATACTGTCACTTTTAAAGTATCCAAAAATTTTAATGTAACTAATGTCCATACAAAATTATTGAAATCAATTCATTATAGTATTTGTATGATTTGATATGATGTTGCGTTTATTTTGTCCAATATATATATATATATATATATATATATATATATATATATATATAATATATATATATAATAATGTAATACAGAAAAATAATTACATAAATAATCGGACAAATAAACAAAAGGAAACCGCAAAGCCTAATTGGCTGTCTGCAGATAGTGTATACAATAAAGAAAAGTGTTTACAATCATCATAATATTATTTTAAAACACATCAAGAATGTTCAGCACAAATTCGCAAAATCGCAAAGCCAAGGGGCTGTCTGCGTTGGATTTTTGCGAACTGTGCGGAACATCATTCAAGAATTGGCAACAAGTTTGGTGTAGTACATTATGGTTTTCTCAACTAACAGTAAGTGTATGCCTATCAGTACAAAAATGAACAAAGCCTGGAGGCTGTCCGCTAAAAAAATTGTTACGAGTACGGAATCCACTTAGAGTAAGTATGAACATCAAGTTCTATATTCATTTTCAATACCAATAAAGACGCGAGTAATAAACATAAGCAGGAAGTCAAATATGAAATTTTAAGTGCGACTCTATACGTTCAGTTTATTCTCTATTATATGGTGTATTTTTCTTGTCTTCTATCAAAATAAATTGCTTAAGCTTTGATTTGAATAAATTATAATTAAATATACTTTTCATATATTTTCATATATATATATATATATATATATATATATATATATATATAAATATATATATATATATATATATATATATATATATATATATTTTGATTGTCATCAATACGATAATGTAGTAGGTGGCTATACAAAAATGAAACAAGCGTTTCTTGACATGGTTTTTTTCTGAAAATAAAAATATAATCAAAATCTATACAAGTGTAGAAAGGGCAAACTAATTAGTTCACCCCAATAAGTTACTACGTTTACCAAATTATATTTTCTGAACAAAAAATCATTCAATTAATCAGTAACTTGCCGTATTCTGAATTTGCCTATAAAAAAATTGTAAAAATTCAAAAGATACTTCTCTATATAGTTGTTGATTGACGTTTCGGGGATCATATCTGCCCCGTTCTCAAAATCTTCTAAATCTCCTTTAATTGTTTGAATAATTTGGTATTTTCTTTTGCAGAATATTTTTCGATTTTTCAAATGACGGATGTCAATTGAGATCTGCCAAAAAATGTGAAAGTGACGTATTGCTCATTTGATATATGGGGTGTTGTACAGATCCGTTTTTTAGCATTCTGCCATTTCTCACTTCTTCTCTAAGTAGAGCTTACCATGTACGGTCCATTTCAACAGAATTTGTTGGAAAATAGTTGTTATTGTTAAGAAGAATACAGGCCGTTTCTTTCAATTTTCTTCTGTCTTGATGTGGTCCTTTCATCAAGATTTTCGTCCTATTCCATTCAATCGTATGATCGCTATTGGATGTGATGATATGTTCTGCAATTTTTTATTCGGCTATTTGATTTCTGATGTTTACTTCGGCGCTCTTCTAATGGTCTTGACGTTCCACCACACGAACAAGGTATGTTGTAAACACACTTTTTGGTACTTCCTTCAGAGTTTTTTGGTTCTGTTTGGGTTGGTATAGATCTAAGTGTGTTTGTTGTTCTAAATCATGTTCTCACATCATACCTATGTCCAATCCGTTTGATCTTCTCAGATAATCCGGGGACATAAGGTATTATGTTGGTTGTATTAATTTGTTGTTTGGTGGATTGTTGTTTTTCCTCAAACTGATCTGGATAAACATTTTCCCTGAGAACAGATTACTTGAGGTTTATTTCTTCCTGTAGATGCTGGTTGGAATTGAAAACTGTTTGGGCTTTATTATAGGGACATTTAACTATGCCTTTTTTCACACTTGCATGATGGTTTGAGTTGTAGTGTAGATATCGATTGTGTCTTCTTTCTATGTATAGATGTTTCCATTCGGGATGATGATTTTTGGATCATGACATCTAAAAAGGGAAGTTGGTTATTTTGTTCTGATTCTAGAAATCCAAGATCCAAGAAAGTGTTTAATTCTTTTCACTTCGATTCCAGATAGCGAAAACATCATCTTCCACGTATCTCCACAATACTTTTGGACCATTGTGGAAAGTTTTAACGGAGGATTCTTCAAAGTATTTCATGAATATATTACTTGAGAAGGGTGACAAAGGAGAACCCATCGCCATACCAAACTCTTGTTGATAAAATTCGTTCTTGAATTGGAAATATGTTATTTCTGTACATAGTTTGAGTAATTCTATGATGTGTCATTTTCTGATCATTTTTTCACGATTTCCATCAAAACTCACTAGGAGATATCCATCATGGATTTGTAATACATTCAATTTCTCTAGAAAGTGCAGGGTATTCCTTATGAAAGAAAGCATGCCAAGAAACGTTGTTCTCCCACAAAGAATCACATTCATTCAATACTTACATGAAACAAAGTTAATCAATGATGCATTTGTCAAATACTTGATTTGTTAGTGTTTGTTGTTCCCGAAGTGAGTAGTATAAAACACAATTTCGCTAAACTGTAATTTCAGTTTCCAAAGTTGACATTTTGTGGAGCGTGTACGAAATTTTTTGGGTCATCATATTCTGTAGAAGACAACAGTTTACGAATGTATAGGCATCATCATAGACAATGACGGTGTTCCATACTCTTCCTCTGAAGACAATGACTGTACAGAACAAACTCGTAATTGGATGTTTCAATGGTACAGTATGTATCAGTCTCTGTGAGCCACGGTGGAGACCATCATCGAGATGAATAAATCAAAGCAAGCGTGTTCTTGGAACGATGAAGAACAAGTGATATCCGAGCAGTAGCTGCAGACATGGCGCTACCCCGAGTTCTTATCATCGATCTCGTTATACATGCAAAGATGGGGCCATTTAAATTGGCTCTTTGTTTTCATTTGTTTTAATTACATGTTCGATTATTCTTCAACAGTGATTCGAGGAACTTGGCGAGTTGGAAGGCTGCCTGCTATAATTCAATAGTTTCAAATACCACCTTCAAATTCAATAGAATGAGAATATTTTTTTTCCCTTTTATGTATTTACAAAAAGACTCTTCTAGGAGAAATGATCAAATTTCGAATTTATTGAATGGAAAACTGTTTTGCAGGTGATTCATAGTGGTTGGCGTTTCTTATAATCAACAATATTTTTTTCATTGCTTTACCGGGCGATTCTCTAAGGTGGTTCACCCCTATAACTTTTTTATTATCGAAGATAGAAAAACTAAATTTTGGGGTTGTATATTATAGTTCAATTTACATTTTTGACATATCAACTTGCTTTGCCGTACTTCCGGTTTGGCCGGAAATGACCCAAACTTTCGATTTTTAAATGGGACATCTTATATATTTTTACTTATTTCGATGGATAATGACATTCTAAATCCAACAAAACTTCACTTGTCAATATTTGACAGGAAAAAAATTTTTATTCCAATTTTAATTTTTCGATATAGAATGCCATGGATCGTGTAAATCACTTCATTCTTGATCAAGTAACATAAAAAAAATGACTTTGAGGCTTAGGACTTCACGGTCGTTTTTCCAGTCAACTTGATTTTTTCAAATGGAAAGGGCTCGTCGGCTTTTTGTGAAAGATCATTTTCTCACAAATAATTTGATACCACACACTTTCACTTTATTTTCACTATTTTCAGAATAATTGCAAGAAGCGATCATATACCTAGTAATAAATAATACGTATTTGGTATACTTATGCACTAAGTCCTGTTACTCTAGTTATCCGTGACAAACAATTGAAGCTGTTGCTAGGACTACCTAAACAAACAGGCTAATGATTACGATGACACTTTTAAAAATTTATATGTTGCGTAGTTTATAATTTGATATGGGAAATTATACCAGAAACGAGAAAATTGACATGTTGCTAATTTACTGAGAAGCAAAAAAGAATGCAACTGATGCAGCTAGAATTTATGCTCGGAGATTCCCCAATTGTCGTCATCCCACTCGGCATTATTTTCCAAAACTGGAAAGGAAAATGCGAAATGAACCAGAATAAAATGCCAATAACTTCATCGTCAGTGAAGAAATAGATGTAGACGTAATAGCCTAAGTTGAAGTGAATTCGCAAAATTGTTTCTGAGTGTGATATAAGTTATTCGTCCGTTTGGAGAATTCTTCACAAATATATTTATCGATCATTCAAGTACCAACTACATCAACATCTTTACGATAACGACCACAACCGAAGATTAACTTATTGCAACTGGATTTCGACTAAATACAGAGAAGATGTACGTTTTCTATTTAAAATTATTTATTCAGATGAAACTCGATTGACCAACTTGGGTCTGTTAAATCGCAATAATAAAAGGTACTGGTCTCAAACAAATTTACATCTAATGCAAGAAGGAAATTTTCAAGAGCGATTTGGTTTCAATAGGCTTTTTCATTTAGATGACAAATAACTAACTTTGTTTACCTGTCAGACGTAATAGCCTATGTTGAAGTGAATTCGCCAAATTGTTTCTGAGTGTGATATAAGTTATTCGTCCGTTTGGAGAATTCTTCACAAATATTATTATCGATCATTCAAGTACCAACTACACCAACATCTTAACGATAACGACCACAACCGAAGATTAACTTATCGCAACTGGTTTTCGACTAAATACAGAGAAGATGTACGTTTTCTATTTAAAATTATTCATTCAGATGAAACTCGATTGACCAACTTGGGTCTGTTAAATCGGAATAATAAAAGGTACTGGTCTTAAACAAACTTACATCTAATGCAAGAAGGAAATTTTCAAGAGCGATTTGGTTTCAATAGGCTTTTTCATTCAGATGACAAATGACTAATTTTGTTTACCTGTCAGACCCAACGGCATTGACGGCGATTTTTTTGTTTTTGAGGAAATAAAATATTTCCGAGTTTTTCTATGGATAAGTTGACTTGCATTTACATGGAGAAGAAAACTCACCATTAGAAAATATCCGTGTACATTATTTTATCTACGAATGAAAGATTTTTGGCGGTATAAAATAGGTAATAAGTACTTAACCTACAAAGAAAGTTACGAACGCCAATGTATGCAGGTGCATTAGTCATGAAGTTGACATAATGTGAAAATTCCGCTAATTTTGAACTAAGCCAATCTCAAATTGTTATTTCAAAACTAACCAATGGCTATTCACTTTCCCAATAGCCAATCAGACTTTGGGTCTCAAAACGAGCGCATGCGCCTTAAAAAATCATATAAATGAAAAGGCCTATTGCTGGATGGGTATTATCGGAGGAAAACATCTGGGGACAATAATTTTCGACGGACAACTTACTGCGGAAAGATATCCTTCGAAATCAAATTAATTATTTCATTGAAGATTTGCCACTGGCAAACCAAGTTGATCAATTTTCAACAAGATGGAGCGCCACGTCACAATTCTCAAGTCGTAAGAGAACATCTGAATGACACCTTCCCAGAAAAGTGGATTGGCACTTATGGACCTATTCAGTGGCCTGCGAGGTACATTCTTAAGTTGTCATATTTTTTCATAATGTATTATTTATTTTTCATATTCTAGATCACCAGATCTTACTTCGCTAGATATTTTGCTCTGGGGAACAATCAAGAATCAGGTGTATAAAACAGCAACAGCAACTCTTGAAGAACTGGAGTATCAAGTAAGGGTGGCATTCCAGAAAATTCAGAACCTTAATGGACTAATTTGCGACTTTTGAATAATTCTTAAAACGACTGTGAAGTCATAAGCTTCAAATTCGTATTTTCCCTATGTTGTAATGATAGGTTGTCGATGAATGTAGATATCTCGGTCCGTAAAAAGTTCAAATACCGTTCGCCATTTAAACTTTGTCTAAAAAATGAGGGACCTACAATTCGCTCATTTAAAATTTCACACCATACATTCACTTTGAAACTATATTGGTCCATGGCATCCATAATGAAATTGGGATCAAGATCTGCCCACAATCTACAATTTCGAGAACTGACGACACCATTTGAGGTAAAAGTTGCTTCGTCAGAAAATAGCACATTTTTTAACATTCCCTGGAACCATGCACAAAAATAAAATCGACCGTCATAATCCCTGTCTCGCAGTACTTGCACAAATTTTGGTTTGTATAGGTGAAAGTGATTTTGCTTTAAAATTCGTCATACAGAGGTTTGAGATATTTCTGCCTTTTCTGCCATAATTTTCGTCGAAAATCTTGGTGTCTCAGTGTCTGTCAGTAAAATATTGTTTACATACATACACTTTTATATTTGTTTTCAACTGAACCAGTTACCTTAAATTTTTGCAATATCTTTGCCACCGTAGTAAAATGCAATTTTTTTTCGGATGCCTTTTATCGAAAATTGCAGCTAATTCTCTTGTGCTATGATAATTTTCGCCATGTAGCAATACTATTTCCATTTTTTTTGTTGACTCAGTTTTGGAGCCATTTCTATTGATAGATTGAAAAACACAAAAACATATAAAGAACGACAATTCCAACAAAATTGGCAACAAGTTATTGTGACATTTGTTATTGTTACAACAAAAAGATCTTTTTTCAAAGCCGCCTTATAAAATAAAAAAATGTAGCCAAGTCATTGTAGTTCAAATTTACTAACCAATATTAAATTTAGCAAGGATAATAATGTATTATTAAGTTTTAATAGAAATATTAGTTGGTTTAAATTTTATTTGCGGGTTGAGAATATTGAGTAAGCTCATGTGCATTAATAAACAGGGCATGACTACACCTAGTGACACGACTGAATCGTGTTTTCATAATTAATCTCCCGCAAAATGTCTATTCCACAAATATTTGATTGGTTTTGACCCAAACTTATGTGATTTAGGTTATTAAAGCTGTTTCCAGATGAAACAAGAATGTATAATGTTTCTTAGTAAGAGTAGAGGAATAAAATGGTATTTTAGTTTTTTTTCAATAAAGTTCAAATTGGTACATGGGGTTCTTGTTGGATTCCAAACAGATTTTCTCAATAAATTTGTTCGATATCTTAGTCAATTTGATCCATTTTATCGGCACCAAAGACAACTTTTTTTAAATTCCCGCCAAATCTGAGGTCACGTGATATAAGTCGCAACGGATTTTTCAGTTGTCAGATATGCAGAATCGAACCACCATTGAAGTTTTGCAGAAATATCAATAACAAATTTTTTCCCATATGTAGCCAACTTTATGACGGACACTGTATAGTATATGAATTGGATGCGTTGACATATAATGCCAGGTGACAGGGCATAGTGTGGTGTTATAGAAAAACAATATCGAATCTATTAGTGGTTTTATTGAAAAACAATATCGAATCTACTAGTGGTTTTATCAACAGTAAAAACACAAGAGCTTTTTTTTATCGGATAAATTTCTTTTAGTAACGAAATAATTTTGCCGATCAGTAATTTTACGAGAAAAACTGACATGACAAAATCGCGTGACCGAAGGTCGAGTGATTTTGTCAAATGTCAGTTTTTCGAGCAAAATTACTAATGGAAAAATTTTGAGTTAAAAAGAAATTTATCCTTAAAAGAAAAGGTCGAGTGTTTTTTGGCAAGGTGAATTAACTACCGAATATATGAATGAAAACAACAACAATAATTATCTTTATTGATACAATTAAATTATTTAAATGAACAGTTATTAAATACACAATTTTTATAAATTGTTTGGTTTGGTGTACTGATTTCAAAATTTTCTTCTCCGGTTTTCACACATGTAGAATATTCATTTTGATTTTTCTCACTCGAGGCTCGTAAGGAACAAATAAGATTTTCGTGATTTTCAGGATCAATTTGGAGGTAGGGTTTAATAGAAGATGATGATGAGTGTCCCGTTATCTTTATAAGTTGTTGGTCACTTACTCCTGCTTTGGCTAACTGGGAAACTGTACTAGCACGGTTCGAATGATTGGTAATTTTATTATTTGTAATGTCGAGTCCAATTTTAGTTGCAGAATATTTGGTCCAAGTAGAAATCGTATTAATACCCAGTGGAACATTTTTGTACCAACCTTTAGAATTTATGTTTTTCCAAAAGGGATTTGGAGTTAAAAAAAGTCGTTCAGATGTTATGTTTTCATTTCTTTTTTGTAACAGTAATTTTAACAATGCAACGGGACAAATACCTTCATCCATTTCATTTTTTGTTATCCATTTGCTGTCTGCCAATTTTTTCGACCCACCCTGTGTCGTCTTTGAAAATACTGTATTGTATTCAAATATTCTTGTTGAAGTTCCATCTTAATTTTTTTCTCCTTTAAAATGGTAAATTTTACAGTTTGCAGCTTCTCCCCCCCCTCCAAGCTAATTCATAAGAAGCTATATGAAAGAAAATTCCACAATTCTGCCAATTTTACTATATCTTTCTTGTTCAATGCTACAGAACTTACTTTTCTTTTCTCTGGAATAACTTGTAATTCTTTCCGTTTACTATTTCTTGCATCACGAGCTTCTTTGAAAGTCATGTCGGCAAAAGGATCAAATTTAATATTGTATTCATTGAAATATTTTTCTTGAATCATCTTCGCAGTTGAATTCCAAATTGATTTAACTGCATATTCTTTATAATCTTCTCCATTCCTCTTTTTCATATTATAGGCCCAATCCTTTGATATATATGCTACTTTTTGTAACGGAGTTATTTTCGACAGTTCGTAATTTCGAACTTGACAAAACTCCATAAATTGTCTCCATATTGACGCTTTAGTACTTTTTGTGGATTGCGGGATTGCTTTTTCTATATTTTCTGTTATTTGTTGAGTCGAAACTTCCCCAAAACGACTCATGTTGTAATGTTTCAGTATCAATCATCAACAATACTTAAATAACTGACAGGGCAGACATTAATGTGACGTAAGCATACTAGATGTAGACGCTTAAGAGTAACAGGCGTTTTTATCGGCGATAAAAAACGATGCACCTTTTTATCGCTGTCAAAATGACAAAACAGTCATCTTTAAATGACTCATTTCATATAGGAGTTAATTTATCAGTATAAAACAGTGAGAAGACGTTTGATCACTCTAAAACTGATCTGATTGGTTCTCTGTTTGAAATTTGAGCCATTCGATTGGCTCAAAAACAATGAGGGAAATAGTCGGGCATATACACTTTTATTTGTTTGAATCAAATACATTTCATTTGATTCAACTATTTGTTTTTTTCTGTGTATACAACTTTTTCAGTATTCTAGTCAATGCGTTAATTTATATTTTTTCGTTTGAAAAATTATCAAGAAAGAAATCTGCGATCATCCAATAAACCGCGTTACCAAGGATCGGATTCGATCTCAACGCATTGTAGATATCGTTTACAGGGATGGGGTCATTTGAATTGGCTCCTTGTTTTCATTACATGTTCGATTATTCTTCAACAACGATTCGAAGAACTCGGCAATTAAAAAGGCTGCCTACTAAAATTTAACAGTTCCAAGTACCATACCGAACTTTTTCGATGGATTCTTATTGAGGTATATTTGAAATAATTAATTAAATTTCTTCGAGAGCACCGGAATGTTTATAATAGTTTTTTCGGCTATAAATCAGGTGCCGGTACAGACGGCGCTGTCACAAGGCCCGCACGGGCCGTTCCCACCAAAACAATGACACTTCCAGGGCCGTATATTAGTCATTTTCGATAATCCATTGGTTATGATAATAGTCGATTGAGAAAAAAAACTCGTGAAGTATAAGGCTGACAGATCTTCAACTTGCAGTCTCATGTTCAACATACAACATAATGTTGATTACTATCGATCCGGACGTCCATCGTCTTAATGGATTTAAAAGGTTTTCACGACGTTTCGAATGCTTGTATCTGCAATCGTCTTCAAGTGAATACTAACAAGTTTAGGTGCTATTTACTAATTTATATGACTGTCGGTGCAATGATGCGTGTAATTCCGCCATGTGCAGTGGTGCCTGTAATTTCGTGCGGTGTGGTGGTGCGTGAAATTTCGCGCCTCTGCAGCCCGCCAGAAAGAGCAATCAGTGGTTTCCATACGTTCTTGATCTCAACGCTTGGTTGACTGAAGGCGCTATTGGCTTCGATGTAGGCGGCCTCTTTGAACTTTCGTTTGAACCATTGCTCCTCCCTATGTAGAACACTTGCGTCGTCCCATAGAACTCGATGGTGCTCAGTCCAGGCGTGGTCAGCGATTCCCAATTTTGATGTTTCTCCACGTCCATTTCTTGTGCTCATCCAATCTTGGATTTGTTGACCTGGCAAAGGCATTTGGCACGGTATGTCACCATAAATTACTTGAAGTTTTAGAAAATATAGGGTTCAGAGGAAAAACTGATGACTAGCTACTACTTATCAGGCAGAAAACAACGAATTGAAATAAATAATACATATAGTAGAGATCAAATATTTAAATATGGACTGCGAAGGAACGGTCCTTGGACCAATCCTATTCAATATATATATGTATATATATATATATATATATATATCATGCCAGTTATAAGTTTTAAAAGGAAAAAACCCACAAAAAGAATAATTACTGAATAGTTATTAGTTTCAAGAGATTGTTCTGACATAATTTTGGAAGTTCTATTTATTTATAAGCCTATGTATAATATGGATAGATGAAAATGTCAAAATACTATAACACAATCAATTTCATACACTGTCATAATGATTATAACCCATAATTAGTAAAAAGACAACAAAAAGTCTAGATTTACAAAATTTTCATGAATAAAAAGTGATCAACACATTTATAAATTTGAAACATACAGTATATGAAATTGTAGCTAACTAAAAGTAGCCAATGGTAGAACTGCAAACTTCTTGATGAGAATAGCCAATCAGGGAATAGATGGTCATATGAAAAATTGGAAATTGTGAGAGAATAACAACGGGGTGATGTCATAAGCAATTATTATTGAAATTTGTACATAGTAATAAGAATGGGAAAATAGTTGTATATATAAATTATATAAGATGAACCCAAACAGTGAAATGTGACAATTTGGTGCGCGAATTCAAACATTCAAATGAAAAAGAAGAGGGAAAATTGGTATCCAAGGGAACAAGAAACAAAGCCAAAAGAGGAGATAAAAAATAAATTTACAAGAGAATGCCACGCAACATTTTGGGAGAAAGAAAAATGAAATAATTCCAACATTAGAAGAGAAAAACCAATATTACCTTAATTATACAACATATCCAAAAGTCCAAAGCTGATTTATGCATCTGTATGGTTCCTGATTTATGGTATTGGAGTTCCTGATAGAGCTTGTAGTGAGAAAGGATCCAGTTTCAGGGCATATCTTGAACACTGACATCTCTAGCAGGTATGAAAACTTTAATAGTGCACATCCGGTCCATGAACAATATCACAAATAACGTATCTCACATCTGAAGAACTTTATTTCACTTTATTTTGAACCATAATAGAAAAATTCACTCTCAAGGAAAAAGTGAGGTTCTGTCTATCTATCCATGATTTGATTTTCATGATTATCCGTGAATATTTGTAGATTCACATCAGTATAAGTTATTTCTCGTAGGCCAGGTGAAATTAAGTATTCCTGAATAAAGGAAATAATTGCTTTTTGATACTTTGTTGTTTGTTTTCTTACAATGATCAACAATCATAACAATGACCATTGAATAAACTGAAATTAGACAGCAGTGGCTAGTGGCTCTATTGCCTGAACCGGCTATCTGAGGTAGGAGGCGTACCAACTGTTGCTTAGCCGTGGTGAGAAAAGTGATAACAATTGGCAGCAGCGTGACGAGAGAACAGTGACGTTCGCTAGCAATTATTATTACAGCATACAATACATATACAGGGCGAAAATATCTATCTATATAATATCAATTTGGCTCACAAAGAATAGCAAAAACTATTAGTAATCTTCTTTATATAACAACAACTATTGTTATTCAATTTATCAATACATAACAAATTGGCACCCAAAGTGTGGGGTGAAATAATAACATAATAATTTGATATATCATCAATACATAACAATATATATAAATATATATATATATAAATATATATATATATATATATATATATATATATATATATAATAAATATAATATTATATATAAATAAACACGTGTTAGGTTAATCTTTTCTCTGAGGTATGTCCACTAAATTTTTCCATTTTTTTTTAACAGTCCCCTCATATCACTCTCTTTCATATATATATATATATATTTATATATATATATATATATATATATATATATATATTTATATATATATCAACGATTAATTCATGAACAATGTGAAAGCTAACTTCATCAGCTTTGCCGACGACACAGAACTCATTTACCGCGATGAAAACTGGAACGACTTGAAAGATACAACAAATGTCTCACAGTATTTCTGGACCCCAGCAAAGGCTTTTGACACCGCTATTCATTCAATTCTATTTCAAGGTCTAGAGCTGCTAGGTATCAGAGGAACCATATTAGATCATCTTACAGAGTGCAGTGGTCAAAATAAAAAATACCTTGACCAATAAAAATGGGCGTACCACAGGGAACCGTGCTGGGGACGGTTTTATTTCTGCTGTACATTAATGTTCTCTGTAAAAAACTTCTAAGGTAAATTAGTATCGTACGCGGATGTCTTTGAAGGGAAACATATGACAACGCGGAAATTGAAATGCAAAAAATATATAACTGGCTCAGTAGCAGCCTGTTGAGTGTTAATATTGAAAAAACCAAATCTATCACCTTCTCATCTACGGCCAAAGACCAACCATCCAAGGATAATCTACTGCTCCATAAATACGATTGTCAAAACTTTCTTAATTGCCCATGTCTAGCAATCCAGAAAACCCACTCGACAAACTATCTAGGTGTGATAGTCGATCAACAACTGCGCTGGAACGCCATACAGTTAATAGATTGAAGAAACGTATATACACATTTTATCTGCTTGGAAATTTATCAAACAAAAAACTTATTGATGATATATAATGCATTAGCGGAATCTATATTGCGTTACTGTTTAGTTATATGGGGTGGTACCTTTATAACTTCCCTGCACAATCTGGAAATATTACAAAATCTTTGTTTGAAATCAATACATGGTTTATGCTATACTGAAATTTATATTTGACCAAATTATCACTGGAGTTTGTTGAACAAGTTTTATGTTTAAGTTATGATTTACATATTTTCCCGAATCGGGTTTGTCGTATGGACTCCGGCCCTGTCCATGATAATGTCAACTGTCTATCACAATGGGCAATTTGATATGGCTGTCGATCACGTCGGTTCCAGGAAGCGGCTCAATCTGTCTGCTTTTGAGCCCCCGTAATAATTCGGAGCCGTGGTGGCGGCCCCATCTGGAGAATTCGCGAGATATGCGCCGGCCGAGACGTCCGTCTTTGATTCTGTCATTAGGAATTATTAGCATTTTGAGTGGTTGCATGCTTTTCGGCATCAAATAGACTTGTAACCAGTTCTTGGGACGGAGGAACATTGAACGATCGTAAGTGACGTCTAACCCAGTCTCAAGGGAATAACATTAACCGCAAGCACGCAATCATTACAAATGAGCTGAAATTATGTTCAGACATCCACTGTAATATTAGAAATGACTTCAGGAAACTGAGCATATGCAATACTTCGGAAGTGAGATCTGGAATATTCGCTACATATTTTCTTCCCTATGAATATCTCAGGAAGTACTATTAACTTACCCAAAAAACGGATTTCAATGAATCATTCCCGAGGAATTGAGGTGAGTTCAGTCCTCAAGGGTAAACGGAAATAAAGCCGCTTGAAAAAAAAAACGCAAAAAAAAGCCGCGAAAAAAAAAACTTTAGCAATAAATCCAGCAATATTTTTATACCTAACCCTGCTAGCACCATTTTCTGTCAAAACGGTCATAAAAGAGAATAACAAAAAAACTTTTTACCAAAAAATTAAACCGACGAAATACGGAACTGAAAAGTAAAAAATAAAATAAACCTTCTTAGTCTCAGTAACTAAGCTCCTAAACTAAAATAAGTAACTAATTTTGAGTCGGCGCCAAACAAACAAGCAAATGAATTGAGTAAGGCGTAAAATGATGGCATCGAGTTGCGTGGTGACAATCTGATAATTTTTTTGAAGTAATTTAATGATGTTCGTTATTTGTTTGTTTGGCGCCGACTCAAAATTAGTTACTTACATTAGTTTAGGAGCTCAGTTACTGAGACTAAGAAGGTTTATTTTATTTTTTACTTTTCAGTTCCGTATTTCGTCGATTTAATTTTTTGTTAAAAAGTTTTTATTTTTAAATTTTTTATGGCCAAAACATACTAATAACTACCTACTTGTTTTTTGATTACTTCCAAAATACTTACTTACCCCTTACTTCAACTATTACCAGTTAAATAATATGATTATCTACTTTTACTATTTGTTGTAATATAAATTATTTTTGTTGTTCTGGTTAGTTCATTTCATTACTTTGTATATCATTCCATCCTCTCATAGAATATAATGGTTTTGACGGATGTGGAACAGAAATAATGTCAGTAGCGATCTGTCATTGTCAACTACGTATGTGTGTGCCAATGTTCATAAGTGAAAAATCATTTATCCCCTATTTTTCTACCCGTAAGGGTATATAATTCCATTCGAAATCTAAATATAAGGTCTATTAAAAAAAAAAACATCCAAATCGAAGAACCCAGTACAAAGTTATGCCTGATAGAATCGGTTAACAGACCAGAATTCAGAGGGTGAGTGATCAATATCCTTCATTTTGCTACCCTTAGGGGTGGATTTTATCTTTCAAATTCAAATGGGACCACCTTCGAAGTACACCCTATCCACTGAAAAAAGAGTTATCGGAATCGGACGCCTCAGTAAAATGTTATGCGTGTTCATACATAGAAAAAAAATTGATGGAAAAAAAATATACGGGTCGACTACAGAACCTCCTCCTTTTTGGTTTCGTCGGTTGAAAAATGTCCGTGAATCCATATCACCGAGAGTCGGGGGCGGTTTGGCAGCGGCAATATTTCTATTAGAAGCTCTGCCATCTTCAAATTCAATCAGGAGGAAGGAGAACAATGAGCGATGTCATCGACGTGTTACAGAGCGTCGGGGGCGGGAGGGCGGCGGCAATACTTTCATTAAAGATCCTGCCACCACCATATTCCGTCAGAGCGTTCATGAAGGAGGATAAGGCAGGATTACAGCAACAGAAAACAAATTACCGAGCGTCGGGGGCGGTATAGCGGCGGCAATAATCCGTCAAGTGGAAAAATACCGAGCGTCGGAGGCTGGTTGGCTTCAGCAATATTTTTATTAGAGTTATTACAGCCACCAAAAAAAAATTACCGAGCGTCGGGGGCGGTATAGCGGCGGCAATAATCCGTCAAGAGAAAAAAACTACCGAGCGTCGGGGGCGGGTTGGCCTCAGCATTATTTTAATTATAGGTCCTGCTACTACCATATTTTGTCAGAGCGTTCATAAAGGAGGCTAACGCACGACTGCATCAACAGAAAAAATTACCGCGCGTCGGAGACGGATTTGGCTCAGCAATTATTTTAATAGAGTTCCTGCCCCTATCATATTTTGTCAGAGCATTCATGATGAAGAATGATGGAGGATTCCTTCGAGAGATTTTTTTTTTATTAAAGGTCCTGCCACCACCATATTACGTCAGAGCGTTCATAAAGAAGGCCCATGCACGATTACATCAACAGAAAAAATTTACGAGCGTCGGGGGCGGGTTGGCCTCAGCAACTTTTTTATTAAAGGTCCTGCCACCACCATATTACGTCAGAGCGTTCATAAAGAAGGCCATGCACGATTACATCAACAGAAAAAAATTTACGATCGTCGGGGGCGGGTTGGCTTCAGCAATATTTTTATTAAAGGTCCTACCACCATCATATTTTGCCAGCGTGTTCATGGAGGAGGCTTATGCACGATTACGTCTACAGAAAAAAAAAGTTACCGAGCGTCGGGGGCCGGTTGACCCCAGCAATATTTTTGTTCGAGGTCCCACCACCACCATATTCTGTAAGGGCATTTATGATGAAGAATGATGGAGAATTTCATCTAGAGAAAAAAATTACCGAGCGTCGGGGGCCGGTTGGCCTCAGCAATGTTTTTATTAAAGGACCTGCCACCACCATATTTCGTCAGAGCGTTCTCTATGGAGGCCAATACACCAACACATCTATAGAAAAAAATCACGGAGCGTTGGGGACGGGTTGTCGTCGTAGACATCCTTACCCCGACAATGGAATTGTTTCTCTCAGTGGAATATTTCATTATTCTCCATCATGAATGCTCTGATAAAACATGTTGGTGGCAGGATCTCTAATCAGAATATTGCCGTTGCTATACCGCCTCCGACGCTCGGTAATTTCGTATCTCTTGATGGAATCGTTCATTAGCCTCTTTCATGAACGCTCTGACGGGATATGGTGTAGGCAGGAGCACTAATAAAAAATTGCCGAGGCCAACCCGCCTCCGACGCTCTGTAATTATTATCTGTTGATGGAATCGTGCGACATTCTCCTTCATGAACGCTCTCACGCAATATGGTGGTGGTAGGATCTTTAATGGAAATATTTACACTGCCCTCCCGCTTCCGACGCTCGGTAACTCGGATTTGTCGATGACATCGCTCATTGTTCTCCCTCAAGAACGCTCTGATGAAATTTGAAGATGGTAGAGTGTCTGAGAAAAATAGTGCTGCCGCCAAACCGCTCCCGACGCTCGATAATTTGTATTTCTTGATGATATTTTCAATTATTCTCCTTTATGAACGTTCGGACAGAATATGGGTCTGGCAGGGTTAAGTATAAAAGTATTGCTAGATTTATTGCCACAAAGTAACCTGGGTCGCAAAAAAGCGATCCGGTGAAAAAGCCGCCGGAATAAAAGCCGACGAAAGAAAAATTGCCGTATAATATAACATCGACGTTAAAATATGTATAGGTGTCTACATTCATCAGTATCATAATTGTAAAATTCACAAGACTAGGTAGTTTATTTTTTTATTTTTTATTTTAGACATAATACATCCAACAGGCCTAAGCCCAATAACAGGAGTATATAATAATAATTATAACAATTTGAAGTGAATATAATAGTAAATCAGGAGTGAATGATATCAATGGTAATAAATAATAACAAAATCATAATAAAACGATAGAAAAGGTCATTCAAGAGAGTGAAGGTTAGATTAAATAGAAAAGGTGAAGCTTAGAATGAAGTACAGATGCACGAAGGAGATACAAGTAAAAAATTGAAATAATTTGGAATAAGTCTATACAGTTGCTTTCTAAATTGATTCAAGCTAGAAAACAAGATGTCTACAGAGGGTACATTGTTGAGGCTTCTACACATAGTTGAGATTGGACTATTGTAGTGATGCTGTGAATTTGGCATGTCGATTCGGAAAGACAAGTGTGACCTTGACGAAATACGTGGGGTATTGAAATTTACTAGTGATAATAGAGATGTTGAGTCGACTTGATTATTTATCAGTTTGTATACAAATATGATATTTGCTATTTCTCTACGTTTTCTCAGGCTAACAAAATTAAATTTTTCCAATAGTAGATCGTATTCGTAGTGCTAAATGGGATAAGTGTGGTGTTTCTTGTAGAGTAGAAATTTAATAAATTTATTTTGAACTGATTCAATGGCTGTTATGTATTTGCCGTGGCTAGGGTTCCAAACTACATTACAATATTCAAGTTTGCTGCGAACTAAACAGTAGTAGATAGAGGAAATTGCGCTGAGATTTGAAAATTCTTTATAATTGATGCGTATTAGTTAACCAAGAGTTCTTCTAGCATTGTTTATTATTTTTTCAATGTGCTGATCAAAAGTAAGTTTGGTATCAAAGAGAACACCTAAGTCTTTGCATTCATTCACTCGTCTTAGGATACCATCACCGATTCTATAGTCATATATAACGGGAGAAAATTTTCTGGAATAGCTCATAATTTTGGATTTATAAACATTCAAATTAACTTATTCGCCGAGCACCAGTCCGTTAAGAGATTTGAAGTATTACTTTATATTGAAATATTGAGGGATCGATCCTTTTCTGAGTGTGGAAGGCTTTTCGAACAACTCCAGTTATGAAAATTCAATATATTGAATATAATGCAACATTTTCTATCAAATGTTTCTGTGATTAGTAATAATTTCTGGAACTAAAATGCAGGTTCACCCCGACTTTGTACCTCAGATGAGTCCGCTGTCCAATAACTCATTAGCCTCTGAAAAGGCGCATAAAAAATACATTGGTGAAGCCCTCTCAAATGTTCGCAGAAGTTTCTGAGGTAGATGAGAATGTTAGAAGTAGAATGTATGTTACGAAATCACAATGCCAGTGAAAATCCAAAGAATCCTACTTCGTTACAGAATTTTGAGGTGCGTTATATACTTTCATTTTTCCTTATACCGGCGGATCTTTGTTTTCGGGCGGCTTTTTTTTTTCGGGTATTTTTTTTGTGCCTTTTTTTTCGGCAGCTGTTATTCCTGGATTTGTCCTCTAGTAACCGTTATGTAATTTGTTAAACAAAAATGAATGAAGCCGTGAATTTGTGACTCTCATGTTAAAGATGCGAAAAAGAAGTGATTTAATAATAATGATAAATATCTTCATTTCCACATTGCGGAAGATACAGAAAAAAAAACCAAGAGGAAGAAAAGATTTACACGTTTAATGCGGAGATCCCAAGAGGAAGTTCATCATTTGGTGCTCTACCATTTAACCCTTGTTGTGGTACAGTTGTAAATATTATATAGTTCTCAACTACACGCTATAAACTGATCTGAGCTTTTTTACATATAAACAGACTTCATTATGTCTCCCCTCATTGTTTTTTTTTTAGCAGTTGGGTAACTGATCATAGTTCCTAATAAATAATTTAGGTGCTCTCATTAAATTAACAGAAACGAAAGAATTTAACAATTATAGTAATTGACAACTGAAACTGTTCATGGATGGAACAAAAGTAGATACCTATTTTCTGTATTCAGTGTCTTTATTTTCTGTATAATATACTTTTCATGCATGCATGAACTAATGTTCATGAAAAAAATTTTATCATATGTTGTGTTTTATTTTATATAATTGTAATTGTATGGTATTTTATCTTATCTAACTGTGTTAAATTTTTTCTCACTATTAATCCCATATTTCTTCCTTTGAGTTGAGCATAGATCAGATTGTAATATGGTACCTACAAATGTTTATAGTTACACTGTTTCCAATTGTTTATCTCAAAACGGTAACTATAGCAATTTTAAATTTACACTTTCCTTATATTTACATTGCTTTAATTGTGTTCTTTAATATGGTTACTATAAACGATTTTAAATTCATTTATTTTTACCGTTATTATCGTTCAATTCTTCATATATGATCAAATTTTTGCCCTATCATTTTTTTCGAATCAAGTGTTCCTCACTTATCGATTACATTGATATTTATTTGCACGATATCTCTAATATATAATGGGTATATCATTTTATATGAGTTGACTAAATTTATATTATTATTATTTTTTTGTTTCGGAATGCATCAAACTTCTGAAAGGGGAATACTATAAGTACTCCATGATGTATTCCACTCATTCGTTGGCCCAAACTTGTTTCTTGAGTTCAGGTAAATATTATCATTGAATCACATCCTTACAAAAATTGTTTTTGTTCTATTTCATATAAAACATCGATTCTATCAACCTTACTAACGGCTTTTTTGTGGAACCACCGATTTTCGTGTCTCTTGACCTGTGACTTCAACAAACACGAAGAATAACGTTAACACGCTATAAAATAACCATTCTAAAATCTAATATGCCAGTTATCGGGCGTTACATCCTGTGATTGATGATACGGGAGTTTATAATTCTGATGGGGATCTGAAAATTAGCCATGCCTTGGCAATCATTCTTCGAGTGGCAGCTTTTTTGTACAAGTGAAAGCTTCTCACGCTATTGATTGTTTTCCTGTAATCATAATCGTCGCATTGAAATACAAGTAATTCATTATACCAGACTTCCATTCCGGAATATGGACGGGAATTCAAGATTCAGGAGGACGGCAACCGAAAGATATATATACTTTGTAAGGGAAACGCAAGACATACATCTGCTGTTCTGTCAGCACAAATTGTTTTGTTGTTCTGTGTTGTTCTGTCAGCAAAAATGTATAAATAAAAATATGAAGAACCGCCGACACAAAAAAGACCTCATATGTATTGGTTCTTTAAATTCAATATAATCAGTAATATTTTGATCCAAGCGTCGCCGCATCTGGGAATCGCTAACTAAATGAAATAAAAACTGAACATAACTGAAAATGATGAAGTATGAAAGGACACTGCAACAAATCATATGGAAAGTGGCTCTTGGTGAAATCAGCTGAAACTTCAGGATATTGTAGATATCGATGTCCTGATTGAATATCTCCATGTGCGCAAGGTCCAAAAATGGACAGTTTTTGAGAAAATCAAGGTCAAAGACTGTCAAATTGGCGTTTTCAGCTATCAGTGGTAGTTTCGTAAGCCATGAACAGATCGGTTATTCCAACGACTCGATACTCCCAAAACTTCACCGAGGGGTTTTTTTGGGTCGCAGATAACAAATCTGGCGCTATGTCCCTGATCTCTTAACGATTCTTCTAACCGGTCTGCACCGGTGCCCCCGCAAAAATCACTTTAACCAATTTGGAGCGGAAAAAAACATATTTACCGTACTTCGATTCCATCGTGCTTTTCAACATTCTGAAGGATTTTTTTTTCTATAAGGTGCTGGAGTTTCGAAGTGATATCAGCGTTCCTGACTTTTTTACGATTTTTTTAAGAGAAGTCTGGACGGTAGCAGCATGATAAAACGCATTTTTGACGACGCCCCTGTCGATGTTGACGTTTGAAAATCGAAATAAAGAAGAAGCTTTCTGTAGAATAGCTTTTTCTGACGTGAAAAAGTCTGCTCAATCCAGAAGCTATGATGTCGCAAAGTCTCGAAACGTCTGTGCGTGTCCTATCGACGAGATTGTCACTTTTTTTAATTCGGTGGACTTTTTTATGCAAGAAAAAGTTACTTTTAGAAAGCGTTCGTGTGGATTTTTTCCTTGACACATGTTAAAGTCGACGGGTATGACTTCTTTTGCCATTATATCGTTTTTATTAGGATTCACGATGAATCCGTTGGATTGAGATACCACATATGCTATATTTTGGGAATCTACGCGACATTTCCAACATTTTGGTTCAAATTTTTCTCGCGTATCGAAACCAAATTCCGTTTCTAGACAATTCGGCCATTCTGAATCGATTGGCGCAGAATTGCTCTATTTTTTACAGTCCCCGAGTTAGAAAAAAAACCGGCCTTCGAGAAAAATGTCCGAAAATAATTTTATTTCCGAAAAAAACACCAAAATCGTTTTTTTCATAGTTTTTTGCATAAGTTTCTAGAATTTCACACCGATCGCTATGTCCCTGATCTCTTTACGATTCTTCTGACCGGTCTACACCGGTGCCTTCGCAAAAATCAGTTTGTCCACTTTGGAGCGAAAAAAAACATATGTTCCGTACTTCGATTCCATCTTGCTCTTCACCATTCAAAAGGAAATTATTTTTTCTATTAGGAGCTGGAGTTTCGAAGCGATATCGGAGTTCCTTATTTTTTTACGATTTTTCGAAGTGAAATCTGCACGGTAGAAGCATGATAAAACGCATTTTTGACGACGCCCCTGTCGATGTTGACGTTTGAAAATCGAAGTAAATACGAAGCTCTCTGACAAATAACTTTTTCTGACGTAAAAAAGTCCGCCTAATCCAAAAAAGTGACGATCTCGTCGATCGGATCGCAGCTAAGGAAACTATGATGTCGCAAAGTGTCGAAACGTCGGAGCGATGGCGGAAAAGATAGTAATAGCTTCCACATTCCGTGTCCTATCGATGAGATGGCCACTTTTTTCAATTCGGCGGACTTTTTTATGTAAGAAAAAGTTACTATCAGGAAGCGTTTGTGTGGATTTTTTCCTTGACACATGTTAAACTCAACGGGTGCGCCATGCATGATTTATCTCGCCACTATATCGTTTTTATTAGGATTCACGATGAATCCGTTGTGTTGAGATACCACATATGACGTGAATTTGGAAATTATAGAGTTCTTATACCGTCAAAAATGTATTGAAATCGATTAGTTATTTTAATTTTTCAAAACTTGTAACACATGACTGGTCCTCGTTCAATAAATAAAAGTTTATAAAAGAGACGACAGGTTGTTTGATCAGGGATTTGAAGTGAATTTTTTCCCTTGTGCAAAGCTAGTTGGGGAAATGGAAGAGTTAGAGGGTTAGAAAGCCCAGTTAACTATTGAAGAGTTTGGTTTTTGATATTGAAATTATCCTTTATACGTTCATTAAGTATTTACTCAGTTCCTTCCATTCCAAATCTACAACCATTAGAACAGATTTGTTATTTTATTTTACCTTAGGCCCCTTCATTCTTGTATTAATTTCAATCGATGTTTTTTCGTTTCTTCCAAAAAGTTTTCAATCAATAAATGAGCAAAATGTACCTGGTGAGTCGTGAAAAAAACACAAAATTCACGACAATACTAGAGTGGTCAGTTAATTTGGAATATGTGGTCGATGCAGGGAAAATGGAAACTCTCTGGACTCCGGTGTCCATATTTATCATCGATATGAAGTTACATGCACTTAGTGTTTCACATACTATATTATCTGTGTCTCCTATTATAAAGTGGTTGAGGAAAATGAAGATGAATTTAATAAAATTAGAAACATTTCGCAAGGAGACAAAGGTTTTTCTGCAACCATACTGATTGAAATCCCAACAAACATTCTGAACATCATATCTATAAGCTTTATTTCATTCATGTTTGCATGATCATCATCTCATCCTTACCGGTTGAAGTCTTACACGAATAACTGCTTATGAATGATCTATAAGCGACAATGTGTACTCTGGCGTCACAAGAACATCCAAAAGTCATTAGAGAGACTTAATAGACGTTTGGCGTTTAGAGCTGTGGAACGTTTAAGTTTTTAAGGAGGATGTGTGATTTTTACGAGTGAAACAAAGTGAATGGAGCTTTAAAGAGCCCGTCAAATGAACGAGTGGCGTTGTTTTGATAATTTGTCGTTTTTACTACTTGGCTGGGAGTTACGAAAGACGAGTAGCTTTCAGGAGTCTGTTGACAATTTTATGCTCTTGTGTTTTGATTAAAGAGGTATGTCGTGTGAAATGTCATCAGATATATCGAAAATATGGCTATTAAGTTTATGAGGTGGAAACGTCGACGGTAAAAATTAATTCACCAAAAATCCATAGAACAGAACATGTGAATATAAACCTCTATACATACCTACACTTACATTTTTTTGGGATAATAACCTTCCACAATCTGAAAACAAAATGAAATGGATCAGGGAATCTTTTAGAAGGGCAAGAAAATACTTTGCCCCAATAAGATACTGCGTACATTAAATTATTTTTACGAACGGAGAAATATTCAATTGGTCAGTAAATTGTCATATTTAAATTTTTGTAAAACGGAAAAAAAAATTAATTAAAAGATACTTCTCTTATGCACTCTCGACGTTTTAGGAACTGTATCCGTTATCGTTTTTTTTCAATATGAGTGAAATTTCTCAGTTTTCGCTGTATTTTTTGCAATATTTTTCGAACGTGATCAATTTGAAACCTTGTGACTCATGAAACGAGTATAGTTTCACAGAAAATTTCCTACATTGAATCAAACTCCAAAGGGGGAGTGGAATAAAGCAACCAGGAAATCGTTAACTCAGAATTTTCGCTATTTTCTGATTATATTTTGCAAAATTTCTTCCCACAAGTATAAGAAAAAATATGCAACAAACCATCAAAATCCGCTTCTCCGAAGTTTGCAGTGTTGCCGATTTCTGGGCTTACCAATATCCCATCAATAAATTTACGACTTTTTGTACCTGAAAAGAGCCCAGAGCTCTACAGCGGAGACATAGGGCAAACATTCAGACTAGAAATAAGGAACATGTAAAAGAAAATATTGAATAAAATTATTTTGACTTGACTTGACGACTTTCTGAGTGTATTTTCAGAATGGTGTATAAAAACTGCGTTCCCTACACTAGGATGCATTGAACTAAATGGTGTATATTCATGGTACTTTGGTCGGCCCATTCTGAAATTTGAAAGAATAATAATAATAAGTTCATCCAAAAATCCAGACCGACAATTCAAGCAATTTCAAGTGAACAATTATGGAGTGTAGTAGGATGGTATATCCTGGTGAAGATACTTTCAAATAAACAGGTATCCACTAAGGCAGAGCCTGTGCGTGGGCTAGTTACTTTTTCTAAAATATTGACAGTTACAACACATTTTGAAATCGAGTTCAGTTGTTTTATTATGCGAGGAAGATGAATATAAATAAAATTGTTTAAAATATGCTAAAACAGGGCTTACATGAGACTTGAATAGCATTATTGAATCATAAATATCACAAATATCTCAATGATGCGAACGAACAATAATAATGAACAGGTCTAAGATATTAAATATTTCAATAATCAAACAATGAGTGGGTAACCATATGTTCTAAAGGAAGAAGATAATATTTGGTATTTTTTTGAGGAATATATGTTTGAAGTACTTTGATTTCAGTTGGGAGAAAGTTATAAAATCTACTAGCTAAAAAAAAGCAATAGTGCGAGGTTAATTAATCTTCCAATTATAATTTTATTGCCTGCATATCTGGACTTCAAGCTGGCAGTGATGTTGGACCCTTATTTCCAATCCAATTCTCATTAAAAGATTCATCCAAATATTGGGTAACTATTCCAGTATTATGCGAAGTTTGAAACCACATATTGAGTCGAGTATCTATTGGTAAATTCTCCAAGAGATTTGGCAACGTTGGAGGAAAAGCAAGTACTTCTTTCCATTGAGAATTTCTTCGAAAAAATGAGATCCTATCAAATAACCATCAATGATTCCGCACCAACCCTTACCCCCCCCCCCACAAATTGATATCTCGTTTCTTCAATCCAATCAGGGTTCACGTCTGACCATTAAGTGACAATTGTGTTTGTTTATTATACCGTTGTTATGGAAACGGCTTTCATCAATTCATAATATTTTGTTCAAAAACTGATCATCATCAAGAATACGAGTGCATAACCATGCAATGAGGTTCAATCTCCTATCAGCATCTCCTAAATATGGGAATAGATTATTGTTAAAAAAACATGAAGACTATCTCCTGGCCGTAGTTCTTGAATCAAATGTAATTTGTAAGAGTGAAATTCGTTTTTTTAACAAAATATCGTCGATTTCGAAGTATCACAATGCATTGCTACTTCCAATACCATTTAACCTAGAATTGCGACAGTATGATTCTCATCTGTTGCTATTTTTTTTGTTCGCATCCGTTCATTAAAACATCCATTTTGTGCCAGGGATTTGGCTAAGCTAGTGAATGTTTTGTCTGTCGGGATACTGATTAGCGTATATTCTCACTGCCTCTTTTGCATTCTTTCTTGCTTCGCCTTGAATAATAATAATAATAAGTTTATTTTTTGTAAAAGACACAGGACATAGTTTAAAAACGAACCGTTGAACGGATTTTTATCGACTGAAAGGAGGCCAGCCCATCTGACGATGTTAGATTGTGTTTTTTTTTATTATTGTTTTTTTGGTGTTGAGTTTTTTTTTGTTAGATTGTCGAATGGATGTATACATTGTTCTTTGTTGGTGTGTACGAGGGTGTTATTTTTACAAGTGGACGTTTTGAGATTAAAGTAGGTTGTGGTAACGTTCATTAATCAAATTGGTATCTTTTTTGTCATTAATTGTGTTTTTTTTATCTCTATGGCTTCTTAAATTTCGCGTTTACGTTAATTTTTTTCTGTTTTCAGAATTTTGGTTTCGTCAAAGTTGAATTTGTGGTTTAGTTGGGTTTCATGTTTTGATAGAGCAATTTGTTTCCTTTTCGTATTTGTGGGACTGTATTCTTGATGCTGAGTATTGACTAGTTTGTCCTATATATACACCATTGCAGTCATTGCAAGGAATTTCGTATACTACATGCGACTTTTTCTTTTTTGGGAGTTGAGTTATCAGTTTGCTGAAGTTATTGTTCAGAAGGTTGTGACACTTAAAAGCAAGTGAAATGTCATATTTTGAGAGAAGGTGTTTTAATTGTTCCGACAATCCTTTTATATAAGGAATGGTTAGAAATTTTTTTTTGGAATGGTTTGTGTTTTTTTATTGGCTGTTGTAAAACAGGTTGATTCTGAAAGGAAGAAGATTAACAGAAGTAGTTCATCTAATAAATGAACCAAAGTGGATCCACTAAAGGCAGAGCGTGTGTTTGGAGATATTTTACATTTAGATAAGCAGTATTGTAATACAAAACATAATAATAAGAATAAAATGAAATGACGGTACATAGAGCAGTGTAAATAATAATGGTAAAACATTAAAAGTTTCATTGAAATAGACATTACATGTATCACTTTGATAAAAATCAATTTGGAAGTATCAATTTCCATTCTGGGAGAAGTGGCTGTATAAAGTGATCGATTTCACTCCAATGTGGGTGCTTTGTGAACTATTCAAAAGTTGGTGAATTGTCGTTCTTGGTGTGAAAGTAAGAATTTGTTCAGCTTATTTTTGAAGGATGTTCTGTATTTCGACAGGAAGAGATTGGAACATTTTTGGCCGAGAAAAGAAAAACATCTTTGGCCTTTCGATTTGCGCTTAGGAGGTTGGTTGTTTTTTTGTTTCTGGTATTATATTGGTGATCGTGCTTTCTTAGATCCAATTTGAACTGGTGTTGTCTGATGTTACCATGTAGAAAGAAAAATTACATTTTTCAATTTTTCGGAAAACCAACACAAAATTAAATGCAGTTTCGTAAAATCTGACAGGTATTTCGACAGATCGATGAATACTCGTATTATTGAGCATTCAAAATAAGGGATACTCCCCCTGGTGTCGATTTTTTAAACTACACATAAGTACATTGTTTACTTTTTCGAAACATCAATGTTTATATGATTTTAGCCAGTATACCTAAAACTTGTCGAATCTCTTGTGATTGTTGACATTTAATGAAATTCTTGTTTACCTGGTGAATGTTCTGTTGACTATTGTACGTCCTCGAGTGGAAAAATGAGTGATTCAAGTTCAAATCATTATTGTTGTGTACCTCGATGTGACTCTGGCTATGTTGTACTGGAATAAGTTTTCATCATTTTCCATGAGAAAATGAACGTAACGTCCTGGTGCACACTAATCTAGGATTGAGCAAGTCTATAGACAGACGATGAGCTCTTGAAGAAGAATACTGTCCCTTCCCAATATCTTCCTGTATCATCTGTGGCCAAGAAAAAAACTGAAAAAGAACCTTCAAAGAGAGTTGAGAGGAAAAAAAAGAGTTAAGAAGAGAAAAAAGAAATAATATTCAACATGCCGAAGATTATTCATAGAGTACGGAAAAAGAGTGACTATATATGTATATCTAGGTGATAAGGACACATTTTCACACCATATTGTTTGTTTTAGATGAAATAAAAAAACTGTTTTTGTTAGTTTTATTTTCAAATCGAACATTCACAAATAATAATGTGTAACATTTCTTCAAAATAATTCATAACAATAATTCTCAATGACTTCACTAAGCTATCCAAAAACTTCGAAAAAAAATTTTTTAGCAAGTAAATTAGAACATACTTTGTCTTCTTCAAAGTGAGTTTTTGCAAATGATACTGTCTTAAGATTTAAATACACCACTTCTCTAAAGTCTTGACACTACACAAAAAAACTGGAAAATAATACCAAATGTAAATATATCAAGAAAATCTCCAAACACATAACCTCTGAGAAAACAGACAAACAATGTACGTATGTCTGGTTTGAATTTTCGCCACTCTGGCGCTGGCATCTAAGTTTGAATTCCCAATTGCTCTTCATTTTGTCATATTCATTGATCTCTTTATAATATGCAATAAAATTGCCGTTGTCCATCAGAAGTCGAGGAAAACTATAAGTGTGCTATATGGCTGAATTCAAAATTTGATGTAGTATCCAAAAAAGTATTGAAAAATCTGGGGTGCCATTAAAAACAAATGGCATCGGTGTCGCGACGCCCTAACGGATGACGCCTTGTGATGGATCTCTACATAAAGTAGAGGGCCCTTTGACACAAAATTATCTGCATTCACAAAATATGGATATCCTCTTCCGTTTCCCAGTTATTTGCCCGTGGAGCTTTATATGAGATGAAGCCTGGGAATTCGAAATTAGATGCCAGCGCCAGAGTGACAAAAATTCAAAACAGACATAGTTACATTGTTTGTCTGTTTTTTCAGAGGTTATACACTTGTGTTCGGAGTTTTTCTGAAAATATTTCCATTTGGTATAATTTTCCAGTTTTTTTGTGTAGTTTCATTCATTTCAAGACTCTAGTGAAGTGGTGTATTCAAATCTTAAGACAAAATCATTTGCGAAAACTCTCTTCGAAGGAGACAAAGTATGCTCTAAATTGCTTGCAAAAAAAATCTTTTTCGAAGTTTTTGGACAGCTTAGTGAGGTCATCGGGAATTATTTTGAATTATTTTGAAGAAATGTTACACATTATTATTCGTGAATGTTCGAATTGAAAATGAAACTAACAAAAACAGTTTTTTTATTTCATTTAAAACAAACAAGATGTTGTGAAAATGTGTCCTTATACATAAATAGTCACTTTTTTCCATACTGTATGAATAATCTTTGGTATGTTGAATAATATCTCTTTTTTCTTCTTCTCAACTCTCTTCGAAGTTTCTCTTTTTCACTTTTTTTCTTGGCCACACACGATACAGGAACATTTTGGGAAGGAACTGTATTTTTCTTCAAGATTCCAAGAGCCCGTCGTCTGTCTATAGACTCACTCAATCCTAGACTAGTCTGCACCAGTAGGTTACATTCATTTTCTCACGGAAAATGATAAAAACTAATTCCAGTACAACAGGATCGTTTTGTCCAAGAGTCACATTGAAGTATACAACAATAATGATTTGAACTAGAATCATTTTTTCACTTGAGGACGTACAATAGTCAACAGAATATTCACCAGGTAAACCAGAATTTCATTGAATGTCAACAATTCGACAAGTTCTAAGTGTACAATGGCTAAAATAATATGAACATTGATGTTTCGAAAAGTAAACAATGTGTCCTTATCACTTAGATATACATATATAGTCACTCTTTTTCCATACTGTGTGAATAATTTTCGGTATGTTGAATAATATCTATGTTTTCTCTTCTTAACTCTCTCTTCTTTCCTCACAACTCTCTTTGAAGGTTCTCTTTTTCACTTTTATTTTGGCCACAAAAGGATTTCGGGAAGGGACTGGATTCTTCCTCAAGAGCCCATCGTCTGTCTATAAACTCGCTCAATCCTAGATTGGTCTGCACCAGAACGTTACGTTCATTTTCTCATGGAAATGGAAAATGAGGAAAACTTATTCCAGTACAACGGGATCGTTTTACCCAAGAGTCACATTAAGGTACACAACAATAATGATCTGAACTTGAATCACTCATTTTTTCACTCGAGGGCAAACAATAGTCAACAGGTAAACAAGAATTCCATTAAATGTCAACAATCACAAGAGATTCGACAAGTTTTAGGTATACTGGAATCAACAAAACTTGCTTGCTGCATGTCTATAAACTGACACCTTCGACAACAACTGAAGAACTTCTTCGTGATATAAAGGGCTCTTTTCCCGAAGCTAAAATCGAAAAAATTAATTCAATGTTTCCACAGCTCTATTCGTCCTTCACGGTATGCATAAACCAATGCAACCTCGAAAAAGCCTGGGATGAATCTGTCTGGCCCATGGGTGCTCATGTTAGACGGTTTTTTCTCAAAAGAAGAGTACCGCCCGAAACATCATAGGGACAGCAGTAAGATCTGTAAATTAATTAATTCTGACGAAGTGAGTATTTTTCATTTGAATGTACGTAAACTTTCGAACAAACTGGACAAACTTTCTATGTTTCTAGACTGTAATAATAAATTTAGTGTTCTTTGTTTTTCCGAGCACTGGTTAAATGAGGATTGTCTACAATTCTGTAATATTCCTGGCTATAATTTGGCAACATATTTCAGTAGAGCCAACCATATACACGGTGGTGTAGCTATATTTGTACGTGATAACATTGAATTCAAACCTCTTCACTTAGGGGATTATTGTATTGAGCGTGACATCGAAGTGTGTGGCATAGAACTCAGCACTTCTAAAATTGCCGTTATCACAATATATAGATCAGCTTGTATAAATGACTGTACCATTTTTTTTCACAAATTAGAAGAACTTCTGATCTCTATCTCGAAAAAATTTGTAAAAATCATTCTACTGGGTGATTTCAATATCAATTTCCTGAGAACATCCACTGATCTCAGTAATTTGATCTGTCTAATAAACTCCTTTGGCCTACATTCAACTATTGCTGAGTTTACTAGGATTGTAAATGGCTCTAGCAGCTGCATTGACAATATTTTAACAAATTTAGATGAATCGTGCTATCAGACTGGCGTAATCGATCCCTGTCTTTCCGACCACTACGCCCAGATACTGAGTCTTAAAAATTCCGAGAGACAAAAAAGTGCCCCGTATTTCAGGAGGCAAATAACCAGCCAGGGAATACTCGCCTTCCGAGCCTCGTTACATACAGTTAACTGGAACACATTCTACTCGTCAAACTCCTCGAAAAACAAGGTGGATTTCCTCTTAAACCTGTACTGTCGTCTAGTAGAGGAACATTTTCCTCTCAAAAAATATCCTCTGAATTTGCACTCAAATACCCTCTCAGGTGGTTCAATGACGATCTGAGAAAATTAAGGGATACGGTACGTGCGGTAAAGATAATTTGCGATGCAACAAATGATCCCGTTCATAAGCAAGCTTTCAAAATGATCAACAATAAATATCAAAAGGCCATTATCGAATCTAAAAAAAAATCATGCGATAATTTTATCAACCAATCTGATAATAAAATCAGAGATAGCTGGCGGCTGATCAATTTTGAAAAAAGTAAACCAGCATCTCATGTAAAATCCGACGCGATCTCTCCACAGCAATTCAACTCATACTTTACCACCATTGCCGAAACCATAATAAGTCAACTCCCACTCAATGCTAATACCCTTTCTCTAAAATCACTGGACAATAAACTCAAACCTACCTCACCCGGGTCTTTTTTTCTTGAACCCATCACTCCATCCGAAGTTTTTAATGCTATACATGAGCTGAAAAACTCCTATTGCCTTGATGTATACAATCTAAACAGCAAAATCATAAAAGAAACCTGTACATATTTGGTTGATCCACTGACGTCTATCTTCAATACTTGTATCAGCGAAGGATCTTTTCCTGATGAATTTAAAATCAGCAAAGTCATCCCTGTTTTTAAAAAAGGTGACCAAAATCAAGCTGAAAACTATCGACCCATTTCTATCGTTCCCATTTTTGGTAAAATTTTCGAAATTATTCTCAAAAAACGGCTTGAACTTTATTTTGAGGAGAACAATCTTCTTAACTCGGACCAATACGGTTTCCGAAAATCATGCTCCACTGTTCAAGCGGTAGCACGAGTTGTGAGGGACATAGTCGACGGATTTGAAAAGGGTCATCACAGCTCTGCAACACTGTGTGACTTGAGTAAAGCGTTCGACTGTGTCTCTCATATTAATATGTCACATAAACTGGAAGAATATGGAGTTAGAGGTCTGGCACTCTCACTCTTTTCATCCTATCTGACGAACAGAAAACAGCTTGTTGATCTGGGCAATAGCAGAACATCTGATCTACAGCCAATTGAATTTGGTGTTCCCCAAGGATCCGTTCTGGGGCCTCTTCTGTTTATTGTCTATATCAATGATCTCTTCTATGAACTACAACCCTACAAATGTGTCATCTATGCCGATGACACATCTATTTTATGCTCTGACAAGAACTGCCAGACTCTGCTTGCCTCCATGTCACATGCCGAAAAACAAGCTGAATTGTGGTTTAACTCCAATCTACTGAAACTCAATAAAGGAAAACCCAACAAATCATATTTTCAACTAATCATAACATCTCAGTGGGAAAAACCGTCAACTTATTGGGAATTACACTTGATGACAGTTTGAATTGGGCACCTCACGTAGAAGCACTGAGTCAGAAACTCTCAAAATATATTTTCTTACTCAGGCAATTGAGAAACTTTGTAAGCTTGGAAACGCTTCTCTCGGCGTACTATGCATTTTTTCATTCCCATGCTAGCTATGGAACTCTGCTCTGGGGCAACTCCTCCAATGCTACAAAAGTTTTCACGCTCCAAAAACGCGCAATTAGAACAATTTCGAATGCAGGTTACCGAGATTCATGTAGGCCCCTCTTCATAAATTTGGGCATCATGCCATTACCATCTATTTTCATATACCATACTCTCTTGGAAATACATAAACATAAAGACGGTTTTCCGACCAACTCCCATTTTCACGAGTATAACACCCGTGGGGCTAACCTATTGAGACCTTACCGGTTTAATTTACAGAAATCCTCAAAGAACTCACTCGATGTCAACCTTTACAATATCTTACCGTTCACTACCAGGAATTTACCCTTGCCAATGTTCAAAAAACAAATCATGGAATATTTAATTAAAAAATGTTTTTATAGTACAGAGGAATATGTTGCCTTAACCTCAGTGCTTGAATTTCTATAACATTTCTAATATGTACCTATTATTAAGTCTGTATGTATGTACGTTTGTGTGTGTTCAGATCTATTTTACTCAATGTTGTACATTAACTGTTTATATATATATATTTTTCTTTTTTATTTCTAATGTTCTAAAGGATCTTTGCGCAGATCTGCTGTTTTTATTATCACTCTGTACTACTGACTTGCTACTAATGTATCCTTATATACCGTAGTTAATAAACATCTAAACAACATCTATACAATGGCTAAAATCATATTATAAACATTAATGTTTGGAAAAGTAAACAATGTATCAATGTAAGTATGTATAGTTTCCAAAATCGACACCAGAGGGAGTATCCCTTATTTTGAATTCCCAATTGTTTAGCATGAGGTTCGGAGTAAAACCCTGTGAGCCGTTCCTGTCCCGAGCACGTACATCGATGGTAGTCTCTTCATGGTACGGGCTCGTCAATCGCGCAATCTGCCATCACCATCTCGACATGACCACCGCCAGAAACATGTGCGAAAAAGCGACGGCCACCAATACATGCCTACTCTGATCCTTTGACTGACAACTGATAGAGCTGATGTTGTTCGATGAGTGGTTCGTCACGTTGCACGCTGCATTCTGTGCTCTGTGGGCTTCGATGGTAGTCTGAGATGTTCGAGAGATATGGAGTTATATACGTCCATGCGATGATGCTTCCTGGAAACACGCACAATGGGAGGTGTACGAGTAGGTGATATTTAACGAATTCATGTCGATTCATTCGTGAAATTATCCGATGATTTCTTCGTAATATTCATATTGTTAAAAAAATCAGCTGAAGGACTCCCCAGAACTTGACTGGCACGGGCCTCGGAAGAATGTGGTTATTTTGAAATAAATTTGCCATTTTTTTATTTTAACAGATGTCAGTTGGAGGAATAATTTTGACTGTTTCGAATGCAGTTTTTCAAGGGCTTTCAAATGACATATTGCAAGCCAGTTTCGTGCTATATAGTTTCTGTCATTTTTTAATAGTGACACTTCCGTTTGACAGATGACAGCCAAAAACTAATGGTCCCATTCGGGGCAGAACACACACACATACACAGACAGACAGACATATACACACACCCATACAGACAGGCAGCAGGCTCTGGGAATGGTCCTAATTGTCTCTGGGGACCTCAAAATGGATAATTCCGTCGATATCTCGTTTTTGTTTCGCACAATTACATTACTTGACCCATCAGGGAAATCGGTCGAGTGAATCTTATGAGACAACTGAAAGTACTCGTGGGTAATTGTGATTCAGGTGTACCTCAAGGATCTACAGTTGGACTTCACTTGTTCTCAATATATTCGAAAACAAAACGAAAAAGCACTTTTTCTACAACCCTTTACGAAAAGACGCCATTTTGTAATAGAATACCTTCAGAGAAAACGTGATTTCCGTCGCAAGTGATTTCCGTTTCTAGTGACGAAAGTTAAATTTATATTTTCAATCATTTCCCGTATATAATATTTTGATGACTTTAAATTATTAATAAACAGAGACAGGAATCATATCCATGACTAGAATGCATTTTTTTTCCACTTCTGCTTAATTAAAAAGCAAAATAGAATCGTAAAAATACCGTGAGGTTTAAAAACAATTCATATCTAGTTGCCTGGTTTCATTAGTTTGACGTTCCTCGTTAATTGTTTAGACCTGTCAGTTTGCACTGAAAGCATTGTTGGTTCTTTAAGTTATCATGATTTCTGATTCGAAAAGTGATTTAGATTTTCCAAATACACCACCAGAAATAGCAAATCAAGCTGAGGAAACCTCTTTGGATTCATTGCCAGTAAAATCTAAAAAGAGATATGAAGAAATATATGCAAAATTCATGGATTGGAGAGTTGTTAATCACGCAAATTCATTTACGGAAACTGTGCTGCTTGCGTATTTTGGATGGTTGTCAAAAAAATTTAAGTTATCGACGCTTTCGTCTATGTATTCGATGTTGAGAACCACTTTATCGATTAAAAATAATATCGATATCAGTAAATATCCCAAGTCATGTTCTTTTTTGAAACGGAAATCTGATGGTTTTAGAAGTCAAAAGAGTAAAAAAAATTCTTCCGATGAGATACACACTTTCTTAAAGAATGCACACGACTCTAAATACTCAATGACTAAAGTGAGTTAATTACTTTATTATTGCGACAAATTCTCAATGATATTAATATGAACGTTTGTAGGTAGCATTAGTTCTTGGAATTTCGGGGGCTTGTCGTTGCCAGGAATTAAAAGATTTGACAGTGAATGATGTGAAAGATACCAGCAGTATACTCTTAGTTACAATACGTAGTACAAAAACAAAAGTATCGCGTTCCTCCACATTTCTGGTTTTTTTTACGAGATTTCTAAAATATATATGAACCTCCGTCCACTAGATAAAATGAATTCAAAATTCTCAATTAACTACCAGAACGGAAAGTGTACTAGATAGGTTGTATGAATAAATAAATTCAGTAAATTTCCTATACAAATAGCTCAATATTTTAACTTGCGTGATCCCCAAAAATATACTGGGCATTGTTTGCGTAGAACTTCCGCAAAGCTATTAGTGAATGCAGGAGGTGATTAACTTCAATTAAAAAAGCATGGAGGCTGGAAATCTAGTAACGTTGCGGAGGGATATGTTAATCAATCAGTTAGCAGCAAAAATGAGATACAAACCAAAATTTTACAATCCATACAAAATACAACGCTACCCGATTACGGCGCATCTTCATCTGGAGTGACATCAGTTAACAACATAACAGATGTGACATCGTCTACCTCAATACATACAAATCTTGATTGTAATACTCCTATAATTTTGAATAATTGCTCGAATGTAACAATTAACCAATATTTAAATGATAAGTAATGTTTAAACGCGCAAACTATTCAATCGTGCGAAAAAAACTGGTGACTGGGAGGATTATTCCAAAACTCTCACAGAATACAACAAAAAAATTAGAGGGGAACAAAGAAAGTCATGGAGGAAGTTCTGTGAGGACATAGAACAAACCTCAGAAAGAGCAAGACTCCACCGCATCCTTTCCAAAGACCCCATCAATCCGTTGTGGACTCTCAAAAAACCCAACGGCAATCACACCAACACTGGGAAGGAAACTATGGAACTCTTGCTCCATACACACTTCCCAGGATCCACTGTCACCACAAATCAAAACCCCAGATATAAAATCCCTGCAAACCTTCATTTGAGGGCAAAAAGGGCAGACTGGGAAGTGGCTAAACGAACGGTAACTCATTCAAAAGTAGTGTGGGCAATAAACTCCTTCAAGCCTTACAAGTCTCCGGGCCCAGATGGAGTATTTCCCATACTACTTCAGAGTGGAGTTGAATATCTAGCACCAGAACTGTGCAGACTGTACAGGCTGAGCCTAGCATTGGGATGTCTACCTCAAACCTGGAAAACTGTAAACGTGGTCTTTATTCCGAAACCTGGACGAGACTCATATGACCAGGCAAAGGCATACAGACCAATAAGCCTATCGTCATTTCTTCTGAAAGGCTTAGAAAAACTAATAGATAGAGACATAAGGGAAACCGCTCATGTAGAACGGCCTTTACATCAAAATCCAACATGCCTATCTAACAGGAAAATCATGCGAGACAGCACTTCATCAGCTTGTTTCAAGGCTTGAAGAGTCTCTAGCAAACAAAGAAATTGCACTATGCACTTTTCTAGACATCGAAGGAGCCTTCGACAACACCTCCTTTGAAAGTATGGTCTCTGCGGTCACTCGAAGAGGCATTGACGAAACCACCTGCAGGTGGATACACTCAATGCTTCATAATAGACTGGTCCAAGCCAACATGTTCGAGGAAACAGAGCAGGTTGAAATTTCCAGAGGTACCCCACAGGGGCATACTCTCCCCTTCTGTGGGACATGGTTGTAGACGAACTGCTAATTTCTCTGAATAACCAAGGGTATTACTCTCAAGGGTATGCAGATGACTTGGTCATCCTCATCAAGGGAAAGAATACTCGAACAACCTCAGAGCTAATGCAAAATGCACTGAGGACAGTAGAGGAATGGTGTAACAGAGAGAGCCTAAGGGCAAATCCGAACAAAACAACACTAATTCCCTTCACCCGGAGAAGAAACATGGGAGATCTCATACCTCCCAGACTATTCGGTGAAACATTACAAGTAGTAGAGCAGGTGAAATATCTAGGGCTGATTCTTGACAAGAAACTAACCTGGAACCCGCATCTTCAACATGTAACCAACAAAAGCAAGATAACCTTCATGATGTGCAGGAGAGCTTTTGGAAAAACCTGGGGGCTTGAACCGAAAGCCATGCACTGGCTTTACACAGCGGTAATAAGACCAAGAATAACTTATGGCTCACTCTTATGGTGGCCAAAACAAATCAAAGACAGGCAAAAATCAACCTTGGGAAAATCCAGAGGCTTGCCTGTCTCTGTATCACGGGTGCAATGAACAGCACTCCAACAGCTGCAATGGAAATCATCCTAAACCTCGAACCCCTTGACTTACATGTCATTGGAGAGGCCAGGATGAGTGCATACAGACTGAAACAAACAAAAAACTGGAGAATCCGAACAACTGGACATACCAGAATCACTCATGTAATCAACATCGAAGACTCGAAATGATTTCAGATTACATGCAACCCCTATACTCATTCGAAAAACCATTCGAAACACGAATTGATGGATCTGGATGGGCCCCGAGTATAGAATCACAATCAACTGCGGACATAGTCTGGTATACAGACGGTTCAAAGACAGTTGAAGGAACGGGAGCAGGAATACATAGGGTAAGGCCAAGAAGGGATTACATAATATCACTAGGTAAATGCTCCACGATATTCCAAGCTGAAACACATGCTATCATGGTATGCATTCAGAAGAATCTAGAAAGTGGTTATAGGAAAAAACACATCTACATTCTATCTGACTGTCAAAGTGCTATCAAAGCACTCAACTCTACACAGATAAAGTCCAAACTGGTCTGACACTGCCTCCATCGAGCTGGCAAAACACAACAAGGTCACCTTGATGTGGGTGTCAGGTCATAGAGGCATTGAAGGCAACGTCAAAGCGGACCAGCTAGCTAGACAAGCATCTGAAACGCTATCCACAGGGCCAGAACCTGCACACGGGATTAGCAAAAACCGATGCAGGACCCTGATCGACGAGTGAATAAAAAGAAGACACCAACAATATTGGGATCAAACTGTCGGGCAAATACACAGCAAAGTCATTGTAGGGCATCCAAACCGGACCCTGACGGCTGATTTTCTGAACCTGAACAGAACGAAGGCCCGTATAATAATAGATCTGTTGACTGGACACTGCGGCCTAAGAAAACACCTAAACACCATGGGAGTACGCAGGGAAACCGTGGAGTGTAGGCTGTGTGATGAAGAGGAGGAAACAGCCTCTCATATTATCTTCGACTGTGACGCCCTAAGTAGTAGGCGACACAGAACCTTTGGAGAGATCAGCACGGAAACAGGCATGAATCCGAAGAACCTTATCAACAGGCTTCTTAACCTAATTAAAGGCACAAACCTGTTTGAATGAGGAACCACTGTCGACAGAGTGATACAATAGACCCCAGCTGGTCGCAGTGTCAAGGGAAGCTAAGTGCCAACCCTGTCTCTGGCTCGTCAGCCTTAAACCAACCAACCAACCAACCAACCAATGTTTAAAGAAATTCTGTTATTTATAATTTAAAATAAAATATTTGTTCATCGTTCTTTTTCAAAACATCCTGAGGACATCATAATGATGCAAAGTTTGGTAACATCTCCAACCCCCAGGGACAAGTTTGGGATACCTAATGAACATGCCAGGGACTTCCCGATCATGCAGAAATTAATCCTAGTTTTGACTTTTTTTTTCGTTCTGAAGGGGGAAACCGCTTGGCACCTGAGCCTTGTATCTATCAGCTCAGGTAGTGTCGGACGCAACTCCGACCGAAACCCTCCTCTCGCCCTCCTAGGCTTGGGACCATCTTGTCGACATAGCGTCAAGCACAGGCGGCGTACCGTGCAGCTGCTTCTTCTATCTTCGTATGGGTTTTCCACGTCCCGTCACCGACAGAACCTAGTTGTGACCTAGTTGAATCCCTGTTTCATCCCAATGACTTGCGAAGGACATCCTGAGGACATCATAACAATGAGGAGTTTGGTAACTTTTCCATCTCCTAGGGACTCATTTGGGATACCTAAGAACATCCCGCGGACAATTTTGAAAACTTCCATATTTATAAAAACCCAAGGACTAGTTTCAGCTTGCCTCTGTGTTTCAGTCAGAGATTTATGCAATACTTCCAAGTGAAAAGGAAAATAAAAAGAGAGCAATAAAAGAGCACTAAAGGTTCCAAGTATCTAGGAAGTGACTTCCCAACTGGTATGTACTTGCAAAGAGGAATTCATAAGACTTGCAGATCGAAACAGAGTTAAGCTGATATGGGTACCAGATAGACCGTTGTAGTGCCAAAGCGTAAAGTTCCAGCGTCTGTAGAAGACTGGATCTGGAAAAAACACAAATACTACTGGCACAATATCCCAAAAAATAGGCACGGAAAGGAATACCAAGACCATACATGGAAGGCGAACCAAGACTATACAGCACACACCCAGTGAAGGACTTGTAAAAGATACAAAATTAAGGAAGTGGGTATAAAAGGTAAGATATAATGGGTTAAAAAGGAACGGCCAGATGATCCTATATGGAGGCGAAAGGATTCGGGGGTTTCCTCACAACCAAGAGGTACCAAAGAGGATTTTTTCCACCTTCGAAAAAAAACTGGGATATTTCAAGGATCACTTTGAGGATTACTATAGAGGAACTAGCAGCTGCGATTGGAGAGTCATTATTGAATATGTGTGTGTATGCAACTCTTTCGACTGGAATTTCATTAGCCTCGAATTTGCTGAATCACAAAAAATGGGCTCAACCGGGATTTGAACCCGGGACCTCTCGCACCCAAAGCGAGAATCATACCCCTAGACCATTGAGCCGCCATATTAGATCAGTTGAAACAGATAATCTCGTTTCTGGTGAATAATATGACAATACACGAAATTTGGGTACTTTAGATCATTATCAGAATTTTTTATTGATATAAGTTAAAACAGATAATCACCTCGCAATAACGAAACCACGGAAATAATGATCAAGTGTATCTGATATTTTGAATGATTCTCCTTTTTTGCCAATCTATGGCATGCTTGCAGCTTGAAGATCTGTTTGGAATTCTTCTTCTTACCTAGCAAAAGTCATTAGAGTCAGGCATAACCTTTTTGGCCAAAACAAAGGTGACGTTCGCTACTTCAATGGTGAATATAATTGAAGCTGGTGACGAATGCCCCACAACTTGTTCAGATATGAACAGGGTTGTAGAAAAAGTATAGTGTTTCACTGGTCGAAAACATTTTTAGAAGCTCGTAAACTGATCTCTCGCTTCAAAAAATGTTACTTTCGTCACTCGTAAAACAATATACTATTTTATATCAAGTGACAGAATCAATCATCTTGAGAAATCATAAATTATCCGATTATTCGTGTCATAATCGTCAGCGAGATTCTACGTACAACAAATATGAAGCATTTATTTCAATTTTAAGAATAAAAAAACGAATACCCAACCGAAAAAAAATTAAGGAACAATAGACATGATCTAAAAAATAGATCGTTACAAATACTCTTCAAAATGTTCTATGCACAAAATTGCATGTCTTAATATTGCTTTCATAACCTCATTCAACTGAGCATGGGTAATATTAGCAATTGCTGCTCTCAGGCGATGTTCCAAATGCTCCTTCGATGTAGGTGTAGAAGAGTAAACCTGGTTCTTCAGGTGACCCCATTTGAAAAATCCAATGGCGTGAGGTCGGGTGACTTTGGAGGCCATCTTGTAGAGCCATTCGTGCCAATCCATCGATTTGGGAATTGTTCATCAAGGTGATTGGGCACTACTCCAGAATTATGAGGAGTTACAACGTCTTGCTGGAAACGTTCTGTAAAAATCGAAAAGTGAATTATCTATGACCAATAAAATATCTGTATGATGTTTTGTGACCTTACTGGCTGTAGCTTGGAGTTGGTTGGGAAAAAGTCAAAATAACTAAAACCACTATGGTTCTATTGCCGACGTTTCGAATATGATAAATAAAAAGCACCACGACATGAACAAATCATGCACGCCTATGATACTCACACTTCATCAGTGAATAGTCGTAAGAAATCACGAATCAAGAAAACACCAGCCTCTTTCAATCTACACTGCCTTCATTCATGAACAAACTCTCACGTTATTCAGCGGAACACACGAATTTTTCATATACACAAATAAGATATACATATATATATATATATATATATATATATATATTTGAAATAGTTTTCTGGAATCCTTCCTGTATATTTTTTTCCCGTAGTTTCTTGGGTTATTGGATTCCACAATTATTGATACATCTATATTGTTAAAGACGTTTCGTCCCGGGCCTGGGACTTCTTCAGTTCTATTTCATGTTAGGTATATAATTCTATAATAGAAAATCACAAATTTCAGTTTTTTTTTGACAAGAACAATTTTGTTATTTTGTATGAATACATATCATCATTGATATGGGGGTACGTACCTGAGTGACATGTAGCGGTCAATTTATATTGAAATCAATTTTCCTTTTTTTGGAATTTTTCCACATAATGGAGGCCTATCAACATGTTTATTATTCTATAAGGAGGTCGGTTGTCGCGATGGCGCTGTTCCAAGACATGCGCCGTTTGTGGTGTCAGTATTCAGAATTTGCAGATTGTTTCAATGGGGGGGATCAACATTTCGGTTTAGTTTAACATTGATATTTTCAGTTCGTTTTAACTAGAAGTTGTTTTATCATTATAAATTATAAAAAAAGCGTCATAATTGGCTTAACTGATCGTGCGATTTCCCTTAGTAACCCCGAACTGAGATCCTCAACTCTAGAGGAAGTGAGGAAAACTTTAATCAATAATAACTACCCCCCTCACCTCATTAACAAAATCATTAAACAGCGAACTTATAAATTTTACAATATATCATAATTAAAAAAAAACCAAATGTACATCCAGAAAAAATAATTACCTTACCATATGTCGCAAATCTCTTAGAGGAAATAAGCAACATTCCCAAAAAACATGACATACTAGTATGCTACAAATCTCATAATCTACTGAAAAAATACACCCCCCTAAAAAGTAAAGTCCCCACAAATAAAAAATCAAATGTTATTTACAGCATCCCTTGCAATGATTGTAATGAAGTGTACATTGGATTGACATCCCAATTATTAGAGAATAGAATCAAAGGACACAAGTATATGAAAAACAACAGTACAGCCCTGAATAAACATATTATTTCAGAAAATCACAATCCTTATTTTAAAAATACTAAAATACTAGATAATGATAACAACATATATAAAAGACAACTGAAAGAAATGAATCACATTAAAAAAAAGGTAATGCCATGAATGACAGAACAGACATCAACAACCTTAGCTAAATCTATTACACCCTTATATAATCAAGTTCTAGATTCTCGAATGTTTTATAATAATAAAACAACTCCTAGTTAAAACGAACTGAAAATATCAATGGTAAACTAAACTGAAATGTTGATCCTATCTCCCCCATTGAAACAATCTGCAAATTCTGAATACCGACACCACAAACGGCGCATGTTTCGGAACAACGCCATCGCGACAACCGACTTCCTTATAGAACAAGAAACATGTTGATAGGCCTCCATTATGTGGAAAAATTCCAAAAAAAGGAAATTTCATTTTAATATAAATTGACCGCTACATGTCACTCAGGTACGTTCCCCCATATCAATGATGATATGTATTCATACAAAATAACAAAATTGTTCTTGTAAAAAAAAAACTAAAATTTGTAATTTTCTATTATAGAATTATATACCTAACATGAAATAAAACTGAAGAAGTCCCAGGCCCGGGACGAAACGTCTTTAACAATATAAATGTATCAATAATTGTGGAATCCAATAACCCAAGAAACTACGGAAAAAAAACATATATATATATATATATATTTATATATATATATTTAGTAAGTTATTTAAGATTTTGTGACATATACTATTCATAACAAAAGAAAATTTGGGCTATGATGCTTTACCCTCTTTCTCTGTACACCTTACCTCTTTTTTTTTATATTTTTGTAGCTCAGTCGGTACGCCTATGGAGACATGATTCTCCCAATCTCAGGAGGATTGCAGCAGCGCCATCTACTTCTTTGCTTGATGTCAATATACTGTTTATGTTTGAAATATTGATTGTAATATGATCAAATAATAAACAATGAGTCCAGAAAAAGTTAGACACTTGTTTTTTATATCTGAGATATCTAACTTATTTCTAATTATATTTTCCAACCAATCATAATTGAAAACATTCAAAAACTTGATCATGCGCAAAAATGAACATATTCTAAAATATATATTCATAGGTTGAACTCATCATTTGTGGTGAATAGAAGAAGAAAATTGTCACTGAAAATTATGTATGTATCGTCAATAAACCAAACACAACGTGGATGTTCGATTATCACTTTATTAAGTTGATGATGATAAAGTACCTATTATGAGTTATGCTTTGCATACTCACACAAATCATGGGATGTTCTGTGAATAGTTCATGTGGATGTTTTCCAAATGTTCAGCCTCCTTACTACTGGTGAAGTCAAATATTGGAGATCTAACCTCCAATTCCTGGTAAGTAGTTTCTTGATAGTCCTTGGTTCCGATTTTATTCTGACCTGATTCCATGTATTAATGTTTCTTATATACTTTATTTATTGGCATTTTTCCCACAAAAATCGATCATAATATTTTTGAATATGCTTCCCTTTTCAATTTAATTTTTTTTCCCTCTTATTTTTCCTTCTCCTTGGTAACCATCACTTTTTGTTATCATATATCAATTTTTAGTTTTATTTTTAACACATTATTCTACTTCCTACCCATTATACATATTTTATTTTCAAATTTGACTTCTACACATAGCTCTATTTACAAAATTTTCTTCAAAGTTCACATGTACCATTTTTCTGCTCTCAAATTTTATTATGTTGATCATTTAAAAGGAAAATAATTTGACATTTGCCTGTCATATTTCCTTTTGGTTCTAATTTTGTATACAGGATGTTTCTTGCATATAAATATGATTTTTAGTTGAATTATGAATATTTATTTCTAAATTTGGATTTATATATTTTCATAAGTTGTGCCAATTGAGTGAACTAATCAAACATAATGATGATAATAGAAAAACTCTACTGCCACCCTCTTGAAATATCTGCGTCGACTAGAATATGGCCAAAGGTTTTGAAGATGCAAACCGTACAGAAAATAATTATAAAAATAATAAGAGAAGGTATTTATGCAGTTTTTAAATATCATTGTGCCCTATTTTAACTTTGTTATTTACCATATCATAAAAATATATACATATGTAAATGTCCCTTCAACATATTTTATTACAAGGAACCTACTGTTCTTGTGAGTATCCTGTTGTTATCTACATTTTCTTCTGTTTGTACTGTTTTTATTGTTTTAATTTTATGATTTTTTCCACGTTAGTTCAGAGCTATTTACAGTGTATGTAATTTACCAACTTATTTGCACTTTTTACTATTTATCTAACAATCCACTGTTGTTATCCTATCATTCATTTTGAGAAATAATCACAATGCCCTTTGTAGTGCCCTGAGGATGACTTTATAAAAGTCGAAACGTCGGCAACAGAACTATAGTGGATCTAGTTATTTTGACCTTCGAACTAACTACAAGCTATAACAAAATATATTTTTGTAATTCGTGCAAATAGTTTATTTATCGCAGAGCTCTTTCGACCTAGAAGGTCATCTTCAGTGCCTGCTCCTCAGGTTAACACAAGAAGAAATCCATAAAATAACGCCATTCACAATGAAAAACAGATTAAAATTGTATATATCCAAATTAAAAAAAAAAAGTTCCTAATTATAATTGAAACATATCTTCCAACCCATAGAAAAATTGCGTACCTCAGCTCGTGGTCACCCTGTATACGGTTGTAGAAATTCATGATAATAATTATATTCTACATACGAAGGACAGCCATTATAATTTTTTGTTATGTTGATATACTTACCTATCATCCATTTCAAATTCATAATTTCACACCCATCAGTATACACATAATAGATTCTCTCGTAACATACTATAATTTAGGTCCATCGACTTCTATACCATGATCACTAAGTGTGTGAAGTGTGAGAGAACATCCTAAAAAACGCAACCTCATCTATCTCATCTTATTTTATTCCAATCTCCAGTGAAATATGAAAGTTTAGATTGTAAATTTAAACGATATTTTTTACCACCGATGTGCGTGTAACACAAAAAATGACCATTTTCTTTGTTGTGTATCCCAATATTATTCGTTCTTCCGCCTTGTACATATATAATACAAAATATAATCATAGTCCTTTGTACATATAATGTATTTCAGAGATATACCACAAAAACTTAATAACGATTTAAAATAAATAATTTATTCTTATATTAGATCACGCGCTGGTTATAATAAAATTCATTAATCTTATTTGATGAGATATTTTATGCATTCTGGGAACAACTTAATTCTGTTCACGGTTTGTTACATCCTAGTCCCGTGTACATATCATTCCAAATGACCGCCATATTGATTGATTTTTTTATAATAGATGATTTCATCCAATATAGAATGATTATCCCTCTCTATAGAGATCGTTTAAGGAATGATAGGTCAATTTAAAGTTTCCGACAGATTATGTTTTTTAGTTGATTGTTCAATTTGTGGAAACATTGTAACACTATGATCAGGCTAGAATTGGAATCATATATCCTTGTTTATGGAGTTCGATACATTTTTATATCACAAGTGAACTGTATAGTTTGGGAGATGTAAATAACATAAAATGAACGAAATATGTAGATTGATCCATTATGATACCCGATAGTATCAGTATTATTTCAATATTCCACGTATTTCGTCAAGGTCACACTTGTCTTTTCGAATCGACATGCCAAATTCACAGCATCACTACAATAGTCCAATCTCAACTATGTGTAGAAGCCTCAACAATGTACCCTCTGTAGACATCTTCTTTTCTAACTTTAATGAATTTAGAAAGCAACTGTATAAACTTATTCCAAATTAGCTTCGCCATATATACACTTTGAATTTTTTACTTGTATCTCTTTCGTGCATCTATACTTTATTCTAAGTTATCACCTTTTCTATTTAATCTAACCTTCACTCTTTCGAATGACATATAGCTAGGCATCTTTTTGTTATGATTTTGTTATTATTTGTTACCATTGATTATCATTTACTCCTGATTTACCATTCACTTCAAATTGTTATAATTATTATTATTATATACTCCTGTTATTGGGCTTAGGCCTGTTGGATGTATTATGTCTAAAATAAAAAAAAATAAAAAAATAAAAAAAAATTATGAACCCCTCCTGGGTGTCTAGTGCTTGAATTCCACTGTAGGTTTCGCCCGACTATGAAAAATAGAATACATTCGCAGTTCAGTGAGTATTTTGATGTGTTTGAAGATATTTTGTTGACGGTAAGCTTTGTCTATTGAAAAAACTCATTTATTTGTTTCTAATATTGAAATCCGGAAATAAACTATAAGTAGAAAAATACCGTCCGATATCTGTCATAACAAACTTAAAAACAAAATCGAAACAATTTTAAAATCCCGTATCAACAAATACTTATATAAAAATAAAGTAAATCAATTCGGATTCCAACTAGGCAAATAAACAGTTGATGCAATAACACTCCTCACTGATCAAATTGATGAAAAATCCCTTCTCTTATACATATTCGTTGATTTCAAAAAAGCTTTTGATACTGTCAGTCACAACCAGCTACTATAAGTAGGTAGTTGAGAGACTCGGATTTAGAACGAAAGAGAACAATTTGTGAAAATCAAAGATACCTATAGTGACTTTGAAATAGTGGAATACTGAGTACCACAGGGAACCATCTTGTGACCGATCCCTTTCAACATTTATCTGAATGATTTCTTCTCGTTGGATGTGGAAGGAGACATAATGAGTTTCTAGGACGACACAGTAGTTATCTACAAAGCAGAATCATGGAACTCCCTGAAACGAAAGGTTGAAACAAATTTCAAAGCCATTATGTGATGGTTTGGAAGTAGATTACTGAGTATAAATTTAACTGGAACTTTCTACATGAATGTCACTTCCTATGCAAAAAATCTACCAAGGTTTGGTTCAATTTCAATAAAATATGATGATAAGCCGAACCAGCCCACCAGGAAACAAAATAAAATATCTTGGTATATTTATTTATTTAGACTCCCACCTAAAATGGAACGCACATATCAATAACTTGGCCAAAAAACTTCATAGTGTTATATATAGACCAAAACACATGAGACCATACTTACAAATTGCTCGAATGCGCAAGCTATAATATGCCCTATTTGAAACCCACCTGGCATTTGGTGTAGTTACCTGGGCAATAGAAAACCTAGAACAAATTAAAAAATCTATATTAAAAATAATTTATTTCAAAAAAAGAACTCACTCCACAGACTCTTTGTTCAAAAAAACACCCATTTAAGATATCAGGCTACTTCAATTTCTTAAAACCGTATTCAGACAACACACAAATTAACATGAACTTAAAAAATATGAACACAAATATGATACAGGTAATAAAATAAATTCATATGTCCTGAAATCCCAGAAATATCCCCTACAGAAATTCTATTTTCTTATCTAGCTCCTCAGCTATATAATCTAATTCCAATGTAGAAATGAATACAAACTGATTATGAATCTCACGCCCTGGATTATTTCCACGTGAGAGTTTTATATTTTATTATCATTATTTTGCCAATGTATTCATCTTCATAACTACTATGAGCTATATAGTGCTTCTCAAAAGTCCACTCCCCCTCTCTTATTTTTGGAACGATTATACCTAAACAAGTGAAATTTGGAAACTGAATATTGAAGGTTGTAAACTTCCCTACTAGTGATGATAGATGACGAAATCGTCAAAGATGACGTCACAAGCCATTGTGCCCAATAATTTTGAATGGCAAGCGACACCTCTTTTAAGAGGTATCGAAAAAACCTATTCAATGATACCAATTTCGTTTTTGTTTATGGCAGTTTTAATGGCTCATTAGTAAACATTAAAATTTAAATTCCATTCAGTATGATATCAATTACAGATTTAAGAATCAGTATCTACTTGAAGAAATTGCTCGAAGTGACCTCCATTTACTTTCTGACAGTGAAATATCCTATTTTTAAACTCTTCTCGTACTTTTGCAAATGTGTCTGCGGAAACAGCCTCACATTCTGCAACAATACCTTGTTTTAAAACGTCAATATTGTCAGGTTCAGTGGCGTAAACCTTCGATTCAAAGTACCCCCACAGAAAAAAATCCAAAGGTGTGAGGTCCGGTGATCGAGCTGGCCATTCCGTTGAACCTCGTCGTCCAATCCATCTACCACGATACTCCTCATCCAAATACCGTCTCACTGCACCGTAATAGTGTGGAGGAACGCCATCCTGTTGGAATGCCATTTCCAAATTGCCGAATTCAACTGCATTATCTTCTAAAATTTCAAGGATTAACGGTTCTATTGCGTTTTGCAACAGCTCCAGATAAACCTCACCAGTCAAATTAGTATTCAAAAAAAGAGGCCCAACGATGTGGTTTCCCAGGATACCTGCCCAAACATTCACCTTCTGGGGAAATTGGGTATGTGTTTCACGAAACAGGTGAGGATTTGCGTCACTCCAATACCTCACATTCTGTGTATTTACATTTCCATTTAGATAGAAAGTACTTTTGTCACTAAAACAAATTGTTTTGACATAGTCTGGCTGTTGGTTAATTTTAGTTTCCATATTTTCACGAAATTCCAGTCTTCGGTCTGGGTCGTCGTCTCAGAGTTGATGAACCATTTTCAATTTGTATGGATGAAATTTGTTTTTTTTTCAACACCCTGTGTACTGTACTTCGCCTGACTTGACAGGTAGATGCAACGTGAGTTGTTGAAGAAGTAGGATTAACTATTAATTCTGCCAGTATATAAATTTTTTTCTCATCAGAAATTTGTGGTCTGCCAGATCGTTTCGCATCATTAATACTACCCGTTGTTTCAAACTTACGAAGAAGCTCCCTTAAATGAGTCCTCGAAACGGGGCGATCGGGAAACCTCTCATTAAAAATGCGTTCTGCTGCATGAATATTTTATCCAGTTTCACCAAGAATTAGGATCGCTGCCACTTTATCACCTGAAGCACGTACCATTTTGCTTCTTGAAGCACTCAAACGTTCGGCTCACAACAGTTTAAAACATTATTAAAATGTACAAAAATATTAAAAGTACCAAGAGCTGCTAAAGCAGTTAAACGTTCGATCAACAATACACAAATTATTAAATGTACAAAAACTTGGACAATTTCCAAAACCTCGAATTAGGGAGACTAACAAAAACGTCAGCTTATTTGACAACTATCCAGAGGCGGAGCTTGAATTTGGAATTTTAGTATCAACTGATTCAATTCATCACAGCTTTGCGTTTTTTGAAAGCGAGTTGCCAAAACTGCCATAAACACAAACAAAATTAATATCATTGAATAGGTTTTTTCGATAACTTTTAAAAGAGGTGCCGCTTGGCGTAGAGTTCCATTCGAAATTATTGGTCACAATGGCCTTGTGACGTCATCTTTGACGATTTCGTTATCTATCATCACTAGTAGGAAAATTTACAACCTTTTATATTCAGTTTCCAAATTTCACTTGTTTATGTATAGTCGTTCCAAAAATAAGAGACTTTTGAGAAGCACTGTATAATCCATTCCACGCACAGTTTTGTCGTCCTGTGGGAATCCCATATTTGTTGGTCACAGTGAGTTTTGTAGAGTTGTTATATTTTCGACGAATGAATATTATTATTATTGTCAATATTTAAGTATACTATTCTAATTCAGTATTACTATCGGATTCAGAGTCACTATCATTTATATTAATCAAAATGTTCTGTTAACTTGAAAAATTCTGCATATATGGGTTCTCAATTTTTAACCGACGAAACCAAAAAGAAGGAGGTTCTCTAGTCGACGCGTATATTTTTTCTTATGTATGATCACGCATAGCTTTTTACTGAGACGTCTGATTTCGATCATTCTTCTTTCAGTGAATAGGGTGTACCTCGAAGTTGATCCCATTTGAATTTGAGAGATGAAATCCACCCCTAAGGGTAGCAAAATGAAGAATATTGATCACTCACCCTCTGAACTTCTTGTCCGTTAACCGATTCTATCTAGCATAACTTTGTACTGGATTCTTCGATTTGGATGATTCTTTTTTCATTAGATAGAGTATTTCTCATAGTTGATCATATCTTGATTTGGAATGGAATTATCCACCCTTACGGGTAGAAAGTTGGGGATAATTGATTTTTCACTTGTGAACATTGGCACACATATGTAGTTGACAATGACAGATTGCTATTGTCATTATGTTTGTTCTCCTACATCCGTCACAATCATTATATTCTATGAGAGGATGGAATGATATACGAAGTGATGAAATAATTTAACCAGAACAACAAAAATATGTTATTTTACAACAAATAGTAAAAGTAGATAGTCATATTATTTAACTGGTAATAGTTGAAGTAAGGTGGGTAAGTAAGTATTTTGGAAGTAATCAGAAAACAACTAGGTAGTAATCAGTAGATTTCAGCCACAAAAAATTGCAAAATAAAAACTTTTTAACAAAAAATTAAACCGACGAAATACGGAACTGACAAGTAAAAAATAAAATAAACCTTCTTAGTCTCAACAACTAAGCTCCCAAACTGATGTAAGTAACTAATTTTGAGTCGGCGCCAAATAAACAATCAACGAAGATCAATAAATTACTTCAAAAAAGTTATCAGAATGTCACCGCGCAACTCGATGCCATCATTTTACGCCTTACCTAATTCATTTGCTTGTTTGTTTGGCGCCGACTCAAAATTAGTTACTTACATTAGTTTAGGAGGTTAGTTACTGCTACTGAGAAGGTTTATTTTATTTTTTACTTTTCTGTTCCGTATTTCGTCGGTTCGATTTTTTGTTAAAAAAAAATTATTATTAGACGGATCGATTGCGTTCTCTCAGTTTTCAACACCAATATTCTCGAATTCCTGGTGGATTTTTGTTACAACACTATCAGCATATCCAAAGGAAGTATTCTGTTTTCTCATATCACCCTTCAATTGAAACTACAATAATTCAATTAGGTTAAGTACATACGATACGATACGATGTACATACGATACGATACGATGATAAATAGAGGACGTTATGACCATTTGCAAATGCCGCTTATTCAACAACATATTTTTTATTATTTTTCGTATTCAATGTTGGTGTTTTATATATTGTTCCTCGTAGTGTAGATCTTCTGCGTCTGAAAGTTCTTGAATAGTTACTTTATTAGAATAGTTAGTATGGACTTTTGTAGCTGTGAATGGTACTAGGCGTCAGCTCATACAAAATTACCCTATTTGGCTTTATTTTGGGTAGAAGCGCTTCTTTAATTAAACCAGGACTTGAATAGTTTGCTTTCAGTGGTCTCAAGGTAGTGTTTGTCTGTTCTGCTTGCATTTTACTAACAATTTTGTATCTGAAGCCATGTGTTATTTCCAATATCTAATTTGTACAATGTAATTTGATCCTTTACTTTTTTCAATTCTGTCCGACCCTCCGTTTATCATTCCAAGGTTAAATGAAAAAAAAAGTCAAGGTAAATACCAGGGTGTATTTACAAATGTTAGGCGTCAGAGGGAATTCTTGGAAGGTTTTGTCTCGAATTATATTTCTACTATTATATTGAAATAACTTTTTTATTTTTACTCCTTGTGTATTCATGTGAAGTATACTGCTGCAACAAGTGTCCACTGTTTTTGTAATTACATAATCAATGCAAAAAATGGCAATATAATTCGTTAAAGTCTATTCGTGGCATCTATTGTTACATAAAAATTAGTGGAAAATATATCTTTCAGGGGTGTACATTATCTTTATGAAGGAATTTTGCGATATAATTGCCCTAGGGCGTGAATTTAGCTCTATAGAACACAAGTAAGTTTTCGACTAATTTGTACTTGATTTGCTCTCGAAATTACCAACATTTTTTCAATGTAGGGTATCTATATATCTTTGAACGAAGTCCAAAATTACGATCAAAATACCCCATACCGCTATTTGAGGGAATCTTTGGGTTTCTACCTCCATGTGTAAGAAATATAATTTAAATATTGAAAAAATCTATTTGGGTAGTGGAAAACAAAAAACCATATTCTCTCCTTCATGAAAATAATTCTAGTTGGTTGGGTATGCATTCTCGAAAGCGTTTAAGGAACACAATAATTTTTTCGACTTTAAAGTTGGAATTTCCGACTTATAAGTGAAACATAGAAAAAAAAAGTACTTGAAATTCTTGGAGTCAATTTGGAAAGGAAGATTTCGCCAACTATTGCTGATAAAACGATGTCGTTCTTGAGGGTTGCTTTTCATATACAAGAAGTAAGAAGTACTTTGACAAACTTCAGGAGGCGATTCCTCACAATATTCTTATAGGAATTGTCCCAATGAATATATGTCCGGAAACGCTTGGTTTCCAAGATTCAGGGTGTTAAAGTTTTATTTTTATTTTCGTTTTTTTTTCAAATAACTTTTGGAATACTGACCTTAATTGAACGAAAATTGGCATTGAGAGGTTTTTTAAGGTGTCAAATTTGAACCTGATGTTATTATTTCTTTTACTCAAGGGGGCGCCACCTACACGCCTTTTTCTTTTTTGAGGATTCATAACTTTTTTGAGCGTACTTCTAGTACATTTTTCAGTGGAAAAATCAATTTCCATATCCTATCTACGTAAAAAAGCTTTCCCCGTTACAAGTCGCTATAAGCAACCGATTTCTAGATATTTGGACTTGAAAATTTCAAGTCGATTATTTGATAATCGATGCGTGTTGAAGTTATTACCTACCATTATTTTGCATTTTTCACAAGGATGCCTAGGAAATGAATTTGACGTTTAAGTAAGTAGTTTTGGTAATTACATATTATGTGACAGATAAACGTTTAGTTTTTTGTTGAAGTTTCTGTAAGTTTTAAAACACTAATTTTGAAGAAATGGATTATTTGAACAATAATGCTCATTTAACCGATATGCATTTCGTGTATGGCCTTGCGGATGGCAATGCGCGCGGAGCCAGACGTATTTACCAGGAGCGATTTCCTAATCGAGTACTGCCTTCAGCTCCAACATTTACCAGTCTCCACCGTCGTTTGACAGAAACAGGTAACATTAAGAATGCAGCTGATATTATTGGAAGACCACGAGCAGTCCGAACCCCAGAATTGGAAGAAGCTGTTTTGAACGCTCTCGAGGAGAATCCAGAAACAAGTACAAGAACAATTGCTAAAGCTCCCAATTCTACTTAGTCCGCAGTTTGGAGAATTATCCACGATCAACAATTTTATGCATACCATATTCAAAGGATACAAACTCTCTTGCCACGAGACTTTTCTCAACGCATTACTATGTGTCAGTGGTTTTTGGGAAAATGGGCTGGAATTCCTCAATTTTTGAGATATGTACTCTTCACGGACGAGGCAAACTTCTACCGAGATGCTATTACCATCTTCCATAACAACTATGTTTGGGCTCTAGAAAATCCGCACGCAATTAATGAAAGACATTATCAGTATCAATTTTCTGTAAATGTATGGGCGGCAATAATTGATAATTACATGATAGGTCCTTTCTTCCTTCCGTTCCGACTGATGACGTAACTTACGGATACTTTTTAGAAAATGAATTGCCGGGACTACTTCAGAACGTATCATTGGAAATTCGTATCCTCATGTGGTTTATGCATGATGGGGCTCCGGCCCATTTGAGCGTTGTAGCCAGGGAATTCCTTAACACTATCTATCCAAATCTAAACCCGCTAGATTTTTATTTTTGGGGACATTTGAAGTCAGTAGTTTATAAAACTCCAGTAGCGAACGAGGAAGATCTGAGAAACCGAATAGTAGACGCCTGTAAAACAATAAGAAACACGTCAATGATTTTTCAGCGGGTACGAGATTCAATGACTAGAAGACTGAATGCCTGTATCTTCGCTGATGGAAGTTTTCGTTTATTTTATTTTATTCTACATATTCAAAATTTCTTGAAATAAAATGTTGATATTTGTTGCAAATTTTATTAAAACTAATACAGATTTTGCACCCTTGATACAAAAATGAATATTTCAAACGAGTAAAAATATATAGAATAGGTGGCGCCCCCTACAAAAAACCAAAACTACTTACTCAAACGTCAAATTCATTTTCTAAGCATTCTTGTGAAAAATGCAAAATAATGGTAATAACTTCAACACGCATCTATTATCAAATAATCGACTTGAAATTTTCAAGTCCAAATATCTAGAAAACGGTTGCTTATAGCGACTTGTAACAAGGAAAGCTTTTTCACGTAGATGTAATAGAGAAATTGATTTTTCTACTGAAAAATACGGTAGAAGTACGCTCAAAATAGTTATGAATCTTCAAAAAAGAGAAAGACGTGTAAGTGACGCCCCCTACGAGTAAGAGCAATAATAACATCATGTTCGAATTTGACACCGCAAAAAACCTCTCAGTACCAATTTTCGTTCAATTAAGATCAGTATTTCGAAAGTTATTAGAAAAAACCGAAAATAAAAATAAAACTTCAACACCCTATATCTTGGAAACGAAGCGTTTCCGGACATATATTTATTGTGACAATTCATATTAGAATGTTATAAGGAGTCACCTCCTGAATTTTGCCACAGTACTTCTGACTCACCCTGTATTGCGACGAACTGACAAAAACAGATGTTTTGCAAGCATTTTTATTTTTCAAAAACTCTCCATGATATTTAATTCGTTCAATATTTCATCAGAAACCAAATATTAAGTTGAATATAAGTTACCAATCATATTATCTATGGAATTTTAAGAACAGGTATTCATTTCAAGAAAATTCGGAAAAAAAATACCATCATGATCCACAAGATTCTCAATGTCCGATGAGAACTTCTTCCAAAAAAAACCTATTCAGTGACATTGCTCTTCACAAGATACCACACCTCATGGAAATAAACCGTGTACGCCCATGCTTCTTTGCAGCAAACTGTCCCTTCTGAACCGTTTTCAGCTGGACGACACTAGTGATTCACATGCTACAAATGTATCAGATTGGATATAGTGCATTATTGATGAACAGGTACTTGAGTCCATCGCATACTAGAATACTCCCATTTCACAATGTCTACATTGAAAATCTGGTCCCTGAGGGGTCAGTATTACATATTGGGAAGGGGACTGGAGAGGTGACTTGGGTGGGAAGCAGCAATTCAGCTTTTTACTTTCCTGTAATGCGTTGAATACTGATAATAGCAAGTGCTTTGAGGCGATACAGAGAGCTTTCACCGAATGCGGTGTATTATACGAGGCTTATTCTGAATAAAATTGTAACGAAAACCATCACTTTTTTTAAGAAAATATTGGTTTGCAAAATATTCGTCTTTTACCTAACGATTTTCTCCTTCAAGAGAAAACTCTGATATATTGGGTGATGGAACAATATTTCTGTTTTGTAAACTTTGGCGCTTGTAATTTTTTAAATACCCCATTTTTGAGCCACAGCTTTCATTCAATTGAATATTATTTGAGGATGTAAACGCCAAAAGTATACAATGCAAATGCTATGAAGCATTTATTGAAATGAATAATGCTGCATGTAATAGTCCCTTGGTTCTGTCACATAAATTTCTTGTCACATAAATTTCTTGTAACAAGGCAGCGTTTTTGGACCAATAATTTTTTTGTTATATGTGGACAATCTTCCTGATAACGTAAGTTATGGAAAAATATTCCTTTACGCAGATGACATGTCTAACATTTTTTCTAGTAAAACATCTGACGGTTTTACACAATCAGTGAACCTAATTGAATTTAATGACTGGTAATCAAGAACAGACTCATTGTGAACCTAAACAAAACAGCATGCAATTTGCGAATTCATTTCGAAGTCTACATAACCTCAATCTCAGTTTCCAAAACAAATCTTTTGAATTGCCAGTTCGGCAAAATTTTTGGAACAATGATTCACTCTTCACATGGCAAGAAAATATCGATTTTACATGTTGGAAATTGAATCAGTCATACTACTTGTTAAAATCTCTCAGGTATAAGTTAGATACAAAATCACTGATATCAGTTTATTATGCTAAATTTCACTTGATTATATATCATAATATAACTACTGAATCAGACAGAATATTCATAAAGCAAAAAGCAATGCTGAGATTGATATTCAATTCGGACTATAGAACTCCCTGTAGAGAGACATTCCGACAAAACAAAATTCTGACAGTTATAAGTTTGTTGATTTTGAAAAGATGAACATATATACATAAAAAATAAAATAAACCTTCTTAGTCTCAATAACTAAGTTACTAAACTAATGTAAGTAACTAATTTTGAGTCGGCGCCAAACAAACAAGCAAATGAAGTAGGTAAGGCGTAAAATGATTGCATCGAGTTGCGCGGTGACATTCTGATAATTTTTTGAAGTTTGGCGCCGACTCAAAATTAGTTACTTACATTAGTTTAGGAGCTTAGTTATTGAGACTAAGAAGGTTTATTTTATTTTTTACTTTTCAGTTCCGTATTTCGTCGGTTCAATTTTTTGTTAAAAAGTTTTTATTTTTCGATTTTTTGTGGCTGAAATCTACGAATTACTACCTACTTGTTTTTTGATTATTTCCAAAATACTTACTTACCCACCTTACTTCAACTATTACCACTTGAATAATATGATTATCTACTTTTACTATTTGTTGTAATATAAATTTTTTGTTGTTGTTCTGGTTAGTTTATTTCATCACTTTGTATATCATTCCATCCTCTCATAGAATATAATGATTGTGACGCATGTAGGAGAACAAAAATAATGACAGTAGTGATCTGTCATTGTCAACTACATATGTGTGCCAATGTTCACAAGTGAAAAATCAATTATCCCCTATTTTTCTACCCGTAAGGGTGGATAATTCCATTAAAAATCCAAATATGATCAACTATGAGGTATACCCTATCTAATAAAAAAATAATCATCCAAATCGAAGAACCCAGTACAAAGTTATGCCTGATATAATCGGTTAACGGACCAGAATTCAGAGGGTGAGTGATCAATATCCTTCATTTTGCTACCCTTTGTGGTGGATTCCATCTTTCATATTCAAATGGGACCAACTTCAAAGTACACTCTATATACTGAAAGAAGAATTATCGGAATCGGACGTCTCAGTAAAAAGTTATGCGGGGTCATACATTGAAAAATATACGCGTCGATTAGACAACCTCCTCCTTGGTTTCGTCGGTTGAAAATAAAGGTATCCTACAAATGAGAGCAGAAATGCATAATTATAATATAAGGAATAAAAATAGGATCCCAACACGAAAACATCAATATGCAAAATATGAAAAATCTCCTAAATTCGTTGGTGTTCGCATTTTTAAGTTACTGCCAAATGATATGACGACCTTGTCACCCTTATACCTTAGAAAAATGTTTTTACACGGTAGATGAATTTACACTTGAAGTGAGCAATGCGCGATCGTGTTTATTTTGGAAATTTCATTTTGAAATGTTTTTGTCTTGGTAGAGTGTTGCTATGCCCCTTTCAAATTCGTTTTTATATTTGTTTTTTTTTAAATGACAATGTGTTGATTTAATCATATTTACTGTGAAATGTCTTTCAATCACATTTTTATCTAGACTTAGACTATATTTTTTATGTATATATAAACCTATGCAACTATACTTGTCCCATCTACATAATGTGTAGCAAATAGGATTAACAAAATCTATCTATCTCACCTGACACATATAGATTGTTCGTTTTTCACAGATCAGCTGTTCTATAGTATTCAATTTGAGAAAGAGTATACATGTTAACTAGTTAGTGACTACAACTTTATTTGTTACTTTTTGGAGTCATTTGAAAATAATTTGTAACGTTCCTTTGACTCGCAAACACTCAATATAAGAATGATAATTATTCCAGAACATCAGTATAATTCTCTTGAATCTCGTAATGTTTTGGCTGCGCTTTTCATTATGTACATCCATTGCCTTCTCGCCATCAGATTCAATCGACTTGATGAAAATTCTGCCACTTAATTATATGAAAGTGTCAAGGGGTGCCGCGAATCGACATAAAAAATGATGCATCTCTGGGACTTATGGTGTGACGTAATGGTCAATTGTGGATGGTTCATTTCGGGGAATTAATCTCCATAGGGGTGAGGTGACAAGATGAATTATACGGCAGCTCCATCATTCATGCCTTGCAGACGATTTTTCATTTACCGTTTTGACTTTCACAAGTTATAATGTATCAGATTGTGGAAAAACTACTTTTGTTTGTTGTTACTACTTTCAAAATGAAAGATATTGTGAATGCTTGAAAGATGGCGCTGGAGGCAGTGGCCATCTTTGAAAAGACAATTAAATAATTTTTTCAACCATCTTTTTTTTTCGAATTTTACCTTCTTGCACAACATGCATTTGAGATGTCAAGTATAATAATGGATCTGGATGGTATACTCACCTCGATAACTTTTGAACGGTTTGATGTGAAACAATGAGACAAAAAAATATTTTGAATGGTATTACCGATCTTATTTCCAACCATGAATCTTTTTCGGAATCACAATTGCGATGAGCAACACGAGATACGGCCAAAAGAGGAACATTCATGACTTAAATGATTTTTCATTTTCGAATTCGTTTCAAAGCTTAATTAGGTACTGATTTTGAGCCCGTAATATAATCCAATTTCCCATCCAAATAATTCCACCAGCTCGAAAACTTGCTTGAAATCAGTGAAAATTTGAAATGTATATTTTTGATACTCGTAATTTTCAGCTTGTATTTTTCCTAATGTGAATATTTGGTCTACTACTGATCTTTTTTTTTCTGAAGCCCTACCAATAGTGTCCAAATTCGTCTTCTATATTTTTTATTAAAATATGTTTCAAGTACGGGGTTAAACTTTTATAAGCAACCTTAAGTAGTTTTATACTACACAGTCTGTCGCCTAACCCTTTTTTGTGAATAGGGTGTACAATTATTTCTTTTCGATATTATACTTATTGTGATTATTGAATTGATGTGATTTTATGTGGTGGAACAACATTCCTCGACTCAATTTTTTGGGTAATCTTCCACAGTCTGAAAACGAAAATATAATCAGGAAAATCTTACAAGTGTAGAAAGGGAATCTAATTAGTTCACCCCGATAAGTTACTGCGTTCACCAATTTATAAATCAATAATGATTCAATTATTCAGTAACTTGTCGTATTCTGAATGTTCCTTTAAAAAAAGTTAACTTCTCTATATAGTTTTTGATCGACGTTTCGGGGACTATATCTGCCCCTGTTCTCAAAATCTTCTAAATCTCCTTTAATTGTTTGAATAATTTGTTTGTTTCCCTTTTTCGCTTTCTCAAATGACGCATGTCAATTGAGATCTGCCAAAAAATTTGAAAGTGACGTTATGTTCATTTGAAATATGGGGTGTTGTTCAGATCAGTTTATTAGCATTCTGCCATTTTTCACATCCTCTCTAAGTAGAGGTAACCATTTCAACACAATTAGTTGAAAAGCAGTTGTTATTGGAAAGAAGAATACAGGCCGTTTGTTTCAATTTTCTCCTCTCTTGATGTGGTTCTCTCATCAAGATTTTCCTCCTTTTCCATTCAGTCGTATGATCGCCATTGGATGTGAGGATGTGTTCTGCAATTTTTGATCCGGTTATTTGTCGATTTCTGATGTAACTCTGATGTTCACTTCGGCGCACTTCTAATGGTCTTGACGTTTCACCTATATAACTATAACCACACGAACAAGGTATGTTGGTACTTTATTCGGCGTTGTTTTGTTTTGTTTGTGTTAGTATAGATCTCAGTGTGTTTGTTGTTCTAAATGATGTTTTCACATCATACATATGTCCAATCCGTTTGATCTTCTCAGATAATCCGGGGACATAAGGTATTAAGTTGGTTGTGAAATATGTAGGTGGTGGGAGTACTCCTGTTGGTTATGTTAATTGGTTGTTTGGTGGATTGTTGTTTTCAATGTCAGTGATTGTTTTTTCCACAAATTGATCCGGAAATGCATTTTTCCAGAGAACAGATGTCGAGATAACGGGATCATCCCGAAGGGTTTGAGATTGAAAATGGTAAGGGAACGAATACAGTTTCACAGGAAAAACAAGGTACATTTAGAAATGTTTATCAGTAACCTGAAACAGTTCATGGAACAAAAACTGATTCAAAATGACTATGAATATTTGCACCACCGTATTCACAATTCCTACAACCCTTACAATCGAAAGAGAAACATAATACATATAAACAAATTTCACAAGTTATTGGAAGATGAACAAATACACCCACAACACATATCAAACAATCAAACTTTTTCTGAAAAAACTGTTATTAATTTGTCATCAAGAAACTTAGACATACACGAAAAACTTGTATTAGGGACTGAACTCCGCAGTTGAACCCAAAATGGTTCCAACGCTAAAAATGATCACTGCCATCGAAGCAACAGCCCAATGTTTACCACCTGAAATAGCAGGTGACTACAGATCCGGTTGCAAAAACGCACTAACACAACCTTATCATCCTAGAAGTAATTCAAACGAATACGAAAGATTTGCATTGAGATCTCTTCGATCAGACAATCAGATTAAAATAATTCCAGCTGATAGAGATAACGCCACATTCATTATGAACACTACTGATTATGAGAACAAATCAATCAAGACACTACTACTACTATCAGTAAACAAAGTATACAAAGAACTCAACAAAAATACAACTACATCAATAGAAAACAAAATATACTAAACTTCAGCTAAACACAAAAATATACTCACGAAAAAAAACGTATACCTCTTTCCAGTAACAACTGCTTTTCAACAAATTCTGTTGAAATGGACCATACATGGTTATCTCTACTTACAGAGGAAGTGAGAAATGGCAGAATGCTAATGAACTGATCTGAACATCATCCCATACAGTATCGGAAAGTATTTATCTTGGGTACGGTGGTTTCATAAGAGCGTAAAGAATAGCTTGCTTTATGTTGAGAGAGCATTACAATTTCTCCCCGACTCGCTCGAAGAAGAGATATTTACGTCACGACACAGAGATAGGAGAATCAGGGCGGTCAGCTCAGGACGTCAGTATCATACCAGCAGCAGTCGGGAGAATGTGCAATGAAGAAGAATTATTGACGATAATTTCACTTCAGATAATTTGAACAAATTGAACTGAATCATTGATTCAATTCAATCTGTCGGACGACAGGTAGATCAAAATATCTTTGGTGACGTGGTGGCCGCGAAAACAAAAGAAAATTCTCAAACATAAACAAAAGCAAACGATATTTCTGTAAGACAATAAAAACAAAAAACTTATTTCTTACAGAAAAACAATTATTTCTTGAATGGAGAGAAAAAAAATATTGACAAGAAAAGATAAACCAAATTAAATATTTTATGTACGAAATTATTCTATTAAATGTTGGAACAAACCACCATTTTGGGCCAAACAATAGCCGAATCTATTGTACTTTCTCTGCGGTTGTGTAAATAGGCGGCATGTTTCAAAAGGTAATAATTGTCACGATCTTGTGTTTTCGCAACCACGGCTCGGCAAGCTGTGCGCGGTGTCGCATTGCCGCGTGGTCAGTTAATGCGTCGGGTGGGGTAACAGGAGGGGCGCACAGCAGTGCGTCTCTCTTGTTTATGTGGTATTATCATATCATTGCGTTCCTTGTTGCTCGTGTAGATTTCTGTCTATACCCCAGATAAAATGTTTCCGATACTGTTTATCAAATGAGCAGTAAGTCACTTTAATTTTTTTTAGCAGATCTCATTTGACATCTGTCATTTGAAAAAGCGAATAAAACTCTGCAAGAGAAAAACCAAATTGAACAATTAAAGGAGATTTAGAAGATTTTGTAAACGGGGGCAGATATAGTCCCCGAAACGTCAATCAAAAACTATATTCGCTGTGTGCAAGACTGGTAATGCCCTCTAGTGACTCGATAGCTTGAGCTTTATCTCCAATACTCACTATGTAACAATTTGATTTTTTTAACAATTCCTAAATAATCTACCACGATGTAACAATTTTGTGCTCACTGCTAGTTCCAGACGAATCGAAGTTTTTTTCTGTCAAAGAAAAAAGTAAGTAAATGATTAAAAATATGTGTATTGATACGATAGTTCACCGCATTTGGAGGTTATCCATGTAAAGTTATGATATTTTGAATATCATAACGTAATGCTACTTCTGTGTACTTTTAGGTACGGCAAGTAATTTGCTTGCTCGTTGTTACTTTATTAAGAGCGCAGGTTCATAAGATCTTGAGAAGATAAAAAAAGTGAGGGAGCCAAGTAGTTAAACAAATTAAAGAAGTATCCCTGGCTAGCTTTAACCTGACGGGAAACCACTAAATAACATCAGATTCGACGCAAAACTATTCAATGAAATTCTCAAATAATATAATTATCAGAAAACTTTTACTCTTGCAACGATGTAAGAACGTTAAACGGTCCCTAAATAATACAAACACGTTCAATATTCTCTAACACGTATAATTGCCTGATAGAATGCGGTGTTTGATAGGCAACTTGGAAAGACATCAAAAGTATATCTGTCACCCGTTCATAAGGCTGATTGATCAGTTTACAACACCGTCCAAGCGTTTCCGAACTCGCAGTTTAAGTCTATTTGCTTTCCATCACCGGCTAACACCGTCCCACGGAACTTGGTTGATGATACTTTTACTATCCACTTCTAGACGATCAAATCGAAAACGGAAAACATCTCAAATATTCATCGAATGAAAACCTCACTTCGCGGAATTAGAGATTGAAATATCGTGGAATAACAGAACACTTATCTCTTTGCTGCAGTTTTTGTGATGCAGTTGGAAATGTATAAAATTTACACGTACTATTTTTGGTAGGTACTATATATAGCGAGGGCTCATTGTTATTATACGTATGATTGTTGTTATACTTCCCAACTGTGATCGTTGCCACTACGATAATAATAATGTTTATTCATCTGAAGTATGGTACAATATTTTTAAGGGAATTGTGAATAAACGGGGAGACCCCATAAACTGAAAGTTTTCAGCTTGTGCTTGTGATTAGTGATTACCAGGATCATTACCTACTTTTGCCACCATGGGCGCTTCCATAGTTTCATCTATCCCCTCCAGCCTAATGCACACAGCGAATAGAGAAGTATCTTTTGAATGTTTACTATTTTTTTGTATAGGCAAATTCAGAATACGACAAATTACTGACTAATTGAATAATTTTTCTTTGGGAATTATTATTTGTGACACTTATTGTGATATATTAGTGAACCATTGTTTGTGAAAATTAATGAGAAATGGATGGACGTCTATGCCGACTTTTCACCTTTGCGCTGAACTTGTTTTTCTAATACTGCTCCATAAGTATTTTTATTGTTATTTATTACAATTTGTGAGCTTCATATTTCCAGATATAATTGAAACATAACACACGTTATTCCCGGAAATCCTCGAACCACCCCTACACTTGCAGATTCAGTCAAGGGTGAGTTGAACAATATCGTTCCGAATTCTGGTCTTCTGGGGTTCCCTTAATTTGTCACGTAAATATATCAAATATGCATGAATTGTGTGCATGGATCGAGAGTATGTTAAAAAAAGTTAACCGGTTATATACTGAACAGAACTCCGCCGTTATTACCCTGTTCGAACCATCTGGTCGAGTGGTGTAGGGTTAACAAGGAACAATTGAATTTTACGACGACAATTCGACTCCCTGTCGTATTCTATATAATATTTGTGTCCCCTTCACGCTGCATTGTGTGTACATTTACCATATGATGTTCCTCTAGTAGTGCTTTCGATGAAAACGTGCCGAGAATATTACTATGGATTTCAGAAAGTCACAATCAATCATTTAAATGGACCTCTTCACATTGAACTGCGCCAATGGATATTGTAATTAGGAGAGTCCTGTTAAAATTGGTTGATGATTTTATGTATTATTAGGAGTAATATATTTTTTCTTATGTCAATGGGCTTTTCGATTTTCTGAAACTGCTCTACGGTCTGATACAATTTTTAAGGTAAAAAATCGTTCCATAAGAAGAATTTAGAACTAATAAAACGATATTTAGTGAAGAAAAATTATCCAATGTCTTTGGTTAATAGAATCAATAGTTCATGAAGGTAATCCAACCATCGCATCCCATAATTTACTGTTAAAAAAAATTATAACTCAATATCATATGTCGAAAATCTTTCCGAAACAATAGCAACAGTTTTGGAAGACAAACATTCAAAAATAGCTTTCACAAATGACAACACCATTGGAAAATGTTGTTTCTCACGACAGAAAAAGAAAACTTCAGAATTTCAATCTAATATAAGTTACAAAAGCAACTGTAAAGACTGCAATATATGTTATGTTGGACAAACAGAAAGGTATTTGAAGAAACGTATGTCTGAACATGCGAGGGACACCAAAAAGCTTAACAATATCAATCTCACTGCTCTCGTTGAACATGTCAGAGAAAAGAATCATAATCATGATTTCAGAAACCCGGTAGTTCTAGATGTTCAACCATATCTCTCGAAAAGACTTGTAAGCTAAATGATTCAAATCTTCAAACATGACAGTGTAATTACCAGGAGAGACATTGATGGTTTAAACACAGCCATTTTCAACTTGATTAATCAAATGCCCAGATGAATTACCAATACAATTATCTTTGTTTCATCGACACCTATATAAATAAAATCATTGGCATTGTTTCTTTATCAAGCGACGAAACCAAAAAGTAGGAGGTTCCTTAGTCGACACGTATATTTTTTTTTTTTTATGTATGATCACGCATAACTTTTCACTGAGACGTCCGATTCCGATAATTGTTTTCTCAGTGGATAGGGTGTACTGCGAAGTTGGTCCCATTTGAATTCAAAAGATGAACTCCACCCCTAAGGGTAGCAAAATGAAGGATATTGATCACTCACCCTCTGAATTCTGGTCCGTTAACCGATTCTATCAGCTATAACTTTGTACTGGAATCTTCGATTTGGATGATTCTTCTTTTATCAGATAGGGTATACCTCATAGTTGATCATATTTGGATTTCGAATGGAATTATCCACCCTCACGGGTAGAAAAATAGGGGATAATGGATTTTTCACTTGTTAACACTGGCACATATATGTAGTTGACAATGTCAGATCGCTAGTGTCATTATCACAATCAATATATTCTATGAGAGGTGGAATGATATACAAAGTAATGAAATAAACCAACCAGAACAACAAAAATAATTTATATTACAACAAATAGTAAAAGTAGATAATCATATTATTCAACTGGTAATAGGTGAAGTAAGGTGGGTAAGTAAGTATTTTGGAAGTAATCAAAAAACAAGCAGTTAATAATTAGTAAATTTCAGTTACAAAAAATTTGAAAAATAAAAACTTTTTGACAAAAAATTAAACCGACGAAATACGGAACTGAAAAGTAAAAAATAAAATAAACCTTCTTAGTCTCAATAACTAAGCTCCTAAACTTATTTTGAGTCGGCGCCAAACAAGCAATCAACGAAGATCATCAAATTACTTCAAAAAAATTATCAGAATTCACCGCCCAACTCGATGCCCATCATTTTACGCCTTACCTAATTCATTTGCTTGTTTGTTTGGCGCCGACTCAAAATTAGTTATTTGAATTAGTTTAGGAGCTTAGTTATTGAGACTAAGAAGGTTTATTTTATTTTTTACTTTTCAGTTCCGTATTTCGTCGGTTTAATTTCTAGTTAAAAAGTTTTTTATTGTATATTTTTCATGAATTGTTACTTTTCATCTTAGTTTCTCATCTCAGTATTTAATTTTCTTTCCGTCAGTATACAAGCAACATTGTGCCCGTTTCGTTTTCTGTGTATCTATCACGTCTGAATATGTTTTAAAATTTTAAGGATTTTAACTCGGAAATAAGAACTTTTTGGTGGGTACTTTTCTCAACATTTCAACAAAAATTTTAAGTACAATGATACATTGTGACAAGTATAATAATTGAAAAATCAAACCTTTTCACTATTTGAGGAACACCATTTGTTACAGAGCCCTGAGGATGAATTAAATTAATTCGAAATGTCGGCAGGAAAACAACAGTTTTTTCTTCAATCCATATTGATCCCAATCCCAACTGAACCAGAACGAAAAAAAAGTACGAAATACTGCAAGATACTTAAGAATGCTGCTGACGTTTCTCTCCGATTATTTAGATGATATTTCTCCAGACATGAGAGCTGGAATGTATTTTCAACAAGACGGTGCACCCGTTCATTCTACGCAAGAAGTGAGAAGGTGGTTAAACGGAACATTTCCAAATCGATGGATTGGAAGATAATCCAATAACGCTTGGCCCGCCCGGTCACCGGACCTCACTCCTTTGGATTTTTTCTTATGGTCATATCTCAAACAGAAGGTATATACAAGAAGACCATGACCAGGAATAGCTCCCCAGATACTAAGAAATGTTCATGATGCAATGCACCGCCGTACTATGCAGTGTATTAACCGCCGTACTATGCAGTGTATTCAGAATGGAGGGCTGCACGTAGACTGAAGCATAGGACATATTTGTTTCAAAAAATGTTATTTGTATTGTGAGAATAAATTAATTGGCAATCTAGCATCATACCTTGGATACAATTCAGTTTTATTTACTATTTGCAGCAAGATTTTGTGAAATCCCGTCACATAATTCAGTTAATGTGATTTTCCGATGGAAGGGAGAAATGAGAAAACATTCAGAGAGTGATATCATCATATCTTATTCGTCCAGCATAATATTCCTTATGTTATACAGGGCGATGAGGAAAAAATGGGAAAAAAAGTTGAAATATGTAGCTATGATTCGAATTTCTGGATCAACATTCGATTTTGAACAATATTTCCCCTTAAATTTGAATTCTACCGTGAGAAATAAAGTGAAAACGAAGCATGCTTTTCTATCTCCCTCGTATAGGGTCGTATAAAATTCAATTTTGGTGTTTGCAATTCAGGTTTGGGATGGAGCAGAGGTTTTTATCACGAATTGTTTGAAAAAAGAAACAAAATGGCGGCTCCAATATAGCGTACGAGTTTTGTGATTATGGTCCGATTCGCTTCAAATTGGTGGTTTTGTGGTCAGAGATTATGATTCTTTTGCAAAATAGAAAATTCAAGATGGCGGATCCAAAATGGTAGACGAGTTTTGTTATGTTCCGATTCTATTCAAAATTGGTATGTGGGGGGTTTTTGGGGTCCAATATTATGATTCTCTTGTGAAAATTGGAAAATTCTAGATGGCGGCTCCAAAATGGCGGACGAGTTTTGTGATTATAGTCCAATTCTATTCATAATTGGTATGTAGGGGTTTTTGGGGTCGGAGGTTATGATTATCATGTCAAAATTGAAGGATTCAAGATGGCGGCTCCAAAATGGCGGACGAGTTTTGTGATTATGGTCCGATTCTATTCAAAATTGGAGAATAATAGTTAACAAAATCAAATAATAATAATAATAGTTTGAAAACCTGAAAAACACGCTTTAATAGAAAACAAAACTAAAAAGTTGAAAATAAATGATAGTTCAAAAACTAAAGAACACGCTTCAATAGAAAACTAAACTAAAAAGTTGAAAATAATTTTAAATGAGTTTGAAATAAGAATACAGTGATTAACAACAAATTTATTTCATCTTAAAAAAGCGTGGGATGCTTTTCAAGATATTTCCATAATGATTCCACTTTCACCAATATCTGTCCATGAAATATTAACAACAATTGACATTTGACTCCCCACGCTTTCTTACGATGAAATAAATTTGTTGTTAATCACTGTATTTTTATTTCAAACTCATTTGAAATTATTTTCAACCTTTTAGTTTAGTTTTTTATTAAAGCGTTTTCTTTAGTTTTTAAACTATTATTTATTTATTTTCATCTTAGGCTGAATTGTTTCGTAATATACTAAATTTGAATTTAAACATAAATGTCTGCCCATTCCTATACCTGTAAATGTAAAAGGAAAATAATGTGATTGTATGATTAATTGATTTAATCATCGAATCGAGTATATATTTTTTCGCTTGTTTGCCACATCACTGGGTTAATTCTGAATGTTTTATATTAATTTTTTCAGTTGGTTTCCTATTTGCTTTTCTTTTAATTTTCGACCTTTAAAAAAACGATGTTTCGAATATATCCGTCCCCAAAGATTCCGAAATCAAACTCATAAGAAAACTTGTCGTTAGGCGTAATAATCCGCCCCAACGCGACGTCCAGATAATTTAATTCATAAATCAGGGTGAGTAAGAGGCTTTTCGAGAATTCATCCACGAAGAAAGGGCAAGGGGGCCAAACACCGCCGTGTACTACATATGTATAAATGCATGTATCACCGGACGATTGTATCGTATACTGTGTGCAATCAATTTAGGCACTAACGCCGAAAAGGGAGAATTCTCAAGAGGCTGTCCACTGGCCGGGCGCAGATGGAAAAAGGGCTTCTAGAGTTTTTATTATGACCGTACGAGGAATATCGTACGATCTTTGATATGTGAGATCGGGATTCATTGGATTCCGCGAAGGGTCATACTTTTCTCATGAATTTTTCATTCGATGCAAAAAATTTCGATAAACATTCTAGTAGTGATTTCTGTTTGCGGCACGATGTTACTCCTGAAGTCCGGAAAGTCCGCCAACTATGCCTGACATTGTAACAAATCATTTTTTAGAGCTTCGTTACTAGGAAGTTTAACATAACTTTGATACATCCCTGACTATTTGGGGTTAATATTAATTCCGGTCTGCCAATGAGTTCTATTCCTAGTTTGGAAAATAAATGTAAATACCCAAAGCTACTGGAAGTATCATAGACATCCGGCATTAAACAGAGCAGTGTTTTTCCATATAATACAAAGGGAAAAAAGCTTCTCGGCTGGTTTTTGTTAAACGGGTTAAAAAAGTTCAACTCGCGATGGGAAAAACACTAAAGAAATAAATAATAGTTTAAAAAAACTAAAATACACGCTTTTATAGAAAACCAGACTAAAAAAATTTAAAATTTGAAAAACATGTATTTTATTTTAAAAAAAGCGTGGGGTGCATGGTGTGTGATGTACTATATAACCTCGGTGTGTGATGTACTATATAATTATTGATACCATGCACCCCACGCATTTTTTTAAATAAATTTTTTTTTTTTTCATATTTTCTATTTTGTTAGTCTGGTTTTCTATAAAAGCGTGTTTTTTAGTTTTTTAAAAATATTATTCATTTCCTACTTTTTAGTGTGGGTTATTTATAAAAGCGTGTTTTTTTAGTTTTTTTTAAACTATTATTTTTATTATTTTTTTGCGAATTAAAAATGTAATGATCTAATCAAATTAGGTAATCATAATCTCCGACCCCAAAAACCCCCACATACCAATTTTGAATAGAATCAGACCATAATCCGAAAACTCCGCCGCCATTTTAAAGCAGTCATTAAATTTTCCAATTTTCACAAAAGAAATCATAATATTCGACCCCGAAAACCCCTACATACCAAATTTGAATAGAATCAGACCATAATCACAAAACTCGGCCGCCATTTCAAAGCCGCCATCTTGAATTTTTCAATTTTTATATATATAAATCCTTTATTTAGTTCATTTTACTAATTTACATTGTCAAGTCATTGCAATGATTACAATGAGAACGATATATAGCATGCTTTCAGATTAAAATAGACTAAGTTCAAAAAATAAAAATGTATATACAACACATATACACATACATATACACAAATACTACACCTATTTGCACACCATACATCTATACGCTCCTACAAATTCTAAAAAATATTTAATAAATACACAAAATACTTTAAACATACTAAAACATTTGTATATCTGTCGTTACTGAATATTAAATCGAAACAAACAAAATGAGGAAGTGGCTACTAGGTTTTTATTGATTAAGAAAATATGATCTTAACTTTGTCTTGAAGGATGTTAAAAATGTTAAACGTTTGATCTCTTCTGGCATATTATTATAGCTATCAAGTCCCTTGAAAAAAACAGAATTTTGGGTATGTGTTAATGTGACTTGTTGAATATGGAAGTCAGTTCTGAATCTTGTATTGTATCCGTGGATTTGGTCATTGTACATAACTTTTTCTTGTAAATATGTTGGGAAATTTTGTTTCTTATTTTGAAAATAAGGATTAATGTTTGGTAGAGGAGAAATAAATCAATTGGTAACCATTCTAGTTGCTTTAACATATCTCTTATTGGTGTTAGTCTTTTGCAATTTAGAATTATGCGCATGGCCCTATTTTGGAGTTTCTGTAAACGAGCTAAATCATTTTGTTTCAGTAGATACAGAATTGTAGAACAATATGTAAAATGAGGAAGCACTAATGAATTGTACAGTAAAATTTTTGTCCACCTTGACAAATATGGGGCACAACGAGATAAATAATGTATTTTAAATGCTATCGTCTTTATAATGAAGTTGGCATGTTCTTTAAAATGTAACCCCCTATCCACATGAACCCCAAGATATTTAAATTGGTTGACCCGTTCCACCTTATCAGGACCTAACATTATCTCAAAATGTTTGTTACAGAAGTTTCTGAATTTTTTTTTCTTTACTTATTACCATGTACTTGGTCTTCTCAACATTGATCTTCAAATAATTTGCACAACACCAACTGTAAATCGATTTTAAAGTTTTGTTGATGGTTTCCGTGAGTTTGGTGTGATCATTACATGAGAAATAAATCAGTGTATCATCTGCAAATAAATGAACTGAGCTCTCTCCTACTATCTCCGGCAAATCATTAACATACAACAGAAACAACAGGGGGCCCAGAACACTTCCCTGTGGTACTCCTTGATTACATTCTATTTCATCTGATACTTTATTATTTATCCTAAGCTTTTGTTTTCTGTTCTCCAGAAAGCTTTCCAACCATTTCAAGACTATTCCATCTATTCCTACTGCTACTAATTTTTCTAACAATCTATTTCTGTGTATTGTTTCGAAAGCTCTCTGAAGATCCAGAAATACTGCAACAGTAGTCTCATTTTTTTCTAGGCATATTTTCCAATCATCTAGTACACACTGAACTGCTGTTTCACAACTATGTTTATTTCTAAACCCTGATTGGTATTTACTTAACAGTTTATTATTTTCAATATAATCTACTAATTGGTTATAGACTGCTTTTTCAATTATTTTTTCAATTGCGCTCAACATGTTTACTGGTCTTAGATCCGAGGCTTTATTAGAGTTTGTTTTTTTCGGAACAGGAATGATTGTAGAAATCTTCAGATCATCTGGTACCTCCCCTGTTAGTAATGAAGTATTAATGAGGTTTCGTTCGAACAGGAATGATTGTAGAAATCTTCAGATCATCTGGTACCTCCCCTGTTAGTAATGAAGTATTAATGAGGTTTAGTAATGGTTCTGCAAGGTTAGTGAAACAATTTTTAAAAAGGCAACATTCAATTCATCTGGACTCCCTTATTATTCAACGAAAAAACAATATCTCTCAATTCTCTAAAATCTAATAGTGAGAAGTTTTCTATAGTATCATAAGTGACCCCCAGATTTGAATTAGGTGCAATTGGAAAGTCAATTTCTGCTAGCTCGATATTATCTGTTATACTTTTGATACTTTCCACAAAGAAGTTATTCAACCTATTGGACATACCATTTCCATTACTAATAATTTCATTATCACTAATTTCTATTTCACTTATTATCTGGTTTTCATTTTTATTCGGACAAATATTTTTCATTACCCTCCACAGTTCAACCGAGTTTGTTTTATTTTCCTCAACTTTTCTTTCGTAATATTCTCGCTTTTTCATTCTCATAGTTTTTACTGCTATGTTTCTTTTTTGTTTGTAAATTTCTTTGAGATTTTCTGTTCCCTTCTGTTTCCACTCTTTATAACAATCATCCCTGTTTTTTGTTGCTTCCCTCACTTCTTCATCATACCATTCTCTATAATGTGGATAAATTTTTACTGTTTTTTTAGGCGCTATTCCATCATAAACCTCATACACTTTATTGTAGAAGTCTCTATATTTTTCATTCATGCCAATTATTGTGTAGTTCCAATTTATTTTTGATAGTTTCTCATTCATTTTAGTGAAATCTATATTACGGCCTCTACTTTCTACTGTTAGAGATTTATTTCCCTTAGAACATTGAGCACAATACAAAATAATATTATTGTGACTTGATATTTTTGGTGTCTCCATAACTACTGCATCAATAAGAAATTGTTCATTTGTTATTACCAAATCTATCAAACTTCCCCATTATCAGTTGGATGAGTTATATCCTTAACAATATTTTTACATCCCATGTCAGTTATCATGTTTCTTAATCTATCATTTTCAGGAGCACTCTTCTGCCAATCTATATTAAAATCCCCAGTAACCACCACCATCATTTTTTGGTCACATAAATTTTCTTCGCACCAATTTTCGAAGAAATTTAAAAATTCTGTACAATTATTACCGCTAGGAGATCTATATAGGCACACCACCAAGTAGTGTTTTCCGTTATAGAATGCTGTAACTGCACCTAACCAATATTTTTTTGGTACTGCTAAACATTGTGTACTACTAATTTTGATATCCTTTCTGAAATAGATGAGGACTCCCCCTGTATGTCTACTATCACTATTAACCCTCAAATTATTATAACCTGGAAAACTAATTTCTGAATCAAATATGTGATCAGTTACATGCGACTCAGATAGGCAAACAAAGGGAGGTTTTATCTCAAGAATTAAATTATAAATCTCATCATAGTGCGCAGGAAGACTTTGGGCATTCAAGTATAACAAAAAACACTCCCGGTGGGTGTCTTTGGTGACTAGTTTTTGTCATTTTTTTGTACAATTTGAGTTTTTTTGATACTTAGGTCCCATAACTGATGGATCGGGTGTTTGACAGAAATTCTTTGGAGAAATGGTACCCACACAATTTTTGTTAAGTTTCACATTTTTATCTCTGCTAGAACAAAGTATTTCTGAAATTATTCTATTTACAATAATTGTTTTGGTCAAACGCGAGTTATTTATATTTAAATTAATAAAAAATATATTGTCATGTTCCATTATAGATTTTTTTAGTCTCAAGTTGAAATTAAAAATTTTATTTTCAGCCACTTCATCAAATTTACCAAAGGGTGCAGATACCATAACAATATTAGTATTTTTTCAGGCTAATTTTAGCAGTAATTTTTTCTACGTTAGGTACTCTATTACATTTGAAATCATTGATTCCTGCTACAACAATAACAAAATCATTTTCACTGAAATCTTCTGATAAACTGTCAATATGCTCGACCACAGATTCAAAACGGGCACCTGGTTTCAAAATCGATACCATATTACAGTCTTCCAACTTCGATTTGAAAATTTTGTCAATATTACGTCCCTGTTGATCACCAAGTATCATTATCTTCATCTTCGTACTGTCATTCTTCAAAAAACATCTTTTAGAGTTAATCAGTGGAGTAATCTTCTCTTGGAAATTCGTTGATAACTTTTCATGCTCGTTATTTTCTTCATTTCTTTCTTTCTGTTTTTCAAGTGATTCCATTTTAAACATATGGAATTCATTCCTAATTTTATTTAATTCATTAGAATACAAGTCATTTTCCTTGGTAAGCACTTCGATTGAAGTCAACATACTTTTTCGCATTTCGGTCAGTTCTTTTATGTTCTCTTCTAAATTTTTCACTTTTGATTCATTCTTCTCATTTATTACTTGTAGTAAATTCGTGTTTTCTTCCATTTTGCTTATTTCTTCATTAAGTTCATTTATTGTATGCCGGTGTTTTTTGGTTTCGAGTACAAAACTCTCTTCTGCTTCACAGACTTCGTCTTCAAAATCTTTACTTCTTCTCCTGAGTTCTTTAATATAGTTTTCCTTGTCCTCATTATCTTTTTTTAGAATTTGAATTTCTTTTTCGTAATGTTCTATCCTATCACACTCTTCCTTTTCTTTCAATTCCAGTGCATTACGCAGATGTTCTATTTCCTTCTTGAGTTTGAGAAATGTATCTTCGTCGCCTGGTATACAGATTGTATTTATTGAGGGACATTTTTTAGTTTGTGAGGTATTTTTCGAAACATTGATTGTAGTTTGAGAAATTTCTATGAGTGATTTGTTTTTTTTCACTACTTTATATTCAATATTTTGAGAGCCAATATTGTAGACTGTTCCACCAACCAGTGGATGAGTATGCAACTATGCTGGTTTCTTGAATTATATGTGTATAATTGGCATAAAAGTACTTATGTATGATACGCCCCTGGATGGTCAATAGTTCTTATCAAGAATAAGATCAAGTTCTTCTTAAAAAACAAAGAAATTCCAGCCTCATTAAAGGTTATCCACAAAAAAGACAAAAGAAACAGTCTAGCTGGTTTGTTGTGGAATAAAAACTGCCAACTCAATAATAGCGGACGGAAAAATACACTGATTTTCTGGGTATTACCACATAGTTTTCACTTACAATTGCTTTTGTTCAAACACACTTTTTTCCAGTTGCACATTGATATAAAATCTAACTTTGTCTGTTGATTATTTCCCACTGTAATTACGATTTTAAACAGAGCACATCTGCACCATGCACAGTTTGCAGAGTTTTTTTTTATACAAGACTCATAATAATTTTTACAAGAAACTAATAATATTCGACCACAAAAATCCCCACATACCAATTTTGTATAGAATCAGACCATAATCACAAAACTCGGCCCCCATTTTGAAGCCGCCATCTTGAATTTTCCAATTTTTCAAAAAAAAATTATAATATCCGACCTCAAAAAACCCCACATACCAATTTTGAATAGAATTAGACCATAATCACAAAACTTGGCCGCCATCTTGAATATTCCAATTTTCACAAAAGAATCATAATATTCGACCCCAAACACCACTACATACCAATTTTGAATAGAATCAGACCATAATCACAAATCTCGGCCGCCATTTCAAAGCCGCCATCTTGAATTTTCCAATTTTCACAAAAGAATCATAATATTCGACCCCAAAGACCCCCACATACCAATTTTGAATAGTATCAGATCATAATCACAAAACTCGTCCTCCATTTTGGAGCCGCCATCTTGAATTTTTCAATTTTGACAGAAGAATCATAATCTCCGACCACAAAAACTTTCTTATACCAATTTTGAAGCGAATCGGACCATAATCACAAAACTCGTACGCCATATTGGAGCCGCCATTGGTTTTTTTTCCACACAAAAATTTCTCAATGCATTGTTACCGGAATTATGTACACCTGCCAAATTTCAAATCATTCGGACGTCTGGAAGTGGGTTAAAATCGCGCCCAAAGGAGTCGGTTAAAAAAAAAACAAACAAACAAACAAACATACAAGTGAAGCTATTATAAAGCGTGTAAAAAAGAGCGCCTCTCTTAGTAGGTTTCTTATCCAAATTTGTCGTAGATTTGAAACATATAAATGACAAGATGAAGTAAGCATCGCTCTCTTGTTCCTGCTTTGAGCCCTTGAGGCTTGAGCTTGCCATGGGCAGTGTTCACCAGAAGCGTTGAAGTATCCGTAAGTGGAGATATATGTATCATTTTTGAGGAGGGTTTCCTCGGATGCTGAGGCACCCGTAAACATTTTATTTGCAGTACTATTCATATTTTCCGTTCTTTGCAGTCGACTGTTATTATTATTTCAGCTCTCGCAGGTATAGTGGGGAACCATTCAGAATAATTTAGTAATTGGTCGCACAAATAATTGTTGAATTATGTTATCAGTTGTTTGAGTTCAGGGAAATCACCGAACAGAAACAATTGCCGGAAATATGAATTCATTTCGAATTGCCCATTTAGATCAATAACAATTTTTCACCGGTGTTTGAATTCAGGGAATAATCAAATTCGAACAACAGCCAAGATATATAAACAGGTAATATCAGTCCCATAAAATAGTTGCATTGCATTTTTCTTAGCAATCCACAAATGCCGAGACTATATCGCCTTTCCTAAGATTCACAAAGAAGGTATTCCAATCAGACCAGTAGTAAGTTTTTGCAACGCCCCAGTTTCAACCTTATCAACGTTTGTACTAAAAGTAATAAAAAACATCACAAATTATAAACCAGCCAATTCGGTAAGTAACACTTTTGAATTAATAAACAAAATCAAAAACCTCCAATTGGATTCAAATACTCTCATGATTTCCTTTGATGTCAGCAACCTGTTTCCTTCAATTCAAAAATTGGAAACGATACCACTAATATCCAATTTGCTTTCAACACATTCAATTTCAGAATCATCAAAAACAGATATTTCGACTTTACTTAAGTTTTGTATTTCCCAGGATTTTTTCATCTTCAATGACAAATTCTATAGCCAACCGGGTGGTTTAACAATGGGTAAGCCCCTCTCACCTTTTCTAGCTGACCTTTCTATGGAAAACCTAGAAAACTCATTTATTATTAACAAAATTGGAAACATTTCGAAATGGTTTCGGTATGTAGATGATTGTCTAGTATTTATCGAAGGCAACAACAACGATGCACAAAATATTTTAGACTCATTAAACAATATTCATCCTAAAATAAAATTCACCCTTGAAATCGAAATGAACAACAAATTAAATTCTTTAGATGTAACCATCACAAAAATGAACAACAAATTAGATTTTTCCGTTTACAGGAAACCCACCCAGACTGATCATGTCATTTCATTCAACTCCAATCACCCTATGCAACATAAAATGGCTGCTTTTAATTCTTATATAAACAGACTTTTGAACGTTCCTTTAAGCCGAACCTTTTATATTGAAGAAGTCAACATAATCAAACAGATTGCTGTCAACAATGGTTACCAACCGTACACCATAGATAAATTAATCCACAAATTCAAATCTCGTAGGGAAAGAAACTTAGCTTTCAACTCTAGCCACTCTGGCAATACTTTACCAGTTAAATATTTCACGTTACCTTTCTTTCAAAACAACATTTGTAATGAGATTCCCAATTTCATTGAAGATCTTCTTCCAGATATGAAAATATCATTCAAATCAGTCAACAATTTGAACAAAACTCTAAAGATAAAATCGATAAACTCAACAGAAGTGGTGTTTATAAACTTAACTGGTCTGATTGTCCTGCCTCATATATCGGTCGCACTTGTAGACCACTACACGAACATTTGAAAAAACCTGATAAATCAACTTTCGGATTCTACTTAAAATTCAATAATCACAATTTTAGCCCCAACAAAAATTCAAAACTCTTACATAACATAGATACAAAGAATTATTTGAGATTGGACTTTTTCGAAGAACTGGAGATTTCAAAAGAACTTTCCAATAATGACTTTTGTCTGAACACCCAAGTAAATTTGAACAGAGATTTCTACCCCCTTCATAAAAGGATTAATAAATTGAAATCAAATTTCAAAATACTTTCCCCTCATTTTTTATTAAAACTTTTTCACAGAACTGGCAACTTCTTTCTCAATTTTCATTTCATTAAGTTGGCACTACTTATTCCTCTCATTGTCAGCTGACATTTAGAATCAAATCAATCGTCATTAAGACATTGACATATCCACCTGGCCTTTGAATTCCACATGTGATACGTTAGATTCTAAGCCAATTCTATAATCATTTGATTAACAATGTTTATTGTTTTACTTCCTGCACCTGACATGTAAGTACTCAAAAAACTTTTACAAAATTCGAAGAATCTAGCTCTTGCTCATACGATGATGTACGGGAAATTTAAAAGGATACATGAGCAGTAGGATATCTATGCGAATACAAGTCGGATATTATCTTTGAGTAATACGTGGAAGATATTTTTTATTCTTTTATATTTCTATATAACGTGTGTTTAGATAATTATATTTTTTTTTGGACATAATTTCTTATATTTTTTGTACGCCGAAGTTCTATTAAGGGTTTACATTGAATATGTGGCACGTCAATTTGATATAATATAATGAATAGTATTATAAGGAATCAAATACCTTTTACTGTGACGGAGGAGTTTGGAAAAAGGATATATAGGTATATAGTCCAAGATCCCAGAGCCGACAAACCTACGTCATTTTAGTGAAGCTACGTTAAAGTATGCTAATATTATGACACTCGATATACTGAGACAGCCGAGCGCCAGATATAAGAGATTCATGCTCAGGATCTCGCTATGTAAAGTGTCAAAATATTATCATACTTTAACGTAGATGTACTTGCTTCCTGTGAAAGGGTCCCGCTTTCAAGCTAACAAGTACGCATTCATTTTTAGGTACGTTTCACACTACTCATCCCCAGAATTTCAGCTTTTCTAAAATGACGTAGGTTTGCCGGACTCTTACTCTAATAGTATTGCACTGTATAATGACAATTGAATATTGTGGAAGGAACCTGTAAAGGAACTTCGTTCCTGATGATCGCACACGTTTTTATTTTTACTATAACCATAGAATGGATGCGTCATAAGAGAATATCAGTATTGTTCTTGCATCGCTCAATTATCGATATAGTGTCAGATTTACGACAATGTTGATGATTGTCGGCTTCAATTATTTATATGGTGATCAATTCATCCATATTTCGGCCTCCCTTTGGAACTGCTATCATTATCGAATATTTATTAGTTTTTTTACTCCTAAAAATATTCTTTAAAATATAAAAGCCACCTTTGTTACTTGTATTCTGATTAATCCATATCATTTATCAGCAACTGGCCGGTTGACTTCCTCGTGGACCCAAGCTATCATAACTGTCTTCCGGAGTTATAATGCACAGATGCGTTCAACTTTGAATCCTCTAAAAAATGAATAATAATTTTTATAGCTTTTTCAGGGAGGCAGAATACAATAATGAGGTATTCCTTGGAGTTTGAAATATTTCCATACTACTTAGCTCAAAGTAATTTCATATGACTAAGATACGAGGATAACTGTTAGAGCCTGAATCACAGACGTCTTTGGGTGTTTAGAGAACACTTCAGCTCAATCATAGCCTTATGTACCAATTTTCCTTGTGGTATAGTGTTGAGTTCTATGATTTTTCATTAAATTCAGTATGGTATAGATACCTTGAATGATTTATCAAAGGAGAATCGTTTCGCGAAGTGATCTGATCTCATGTCCCGTGATTGTTAGATTTATGGAAACTTTTGTTTGTTTTGAAATTTGGCATATTGACCAGAATAGTTCTTGTCTTGGCCTTGTCCTTCTGTGGCAGTCCGTGTGATATTTCACATGATGTGCTGGATCAGCCTCTTTTTGAAATACTTCTTAGTTGTGGAATTTGTCGTTTCTCGAATAGCGTTGGAGAAATAAGTTTTTTTAACCCACGGTACATTTCTCTTTTCCTCTCGTGTACCAATAACTGCGAGGGAGGTCCGCTACAATATCGTATGTTCATTCAATCACATAAGCATAATGCATCATCATTTTACCCTCTGCATATAATCGTAAGTGTTCATACATACTTGATCGTCAATTGAATGCATTTTCTTGTAACTGGGGTCGCGCCCCCGAATAATAACGTAACGGGACAATCATTGATTCAATTTGGATTTTTTTAGGTGTAGCGATTATTTGACGCCTGCCACTCCATCCTACCCGCTATTTTTTAATGAAATATGTTCTCCATCGGGAATATGGGTGCAGGGCGTCAAATTAAATAGTTCGACTGAAGGAGAAAACGAGTATCGAGTCTATTGAATAATTCCCCTCAATCAATATATGAGTGTCAATATTTATGAGAATGAGTTTAACACGTGTTGAAGTCAGTTTTGGTAGTGATTGGAGTATTCGAACACTTGTATTTTCGAGAACTGAAGATTGAGTCTAAAAAATGGATACCAGGTTCACTACAAAAAGTCGTAACTTGTGCGGAGCGTGTGATATAATTAATAAAATATAGATAATTGGCAAATCTGTATGTATGAAAATGGATTGATGTGATCGAAAATATGAACAATTAAAATCAAAAGGAATCATCTGCGACTCAAAAATAAACTTTAGTCGCTATCTTCCATCGTTGATCATAACCTCTTGTGGGGTATTCATGTTGAAAAGGAAAACATTCTCAATTGAATATAGAATAGATCTATTTTTCTGTGAATAAAAAAATCCACGATGAAAATGAAGTTACTTTTGTGAATATCTAACAGAAAACAACTACTTCCCTGGACATCAAACTATATCTAATAGGGACCCGAACTCAAAATGAAATATCAGGAAGTTAAAATTTGATTTTCTATTCCGGCATTAATTAAGAACTCATACAAGCAAAATTCTTTTTACCAACTTCAACTGAGATTAACTAAGCATAGCTTGATAGCTCAGTTGTATTATATGTTTCATTTATCTTAGAATATATTAAGACTATTTCTTTCCCCCTCATCGCAATTGAACTTGAGCAAAATGTGATACTTGATTTAATGTTAGTATTATGTGGTCCTATGCTGGAAACTGCAAGTTTAAATTTTTGTTTTGGCATATTTTAATTTGACCAATCCAGTCACGTAGGTTATAATCTGTTTGTGAATTACTAAATTTATTACAGGCCAAAGCATGCAGTCCAATAACTCAACTGATTGAATTCTCATGCAAAATAAAGCAGCTGAAATCATATATATCATTGATTCGTTGAAAATATAAACAGTGAAATTGCTTCTTGAAAATGTGTTTCCCATTTCTTCTGGTCTTCCTGATGATCGTGGAAGCGTGAAATAGATTTTCGTCGACAAAAATGTATTGAAGACCTAGTGAATGCGATGTCTCTCCTGCGTCAATGTTACGAATGATTTCTGGTGAGTACTCTCTTTTGGAAAACATTCTTCTTTGCCTCATTCATCTTTATGAGTTCTTAATTGAGACTGGAATAGAGAATCAAATTACTATCTGAATGAAAATGCAAATTTTCAATTTCAGATTTTTTCTTTTGAGCTAGGGCCTTTTCAGAATATCTATCAGATGTAGTTCAATGACCAGCGTGGCTTTAGCCGGGAAAGTAGTTGTTTTCTGTAAGACATTCACAAAAGATAACTTCATTTTAATTGTGGATTTTTCAATTCACAGAAAAATCTTTCTATCAATATTTAATTGAGAATGTTTCCCTTTTCAACATATATATCATATTAAGTTTCAGAGGTTTCAGGCAATACATTCATTATAGATGCAAAATTGGCATACTCTCCAATATAAGCTGTGATTGGGACATATGAAGATAATAATAATAATAATTTATTGAATCCTTTAAGATCAAATACATGATATGGGATACGTCAAGAACACAAAAAGGTAGACAAATAATCAAAATACCAAAATACAAAATATAAATGTTACATGTACACAGATAGAACTAACATTTCATCTCGAGTTTAAAAATTCAGAAATGCTTTAAACACAGTTTTCTTGCAGATATTTCTTCAATTTTTATTTGAACATAATTTTGTTTTGAATTATCCTTAGATCAGTTGAAAGATGGTTGAAAAATGTAATTCCTGTATATGACGGACTGTTCTTAAAGAATGATGTGTTACGAGTCGGGATTCTGATGAGATCACCGTTTCTAGTGGAATAGTTATGATGTTGGGAAACAGTGTAGTACATATTTTTCTGTTTCAGAAATAACATTATACATTTAAAAATAAATATACATGGATATGTTAAGATATTGAATCTTTTAAATTATTCTCTACAGGAATCTCTAATCTTTAAATTGAAATGAGTCGGATGACTCTTTTCTGTTGAAGTTGCTAGAGCTGCCCCAGATGTTGATATTACAGGAGATGTGGGAGTAGATTGATTTGTGGAAAATATAAACAGGATGTTCATAAAATCAGATGTGGAATCATCTGCGACTGAAAGATACATTTTAGTCACTATCTTCCAACGTCAAGATAACCTCTCTTCTTGTTGAAAAGGGAAACATTCTCAATTGAATATTGATAGAAAGATTTTTCTGTGAATTGAAAAATCCACGATTAAAATGAAGTTATTTTTTGTGAATGTCTAATAGAAAACAACTACTTCCCCGGCTAAAGCCACGCTGGACATTGAACATCTGATTGATATTCTGAAAAGGCCCTAACTCAAAAGATAAAGTCTGAAATTGAAAATTTGCATTTTTATTCAGATAGTTATTTGATTTTCTATTCCAGTCTTAATTAAGAACTCATAAAGATGAATGAGGCAAAGAAGAATGTTTTCCAAAAGAGAGTACTCACCAGAAATCATTCGTAACATTGACGCAGGAGAGACATCGCATTCACTAGGTCTTCAATACATACATTTCACGCTTCCACGATCATCAGGAAGACCGGAAGAAATGGGAAACACATTTTCAAGAAGCAATCTCACAGAAAAATATTTCTATCAATATTCAATTGAGAATGTTTCCCTTTTCAATGTGGGAGTAGATTATGGCATAATAAATATTGATCAGTTGAGTTATATCAAAAATATTTTTCAGTTGTAGAATGGCATAATAACCACTGTTTAACTTTTTACAAACAGTATTTATATTTGCTTCCCATCTCATATCTCTATCTACGAAAGTTCCGAGAAATTGAGTATATTCAGAGAGATTAATTAGATCATCCATCATTCTTATTTGAAAGTTTGTAACAATTTTTGATCTGCGATAGAACACCGTTTTGTCTGAGTTCACAATCAAAGAATTTTTTTCACACCAGGTTGTCAATTCCTTTGACAATATATTCAATTTACCTTGGAGTTCCTCGGGACTGTCAGCATCAGCAGCCAAAGTTTAATCATCAGCATAGAGAACTATACATTGTGTGTTTATATGAAGTGGTAGATCGTTTATAAATAATAAAAAAATCAGTGGAACTCCTAAGTCCATAGAATAGAAATCAGACCTATACTCTTCAATTTTGACAGATATTTTTCTAAGGCGCATGTATGAGACTAACCACGACAGAAAGTTACCACGAAATCCTAAAGAGTAGAGTTTGCTTTCGATAATCAATGGTATCGAATGCTTTTGATTGATCGAAAAAGAGTGCTCCAACATATTTTCCTTTATCTATAGAATCGTAAATATATTCAAAAAAGTAGGAAGCACTTTCAATCGACTTTTCAGGACAAAAACCAGGTTGGTACTTTGATAGAATTTCAAATCTGGTTAAGAATGCATACATTTTGTTATAGGCACATCTTTCAATAACTTTACCTATCACAGTCGGTACTGTTATTGGTCGGAAATTACTCATGATAGATGTATCACCCTTTTTGAAAATAGGGGTCACTAAACCTGTTTCAGGTAATTTGGAAATTCTCCTGACTCTATTGATTGATTTATAATATAAGCTGAAGGTTCAGCGATATAAACAGCCATACTCTTAATGATTTTGGTGGATATACAGTCTATTCCAACTGAGTTAGAATTTTTCAGTGAACCTATTGCATCTAGGACATCACAGCTCTGAACAGGGAAAAAATAGAATGTGTTAGTTTCATACATTGAAGTATAATCGTTGAATACTTTCGAGCCGAAGTGTTGCTCTATGGAATTTTTGGCATTGTTTGATTAAAACGCACCGAAAGCGTTCGATATTAAGGAAGTCATAGATGAAGAATTGGATTAGCAGCTATGAAATATAATAATAAGGCTTGTTTTTGGCTGATGGTATTTCATGCAGATTGATTCAACTATGTCGGAAATAGTCCAGATATATGATATCCCTGAAAGCATAGTTGAAAGTCTTGACAAGCAGGGAGACGCATGTGGACATATGAAGAAACCAAAGTCCTCATAGCCAGTGTAGACTGTTACAAAGAGAATTCACATCATGCAGTGAAAAAAGAATGTTTAGCAACATATTATCCACAGATTTAATATGGCCCCTGAAGCAAAAAGACATAGCTCAATTCAGGTCAAATCATACAAAAATTCTAAAGAAAAGAAAATAAAAACAGTCAGAGTTTCAACACGTTTTATGTTCTACCAAGAAATGGATGGATGGGTACAGCACCCCATATGTGCCCTTTTCATTCAATATATATTTCCACTTTAGAAACTGCCTGTTCATCCCAACCTATACAAAGTGGTGGACAGGAAGAACTCCAAGTTGAAAATGAAACTCAAGAAGATGGAACTGAAGTTCAAGTTCAAGAGACTGAGAAAAATGAAGTTCAGGGTCAAGATAAAGAGCCCAAAAAAAAGCAAACAGCTGTGATGAGTTTAAGAGAGGAGGTAAGTGTGCTCATTAAAAAAACAAGTGGAAAAGGGAACTAGAGGAAAGAAAGTTGAACCTACTAGGGAAAAAATTTAAATTGGATGAAAGGAACGTTCAAGCATTGGAAAAAATTGCTGAAATATAACCAAACTCTGAAAAACAATCAGTTAAAACAACTTCGTTGAATTTTAAAGCATTTTTTTCCAAGAGTAACTGCATTTATGTTCATAAATACTTGGTTGTGCAATGTAGTGAATGCTCAGTTTATAGATTGTTTTCGTTATGAATTTTGAGAAAAAACATTTTAATACAAGAGCATATGTGTATATAGATCAGTTGAAATGAATAAAACAAGATCTTAATTATTGAAAAATAGTTTAATTAATGATAAGTCAACCAACATTTATCTCTCTCCATGTAATTCCTTGCAAATCTTATCGGACATCTTCCTCCTCCAAATCCTGAACTCCATCAACATCCATATTGTATAAATCGATATTATTCAAATTTACAAATATTATTTATAAATATGTTATGCAATGTACAGGCAGCAATGACAGACTTTACTGTAAACTCAATATTTTTATTTTCGATGTATGGAAGTATGTTAGGGAAACAATAAAATGGCGACTCAAAGTTGGCGGAGCAGAGTTGTGATTGTGGTCCGATTCTATTCAAAATTGGTATGTGGGGGTTGTCGGGGTCGGAGATTATTTTTCAAAATTCATAAATTCAAGATGGCAGCTCCAAGCTAGCGGACGAGTTTTGTAATTATGGTCCGATTCTATTCAAAATTGGTATGTGGGTGTTTCTGGGATCGAAGATTATGAATTCATAAATTCAAGATGGTGGACGAGTTTTGTGAATATGGACCGTTTCTATTCCAAATTGATATGTCGAGGTTTTTGGGGTAGGAGATTATCAATTTAGTCGGAGATTATTGAGTTTTTCTCAAAATCCATAAATTGAAAGGCAGGCAGATGAATTGATCCTTAGATGATCTCCTCATTGAAACACTAGATAGCTTAATAATAACGATGCTTTAACGAAAATGCATAGATTAGGCGTACTAACTAAAAAGCACAAAATAAAATTATTAATAAAAAACCTCTTTAAAGACAAGCTGTTATTCGAATGCGCTAAAAAATCGTTGTTTTGGATGTGTGACGTAGGTTATCCCGTGAGTTACAGATTCAAAAGCTTGTCGCTTTTTTATTCGAACTGAAAACTTTGCGCGACAATCTCTTGAATCTGTAACTCACATCGAAATCAATTATTTTTTACATTTCAGCGCATTTGAATAGAAGCTTGTCTTTAAAAAGTTTTTTATCGATAATTTTAACTGTTATCGTCATCATCAACCCCACCGCTATAATTATCGTCTCCACTCTCACTAACTTGATTTTTCTCATTAATATAACATTGACCAAGGAAATGAACGGTAGGTGATTTCAACGAATTCAAAACATGTTCATGTTTGTGCAGTAATTTTTTGGTATTCGTGATTACGAGATCAGAAATTAATAAAATGCATGTACCTTGAGTATACTTGTTAACTAAATATACAGTGCTTCTCAAAAGTCCTCTCCCTCCCTCTTATTTTTGGAACGATTATACATAAACAAGTGATATTTAGAAACTGAATATGAAAGGTTGTAAACTTCCCTACTGGTGATGATAGATGACGAAATCGTCAAAGATGACGTCACAAGGCCATTGTGACCAATAATTTCAAATGGAACCCCACAGCAAGCGACACCTCTTTTGAAAGGTATCGCAAAAACCTATTCAATGATACTAATTTTGTTTGTGTTTATGGCAGTTTTAATGGCTCATTAGAAAACATTAGAATTTAAATTCCATTCAGTATGATTTTAATTACAGATTTAAGAATCAGTATCTACTTCAAGAAATTGCTCAAAGTGACCTACATTTACTTCCTGACAGTGAAATATCCTATTTTTAAATTCTTCTCGTACTTTTGCAAATGTGTCTGCGGAAATAGCCTCACATTCTGCAACAATACGTTGTTTTAAAACGTCAATATTGTCAGGTTCAGTGGCGTAAACCTTCGATTTAAGGTACCCCCACAGAAAAAAATCCAAAGGTGTGAGGTCCGGTGATCGAGCTGGCCATTCCGTTGAACCTTGTCATCCAATCCATCTACCACGATACTCCTCATCCAAATACCGTCTTACTGCACCGTAATAGTGTGGAGGAGCACCATCCTGTTGGACAACAATTTATTTTAGTGTCGTAAGTACTTTCTATCTAAATGGAAATGTAAATACACAGAATGTGAGGTATTGGAGTGACGCAAATCCTCACCTGTTTCGTGAAACACATACCCAATTTTCCCAGAGGGTGAATGTTTGGGCAGGTATCCTGGAAAACCACATCGTTGGGCCTCTTTTTTTAAATACTAATTTTACTGGTGAGTTTTATCTGGAGCTGTTGCAAAACGCAATAGAACCGTTAATCCTTGAAATTTTGGAAGATAATCCAGATGAATTCGGCAATTAGGAAATAACATTCCAACAGGATGGTGCTCCTCCACACTATTACGGTGCAGTAAGACGGTATTTGGATGAGTATCGTGGTTGGATGGATTGGACGATGAGGTTCAACGGAATGGCCAGCTCGATCACCGGACCTCACACCTTTGGATTTTTTTCTGTGGGGGTACCTTAAATCGAAGGTTTACGCCACTGAACCTGACAATATTGACGTTTTAAAACAACGTATTGTTGCAGAATGTGAGGCTGTTTCCGCAGACACATTTGCAAAAGTACGAGAAGAGTTTAAAAATAGGATATTTCACTGTCAGGAAGTGAAAGGAGGTCACTTCGTGCAATTTCTTTAAGTAGATACTGATTCGTAAATCTGTAATTAACATCATACTGAATGGAATTTAAATTTTAATGTTCACTAATGTGCCAGTAAAACTGCCATAAACAAAAACAAAATTAGTATCATTGAATAGGTTTTTTCGATACCTTTCAAAAGAGGTGTCGCTTGCCGTATGGTTCCATTTGAAATAATTGGTAACAATGGCCTTGTGACGTTATCTTTGACGATTTCGTCATCTATCATCACTAGTAGGGAAGTTTACAGCCTTTAATATTCAGTTTCCAAATTTCACTTGTTTATGTATAATCGTTCCAAAAATAAGAGGGCGGGAGGGGACTTTTGAGAAGCACTGTATAATTTTCCGACAATTACGTGGCCACTAGACCAAACTAGCAGTGTTCGCTTTGATCTCAATTTAAAAAAATCTGGGCGAACGCATATCTTGCGACCGAGGAAATGAAACTGTTTTTTTCTAGTCCAAACTCTTCGTGGCTGTACTGATATAATCATTAACGGACTTTCATATCTCAAAACTTTTCTGCCGACTCGATATTTTCATAAACGATCGTCCCCATTGCAATCCGGAAGCTCCACAGCCTCCCTATATCAACTTTATGACGATGGACGGAAGTGCGTCGCAGGCGAAGTCCAAACAAACAGTTTCGGTCCCCGTCGTGTCCACCCCTCACGTGCCGGAGTCATAACCGATCGCGCTCCTTCCGGTACTCGCCGGAAGTACTCTTTGGCTGATTAGGCACTCTTCATTACAAATCGCGCAAAATTGCCGTCAATCACGCTATGTAGTGTGTTATGAATCGGCAGGGCGTGTGGACGGAAAAGTCGCCTCAGAAATATGACGGATGAATGAGTTTATTATTCAGGAAAATATTACAATTGGATTGTGAAAACCTTAACGAAAACTATATCTGTTTCCTATCTTGGAATGACCAAATAAATCACCTTCGTAATAAGCTCTATAGAACGTATTTTGCTATATTCTCTCTCAAAAAATATCTCAATGTTCAAGGTCTGATTAACGTCTACTATGCACTAGCATTCTCAACAATAAGTTATAATATAAGTTCCTGGGGCCAAGCCACAGAGATAACTAGAGTCTTTACCCTACAAAAGCGCATTATTCGTCTCATTTTCAACTTAAAGTATCAAGACTACTGTAGAAACCACTTCAAGAAACATCGAATATTGACAGTGGTCAGTATCTACATATTGAAAATATTGTGTCACATCCACAAAAGCAAACACCATCTAAAAAAGTGCTCGGAAATTCACAAATACAATACTAGAAATCAAAATGATATTTACATGGAAAAGTTTCATCATATGGAGTACAAAAAATCTCCGAAATTTAGCGGGAGCCATCTCTACAACTAACTGCCTGAATCATTGAAAAATCAATCTCTGGAAAGATTCAAGACTGATCTTAAAAAAATTCTAACCTCAAATAGTTTTTACGACGTTTCCGAATTTCAAATATATTTAACATCCATAAAATGATTACCATTCAACTGTTCCCTTTCAATTTCAACTGTATCATGGCTATAGTATTCGTAACTAACTGTACATTATATTGCATCTGTCTCTAACCAGCCAAAAAAAAAATTATTGAAAACTCTAATAAGTTTCTAAAAAAAAAACTTCAAAAAACTTTATTTATAATCAAATTATGAATTGTATGTTTTTTTTGAATTCGGTGAAAAATTTGCAATGACAGATTCCATTACCCAGCGTGGACAACTTAAAGGTTGTATATAGTAAACTTGCAATGAGAGTTTTAAAAAAATCCTAAATTAGGCTCATCTTAATTTGCATAACAATAGAAAGAGGAGTTTTGTAAATGCAATTTATGTGACAGGTAGTTCATTAGAATAATACGTATAATTTCTTTATTTATTTTTATTTATTTATTTATACGGGATAAACCCCATTACAATGAAAAATTTCACAAAATAAGTACTAATGATATAAATATAATATACATAATATATATATATATATATATATATATATATATATATATTAAGAATATAAAAGGAATATGTTCTCAATAAAAGAGGAACCTATTGCTCTTGCAGAAAGCCAATATGTACAGTATAAAATAAGTAGCTTATAAAATTAGGTTTTACTATACAACATGAATTTAAACAATCACCAACTTATATTATCCAATGATTTCTTGAATTTATCACAAGAGTCTCCAAAATCACAGATGTCTTTGTCATTCAATAACTTCAGAGTTCTTTCTAAAGGTGTATGATTGCCATAATTTGTAAGATGGAGCGGTATAAAAAATAAATAGTTGTGCCTGAGGTTTCTCCTCGGAACATGAAAGTTGACAGATTCAAGTAGCTTGAATGCATAACAAAGATCATTAAGAATTCTTCTTGTTTGCAATAGTTTTAGATCCAATTCTTGCAATACAATCGAATAGTTTTGTACTTGACGATCCAATATGAAAGAACATAATCTTAAAAATTTATTTTGCACTCTTTCTAGAGTAACACAGTAAACATGATAAAACGGATACCAAATGATACTTGCTTATTCTAACTGAGATATCACTAGAGCTAAGTAAACCCTTTTTAATGCTTCCATGGAAAAACCTGAACAATTACGAAAAATAAGACCCAGTGTTTTAGAGGATTTCACACTAATTTTGTTTATGTGGTCAACAAATTTGAGCTGTTCATCAAAAATGACCCCCAAATCTTTAATCGATGGAGTATATTCTAGCTGCTGATCATTTGAGTAGTTAGAAGTATCAAATTTCCTACCAACTCTTGAGAAAGTAATAAAGTGCATTTGTTCACATTGAGGAACAATCAAGATCAGCCTGAAGACGAATTCGATCATTTTATGATTTTATCGGTCTGAACAGCTTCAGGTCATCAGCAAACATAGGAAGTTCACAGTTTTCAAAACAGCATCCGATATCATTCACAAAAATATTGAAAAATAGAGGTGAACAATGTGATCCTTGTGGTACTCCAGATGTAACTAATATATCGCTTGATTTGCATTCCCCGATTTTAACCTGTTGTGTACGACCAGTCAAAAAACTACCAAACCAGTTAAGCAAGTGCTCCAAAAAACCGAAATCCCCAATCTTCTCCAATAAAATATGATGATTTACTCTATCAAACGCCTTGGAAAAGTCTGTGTATATAATATCCATTTCACCTATACTTTCCAAGACATTCAATATTTTTTTTTCATAGATGAGATGATTGGACGCAGTCGATTTATTTCGAGAGAAACCATGTTGATTATTAATCAAACTTTCTCTGCACGAGAAGTTGAGTTGATCTGATATTAAACTGTCAAATAATTTTGGAATAGATGACTGTTGGCACACACTTCGATAATTTTGTATATTTTCCTGGTCACCTGAATTGAATATTGGAATGATGAAGCTGTTTCCAACAATTTGGATGAACTGCTTGGTCCAATGAACTCTTGAAAAGAAGGAATAGAGGATGAGTTAGAGAATAAATACAATTTTTTAGGATAATATTTGGAATTCCGTCGGGACATGAGCTGAGTTTAGGGGGGATTTCTGAAATTTTCTAGAAAATCATCGTCGCTGATATACTGGGATTAGAAATATACGAATTAATATTTAGATTAGGATGATTATCAGACTCACTAAAAGAATTGTCATATACACTAGAGAAATATTCATCAAAATATTCTGCAATTTGTTCATTATTACTTGCGATTGAATTTTCATAATGCATTGTAGACGGTAGACTATCGAGTGATTTCTTGCTTTTGATATACTGCCAAAAATATTTTGGGTAAGTATCGAGCGTAGCATTAACACTCTGCATATATGTTGAAAAAGGAAGAAACATTCTCAATTGAATATTCAATTGAGAATGTTTCCCTTCTCAACAAGAATACCCCACAACAGGTTATCTTGACGATGAAAGATAGTGACTAAAGTTTATCTTTCAGTCGCAGATGATTCCACATCTGATTTCATGAACATCCTGTTCATATTTTCAACAAATCACCCTGTATATATTTATCAAAACAAATTTTCGATTGATCTTAACAAGCACGTCTTAACACAGAAAGGACTTGATAGTCTTGATTTCTCCTGCTGAGCATAAAATTTTTGTGAGCCAACTTTTTCTGCTTTACTAGAAACCTTAGATCCGCATCAAACCATTTGGGGTAAGTGGATGTTTTGAATTTTTTTATGGGTACAAACAAAGCTATTACCATATTCAATATGTGATGAAATTCAGTAGTTGCATCATTTATATTGGCTAAATTGAGATTCTCATTCCAATTTATGGCATTCAAATAGTTATTGAGACCTTGGTAATCTGCATTTCTGAAGTCATAATATAATTCGGCGTAATCTATATTCCGAGTTGTTCTTTCGCAATTAATTATTTTGAAGGTGTAACTTACATGGTGCATGCTATTTGAAAAAAGAGGGTCTAATGGAGTGAATAATAATTATACATGATTATGATTATAGAGATAGGCAGATAATTGAGATATTGATTATTCTAATAATAAGTCGATAGAAACTTATATAAAAGTAATAATAATATTAAAATAGATAAATTGGAATAATTATTAATATTTATAAAAAAATCTATTATTTACAATACAACTTAATTTTTAAATTTCAGTCATCATATTCGGAGTAGTCCGATGAACTATCGTCGTTTGGTTCTTGAGAAATAATAAGGGGCTCTATAGTGTTTTCTAGCATGTTATCAGCTTCCCACATTCTTTCTTCTATTCCAATCACTTGTTCGACGCACCTACTCCACTGTCTGTATTTCCTCTTGCAATAGGTTTTCGATGTCTCTTATTTTTAGACAAACTACAGTCCTTACCATAAACGCAGATGTTTTTGGTTCCTTCCACAAACGATTTTGCCTTAGTTGTAGCCAATCAATTTTTGGAACTTTTTTCTTCAGACGTATGGTCTTACACTCTATAATTATCCAAATGCAACCCTCTGCAACTTTTAGAAAAATATACCTAGGAACTAACTTTCAATTAGTATCTCTTGAGGATGATATGAGGATGTCGGATTTGATCACTAAAGACCGCTTTTTGGTCACTGTGCGTTGGTTGAGTTTGTCATTCCAGCAGAACAAAAGTAATTCAAATAAAAGAAAGTGTCTGGGATATGTATTAATATTAATATTGAACCATAGATAGATAATTGCGAGCTCAGGTGTTGAGAAAATTTTTTTTTTTTTATAACATTAATTTAATAGTTAAATAGGATTTTTCACGTTGAAGAGCAATATGGAACACTATAATATTTTCGAGAATATTTCTTGTTGTCAACGACGCTTCAATAAACGCGGAAGGGTATAAAATTCCACGGTATAGGTTCAGAAATTCTTCAAATTTCTCAGGAGATCGCAACTTTTTTTGAAGGCATTGCCATATTTAAAATATTATAACGGGGGAAAGCAGATGAAAAAATAATAATACGATGGCGTGAGGAGTCGGAAAGGTAAATTTGACAATTTATTTTAGGATTCTAAAATTATCAATCAAGTTGACATAGCACATGTTTTTAATTGGAAAAAATAATCATTTTTATTTTTGTGTAAACTTTGAACTCTAGTATCACAAGTTGTAGTTTTGAAATTTCTCTTAACCTACCTAATACCCCTATATGTATTCTAACTCAAATGAAAAAGGTAGAACCAAACTGGTTTTCTTTTGGTTTGATACAACTCCAGAATTCCATAAAGATATCAAAAAGTAAAAAATTCAGATCTATAACACTTTTGAAAATACAAAAGTCTATTGAACAAAAGTACACATGTATGTAGATAGTACCTACTTGGGTTTCAATCTCTACTAACTAATATTTATGTTTAAATTTCAATAAACTTTGATATCGAAAAATGACAAAATGCGATGGCACGTTCACTCGAAATGATTATCGATAATTGGATGAAATTCTTACCTGGCCGTCGTCCGTGATTAGCTGTGAAAGGTCAAATAGCATTGAGACCAACGAGCACACAGGGCCAACAAAAATTATTAATTCATTGAAAAACATTGATGGTAATTTACAGCGATTTTTTGTACGGATTTTTCATCGGGGCCCGAAACTAAATCTAATATGTAAAATTCTCGTGAAACTCCTCCGAAATGGCTCGACCGATTCTCATGAAATTTTGTGTGCATATCGGTTAGGTCTGCGAATCGGACATCTATTTTTCATCCCCCCTAATGTTAAGGGTGGTCCACCCCTAAATTTTTTATTTTATTCTTTAGATAAAATTCGTTGTTTTTATTTGTTTATGATACAGCATTCAAAAATACATACCACCCTGAATGTTCACCCTTCTACGATCAACCCCTATTTTTCCATCTCGATTTTTATTTTATTTTATTTTATCCACAGATCCGCAATAGGGTTGCAAGATGGCAATCGAATATAATAATTGTAGTACGATAAATTGAAAACGGGATAACGGGATAAAGAAAAACGGGATAATAGGAAAACGGGATAACGGGAATAACGGGATAACGAAAAACGGGAAAACGGGATAACAGGATGACAGGATAAGGGAATAACGGGAAAACGGAATAACGGGATAAATAGAAAACGGGATAACGGGATAACAAGAATAACAGGATAACGAAAAAACGGGAAAACGGGATGACAGGATAAGGGAATGAGGGGAAAACGGGATAACGGGATAATGAAAAAAATGGGATAACATGAAAACGGGATAACGGGAATAACGGAATAACGAAAAAACGGGATAACGGGATGACAGGATAAGGGGATAACGGGATAAAGAAAAAACAGGATAACAGGAAAATGGGATAACGGGAATAACGGGATAACGAAAAAACGGGATAATGGGATGACGGGATAAGGGGATAACGGGAAAAAGGGATAAAGAAAAAACGGGATAACAGGAAAACGGGATAACGGGACAACAGGAAGCGGAAGAAGTCAAAAGCATAGTCTGGATGGAACAACATAAAGGAAAACATAGAAAAAAAGAAATTCTACGCGGACGAGAGTTTTCGGGAAAAAAATTTTAGGGAACATAGAAATTTGGACAGGACGTCTGTCGGGTCAGCTAGTAACATGTATTAAGATCATTTCTACCAGCTTTAGTAGGGCAGAGGTCTTTTTAAGTTGTTATTGATTGGATAAAGAAGGCATTATTCAAATCGAAAATGAACGATTGACTGCAGTATTGTCTTTTCGTCCATATATGTTGCGATGGAAATAACTGAAAGAAAACCATTTCCTAAAACATACACTTTCGAACGGTGTCAAAGAAATGCATACAATAAAGACAAGTGATGTGAAATTAATTTTGTCACAAACCCTCTGTGAGAAAAGGCACCCATCCGAATATATACCATCTCCGCTACTTTATTCTTGATAGAAGCATACACATATAGGGTGTCTCAACCAGTGTTATAGATGCCCTGAACGACATACAACGAGAACATTTATAAACGAACCTCATTGCATCGCAGAAAGATTTGAATTCATTGAGCAACTGGTATATCTATACAGTGCTAGTCAAAAGTCCCCTCCCCCCCTCGTATCTTTTGAACGGGTATACTTATAATAATGAAATTTGGAAGTTGGAAATAAACGGATGTAGGCTTCTCAACTGGTCATAACAGGTGACGCAATAGTCATAAATGACGTCACAAGGCCACTGTGACCAATAATTTTAAATGGGACCCTATGGCAAGTGACGGCTCGTTTGGAAGGTATTGAAAATACCTATTCAGTCATACTAATTTTGTTTGGGTTTCGGCTGATTTTGATTGATAAATTGAAAAAATACGAAAATTATAGTTTCGCATTTAATTAATAAAGATTTAAGAACCAGTTCTTATAATAAGTGTTCAAAATGTGCTCCATCTACTTCCTGGCAGTAATGCATCCTATTGCTAAACTCTTGTCGTACTCGTCCCAGTGTGTCAGCGGAAATTGCCCTACATTCTTCAACAATTCGTTGTTTCAGAATGGCGATACTGTCAGGTGCTGTAGCGTAAACCTTAGATTTCAAGCCAAAAAAAACCGGAGCGGAAATTGCCCTACATTCTTCAACAATTCGTTGTTTGAATTCCAGGTAACGTCTTACTGCACCGTAATAGTGTGCAGGAGCACCATCTTGTTGAAACGTTATTTCCAAGTTGTCGAATTCATCTGGATTATCTTCTGGAATTCCAAGAATTAACGCCTCAATATCATTTTGTAACATCTCCAGATACAATTCACCGGTTAAGTTAGCATTGAGAAAAAGAGGCCCAACTATGTGGTTTCCCAAAATACCTGCCCAAACATTTACTTTTTCTGGAAATTGAGTATGTTTTTCACGAAAGATGTGAGGATTTGTGTCACTCCAATACCTCACATTTTGAGTGTTAACATTCCATTGAGAAAGAAAGTACTTTCGTCACTAAAACAAATTGTCTGTATGTAGCCTGGTTGTTGGTTCATTTTATTGGACATAGTTTCACAGAATTCTAGTCTTCGGTCGGGGTCATCATCTGAAAGTTGGTGCACCATTTTTAATTTGTATGGATGATATTTGTTTTAGCCAACACCCTATGTACTGTCCTTTGACTGACTTCACAGATAGACGCAACTTGGGCTGTGGAAGAAGTAGGGTTTACTACCATTTCTCCAATTATGTCAATTTTTTTGTCATCACTAATTGTTGGTCGACCAGATCGTTTGGCATCTTGAACACTACCTGATGCTTCAAACTTCCGAAGAAGCTCCCTCAAATAAACCCTCGATATAGGGCGATCGGGGTACCTCTCATTAAACAGTCGTTCCGCTGCATGGAAATTGTTTCTACATTCACCAATTATTAAGATAGCTGCTACTTTGTCGGCTACAGTACGTACCATTTTGCCTATGTAAACACTTAAACGTCTCGTTAAACAATAGCTTAGGTAAATTTTCAAGGTATAAACACTTTTGACAAGTAGAGAATTCAAAAACGTCAACCTTTTTGACAATTAACCAGAGGCGTACTTTAAAATCTTTATTAATTAAATGCGAAACTATAATTTTCGTATTTCTTCAATTTATCAATCAAAATCAGCCGAAACCCAAACAAAATTGGTATGACTGAATAGGTATTTTCAATACCTTTCAAACGAGCTGTCACTTGCCATAGGGTCCCGTTTAAAATTATTGGTCACAGTGGCCTTGTGACGTCATTTATGACTATTGCGTCACCTGTTATGACCAGTTGAGAAGCCTACATCCGTTTATTTCCACCCTCCAAATTTCATTATTATAAGTACACCCGTTCAAAAGATACGAGGGGGGGAGGGGACTTTTGACTAGCACTGTATAATAAAATCAATCCCTTGGTGAACGCATCATTTGAGAACGGCTCGACCGATTTGGCAATTTTTTTTAATGTCCGTTATAGTCCGGGAAATTTTTCTAAGGAAAAATTGGAAGAGCCCGGAAAATTGGAAAATTCGGGAGGGATTTTTTCTATGGGATTTTTGTATGAACTCAAGATCATAACTCACGATTCGAACGATGGATATGAGTAATTATTTTTTAGTTTTGTTTGTTAGAAAATTCGGGATTATTACAATTTTTCTAAATAACGTTTCTCCCATGGAGAAGGTTTTTGTGCTATCACCTCACATAAAAGTGACTGTAGACTGCATCCAGAGAGATGTGCCCTAGCAGATCATGTCAACACATTTGATCATCGTATGAACTATAATTCAAAGTAGCAAGAAAAACTTCCTAGAAATGGCTTTTATAGCCCAAGATACAAATTGCATTAACAAATAAACAGACATCAGCCTTCTAAGTGAGATATATTATTTTTCGCTGTCATTAGATAACAATCTATAAACAAGCAACAATGTCTCCACGACTACTTAATCACAGTATACAGTGCTTCTCAAAAGTCCCCTTCCCCCTCTTATTTTTGGAACGATTATACATAAACAAGTGAAATTTGAAAACTGCTACTAGTGATGATAGATGACGAAATCGTCAAAGATGACGTCACAAGGCCATTGTGACCAATAATTTTAAATGGAACCCTACGGCAAGCGACACCTCTTTTAAAGAGTACCGAAAAAACCTATTCAATGATACTAATTTTGTTTGTGTTTATGGCAGTTTTAATGGCTCATTAGTAAACATTAAAATTTAAATTCCATTCAGTATGATATTAATTACAGATTTAAGAATCAGTATCTACTTAAAGAAATTGCTCGAGGAGATCTCCATTTACTTCCCGACAGTGAAATATCCTATTATTAAACTCTTCTCGTACTTTTGCAAATGTGTCTGCGGAAACAGCCTCACATTCTGCAACAATACGTTGTTTTAAACGTCAATATTGTCAGGTTCAGTGGCGTAAACCTTCGATTTAAGGTACCCACACAGAAAAAAATCCAAAGGTGTGAGGTCCGGTGATCGAGCTGGCCATTCCGTTGAACCTCGTCGTCCAATCCATCCACCACGATACTCCTCATCCAAATACCGTCTTACTGCACCGTAATAGTGTGGAGGAGCACCATCCTGTTGGAATGTTATTTCCAAATTGCCGAATTCATCTGGATTAACCTGCAAAATTTCAAGGATTAACGGTTCTATTGCGCAGATAAACCTCACCAGTTGAATAAGTATTTAAAAGAAGAGGCCCAACGATGTGGTTTCCCAGGATACCTGCCCAAACATTCACCTTCTAGGGAAATTGGGTATGTATTTCACGAAACAGGTGAGGATTGGCGTCACTCCAATACCTTACAATCTGTGTATTTACATTTCCATTTAGATAGAAAGTACTTTCGTCACTGAAACAAATTGTTTTGACATAGTCTGACTGTTGGTTAATTTTATTTTCCATATTTTCACAAAATTCTAGTCTTCGGTCTGGGTCGTCGCCTGAGAGTTGATGAACCATTTGTATGGATGAAATTTGTTTTTTTTCGACACCCTGTGTACTGTACTTCGACTGACTTCGCAGGTAGATGCAACGTGAGTTGTTGAAGAAGTAGGATTAACTATTACTTCTGCCAGTATATCAATTTTTTTCTCATCAGAAATTTGTGGTCTGCCAGATCGTTTCGCATCATCAATACTACCCGTTGTTTTAAACTTACGAAGAAGCTCCCTCAAATAAGTCCTCGAAACGGGGCGATCATGAAACCTCTCATTAAAAATGCGTTCTGCTGCATGAATATTTTGTCCAGTTTCACCAAGAATTAGGATCGCTGCTACTTTATCACCTAAAGCACGTACCATTTCGCTTCTTGAAGCACTCAAACGTTCGGCTCACAACAGTTTAACAAATTATTAAAATGTACAAAAATATTAAAAGTACCAAAAGCTGCTGAAACAGTTGACCGTTCGATCAACAATACACAAATTATTAAATGTACAAAAACTTGGACAATTACAAACACGTCGAATTAGGGAGACTAATAAAAACGTCAGCTTATTTGACAACTATCCAGAGGCGGAGCTTGAATTTGGAATTTTAGTATTAACTGATTGAATTCATCACAGCTTTGTGTTTTTTCAAAGCGAGTTGCCAAAAGTGCCATAAACACAAACAAAATTAGTATCATTGAATAGGTTTTTCCGATACCTTTTAAAAGAGGTGTCGCTTGCCGTAGGGTTCCATTTAAAATTATTGGTCACAATGGCCTTGTGACGTCATCTTTGACGATTTCGTCATCTATCATCGCTAGTAGGGAGGTTTACAACATTTAATATTCAGTTTCCAAATTTCACTTGTTTATGTATAATCGTTCCAAAAATAAGAGGGGGGGAGAGGACTTTTGAGAAGCACTGTATATACTTAAATAAAAAAAATATCCTTCCAAAATATTTTTTTTTTCGAAATTTTACACAATACTTATCAATATTTCATCATCACTATCACAATACTTTGATCCAACCAATATTGTTTCCAGAACAACAGTTGACACACAATGCACAGTTGGTATCACTGCTTCTAACATGACATGGGACATATCACAGTAAACTGTCCTGTCACTTGTCTCCTATCATCTTGAATTCTAACCTCACATGGTTGAAGACACTTGACTTTCAAATTTGTTATTTTAATATGTTAACTATAATTAATTTTATATTGTATCAATGTCAACGTAGGTAAATACACCCATATATATAGTACTGTATCGTCACTTTCCTTATGAATTTTAGCAACATGTCAACCAACCTCAACATAGATGCAAGTAAGATCAGAATTCATAGGAAGTAATTATTCACATGTTAAGAAATTAATTGTAGTTTCCCTGAAGATAGAAATACATTTTTCGCAAGCTTGGATTATCAATAAAGAGTAAACTTTTTATATATATGTTTTTATTCTTTCTTGAATCCTTTATCATATATATATATATATACTTAGATATATATATATATATATATATATATATATATATATATGATATATATATATATATGTATATATATATATATATGTATATATATATATATATGTATATATATATATATATATATACTAGCTGACCCGACAGACGTTTTCCTGTCCAAATTTCTATGTTCCCTAAAATGTTTTCCCGAAAACTCTCGTCCGCGTAGAATTTCTTTTTTTCTATGTTTTCCTTTATATTGTTCCATCTAGACTATGCTTTTGACTCCTTCCGCTTCCTGTTGTCCCGTTATCCCGTTTTCCTGTTTTCCCGTTTTTTCTTTATCCCATTATCCCGTTATCCCCTTATCCTGTCATCGCATTATCCCGTTTTTTTGTTATCCTGTTATTCCCGTTATCCCATTTTCCTGTTATTCCGTGTTTTCTTTAAAATGTTATCCCGTAATCCTGTTATCTCCTTATCCTGTCATCCCGTTATCCCGTTTTTTCGTTATTCCGTTATCCCGGTGAGGGGTATTTCTTATGAAACTATTTCCATTTCCAGATAGTGGTTTTAGAATGTTGAGTATTTGTGAAGGAGATCCAATGGAACTTACAATAGGACGTAGAGGATGAGATGGTTTGTGTATCTTTGGCAATCCATAAAAATGTGGGGATTTGCTGTGGTATGATACTAGGTTTCTGCGTTTTGTTTTCGTGAATATGTTTTTGTGTTTAGCTAAAGTTCGGTATATTTTGCTTTCTATTGATGAGGTTGGATTTTTGTTCAGTTTTTTGTATACTTTGTTTACTGATATGGTCTTGATTGAGTGTGTGATATGTGGTGTTTGAGATCATTTGTATTAGTTTGTCCTCATAATCAGTAGTGTTCATGATGACTGTGGCATTACCTTTATCAGCTGGAAGTATTTTCATCTGATTGTAGGAGGTTCCCAAAAAAATATGTCAAGAAAAACTGTCAAGTGTTTTACGAATGATAAATATGTCTATCATATTTTGGTGAAAATGCTATTCTACTTTAATTATAATACTAATACTATATTGCCCTTCACTTATATATAGACATATCAATTGTGCATATATACTAAATTAGAGACATTAACACCGTAAGATATAAATTATAAAAATATAAAGTAAAAGCCGGAGTGATATGATGAAAGACTTGGAAATAAATCAAAAATACATTAAGAGTACATAGAAATGCAATAAAAGTACATCAAAGATGGGATCGATGAGATTATGGAAAAAGATCCTGTTCATTGACGAAATCCATTTTTTTTTTCATTACATTTTTCAAGTTTATAATTTCTAATGAACTGGGTAATAAGTTTATCATCCTTGGTGCAATGTAGATGAAATATATTTGGCCTATTGATTTATGTGCCCGAGGTACTATTTCATTTGCAACTAATTTATTCCTGGTTTGGTATTGATGTTCTATCAGAGTAGACACGGGTCTATAAAATGTAAATAATAAAATTGTTTTGCAATGAAATTGTCTTGGGTCCAGGATATGCGCATCACCGAATAAGAGGTCAGAAGAATATAGTGATGGTTTTTAAAAAATGATTCTCAGTATGCGTTTTTGTAAAACAGGGGTCTTGCCTTTGTTATCCTTATTCCTCCCCAGCCTATTATACCTTATTGCATAATGGACTGCGCTAGTGAATAGTACAATATTTTCATTATCCCGTTATCCTGTTTTCCCCTTATCCCCTTATCCTGTCATCCCATTTTCCCGTTCATTCGTTATCCCGTTATCCCGTTTTCCTGTTACTCCTTTTTTTATTTATCCCGTTATTCCGTTTTCCCGTTATTCCCTTATCCCCTGTTATCCCGTTTTCCCGTTTTTTCGTTATCCCGTTATTCCCGTTATCCCGTTTTACTGTTATCCCGTTTTTTCTTTTTCCCGTTATCCCATTCTCAATTTATCGTACTACAATTATTATATTCGATTGCCATCTTGCAACCCTATTGCGAATCTGTGGATAAAATAAAATAAAATAAAAATCGCGATGGAAATATAGGGGTTGATCGTAGAAGGGTGAAAATTTAGGGTGGTATGTATTTTTGAATGTGTATCATAAAAAAACAAAAACAACAAATTTTATCTCAAAAATAAAAATTTAGGGGTGGACCACCCTTAACATTTAGGGGGATGAAAAATAGATGTTGTCCGATACGCAGACCAAACCGATATGCACACAAAATTTCATGAGAGCCATTTCGAAGGAGTTTAATTACAAAGACCGTTTCACGAGAATTTTATATATTAGATATATATATATATATATATATATATATATATATATATACGTGTTTCGGTCTTTCGGCCCTCATAAATACATATCATATTCAACTTTCCTGCATTCGAAAATTGAACCATTTTTCAATTTTAGGAAAAACCATCACAAAACTGGATACACTCTCGTAAAATCTAACAGGTTTATTCACAGATGATGATCATTGCATTTATTTTGAAGGTTTCATGGCCCTCTTTATAATATGCAATAAAGTTGCTGTTTTTCATCAGTATTCAAGGGAAACTATGAGTGATGCAGAATCGCAAAAAGCATTGAAAAATCTGGGATGCCATTTAAAAAATTGGCGTCGGTGTGGCGATGCCCTAACGGATGACACCTAGTGATGGATCTCTACGTAAATAAGAGGACCCTTTGACATCATTTACTTCCCAGATATTTGCCCGTGGGCACATCTAACCAACATCATTCCTTTTAAAACATGCGAACAAAAGCTCATATTTACTTTTTTCGTGTTGAACTGTCCTGCCTCATTAAATATTCAATGCCATTTCCATAACACGACTGCACATCATTCCATTTTAGGATGAAAAAAATGGGCATAAATACAGCAAGAGCTTGAGCCACCCTATACAAGAAGAGCAGTTTCCCAAGACTTCGCAGCAACTTTTAATTTAAGCTATCGACTTCATATGCAAATCACGCGTGTCGTTTAGCGGGATCAGTTATTTTATGGCAAAGTGCGGAGCTCCTCGGATATAAGAATCGATGGCACGAAATGGGGGGATGCTGGATCGGGGGACTTCTGGGACGGGGGGTGCTGAATCGGGAGGTACCTGGATCCGGGGCTTCTCTCCCAAACAGCAATAACATAAAACAGAAGCAATTCATTTCTATAGCACGCACTCGGGATCTTATTACTATTCAATGATGCAGCATCTGCCGCACGGTTATGGGCTTTTCAACAAACGAGGAAACATATAGCACAGGATCATTTCGCTACGCCAAATACGAATTTTCCATCTTGCAGTAACGTCACAAGAGAAGGGTGGAGAAATGAAGGATATTTTCTTTGGATATCAACGACGACTAGAGAACTTCTTTATTTCGTTGGGTAAAAAGTACAGAAAACGTAAACCAACTAAAACAAGACACAAGAAAGAAAACCGAACTGAAACAACAAAATGGAACACGAAAACTGAAAGTATATCTAAATCAATACCGAACCAAAAGACATGTGAAAAGTCAATGTCAATAGGCAATTCACAATTTTATGGTTATGTTACCATAGATTAATTTGCAGCATATGAAATAAGCTTGTTATTTTCAATTTTTTTTCACGTGAAACGATGACTACTAGAATGAGATGGACGAACAAAATCGTATCTTTGATTAAATAGATGCATTTCTTTATGCGCATCACAAGCTCCCGAGTTTCAATTGTTTTGGCTGCACACAGGCTATCCTTATTATCAAAGTTGTTTGTTAGTTAATATATGGTCTTTTTTATACAGTGCTCGTCAAAAGTATGTTCCCCCCCTACTAATTTTTGAACCACCAGGTATATCGCAACTAAATTTGGAGGGCTTGAATAGGAGATAAAAACATACATACACAGCTAAAAGTTTTGAAATGGCGGCTGAGCCCTATCTTCAATATTTTTTTAAAATTATTAACAGTTTTCTCTAATAAACTTTACTCCTGAATTCAATTGTTTTCGAAATATTAACGTTTGAAAAGTGACATTCCGGTTTAAAATGAAGTATGGATTTTGGTCACTAAACGTTGTTATTAATTTTTAGTTGAATTTCCTAATGATTTCGACTAATAAGAGGCGTAAACATAGTTTATTAAGGATAAACAGTACCGCTTACCGAAAAATCTCGAAGCCTACGAATGTGTTCTGTAAATTCACAATCAAAACAAATTAGTTAACTAAAAAATTTTATTTTTGAATAACACTTTTATTTAACCCCAACAATTATTTCATCAAGTGTTCAATGTGGCCCCCTCCTAAATCTTGACAATAAAGTGCCCTATTATAAATAGCTCCTCTCACGTTGATGAAAGTCTGTTCATCTATTTCTTCACATGTATCTATTATTCTGCCTTCCACCTCTTCTATTGTTTGGCATTCAGTGGCGTAGACTTTTGACTTCAGATACCCCCAAAGGAAAAAATCTAGAGGTGTAAGATCCGGAGATCTTGGTGGCCATTTTGTACTTCCCCTGCGACCTATCCATCGGCCAGGGAAGGAGCTCACTAGCCATGCGATCAAAATGGGGAGGTGCCCCATCCTGCTGAAATATGATTTCACGATTTTCAAACTCTTCCTGATTGTTTAATACAATTTGTCTTATTCGAAGTTCAATTTCAGTTTCTAATAGATTTCTGTAAAGAATTCCTGTAAAATTGCCTCTGATGAAAATCGGTCCAACAACGCGATTGCCCAAAATCCCCGCCCAAACATTCACCTTTTTAGTATCGTACATTCTGTTTGTTGACTTTTTCATCAAGAAAAAACATGCATTCGTCTGCGAATCAAACACGTTTTAAGAAGCCCCGTTCTCCTTCAATTGTTCTTGTTGACTACTCAATTCAACCCTCCGGTCTGGATCATCCTCCGTGAGAGCATGCAGGATTTTCATTTTATAGGGATGAAACTTTTTTTTTTCATTGGACACTTTTCGAACTTACTCCACAGGATCCAGCAACTGCAGACGTCGACTGAGTCGGATTGATTACCATTTCACCAACAATTTCTACCTTTTTTTCTTCTGAAAGAGGCGGGCTTCCTGATCTTGGAGCATCTTTCAGCGTACCAGTTGCTTGGAGCTTATTTAAAAGTTTGCGCAAATATGACCTCGGAATAGAATTCCCGGGAAATCTATCATTAAACATACGGACTGCTAGATGATAATTTCTTCCAGCTTCTTCAAATATCAAAACTGCTTCAAATTTACCATGTAAACTGCGTGCCATGATCACACTTTTCATAAATGGATTTAGGCGCTCAACGGACTATTTGACAGTTAGCAGTTCAGTTTGACAGTAAACAAGATGTTACCGCGACAACGATTTTTTCCAATGCAAACTTGATTGAAAGCAACATTAGTGTTTTTGGTTGGGTTTGAAATGACCAAAATGTCACTTTTCAAACGTTAATATTTCGAAAGCAATTGAATTTAGGAGTGAAGTGTATTAGAGAAAACTGTTGATAATTATGAGCAGATTTAAAACATGAAATAATATACTGGGTGATCTATTTTTAAAAAATATTGAAGATGGGCTCAGCCGCCATTTTAAAACTTTCAACTGTGATTTTTTCATGCTCCTTTTTGAGCCCTTAAAATTCCGTTGCGATATACCAGGTGGTTCAAAAATAAGTAGGCGGGGATTGGACTTTAGACGAGCACTGTATATTAGAATGTACCCATTAAAAAAAATACAAAGTTCACAATACTTCACTGTTAAATTCATGAGTATTCTCAAAATTGTTCCATAGTTTTTTAAGTAACAAAACTTTATACTTGCGTCACAAATTTCAGTTTCCAAAGTTGAGCCAATAAAAAATCTCAATATTTTCCCACTGTAATGCCATTTGTGTTTTCATTTCTACAAACATGTCATTCATATTTTTGGTTGGAATTCTAGAATACATTAGAGAAGTAGTAGTATTTATTGGCCACATTATATCCAAAATAAAATCGGCAGGTCAGAATTTCACACAATCGCAATAATAAAAATTTGAGTTACAAGTTATAAAGAGGCAAAAATATAGTTGAAAATATATATTGTAGTTACACATTGAAAAGCTTACTCCATTCATTACATTCAGTGTTTGAATTCCGATGTTAAAAACTCATCTACTGAATAAAACCAATTTTCCAGGAGATATTCTTTGTTGCATTTTTTAAATTTTTGTATCTATTGAATTCCTTAAAAAATTTCGGCAGGTTGTTATAAAGAGATATGCAATTGTAAAAAGTGTACTTTCTAAATGTTGCAGTTTTATGTTTTGGTATGTCCAACATTAAACTTCTTGATTGGTAGTTGTGATGATTTCCTAACACTTTGAAGTTAGAAATGTTGCAATATTATTTGATAAATGGCTATATGCAAACGCGTAGCAACACTTTTTGGTCCAAAATTGGTTTCATCTGCAATATGCTTCATCGAGTTCTTCAAAGACGGAGTCTATGTGGGAGGAGAAACTAAGGTCTGAGTCAAGCCATGTCCCGAGTAGCTTTACGTTATTCACAAAAGGTCTTAGAAACAGACTTTTTCATATGGAAGTTCATGTAGACTGTTTTCTCGGTGTTTAAAATAAGTCGATTTTTATGGAACAATTTTTTCATTTCATTTAGAGCTTTTTCTATATTACTTTGCAGTTCTTCAAGGGTTTCTCCACGGAGTGTAACTGTTGTGTCGTCGGCATACATTGTTACTTACCTGCCGATATTTGATTGGGAATGACGTTTATTAAAAGTAGAAAAATTAAGGGAACCAAGACAGATCCTTGAGGAACACCGATAGAAGTCGTGCATTCATTGGAAAGTTGCTATTCATTGGATAGTTGCTACTCTAAGAAAGTATAAACATAATGCAGTAAATGGTATGTGGTTGATTTCGTTTGTTTATTTTTCTAAAATCATGTTGAGAAAGTGTTAACAGATCAAAACGTTCTACAAAACTGACTATTAAATTGTATACACGATATTCAAGCACCCTTGAACACTCTGTCGAAAGAGATTTTTGACGGTAGTTATAATGTTCGTTTATCACCTTTTTTGTGAAGGGGAAACACTAGTGAAATTCCCATTAGGTTGGGAAAATCTCCTCCAGCTAGAAATTTATTGTCCTGGAGAGTTGTCCAATGTAATAAGAAACAATAAAAATATTCTTTGAATTTTTTCATTACATTTTCACTAATACCCGAAAGCATGAAATATTTATAGTGTAATCATTCAGAAGTGGCTCCTGTTTGGATAATTTTTTTGGTTACGGTAAAATACCTAAAAATCAAATAAATATGACATCCTTCATTATCTATTATTATATCACAGATCATGCCCCAATTGCACTTACCTTCAAAATCCATGCCACTTCATCAAAAGAAAAGGAATGTAAGAAGTACCTGGTAAACATTATGGCAGAAAACATAATTTATAAACTGAAACACTGCAATGAAAATAACACGAGAACTATACAAACTATGGAAAAACACAACTCCTTCAACAAGAAATGGTTGACTAAATATCTGCTGAAACGTATCGATGAAAAAAACAATATCTACTTACGAACTACAAAATATCCGAATAATATTGAGAGGAAAGAACAATATAAAATTGGTAGAAACCTATTGAGGTAGTAATTATAAAAATTTTGCATACGTATTGTTTAAGATGCGAAAAACACCTATATAAAATTTTAACAAGTTTCACCATCCCGAACCTGAGATATATATAATTGAAGTTGACTCAATTAACACGTAACATTTGGACCATGCATAGGCAAACAGCACATTATTAATTCTACCGTTAGTACTAAAATTAAGAAATTTACGAAAAACGAGGAGGAGGTAGAACGGGTTCACGATATTGGAAAAAAATCGAAGTGATTGACCATCTAGTTTGACAGATATAATCAAAACTACTCTCGTTATTCAAAATAGTCCACGGGGAAGCGCATATTATTAATTCTACCGTTAGTAATAAAATTAATAAGTATATGAAAATTGAGGAGGAGCTAGAGCAGGATATCACAGATATTGTGGAAAAAAATCAAAGTGATTGACCATCTAGTTTGACAGATATAATAAAAACTACTCTCGTTATTCAAAATAGTCCACACAGCCTAAAGGGGGGGTCGTAGAGAAATGTGGATTTTGCCAGGGGACTTTTTAAAGAAGGACGGGGGACCATTTGAGGGACTGAACGCGAAAAAAAAAACTCCTTCTGCTAGTTGACCCCATCGATTTTAACGATACCCCCCTTCCCCCCAAAAAAAGAAAGTTCAAAAAGAGTACTACAAAAAAGTTCATTGAAGTTTTATCGAAAAACGATAATTTTTTCCCATGACGTATGATTTCTAGTGACGGGGGGAGAGGGGGGCCTGGGTCTGAATTTTTTTTTTTTACTGCGCTTTTCGGATACATCAATTCATTGAGTCGTCGACTTTCTATAACGAATAAATTTTCTAGAGTCGATTGGGGGGGGCAAGTGTCCCCCTTGAAAAAAAATTTTTTTTCGCATTTCAAATCGAAAAGTCCTTTGAAATTTTTTGGTTTCGTCGAAAATAGTTTCCTAATTCAACTGTCTCGTGGTGGAACTACCTCAAACAGAGAAATGAAAAATGCAAAAAACATTACTGTATAAAATTAATGGGAAAAAAATAGTACAAAAGCACTCTGGGAGTGTGTAAATGATGTCAATGGAAAAAAACAATCTGAAACAAGTATCAGCATTACTGAAGCAAGTTATGGGCATCATATATCTGATAAATTTCAAATTACCAAAACATTCAATAATTATTATAGTGATATGGGAACAAATCTAGAAAAGAAAATTCCTTCTATAAATAACTATAATGAACATATGAAAAGTCTTGAAAACACATTATTTTTGAATCAGGACGAACCAGAAATAACCGCAGTGATAAAAAAAACTGAAAAAATCTCCAGGACATGATAAGATTCGTTACGAAATTCTAAAACAAGTTGCCGAACGAAATCAACAGATAGAGAAACATAGGAAAAAAATCTAGGCAGGCGAGAGTTGTCAGGAAAAAAAATTCAGGAATATAGAAAATTGGACGGGACAACGTCTGTCGGGTCAGCTAGTTATATATGTTCAATTTCAAATGTTCAATATCCTGACGTATCGTGGGTGGAATGCCATATGATACTGTATCTCCTAAAATAAATGTGTTTATACTCAAATATGTGGATGATTTATTGGTTTCAACCCTTCTATTTATAAAACACCTCGAAGAAACGAGCTGTTACTGAACATATTAACACCCAACCTACTTAAAACATAATCATAAATGTCATGTGATGAGTTAAGGGATGAACAAGGGGACATAAGTAGGTAAATGAGCATGAATAGAAGCACTTAGGAACATTCTCTGGTGAAACTGTTTATGCTTGGAGAAATATTCATCATACACGTCCAAATTTTTTTTCATAGGGATTACTTATACTCCAGAAACTTTCAAAAAAGAAATTATAGAAATTATATCAAACATTTCTTGATAGGCTGGTGTAGTGGGAAGAAGGAAATTAAGTTCACTATTCCAAACTTCATCATAAGTCCCAAACATTTGCTCTCATTGGGCTCAAATCTCAAATATGAAAATTATGGGGGAAAAAATGAAAAAAGTGAAACATCTTCAGCTTTCTCCATATAGTCTCCATAAATAGCAATTCTACTGAAATAGTTATTTCAAACTTTGATTTTTCACGTAATAATTGTGCTGTAGTAGCAGCTGCTGCATTGGAAATTTCGTCAGTCACATTTATTATTGCAATAATCGCGATAAAAAATCATACGAACTTTTGAAAAGGAAAATGTCAACTATTTTAATGTCAAATTTATCCCGTAGTATTGTTTAGTCTTTTGAAGCAATATGGATTGGAAAATTGAAAATAAAGTTATAGTTTAAAAAAAAACACGCTTATATAGCGATATAGACTAGAAAGTGAAAAATAATAAGAAGCATTGTCCAAAAAATTTAAGACTACTGGTATCAAGCAAATAATTTTTAACACTAGAGAAAATTTTTTGGTCAATGACTTCTTATTATTTTTAACTTTTTAGTCAATATTGCTATATAAGCGGTTTTTTTTTTCAGTTTATTCAAAATATAATTTTATTAGGTTCCTGTTATGTTTCACACTGTAGATTAATGAGGAATTAATATTTTTGTATTCGTACTTGACGGATGTCAATTGAAATCTGTCAAATTCTTTTGGATGGCACATTTACCTTCTTGATACATAAGGTGTTTGGTCCAAGAAGAAGTAACTGTGCAATCCATTTCGGCAGAGTTTATTGAGAAACAGTTGCTCCAAAAAAGAATGCGGGCAGTTTCTTTCAACTTCTCCTTCTCTTGGCACACTGATAAAAAATATTTTCATTCCATCATATAATCGTCATCAGGTGTAAGGATGTATTCTCATATTTTTGAACAAGTTATTTTTCGATTTCTCATACAATTTGTATGTTCCTCTTGCGGCACTGACAATGGCCTCGAAGATTCACATACAAAACTTTTATTTTTGATCGGAGTTTTTTTGTTTTGAATGTGTCAGTATTGATCTCAATGTGCAAGGTAAAAAACCCATAATTCATGTCAAAAACCAATATTTCTCTTTAAAAAATAACTTTTCAATAAACCATTGACTTTTTTTTAACTGAAGACATTGTTAACAAAATAACTCCAACATCTCCTGATAGGTTATCGACTAAAGAATTATTCATAGCTACTACCTATCAATCTCCTTAACTGAAATGGCAAAAATTTCTGTTTTTTTAATTAGTGGAATGAAATTTGATAATTTTGGGCATTTTGTCCTTGAATATTTAACTTCCACGCCAATGGTCAAACAAAATTAAATGAAGTGCTTAGAGAGCATATGTTATTATGACAGTTTCGATAACTGACACCGTTAACCTGCCCCCAATGCATCTACCGAGTCACTTTAAATTAAGTATTTTCTAATCTATAGCCCCCATGTGTTATGAGCTAAGCGTTCCACTCGTACATTCAGGTTGATTCAAAATTCTTTAATAGTATATTATGCAACTAGCATTCAATGATAGCTATTATGATACTCGTCATAATACATACATACTATTAGCCATTAAATTCAAGTTTCATACAAAATTTCCTCTATGATCAGTAGGGGGTAGGTTCTGACCACAAAAGGTCAAGGAGAGTTCTAATTTGGTAGATTTGTACAGTTCGGTGTCCTAATTAATATTCCGAGTTTGCGAACTTGAGCGATCGCCAATCGAGGTGCCATATTGGAGAAATGGTACCGAGAATATCTCTTCTCCAGTGCCATCTAGGTGTAAAATCATGGAACATGAACTTTTGTGTGGATCATATTTCAATCACATGAATAGTTCACGAGTTACAGAGGGGTTAAGCTCAGCAAAGAAAACCGCACGAAAACATATGGGAAATTGGCTCTCGGTCGAATTGCTGAAATTGTATAATGTTATAGTAGCATGGGTCATTGGAAAAAAATGTGAGTTTAAATGATTTTGTATGTTTAGTTTCTGAGACATAAGCGACCAAAGTTCGTAAAAACGTCGTATTGGGGTAGGATTACAAAGAAAAAAACTGTTTTTTGTTTAGTCGAAATAAGACAAAGTAAGGATGAAAATGTATTGATCGGAACTAATAAACATGTTCAATTATAAGCTTATTGATGGGTGTATATGGGGCATAGCCAAAAATCGTTTTTCAGGATTTTTTTTCAAGCACTATTTCAAAACTAACAAGTTACATTTTGTTAAGATAACATAGTTTCAGTCTATTGTAGGCGTTAAAACGTGTTTTGTTTCTTGATGACTCTCAGTTTGAAATATATATTTTTTTTAATTTTCGAGTAAACCCCTATACTGAAAACAATTGACAGATCGTTATTGATTACAAAAAACGGAATTAATTGCTACTGCCCATTGAATGAAAGTTAGGGTGACATTCTGATGAACTCAATTGTTCAATATTACCTTTCATTTAAATAAAGGGTGCGTTAAATTTTTTTTTCAGGTCATTTACAATGTTTTTATTGAATATCTAGAAAACTGTTTCGTTAATTTGGACCGTATTTTACTCACAATATTTTGAAAATGTTGACTATCATATACGATAGTTCTATCAATTTTGTATGTTGCGTTTCTAAGATATGCATTTTTGAAGTTTACGGTATTACTATATATGGGGTAGCCTAGGGATTTAACAAAATTTTATAGAAATTTCAACACATTCAATTCTAATATAAAACTTTTCGAAATAAATTATTTGATACTATAAACAACACAAACCACACTCAACAACAATTTGGAACTCAATAGTATAGACTCAAAAAAAAATCGAATTATAAATAACGACTTCTAACGTAATAAAAACTTTTTAACAAAAAATTAAACCGACGAAAAAATCAACTGAAAAGCAAAAAATAAAATAAACCTTCTTAGTCTAAATGATAATTGGGCTCCTAAACTAATGTAAGTAACTGATTTTGAGTCGGCGCCAAACAAACAATTATCGAAGATTATTATCTATGAAAGAAGTCATCAAAACGCAGCAGTGCATCTCGCTGCCATCATTTTACGCTTCACCTAATTCAATTGCTAGTTTGTTTGGCGGCGACTCAAAATCAGTTACATATATTAGTTTAGGAGCTCAATTATCATTTAGACTAAGGAGGTTTATTTTATTTTTTGCTTTTCAGTTGATTTTTGAGTTTTGAGTTGATTCGTCGGTTTAATTTTTTGTTAAAAAGTTTTTATTTTTTACTTTTCAGTTCCGTATTTCGTCGGTTTAATTTTCTGTTAAAAAGTTCTTATTTTTTCAATTTTTTGTGACTAAAATCTACCAATTACTACCTATTTGTTTTTTGATTACTTCCAAAATACCTACTTACCCACCTTACTTCAACTATTACCAGTTAAATAATATGATTATCTACTTTTACTATTTGTTGTAATATAAATTATTTTCGTTGTTCTGGTTAGTTTATTTCATTACTTTGTATATCATTCCATCCTCTTATAAAATATACTGATTTTGACGGAACAAGAATAATGTCAGTAGCGATCTGTCATTGTCAACTACGTATGTGTGTGCTAATGTTCACTAGTGAAAAATCAATCATCAATTATCGGAATCGGACGCCTCAGTAAAAAGTTATGCGTGATCATACATAAAAAATATGATGGAAAAACATAAAATATACGGGTCGAACAGAGAACCTCCTCCTTTTTGGTTTCGTCGGTTGAAAAGTCGATTAATATTATGGAAATTATAATATAACAAATCGAAATGAACCTGATGAAGCTATTGTATAGTGAAACACGTGTCGTGCTTTAGTGAAACCTTAAGTATTGAAAATCTTTTAGTGTATTGTAGTAGTGAACTCTGAATCGAAATTGAAACTTATTAGTTATAGAGGAGTCTTACTAGCGGTTAGGACCTGCTTTCAATCATACCAAATTAACCTAGATTATTTCTCACACATTGCTCCCATTGGCATCAAAATTCACAATGAGAGAATGTCAGCATATGTGGTTAATGTCTACATACCTCCTAACTCATCCTATATCCTACAAGAAACAATCTTCGATTCTATATGCATTGCTGAACAATTAAATGACTCTGACAATCTATTAATCATCGGGGACTTTAACATACCTGAATATATAACCTATCACAACAAAACCACTTATCCTAGATTAATTCCGTGCCTTGTGAATTTTATGAATTTTTTTAATTTAAAGAGTAGAGTAGAGTTTATTTGGTGCTGCTGATTATAAAAATCTTTACACAAGTCATTGAAAAAAAAACATGTCTAAGACGCACAGTCATATGTCCATATGAGTCAATGTGAACTCATATACACTCACATACACATACTAGAAAACACAAAAAAAGATGTACACAATAATATATAACACAATGAGGTTAGAATAAATATATGAAAGTATAATAACACAAATGTGTGGAAAAGGGAGTTTGGTAAACTGAAGTAGTCGTGTAGATTATATTTAGTATTCGTGGAAAGTACTTTGTTCATTATTTTCTTGAATTTATAAATTGGGAGGTTTCTGGTTTCCTCTGGCAGTTTATTATAAAGTTTTTTTTAGCTGAAATTTCCAATCTATATGATTTATCAACAAGGTTGTTGGCATTTCTTGTTTCATAGCAATGAATATGTCTATGAGTCTGAAATTGTTCATTCTTTTTGTGTATTTCTACAAGAGACTGATAAATGTACACGGCTGGAAGAGTCATAATATGTAGGCTTGAAAATAGGGGTCTACAAAAGTCCTTATGGTTTGCATTTGCAACTATCCTAATTGCCCGTTTCTGCATCAGGAAAACCCGATTTGAGGAAGGGGAGTTGCCCCATAGATATGTACCATATGATAGGTGAGAATGAAAAAGCCCAAAATAGGCTGTGCGTAGTACCCCAGGACTTATGTAAGAACTGAATTTCCTTAATAGAAAAGTTTGTGTCGACAATTTTTTACACAGCACTTTGGTATGATTTGACCATTTCAAGGATTGATCAATATGGATGCCAAGGAGTTTAACTGATTTCTCATGAGTAACAATATTTTTTGTTGAGAAAATAATAGATTCCGTTTTGTTTTCCTCACACTTTAGGGTATTAGGAGTTAGCCACTGCTTGATTGCGGGAAAAATCTGAGCTGATACTTGATTCAAATCGTTCAGATTACTGTCTGAGTGATAAAAAGTTTCATCGTCAGCAAACAGTATGCAGTTGATAAAGTTCATATGATCAAATATATCATTTATATAGATAATAAACAGGAGTGGACCTAATACAGAACACTGCGGTACCCCATGCGCGATTTGAGCAGTGACTGAATTTTTATTATTATAGTATACTGACATGTATCCATTTGATAGGTAGGATTTGAAAAAGTCTAAGGCTACTCCTCGAATACCATAGTGCTCCAGCTCATCAAATAATACCTGATGTGAGATGCAGTCGAAAGCTTTGCTTAGATCTATTAGTGTTGCACATGTGTGATTTCCGTTTTCAAAACCATCCACTATATCCTTTATCATCGTATAGATCGCCTCAATAGTGGAACGACTTTTACGGAATCCAAATTGTCTCGTGTTCAGGAGTTGCTTTACCTCAAAATACCTAATTATTCTATTTTGACAATATATTCAATTATTTTTCCTAGTATTGGTATAATAGAAATTGGCCTGAAGATTTCAGGTGATTCAGTGTCACCACTCTTGTAAATAGGTATAACTTTGGAAAATTTTAAAATATCCGGGAAAACTCCTTGAAGGAAACACAAAAATTTCAAACGGTATTGCAAAGCTCAGTGAGTGGTTCGGCAATTTTGGTTTTGTTTTCCTTAATTATTGTACTGTTCAGATCAAACATGTCAAAAGTATTTGCGTTTTTTAAGTCATTTATAACTTCGATAATTTCATTTGGGGTAGTGGGTAGAAAGAAAAAGGAAGAGTCTGTTCTAGGAAGACTTTTCAAAAAGTCATTAGCAGAAACAGTAGTAATGGGTAGACTATCAATAATAACCTTCGCAACAGTAGAAAAATATGAAACTAAATCATCAGCTGAAATATTGCTGGATTTTTGGTGCATTTGTGTTACTCCCTGTTCTCTGTTTATCAGTTTCCAAGTATCTCTACATTTATTTTCGGAGTTTATTATATAATTGTCGTAAGCATTCCTTTTAGCCTCGATCAGGGCCTTTTTGTATGATTTATTATAATTTTTTTAAAATATTCTTGTCATCAATCGAATTTGAGGATTCACTGATGGTTTTTAAAATTGTAAAATTATTTCTCATGAATTTGAGATGGTCCTTGAAAAAATTTATACAACTAGTTTTCTGTAATTTTTTTTTTTTTTTTTTTAGAGGAAAGTGTTTGTCTATATAGTGACCCAAAGTGTTAGTTAGGTATTCGGACAGTAATCTAACATTTTCTTTGTCATCGGCTGCCATTACCGTTTGCCAGTTTGTGATTTCGAAGTCATGTTTAAAATTATATAAATTATCTGAGCAGATACGGCGTGAAATGGAATTGGTTTCCGTTAAAACAGTACAACTTCCTCACTTATCACAATGGCCGTGTTCTAGACTTAGTAATGAGTAGAACTGAAGTTGTAGTCTCTCAACTAAATAAGCCCCTAGTGACTGTTGATCTGCATTACCCGCCACTAGAGATCCTATTGAAATTTGATATAACATCTCAAAAATTCAAAAAAAGTCTTTACTAACATATAACTTTTGCAAAGCAAACTTTCCTCGACCTTCTAAAGGCAGATTGGTCCTTTCTTGATCGTGAAGTCGATGTCAATTCTGCTTGCGGTGAATTTTATTTGCACTTAGATCAGTTTTTTTCAGAGCGCGTACCCAAGAAACTCACTGCAAACTCTTCCTACCCCTCCTGGTATACTGGTAGTATAATTGGGAAATTAGAAAAGAAGAATAGGTACCTTCGTAAATTCAAAGCAACCGGTGATTTAGCTTATCAAGAAAGGTTTGAAGTTATTCGCAGGGAAAGTCAAAAGTCAAAACTTTGCAACTTCCGTCGAAGCTAACATAAAAAGCAACCCTTCCAAATTTTGGTCATATTTGAATACATTGCGAAATGAATCTCTCCCAATACTATGAATTTCCAAGGTCAATATTTATCTGATCCCGAAATAATAATCAATGCATTTGCTAACTTCTTCCAATCAGCGTTCATCAAGTCGACACCCCTGAATAACTTAGTGGATGAAGAGGCTAATGTACCTTTACTATATCTCGGAGGAACTTATAGTGCAATGACTGAAATGGCTAAAATCCAAATTGACATCTGGGCCAGATGGTATTCTATAATTCATTGTATAATTCATTTTCGTAAAGCCACTTACTAATAAAAAATTTAATCTTGCATTATCAAAGTGTTCATTTCCTGAAATCTGGAAAAAGGTACAATATGTCCTATATTCAAAAAAAGGCGACAAAAGTTTCATTGAGAATTATAGGCCCATCGTCATCCTTTTTAATTTTAGCAAAGTTTTTGAAATGTTTATCTCTGAGTTTCTATCAGCTCAAGTCAACTCACAATTACTGCATTATCAGCACGGCTTTGTACCAAGCCGATCAACAGTCACCAACTTTCTCGAAATTACACAATTCATTTCAAAATGATTTGTTGAAAATATAAACAGGATGTTCATGAAATCAGATGTGGAATCATCTGCGACTGAAAGATAAACTTTAGTCACTATCTTCCATCGTCAAGATAACCTCTTGTGGTGTATTCATGTTGAAAAGGAAAACATTCTCAATTGAGAATGTTTCCCTTTTCAATCATTTCAAATCATTTGGACAATTCAGGACAGGTATGTCGTTTACACTGACTTCTCCATAGCATTTGATCGGCTCGATCATGGTATTCTCCTCAAAAAACTTTCCAACTCTGGTCTTACTCACGATCTTATGATGTTTCTTTACTCTTATCTCTCCAACAGAATCCTCAGAGTGGAATACCATGGTCACCGATCATCTAAAATAACTGCAACTTCCGGTGTCCCACAAGGCTCAGTTTTTAGGCCCCTTGTTATAATGTTATTTCTTTCACGAGCAAAAAACAACCTATTATTTTTCATTACAGTATTGATGGCACCAATTTCGAAAGGTGCACCAGTTTCACAGACTTAGGAGTGAAATTTGACAATAAATTATCGTTCGTGGCACATACTTGCAATATCGTTTCATCTGCTTATAAAACCTATGTATTCATAATACCTGTAACTCTGCATATGAACTTTTTTCTTAATTAAGCTTTTTTCAGTTCATATGTATAGTTGCACGTAAGTCTTGTTAATTTTGTCTGAATTATTGTATTATTCATCGTTGTATTGTAATTTGTAATCACTGTATTTTTTCCACCCTGCTTTAGGCATCAGCTGTTAGGGTGGCGTAAAGCTAAATAAAAAAATTAATAAATATAGTAAATGTACCGCAATGAGTTACTGCGTTTTCGTATTCTACGTATATGTAGAAAAATGAGGAAATGAAAGTCGATGAAAAATTATATTTCATCCCAAGCATCCCTGCTTATTTTCCATTTTGTATACGACACCGGGAAATTTTATCTCGTTATGGAAGGAAGCTGCATTGTTCAGGCGTTCGCATTTCTTAGTTATCGCCCCATAAAAGTGATACACTACAGGGTAAAACATGGCCCAGTTTGTTATTCCCGGCATCCATAAGGAGAAAACGGCTTATCTGTAATTCTCGGATCAGCGTGGAGAAAGCGCGTGTAACGCGCCAAAGTGCGAATTTATTCATAGAGCGGCATAATGAGAAACTGTAAAAATGGACATTTTCCACGTCGCTGACGGTTTTATGTTTTGATAAGGGGAATAACAAGGCATTTTTGCTGCGCTGCCATTACGATGCTCGCGAGATGGCTTTGCCCAACATTTGGGAGGTTTCAACGAAAATGGAAACAAATGGAACGAAGAAATGTCAAGGATGATTATTGTTGTTATGGTTTTCAGGTCAGCGAAGTATGGTATCATGAAAGGCAATCAAATTATTAGTTTGAAAAACAATTTAAAAAACGGGTTAATTCTTGTTCCCGGTCCTAAAAATATAGGCGATAGCTCATTCGATTCGGAGTGACGTCTAGAAAAATGTATCTCGAGCATTTATTGGCACATAAAAAATTGCAATTGTTATTAACAATATAAGATGAAAAAAAAATATATTCAGTTTTTCTTTGATAACCCAAAAACTATCAATATTTAAGAATTTTTGAGAAAATATCCTTAAAGAGGAGGAAATTTCCATTGAAAAAGTTCTGACTCCCGGAATTCTATCTCCATTATTTATAATTTTTATTCAACGCCGAAAGTAGGTCTACTTGCGGCCGTTACGTCATGAGCGCAACACCGCTGGAGACAGTATATCACACAAAATATTTTTTTTATAGTATCAAAAATAAATATAAAAATTTAAAAGAATCATGGTGTCATCAAAACACTTAAAAGAATAAAGCCCCGTTAGAAAAAATAATTTATGTCAATTTTTCAAAAAGTTATACCATTATTAATTAAAATTTTTTTTTCCAATCTCTGTTTTTACGAAAATCGACATCGATGAAAATCGACCTATAAATTTTTTGCTTCTGGGAGCCCTTTTTATAAATATACTTAACAAGATCACGTGATGAAAGTTCATTAAAGTCATATCAAATTTACGTAACATTTATTATCTTGATCAATATCACTATATTTTGAGTTTTTTATCAAAATTCACATCAGACAGTTGGCATAACTCATGTTAAATTATTATAATACCCATTGAAATTGAAATATTGAGTAATTTCATTGTTAACAACAAAAAAACTCATCGTCAAGTGAATGTTTGAAGGTGTAAAGTCCGTCAGTTCACCTGTAAAAGTGGCTATACAATGCTCAGGTACGCTGGGCGCCCATCTTGTTTAAGCTGCTGACTGACGGTATAAAAAAAGTATAAAAGTTGAGCTATAAAAATTTCAAACGGTATAAATACTCCTCATTTTTGACATAGTTGAGACCCGTGACTGACGTTTAACCCACACTCTTTTCTGTTTTAAGTGATCTCAAAAATCACCCCATAAATTTTGGCTCGGTATAAAATCAATTTTTTTTGCAACTTTCACCTGCTGTCATCTTTATAGTGGAAAACTATTATCCTTATGATTTTCAGCCGTTATAAAATGATTTCTCCAAATGCAACGCTACCTCCCGTACTATAATGACTTGAGAAGATACCGGAGTGCTCGAAAATACCTTAGAAATTGTAAACTGGGGAGTACCCCAGGGAACTGTGCTCGGACCACTTTGTTTTATAACTTATTTAAATAACTGACTTACCATGCGAGGTGATGGTGAAATTTTGCGGACAATACTGTGATATTTCACGAACAGAACTCCTGGCAAAACCTGGAAGATAAGATCGATTTTGGAAACATCTTGAATTGAACTAAAAATATACTTACCTAACAGTTAACTATGGAAAAACAAAGTTTATGCCCTTCATTTGTCATTAATAGCCTTGAGATTATCAGATCATAACCTGAATGTACATAATAATTGATACACAAAATATCTAGGTATGAGGTCTTATGGGTTGAGATGTTCATATTACTAATATTTCAGCATTCCTGCGACGCTTACTCCGTAAATTCTAACATATTTATAACATATCGAATATCCATCATGTGAAAATTATTTACTGGGCACTATTTGACAGTCGTATACGATATGGAATTTTCGGATGGGGAGAAGTTGCCAAAAGTCATCTGAAAAAAATACACTAATACTTTCTTAAAATAATATGCAAAAATTATATAACAACTCGACAAATTCCCTCTATCTTCTGCAATGCTTTGGGATAACTCTTCTTCAATTCCATTGTTACTCATCTATATAAAAATAAAACTCAATTGTATTATATAAAACATCAATATTCGACAAGACAAAAAAAATTGAACCTGAAAATGAATAAACCAAAAGAACCAACGTGGACATATAATGCAGTGAGTTCAGTGATCCAATATAAACATATAATATTTGTGAAAGTTTGTTGGGATTAGGATCAATTTTGTTGGAGAAAAACTATAGTTTCTTTGCCTGGCAAGAAAACAATAGTTTTTCGTTAACAAAATTGATCCTAATCCCAACAAACCTTTTCAATATTATATTCAGTTGTTACATATACCTTTCCTCGAGGTATACAAATATGGAAAATCTGATAATATTCTGCAATTCATCAAACTTTTTGGAAAGTAAACTCAAAGTATATCTTTCTTCGGAGCCTCCAATGATTAATTATAATTTTTGGAAATATTTTCAATTTTGTTCCATAAATACATTCTTTCAAAAGTTTATTTCAAATGTCTCATTTTTATTAACCGACGAAACCAAAAAGGAGGAGGTTTTCTAGTCGACGCGTATATTTTTTTTTTATGTATGACCACGCATAACTTTTCATTGAAACGTCCGATTAGTGGATAGGGTGTACTTTGAAGTTGGTCCCATTTGAATTTGAAAGATGAAATCCACCCCTATGGGTAGCAAAATGAAGGATATTGATCACTCACCCTCTGAATTCTGGTGCGTTAACCGATTCTATCAGGCATAACTTTGTACTGGGTTCTTCGATTTGGATGATTCTTTTTTCATTAGATAGAGTATACCTCATAGTGGATCATATTTGAATTTCGAATAGATTTATCCACCCTTACGGCTAGAAAAATAGGGGATAATTGATTTTTCACTTGTGAACATTGGCACACATATGTAGTTGACAATGACAGATCGCTATTGTCATTATTTTTGTTCTCCTACATCCGTCACAATCATTATATTCTATGAGAAGATGGAATGATATACAAAATAATGAAATAAACTAACCAGAACAACAAAAATAATTTATATTACAACAAATAGTAAAAGTAGATAATCATATCATTTAACTGGTAATAGTTGAAGTAAGGTGGGTAAGTAAGTATTTTGGAAGTAATAAAAAAACAAGTAGGTAGTAATTAGTATATTTCAGCCACAATAATGTAAAAATAATAACTTTTTAACAAAAAGTTAAACCGACGAAATACGGAACTGAAAGGTAAAAAATAAAATTAAACTAATTTTGAGTCGGCGCCAAACGCACAATCAACGAAGATAATCAAATTACTTCAAAAAAATTCCCAGAATGTCACCGCGCAACTCGATGCCATCATTTTCCGCCTTACCTAATTCATTTGCTTATTTGTTTGGCGCCGACTCAAAATTAGTAACTTACATTAGTTTAGGAGCTTAGTTATTGAGACTAAGAAGGTTTATTTTATCTACTTTTCAGTTCCGTATTTCGCCGGTTTAATTTTTTGTTAAAAAGTTTTTATTACTTCAGAGTCCTGAAGATGAAACAATAAACTTTCGAAACGTTGACAATTCAAAATTTTGTTTTCATCATGCCGACGACATCACGCCAATTTAACACTTGAAGTTATTATAATTGTTTCAATTGTAAGGTCTTCAGTCGTTTCATGAAAATTCTAAAATTCGTACAATGAAACAAGACCATAGCCGCGCACAACATGGTTACTGTGTGTGTTCTGTGATTTTAGATTTGTTCAACTTTTATTTATACAGTGTGTCCCCAAACTTCTTATTTTTCTCTCGGGAATGTATAGATGGGGTCAAAATATCACCAGTACTTCATATAACTTTTGTTCCTAAAAGCCTTCGTTACCAACTTACGGGCCCTCAATGTTACAAAATGAAAAATGTTTTTGTTTGATAACTTTCAAAGTGAATATTCAAAATCATCTATATTTTGGTGATTGACTAAACAAATGAATTCCTTCGATGAGCTTTCATGCAGGGGTCAGTTGTTTTGCTACAAAGTCAGGAACGGACTACCCCCGATGGTCCACACCCCAAAACTTTGAAATGACAGATAATTTTTCGAAAGTTTTCAACAAAATAAGGTTACGTAGACAATTTTATGATTAAAAGTACTCGCGAGGAAAGTTGATCGGAACAACGATTCTTGATAAAAATGCAGTTTTACTCGACGGCATCAAACTCGATCGTCCACCATTATTTGAAATGAAAAATTTTCACAGTAGAAATACTAATGCTAACGTTAATTCAACAACATATATAACAGGGATAACACAAAAGATGCTAAAATAAAGTCGTAAACAAAAAGTACAGTACCTAGTTGAAAGTTTCATTCACAATGTAGATATTCTTTCAAATAAAATATCAACTTATGTAGATTCGTGGTGTTTTTGAACTAACAAGCTACTCCACTATGAAATATCGAATTCAGTCCATATTTTGTATGTACGCGTGGAATAAGCACGTTTCGTATTGTGTTATCTGAATCTCATGAAACTCAACATTTGGATGTTGCAAATTCGTATTCACAGGTATGTCTAATGGATAATTAATTAGAGCCTGTTGTTTTATTTCGATATTATTGTAGGTTCAGTTTTGCCAAAGCGAGGTGGTGAGGGCGCTCCTAGGGCTGTGCGTATCGTTGTATTGGAGGAAAATATTTTGGAAGCTATCGCTGATTATCCTTCAATGAGCATTAGAAACCTATCAGAACAATTCCATACATCCAAGTCCACTATTCATAGAATAATTAGGGAACGACTGCTCCACCCATATCACATCCAGAAGGTACATGCCATGACACCTGAAGATTTTCCAGCACGACTGGAATATGCCAATTGGTTCCTGGATAAGCAAAGAGAGGATATGACTTTCATTACTCGAGTTTTATTCACTGATGAAGCAGGTTTCAGTAGAGATGGAGTAATCAACTCTCATAATCTCCACATATGGGCCGCAGAAAATCCCCATGGGATATTGCAAACCAAACTCCAACGGAAATTCAACGTGAATGTTTGGGCTGGTATCTAGGAAACTATTTTGGATTTGGAGTTCATTCAGAACGATTTGAATGGACTTTTGGAACATGTTCCATTGCAAAACCGAAGAGATATGTGGTTTATGCATGATGGCGCTCCTCCTCATTTTGTTTGATTGTGCGGGACCATCTGAACCAGATTTTCCCCCAATAGATGGATTGGTAGAGGTGGGCCATAATCATGGCCACCGCGGTCTCCGGATTCAAATCCATTGGATTTATTTCTGTGGGGACATCTTGGAAGCCTCGTTTACGCTACACCTACTCACACCAGAGATGCCTTGTTGAATAGATTTATATTACATTGTGAAGCCATACGAAACGACCCTGGCATGTTATTTCAAGTGCAGAGTGTTTGCGCCGACTAAGAAAATGTATTGAGAGAGACGGGGGTCATATCGAGCAGTTTTTGTAGCGGATTTTGCATTTCTGTTTGCTCTTGAGGCTTTCGATTGATTATTTACACCATGAGTTTTGTAAGGTGTTTGCATGATAAAAATTCGTTATGAACATTGTACCTATCATTTCTATTTTCATTACAAATTAATCTTTTCGAATAATGGTCGACATCTCAGGTTGGATGTCGTTGAACAAAAATGAATTTTTATCAAAAATCGTTGCTCCGATCGATTTTCCACACGAGTACTTTTATTCAGGAAATTGTCCAGGTAACTTTGTATTGTTAAAACATATTGACAAATCCCAGTCATTTCAAAGTTTTGGGGTGTGGACCATCGGGGGTAGTCCGTTCCTGACTTTGTAGCAAAACAACTGACTCCTGCATGAAAGCTCATGGAAGGAATTCATTTGTTTAGTCAATCATCAAAATTAAGATGATTTTGAATATTCACTTTGGAAGTTATCAAAGAAAAACATTTTTCATTTTGTAACTTTGGGGGCCCGTAACTTGGTAACGAAGGCTTTCAGGAACAAAAGTTTTATGAAGTACCGGTGATATTTTGACCCCATCTATACATTTCCGAGAGGAAAAGAGGAAGCCCAGGGACACCCTGTATACGTATTGTTGATTAATTTCATTATGCAAGATAAACCTTATTATTATTCTGCTAGACTTTCGAAATGAGCAATATGTGCGAAAAAGTCGCTTCCCAGTTAGAATTCCGGATGGAGCATGACAAAATTAACATTTGCTTGTTATTAGCCATAACCCGAAGTGTAGTTACAACGAAATTTGCATATTAGACGATGAACCAAAGACCTAAGCGGGCCATTTATGCGTCAGGGGGTGAGAATCCGGCATTCCGCAGCGAGAAGGTATCATTTCTGAGGCAGTGGGATTCGCACCAATCAGCAGACTTTCTCCCGAAAATTCTTGTCACGTACGAACCCCTGCGATATTACATTGGAAACGAAAAAATTAACATCGCTGGTTTTATGACTGCTTGAAATTCAAATGGGAAGACTTGTCGATGTTGCTCCTCGAGGTGGCGAAATAAACGAAATGCGGGTAGGGAGGAGCGAATATAGATAGTGAAGTCAGCCAATCGAAATGAATCTTGATGAAGGGATGTCAAAAATTTCATTTGGTCAATCCACCTAACTTACTCGTAGGGGGGTACCACCTACACGTCTTTTCCTTTTTTGAAATTTCATAACTTTTTTTAACGTAGTTTAATCACATTAATCAATTCTTCTATCATATCTACGTGAAAAAGCTACCCTTGTTACGAATCGCTATAAGCAACCATTTTCTAGATATTTGGACTTGAAAATTTCAAGTCGATTATTTGATAATCGATGCGTGTTGAAGTCATTACCATTGTTTTGCATTTTTCAAAAGAATGCTTAGGAAATGATTTTGACGTTTAAGTAAGTAGTTTTGGTTTTTTGTAGGGGGCGCCATCCTATTCTATTTATTTTTACTCGTTTGAAATAGTTATTTTTGTATCAAGGGTGCAAAATCTGTATTCGTTTTAATAAAATTTGCAAGAAATATCAACATTTTATTTCAAGAAATTTTGAGTATGTAGAATAAAATGAAATGAAGGAAACGAAATTGTATTCAAATAAATTGTTCAAAGGGTCCACCTTCAGCGAAGATACAGGCATTCAGTCTTCTAGTTATTGAATATCGTAAAATTATCGGTGTGTTTCTTATTGTTTCACAGGCGTCTATTATTCGGTTTCTTAGATCTTTCTCGTTCGCTACTGGAGTTTTATAATCTAGTGACTTCAAATGTCCCCAAAAATAAAAATCTAGCGGGTTTAGATCTGGGGACCTTGGTGCTCACGCCTGGTTAGGTTCTTCTACACCCCAACCGATCCATCGATTTGGATGGACAGTGTTGAGGAATTCCCTGGATACAACGCTAAAATGGGCCGGAGCCCCATCATGCATAAACCACATGCGGATATGAATTTCTAATGGTACATTCTGAAGTAGTCCCAACAATTCATTTTCTAAAAAGTCTCTGTAAGTTGCGCCATTCAGTCGGAACGGAAGAAAGAATGGAGCTATCAAGTAATTATCATTTACAGAAAATTGATACTGATATTGTCTTTCACTAATTGCGTGCGGATTTTCCAGAGCCCAAACATGATTGTTATGAAAGTTTGTGATAGCATTTCGGGAGAAGTTTGCCTCGTCTCTGCAGAGTACAAATCTTAAAAATTGAGAATTTCCAGCCAATTTTCTCAAAAACCACTGACACATAGTAACGCGTTGGGGAAAGTCTCGTGGCAAAAGAGCTTGTACCTTTTGAATATGGTATGGATAAAATTATTGATCGTGGATAATTCTCCAAACTGTTGACTGAGTAGAATTGAGAGCTTCAGCAATTATTATTGTACTTGTTTCTGGATTCTCCTTGAGAGCGTTCAAAACAGAGGATTCCAATTCTAGGGCTCGGACTACTCGTGGTCTTCCAATAATATCAGCTGCCTGTTTCTGCCAAACGACGGTGGAGACTGGTAAATGTTGGAGCTGAAGGCAGTACTAGTCTTGCTTCGCGCGCATTGCCATCCGCAAGGCCATAAACGAAATGCATATCGGCTAAATGAGCATTGTTGTTTAAATAATCCATTTTTTCAAAATAGGTGTTTTGAAACCAACAGAAACTTCAACAAAACAACAAAACGTTTAACTGTCACATAATATGTAATTACCGAAACTACTTACTTAAATGTCAAATTCATTTCCAAGCATTCTTGTGAAAAATGCGAAATAATGGTAATAAATTCAACACGCATCAATTATCAAATAATCGACTTGAAATTTTCGAGTCTAAATATCTAGAAAACGGTTGCTTATAGCGACTTGAACAATGTTAGCTTTTTTACGTAGATATGATAGGGGAATTGATTTTTTTACTGAAAAATGAACTAGAAGTACCTTAAAAAAAGTTATGAATCTTCAAAAAAGAGAAAGACGTGTAGGTGGCGCCCCCTACGAGTAAGAGCATTAATAACATCAGGTCCGAATTCGACACCTCAAAAAACCTCTCAATACCAATTTTCGTTCAATTAAGGTCAGTATTTCGAAAGTTATTTGCAAAAAAAACGAAAATAAAAATAAAACTTCAACACCCTGTATCTTGGGAACGAAACGTTTCCGGACATATATTTATTTGGACAATTCATATTAGAGTATAGTGAGGAATCACCTCCTGAAGTTTGTCAAAGTACTTTTGAATCACCCTGAATACAGTAACAAAAGAAATAAAATAACTAGATTGTGAAATATAAATGAATATACATACACATACATACATGGGGTGTCAACGTATTCTTTAGTCAAGCCATGCTTTCCAGAGTTCCGAGGATATGAGATCCAAACTTGGCGGGGATGTTGGATTCAAGTTTTGGGAAATTTTCCAATATTTCATACTCATCCATCAGTTTCTGTTTTACTGAAGAATAAACTCCTCCTACTCAGCCTCATTCCTACTAAATACCTAATGGAAAATCCTTAATCTCCTTTATATTCCTAATTAGATTCATATACAGAGTGGGCCATTGAAAACGAAACAGCGGCTCTGTAGGTCGACAGAACCGAATCAAATAAAAACGCTCGGACACATCAACTACATTTTCGAGGGGGACATCGTTCACGATGAAATTCAACCGATATACATTCCATCCCTCGGAGCTGTGACCGCCACCCCTAAATTTTTAAATAGCAACATATGGCAAGTGATCTCTCATTTGAAAGGTATTTTCCTTCTTAATATCAAACAACAAAAATAAATTAATTCTATGGATTCGTTTTCGAGATATAGGAACTTGAAGTTGGGAAATCACTTTTTATTCACTCAATCAATGGAAATAACATCTAACAATGCAACTGTTTAAAGATAATTATCATTGTCAAGGAATTGAATGATCCAACTGTTCACCAACAAATAACATGCAATTCCGTTTCAAATTTCATCCTCATTTACTTGATCGAAAATAATTTAAGATTCTTAAGAATCGACGTTTTCTCGAATTCGACTCAAATGCGAGTACATCAAAAACATGTACGAGATAATTTTTTTCGCCAAATCGCAATTGTGCACGTCTATAAGTGTCAAACTGATCTTTGATTGAACGACATTAGAGTGAATTACTTGACTAAAGCTGCTGAATATCTGTCCGCAATAATGGTGTATACGATCGCGGAAAGAGTTGAAATAATAACAATTTTTTTTAAGAATGATGAGTGCGGTAACCGTACAGATAATTTGTTCGATGAAACGCATCCAGATAAACTTGTTGCTAGAAAATACGTTCTAGAATTAGTGCAAAAATTTCGTCAAACTGGATCAGTAGCCAACTAGAAACGAGACCCAGAACGTGAATTTCCGTTGAGAAATGGAGCTGTTGAAGTTGCACTTTTAGGACAAGTTCATGCAGACCCAACATTGAGCACAAGGAAATTGGCTAGTGTTACCAATATCAGTAGAACCAGTATCCGCCGAATCCTGAAACATCATAAATTCCACCCCTACAAAATACATTTGGTACACCAATTGAATGAAGATGATTCTGATAGGCGACAGGAATTTTTTGGAATTATGACTACGAGAATAGATGCTGATGAGAATTTCCTTTTCAACATCTGCTTTTCTGATGAGTCTACATTCTTTTTGGATTCGACTGTGAATCGTCATAATTGTCGTTATTGGTCAGATGCCAATCCACATGTTTTCCACGAAGTCCATACTCAAACTCCGCAAAAACACAATATCTGGGCCGGTATTTTTGGGGACCGTTTGATTGGACCAGTATTTCTCGACGGTAACCTGACAGGAGAAACTTATTTGGAATTATTGAATGAATCTGTTTATCGACAATTAGTAGATATCATTGAAAATGACGATCGTTACGACGGGGCACCTCTACATTATGCACAGCCTGTTTTGGCGTTTTTGGATAGAATGTTTCCTGGAAGTTGGATTGGGAGAAGATGCTCTATAGAGTGGCCAGCCAGATCTCCAGATTTAACCCCACTCGACTTTTTCCTGTGGGGTCACTTGAAAAACAAAATCTTCGCAACCGAACCAGAATCTCTGGAAGATTTACGAAGGAGAATTATTGAAGAATGCCGTCGAATAACGCCGGAAATGCTACGGAATGTGAGGTCTCGTTTTGAACAGACCTTGCACCATTGTATGGAAATGGGTGAAAGACAGTTTGAACATTTACTTCATTGACAATAATAATTATTGCGACAGTTGCTTTATCAGATATTGTTTTTATTGATTGAGTGAATAAAAAGTGATTTCTCAAATTCAAGTTCCTATATCTCGAAAACTAATCGATAGAATTAATTTATTTTTGTTGTTTGATATTGAGAAGGAAAATACCTTTCAAATGAGGCATCACTTGCCATATGTTGCCATTTACAAGTTTAGGGGAGGCGGTCACAGCTCCGAGGGATGGAATGTATTTCGGGTGAATTTCATCGCGAACGATGTCATCCTCGAAAATGTAGTTGGCGTGTCCGAGCGTTTTTATATAATTCGGTTCTGCCGACCTACAGAGTCGCTGTTTTCAATGGCCCACTCTGTATACCTGCTACTACCTATCTTGACTATTTAACATGATACACCGTGATTGATGCGTTAATATTATCCCCACTTGAAAAAACTATTGTATCGCGAAACACGTGTCATGTTTCTGAAAACCCAGTTTGGTAAAAACCGTTTAGTGAAGTGAGTGTCTTTTGTTTATTTCAATATTTATTTCATCAAGTTTCGGCTGCATCAATTCACAAAATATCTTGAATAATTTTCACTCTGTAGAAAGTTATCATGATCATCACGAATTCTATACAAGTCATTATCTGCCTTCAATTATATAATCACCTAATCTCTTGTTCCGACCAATTCAGTGTTTTGAGCCGAGTCATGAAACAAAGAATATCGTGCTAGATCCTAAGATCAAGATCGTCTCCGACCACGGAACCGAACATTATTTTTTCATTGTGCAGGAGATATTACACGGTGTTGCACAAATTATGGTCTTCCGCTAGAAATCCAAAAATTGACTTCAAAGGGTGCACAATTACCGCGTTTGCTCAGATCGTGGGATCAACAACATGGCAAATTGCACGCCACGATTTCTCTTCAAACTGACAGTTTCCTTCCGCAAAAGGCTGCTCCATTGGACGAGAAGATAGACGTGATGCTACGCCTACTATTGATACTCGGCAATTTTGCTAAAATTATATATAATTGCAATTTTCAAGCTCCAATAAGTAGATAATCGTGTGCAAGTAGACAATGGAGCTCGAGGAACGTTATATGAAGTGACGTTCACATTCGAGAATGTTTCCAAATACATTATTATAGAAGACGGGAGAAGATAATCTGGCTAGATGGTATTTCTATCCCAACTAATATAAAAAAGAAATTATATCGAGCAGAAAGCCGGAATAACTTCGAATAGTGCCAATATGGTGATTTCCGGCAGAATATTGTACTTTCAAATCTTCAAAGAAAAAACTCTTCTACAAAATACTTAGGCAGAGGGTCCTTGAAGTTGAGGTGGGCGCTCAATGTAGTGTATTTTTATTTCAAGTTGCATCGAGAAATGGTTACACTTTGAGAACTCAAATTTAGTAGGTAAACGCAGAAAGAATTGTAGTACTAATTGCAAATATTGAGATTGAATTCTTTTTGGAAATTGAGATTTTTTTGTCAAAAATTGAAGGAAATGAGCCAATACATGCTTCTTTTTTATTTCAGATGAAAACGAATCAATATTGATAACTTCTATATATAGACCTCCCTCAACCAATACTGAAAACTTCATCTTTTATTTGAACCAGTATCTACAAGACACAAATAAAATATCTGTAGACAGTCACATTATTATGGGTGACATGAATATCAATTCAAATGATGAAGATGTATTAGTATATGATTATCTGGATAATTATAGTACGCACAATTTTGTTTCGATTATCAATAAGCACACCCGTACACAGGAACACTCAAAAAGCTTTATAAATCATATATTTTTGAAAACCGATAAGGAAAATCTCAAATAAAACTGCGTTTCTTTTGTTGTGGACTGTAATATAACAGATCATAAGGCTGTTATTATTTGCTTAGACACCCTTTGCAATGAATCCAGTACACACCCTGTAAGTAAACAGAACTACATTGAATACATAGATTATACAAAACTAAAACTTGATCTTTACAACCATGATTGGAGCATATACTATCGTCTAGAAAGTGTACAAACACAAACCACACATATCATTGGAATATTAAAAAAATATATACAAAAAACTCAAGACGAATTCGGCTAAACAAAAATGGGAACAAACGTAAGGTATGGATAACAAAAGGTTTGGTTAAATCGATAAATCATAAAAACGAATTATATAGAGAATGCGAAAAAATCGTGAAGACATAGAAAAAAAAGAATATTACCTTGAATATCGTAAATATATAGACAAGCTGATCAAAAAAGCAAAATATAACTATTATAGAGATAAAATAAATGAAAATAAAAATAATTCGAAAAACTTATCGGAGATTGAGGCTAAAAAATCTAGAGATGATAACACGAAAAAAATTATAACCAATGATGCCCATATAACTGAGGAAGAAAAAGAAATTGCTAATGCGTTCAATGATTTTGTCATAGGAGTGGGAGAAAGCTATGCAAATGAAATAACAAAACCTACCACACCGCGCCCAGCAAGGAACATTTTGCCCCATTTTAAAAAAAAAAAAACCAAAACTAAAAAAAAAAAAGCACCTGGTTACGATCCATTTCACCTGAAGAATGAAAAAGAAATATACGAAAAACCAAAACTAAAAAAAAAAAGACCTGGTTCATCCATTTCACCTGAAGAATGAAAAAGAAATATACGAAATAATCCAACAACTAAAAATAAAAAAAGCACCTGGTTACGATCTCATTAGAGCAGAAACATTGAAAGATATCTCTGAATTCATAATACATCCATTAGCTCATCTGATCAATAATATATTCAGTTCAGGAATATGTCCCGATGAATTCAAGATGGCAGTAGTCACACCCATATTTAAAAATGGCCAAAAAATCAAAACAAATAATTATAGACCCATATCTGTGATTACAGTAATAACAAAAATATTTGAAAAATGTCTGAAAAAAATATTAAGTAATTATCCAAGCAAATTTGATGTCATAGATGACTGCCAGCTTGGATTCAGGGAGGGTTTATTGGCGAATGATACAATTTCAGCATTGACGGGAGATATGTACAATTTAGTTGATCAAAGGACTCCTGTGATATGTATCTTTCTGGATCTAGCCAAGGCTTTCGACACAGTGAATCATTCGCAGTTACTGGAGGCCTTGGAGGATCTTGGGGTTCGTGGTGTTATACTCACACTTTTTTCTAATTACGTAAAATATAGAAAACAAATAGTAAAAATCAAGGATACCGTAAGTAATGAGAGAGTGCTGAATTGTGGCGTACCTCAGGGTACTGTGTTAGGTCCATTGCTATTCACTATATATATATATATATATATATATATATAATTAATGATTTACTGACCATGAAAACATCTGGAAAAGTGATAAGTTTCGCTAATGACACTGCTATTTTATATTCTTCACACCCTTGGATCGATCTAAAAAAAAATGGACACTGTATTTTTACATATGTTTAATAAATTGGTTCCGACATAAATAAGTCACCATGAAATTCAAAAAAAAAAATTATCTGTCACTCTGCAGCTACAAGAACGGTTTACCAAATTATGATGAGCTAACTTTCAGAGAACAGAAATACCAAAATACAAAATGTCAATCAAACAAAATACTTGGGAATTATAATAGACTCACATCTAAGATGGAACCATCAAATCTCAAACGTTACCAAACCGTTGAGGTGTCTGTTACCGATATTCAAATACCTGAAAAAAATTCTTGACGTTGCACAGATGAAAACAGTGTACTATTCTTTGGTGGAGTCTCGCTTGTTGTATGCCGTATTGAGTTGGGGAGGGGTTACAAATAGTCATCTGAAGCAACTACACATACTACAAAAAAAATACCTCAAATAATGTATAACAAAAAAATACCTACCAATCAAACTTGTCATTTACTACAGCGAATGTACTGGATTTAAGGCAACTATATACGTATAATATAATCATTAATATGTATAAAAATAAATCATTGATACAAAAAGTAAACAACGTTTATTCTACACGAACGATGAAAAAAAATTAGTTCAGATACCATTGTGTAATAAATCCATAGGACAGCGTTGCTTCCTATTTCTGTCTAGGAAAATATACAATCTCCTTCCTGACATGCACAAAACATACATAGAAACAATAAATTCCATTGCATTAATCGAAAAAATATTTAAAAATTATATTCTATCAATAGAAAGATATTCACTTGATATTCTTTTTGACTAAATGTTAAGAAGTATACGATTATTCAGAGAAATGCCGTATCATATCTATGTATCTATGTAAGATACGATCAGAAAACCCATACTCAACCTTATCGGTCCTAATGGGTACCCTTCTGATCGTATGTTTAGATATTATTATTATTATTAGTATAGCTTAGTTACACACAAGGAGTATAACAGCTCAAACTATTATACACTTCAGTGACTCACTTATATTTATCCGTAAATTTATATTATTCAATGTAAACAATTGTTCTTATTCATGCGAATAAATTTTCATTTTTTTATTCATTATTATTTTTTATTCCAAACGAAAGACCCATGAAAATTTTACAACTTACGATTGAAAGCGAATCTCCAGACAATTTCATTTGGGACATTAATTTGTAATACGAAATGGGCGGCGAATAACCAAATTCAAACGTATAGCCAGAAATAGTTCCTACTTTACCAACATTCTCACTGATTTCATAGTCCAGCCGTTTCCAGATAGAGAGCGCCTTTGTAAATTTCATTCATCCAGGGCCATTATAGTAAAATGAAATAGGAGTGTGATTTTGATAACGTCTTTAAAAGTAGCCAGATAGAGAAAATGAAAGTTTCTGATTCGGAGATTATTCATAATCGTATCATGGAGCGTACTTTGGGGAAGCATAAATAAGAATCAACAATCAATGACGAGGTCCGGAGGTTCAATCTGTATAATATAACGGAGCTCCAAGATGGCTAACGAGTTTTGCGACTATGGTCCAATTCTATTCAAAATTGATGTGTGGGAGTTTTTGGGGGCGGATATTATGATTTTTTGTCAAAATTCATAAATTTGAGATGACGAGTTTTGTGATTAAGGCCCGATTTCATTCAAAATTGGTATGTGGGTTTTTTTGGGGTCGGAGATTATCAATTTTTGTCAGAATTCAATAAGATGACGGATTTCATGGATGACTAAAAGAATTGAATGAAAAAGATTGAAAACAAATTTTTAAAACAAGCTTTTATACAAATGCACTAAAAAAGAAAAAATAATTTATTCAATTGTTCGACCTGGGTTAGCAGATTCAAAAGCTTGCCGCGAATATAAAATAGGTATTCTTGGGCGGTAAGATTATGAATCTGCTACTCACAGAATAACTACTCAAACAATTGAAGACATAATTTTTACTGTCAAAATACTCCTTCCATAGGACACAATCACCATCAGAACGCGGTTTCATACCACATCGTTTCCATGATCTGTTTTTATAAAATTCCCCACCAAAGTTTTCTTTTGGTTCGAAAAATACATATAACTAATCTAAAGAAATTTAAAATACTGATTAATTGTTTGAAGAACATCTCTACTATTATATCGTCGTATAAACATGTTTGGTGACCAATGATAGTTCAAATGAAGTTTTTTCTGAATAATATACAAGAAGTATTACAAAAAATGAAGCCCCATATTTTAGTTGACAGCGGAGCTGCCAATACACTCCTTCGAGAAAAATATTTGAAAGCGGATTTGAATGTGATATCACTATTTTCCAATAGTCACCCATGCCGCTTACTCTGGTTTGAATACATTTAATTTTTTTACGGTAAAACGGACGCAATAAAACAATTCTTGTTGCGGAATCCTTATGGCGATTAACATTCTCAGATTTTTTTGGGATAATTCATTCAGATTTCACGATTTTCAAGACTTCAATATAGTTCAATAGTTACTCATTTTGAAGTCATGGGACGTGTTATATATTAAATATATATGAAATAATTATATCCTATTATGGATATTTTAAACGATTTCTTGCAAGCGACATTGAATGGGATGAAAGAAATAATGCAGCACAATAACTGCAAAACGATAATAGACTACAACGAACTGTATTTGGAAGTAAGACAATTAACACTGCTTTAAAATTCTAGATGATACATCATAATACCTTACATAAAAGTAATTAAAGTAACGTTTTCCCAACGTATACACTTTGTCGGAAGCTTTACGACCACTCGTCAATGAATACAGTTTTTATTGTTGAATCGAACACCTGTTTTCATGAATCATATCGTAGTTTATTATAAACATCCTTGTTTCACTCTAGTGATCATAAAATTACTTTGAAAAGTGCCAGTTGGTAGTTTGATGTAGTAGAAGTTTAAATATTTTTTCAATAGGTGGATAGAATATTTCAGATTTTTGTGGGAAAACAAGTTATAATTATGGTGAAATTACAGAAATATTAAACTGAAATAATTTGTACTCTTGGTAATGGTGTTAATGAAAATTCAAAAGCCATTGTATACTATAATTGAAAGAACGCTAGACAAATAAAACATATCAATTCAATCATTGCGAGTTTCTGTTTTTCTGTAGAAATTTTGTTGTTACTGTCTAAGTGAACCAAGTGATATCAAAAATGGTGTTTCACAAGGAACAGTCTTGTCTATATCAACAGAATTGTTTCAATAACAAATTTCAAATTCAATTATATATACGGGAAACGCGTGGCAGCAATTACAGACTGACTTACAAAAAAACCTAAAAAAATTACAGAAGAAGACCTAAAAAACCACAAGCTTCTGAGCCTCAATATAAAAAAAAATCATTTCATTTTCGATTTATAAAACCCAACAACCTCTTTACAATTCTCTTATAATGTATGTAACAACATCAATACATGCCAGTGCCCTCATATAGAAAAAACATCGAATATCAAATATTTCGGCATTATACTCGATCAGCATTTAAGGTGGAACGACCATATAACACATGTTACCAATAGGTTAAGAAAACTCATTCACAAATTCTACAACATAAGAGATATCCTGGATAGGAAAAACCTCATGATAATTTATAACTCATAGGCTGAATCTGTTGTCAGATACTGTATTTCAGCAAGGGGAGGCTTGATATATATATATTGTTATGTTATGAAGGACCAGTAATATATTTTAAAGATGAAAAAGAAATAATTTCTTAAAAAAAACACAAAAATAATAAATACTTAATAGTTAGTAGCTCATGAGAAATTGTTTTACATTTTTTTGGGATTCTATTTCCTTCATGAAGCCTAATATTGAAGTATAATATTGATAGGTAAAAATATGCAAATACTATAATGCAATCATTTTCATACATTGTCAAAATGATTACAACCTATAATTGTTTAAAATACAACAAAAAAGTCTAGATTTACAAAATCATTCTGAATTAAATGTAATCAACAAAATTATAAGCTTGAAACATACAGTATATGAAATTGTATCTAACTAAAAAATAGCCAATGGGAGAACAAGAAACTTTTTGATGACAATAGCCAATCAGGAAACGGAGATGGTGAGATAAAAGATTTGAAATTGTGGAAAAGTAAGAACAGAGAAATGTCAAAAATAATTATCATCAAATATTGTATTTAGTTTATAAGAAATGTAAAATATATTAGTCCATAAGTTTTCTCAAATAACACCAAATCAATGAAAGTGCGACAAGGAAGTGTGCGAGTTTGAAAATCAAATAAAATGGACAAAACAGAAATGGTATCCAGGGAATGAAAAAACAAAGCGCCAGGAGATTGAAAAAACATTTGAAGAGAAGCCAGGTACAAAAATTGGAAAGAAAGAAATTTAGGATTTTATTAATGAGAAGGTACTTTTTCAACAATAAAAAACCAATACAATCTCTGAATAATCTCGACACAAAATAAACAAGGATGAAAAAAATTACTTTTTTGGTTCTACCCATGAAAACGTGACCAAGCTGATTTCGTGGATTTTGGATGGTTCCTTTTGAAATGATGAGTTCCTGAGAGGAGTGGATGGCACAGGAATTCAGATTATGCCAGGTATTGCATCAGCGACATTCCAGTTCCAGGTATAAACTCTTTTAGTGCACATCACAAACTGAATCACTTCACAAAATTACTCGTAGATCTGAAGAACTCTATGATTTGGTATTGAACTATAAAAGAATTCTTCCAACTCAAAAGAAAAAAGTGAGGTTATATTTACATATACTGAGATTAGTCGTGGTAAGAAAAGTAATGATAATTGGCAACAACGTGGCGAGAAAACAGTAACGTTAGCTGGCAATTATTATTTCATAACAATGAACTATTATCATATCACAATATAACAATTGGCTTCCCATCGCAGAGCGAAAATAATTAAAAGCTATCATTATTTCAAAACAATTTGGTGCCCAGCGCGGGGCGAAAATATTTATAAGAATAATAATAATAATAAATAAAATAATTAACAAAATTCATTTTATAAAAATTATATATAAAATATATATATATATATATATATATATATATATATATATATATATATATATATTGTTATGATGGGTACTTCACTATTTATTTATGATTTATAATTTGTTTCATTGATTTCCCTATCCTTTTAATATTTTAAGAATGAATACTTATCATAATAAAAATGAAACTCCGGCTATGTTGTCTTACTCTCTTTCAACACTCTCTTCACCTTATCCCAGCTCAGTCGGTACGCCTATGAAGAATGAGTCATCTCTATCATCAGCAGTCGGTTCAGTAGGTAGCGCCAACTTGGCGCAAAACTTGATGTCAAATATACTGTTTTGTGGGGAAAAGTATGGTAAGATATTCAACAGATGAACAAAGAATGCAGAAAATCGGCAAATAGTTGTTTTTATTGAAATTAATCCTTAAAATTGACCCACTCTGCGAAATCTAACTGATATTACTAAAACAGTGACGAAAAATGGTAAACTTTCTTGTGTATGATAAATATTTGGTGAATAAACGTTTGAATGTTATGGACAGTCTGTGAAAATAGAAGAAACCAATAAAAGTTCGAATTGATGGACACAAATGATCAAATAATCACTACAAGTGTCTGGACTTGTTATGTTGCACTGTATTTAGTTCAGCTTATGAAATACCTGCTTTCTGGTGTTCTCCTGTCTATTGGAAGTGTTCGTGCTTACTGGACCATACAGCTACACTGCAAAAGACCCTTTTTTCATTCCTGGCAATGGCATGGACTGGACTTTTGTTAATTTTCTAACGTAAGTGATTTTTTCTTGTTTATATATTCCCATTCGTATCTGAATTATTTGTAACACTTTAAAGATATTTCTGCTTGTTTTCTCTGGTGTTTTTCTTATAATAATTTTCTCTAAATTTGGAACTGGCTTCGTTTTCTAACACAATTTTTTTCATCTCTTTCAAGCTTGTTACCGTTCCTCTTGGCAACCCGCACATTTTGTTTATTTTCACAAATTTCAAAATATATTACCACTTTCTATCTGATTATTAGTTATTCTAACTTATTCTGATGATTTTATTTACAATATACTATTCTAGACCTTATATACTATGTACAAATTTGGATAAAATTCATATTTGACATTTTTCTTGTTCATAATTTTTATATCGCATTGTTTGCCTCGCATAGTTTTTGACATCTCGCTGTTGGGTTTCCTCCTGATATGATTTACCATACAGGATGTTCCAACTTGTATACTATTTGATCTTCTTGGGATACGAAGTTTTTTTATGAATTTAAATTTCCATATTATTTTTATTGCGTATTGTTGGTCACATACTTACGACAATAGAGATACTTCAGGACTGACATTTTGATACAAATGCGTTGACCAGAGTATGTTATAAGATTCTAGAATAGTAAAAAGCATAAAAAAATTGTGAAACAAAGCATGAGCCACGATAACTTAAATTCCTATTAATAATGAAGAATTATCATTTTAATTATTTTATATAATTACCTCCAACATAACAATATATATATATATATATATATATATATATATATATATATATATATATATATATATATATATATATATTTATAATAATAAAATGTCAATCCATGAAAAACACATTACTCAAAGTAATATTAAAAAAAAACAAGGTTTATTCCACCAACAAACTTTATAAGGAAATACACATTCTGGATGTGAGAATACTTTATATCTACCACTGCCTCAATTGGATATTCTATAATAAAGAAAAATACATCACTCACAAATTCAAACACACTAGGTTTGTTGAGAATAAGTCCATTGTCTTACCAATTCATAGAAAAACCCATACACAAAGATTAATTTTTTTCTATGGACCAAAACTGTACAATTGTTTGCCATACTACAAAAAAACTGTTAATCGTTTGTTGATGAACACAGACTCAAATGAATAGTTCATATTCCAGAATAGAAATATACAAGACATCTTTTGAAGATATAAAAAATTTCACAAACCACGAGGTCTATCTCTCGCTCTCTCTTTTTTCGCACACTCTCCTTACTTTTTTTTCTCTTTTACACAACTCAATTATAGTCATCTTATCGCTGTTGTTATTTTTAAATTATTTGCTTTACATTTTTTTTGTCTTCTGCAAATTTAGCTTTCACTTAACTCAAGTCCACTTGGAAAACAGGTGATGGCATGCAGAACACAAGCATACCGATTGCTTAGGTGGGTCACATGTTTTTTCTGAAGTGAAATCATATAAACAATGTTTGTAACACTCAAATTGTATAAAGTTCCTGAATAGAGTATACCAAGTGATTCTCTAAGATTGTTACTTATTTCGATCGAGAATGACATTCTAAATCCAACAACACCTCACTTGTTACTATTTGACAAATAAAGTCATTTTTATTCCGATTTTATTTTTCGATCTAGAATGCCATGGATCGTGTAAATCGCTCCATTCTTGATCAAGTAACATGGGAAAAATACGACTTTGAGGCTTATGACTTCACAGTCGTTTTGAGAATTATTTAAAGTCGCAAATATGGATTTTTCCAGTTAACTTGATTTTTTCACATCGAAAGGGGGTGCCTCGTTGGCTTTTTGTGAAAGATCATTCACGAATAATTTGATATCACTTTCACTTTATTTTCACTATTTTTCTGAATAATTGCAAGAAACGAGCATACCTAATAACAAATAATACGTATTCGGTATACTTATCCGTCCTGTTATTCTAGTTATCCGTGACAAACGATTGAAGCTTTTGCTAGGACTTCCTAAACAAATAGTCTAATGAATATGCTGTCAATTTTAAAAATGTATTTGTTGCGTAGTTTATAATTTGATATGGAAAATTATACTAGAAACGAGAAAATTGAGATGTTGCTAATTAACGGAGAAGCAAAAAAGTATGCAACTGATGCAGCTCGAATTTATGCTCAGAGATTCCCTAATCGTCGCCATCCCACTCGGCATTATTTTCCAAAACTGGAAAGGAAAGTGTAAAATGAACCAGAAGAAAATGCCAATAACTTCATCGTCAGTGAAGAAAAAGAAGTAGACGTGTTGGCCTGTTGAAGTGAATTGTACGGCGTCAATTCGCCAAATTGTTTCTGAGTGTGATATAAGTTATTCGTCCGTTTGGAGAATTCTTCACAAATATAATTATCGATCATTCAAGTACCAACTACACCAACATCTTCACGATAACGACCACAACCGAAGATTAACTTATTAGATAGATAGATAGATAGATAGTTTATTGATCCAAATGCGAGCTCATAAAGCTATAGGACAAGTCAAAACAAAGTACATGTATAAATAAAGTTATTCATAAAATACAATACATAGTTGGATATAGATAAAATGAGACACACATCAACGATATCAACTCACAAAATCGATAAAAATATTATAAATATCTGAACAATTATGAATGTGAACATATTTCAGATAAAATGTTTGTTATAACAATAAAATAAAAATAAAACATTAAAAATATTCAAAATATTCATCAAGGTTGTATGGAGTAATGCCCAATAAAAATGCTTTGATTTTTTTTCTGAAAATATGCGTCTGTTCTATTACTTTCAGCTTCATTTGAAGTACAATTGTAATAATCTCAGTCCTATCACGTTCCGTGAATTTTTGAGAAATGGGTGAGATGTGAGGGTGGTAAATGGGAGTCGTTTTTTTTTCTCGTATTATAATTGTGATATTGGTTGTTTGTGGGAAACGTTTTTTTATTCGCGTGAATATATGTTATGACTTCTAAGATAAAAAGACCAGGGAGTGGTAGAATTCCAAGTTTCTTAAAAAGATCTCGACATGACGTCTGCTGGGAGACGTTTGCAAGGCAACGTATTATTCGCTTTTGTGCGATGAATACGTCTTTCGCTGCTGGGGAGCTCCCCCATATTGTGATTGCGTAGCAAATTCTTGATTGTACCTGGGCGTGATAAAATAGGAGCAAACTAGGTTTGTCCAAAACGCGTTTGAGGATTCTAATTTGGTAGCATTTGGAGTGTAGAGAGCTAGTCAGATTATTGCAATGTGATTTAAAGCTAAGATCGTTGTCGATTATTATACCTAAGAATTTGGAGGATGTACTATGTTCAAGAGGTGTGCCGCAGATGTTCAGGTCCAGGGAAGGTGGATTGGTGTTTTGCCTGGTATGAAAAGTAGTAAAACTTGTTTTTGAGGTATTGAGAAACAGAGAGTTGTTGCTCAGCCAACTATGTAGGGCATCAGTTGTGTTGTTTATTTTATTTTGGAGTTCTGCTGCGGATTTATCACAGAAAAGCAGGGTAGCATCATCAGCATACAAACAGGTGAAGGCTCTTGGCAGAACAGTTGGCAGTTCATTTATATAAATTAAAAAGAGTATAGGTGCTAGGACGGACCCTTGGGGAACACCAATGTTATTTTGTTGTGGATTTGAGACATGGGTTATTGTTTTAATATTGTTGGTGTGATTGATTTTTACCCGCTGGATTCTTCCTTCAAGAAAGGAACTGAACCATTCGTAAGGTTTACCTCTTATTCCATTAAGATAAAGTTTATCAAGCAATTTTTCGTGTACTACACAGTCGAAAGCTCGACTAAGATCGCAGAAGACTCCTGTTGGATTTTGTCCAGTTTCAATAGATTGTATAATGTTTCCATAAAAAGAGTTAATAGCACTGATAGTTGAATGTCCTGTACGGAAACCATGTTGATCGGGATGAAGTGTTATTCACGTTCAAAAAGTTGAGGAGTTGAGAAAGCATAGAATATTCGAAAATTTTCGAGAGTACGGGAGGCACTGTGATTGGCCGGTAATTTTCTAAATTATGCGGGTCTGATTTTTTGAAAATCGGGGAGACTAGTGCATTCTTCAATCTGGTGGGATACATACCCTCTTGAAAAGATATGTTTATTATATGAGTGAGGGGTTCGATGATGTGATTGATATTGATTGATTAACTACAGAGAAGATGTACGTTTTCCATTTAAAATTATTTATTCAGATGAAACTCGATTCACCAACTTAGGTCTGTTCAATCGGAATAATAAAAGGTACTGGTCTCGAACAAATTAACATCTGATGCAAGTAGGAAATTTTCAAGAGCGATTTGGTTTCAATTGCTGGATGGGTATTATCGGAGGAAAACTTTTGGGGCCAATAATTTTCGACGGACAACTTACTGCGGAAAGACATCTACAGTTTCATTGAAGATTTGCCACTGACTAACCAAGTTGATATCTCTTTTCAACAAGATGGAGCGCCACCTCACAATTCCCAAGTTATAAGAGAACATCTGAATGACACCTTCCCAGAAAAGTGGATTGGCACTTATGGACCTTTTCAGTGGCCTGCGAGGTACATTCTTAAGTTGTCATATTTTTTCATACTGTATTATTTCTTTTGCATATTCTAGATAACCAGATCTTACTCCGCTTAATTTTTGTTCTCTGGGGAACAATTGAAAATCAGGTGTATAACACAGCATCAGCTACTCGTGAAGAACTGGAGTATAAAGTAAGGGTGGCATTCCAGAACATCACTGCGGAACGGCTAATCAATGTGGTGCGCGCAACAATTGAAAAAGTTGAACTTTGCCGTGATCAAGGAGGAGGTCATTTTGAAAATTTAGAACCATAATGGACTAATTTGCGACTTTTAAATAATTCTTAAAACGACTCAAAGTCGTATTTTTCCCATGTTACTTGATCAAGAATGAAGCGATTTACACGACCCATGGCATTCGAAAAATAAAATTTGGAATAAAAATGACTTCATTTGTCAAATATTGACAAGTGAGGTGTTGTTGGATTCAGAATGTCATTCTCGATCGAAATAAGTAAAAATATATAGGATGTCCCATTTAAAAATCGAACGTCTGGATCATTTCCGGTCGAACCGAAAGTACGGCAGTGAGCCACCTTGGAGAATCACCCGGTATACATACGAACCACAACTGTTACTAATAAATATTGAAGTGTTTTTTTATTATAGAACTATCTACTGTTTCCTTTAAATATAGGCTTCTATATTCTGTTACGTAAAAATCAATTACATCACTAGTAAAGTAATGAAGCAAAAGGTTGTGAAATTTCATAATGTTAAAAATTGACATTTCATAGCATGCTTAGATTTAATTTGTTTCAATTTCAATAAGAAAATTAATCTCTGTTTATTCATTTATCTTGACTGATAACTATGTCAAGCCCTCTGCATCTCAAAATATCAAGGAGAGAATGAGGACATTCTCCTGCTGTTCTCTGCAATGCCGGTGGCATCATAAACAAGATGGAAGTTGAGGATAATCGTTGTCGAGATATGCAAAGTGATCTCGTTATTATAATCCCTGATGAACGTATTTCACAAGGGCGAAGAGAAACAGAGATAACATTATGGCGGATGAACCCAAAAGCGACCGTTCTAGTACAATCGCTACAACTCAAGCTCGTGCAAAATTCAAATTGTTGCAAAGTAGGTATGTGGGAGAGTTTTCCTGGAGAGTACATTCATTATGCGAATTTCTTTTTTCGATCTGACTTTCAACTTTTGTTGAGAGGGGAAAATTCAACTTTGAAAACAACAACCATTGAAGATCCTTCTTTCACAGTGTTTTGCGTTTAACCTATTCTCAAAAGGTGAAAACTGAATTTCCTCTCACCTGTTTGGTGATTTGTGGTCAGAATCGATTCAGTATTGGTTACAAGGGTTTCTTGGGGTAAAAGATCATGAGTTTTTTGTTAAAATTATATTACTTGTGGCGACAGCTCCAAGATGGCGTATGAGTTTTATACTCTGAACCTATTTTAGATAGGTATATACCCATTGTGGTGTTTTTTTTGAGGTATCGAGTTGGTTGAGCAGGAACGTAGACTTTCAGGTTGCTGTTTCAGTGGAATTAAACTGAGGAATCCTTCAAGAAGTCGGTATATTGGATTCAAACACAAACAGCACAGGTCAGATGTTGACTAGGCAATTACTGGTACTGCACTAGAGAGTTCTTTTGAGTGAACGGAAATAATAAAGTATACAGGGTGATTCAAAAGTACTTTGACAAACTTCAGGACGTGATTCCTCACAATATTCTAATAGGAATTGTCCAAATAAATATATGTCCGGAAAAGCTCCGTTTCCAAGATACAGGGTGTTAAAGTTTTTTTTTTATTTTAGTTTTTTCTTAATAACTTTCGAACTACTGAACTTAATTAAACGAAAATTGGTATTGAGAGGTTTTTTGAGGTGTCAAATTCGAACCCGATGTTATTATTGCTCTTACTCGTAGAGGGCGCCACCTGAACGTCTTTTTTTTTTAAGATCCATAACTCTTTTGAGCGTACTTTTAGCACATTGTTCAGTAAAAAAATCAATTCCTCCGCCATATCTACGTTAAAAAGTTACCCTTGTTACAAGTCGCTATAAGCAACCGTTTTCTGGATATTTGGACTTGGGAAAATTTCAAGTCGATTATTTCATAATCCATGCGTGTTGAAGTTATTACCATTATTTTGCATTTTTCACAAGAATGCTCAGGAAATCAATTTGACGTTTGAGTAAGTAGTTTTGGTAATTACATATTATGTGAAGTTGAACGTTTTGTTGTTTTGTTGAAGTTTCTGTGAGTTTTAAAACGCGAATTTTGAAAAAATGGATTATTCAAACAATAATGCTCATTTAGCCGATATGCATTTCGCTTATGGCCTTGCGGATGGCAATGCGCACGAAGCAAGACGTATTTACCAGGAGCGATTTCCTAATCGAGTACTGCCTTCAGCTACATCATTCACCAGTCTCCACCGTCGTTTGGCAGAAACAGGTAGCCATAAAAGAGCAGCTGATATTATTGGAAGACTACGAGCAGTCCGAACCCCAGAATTGGAAGAAGCTGCTTTGAACGCTCTCGAGGAGAATCCAGAAACAATTGCTGAAGCTCTCAATTCTACTCAGTCCACAGTTTGGAGAATTATGCTCGATCTACAATTTTATCCATACCATATTCATAGGGTACAAGCTCTTTTGCCACGAGACTTTCCCCAACTATGTGTCAGTGGTTTTCGAGAAAATTGGCTGGAAATCCTCAAATTTTAAGATATGTACTCTTCACGGACGAGCCAAACTTCTCCCGAAATGCTATCACAAACTTTCATAACAACCATGTTTGGGCTCTGGAAAATCCACACGCAGTTATCAGTATCAATTTTCTGTAAATGTATGAGCGGCAATAATTGATAATTACTTGATAGGTCTTTTCTTCCTTCCGTTCCGACTGAATGGCGCAACTTACAGAGACTTTTTAGATAATGAATTGCCCGGACTACTTCAGAATGTACCATTAGAAATTCGTATCCGCATGTGGCTCCGGCCCATTTTAGCGTTGTAGCCAGGGAATTCCTTAACACTGTCTATCCAAATCGATGGATCGGTAGGGGTGTAGAAGAACTTAACCAGACGTGGGCACCAAGGTCCCCAGATCTTAACCCGCTAGATTTTTATTTTTGGGGACATTTGAAGTCACTAGTTTATGAAACTCCAGTAGCGAACGAGAAAGATCTAAGAAACCGAATAGTAGACGCCTGTGAAACAATAAGAAACACACCAATAATTTTTGCGCGGGTACGAGATTCGATGACTAGAAGAATGAATGCCTGTATCTTCGCTGAAGGTGGACACTTTGAACAATTTATTGGGATACAATTTACTTTCCTTCATTTTATTTTATTCTACATATTTAAAATGTCTTCAAATAAAATGTTTTTTTTTTTATATGTTCTGGTTCCCACGAAAAGGGATATCCTGTAATGTTCAGAGAACATCGTGGGAAACAAGGGAAAGAAGGTAGGAGTTGGTGTTCTTCTTAAATTTCTGGAGGTTGTATGCCTCGGGGAACACCTCCCTAGGCAATGAGTTCCAAAGCCTCGCAGTTCGTTGGATGAATGAGTCTTTGGAAAGTGATGTTCTGCAGGTCTCCAAAGTGACCACGAAGGGGTGTGAAGACTGAACTTGACGGGTTAATCTCGAAGAGACTGCCAAAGGAGGAACGATTGTTGATATTTCAGAAGAGCATCGCCCATGAAAATATCTATAAAATAGAGACAAAGCGCCAACTTTTCTACGGTGTTCCAGACAAGTGAGCGAGTTTGTAAGCGAGGCATCACCGACGAGACGAATTGCCCTTTTTTGGACAGAATCCAATAGCTTCAGGATATGTTTAGGTGCCGCACTCCAAATATGGGAACAGTATTCCAGGACAGGTCGGATCTGTGCCTTATAGATCATAAGCAGCTGACTGGAGGTGAAATAGCTCTTGGCACGAAACAAAAAACCAAGTTTTTGGGATGCACTTTTGGCAATGGACCTCACGTGATTTTCCCAGGAAAGGTTATTGCTGATAGTAATACCAAGCATCGATATGGATGACTTCAGTGGTATGGTTACTCCTGACAAAGTTATGTTATGATACTTCTTGCAGATTTTATTGAAACAAATACAGATTTTGCACCCTTGGTACAAAAATACCTATTTGAAACGAGTAAAAATAAATAGAATAGGTGGCGCCCCCTACAAAACACCAAAACTACTTACTTAAACGTCAAATTCCTAAGCAATTTTGTGAAAAATGCAAAATAATGGAAATAACTTCAACACGCATCGATTATATCGAATAATCGATTTGAAATTTTCATTTCCAAATATCTAGAAAACGGTTTTTCATAGCAACTTGTAACAAAAGTAGCTTTTTTGCGTAGATATGATGGAAAAATTGATTTTTCTACTGAAAAATGTGCTAGAAGTACGCTTAAAAATGTTGTGAATCTTCAAAAAAGAGAAAGACGTGTAGGTGGCGCCCCCTACGAGTAAGAACAATAATAACATCAGGTGCGAATTCGACAACTCAAAAAAGTTCTCAATACCAATTTTCGTTTAATTAAGGTCAGTATTTCGAAAGTTATTTGAAAAAATTGAAAATGAAAATAAAACTTCAACACCCTGTATCTTGGAAACGAAGCGTTTCCGGACAAGACAATTCATATCAGAATATTGTGAGGAATCACCTCCTGGAGTTTGTCAAAGTACTTTTGAATCACCCTGTATAAAAGGAAATTACAGGAAAAAGTCAGGTGAATCAAATCTCTATATACTATATTAAACTATTACTGAGTTCGGAGATAATTTTTTTTTATTGTGAAATTCTATAAAATGGTTACTCCAATAATACGAACGAGCTCTATGATTTAGGAGTACAAGATTTTCATATTTGATACCTAGGGTTTAAGGGGGTCATACATTATAGATATTTGGTCGATTTTGCAATTGAAAACGATGACTTCAATATGGTGGACGCGTTTTATGATAAAACATCAGAACCTACTGTCGTATTTGAATCAATGAAATATCCTCTGAAGATGGTAAATATTATATTGTCGAAACGTCGTGGAAGTGGACCTTTTGAGGACCAATTCTACAATACGTGGATAAAAACCCTATACAACTTATATAAATGCATCTGTTTATTATGCTTGAACAAAAGGATGATTTAGCAAAAACACTTGTTTTCAATGATATTTTGAATATGATATGATGAAAAATGTCCACCTTATCAGTAGAGTAAGGTCACTCACCCCCTCACTCCTCGAATATTAGCAAAATTGTGAAACAGTGCAAGAAAAGTTTGATATATAGTGATATAGTTCTCAGTAATTTCCTCTTCAAACACCATTTACAGTGGCTTAGACTCCGTCGGAAGAAAACACTTTTTAAATTGATTTGTTTGAAATTATTAACAGGGTGTTCATAAAATATTCGATATTGCTTTTGCTGATATTCCTTTGAATTATTTCATTTTATTTCAGAAGTTCAATATGATTTAACGCGATAATTGTACTGGTTTCAAAAGTTTGCAGGTTTTTAATGGAAAAGTAGGTAATTAACCATTTAAAACAGCAAACTGAGTGCATGTAATTTTTGAAACTAATATAAATGGACATCGGAAATAAAATGTTGAGAGTTTTGTTTTCAATTTCTAAGAAGCCACCATCATGGTTTCCCAATCATCAGGACGGCTTGTGGTCTTTTTCGAATTTCAACCAAAACTCTCGGAAAACTTAAGCCTTCCGACAAAGGACAAAGTGAAATGCACAAATTATATGTTATGCAGCCGAATATGAAGCGTTGTATATTTTTCGGGCCTAATTAAGTTTTATGGACCTTTGAGTGCGTCCATAAAGACTTGAACTGTTTTTAATAATAATAATAATATATATCTATTCTCAACATAATTATACAGGAATTCAATTCAAAAGTTGTATATTTTTCGTGCCTAATCAAGTGAACTTTATGAACGTTTGAGGTTGTCCATAAAGACTTGAAATTTTTTTAATAATAATAATATACATTTATTCTTGAGATTATTTTTTGACTTTTCTAAAAACCAATGGAAACCCAATTCAAATCATTCATGTACGTTTTGGCCAATCAAAACATTATTATAGTGGGAATATTACACCTAGAAAATTGCTGCCGGAATAATTTGAGGTATTTTGTTGTTATTATCTGACAACGTATATTTTTAATTTGACGTCTGTCACCAATTCACATGAAAAGTGAGAAATGAATCAAAACCGGTTTAGTATATTGTATCATTGTGCGAGGAAATGTGTTTATGATCGTAACATCCAAAAAATAATCTATAGAATACCACACGAGAGTTCGTTAAAGTAGAAAATAATTCTCCAGATTTCTTTCTCAAACTGATAATTATATAGGAATACGATAATACAATTCGAAAGTAAGCTTTATCAGGTAGATATAATATAAAGATCTTTGAAAATAAAGAGTTAATATACATATTTAATATATGGTTTCAATAATGCTGATTTAAAAACTATTTCGATTAGGTATACAGGGTGAAGCAGGGGTGCGTGCAAAATTCTTAATTTTGTTCTATCCAAACTTTTATTTTTCTTTAAACGATAGGTCCGACAATAAGGTTCTAAAATATTTTCCTTTTTAAATACAGGATGTCCGAAAATAAGATACAAAACTAAGTTGTTTTTTTGATTGGCAACCCTTATTTTCTTCACATTTTTGGATTCGCCACTCAATTATCGATATAACCATGTTTCTAGGACTTCTACAGAACCATCCAAGATAACTTAACCAACTTTTTTCAATGAAACCGGAAGGGGATATGTCAAGTGAGAAACGAAACGCGCCAAATTTAAAAACACTCGAAGAAGTAGAAATGTAATTCAAAAGGAAAAAGAGGTACGGAGAAGGAACAATAATGTTATTAATTTTATAATGATTCGAAAATGGGATTGAAAATACTCTGATTCAAGTGAATCTGAGTGTGAACGCAATTTTTATTCCTAGTAATTTCTCTTAATATTTCTAGATCCTCCAACAGATCTTATTTAAGGTTATTTTTGTTGATATTGCGTATTATTTTAAAACCATTAGAAACATCGAAGGTATGGTTATGATCTTTCAGATGAGTGCCAAAACTGGAGGTATGTGTTCTTTAATTCTCGTAGAAATTTTTCACAGTTTTTCCGATATAAGATGCCACTTTTCTCACTGGGATTAATTTTATCGTTGGTGTTAACAAATAATGAACCCAAAGTTCTGAAGGAAGTTTTAATAATATCGAATTTTATATAAAAGAATCAAGAAATATCTCAAGAAATGTTATTCAGAAATGAAAATGAGAAATATTTCATATCTTTAGGATTATGGATGGAAGGATATGCTATATTTCTTTCTCTTTTTAAATAGATTTTGTCTATCAACTTAGTGATGATGTTAGGATTATAACCATTATTTATTGCAATTTGTTTCATATTCACTTCTTTTTGAAAGTTAAGGGCAGATAAAGGAACGTAGAAATAAGATGGTTTTGTTCTAAATATGGCAAACAAAAGTCTATTTTCTGTTCTGATTATTGTTAGATCTGGGAAATTTAATAAATTGTTGGCCTCTAATTCAATATGATAGCAAAGCAATCGTCTACATATCTAAACCAACCTGAGGGGGGTTTTGTGAGATGACGTCTTTTTCAATGTTATCCATGAAAAGGTCAGCTAAGAATGGAGAAAGGGGGAAGCCCATAGCTTGCCTTCGGATTGTTATAGGAAAAAAGTCTTCATCAGGGCAAAGTTTCAAAAGGAGCAATATATCGTTAATTTCAGATTTATCAATAGTTTCATCCTTAGGAATGCAGGTAAATAAATAGGTCACATCAAAAGAGAATTTTTCGTGACAAAAAAACTTTCAGAAAACCGACTATGCCATCATACGTCTGTAGTTGTATCCTGAAGAATAATCGATTCCTCTATCATTTTTGTTATGTTTTGGTTACTCAATTTAAATAACCTCTCTTTGGTATTTTATATTTTATATTTCGGATAAGATTCTACAAAATGAATTCCGTCAGATCGGAATATATGTCAATCGCTTGACGTGACTGTCACACCGCGATGTTCCAATCTACAACCCATATAGGGTAACAATAGTTACAAGTAAACTAGGTAATATATATATATATATATATATATATATATATATATATATAACACCTTCCCTCCTAAAACAATAGCAACCTTCCTAATTCATTTGTAACCTTTCTGGAGGCCTCAATTGGCTGCGTCTTCTCAATACTCTACTATTTGAGGGTTCGACACTATTGTTAAAGGAGGGTGCGTTTTGTTCATTATTATTATAATCATTTTCGTTCAAGGTAGATCGTGGAGTCATTGAAATAGATTCTTCAGTTTGAACATTTGTTACAGAGGTTGACTTGCATTTTTTTATTTGATCCGTGTGGCGTTTCCATTTGAGTCCTCCATCTACCCCGATCATATAGGTTCTTCTTCCAAGCACATTACTTACGACCCCCAAACACCACATTGGTTTATTAGCTCGATAATCTCGAACCCACACCTTTTCCCCCTGATTGAAGTTTGCATTGTAACTTTTCTGATTATAACGTTCTTGATAATTTTGATTTTTCAAAACCTCGTTTTCGGTTGAAGGTAAAAACAGATCAAATTTAGTACGAAGCTGTCTTCCTATTAATAGCTTTGCTGGAGTTTCTCCAGTAGTTGTATGAATCGTATTGCGATAATGCAAAAGAAAATTATCAATAATCGAATCAACATCGCCTCTGTGATCCTCATTTCCTTTCAAAATAGCTCTTTTCACAATTTTAACTGCTGACTCTGCCTGACCGTTAGTTTGAGGATGATAAGGAGCGCCCGTTGAATGTTTAACACCAAAACTTGATAAAAATTTCGAAAACTCATCGGATGTGAACGTGGGTGCATTATCAGTACAAAGTTCGTTCGGTATTCCGAAACATGAGAATAATTTACGTAAAATCTTTATTGTAGTGTTTGTAGTCATATCATTTACTCGAAAACACTCTATCCATTTGGATGATGCATCTTCGACTACTAAAAAATATTTATTGAGACATGGACCAAAGAAATCAGCGTGCAATCTACTCCAAGCTTTCCTTGGCCAATTCCAAACTAATAATGATGAAATGGGGAGCATTTGAAAAACTGCGCAAGAATTGCAGTTGTGAGCTATTTGTTCAATTTGTTTATCAATTAAAGGCCACCAAACATAAGACCGAGCTAGATATTTCATCTTTACGATTCCTAAATGTGAAGAATGCAGCTCTTTCAGAATATCATCTCTGGACCTAGTGGGTACTATCAGTCTATATCCCCACATTAAACACCCACTCTCTACGGTTAGTTGATTTTTCCTTACGAAGAAGGGTTTAAGTTCTTCGCTAGGGCAAATAGCTGGCCATCCATGTTCAGTGTAAAATATAATTTTTCCTATAATAGGATCTACCGCAGAGTGTTTTCGTATAGTTTGAACATCAATTGGAAAATCAGAATTTTTAATATAATTCATATAAGATATGCAATCTATACTATCCTTATAAAAAACATAAGAGGCTTTATTTGGATTATTCAGTGAACTATTTTTAGCGGGTAATCTCGAGAGAGAATCCGCACAATTTTTGGCTGAGTTAATATACCTTATTTCGTAATTGAATGCTGAGAGTATGTGTGCCCACCGTTGCAATCTATTGGCAGCGAAAATTGGCAAACCTTTTTTAACTCCAAAAATTGTGAGCAGCGGTTTATGGTCAGTGACAAGCAAAAACTTTCGACCATACAGGTACTGAAAAAATTTCTTGACCCCAAAAATTATAGCAGCTGCTTCTTTTTCGATTTGAGAATACGAAAGTTCGCTAGGATTCAATAATCTCGAGCCAAATGCTATTGGTCTTTCTGAACCATCCCCATAAATATGACTGATAATTGCTCCAAGGCCAACACTGGAGGCATCAACTGTTAATTTCACAGTACGTTTAGGGTCATAGTGAGCCAAAACATCTGCGGAAGAAAGAATGTTTTTGATTGCATCGAAACTTCCTTGGTGAATAGAATTCCAAGTCCATTTAGTTTCTTTTCTCAACAAAGAATATAATGGTTGTAAAATGGTGGATGCATTGGGGACAAATTTGCAGTAATAATTTACCATTCCTAAAAATGACTTTAGTTCCTTGGTATTAGCCCTTTTTATATCCATTACCCTCTCTTCGGATGTGTGTAGACCATATTTATCTATTTTATGACCCATGTATGTGACTGAGTCTTGGAAGAAAGAGCATTTATCTTTTCTAACCTTCAAACCACATTCACGTAGGCGACTTAAAACTGTTTTTAATCTTTCAAGATGCTCCTTGGTTGTTTTACCCGTAATAAGTATATCATCTAAGAAACATACAACCCCAGGAATATTGAATATTTGTTCAACTAAATTTTGAAAAATTGCGGGAGCACAATGAATCCCATATGGCAGTCGCTTATACGAGAAAAGGCCTTTGTGAGTGGAAATGGTTACCAACTTCGAGCAATCGTCTTTTAATAAAATTTGTTGGTACGCCTCTGACAAATCAATTTTAGAAAAAAATGTTCCACCCTCAAGTTCGCTAAATAAATACTCAATACGTGGTAATGGATATTGCTGTACCTCCAATTGAGGATTCAGTGTAATTTTGAAATCCCCACAAATACGCAGACCACCATTACGTTTCAAAATAGGTACAATGGGTGTAGCCCAATCTGAAAATTCAACCGGGATCAATACATCATTTCTAATAAGACGGTCCAATTCTTCTTCAATCATAGGTTTTAGGGCAGAAGGAACAGGCCGAGCTTTGAAAAATTTCGGAATTGCATTCGGTTTCAATTTTAGAGATACTTTGAATTTATTAAAAGTTCCCATCTTTCCATCGAATATTTCCCCGTATTCTTGCAATAATGAGTCCAAGTTGGAAGAAAAATTATTAAAATTATTTTCAAAATTTTTTACACTAACTATACCTAAACCTAACATATTCATACCATTGCGGCCAATCAGAGGAGGTCCACCATTTTTAACAATATATGTTTTTAAAGTATGATTAACTCCGTTAAACACTATGTTTAAATTCAAATATCCTAATGGTTGGAAAACAACCCCCACATAATCTTTCAGACTCAAATCATTTTCAAACATTTTTTTATTTTGGAAATACTTCAAGAATATTTTTTCTGATATGGCAGCATGTGCGAAACCCGAATCGACCTCGAAGCTGATTGGAATATTTTCTACCATTAAATTAACATATGTGGGCTTAACATTATCTTGATCAGTTAGATCCATATTTCTAAGGTTAAATACACAGTTATCATCAGAGTCGTCCTCATTTTGGGTAATATAATTATGTGAAGTGGTGCGCTTGCACATTGGAGCCAAATGCCCCTTGATGCCACACTTATGGCAAAAACAATTGCGGTATGAACACTCGGAGGAGCGATGGTTAGTGCGTCCACAAACGTTGCACTTACTTTGCCGCAGTCCCTGTATCTTATTTGGCTGAATGCGTCCACGTCCACTTGTTGAGCTGCCAACGTCACTTTGACTGGAACGTTGAATCTCCAATCTATTCTTCTGTTGATAACTGCCATGAGGTTGATTATACCTAGCAGAACTCGCTATATTCTGCTGTTGTCGACTAAAATGCATATCTGCTTCGTTTTCAATCCTAATGGAGGTTTGACTCATTCCTGGTAATGCTTCTCTAACGGCCCTCTCGGCTAAGGCCGACTCCTTAGCCAAAGCTATTTTAACTACTTTAGTCATATCAACTTTTGCATCTGTGGCATCCTCCTCAAATAACCGATCCATGATTTTCGGTTCTCCCATACCAATAACGAAAACGTCTCTTAAAACTACTCCCAGTACATCGGCACTGAAAGAGCATGTAGAAGCAAGACGTTTAACTCTTGCTTCCCACTCACAAACTTTTTCACCTTCCAATTTTATTGCTCTATACAGTTTCATTCTCTCTGAGAAATATGACTTAACAGGTTTAAAATGAGCAGTAAGAATATTAATCAACTCGTCATAGGTTTTGGTTTCAATCGTAGATGGTACACATAAGCTTCGTAACAACACATAGCTTTCCTCGTTGAGAGTATTAAGCAGAACGGCTTTCTTTCGTGCGACGTCCTTAATTTCATTCGCCACGAAAAATTGGGAGAGCCTTTCTCCAAATACAGCAAACTCCGACGTTTTGGGATCAAAATTGGTTAGTGTCCCTAGGATACCCACAGTTGACATTTCCAATAGAATCACCTCCTTTTCAAAGTTGCAAATTAAGTGGGTTCTTTAGTCGACCTCTCGTCGCCAATGTTATGTTTTGGTTACTCAATTTAAATAACCTCTCTTTGGTATTTTATATTTTATATTTCGGATAAGATTCTACAAAATGAATTCCGTCAGATCGGAATATATGTCAATCGCTTGACGTGACTGTCACACCGCGATGTTCCAATCTACAACCCATATAGGGTGAAGCTAACAATAGTTACAAATAAACTAGGTAATATATATATATATATATATATATATATATATATATATAACAATTTTTACGTGAAAAAAGTATGCCTTTCAAAAGTCGCTATAAGCAGCCGTTTTCCAAATATTTTGATTAACATTAATGGATGCATGTGTTTGTCAAAAACTGAAACAATTTTGAAACCTTTTTTTTTATTTAACATAGAAACATTTCAAACGCTACTTTCAGACAACAATAAACAACGGAACACTAAATATAAATCAAAATCGCAATAAATGTTCGAAAAGTCCACCTCCTGCCTGTATGTACGCATCTAATCTTCTTCTCATTGATTTGCGCATTCTTTGGAAAATTCCCGGAGTATTTTGAATCGTTCTACAACAGTTAATTATTCGATTGCTCAATTCTTCTTCATTTTGGATAGGTGTCTGGTGAATTAAGGATTTTATATGTCCCCGGAGGAAAAAATCCAAACTGTTGAGATCTGGTGACCTAGGGGGACATGGTTGAGGCCCTCCCCGACCTATCCAACGGTTGAAAATTTTGATCAGCAACTTGTTTTAACAAAATTGACGAAAGTGTAACTATAAGGAGCTCAATATATTGAACATTTCATTATGTACTTATATGACAGATTAGCACTGAAGATGGCCTCCAAGCCGAAAGCGCTTTGCAATTGATTATCAAAGAAAATTTTTATACGATATACAAAATCCTTTTTTTCCATAAACTTCAGTCACTATCTTCTCTCGTTCAAGATAACCTCTTGTGGAGTTTTCATGATGAAAAGGGAAACAATCTCAATTGAATATAGAATAGAAAGATTTTTCTGTGTATTGAAAAATCCACGATAAAAATTAAGTTATTTTTTGTGAATGTTTGGAAGTAAACAACCACTTCCCTCGCTTAAGCCACGCTGCACATTGAACTACATCTGATAGATATTCTGAAAGGACCATAACTCAAAAGAAAAATTCTGAAATAAAAAATTTGCATTTTCAGTCAGATAGTTATTTGATTTTCTATTCCAGTCTCAATTAAAAACTCATATAAATGAATGAGGCAAAGAAGAATGTTTTCCAAAATAGAGCACTCATCAGAAATCATTTGTAACATTGACGCAAGAGATGCATCGCATTCACTAGGTCTTCAATACATTTTTGTCGACGAAAATCTATTTCACGTTTTCACGATCATCAGGAAGACCGGAAGAAAAGGAAAACACATTTTCTAGAAGCAATCTCACTTTGTAAAAATGGAAATAAAAATAAGTTCAAAAACTAAAACCCGACTACTGAAAAATCATGCTCTGAAAAGTATGAAACAAGAAAATATTCTCACCTGGAATTGTTATGTACAAACTATTCAATATTTATCGTCTATTAAATGAACAACTTTCACGTATTATATTTTAATGTATTTAATACATATTCATAGTGATGTTCAGGGGATAGCCGTGGACATATGCCACTTACCCTAACAAAACAACACATTCTAACAGTAGTAAGCGATCATAAGCTTTAGGGCAAAGACATTAAAACCTGTCATGGGGTATGGTAGATTTGGGAATTAGTTGTATTCTGTTAGACATTCACGAAAGCAACTTCATTTTTATCGTGGATTTTTCAATTCACAGAAAAATATTTCTATTCAATATTCAATTGAGAATGTTTTCCCTTTCAAAGTTTTAAATTTATACTTTCACTTGTCCCGATGTGTGTAATTAAATTTTACAAGTTAAATTTAACCCACTTCTAGTTGTCCGATTAACGTGAAATTTGACAAGTGTCCATAGTTCCCGTGACAATGCATTATGGATTTTTTGTTAGAGAAAAAAACAAAATGACGACTCCAAGACGCCGTACGATATTTGTGTTTATGGTCCGATTCGATTCAATTTGGTATATTGGGTTGTCGGCGTCCAAGATGATGAATATTTTGTCAAAGTTCATAAAATCAAAATGGCAGCTCCAAGATGGCCGACGATATCTATGATTATGGTCCGATTCTATTAAAAATTGGTATGTGGGGGTTTTCGGGGTCAAAAATTAGAATTTTTCTCAAAATTCACAAATTTGAGGATGGCTCCAAGATGGCGGACGATTTTAATTATGGTCCGATTCGATTAAAAATTGGTATGGGGGGTTTTCGTAGTCGAAGATTATGAATTTTTTATCAAAATTCATGAAAATCAGAATGGACGAGTTTTGTTATTGAGGACCGTTTCTATTCAAAATTGGAATGTCGGGGTTTTTGGAGTCGGAGATTATGAATTTATTCGAAGATTATTGATATTTATTCAAAATTGGTATAAGGAGGTTTTCGGAGTCAGAGATTATGAATTTTTGTCCAAATTCATAAATTCAAGATGGCGGTCAAGTATTGTAATTATGGTCCGATTCTGTTCAAAATTGTTATGGTGGGGTTTTCGGGGTCGAAAATTATGAATTTGTTCTCAAAATTCACAAATTTAAGATGGTGGCTCCAAGATGCCGGACGAATTCTGTAATTATGGTCCGATTCGATTCAGAATTGGTTGTGGGATTTTTCGTAGTCAAAGATTATGAATTTTTTGTCAAAATTCATAAAATCATAATGGACGAAGATGATGGACGAGTTTTGTTATTAAGGACCGTTTCTATTCAAAATTGGTGTGTCAGGGTTTTTGGAGTCGAAGATTATGAATTTAGTCGGAGATTATTGATATTCTATTCAAAATTGGTATATGGAGGTTCTCGGAGTCAGAGATTATGAATTTTTTGTCAAAATTCATAAATTCGAGATGGCGGACGAGTATCGTAATTATGGTCCGATTCTGTTCAAAATTGTTATAGGGGGAGGGGGGTGAGGTCAGAGATTGTGAATTCATTGTCAAAATTCATAAATCAAAGATGGCAGCTCCAGGATGGCGGGAGAGTTAATTTTTAGATGGTCTCCTCATTGAAGAACTAGGTAGCTCAGAACTTACAGGAAAAAGGCCTCATAATAACGATGCTTCAACAAAAATTCATAGATTAAGGCGTACTTACTGAAAAAAATAAAATAATTAATAAAAACGTTTTTTAAAGACAAGCTTTCATTCAAATGCGCTAAAAAGTTTAAAATAATTGCTTTGGATGCGTGACGTAGGTTATTCCGTGAGTTATAGATTGAAAAGCTTGTCGCTGTTGTATTCGAACTGAAAACTTTGTGCAACAAGCTCTTGAATCTATAACTCACGGAATAGCCTAAGTCAGACATCTAAAGTAATATTTTTTTTACTTTTTAGGGCATTTGAATAAAAGGTTTTCTATTAATTATTTTATTTTGTATATTTTTACCAACACTGATAATCTGATAAAAATAAACATTGATGGTTTATTAATTATTTTTTTATAACATGAACAGCGATTCTTTCAGAGATACAAAGATAATCTTTCCAGTGTATTAGATTATGTCAATGCGATTAAAATGAAAAACGACTTGAACCTCCCGTACTAGGGCGCTTCATCCCTCGTGAGTAAACGCCTAAACGGCTGTTATCGGCCGCGAGTACAGTCCCAACAGTCCCGACAGGCGCGTGCTGGGAATTATGATTGTTATTACTCATGTTGACAAGCGTAATATGCTCCTAGATAATGATAATAAATATCGTTTTAATATCGCGCTGCTTTACGGTCTTTAGAAGGTTCAACATTGTCACTCTCCTGTAATGTCTGATGCAGAGATAAAGGGCTTGACGCTTTTTCGAGGTTGAGCTCCGTGCGATGTCGAAAATATCCAAAATGAGAGGAAAATATTTCCGAAATGATATTGAGTTGACGAGCAAAATATTGGTGGCCTGTATCATAAAGACGATTTTAAATTTCTCTAATTGATTCCTTTCATTTCCAAGATATATGACCAAGAAAGATTGAAGATGAAGTTGCATACTTGGTAAATTGTTCGAAAAATAGTCCCAAATCTCAAAAAAATATGAGCAATAGCCTATTCGATTCAGATTGCAATTCTGAGCAAGCTCTCTTTGTGTTTTTTCTGCTGACGAAATTTGCAATTGTTATTAACAAAAAACAAAAACAAAAAAGGGGTTCAATTTTTTCATTATAATTCAAAAACTATAAGAGATAGCGGTAATCGGAAAATAGGTTCTCAAAGACGAGGAAACTTCCAATAAAAAAGTTTTCCTGCAGGAACTTCATCTCCATTATTTATAATTCTAATTTAACGCTGAAAATAGGACTCCGCGCGATCGCTACGGCATGCACGCACTCTCTTAAGAGAGTACACCACATAAAATATTTTTTTTTTATATTATTAATTATCAGTGAAATGTTTTTAATAGATTATGGTGTGCTTCTAACACTTGAAGAACAAGGTCCCGTTGGCAAAAAAATTTGGTTTATTTTCCAACAAGCTAGGCACTTGTTAATTAAACATCATTTTTTCCATAAAAAACTACACAAATGTTTAAATAATACCTCTAAAAAAATTTCGCGCCTTCTTTATATATATATATATATATATATATATATATATATATATATATATATATATATATATATAGTAAATAGTGGGGTTATGCAGCAAATAAGAGAGAACTCTTTAAAGGTTGTCCAGGCTTTCGGAAATTTTATTAATTATTTCCATCATCAGGGAGAATCTTTGTTGAGAATGATTATAAAGGTGTTCAAATATGATGGTTGACACATTATGAAGGATGAATGATGATATAATACCTCCCTCATGGGGAAATGACATTCACTTACAAAAATGTGATAATCCCTATTTTAATACTTAACTAGTTATTTTAAATTGTGTGATATCATCATTCATCCTTCATAATGTGTCAACCATCATATTTGAACACCTTCATAATCATGCTCAACAAAGATTCTCCCTGATGATGGAAATAATTAATAAAATTTCCGAAAGCTTGGACAACCTCTAAAAAGTTCTCTTTTATTTGCTGCATAACCCCACTATTTACTGGCTCCATCCCTAACTAGTCAACAACGACTACCCGTTCTCTCTCTATATATATATATATATATATATATATATATATATATATACTTAACAAGGTCACGTTATAGAAGTTTTTGAAAGATGTTTATTTTGTTTATTATAATTTACATAATTTAAAAAAAATAAAAAATGAAAAAAAATTTGTCAAACATTGTTTTTATCCATATGTTTTGCTACTGTTGTTTTTGCAACAAACAAAAATATTTAATTACATCAAAAAAGTTATAATATTTGTTTATAATTTTTTTATAAACAAAAATATATTTTTGCCATTTTGTTGTCTAGAAAATATAATGTTTTTTCAACAACAATATTTTTCTTGAAAAAATTCTTATTGTTTATAATAGTTTTTTTAAATTTCCATTATATAAATGATTAGTTGAGATATTTTTCTCCCTTAAAAATCATAATTGGCATTTCTCAATAGAATAACAAGAAATAAAATAAAATACAAATTAAATTGTTTATTTAGTTAACAATGTTTTATGAACGAAGTCCAAATCTCATTATATTTTTTCTGAAACTACTGAAAATTACAAAAAAAAACATATTCAACAGTGTCAATATTTTTTTTTACATTTTTCATAGATTTTTCCAAAATTACGGTACGGTACGACAATTTGTTGCATATGGTTGTTTTTGTAATTTTTGGTAGTTTAAAAAAAATATAATGAGATTTGGAATTTGTTAATAACAAATTGTCAACTCAATAAACAATTGATTTTTTTTTATTTTTTGTTATTTTCAGAGGGAAAAAAACTCCCAACTAATTATTCAAATAATGGAGATATAAAAAAACAATTATTAACAATGAGAATTTTTTTTAAAGAAAATATTGTTTTTAAAAATCATTATATTCTATAGACAACAAAATGGCCAGAATATATATTTTTTAAATATTGAACTGATAAATTTGTTTATAAACAATTTCTATACAAAAGTTCTAAAAAAATGTTTTCGAATGTTATTGAATGCCTTCGTTTGATGCAAATCAGCAATAGGAACCCATGGGTATTTTTTAATTTTCGTTAACTTTGAAAAATTATAATAAACAAATATATAAGAACAGCTCTAGGGAGCGAAATTGTTTTAGAGCTATTATTCAAACATTTATGCCGTTTTTTATGGAAACCGAGGTCCGAAAAATAAGGACCAATTAACAAATGCCTAGCTTGTTGAAAAATTAACTTATTATTTTTTTCAACGGGACCTCGTTCTTGCAAGTAATGAAAGCATACCATAATTCAATCAAATTTTGAAATTGATATTTAATACTATAAAAAATATTTTATGTGGTGTACTCTCTTTAGAGCGTGGCGGTCGCTATTTATAGCATTAAATTAAAATTATAAATAAAGGAGATAGAGTTCCATGAGTCGGAATTTGAACTTTCCTCCTCTTTAAGAATATTTTTTACGATTTTCCCTATTGTTCATAGTTTTTGAGTTATTTCCAAAAAACTGAACCCATTTTTTTGTTTTTGTTTTTTTTTAATAACAATTGCAATTTTCGTCAGCAAAAAATAACAAAAAAATATCTTCCTTAGAGTTGCATCCCAAATCAAATGAGATATTGCTCATATTTTCTGCAGTGAACACAAGGAAATCTATATGGCGCGCGGCGTTGTGTGATTCAAGGAAATATGAAGTATACCTTTGCCACAGATCGAAGAGACTCATTATAAATGCTAATCCGATACCGTTATCATGGCCCATTCTTCGATGTGTGAAATTTTATAGAAAAAGGGCTGATGATTCCAGGTACGGATTTGAAAATACTTAAATTGTCTACTTTATTACATTTTAATGCGCGAATCAAAATTTGTAAATATAATTTGATAGTTATGACTAATTTAATTATTTTAATTGATTTTTGACCTTTTTATATGAGATTTGGATTACGTTATAAACTAATTTAACATATCATCTTATCTGAAAATTTCATTGTATCAAGTACGTCCCTGCTAGTGGCCAGTCGAACGCTTAGCCGTATCAGTAATGAGTAATAATGAATCTCTTAGAGGTATTGCAGTACTATGCAGAAGGATATTCCAACTACCGAAAGATCAAGAATTTTGATAGACTGGGCTGTGAACATGCGAAAATCTGATGGTGAAGATTATAAAGATTATTCTGTCAAGACAATTTGGAACACAATCGCTAGGATGGTACAAGAAAAGTATTTTGGATAATTCAATCGAGGAATGAATCCTTTTTCTGATATTGAGATTGAAACTGCTAGAAATACGAAGAGAATTAACTTTCAGGATCTTCCAGAGCAACAAAAAGTCAGTTGGAGACAGCATGGAGGGGAAATGAGGGAGTAAACTGCTGGATCTATAATTTTCAAGTAGAACTGAACAATGATGAACAGGGATGTTATTTATTATAACCCCATATTTACGAAAACTTGCCAGAGTGGTGATAAAAATTGTGCCCGATACAATGTGGCTGATCCAAAATTAGCACAGATGCCAAAAACTTAAAGAGAAACGGAATGAAAACGCAAGTTTAGCTGAAGCGCTATGGATTTTTAACTATGCAGATGTGTCGTGCTATTGCTTAGGCAACATTGATTTCGTTTATTATATTGCCAACTTTTTAGCCCGCAAATATTAGGTCTTGTTATATTATATATGAAAGAATTACCGATTGCCTCTTCACTCCAATATCAGGGATCTTTCAAATATTTATTGAGAAATAGGCCCTTGAAGATGAATATTGACCAGTTTTAGAATTTTTGTTACATAATCAAGCCACATACCTTATGTCCAGATTACAGAATATATCTATTTCTTTAAGAAAACTCCCCCAGAACTTTTCTGCCCAAGGGCATGCCATCAGGGTATCCAAGAGTTACGTGACGTAAACCTATTACACAACTTTAATGACACCGCCGCTAATTTTACCTCAGACCTGGTCCCGCTCAATTTTCGCACCTCCTTCCCATCCCTAGGAGCATCGGGACGACGCGACGGCCTGGCCCTCACAAATCTCGTGAGCAATGCAATCTATCCTGCTAATTAAAACATATGTAATGGCAGAATCGCTGCTCTAGATCACCAGCAGGACAATGCTGCAGGATGATATCGACTAAGGAGAATTTGTCTTTCTCATTTCTTCGAGTGGTTGGGTTCGGGAATTATGTGAATTCACTGCCCCTGGAGAGTAGTAGAGCACACACTGAGGTCGATGTCGTTTGGAATTGCTATTGTCATTATCAATTATTCTTACTAGTGGAGATCCCTCACCTGACACCAAAACACGGTCTACTGAAACTGAGATCTTTGATCGCAGTATCTTCCTTTCTCCTGTTTTGTATATCTACCCATGATTTACGTACCGTCGCTTAAGTCTAACGTTCATAAATATCTTTCATTTCTTTATTTCGATACCTCCCATTTGCGATTTCGTTGTGTACGGCGAATGACTTTCCGTTACCTTATATTTATTTATTACACCTATTCCAGCTTATCTTTGGAAATGAAATTATTAGTTTGTTAACTTCTCTTAAAATATCAAAATTGTGTGACCCTAACGACCTTTGTTTTCTTTTGTTGAATAATTATTTCTTCGAACTTGTATCAAAACTATTTCTGTGAAACACATTATATTATACTCATGTTGAATTTATGAAATAACAATATCACTATTTGCTACCACGAGCTTGCTCTGTAGCCATTCAATTTATTGTTCATAATGTATTTAACTATTCTTGGTGCGATGTTTACCAGTATTCATTCATCATATATTTGTGTATATTTACTGTAACTATAACAATAAATTATTTCTATAGTTTTTAAGTTATTCTGGAATTTCCATCACATACATATATAAAAAATAATAGCATTTACATACATCATAAAATATATGATAAGAACTATTTGTGTTATATATATGATAAGAAATACTCAACAAAAAATTGCCAGATTTGTCACAAAATAAAATATCACGGATAGAGTTTGTTAAAAGTATTTCATATTATTATAATCTAGCAAAGTTTTTCTTATATTAGTTTTATTGTATTTGTATGAATATGGCTTGGGTTGAAAGGGGAAACATTCTCAATTGAATATTGAATAGAAATATTTTTCTATGAATTGAAATATCTGATAGATATTCTGAAAGGACCCTTACTCAAAAAAAAAATCTAAAATTGAAAATTAGCATTTTTATTCAGATAGTTATTTTATTTTCTATTCCAGTCTTAATCAAGAACTCATATAGATGGATGAGGCAAAAAAGAATGTTTTCCAAAAGAGAGTACTCACCAGAAATCATTTGTAACAATGAACGATGGAGGATAGTGACTAAAGTTTATCTTTCAGTCGCAGATGATTCCACATTTAATTTTATGAACATCCTGTTCATATTTTCAAACAAATCAATGGCTTGGGTTAATTTCAAGGTTTCTATATTCATGTACATAAAATTTCCGCATATTTTCTTATGATTGGTAGAAAATACTCAATAAAATAATATTCATTTTATTACTTCTTAAATATCAGTAAACCCTGGTTGTTATTTAATAACATGCCTTTCTATTGCCGGAATATGTAATTCTTATTGGGGGAGCCACCTAGACCCCGTCTTTCCTCACCACCTTTAAGGTAAAATGCAAGGCTCCTCGTTTCATACATATTCTATGGATACGCGTTACGTTATTTACAGGGTGAGTCAGAATAAGACCGACAAACTCCGACTACAGATTCTCCACCTCATTTCGAGGTGAAAAGTTGCTATCAAGGTATGTCCTCTAAGATAAAGGGTTTCGACGAAAAAAAATTAAGATTTAATTTGTTTTCTCCGAAATTCCTGAAGGAAAAAATCTGAAACTTGGTACACCAAGGTTTATCAACGTGCTAATTTGAAGTTATAATTTTTATTTTCGTAAACCAGTGGCGCAGTTACGATGGTATGTTGTCATCTGTTCCTTCATATTTTCTTGGGACCAGTGAATGGACAGATGAGCGTTCGACATCAGTTTGGCTCATCGATAATCAACCTGAAAGTCATAAAATTCCATGTGCCTAAAAGTGGAGGTTTCTGAGATAATTGAGAAAAACTGAAGATGTGTCCTTAGTAGAGACATTTCCTATGTACAATAATCGCATAATGCTAATTTCTCACAACATATCGGAATATGTGTCATCCTCCTGAACATTTTTTTAATGTTGGGAGAATAGGAAACATAGTACGGGTGAGTCAGAATGAGACCGATAACTCCATTTTCCATTCATCAAATTATTTGATCGAATCGAGGTCGCGGATTTACTGATATGTTACCATACTTTCTTGCATATGATTGATTTTACAGATCAACTGACAAACAAACCCAACCTCAAATTCATAATACTCCACTTTGATAAAGTTAAGGTCTGAAATTTTATCTTATCTTATCTAAGGTTAATTTAGGTTGGGTTTGTTTGTCAGTTGATCTGTCAAAACAATCATATGCAAGAGATTATAGTAACATATCAGTGAATCCACGACATCGATTCGATCAAATAATATGATGAATGAAAAAATTGAGTTATCGGTCTCATTCTGACTCCGATATTTGCAAGAAATTAGCATTATGCGATTATTGCACATAGGAAATTATGTCTCTACTAAGGACATTTTTAAACTTGGATGGAATGTCATGACTTTCAGGTTGAGTATTGATGAGCCGAACTGATGTCAAACGCTCATTTGTCCATTCACTTGTCCCAAGAAAATATGAAGGGACATATGACCACATACCCTCGTAACTACGCCACTGGTATACGAAAATAAAAAATTATAACTTCAAATTAGCACGTTGACAAACCTTGATTAGTGTACCAAGTTTCAAATTTTTTCCTTCAGGAATTTTGGAGAAAACAAATAAAATCTAAATTTTGGGACATACCTTTATAGCAACTTTTCACCTCGAAATGATGTTAGGACTCTATAGTCGGAGTTTGTCGGTCTTATTCTGACTCACCCTGTAGATTTTCATTGAGAATCGATTGTTCCCATACACAGCCTTGCATCCGAAAAGATAATGGATTTGTGAAAAATCTCCCAGAGAAACAATTTTAATACAAGATAACGGAATCTCATTTCCTCCGATAAAGAAAAAACTCGCAAGATTTATAGCACCTTCTGCAGAGAAACATAATTTGTTTCTGTATAAATTGTAAACGAGGAAAGCATCCAGAAAGCGGGAAAGTATAATAAAGGATACAAACGGAGAATGAAAAGCGATAGTCCAGATTATTAATGTGGAACATTCATTGCAGCAGCGCCACGTTTGGTTTGTTGAACGGGAACTTTTCTCCGCTCGGTACGAATATTTATAAGTCTCCACCCCCGATTCACGCAAGACGAAAAGAAAGAAATAGGTGATGTCAAGACTTATGGGATGCTCGATAAGATTCATTTTGGGTCCGTTTTCTCTACGCTGCTCGGCTTAAATGGCTGAAGAGGTGTTTTTATAACCGGTCCACCTCAGCCCTCTCGATTTATTACGACCGATGAAGTGAAATAAAGTACTTCGCAAGATCAAAAAGACGATTGTGCGGCTTTTGCGAACGATGGAAATTAACGGGAGATGAAATTCAGGAGAATGCTCAATGAATATTCACCTCTTCATCTATTCGAGAAGATAATGAAAATTCGACAGGATATATTCCAAATTCAGAGTGTGTGAGTTCCACAATGTGATCAGAGTAGTAGAGCCCTAAAACACAAATAGGATAGGGCGGGGCTAGTAGAGCAATTTTTAACTTGACCGGTCATAACTTCTAAACGATAAGTCAAAATTGTTTGACATGTACTCTGGTAGACAAGTAATCTACCCCATCGCAAAAATATCCTCAGAAATTCCCCTCTAATAAGTCCTCATTTAAGTAAAAAATCCAAACATGCTCAACCTACCCCATAGGTGAACAATTTAAAAATTAAGCCATGCAGTAGCGTGAATGTTTATTATAATTTTTTAAAGTTACCAAAAAATTTAAAATAGATTTTTTTTTCCACATTCATGTTTTGCTATTGCTGTTCTTGCATCAAGCGAAGGTATTTAGTTATATTCGAGAAAAAAAATTTAGGATATTTGTTTATAAATTGTTTATAAACAAATTGATTAGTTTAATATTTTTGAAAATTTTTATATGCCAGTTTATTGTCTAGAGAATATCATGATTTTGCAGAGATTTTTTTTTTATTTTTCTTATTGTTTATAATCTTTTTTTTTATTTCCATTATTTAAATAATTAGTTAAGAATTTTGTTTCTTTTAAAAATCATAATTGCATTTCTCGATAGAATAAGAAAAATATAAAAAATATTCTAAAAAATTTAATTGTTTATTAAGTTAACAATTTGTTATAAACAAATTCCAAATCTCATTATATTTTTTTTCTGAAACTACTGAAAATTACAAAAACAACAATATGCAAAAAAGTGTCGATTTAAAAAAAAAATTTTTTATAGATTTTTTAAAATTACGGTGTATAATTTTTTATACGAATAGTTGAAAAAAACAGCTAATGAATGATTTCACAAAAAAAACTATATATTTTGAGTATTTATAAACAAATATGTGGTCAAACACCGCTAGTTTACATGATGAAGTTGACATTATTTAAATAAATCCGTGCATTTCATGAACAATTAAGGTTAATGACTGAAACCAACATTTTTTTAATGACTCAAATACTAGCTAGCCTACAAAATCGTCTTGAAGTACAAAAGGGCTAACTTCCATAGTTTAAAGGATATAAGCTCTGTAAGAAGTGGATAACAGTTTTTTATAAACAAATGCATATAAACAAGAAACCTTGACAGATACAGCCTTTGTGAGAAATTTATTTAAGAGATCAACTAATGCTCTATAGAAATCGTTTCGAAAGTTGATAACTGTAAGGTAATAATATTGTTATTTTACAACCAACTCAGTATTTATAATCTCTTATCAATATAATAACAAACTTTTTTTTTAAATATCAAACATAAAAATATAATGAACAGTAAAACATTTCTTACCAATAATTCAAGGACTAGACTCAGTCTTACTACTTGAAATCATACTTTTATAGTCATGCGACTATTGATGTAATGTAAAAAAGATATAAATATGATATAGGAAATTAATCATCGTGGTCACTATCGCAATGAATAATAAATGCAAACGTTAGTACGATTAGCATTTTTGTGTGTGTCCATTTCTTGCAAACTTGGCACTGAATCCATTTTTCCCCTGGTAAACTTTCAGAATAGGCTCCTGGCTGACATAGTCATCTTCATTGCTTTCTTTACCTATTGGAGATTTTTTTAGAAACACAATTCTCCTTTTTTGCTTTCTTAAAACTTGAATAGAAAATTCCTGACAGCTTTTGCTGCATCATTCAACTATTGACTAGAAATAGAACCTCTTGTTGTCTTTTCTTTATATGTCCGTATCCTAAAATGAAAGAAAACATATATTTCCTTCATTTAAAACCGTTGAGCAACCATTGCCCAACTAGCCCCATTACAAATATTTGAAACAAAAGTGAGGTTATGAAAAAACGGTTTGAAGAAGAATCAAATCATTTCTAGATATCACGAATAAAACAATTTTATGAAAGTTCACCACTTACTTGATTGAAAATGCTTGATTTTCGACATGAACAGAAGAAATATGGACCGAAAATAATTTCTTACTTTTTCGTCCATCAACAAGATGTCACTGGCGTTCGCGCGGTTAATTTCCCTCCCGCGACCGCTTCTTTCCTTCATTTGCTACTAGGGCGTCCCTGGGATCTGCTTTGTCGGGACATGGTACATACTAGGAACATCCCAGGTACTTTCCTCCGTGGGATGTCCTTCTGGTACGTCTCAGGGATATCCCTCATTCACTTAATGTCCTTTTCTTTCAATCATTCAATTTGAGAATGTTCATGGAAAATGAAAATAAAAATCCAAAGATTCTCAACAGAAAACGAGTTCAATTCATAAATTAATATGTTATATTGTGTTAAAATATGATAAATAAAAAACGACACACAAAAACTCATCCTATATATAAATCCATATGATAAACAAACAAAAAAATATTAGGAGAATCAATTGAAAATTGTACACGTATTAGAGTGTTGCATTTGTTGCAGGCTTTATCTTTATCTCTGTGGCTTCTCCCCTTGTTCCTCCTGTAAAACTTCTGCAAGGCTTCCCCAATCTGTTTTTAATGCCAATGGTTTCAGAAGATCCTGTAACAATTATTGCAGGTGGCTTTGAATTGACAATGAAAAAAATTACTAATACAGATATCATGTTATAGCTAGTTAGTATTATTGCTGCATGTGTTATTTTGTGTTTCAAGGCCCATTCAGTTAATTTTGTTTAAATCATCTGAATTTTCAATATTTTCAAGGATGTTCCCAACAGTATAATTTTGAACTAGGTCTTCTCTTGATGTAGTGCTCAATTCTCCAATGGAAGAAACACCAGACACATTTTCTGAACTTGAATCACATTGATCAACTTCAGGAATTGTATCTAAACATGTAGAAGGTAATGTTTATGATTATCATCATTTACAGCCATAAATCGACTAGTAGAAGGCCCACTACAAGTCTCTGATTCTTAATTTTCTCTTCCAAGTTTTCTCGTACTTTTATAATATTTACTCAGTGAATTTTTCCTCTCAAGTCTTGAGGATACCTTCCTCATATGATCCATTATATTAATGAATATACTATAAACATAATATTCAGAATCGATTAACTATATTATTGGAACAATCAGGTCTTCGATCCTAAAGATTACATTTAATATATTGATAATTGTTTTACGAACCTCAAACTCAATTAATTATTTCAATTTTTCAACTATGATACACCCAACACTATAACTGATGAAATGCTTCAAATGCTCACAAAAATCGTCAAATATAATAAGGATGCCGCTTATATTTTTACATCGAATAAAGAAAAGTTAAAAACTTGCCCATTATGCAAAGTGAGGTTAACATTGTTGACAGATCATCAAAGAATTCAAACAATGTTGCCAAAGCCAAACAAGACAAAACCACAGAAACCAAAATGCAATTGTGTTTGGGATTTCTGTATAATTTGTATCACTCTTGGGAATTTAGATTAAGGGTACATTATGTTTTGATAATTTTCTGCTTGCAAAACGGTCACTCCTCAGAAATTTCTGAAATGTATTACCATTTTCTTCATAATGATTTTCCAAAAGAAAAACCAACATTTTCAAAACGAAATATCAACTTTGAATTTTCAATGAACATTTTGATGAGTGTCGATGATTCTTATATATGAGAATGAATATCAGAAATACCAGAGACATGAATGGGACAACCTATGGATATACCAGATGGGATGTCCTCTGGACAACCTCTGCGGGAAATTCAGGGGATGTCTCGCAGAATTAATGGGAGTTACCGAATAGCATGTGATATAACATTGTTTTCTAGATTACAACACGTCACCATTTTTTTTCATAATAACTCTCAAACATTGACTTCTATCGCCAAAGCAGCCATATGACAAATAGAAGAAAATTGAATTTAAATTCTTTAAAAACTGTACAAGCGGAGTACACTATTTTTGCAATATTTATAAAAACTGATAACACAATAATAAATAGGGGAAAGTGGGGGAATTGGGAAAACTCAACATCCAACGTCCAAAAATAATAGATAAAAGTCAGACATAAGCAACTTTTATTGCAACATAAACTTTGCTTATCTATCTACTTATTGGTTACGAAAATATTCTTGAAAATCAACGTTTTATTAGAAATATGGACGAAAACAAAAATATTGCCGTTCCTTTTTACCCTATGGCGTTATTGAGATCATCCCGCGGGGGAAATGGGAACGATATGGGGTAACTATCGATATCTAGCCCCAAAAATGTATAACACCATCCCTCGATATATTCACGCAATTGGTAACTTGATGCTGTAAGAAAGAATTGAAGTCGTTTATTCGCAGTGAAACTCGACAAAAAATCGCAGTCCACGTGGACAACAGATAAATTGAAATTGTCACTGGTGCACTCCTGATACCTCACTTCTTATATTTCATGACTTGAGACTTTGTAAATAACTTTCCTCCATGTGTTATCCATTCCTGAAAATACTTTACAATATATGACAACTTCAAACAACTCACAGAAATATAAATATATGTGTGTATTGTCTTTATATATATATATATATATATATATTTTTTTTTTTTGAAGTGTGGGTTTTTTTGAATCCTGGTATATTTTTTTTTTTTGGGTTGGAGGTTCTTAGGTTTGGGATTCTTGTGTAAAAATAAAACTATCTCATATCATTCTAGACGTTTCGCCCCTGGCCGGAGGCATCTTCAGTAGGGGTTTTTTGTTTTTTAATAATCAATTTTTAATTTTTTGTTCTGGTAATTAACAATGACATCTTGGCGATCATCATTGTGGAGATGACTCATTTTGTATTATTTATATTTGCTATTCCTCAGTATGGTAAGTTCTAGAGGTTTTATTCTAACCCAATGTCGAGAGCGACGTGGCATTGGCAGTGTATTCGACATATATATATATATAGTGCTTCTCAAAAGTCCCCTCGCCCTCTCTTATTTTTGGAACGATTATACATAAACAAGTGAAATTTGGAGACTGAATATTATAGGTTGTAAACTTCCCTACTAGTGATGATAGATGACGAAATCGTCAAAGATGACGTCACCAGGCCATTGTGAACAATAATTTTAAATGGAACCCTACGGCAAGCGACACCTCTTTTAAAAGGTATCAGAAAAACCTATTCAATGATACTTATTTTGTATGTGTTCATGGCAGTTTTGGCAACTCGCTTTTAAAAACGCAAAGCTGTGATGAATTGAATCAGTTAATACTAAAATTCCAAATTCAAGCTCCGCCTCTGGATAGTTTTTGTAATTGTCCAAGTTTTTGTACATTTGATAATTTGTGTATTGTTGATCGAACGTTCAACTGTTTTAGCAGCTTTTGGTACTTTTAATATTTTTGTACATTTTAATAATTTGTTAAACTGTTGTGAGCCGAACGTTTAAGTGCTTCAAGAAGCGAAATGGTGATAAAGTGATAAAGTAGCAGCAATCCTAATTCTTGGTGAAACTGGACAAAATATTCATGCAGCAGAACGCATTTTCAATGAGAGGTTTCCCGATCGCCCCGTTTCGAGGACTTATTCAGGGGAGCTTCTTCGTAAGTTTGAAACAACGGGTTGTATTAATAATTCGAAACGATCTGGTAGACCACACATTTCTGACGAGAAAAAAATTGATATACTGGCAGAAGTAATAGTTAATCCTACTTCTTCAACAACTCACGTTGCATCTACCTGTGAGGTCAGTCGAAGTACAGTACACGGTGTGTTGAAAAAAAAATGTCATCCATACAATTTGAAAATGGTTCATTAACTCTCAGACGACAACCCAGACCGAAGACTAGAATTTTGTGAAAATATGGAAACTGAAATTAACCAACAGCCAGACTATGTCAAAACAATTTGTTTTAGCGACGAAAGTACTTTCTATCTAAATGTAAATGTAAAAACACAGAATGTGAGGTATTGGAGTGACGCAAATCCTCACCTGTTTTGTGAAACACATACCCAATTTCCTCAGAAGGTGAATGTTTGGGCAGGTATCCTGGGAAACCACATCGTTGGGCCTCTTTTTTCAAATACTAATTTAACTGGTGAGGTTTATCTGGAGCTGTTGCAAAACGCAATAGAACCGTTAATCCTTGAAATTTAGGAAGATAATCCAGAAGAATTCGGCAATTTGGAAATAACATTCCAACAGGATGGTACCCCTCCACACTATTACGGTGCAGTAATATGGTATTTGGATGAGGAGTATCGTGGTAGATGGATTGGACGACGAGGTTCAACGGAATGGCCAGCTCGATCACCGGACCTCACACCTTTGGGTTATTTTCTGTGGGCGTACCTTAAATCGAAGGTGCCACTGAACCTGACAATATTGACATTTTAAAACAACGTATTGTTGCAGAATGTGAGGCTGTTTCCGCAGACATATTTGCAAAAGTACGAGAAGAGTTAAAAAATAGGATATTTCACTGTCAGGAAGTGAATGGAGGTCACTTCGAGCAATTTCTTTTATCAGATACTGATTCTTAAATCTGTAATTGATATCATACTGAATGAAATTTAAATTTTAATGTTTACTAATGAGCCATTAAAACTGCCATAAACACAAACAAAATTAGTATCATTGAATAGGTTTTTTCGATGCCTTTTAAGAGAGGTGTTGGTTGCCGTAGGGTTCCATTTAAAATTATTGGTCACAATGGCCTTGTGACGTCATCTTTGACGATTTCGTCATCTATCATCACTAGTAGGGAAGTTTACAACCTTTAATATTCAGTTTCCAAATTTCACTTGTTTATGTATAATCGTTCCAAAAATAAGAGGTGGGGGGGACTTTTGAGAAGCACTGAATATATATATATATATATATATATATATATATATATATATATATATATATATATATATATATATATATATATATATATATATATATATATATATATATATATATATATATATATTATATATATATATTTAGCGACGAAAGTACTTTCTATCTAAATGTAAATGTAAAAACACAGAATGTGAGGTATTGGAGTGACGCAAATCCTCACCTGTTTTGTGAAACACATACCCAATTTCCTCAGAAGGTGAATGTTTGGGCAGGTATCCTGGGAAACCACATCGTTGGGCCTCTTTTTTCAAATACTAATTTAACTGGTGAGGTTTATCTGGAGCTGTTGCAAAACGCAATAGAACCGTTAATCCTTGAAATTTAGGAAGATAATCCAGAAGAATTCGGCAATTTGGAAATAACATTCCAACAGGATGGTACCCCTCCACACTATTACGGTGCAGTAATATGGTATTTGGATGAGGAGTATCGTGGTAGATGGATTGGACGACGAGGTTCAACGGAATGGCCAGCTCGATCACCGGACCTCACACCTTTGGGTTATTTTCTGTGGGCGTACCTTAAATCGAAGGTGCCACTGAACCTGACAATATTGACATTTTAAAACAATGTATTGTTGCAGAATGTGAGGCTGTTTCCGCAGACATATTTGCAAAAGTACGAGAAGAGTTAAAAAATAGGATATTTCACTGTCAGGAAGTGAATGGAGGTCACTTCGAGCAATTTCTTTTATCAGATACTGATTCTTAAATCTGTAATTGATATCATACTGAATGAAATTTAAATTTTAATGTTTACTAATGAGCCATTAAAACTGCCATAAACACAAACAAAATTAGTATCATTGAATAGGTTTTTTCGATGCCTTTTAAGAGAGGTGTTGGTTGCCGTAGGGTTCCATTTAAAATTATTGGTCACAATGGCCTTGTGACGTCATCTTTGACGATTTCGTCATCTATCATCACTAGTAGGGAAGTTTACAACCTTTAATATTCAGTTTCCAAATTTCACTTGTTTATGTATAATCGTTCCAAAAATAAGAGGTGGGGGGGGACTTTTGAGAAGCACTGAATATATATATATATATATATATATATATATATATATATATATATATGTATATATATATATATTTAGCGACGAAAGTACTTTCTATCTAAATGTAAATGTAAAAACACAGAATGTGAGGTATTGGAGTGACGCAAATCCTCACCTGTTTTGTGAAACACATACTCAATTTCCTCAGAAGGTGAATTTTTGGGCAGGTATCCTGGGAAACCACATCGTTGGGCCTCTTTTTTCAAATACTAATTTAACTGGTGAGGTTTATCTGGAGCTGTTGCAAAACGCAATAGAACCGTTAATCTTTGAAATTTAGGAAGATAATCCAGATGAATTCGGCAATTTGGAAATAACATTCCAACAGGATGGTACCCCTCCACACTATTACGGTGCAGTAATATGGTATTTGGATGAGGAGTATCGTGGTAGATGGATTGGACGACGAGGTTCAACGGAATGGCCAGCTCGATCACCGGACCTCACACCTTTGGGTTATTTTCTATGGGCGTACCTTAAATCGAAGGTGCCACTGAACCTGGCAATATTGACATTTTAAAACAACGTATTGTTACAGAATGTGAGGCTGTTTCCGCAGACATATTTGCAAAAGTACGAGAAGAGTTAAAAAATAGGATATTTCACTGTCAGGAAGTGAATGGAGGTCACTTCGAGCAATTTCTTTATCAGATACTGATTCTTAAATCTGTAATTGATATCATACTGAATGGAATTTAAATTTTAATGTTTACTAATGAGCCATTAAAACTGCCATAAACACAAACAAAATTAGTATCATTGAATAGGTTTTTTCGATGCCTTTTAAGAGAGGTGTTGGTTGCCGTAGGGTTCCATTTAAAATTATTGGTCACAATGGCCTTGTGACGTCATCTTTGACGATTTCGTCATCTATCATCACTAGTAGGGAAGTTTACAACCTTTAATATTCAGTTTCCAAATTTCACTTGTTTATGTATAATCGTTCCAAAAATAAAAGGTGGGGGGGGACTTTTGAGAAGCACTGAATATATATATATATATATATATATATATTGTTGTTATGATGAATTGAAAAAAAACCATTGTTGTTAATTTTCCCTGCTTTGGGGTTAACTTGATATGATATGTGTGATTGATAATTATTTTTGCCCTGTATAATATTTTGTGATGTAATAATAATTGCTAGCTAACGTCACTGTTTTCTCGTCCCGTTGCTGCCAATTGTTATCACTTTTTTTACCACGACTAAACTCAGCTGGTACGCCTTTCGTCTCAGATAGCCGGTTCAGGCAATAGAGCCACTGCTTGATGTCAAATTCAATCTATTCGATGTTTATCAGTACGATTGCAGATCATTGTGGAAAACAAACGAGAAAGTATCGAAAAACAATTATTTCCTTTATTCAGGAAAACTTATATTAACCTGGCCTACGATAAATAACTTATTCTATGGTCAATCTACAAATTTTCAAAGACAATCATGAGAAACGGTGACGAATAAATTATACACAACCTCACTTTTACTTTGAAGGTTGAAAAATTCTTTAATAGTTCAATATCAAAATGAAATAGAGTTCTTCTGATATGATACGAGTTATTTGTGAAGTTATTCAGTTTGTGATGTGCACTAGTAAAGTTTATACCTGACGCTTGAACTGTCGCTGTTACAATACACACCAAGAAATTGAATCCTCCTTCAATCTACTGCTCTCAGGCTCTCCAATACCAAAAAGGAACCATACAAATCCAGGAATCAGCTTTGAAATAGTTTTATGTGGAGTACATAAAAAGGTAATTTTGTTTGCTGCTATTTATTTTTATTGAAATTCTCTTGAAGTTGAGTTGGTTGGGTTCTTATATAGAAACTACCTTATATTGATGAAGTTCTTGAATTTTTCTTTTTCTAAAGTACGAACGTGGCGTTCTTTTTGAAAAAATTTTCAATCTCCCAGTGGTTTCGTTTTCTATCACCTGGATACCATTTCTCCTTTTTCCATTCCATTTGAATTTTCAAATTCGCGCACTTTGTTGTCACATTATCACTCTTTGGGGTTATTTGTCAAAACTTATAAACTGAAAAATTTTTCTTTTCTTACAAACTATGTACAATATTCAATGATAATTGTCTCTGACACTTTACCGTTCTTATTTTCTCACAATTTCAAATCTTACCTCTGACCATACTGTTACCTGATTGGCTATTGTCATCAAGAAGTTTGTTGTTCTCCCATTGGCTATTTTTAGTTAGATACAATTTCATATACTGTATGTTTCATTAATTTTTTTTTTTTTTGGATATTTTATAAATCTAGATTTTTTGTTGTCTTTTAACAATTATAGGTTGTAATCATCTTGACAATGTATGAAAATGATTGCATTGAAGTATTTGTATATTTTTATCTATCAATATTATACAAAGGCTTCATAAAAGAAATAGAATCTCAAAATATATGTAAAAACAATTAAAATAAATTACTGGTCTTTCATAACATAACAATATATATATATATATATATATATATTATACGCATGTATGTACGCGTATATGTAGGTTCATGTCTGTACATGTGTCTATTGATTAGCAAATATTCTATATTAAGTAATTTTTAGTGAATACTTTATACCGACATTTAATCCATAATATTTATATTTTACGATTCAAATTGTCAATTGATTTCTCGAAACATGCGCTTCGCACTTATCGAAACCTCTCATGTTTGTTCTCCTTTGTATGTCCACAATTTATATCATTTATCCTCTGAATATTATTATTATTATTATTTGGGTTTGAATTTGTTTTCTTTCAGTGGTGAAATCTAATTTATAACCGTGTTTATATCATTTATGGAATTATTATACAATACATTTACGCTTGTTGATGTGTATTCCCAGTACTGCCCCAACAATTCTTTTTGAATTTCCATCATTTTTGTTTTACCAAGATCTCTTATTTTATACGTTTTCTGGTGATATTATGTTTTCCACACGATTTTAATACCGATAGTCTCGTGATCCGTTATCAATGGATATGAACGATCAATTTCTTTTAAATTAAAAATAATTGTAAAAATGTGGTCACCGAGAGATTTTGTTGTATCTTTGTATCTCGTTGTATTTTTTTTGTCAACAATTTGTCTGAAACCTGCTGCACTTGGAATAGGCAAAAGTCTTCTCATTACAGCATTGTTGTCTAAGAGAAGCACATTGTATTTAGTTATATAGTCAAAATCAAAAATATTCTCAATTAAATCAAAAAAATTTGATTCTACATAACCTCCCAATTACAACTACATAATTTTCAATATGTAGGTACTTCAACTGCTATGAACCAATATTCTTCTGACACTTGTTTTTGTTCGACCTCAAAACTTTTCAGAATGCTCTTAACGTAAATTGGAACTCCTTCCGTGTGACAGGTGTTTGAACAATTGATATGCCAGTTATAACTGACCAGTCTCAGAGCTACGGCTTCTCAAAGTCATAGTCTTGGAGTTCTTGGGTAGTAAAACGGATGAAAGCTTCACACAACTCATCCATCCTTCCCGACATCCGCATCATCCGTCCAACTCTAGGAGAAAATATTGATTACCAGCTCAAAACTCCATTACAGCGGGCAGGTCATCCGTGCAAATACACGGATACGGACCCATTCATTAACGGTTAATTGAATTAATTACTCTCATTATTTCGCGATTGGCCACTGTACGGCAAGACACAGGCTAAGCTCTGATTGAGACAAACGGTCTCCCAGGTCATTCCACCAAATTGGTTTTCATTCGTGACGTTATCTAAACCGCCACTGTCAAGGTGTCCCTAACTCTCCCGATCTTCTGTGCTCTCTCGCTCCGATGCTAACTCACTTATCCGCTGGTCTTCTTGCACCCCTAATGAAGTTCGAGTGGAAGTAAATCTCGAGACTTGAGGCGGCCTCTACTTTCGCTAAATTTGATTATTTGAGCATTTCTGACCGCAGTTTTGTGATTCAGAATGAAATGAACAAACGGGAAAAATTGGCTTCCTACCTCTCCATGGGTGAGAAATGGAATTGGTTGTGGAAATCACGAACAGTTGATTCATTCAGCAAGAGAATTTCCCAATTATATTTTTTCTCTTTCTGATGTTTTAGAACATAAGCTGATAACCTCGTCAACTCAGTCCCACACTAATTTGATGACTGGTGTTATAGAAATGGAATGATAATCAACCCGAAGAAAACAGTCTGTATGGAATATGCAAATTCATCTCGTAGCATGCGCGATTAAAATATTTTTTCCAGAATGAATCCTTAGTATTGAATGAATGTGGTTTTTTGTGGAGGAACAACGTTCCTTGACATGTTTTTTGGTTAACCTTCCACAGTCTGAAAATGAAAATATAATCATGCCAGTGTGAAAAAAGGCATAGTTGAATGTCTCTATAATCGAGCCCAAACAGTTTGCAACTCCAACCAGAATCTACAGGAAGAAATAAACCTCATAAAATCTGTTCTCAAAGAAAATGCATATCCGGATCAGTTTGTGGAAAAAACAATCACTGACATTGAAAACAAAAATCCATCAAACAACCAATTAACACAACCAACAGGAGTACTCCCACCACCTACACATTTCACAACCAACATAATACCTTATGTCCCCGGATTATCTGAAAAGATCAAACGAATTGGACATAGGTATGATGTGAAAACATCATTTAGAACAACAACCACACTGAGATCTATACTAACACAAACAAAACCAAAAAACGCAGAAGAAAGTACCAAAAACTGTGTTGACAACATACCTTGTTCGTGTGGTGATAGTAATATAGGTGAAACGTCAAGACCATTGGAAGTGCGCCAAAGTGAACATCAGAGTTACATCAGAAATCGACAAATAACCGGATCAAAAATTACAGATCCTCACATCCAATGGCGATCATACGATTGAATGGAATAGGACAAAAATCTTGATGAAAGAACCACATCAAGAGAGGAGAAAATTGAAAGAAACGGCCTGTATTCTTCATTCCAATAACAACTGCTTTTCAACAAATTCTTTTGAAATGGATCATACATGGTTACCTCTACTCAGAGAGGAAGTGAGATATGGTAAAATGCTAATAAACTGATCTGAACAACACCCCATATATCAAATGAGCAATACGTCACTCTCAAACTTTTTTGGCAGATCTCAATTGACATCCGTCAGCTGAAAAAGCGAAAAAGAAAGGAGATTTAGAAGATTTTGAGAACGGGGGCAGATATAGTCCCCGAAACGTCAAGCAAAAACTATATAAAGAAGTATCTTTAAAATTTTTTTCAAAAAAATTTTGATATGCAACTTCAGAAAATGACAAGTTATTGACAAATTGAATCATTTTTCTATAAGAAATATAATTTGGTGAACGCAATAACTTATCGGGGTGAACTAATTAGTTTGCCCTTTCTATACTTGTATAGATTTTCCTGATTATATTTTCATGCTCAGACTATGGAAGGTTACCCAAAAAACATGTCAAGAATCCTTAGTATTAACGAGCTCAACAAAATTCTTAGGAACAATAATTGACTCACATTTCACTTGGCGAGAACATATAGAGTTCACACAAAGAAGCTAAATCAATCGTATTATCTCATTAAATCCCTGAAGAATGAATTAGATACTAAATCACTAATATCAGTTTATCGTGCCAAGTTTCATTCAATTATTTACATTGCTGTCTGGAGTTTAGCTTCTGAAATAGACAGAATTTTCATAAAACAGAAATCATTGCTGAGATTGATCTTCAATCTAGATTACAAAACGTCATGTAGAGAGATTTTTCAACAAAATAAAATACTAACTGTTGCTTGTATGTTCATTTTGAAAACATTAACGTATATCCATGAAAATAGAAGGAAACCAGAATCGAGATCAGAAATCCATAATTACCATACTAGGAATAACAATATGCTTACTACGCATGAAAACGTTTTAACAAAAATTAAACCGACGAAATACGGAACTGAAAAGTAAAAAATAAAATAAACCTCCTTAGTCTCAATAACTAAGCTCCTAAACTAATGTAAGTAACTAATTTTGAGTCGGCGCCAAACAAACAAGCAAACGAATTAGGAGGCGTAAAATGATGGCATCGAGTTGCGCGGTGACATTCTGATAATGTTTTTGAAGTAATTTAATGATCTTCGTTGATTGTTCGTTTGGCGCCGACTCAAAATTAGTTACTCACATTAGTTCAGGAGCTTAGTTATTGAGACTAAGAAGGTTTATTTTATTTTTTACTTTTCAGTTCCGTATTTCGTCGGTATAATTTTTTGTTAAAAAGTTTGTATTTTTCAATTTTTTATAGCTGAGATCTACTAATTACTACCTACTTGTTTTCTGATTGCTTCCAAAATACTCACTTACCCACCTTACTTCAACTATTACCAGTTAGAAATATGATTAACTACTTTTACTATTTATTATAATATAAAATATTTTTGTTGTTCTGGTTAGTTCATTTCATTACTTTGTATATCATTCCATCCTCTCATAGAATATAATGATTGTGACGGATGTAGGAGAACAAAAATAATGACAATAGCGATCTGTCATTGTCAACTACATATGTGTGCCAATGTTCACAAGTGAAGAATCAATTATCCCCTATGTTTTCACCCGTAAGGGTGGATAATTCCATTCGAAATCCAGATATGAGGTATACCCTATCTAATAAAAAAAAACATACAAATCGAAGAACCCAGTACAAAGTTATGCCTGATAGAATCGGTTAACGGACCAGAGGGTGAGTGATCAATATCCTTCATTTTGCTACCCTTAGGGGTGGATTTCATCTTCTATATCCAGAAGAAACCAATCCTAAAGTACACCATATCCACTGAAAAAAGAATTATCGGAATCGGACGTCACAGTAAAAAGTTATGCGTGGTCATACATAAAAAAAATATACTAGAGAACCTCCTCCTTTTTGGTTTCGTCGGTTGAAAAACACCATCATGCAAAGTACGAAAAATCTCCTATGTTTGTTGGTATCCGTCACTATAACATGTTGCCAAGTGATATAAAGACACTCTCATCTCAAATTAACTCCTACAAAATCAGATTAGGTGGTATCAAATTTAGAATATCACTGTTAGCATCAACACTCATTTAGGTACTGTCCTGATTATTTCATGTTTTGAAATTAATTTTCATATTCAGAAACATGGTTCGTTTGACAGAAATGCACAAAATATCAGTTCTACAGATGATTAATTACGGAGACAACACTCGAACACAAATCGAAGTTACTCGCCTATTTACACATGTGAGGCAGATGAAAAAAGCACCTTCCAAAGCAATAAATATTGATACCAAATTGGACGTACTGCTTGAGTTTGAGGAAAACCCACATACTTCGAGTCAACAAGCAGCCGCAACATTGGAAGTTAGCCATTCATCGAATCTTCGAATATTGGAAGAAAATAAAATGCATCCCTATGAAATGATACCAACTCAGGAGCAGCTCATGGAAAATGATTTTGATAGAAGAATGTATTTTTGTGAACAAATGATGGAAATGTTAGATAACAATGTGATCCAATTGGAACATGTTTTGTATTCTGATGAGTGTACTTTTACGCTGCACGGACATGCTGATCGTCTAAATTGCCGCTACTGGTCTACGAAAAACCCTCACTGGATGAGAGAAGAAAATACACAATACCCTCAAAAGGTTCATATTTGGGCAGGGACAGTTGAAAACCATGTCATCGGTCCGTTTTTCATTGATGGTAATTTGAATGGGGATAATTATTTAGCAATGCTCCAAAATAACGTTGTGCCAACTTTGACAAACTTATATCCTGATCCAGCAAACCCACAAGTTCCAGCGAATATGATATGGTTTCAGCAAATCAATGTCCGGCAGTAGGTACCTACACCAAATATTTCCAAATCGGTGGATAGGGAGGCGAGGATGGATTGAATGGCCATCACGATCACCTGATCTTACGCCATTGGACTTCTTCCTATGGGGATATGTGAAAAGTATGGTATACAAAACTAAACCATTAGATTTAGTTGACTTAAGAAGAAGAATAACGCTTGCGATTAGGTCGGTCACACCTCAGATGTTCCATAACGTTAGATGACGTTTTATTTAAGAGTAGGATGTTGCCAAAACGTTCGAGGCGAGCATTTTGAACACTTCTTACGTTGACATTAATGTAATTTTTTGTTTATTACATCATCAGGAACTAAACTGATTATTTAATTTTTTCTTGTAAATTTTTTAAACAAATTGGAAAAAAATAACATTTTGAATAGAGAATGAAGAGACCTTTCAAATGACGTATCACATGCCCCTACTTACCCTTTAAAAATTTGGGGGTTGTAACTGTCACTCGAAGGGGGTTGAAAGTAGGGATGAAATTTTGTCATTGCAGGATGTCATTTCAAAATCTGAAATTGATGTATTTCAGGATTTTTTATAAATATGCACAACAACTGAAATAATGAATTTATTCCATTTGGCTGTTCCACACTGTATAAATAATATTCTTTAAATGTTCCAAACAACTCACAAGAGACAAAACACGTCAATTTAATAATTTCAGTCCGCTTTTAGCAACAGTTTTACAATTCTTACAGCCCACGTCTGGAGCAACATGTTGGTTCGTCGAAGTCATCGTGTTGTTCCAAGCATGATATATTTTTTTTAGCATATGTAATGGTTTTTTGGAAATATCCCTTCAGCAGATGTATTACATCTCAACTGGTATTTTCAGCAGAGAAAATGTCAATGTCAATAGGAAAAAATCTAACTTAAACGTCACTTTACATTATTATCAAAAAATAAACTGTTCATGAACCCTGAATTTGCAGAAACTGATTAAAAAAATCCCTTATGATGCAGACTTTAACGGTGACTCTGTATATGGAATCATAAAAATTAGGATAACTCCTCCAGACTCATTTCAGAAGCCATAACACAGTACAGAAGTATCGTTATTCCCTTAGAATGAAGCCAGAAAAACCTCAATAAGATTCCCAAAAACGGACTAATGTAATTTGGGAGACGGTAGTGGCATTGGAAAGCCCGATTGGGTTTTTTCTGGGATTCGTAATGAGGACAAGCGGTCGGCGTAGAGGTACCTGTTGCAGTCTTACCAACGCAACCACCGGATGTTTATCGTCGCCATCAGTGTCGAGTTAACTTGAGCATACATTCAACTCACCCCGTCTTTAGTGGCGTCTTTCTTTTTCCCTCAGTTTTTTCTACAATGTTCACTCTTCCCGTTTTTCCAAGGTAGCTTGATGGAGAGATTACTTCCTGATTTATTTTTAAAGATACAAAATCACTCATATCTTCATGTAAGATAACATTTTGAATTTATTGAGAAAACACACAAACATTAATATTTCAAACCTTTTTCACGACCTTTTGAATGATGACTGTGGTGTTGTTATTGGGATTTAGGTCTTCGATTAAAGAAAACAATATTTCTTAAAAGCCAACGTTTCGCCAATTTATTTTGACATCTTCAGGGCACTGTAAGATAACAGGGGTGTTTAAAAAGAGGGAAAGTAAATATATACAACAATTTTATCTCTCTTTGAACCTAATTATTACTTTTTCAGAAACAACTACTGAAACATAGTTGAAGTGACTTGACACAGAATAGGGCTACATAGAAAGAAAAATAGTATTTAAACTTACATAAGAAGAGTTTTCCGTGTTTCATTATTTTCGTTTATTTGACAGATTTTATTCACTAATAGTTTCTAAATACCTTACATACCATATACATGATATATTAAAAATCATTTTTGACGTTTTCTGTTTTTCATATTTTCAATATTCATAATTTTGCATCAAGATCTTTCCTGGCATCTCATTGGCTATTGTGTTCAGATCTAATTTCATCAACAGAATGTTCTAACATTTTGTTGTCTGCTTGTGTCTATATTAGTAAATTTTTATTTCTATCATTTTTATAAATTATGCCAATAGCTTGTAATGTTGGAAACATGTTAACTGTATGTATGTATGTATGTATATATTGACTAATATTATATAAGGTTTCAGAAAAACGGTAGAATCCTCAAAAAACTGTAAAATAACATATAAATATGAACATTTGTTATTTATGTGCTTTTTCAGTTTATAATTTTCATTTTAACTCTTTGAACATTTAACACATACTTCTAAACATAATATATATATATATATATATATATATATATATATATATATATATATATATATATATATATATATATATACAGTGACCGGCAGAAAGTACGCATCATATGGGAAATTCTTTTATTAATAAATTTTGACGAATATCGATATGTGCAATCGCTTCTGCATCAAAAGCAACCCCAAAAGACGTTGTAGAGTGCCGTTCGTCTTTTCGTGTTTGGAGGGAAATTTAAAAAAAATAAAAATTATGTTTCAAAACACACTTAGTTGGGAAAATATCGAAAAATGTTATTCGAAAAAGTTGTTCAGAACGTTATTTTGAAGCTATGTACAAGTTTTGAAAAAAATCTGAGATAAAAAAATAAAAATCAATTTTTGGTCATAATAAAAATTTCAATTTGGAAAAATACATTTCAGACAAAGAAACTCATTAGTAAGGCCAATAGTTATATTTTAAATGATATTTTGTAAATATTCGCAAGCTACTTCTATTTTATTCGGAAAAAAATTGAAATCTATGGATTTGCCATGTATTCAGCTGCTTCATAAGAGGTCACTGAAATATCTCTAGGACATTATAATCCCGATACTGTTCATTATTAATGAAGGTCCTTGTATCTACATAATTTCAAATTGAATTTTTTATTCAAACAAAAAATAAATAGATTTTTGGCAAATTGTTGGAATCATACAATATTATCATTGTTGATGCGTGCATCGACAGATTTCCTCATGATCAAAGAGGCCATGAAACAATTGACTAATGATGACAATGTGTTATTAAGAGTTGTCAAACGACTTAGTAGTGTAATTATTTATCCAGGTGTTTTTATCGTCTTTATTCTATAGTTTTTTCCATTGTAAAAGTTACATTTTGTTGTGTGTTAACAATAATTAGAGATGCCCCAAGAAAAGCTGAGTTTGCAAGAAAAAATTGAGCTCGTCTTAATATCTAGTGAGCGTTTTCATAGTTCCAGAGAAGCAGCAGATATATTCAATGCTAGATATCCAAATAAAAATATCCATGGATCTACTGTGTTGCGTATTTTAAACAAATTAAAAGCTACAGGCAGTGTAGAAAATTGTTACAAAATCCCACATAGTAAGCCGTCACTAATGAGGGAGGTACCTCTAATGTTTTGTTATCGGTCACAGAAAATCCACGGATGGCACTATCGAAGAGGTAGGAACAAACCGGTATATCTGAAAAATCCATAAGAAGAATTTTGAAGAATTATAAATTTCGTGCATACAAACCAAAATTCATCCACACCTTACTCGATAGAGATTTTGATGCACGCTTAGATTTTTCATTTTGGTTCCAAGGCATGATTGAAGAATGCCAACATTTTCCTACAAACATTTTATTTACTGATGAGGCGATTTTTACATCAAACGGTACTGTCAGTTCCCAGAATTGTAGATGGTGGGCTGATGAGAACCCAAATTGGAAGATAGAGGCAAAAAGTCAATTTTCTTTTAAAACTAATGTTTGGTGCGGCATATTAGATACACATATCGTTGGGCCTTACTTTTTTAGGGGCAACCTTAATTCACGAAATTATTTAGTGTTTTTAAATAATGTGTTTTTTGATTTCTTACATGGATTACCGCTGCAAAGAAGGAATGATATTTTTTTCCAACAAGACGGAGCGTCAGTACATAGTACCCTTGAAGTCAGAGCGTGGCTTAACGAATATTTTCCTCATAAATGGATAGGACGATATTCAGAAAAAAAGTAGGGTTTATAAACATCGGCCATTCCGTAATATCGACCATTTAGAAGAAGTAAACTACATGTATTGAACGTCAGGGTAGAAACGTCGAGTATGCATTAAATTGTTTGGTTTATAATTATTTCAGCTTCTAATTTTATTATAAAATGTAATTATGTAAAAAATTGAATCAATATTTTGTTCCAATAAAAAATTCATATTAAAATTCTGTAGATACATGGTTCTTTGTCAATAATAAACAGTATCGGGATTATAATGTCCTGAAGCAGCTGAACACATGGCAAATCCACAGATTTAAAATTTTCTTCGGATAAAATAGAAGTAGCTGGTGAATCTTTACAAAATATTATTCAAAATATTACTCTTGGGCTTTACTAATGAGTTTCTTTGTCAGAAATGTATTTTTCCAAATTGAAATTTTTTTTATGGCAAAAATTGATTTTTATTTTTTCATCTCAGATTTTTTTCCAAACTTGTACATATATATATATATATAAATATATATGTTTATATAGGAAAGTTCAGGATAACAATTTATACAGAAAACAAAACTGGTTCGATGATGACTACTGAATGAATTAGATACAAACATGGAACAAAGAAAGAAATAAATAATAGTTTAAAAAAACTAAAAACAAGCTTTTATAGAAAACCAGACTAAAAAAATAGAAAATAAGAAAAAAATGTATTGTATTTTATAAAAAGCGTGGGGTGCATGGTATCTGAGACATGTATTACTTTACTGCCCTAGGTGTGTAATGTACTATATAATTATTGATACCATGCACCCCACGCTTTTTTTTAAATCGAATGAATTTTTTCCTTATTCTCTATTTTTTTAGTCTGGTTTCCTAAAAAAGCGTGTTCTTTAGTTTTTTTAAACTATTATTTATTTCCTACTTTTTAGGTGGTTTATTTGTAAAAGCGTGTTTTCTATTTTTTTTCAAACTATTATTTTAACTATTATTTTGCAAATTAAAAGATGGAATAATCTTATCAAATTAGGTAATCATAATCTCCGACCCCAAAAACCCCCACATACCAATTTTGAATAGAATCAGACCATAATCACAAAACTCGGCCGCCATTTTGAAGTTGCCATCTTGAATTTTTCAATTTTCACAAGAGAATCATGATATTCGACCCCAAAAACCCACACATACCAATTTTGAATGGAATCAGACCATAATCACAAAACTCGTCCACCATTTTGGAGCCGCCAATCTGAATTTTCCAATTTTCATAAAAGAATCATAATCTCCGACCATGAAAACCCTCAGATACCAATTTTGAAGCGAATCGGACCATAATCACAAAACTCGTACGCCATATTGGAGCCGCCATTTTGTTTTTTTTCTCACACAAAAATTTCTTAATGCATTGTCACCGGAATTATGTACACTTGCCAAATTTCACATCATTCGGACGTCTGGAAGTGGGTAAAAATCGTGCCCAAAGAGTCGGTTACAAACAAACAAACAAACATACAAGTGAAGCTAATATAAAGTGCGTAAAAAGGATAAAAACACAAACTGTAAAAAAATACTAAGAGAAAAAAAATTTGTTAAAAACTCATAAAAGATATTAAAAAAAAACAGAAAAACATTACCCTTCATCTATTCAAGAGGATTTCGAGACTCCTTGCGGAGCGTATCAGTTTCCTGGGAGCTAAGTTCCTGATTTTTTAAGGCGTTAATGAAACCCCTTCGAAGGTTTTTCAAAACAGCGCTTGGTAGTCGCAAAGCAGGTGTTCTCGTAGTAAAAATACAGTTCAGTACATACAGAAATGATCATTATTTCATATGAAATTGTTACTTTTGTCATCTCATACTTCGAGTCACTAGGAATTAAACTGATTCCATTCAGTTTGATATATTCGTCTTAATATTCCATGGATCTATCTTTTTTCCTTGAGGTGATACCTCAGAGATCAATGTCCGGTCAGCAGTTCCATTACCAGTTTCAAAATATTTCTTGTCCAACTCGAGAACCTGTTTAGCTTTCTTTGGAGATGGGCTCAAATGCCTTTTCGCTTGTATTTGCCCTGGAACCTTATTCTAGTGGGTGTTAATTTGGTATGCTTTGGAAAGACCACAGAAGGGTTCTTGGCCAGGAAATTGAGTGTTTACGCCTTCCTTGGCGAGGCTGTCTGCTTCCTCGTTGCCTTTGATTCCCTTGTTACCTGATTGTTCGTAGCCAGTTGTCTTAGGGAGAGTTTGCAATATCAAGTCAGTCTAGACTCATAAAGCTTTTAGTGCTGACTCTCCGTTTAAGCATTGCATGTATCCATCTGATTCCTTTCCTCTAGGGATCGTGAGAAATTTCCCCGTGACATGCTTGGTAAGTTTGGATGAATCAAATTAAACTCACGAACAGTTCGCTGGATAATTTTTTGACACATGCCTTGTATTACAAACAATTCTAACACAACTTCGCTTTGATAATTTTCCATTTTCGAATCAATTTCATTCAAGTATCAGTACAACTCGTTTTCAATTTGACAGAATATCACCTTCTTAATCACAATTGACTGTTGTTTCCATGGCATACTTGAAAAAGCAAAGAATCTCTTGGCAAGATTAGGCATTTCTTGATTTTAATTGAATAATTCGATAGAGGTTGAAGTCAGGTATATGGAATGTTAAAGTAACTCACCCTAAAATTTTATTTTCTTTCGAATAGTGCCGAAAAAGATAGGGGCAATTTGGAAAAAGTTCGTTTTCGACAATTTTTGATTGCAACATTAGAAAATCATCTGCGCCCATATGGTACAAAATGGGACGATCAATAAAATATCAGGTAGGAGTTGGGTAACTGCTCCATAAATTTGTTTTCCTAATTTTGAACATTTTTTTGTGAACTACTAAGGCGGTAATTTTTCAAAAACTGTAATAGGTAAGTTAACAAAATAACTTACATAGTAACAATAACTCAGGTTGCCCCAACTTAGAATAAAAAGCCCTCGAGCTATGTGAAAAAAAATTTAGGTGTCCATTCAAAATAAGAAAGTTAATACCGATGACAGCTTGCGTGTCTACGATTTTTTTCTTTCTAAAAATATTTTCATAACAACGCGCCTGCGGAAGTTACTACATGAAAATTCCTTACAATTGGCTATATTATTTTTAGGTAGGTGAGAAATCATACGGTCTAACTCCACCAAAAAAATAATTTTAATACCAATGAGGCACGAAGATTTACATCAGGAACTGGACATGTTTCGAAGGATTAATCCTTCATCATCAGCAAAATGGAAGGGGTTACAAGCAGATCTAAAGGGGAAGTAAAATGTTACAATTACAAGGGGCAAACATTAAGAGAAAAATAACCTACCATTGTATGGTGGACAAAGTTATAAAAAAATCACACTGAAAATAACTACAATAACATTATTGTGTCCGCATCTAGTGCGGGTTCACTAATGTTAGGGACCGTGGTTAGTCCTAACAAACAACATTTTAATAAATTGCAAAGGATTTATAAAATCATCAAATACACATGGATGGAAATGAAAATAGGTTAATGGTTGACATATGACAAAGACTTTTGACCTATGGAACATCAAGTTTCAAAGTGACAGAGAAATGTTTGTGACTCTGACATGGAATCGAATAAAAGAAGTAGCTCAGTGTGGTGTAGAGATGTGTTATGAAATCCGATCTAGAGATGGGAAATCAAAATAGTAAGGAGTTAAAAAGTTTAAGGCTATCAAAATGAATTTGTTCATTGATACAATGTGAATTAGAACTTTGATTGCCTTGTTGATTTCAAGAGTTTCAAGGAGATTGAGTTTCAGCTCAAGAATACAGTTCAGCATGGAAATCGAATCCAATAATGAATTACCTTTTCTTGACCTAATGATTCACAAATCAGATACCCTTGAGTTCTCCATATATAGAAAACCTACCTACACTGATAATATCATACCTTTTCACTCTTGCCATCCGAACAATCAGAAATTTTCATCCTTCCATTCACTTTTTCACCGACTTTTTACTATACCTCTCAATGATTCCAATTTCTCAACAGAACTTAACATCATCAAACAAATTGCTTATAACAACGGCTGCCCAATCCACACAATCAATGGACTATATCACAAATATGCCAACAAATTTTCCAACTTCAGATTAACACAAACTAATTAACCAAATAAACATTTTTCTTCGTCTTATTTTGGTCCTCTATCTCTCAAACTCAAGAATATCTTGATTAATAAACTCAACGCCAATATTGATTCAAATTTTTCTATTGCTTTCAAAGCTTCTAACATCCTAGAAGATTTTTTGGTAAATTCTAAAGATAAAATTCCATTGTTGGATAAATCTGGTGTTTATAAGCGAAATTGTTCCATCCCTAATGGTAAAACATGTTATATCGGTCAAAGAGGCCGCAAGATCAGAACACGACTAGCTGAATACGTTCGATTGATGTATTCTAACTCTGAAAAAGAACTTATTAACTCGAATTCTATTTTTTCCAACCATATTATGAACAAAAAGCACAGTTTTGATCCCAACTCTGACCTAGAAATTTTACATATTTGCGATAAAGGTAAAAAACTCAATCTCCTTGAAACTCTTGAAATTAACAAGGCAATCAAAAGTTCTAATTTACATTGTATCAATGAACAAATTCATTTTGATAGCCTAAAACTTTTTAACTCCTTACTATTTTGATTTCCCATCACCACCACACTCAGCTACTTCTTTTTCTCGATTCCATGTCACAGTCACAAACATTCATCTGTCACTTTGAAACTTGATGTTCCATAGGTCGAAAGTCTTTGTCATATGTCAACCATCAACCTATGTTTTAGTTCCATCTATGTGTATTTGATGATTTTATAAATCCTTTGCAATTTATTGAAATGTTGTTTGTTAGGACTAACCACGATCCCTAACATTAGTAAACCCGCACTAGATGCGGACACAATAATGTTATTGTAGTTGTTTTCAGTGTCATTTCACCGTAATTTTGTCCCCCATACAATGGTAAGTTATTTTTCTCTTAATGTTTGCCCCTTGTTATTGTAATATTTTACTTCCCCTTTAGATCTGCTTGTAACCCCTTCCATTTTGCCGATGATGAAGGATTACTCCTTCAAAACATGTCCAGTTCCTGATGAGAATCTTCGTGCCACATTGGTATTGAAATTATTTTTTTGGTGGAGTTAGACTGTATGATTTCTCACTTACCTAGTAATATCACCTTCACTGTATGAGACGGATCGCCTACGTTGTATATTATTTTTATATGCCCTATCGTGTTCGATATCAAATCCGTTCGGCAACAGAATCGTGTGACAAATTGGATAAGTCATTGATGATTTTTGTCGCGTTGTCCAAGAAAAGACGTCTATAGGAGTAACGTATCAAGTCCGTGGATGTTTCGACCCAAATTGAACATGAAATGCATATTATAAGGAAGCTGAATGCATTAGTGAAACCCATAGGCTTAGCAGGAAACTATTCAGTACTCACAATTCCTGTATCAATTCTCCTTCAAAGCTGAAATAATTAATCACCTCAAAATTTTGCTCCACAATGAGAGCAATAAATTTCATCTGGATTTACATAGATATCCACTATAAGAACTTCGCGCACGGCTGACAGCTGAATTATGAAACAGATTCAGATTCATTAGTCATCTATGGGGTTTGATTCGAGGAGTACAGTTCCCTGTAAGCAATTTGTTTCGAGCCTCGCTTCAATGGGGTGAGTTGACGGTCCGTGGTCGCATTCTGAAAGCCGACGCCTACCTGTGAATTGTTGGTGTTGGAAGGGTTGGAGTCATTCTATTACTTTATTCTGAATTTTGGTAGAAGGCACCGAAAAGTTTTACGAATATTATAGACATTTCAAATGTATGTCGATTGTTATCCCGAGGTATCTAATTTTCACTATTTTCCTCGACCCATCTCCTTAAGGTGGTTCCCCCACGAGGCAGTTGAATTAGGAAATTATTAAAATTTGATAATTCATAATCAAAGGACTTTTCGATTTAAAACGCGAAAAAAAATTTTTTTTGAAAGGGGGCACTTGCCCCCAATCGACTCTAGAACTTGTTATAGAAAGTCGGCAACTCAAAAAATGTATGTCCCCGAAAAGCGCAGCGAAAAGAAAAATTCAGATTTATCGATCTGGCAAAAGCTTTCGATACCGTAAGTCACAGCAGCTATTATACAGTGCGCGTCAAAATTATGGAACAAATTCGATATTTCGCAAGCCATGTACTTTTGACAAAAATCCTGAAATATGTCGATTTTTATTTTAAAATGCCGATTTTTTTATGCATATTCTAAAGAGGTTATGTCACTGGTTTTGACATAACCGGTAATTTTTTTAAATTGGAATAGATGTCTTGTGATACCTCATCTGAAAGGCCTTTCAATACTGCATTCAATGATAATAATTATTTAGATTTTTTTTTGTACAGGGTGAACAAAAATTAATATTTTATTTCAATAAGAGAATAACCTTATATCCAACAAAATAGAACAGTTAAATGTCCCGTAGAATTGCTTATTGTCAAGAGATGTGGATGGCATTTCGAACATCATTCAACTGTTCTATTTCGTTGGATATAAAGTTATTCTCTTATTGAAATAAAATATTTATTTTTGTTCACCCTTTGAAAAAATATCTAATTAATTATTATCATTGAATGCAGTATTGAAAGGCCTTTCAGATGAGGTATCACAAGACATCTATTCCAATTTAAAAAAATTACCGATTACGTCACCATATCAAAACCAGTGACATAACCTCTTTAGAATATACATGAAAAAATCGGCATTTTAAAATAAAAATCGACCCATTTTAGGATTTTTGTCAAAAGTACATGGCTTGCGAAATATCGAATTTGTTCCATAATTTTGACGCGCACTGTAGAAACTAAATGATATAGGTATCGTGGCCCCACTCTCACACTTCTCCAAAGCTACCCAAAAAATTACAAACAAATGGTAAAAATTGATAATACGGTTAGTAATCAAAGAGAGGTAACTTTTGGAATACCACAAGGAACAGTATTAGGCCCCATACTATTTCCAATCTATATGAATGAACTCTTAACGTTGAACTGCCATGGAACGATAATTTCATTTGCTGACGATACCAAGACGGGAAATAATGATAAAATGGTTCGATGAATATATTTTCACCATGAATATAAATAAAACTGTCTATCTACCTTTTTCAAACTATAAAAATGGACTACCAAATACCGTAAAATTAGACTTACATCTATCTATCTTTTAGAAATAATACATATCAATTTCAGACTACAACCAACACAAAATACTTAGGTATCATTATTGATAATATGTATTAAATTAAAAAGTGACCAAAAAAGTAAGATCGTTATTGTATTTATTCAAACAAATGGCCCTCATACTAGTTGAAAAAAATCTTAAAATAATGTATTTCAGTTTGGTCCAATCACTCCTAAACTAATGCATAGTCACATGGGGTGGTGCATATTCTAATAATATATAACCCCTAGAAATAATACAAAGAAAAATAATCAAAATAATATTCAGTCTTAACCAACAATTTTCATTGAACTTGCCATTCCAAAATTCGAAACTACTAAATATCAGACAACTATTCTATAAAATTGCTCAATTCTACTTGGTAAAAAATAACTTGATAAATATAAATATAACACATACTTACTCAACAAGATTTCGAGAAAATGCAAATGTAGTTCTTCCTGAATCTCAAAGGTCTATTGGACAGCGATGTTTCATATATGTGGGACAGAAGCTATACAACTACTAACCATTAAATATAAAAACAGAAATTCACAATAAAAGCTTCAAAAACAAACTAACATATTGGCTTCTAACATCAAGTATCAAAATACTTTCATAAAATAATCATGGATTGAATACTCCCATATACGTAGGCATATATATATATATATATATATATATATATATATATATATGTATATACAGTGCTAGTCAAAAGTCCCCTCCCCCTCTCGTATCTTTTGAACGGGTATACTTATAATAATGAAATTTGGAGGGTGGAAATAAACGGATGTAGGCTTCTCAACTGGTCATAACAGGTGACGCAATAGTCATAAATGACGTCACAAGGCCACTGTGACCAATAATTTTAAATGGGACCCTATGGCAAGTGACAGCTCGTTTGGAAGGTATTGAAAATACCTATTCAGTCATACCAATTTTGTTTGGGTTTCGGCTGATTTTGATTGATAAATTGAAGAAATACGGAAATTATAGTTTCGCATTTAATTAATAAAGATTTAAGAACCAGTTCTTATAATAAGTGTTCAAAATGTGCTCCATCTACTTCCTGGCAGTAACGCATCCTATTGCTAAACTCTTGTCGTACTCGTCCCAGTGTGTCAGCGGAAATTGCCCTACATTCTTCAACAATTCGTTGTTTCAGAATGGCAATACTGTCAGGTGCTGTAGCGTAAACCTTAGATTTCAAGTACCCCCATAGAAAAAAATCTAATGGTGTAAGGTCCGGTGACCGAGCTGGCCATTCGATCGAACCTCGTCGTCCAATCCATCTACCACGATATTCTTCATCTAGGTAACGTCTTACTGCACCGTAATAGTGTGCAGGAGCACCATCTTGTTGAAACGTTATTTCCAAGTTGTCGAATTCATCTGGATTATCTTCTAGAATTTCAAGAATTAACGCCTCATTATCATTTTGTAACATCTCCAGATACAATTCACCGGTTAAGTTAGCATTGAGAAAAAGAAGGCCCAACTATGTGGTTTCCCAAAATACCTGCCCAAACATTTACTTTTTCTGAAATTGAGTATGTTTTTCACGAAAGATGTGAGGATTTGTGTCACCCAATACCTCACATTTTGAGTGTTAACATTTCCATTGAGAAAGAAAGTACTTTCGTCACTAAAACAAATTGTCTGTATGTAGCCTGGTTGTTGGTTCATTTTATTGGACATAGTTTCACAGAATTCTAGTCTTCGGTCGGGGTCATCATCTGAAAGTTGGTGCACCATTTTTAATTTGTATGGATGAAATTTGTTTTAGCCAACACCCTATGTACTGTCCTTTGACTGACTTCACAGATAGACGCAACTTGGGCTGTGGAAGAAGTAGGGTTTACTACCATTTCTCCAATTATGTCAATTTTTTTGTCATCACTAATTGTTGGTCGACCAGATCGTTTGGCATCTTGAACACTACCTGATGCTTCAAACTTCCGAAGAAGCTCCCTCAAATAAACCCTCGATATAGGGCGATCGGGGTACCTCTCATTAAACAGTCGTTCCGCTACATGGAAATTGTTTCTACATTCACCAATTATTAAGATAGCTGCTACTTTGTCGGCTACAGTACGTACCATTTTGCCTATGTAAACACTTAAACGTCTCGTTAAACAATAGCTTAGGTAAATTTTCAAGGTATAAACACTTTTGACAAGTAGAGAATTCAAAAACGTCAACCTTTTTGACAATTAACCAGAGGCGTACTTTAAAATCTTTATTAATTAAATGCGAAACTATAATTTTCGTATTTCTTCAATTTATCAATCAAAATCAGCCGAAACCCAAACAAAATTGGTATGACTGAATAGGTATTTTCAATACCTTTCAAACGAGCTGTCACTTGCCATAGGGTCCCATTCAAAATTATTGGTCACAGTGGCCTTGTGACGTCATTTATGACTATTGCGTCACCTGTTATGACCAGTTGAGAAGCCTACATCCGTTTATTTCCACCCTCCAAATTTCATTATTATAAGTATACCCGTTCAAAAGATACGAGGGGGGGAGGGGACTTTTGACTAGCACTGTATATATATATATATATTTATATATATATATGCATATATAAGAATGTCTGAATAGATGTGTACGTGCATGTGTGTCTTTTATATGAGAGTATACATGTACGTATCACTTACCAGTGTTTTTTTTAATATTCCTTATATTATTCGTAGTTAACTCTATAATTAACTTAATATTATATAAATCATATCGAGTTAGTTATCAATATTTTATTCATATAATTTTATAAGGTACTTATATTAGTTATCAAGGTATGTAATCTTCAATATTAATAATAATTAACCTTATGCTGTTGTAATCATAAAAATTTCATGATTTTCTTGTATAAGCTGTTTATATCTCAAAACGACAGAAGTTCTCACGTTTAGGAACACAGATTAGCTATTGGCTAAAGTGAACCTAAACATGACACAATCCTAGCACTATTTAAAATAGCTAATATTTATTCACAATTTATGTCATATTTATATCCTTCAGTGTACTGTAAATGAACTGAATAAATATTATTATTATTATTGCACCCGTCGTGAAGTTGTAATAAACACTTTTTGCATGAGTTGCATACAATATTTTTTCTACGTTCATGCAAATACAAAAAAAATTATTTAGGTGGCACTAAGTGCAGGAAAATAAAAAGGTAATTTAATAGCGAAACATTTGATAATTAATTAGCACTATCGATTTGCATTGAGAAGGTTAGGAACTAATTTATTAGGAACAATTTAACTCAAACTATATTTTTACCATTAATATTAAAAGTAAATGTACAATTTGTACAATTTTCAATATTAATATTTCTCAGTGAATTATTTTTCAATTATATTCCTTGATTCGTGACTTCTTTAAATGTACTAGTACTTGGTTCTGTACATCGTCATTTTCTTCAGGCTGAAATATTTGTATTGAAACCTTAAGTTTGTTTGCAAGTGATTCCTCTACGTATTTCTCTGCTACTGTCGACGATTTCCAATCGCCGTTTCGTTTTAGCTCTAATATATTATGACAGATGAGTGCAATAACATTTTTATTGCACTAGTGCAATAAAGAACAACTTTATTAACTAAATACAGTTCAATAAAGTTCTGTTTTTTGCATGACCGTAGAAAATTGTTATTTATGCAACAAGTGCAAAAACTAAGGGTTTATTGCACTCGACCTGCAACACGAGATGCATTCAATACTTTTTTTCTACAACTGCTATAAAAAGTAGCGTATTTCTCATAGCTTACTTAATTTCAAAACCATATATTGCTCATACACTGAGAAATATTTTTTCTCACGGCACTTTGCCCACACCACATTTATTTGGAGAATCAACAAAAATCGACTAAATCTTAGTTGGCTGCTATTCAGCTTCAAATAGTTATCACAACTGTCAGATTATAGAAGTTTTTAAATTCTTGAGGTAGTTTTCATTCGTGTTTTGATAAAAATCGCAATTTCTATTGAATATTATTTTGATAAGATATATACCTATTTATAATAAATAACATGGATACGGACAGTAGTAACGATTTTGATAATACTCCGCCAGAGATATTGGAAAAAGGTGCAAAAGTAACGTTGGATTTGTTGCCGGTAATTACAAGAAAAAGTACGAATTGGCATACAAAAAATTTATGGAATGGAGAAGAAATACAAAAATAAAATCTTTATCGGAAAGTGTACTTTTGGTATACTTTGAAGAGATGTCGAAAACTTTAAAGGCGTCTACACTTTGGTCACAATATTCAATGTTGCGAAGTACTTTCAGTATAAAAAATAACATTGTATATATCCACGTATCAAAAATTACCTTAATTTTTTTTTAAAGAAAGTCCGACAATTACGTCTCCGAAAAATCAAACATATTGACAGCAGACCAATTGCAGAGATTTTTAAACGAAGCTCCAGACAAGAAATATCTACTAATAAAGGTAAGTTTATTTAGAAAGACCTATATTTAGAATTTCTTCCGCTTTTTCCCTCGAATTAACATAGCTTTTTGTAATTAGTGAGTTTTTTAGTTGACAACAAGAATTAGATAATTATTAAAATTTCTGTTTCAAATTCTGCTAGATAGATATATGTACTTTTAAACAAGGCTTTCAAAATAAGGCTCAGTGGTGCAGTGGATAGTGTATCCGCTTGGCACACCCGGGCTGGACTATTTTTCTTTAAATAAAATTTTACATCCCGATAATTTTATTTGTAGGTTGCAGTGGCTATTGGTGTAGCACGGGCATGTCGTAGAGAAGAGTTGTGGAAATTAAAAACCGATAATTTAGAGGATTCAAATTTGGCTTTACTGGTGAAATTAGATAACACCAAAACAAAAAAGCTAAGAAAGTTTACTGTAACAGGGGAATTCGACCGATTTATTTGCCAGAAAAACTTTTTTTTTTTAATCACCAGCAAGGAAAATGTACTAAACAGGTAGTCGGCATTAACAAATTTGGTAGTGTGGCTAAGACAATTGCAATTTTTTTTAAATTGAAAAATCCCCATTTATATACAGTTCACTGCTTCAGACGTTCTTCGGCAACAATTTTAGTAAATGCAGGAGGGGACATATTAACCTTGAAGCGCCATAGAGGATGGCAATCCAATACCTTTGCAGAAGGATACATAGGAGAGTCTATTGAAAATAAAATTAACATTGCTAATAAAATCGTCAACTCTATTGATTAACCACTCGAACTCTTTACCGAAATGGTGACAGAAAATGCACTCGCCCTTCAGGCTTGTGCCACAAACTTCCACACTCCACTCCACAATATACTAATTCTACGTTCATGCAGAAATAAAAAAAAAATCATTAAGGTGGCACTAAGTGTGGTAAAATAAAAAGAGTAATTAAATAGCAAAATATTCTAATTAATTAGCACTATCGATTTGCATTGAGAAAGTTAGGTACTAATACCTATGTTAGAAACAATTCAACTCAAACTTTATTTTTGATAAATTGCATTTTCTTGTAATTCCGTGAACCAGTATGCAATAAATATGATTAAATAGTTATTTATGAAACAAGTGCAAAAAGTAAGTGTTTATTGCAGTCGACGTGAAGTTGTCATGTCGAGTGCAATAAACACTTTTTGCACGAGTTGCATACAATATTTTTTCTACGTTCATGCAAAAACCAAAAAATATTTTTTACACATGGCACTAAGTGTAGGAAAATGAAAAGCGTACTAAAAATTGCGTCGATGTGACGTTCATGTTTGTCATGATCACAAATGATAGATATAGAATGACATATGATTGCAATAAATATTTTATTGCACAGTGCAATGAAGCACCATTTTTTCAGTTAATATAGTTCAATAAAGTTTTGTTTTTTGCATGAACTAGAAAAAATAACATAAAGAATGGATAAAAAATTTCGTCGATTTGAACGTTTATGTTTGTCATGATCACAAAACGCTGTAGTAGAATGACAGATGAGTGCAATAAACATTTTATTGCACTAGTGCAATAAAGAACCAGTTTTATCACTAAATATTTTTCAATAATAGTATATTAAAGTATAAGTGAATAAAAAGGGCTTTAAAACACGCGCGAAATAGAGCAAGTGTTTTTAAGACCAGTTATCCACGAATACTTTTTTTTATTGGTGCACTTTGAAATCATATATACTGGTATTATTACTACAAATAAATAATAGTTTGAAAAAACTAAAAAACACGCTTTTATAGAAAACCAGACTAAAAAAATAGAAAATAAGAAAAAAAATTATTTTATTTAAAAAAACGCGTGGGGTGCATGGTATCGCCTCGGTGTGTAATGTACTATATAATTATTGATACCATGCACCCCAGGCTTTTTTTTAATTAAATTGTTTTTTTCTAATTTTCCATTTTTTTAGTCTGGTTTTCTATAAAAGCGTGTTTTTTAGTTTTTTCAAACTATTATTTATTTCCTACTTTTTAGTGTGGTTTATTTATAAAAACTATTATTTTTATTATTTTTTTGCAAATTAAAAAATTGAATAATCTTATCAAATTAGGTAATCCTAATCTCCGACCCCAAAAACCCCCCGATACCAATTTTAAATAGAATCAGACCATAATCACAAAACTCGGCCGCCATTTTGAAGCCGCCATCCTGAATTTTTCAATTTTTTCAAAAGAATCATAATATTCGACCCCAAAAACCCACACGTACCAATTTTGAATAGAATCAGACCATAATCACAAAACTCGGCCGCCATCTTGAATTTTCCAATTTTTAGAAAAGAATCATAATATTCGACCCCAAAAACCCCCACATACCAATTTTGAATAGAATCAGACCATAATCACAAAACTCGTCCGCCATTTTAAAGCCGCCATTTTGAATTTTCCAATTTTCACAAAAGAATCATAATATTCGACCCCAAAAACCCCCACATACCAATTTTGAATAAATCAGACCATAATCACAAAACTCGTCCACCATTTTGGAGCCGCCATCTTGAATTTTTCAATTTTGACAAAAGAATCATAATCTCCGACCACAAAAACCCTTGGATACCAATTTTGAAGCGAATCGGATCATAATCACAAAACTCGTACGCCATATTGGAGCCGCCATTTTGTTTTTTCTCCACACAAAACTTTCTCAATGCATTGTCACCGGAATTATGTACACCTGCCAAATTTCAAATCATTCGGACGTCTGGAAGTGGGTCAAAATCGCGCCCAAAGGAGTCGGTTACAAACAAACAAACAAACATACAAGTGAAGCTAATATAAAGCGTGTAAAAATAGAAATAAGAACTAATAATGCAAAATGGTTGAATTCGTGATGTGACATCAGTATACCTTTCGTTGTCATGGAAATGAGAAAAATAGATTCTCATTTGCAATTTGTTATCAAAGATCAATATTTGTTGTCATCAGAGCTCAAAAATGAATTATCCTAATATCGATTTTTTCAATAGTGAGGCAGAATCGCGGTTAATACCGCGAAAATCCTGTGATATATATAAAAATGGATATGAAAAGTTCATCAAATGGATGGAGGAGCAAGAGGTATCACATATAAATGAACGAGTTGTTAATAATATTTTATTTGGCGTTACAAGGTACTCCTGTCAGATCAATAATAAAAAATTTGTCATTTAGACTTCACGTTTCTCGATTTGTTGATGTTACCATGGTAACTTAAAAAAACGCGCGTTTTTTTAAAGTTCGATTTAAACAAGCTGGGGCGTGCTCTAAATGGGTAAAATGGGGCACCAATAAAAAAAGTTATGTTTTTTGCATGAACGTAGAAAAAATAATTTATAGAATACCACAGATGATTCCACATCTGATTTTATGAACATCCTGTTCATATTTTCAACAAATCAACCACACGAGAGTTCGAAACAGTAGAAAATAATTCTCCAGATTTCTTTGGCAATAGCCACTCGTGCGTGATGAAATGTTAAGATTCTCCTCTAACGATGAGCGGAATTGAAAAATGTATACACTGATGGATACAGAATTAAAATAACTTTCAAACAAGGTGTTGCAAAACCCACCTTCTTATTTTTTTCTCTGAATGACGTCACGCCTATGCATATGACGTCATAACGGAGACAAATACCGTAAAAAAAATAATTATGGTACCAAATTTGGTTCAAATAGTATATTTCATATATCTACCGGAAAACCACAGATTGTTAAGAAACATTCATTTTTAAAGTTTAACGAACAAAAACATGTATTTTTAATTTTTATTGATTGAAATATGTATGGTACAATTTGCGTTGTTGTAAATAGCTAATCCTTTAGCAGCTACTTCATTTTCGATAACTGTAGTTGATAAAGTCGAAGGTGCTACTATATTAGTACAAGTATTCAGTTTTTTATTTTCCCCCACTGCATTGTATTCTGATGCCAGCGTTGTTTTCACTGTTCTTGAATGGCTGAATAATTTACGAGAAATTCCAATCTTTCTGCTTACCGATTTTTCGATGAAGCATTCAGCCACAGTCGAGGAACGCCAACCTCCATGCCTTTTTAAAGTAAGCAAATCTCCTCCGCTCTCGACTGACATAGATGCTGAAGATCGTCTTAAGCCGTGTCCAGTATAATCTTCCGGATTTTCTAGGTTCAGATATTTAGCACTGATTGTATGACACCCTGCATGTTGAGCAAACCATCTACCATTACGATACGCAATAAATAATCTTTAACTATTCATGTGTGTAGGTCTTAGATTAATATATTCACGATGAAAAGTGCATGGATCAAAGGGACATCCTTCCTTTGTAATTATTATGAAACTTCTTGATTTGTGATTTTTGCCATTTCGAAGGAATACTATCAAAAACCGGCCATTATCTTCCACGTCCTCCAAAGTCAGTCGAATCGAATCTTCTCTTCGGCAGGCACCGAATATGTCAAATATTAAAATTACTTTACTCAATAACCACTTCTAGTCTGGTGCTTCAAGTATGAATTTGGCGATTTGGTCAGCAGTTGATACTTTGGACTTTTCGGTGTGTAACCAACACTTTCTCGTTTGAGAAATGCAGTAGTTTTTGGTAAATTATTAACATTTACATTTTCTTTTACTGCCAGACTTTTTAACATTGAAAATTGACTCCATAAAGTTGAAGCTTTAATGAATTACTTTTTTCTGGCAAATAAACAAGAAGAATATCATCACTTGAAGTGAGTTTATGCAGCAAGTAAAATAAAATAAGAAATAAAATAAAGTACACGAGGCGATCGATATGATTTTATATGAAATCTTTTTTTTTTATAACTATGATCACAACATGAATTGAGGTATATAAAAGTAATTCAAGTTACTAAATGAATTCAACTACCTGAATTTATTTCAGATTACTTAACATGTATATATATATATATATATATATATATATATATATATATATATATTGTTAATTAATTCCTTAGTAATTCAAGTTACTAAAGTGGCCAATGTACAACTATGCCTGACGATCCAGAAGGACAATTTTTCAATTCCCTCTTTAAGGTGGTGTATTTGTTCCTTAATGTTAAGAATCTTTGTTCACATGAATCCGCTGAAAAGTAAATAGACGTGTATAGTTTACTTCCTGCTTATTTGTTAATATTTTTATACTCACGAGTTGATTCCAATATGCAAGCTATGGTTTCCCAAGCCTTTTCTCTCGCTCGCTTATCTTCAAATCTTTTATCACTTTTCGCATATAAATGTGGAAACCCCGACACTTGTTCTGTCAAACTGGCGTCGTCTATCATTTTGTATGTGTTCGTGTTCGATTAAGTTTCAAATTTCAAACTATACTAGCTGTGGGCACCAAATTCAAAAAGATTGTTTTTTGTTTGTGTACCAATAGTACCAACTCACAGAAGTTGAAGTTTGAGGTAGTGCCAACATAAAATCCCAAGTTTTGATTGGCTACTTCTTATTTCTCACATTAATTTACTCATCTCTATAAATACCCGGAAAATTATTACTTCTTATTTTACTTTATTTTATTTCTTATTTTATTTTACTTGCTGTATAAACTCACTTTTACATTTATAACTTTCTTTTGTTGGCGCCAGTTGCAAAATAGACGATACTGGTTTTCATATCTCTCACGTGACTTTTTGGGCAGTAATTCTGCACTTACTTTTGCCGCTTCACGTGATATTTCTTCCTCTGGTGAAATCATTTTTAAATACTTTCACTGACTATTCCACGCACCTTGGAATTTTCACAAAATCTGACCAATCAAAAACCAGAGACAGCTTGTATTATCGCGAAAACACCAGCTGTCTTTCAATTCTGATTGGTCTATCAGCATGGTGTTTTCAACGACGTAACCATGGATACGGATCGCAATGCAAAGTTTGACAGTTTGACCAAAAATAATTGTAGCTGCAAACGTCAAAATGAGTCGCTTCGGTACTACTTCAAATGAAGTAATAAACCAAAATTTTGAAGTAAATATACCCAGTAACACAAAAAAATCAAAATCTTATATATGGAGACAATTTATGACGTTCTGTGCGGAACGCAACTACAAATTAGATGCAGAAAATAGCAACGAAAGATTAGCATTCATTCTGAAAGACTGGGCATTCAATATGCGAAAAATTGATGGTAGTGATTACAAGGAGAGTGTTATCAAAACCATATGGAACACTAATGCAAAATTAGTACAAGAAAAATATTTTTGTGAATATCAGAGACATATTGATCCCTTCAAAGATATAATGTTCAAGGAGGCGAGGGCGGCTCGAGATAGTAAGAGAAAATTGTTGCAAGCTGTACCCGAAAAAAAGAAAATGAGTTCTGACGCTATGACTTCAGAAGAATATAGAAATATGTGCTTATAATGGGACGAAGACACGCCAGAGGGACTCCAAAAGAAGTTTTTTCACATAGCTGCAGTAGATTATAGCTTGGAGAGGTAACGAAGCAACTTTTTCCATGTAACATTTTTTTAAGGAAGAGACTGACAACAAAGGCTGTTCAACAAACAGAATTGCATATAACCCGATATTCTCTAAAACCCGTCAAGGTGGTGATAAAAACTGTGCAGATACTAAATGGCTTACCCAAAATTTGAAAAATCCTGAAATGTGTCCTGTGAGATGATACCGGAAACTTATATCGAAGAGGGGAATTATTACCAATGACAGACTTTTTCTGACAGTGAATGGCAAGTGGAATAAATATAATAATGATAATTGGTACAAGAATTGCTCTATTGGTATTAATACAATGTCAAAATGGATAAAACTCTCTGCAGAAAAGATAGGATTAGACACTAAAAAACTTAAAATAACAAATCACTCTAATCGTGCCACTGCAGTTAGTCAGTTACTACAATCCGGCGTTAGTGAACAACAAGCTATGAAAATCACTGGACATGGAAGTTCGAACTCGATGAAACCGTATTTACATCTTAGTGCTGAACATCATCAGAATACAGTGAATACTTTCAGGAGTACTCCAAGTACATCAAGTAATAATACCAACAATACATTGTACCCACCTAATAACGGTGATACTATTCAAAATTTTTACAATTGCACCATTTATAATAATTCTAGTCGAGAGTAATGTATTATGTTCGTGTTCATAAAAAACTATTTATTTTTAAAGGTAACAAATAATAATTTAAACAAATTGTTTATAGTTAAAATAAATATTTCATGATTATAATTAAATTTGAATTATTTATTATCATCAAATTTTTTCCTCTCATTCTGCCAAATTAAAGTTTTTTGACCATTCACTTTGTTCGTGAAATAGTCTAATACAATACCACTCGTGATTGAATGTATCTTATAAGTCTGTCTTTTATTTCTAAACTCAACTGAGATGCTTAAAGAAAACACCACTCGTCCTGCGGACTCGTGTTGTTTTTAAGCAACTCAGTTTCGTTTAGGAATAAATCGACAGACTGATCGCGAAAATTCAGTCACTAGTGGTACTACTGAAAATATCCAAATATTGTCACAAAACAAGCGTTATTCACCCTGTTGCTAACGAAATATACAAACAATTTTCGATTTCTAGAGAACTGTCAATAACTTATTATTTTATTTTGACATGTAAGTAGGCAACTAATGACACTAGCGCATTGTAAAATTTTCCGTGCAGCGCCCCCTTTTGGTGCGCTAAATAAGCATGTAAATATAGTGTTTTCAGATAGGTATAATGAAAAATATTCATCTGTTCAAAAGATTATATTTACGCCCGCACTGTATATGTATCAAAATGATCTCGAAACTCGGAAATATGTATTTGATGCGTACTGAAAATCCCAATGTGTTCCTTGAAACCAATTTTCCTTTGTCTGAGCCGAAAAAGAGGATGCAGGAATTTCTGCGGATGACCATCCAGGTCAGTAGATGACAAACGTTCGGCCGCTGCCGCCGCGAAATCGAGGGGCGGCCGGGGGTGGCAGCGATGACCAAAGATGGCCGGGGTGGGCTCAGCGGTTATGATAAGGCGATGGTTTAATGACGAGGTGGTCGCCATGGTGACGGTGGGCACTGGGCAGGGCCGGTCAGCAGGTAGTGGCGGCGGTGGAGGCGGCAGCCATCACGCAATCTCAAGCGCGAGAGCTTCGGCCTCGACGGAGGCTGTCGATATGTTTCTTCAGCTCGAGTAGATGTACAGGGTCGTCCGTCATGATGATGGTGCGGCCTGAGTAATACGACACTTACAGACATTCTTTTATAAAATGAGATTTCGCGAAACTCGTAGAGTCAAAATAGACCGCCAATTCACAATAATTACAAATATTTCTTTAACACTGCCGTATGTTGAGGCATCCAGTAAAGACTAAATATAAAAATTTGCACGCTCATCCGGTGACCGGAAATTACTCAAATTCGCATAGAACGATAATTTGCAGTATCTCCTTGGACAAAATTGCAAACATTGTGCAAATTGCAGGTATATTCCCTAACTTGTTTTCTACATCCCTTGTTAAATTTGCACACGCAATTTTCAACCGGAAATACGAATAATCCTCGACTACGTTGTGATTAGCGCTAATTCTGGTTACAAAATTGCAAACATTGTGCAAAATTGTGGTAAAATCATGTTTTCGTCACTTCTAAACTGCTTTGAATTTTCAAACTTTTCATGTGTACGGAACATCCAAAAATTATGGATAACGCTGAAAACAGTGTCAGGAGCACAGTTTTAGGGGTCAGGAAATTTCAAACAATGTTTTCGTGCTTTGCAAATTTTGGTGGCATAATTTTAAGTCGCCAATTGAGTTTGCACCTTTTTCAGTAACGCGGAAGATGGCGGAAATGAACATTGTTGTTAGAAGCAATTTCCAAACTATGTTCATTTTTTTCTTAAAGTTCTGAAATGGCTAACAAGTCTATCTATAAATTTGCAACCCTATAAAACGTCAGGAAAACAGGGCAACAGAATATTATCAATCAAGACGATTTTCGCAGATGACACAAAATTCCCAACTTTGTGCAATTTTTTCCCAAAGTTCTGAAATGGCAAACAAGTCCATCTATAAATTTGCAACCCTATAAAACGTCGGGAAAACAGGGCATTAGAATATTATCAATGAAGACGATTTTCGCGGATTACACAAATTTCCAAACTGTGTGCCAATTTTTTCTCCAAATTCTGGAATGGCAAACAAGTCTACCTATAAATTTGCAACCCTATACACTGTCGGGAAAGCAGTGCAATGAAATATTGTCAATTGAGGCGATTTTTTGGCATGTTTCGTACACTCGTACACGTTAAGTTTATACCCATGGAGTCAAGTTAGAACACTGAATTTTGATTGAAGTTTCTCAAAATGAGTAATCAGCACTTACCTATAGTCTGAAACACTTAAATCAAGTCTTATAAATTTTTTTGCAAATCTTGTCCTTTTTTTCAATAAAACAAGAGAGTTCACATTAGAGAATACTGTACTTCGAATTCTTTTACATTTTGTTCCATAATTCTCTGAAAAACAGATAATAGGCGAGATTATAAGCTCACAAATTCGCTTCATATGTGCTTGAAGTTGAAATATAGTGATAAAATATTATGTATGCATAGTTTTTCTTACAGGAATATTCTATTGCCTAGCTCTCCCGACATTTTATGAGGTTGCAAATTCATACGTAGACTTGTTTGCCATAGCAGGAACTTTAAGAAAAAAATGCACAAAGTTTGTAATTTTGTGGCATTTGCGAAAATTGTTTCTAACAATAATGTTCATTTGCGCCATCTTCCGGGATACTGAAAAAGGTGCAAACTCAATTGGTGACTTTAAGTTATGCCACCAAAGTTTGCAAAGCACGAAAACATTGTTTGCAATTTCGTGACCCCCAAAACTTTGCCCCTGACACTGCTTTATCCATAATTTTTGGATGTACGTACACATGAAAAGTTTGCAAATTTAAAGCATTGTAGGGGTGACGGAACCATGATTTTACCACAAATTTGCACAATGTTTGCAATTTCGTAACCAGCATTGGCGCTAATTACAACGTAATCAAGGATTATTCGTATTTCCGGTTGAAAATTGTGTGTGCAAATTTTACAAGGGATGTAGAAAAGAAGTTGGGGAATATACCTATATATTGCTAATTAACGTTTTATGCGAATTTGAGTAATTTCCGGTCACCGGATGAGTGTGCAAATTTTTGTATTTAGTCTGTACTGGATGCCTCAACATTCGGCAGTGCTAAAGAAATGTTTGTAATTGTGCATTGACGGTCTATTTTGACTGGTCTAGTGGGGCAATAAACAACATGAGAATTATTTAATGGATCGTCCTTAACTTTCAATCTGGGGAAAAGGTTGTTTGAAACTATTTGATTAGTACAAGCAACAATGAAGTTGAGATTATTAGAATCGATAGGAATCAAATCACGAATTCACTGTTTATGAATGAATATCTCAAAATAGACAATAAAAAGTATGTTTGAATGATTTATTGAGTTCTGACTACCTAAGACTGACGTCAGGGGTGCCTCCAGGATCGATACATATTTTCAATTCTTTAATCCAATTGTTTGAGAAATTGTTATAAACAAACACATTGTGTATGAGAGTATTACTTTTTTTTGAGAATTTTACCATTGACAAAAATTATTACTTTTGATATAAAAATTGTTTCTGAAAAAAAAAATATTGTTTCAAAATGCATTTTTTAATTAACAATTTTTTAGCAAAAAATTTATATTAAGGAACCATTTTTTGAATCATTATTTCTAGTGCTCTTTAAAATTCTGGCCAAAAATTTTTTTTTTCGACCTTGCCTTTTTACCCTCTTTTCCGCACGCATTTGAGTTTTGAAAGTGTTAGTTTCCCGCACTAGTGCGGGAAACACTCACTTTTCCGCACTAGTGCGGGAAAATAAAGATATGTCAATTTTGACGTTATTATACAGTGCTAGTCAAAAGTCCCCTCCCCCCCCTCGTATCTTTTGAACGGGTATACTTATAATAATGAAATTTGGAGGGTGGAAATAAACGGATGTAGGCTTCTCAACTGGTCATAACAGGTGACGCAATAGTCATAAATTACGTCACAAGGCCACTGTGACCAATAATTTTAAATGGGACCCTATGGCAAGTGACATCTCGTTTGAAAGGTATTGAAAATACCTATTCAGTCATACCAATTTTGTTTGGGTTTCGGCTGATTTTGATTGATAATTTGAAGAAATACGAAAATTATAGTTTCGCATTTAATTAATAAAGATTTTAAAGTACGCCTCTGGTTAATTGTCAAAAAGGTTGACGTTTTTGAATTCTCTACTTGTCAAAAGTGTTTATACCTTGAAAATTTACCTAAGCTATTGTTTAACGAGACGTTTAAGTGTTTACATAGGCAAAATGGTACGTACTGTAGCCGACAAAGTAGCAGCTATCTTAATAATTGGTGAATGTAGAAACAATTTCCATGCAGCAGAATGACTGTTCAATGAGAGGTACCCCGATCGCCCTATATCGAGGGTTTATTTGAGGGAGCTTCTTCGGAAGTTTGAAGCATCAGGTAGTGTTCAAGATGCCAAACGATCTGGTCGACCAACAATTAGTGATGACAAAAAAATTGACATAATTGGAGAAATGGTAGTAAACCCTACTTCTTCCACAGCCCAAGTTGCGTCTATCTGTGAAGTCAGTCAAAGGACAGTACATAGGGTGTTGGCTAAAACAAATTTCATCCATACAAATTAAAATGGTGCACCAACTTTCAGATGATGACCCCGACCGAAGACTAGAATTCTGTGAAACTATGTCCAATGAAATGAACCAACAACCAGGCTACATACAGACAATTTGTTTTAGTGACGAAAGTACTTTCTTTCTCAATGGAAATGTTAACACTCAAAATGTGAGGTATTGGAGTGACACAAATCCTCACATCTTTCGTGAAAAACATACTCAATTTCCAGAAAAAGTAAATGTTTGGGCAGGTATTTTGGGAAACCACATAGTTGGGCCTCTTTTTCTCAATGCTAACTTAACCGGTGAATTGTATCTGGAGATGTTACAAAATGATATTGAGGCGTTCATTCTTGAAATTCTAGAAGATAATCCAGATGAATTCGACAACTTGGAAATAATGTTTCAACAAGATGGTGCTCCTGCACACTATTACGGTGCAGTAAGACGTTACCTAGATGAAGAATATCGTGGTAGATGGATTGGACGACGAGGTTCGATCGAATGGCCAGCTCGGTCACCGGACCTTACACCATAAGATTTTTTTCTATGGGGATACTTGAAATCTAAGGTTTACGCTACAGCACCTGACAGTATTGCCATTCTGAAACAACGAATTGTTGAAGAATGTAGGGCAATTTCCGCTGACACACTGGGACGAGTACGACAAGAGTTTAGCAATAGGATGCATTACTGCCAGGAAGTAGATGGAGTACATTTTGAACACTTATTATAAGAACTGGTTCTTAAATCTTTATTAATTAAATGCGAAACTATAATTTTCATATTTCTTCAATTTATCAATCAAAATCAGCCGAAACCCAAACAAAATTGGTATGACTGAATAGGTAATTTCAATACCTTTCAAACGAGCTGTCACTTGCCATAGGGTCCCATTTAAAATTATTGGTCACAGTGGCCTTGTGACGTCATTTATGACTATTGCGTCACCTGTTATGACCAGTTGAGAAGCCTACATCCGTTTATTTCCACCCTCCAAATTTCATTATTATAAGTATACCCGTTCAAAAGATACGAGGGGGGGAGGGGACTTTTGACTAGCACTGTATACATTTCATTGATTTCACCTGTAGTTATTACTATTCTAACTGATTTGTTTTAATATTCAATATTACCTAGACTTTTTTCTTGCTTCTCTATTTTTATTTATTGGAATAAAATAAAAATGGGTATACTTTTATATACTATGTTTTTCAATCAATCCACATAACAATTAAAATAAGCTGTATCAGGTGGTTTGGTATGGTACTCAAAGATTTGCTATGATAACCAAGGTATATCATCAAGACGTCAAAATTTTAAGTCCAAGCTAAGATGTCTTAAAACCCTGGTGAATGAACTGATTCGATATTGTTTAGATTTTTGAGGGGACACCACCTGTTACTTCAACAGAGCTTCTCTCTTTGTGGTAGATGGCGCCGTCCAAAAATGTTTGTCTATATTCTCGCTTAATGTCAGAACTTAATTTCTGACATCTGCAGCATCTTATATGAAATTATTTTCAGTGTTTTGTCGGTATCTATACGTTTTCCATCTCTTTGATATGAAATATTGCTTAGCTTATTCCTGAGCTTGTTCTTTAAAAAAAACCACTCGTTCATCAGTTCATTAGTGCGTGAGGAATTGTTCATTTTCAGGTAGTGTAGTGTGTAAGGATACTTTTTGTAGAATGAGCCACATTTGCATTTTGTGTGTACAGTACAAAGCCGCAGATTCGAATTTTCGCCTGTATTTAGTACCAAAAGCAAGTACAAATCTTGACGAATTGACTAATAATTATATTTCTATAGTTCATTATATTGTATGCATTGAATTTTATATTTTCTGCAATTTAATGACAATTTCATTTCCAATTCTCCGTCTGTCAAAATGCAGTTAACCTCAAATTCAAATCGTACAAAATACGAAAAACAACACGACAGTGCTTTCTTTGTGCAATGTTCGGGGGCTTCTAATTCTAGCTTTGCTATTGGTGAAGTTTGACAGATGTCTCTTTTAAACCAATAGCAAAGCTAGAATATCCCCTGATTAGCCTTAAAAAGAAATCTGAGTAAATAAATATACCCTGTTACTGGATTGAAACTAAATCGAAATTGGCGCCATCTGACACGCTAGTAATCTCTATTATCAAGTAGGCCAAGTGTCGCCAAGTCGATCCCAAACTTCTACAGGTATAATTGCAAGCACCAGGGTTTTTATACATCTTAGTCCAAGCGTCGTCAAAGTGACAGATAATAAGATGCCGGCAGAGATCGCTACCTATTTACCCGCTAAACCAAATCTCCAATTCCTAAAAAAAAAATATTAATTATTTATTTCAAAATAACCTCATGCTCCCGAAGCCGGTGTCACACAGCTGTTTTTTTCTTTGATTGAGCACAAATAGTGATCTCAGTAAAAACTGGGAATCATCGAATTATTATTAAAAACTTGTCAGTATTATATCAACCCCCTGTATATCCAGGCATACAGTTACAGGAACCATAATCATCTCCTTTGTTTATACAATGTTTCAGTCGTGAATGGCCCGATTACGAAAAGATTAAAGGGCATTCGTCATTGAATGCACCCGGCCAAGCGTGAAATATTCCCTTCGGGTATCCACCAGGGAAAACATACGGTATGGCGGGAACGGCCCCGGTAAATAAAAATACTATTATTATGATAACGCGACCTCGAATCGGAGACATTCTTCCGCGTGGATGAGTCGGTGCCGCAGGGTGCCATATCGGGCCCGTTATGCCCTTTTTCTTCGAGGATTAAAAATTTGTACGATTCCGAGCAGCGTGAAATCGCGTCATTCGAATGGAATCGGTCTTTATCGAAAATCAAAACATGATATGGGACAGTATGATGGGCCATTGTGGCGTGTAATGAGGTGCAGATGGGATGAATGGAGGATATTCGTTTGCAATTGGATTTTAATTCAATAATGTCCGTTGATGCGTATGACGCATATATCATGAAGGAATGATTCAAGTTGGCTGTGACTACCTTATTCTTAGACACAAAAATCAGTTGAAACTTTGCAAGGCTTTCATATTTTATTATGAGTGAAAAAATAAATTTCTCCTTGTTAATCAGGGGTTTTATTCGAATTATAATTCTAGCTACAGGAAAATACAACTCTTTCTAATATTTAACATAATATAAATTATGAAAGAAGAACCCAAAAGAATGCATGCTTCTGCTCGAATTTTTACTCACGAGGGTAATCCAACAAGTGCCCTACCTAACAAAGAAAACACAATAAGTTTGGGAACGAATCATAGTCAACTCTGGTGTATTTTTTTATTACAAAGTCCTGTTGTAAAAACAAAAAAGTACCGCTCACGCTCAACCCTGTTTCTGAGCAAGCTCCTTGGCCTTTGCCTTTTCGATCTTGGCGATACGAGAGCCGCCGATTTGGAACCGAGCAGACCGGGGTGGTGGTCTCCTGATTTCATCGGAACGGTTCCACAAGTTTGTTGAAGTTGGACCTGTCCCCAGAATCGACCTGTGTAAGTGCAACCGCTGTGCATGTCTTACGTCTCACCAGTAGCCCTAACCTTGCCTTTCCCTTTACTATGCAGTATGGAACTCCCATTTTCCTGCAGAGGGCTGGTAGGAACAAAACCAATTCAATTGGATCCACATCGTGGGCAATGACTACCAATTGGGCTTTCTTCTGTTCTATGAGCTTGGTAACAGTGTTGGTTCCAGCTTCCTCTTTCTTGACCACTTCACACAGTAGTGCAAGAGCTGATGATATATTTTTCCGAATTATCTGAGCAATATGCAGACTCATGTAAAGGAGTGAAGGATAGGTATATAGGAGTGTACCCTTGTTGAACATGCAAGGAAAAATGCTCGTTTGCCTAGTCTGATCAATATTCAATGAATTTACGTTTTATCGAGGGTAATATCGCTATTCTTTTTTGGAAATTTTCGAGAAAGCATTTCGACTGGAAATTTTACTGACTGCGATTTGCGGTTTTATTATCTGGCCGCAAATTGCACGAGTTAAATTTCCAAGAGGCAAAATGCTTGAGGGAAAATCTAGAGATTTTACAGTAAAATCCTCTAGCACGAATGATATTTGATGAGAATATTTCCCAAATAACATTTGAAACTGGATAAAATTATCAGAATTCATGTTATATTTGAATTTTCAACGGGGAAAATTACAACAATTCTTCTCGTTCCAAACTTGAAGGAATCGTGTGTCCGTTTCTGAATGCCTTGACCCTTGACTAATGTGGCCATTCCATAGTTATCCTTGGTCAATCTATCTTTCCAACAATTAATTCATTCAGCTATTTTTAGTTTCGTAGATAAAAATATATTTTCTCAAAGAACTGCTGTGCTATTCGTTCATTTTTATTGCATACTTGGGAGTGTTTATCCACCCATACACTGAACACTGAAATATGTATGTCTTCATTTGTAACGAATCCAATTTTTATGATCCCAACTTGAAAAGTAACGAAACAACCATATACTTAAACAATTTTTGAACTCCACTTTAAATAACAAAACTCTAAAATAAAACTTTCAACTCTCAATTTAACTTTAGTGTTGAATTTCAAAAAATCCTGAAATTTGTGATTTTTATTTAAATAGATAAGCCCGAATACCAATTTCCTCGACTCTTACTTTAAAACTCTCACACCTTTTCTCTCCCCCCTCTAAGGATGCTTCAGCCTTCAGCCTATTCTTCTTTTGGGGCGCCGTCTCTGGTATGTATTTCTCAAGGACTTTGAACAATTAGGTGGCTGTTTGCTTGTCGACAGTTTGTGTGAACTGGTTGATTGGTGAGGGAACCTTCAGTCTCTTTTGTAAAACAGCCTTCCGCCTTTGAATACGAATGTATTTGGGCCATTTGACGAACCTCGATAAATCACGAAGGGGGTTGGATGTCCTGACCGATTCCAAAATTTCTTACCCTCTTCTCGATGAGAGGGTTGACTTTTTTCTTCGATTCAACTTTCTTTATGCTAATGGTGCAGCTGCAACTTTCTTTCCAACCTTCTTCTTGGACTTCTTCTGGACCTCTTAAAAGTGTTTTTTCCTAGGATGACTTAAATATTGGAAAATTAGATTACAATTGATCATCTTTGATTCCTCATCAAATTATAATTTTTCAAACAAAATGATGAAACAGAAAGCCATTGTTGATCCTAGGGCGCTTTTGTCATGAATTGTCTACTAGAAATAACTTATAACTAATAAAAACCTTTTTAAAGACAAGCTTTCATTTGAGCGGTGTACTGAAACGTATACGATGGGTTTAAGTCATCGCTGACAATGATTTAATAATTTTTGTTGAATTATTTGGTTACAAAAAGCTTGTCGCACGAAGTGTTTATAAAAGTAGGTACCAATTAATTTGATTGGGCAGTGAATGGTTGGTAAGTAAAAACTTGTAAAAGTATTACATAATTTTATTACAATTTGCGCGACAAGCTTTTTGAAACGAAACAATTCTACAAAAAATAATTAAATCATCATTAGCGATGACTTAAACTCATTTTATATGTTTTAGAACACGGCACTTTTATATTTTCCTTTTCAGTGAGTTCGTCTTAATCTGTTCATTTCTTATAGAGTATCGTTTTTGAGCTGAGAGAAATCATGATCTCCAACCCCAAAAACTCCCACATACCATTTTTGAATAGAATCTAACCATAATCACAAAACACGTCCGCCATCCTGAAGTCGCCATCTTGAATTTATAGATTTTGACAAAAAATTCATAATCTCCGAACCTAAAAATCCTCAGATACCAATTTTGAATAAAATATCACCATAATCAGAAAACTCGTCCCCTTTCTTGGGGCCGACATCTTGAATTTGTAAATTTTGACAAAGATTGCATAATCCCCTACCCCGAAAATAATAATAATAATAATAATAATAATCTTTATTTATCCTTTAAGATCATACATGATATAGGACAAGTCATAAAATGTATATACACAGACATACATAGGTACACATATACATATATATATACAGCAAACAAATAACTATATTACTTCAAACATATCGTCCATACAAACAAGCAAATAATCAAATTAAAAAAAAATTAAAAATTATGAATTAGCAAAATATTCACTAATGTCATAAAGCAAGATTCCACTAAATATTTTTCAATCTTATTTTGAATTTATTAATATTTTTTCGTTTTTGATATCACTGGGGAGGTGATTGAAAATCGTATTCCATTATACTTAGGACTGCTTTCGTAAAGTGAAGTACGGTGCTTTGTACTTCTAAATAAATCACCATGCCTCTGCATAGTCATGAGAGTCAGAATTTTTGAGAAGCTCTTAATGTTGAGTTTAACATATGTTACAGTTTTATAAATGTAAATCGATGGTACCGTCAGTAAGTTATACTTTTAAAATGATTCCTACACGTCGTTCGGTAATCTAAGTCAAAGATTAGGCGAATTAGTCTTTTGACTGATAAAACTCTGCGAGCATTGGCCGTACTTCTCCAAAGGTCTATGTTATAAGAGATATGTGAATCTGATATTTCATAGTACACATTTATTCATTGCTCTAGTGTGAATATATTTTTCTAGCTGTAAAATTGCATAATATCTTCTATTTAGTCTCTGTACACTCCTGTTCTAGATTTGTATTCCACTTCAAATTTGATCTAAATATGTGCCCAGAAATTTTATTGAGTCGAAAATATATATTTTTGTTGTTTACGCGAACAAATAATCATTTGAGATTTTGTATGAGAATAAAACTGTAGACATACTGTTTGTCAGGATTGACAATTAAGGAGTTGTTACTACACCAATCAGTAAATTCTTTCGACAAATTATTCATTTTTGCACAAGTTCTTCTGGGGTTTCAGCATCAGTGGCGATTGTCGTATCATCTGCATACAAAAATGTGTTCAGTGCTCAAATAATTTGGTAAATCGTTGACGTACAGAAGGAAAATCAAAGGGACCTAAACTGATCCTTGAGGAACTCCTAAATCAACATCAAAAGTTGAGATCTACAATCATCCACTTTTACGCAAATTTTCGATACTCAAGATAAGATGCGAGCCACGACAAAAACATGCCCGAAAACCCAGTCAGATAATTTGCCCAGAGCAACATTAATATTGATAGAGTCAAATGCTTTAGAAAGGTCAAAGAAGAGTACCCCAACAAACCTTCCGCGGTCCAACGCAGTATGGACGTAATCGAGAAAGCCACCGAGGCACTCTCCGTCGATCTTCCAGGGCGAAATCCATGTTGATGCCTGCTTATAACATTAGTTTATCGAGAAAACCAAGCATCCTGGTATGTATACATCTCTCAAAATCTTACATATGACAGTTGGTACAGTAATCGGCCTAAAATTTTCTAGCAATGTTCGTCTGCCTTTTTTATATAATGGAGTGACAATACCAGTCTTTAAATCCATAGGAAATTCGCCATATTCAACACTCATGTTAATCAAATCTGAAGAGGACTTGCAATAATGAGTCCTATAGTTTTTATAATTTTTTTGAGGACAGTCAATGCCCACAGATGTAACGTTCTTTAAAGAACGAATCACATTTGACACTTCATGACCATCCACAGGGCAAAGTAAAATGTATTATCAATGTTCATAGAAGTAAAGTTATTGAAATAAGTGCTGTTAAAATGCGAGATTACGGCATTTTTGCTGCAGATGAAAAATTCAGCAAATGCGTCAGTTATATTCTGCTTATTGTTAATATATTTCCTGAACTTCAATCTCATTTATCGAGCTAATTTTCGTTTTACTTGTTTTTCTCTAACTGTTCTCCAAATATATTTCTGTTTTTTTTGAAAATTTTATTCTCAAGATTATTTTGATAATAAGTTTTTCGCTTCAGCTATTCTGCCTATATAATTTTTTAAACTTTATACTTCACGAAAAGTTCATCTTGCAATGAATTGTTCTTTAACCAGAACAGATTTTTCAGTTCAACTCCATCTTGATAATGTCATTACTGATCCATCCGGGTGGATACATCATTTAGTTTTTCTTTGTTGAGGGACAAGTCAAATCTACATAATATATTATAGTACCAATAAACATATTAAACGCCACATCAACATCGTTACTGCTAAAAAAACACTGAAAGTCTTCGTTACCTAGCCAATGTTGTAAGTTAAACAAACCTTCACATACCAATTTTGAATCGAATCGGACCATTATCACAAAACTCGTTCGCCATCTTGGAGCCGCCATCTTGGAACGGCCTTCCTAGATTTATGAATTTTGACAAAAAATTCATAATCTCCTACCCCGAAAACCCCTTCATATCAATTTTGAATCAAATCGGACCATAATTACAAATCACGTCCGCCATTTTAGAGTCGAAAAATTCCATAATGCATTGTCACCGGAATTATGAACACCTGCCAAATTTAAATTGAATGGACGACTAGAAGTCGGTCAAAATTCCCTAGCAAGATTTGACCCAAACTAACAAACGAACGAACTAACTAACAAGTGAAACTGAATAAAAGCTTGTAAAAATATACGGTAGATACCCTGTAGAATACACAACTTTCCAATTCAATCGATAGTATAAATATAAAATAAATGTAAATACAAAAAATTCTCATTTAATAAATACAAAATTGTTTTAAAATCCCGGTAAAACCGAACCATCCTTTCTATATTATACCGGGAGAGTCTCCAAGGTGGCTCACCCCTATAACTTTTTTATTATTGAAGAAAGAAAAACGAAATTGGGGGATTGTGTATTATAGTTCAATTTAAATTTTTTGAAATATTTACTTGCTTTGCCGTACTTCCGGTTTTACCGGAAATGACCCCAACTTTCGATTTTTTAAAGGGACATCCCATATATTTTTACTTATTTCGATCGAGAATGACATTCTGAATCCAACAACACCTCACTGGTCAATAGTTGACAAATAAAGTCATTTTCATTCCAATTTTTATTTTTCGATCTAGAATGCCATGGATTGTGTAAATCGCTTCATTCTCGATCAAGTATCATGGGAAAAATACGACTTTGAGGCTTATGACTTCACAGTCGTTTTAATAATTATTTAAAAGTCGCAAATTAGTCCATTAAGGTTCTAAATTTTCAAAATGACCTCCTTGATCACGGCAAAGCTTAACTTTTTCAATTGTTGCGTGCACCACATTGATTAGCTGTTCCGCAGTGATGTTCTGGAATACCACCCTTACATTATACTCCAGTTCTTCACGAGTAGCTGATGTGTGTTATACACCTGACTTTTATTTGTTCCCCAGAGAAAAAAATCTAGCGGAGAAAGATCTGGTGATCTAGAATATGAAAAAGAAATAATACATTATGAAAAAATATGACTACTTGAAACTGTACCTCGCAGGCCACTGAATAGGTCCATAAGTGCCAATCCACTTTTCTGGGAAGGTGTCATTCAGATGTTCTCTTACGACTTGAGAATTGTGAGGTGGCGCTCCATCTTGTTGAAAATAGATATCAACTTGGTTAGCCAGTGGCAAATCTTCAATGAAATCATCAATTTGATTTCTAAGGAACTGTAGATATCTTTCCGCAGTAAGTTGTCCGTCGAAAATTATTGGCCCCAAAAGTTTTCCTTCGATAATACCCATCCAGCCATTAAAACCAAATCGCTCTTGAAAATTTTCTTTTTGCATCAGCTGTAAATTTGTTTGAGACCAGTACCTTTTATTATTCCGATTGAACAGACACAAGTTGGTGAATCGAGTTTCATCTGAATAAATAATTTTAAATGGAAAACGTACATCTTCTCTGTATTTAGTCAAAAACCAGTTGCAATAAGTTGAACTTCGGTTGTGATCGTTATCGTGAAGATGTTGGTGTAGTTGGTACTTGAATGATCGATAATTATATTTTGTGAAGAATTCTCCAAGCGGACGAATAACTTATATCACGCTCAGAAACAATTTGCCGAATTGACGCCGTACAATTCGCTTCAACATAGTACAACACGCTTACTTCTTTTTCTTCACTGACGATGAAGTAATTGGCAGTTTCTTCTAGTTCATTTCGCATTTTCCTTTCCAGTTTTGGAAAATAATGCCGAGTGGGATGGCGACGATTAGGGAATCTCTGAGCATAAATTCGAGCTGCATCAGTTGCATTCTTTTTTGCTTCTTCGTAAATTAGCAACATGTCAATTTTCTCGTTCTAGTATTATTTTCCATATCAAATTATAAACTACGCAACAAATAAATTTTCAAAAGTGACAGCATATTCATTAGCCTCTTTGTTTAGGTAGTCCTAGCAACAGCTTCAATTGTTTGTCACGGATAACTAGAATAACAGGACTTGTGCATAAGTATACCGAGTACGTATTATTTGTTATTAGTGCGAATTTACACGATCCAATAAATTGGTCAGTTTTGTGACCTTGAATTTTATTGATAGGTGTTAACAGAAAATTGTCGTCAATTTGAACTTGACCAATAAATTGATGACTTTAGAATCGGTTCAAATTTTTACAATTTGTGACAATTTGCGTAACTTTCGGCTATGAATTGGAAGCCTGCAGAACAGAGATTCAGTTTATATTTATATTTAGCGATTTACATACCCTATCTAACGGAAAAATTATTGTGCAACAAAAAACATAATTTACGTTGCAATACATTCGCAGAAATGTTGCATTGCTGAATATAAATGACAGAGATGTAGAAGATGGTGGATTAGAACTTGGATTGAGGAAAGAGGGAAAGGAAACTTGACATTAGTTCACGAAAAATTCCTGAGTGCAGATCCTAATCAATTCAAACGATATTTAAGAATGGATCAGAGTCAATTCAATAAGCTATTGAATAATATTCGGATTTCACATTCAAAAATCGAAAGTTGGGGTAATTTCCTGTCAAACCGGAAGTACGGAAAAGCAAGTAAATATGTAAGAAAATGTAGATTGAACTATAATACACAACCCCCAAATTTAGTTTTTCTATCTTCAATAATAAAAAAGTTATAGGGTTGAGCCACCTTAGAGAATCACCCGGTATAACCAATTCGGATAATATAAAAGAGTTCTCCATTCCACGCCCTGTACAACGGTGAGTTCTCGAATATCTGGGTAGAAAGAATGATAAAAAACGTACATTATCGATAATTCCTTGGGATAGAAGCAGGCGAAGGGCGGAGTTTTAAAAGCTTGGCATCAAAACAATGTGAAGTATTTCGTTTTCCTTTTTCCATTTGTTCGCTAAAAATAATATTAGCCAACGTTAAAACATAGCGATAATGCATTACAGGAGTTGTTGTTTTTTGTCTCGCTCGCAGTACCCGGCTGAATACTTTGAATCAATATTGCATTACGGACAGATCACTTTTCATAGCCTGGAAAATATTGTGTTCATTTGGACTCTTGAGCGAATTCTTTAATAGATTTGGCAAGTAAACTTTTTCGAATGACTTTACTCAGCTAGAGAATTCTGAAAAAACTACTTTGATCAAACGAGAAGATGGAAGATTTATTCAGGGCGTTACCAAATGAGTGCGAAAGTTTTTAGGGGGTGTTTCCTTGTCGAAAATCAAAGGGGGTCTTTCATGAAAACAAAAGCTCTTAGGCTTTTCCTTGAAAAGTTACACGCTTCCAAAAATGAGAAAAAATAAAAAAAAATCTTGAAGTTGCTGAAGAGTTGAATAAGTGGCATTTTGTGGGAATGTTCTACCAATGAAAAGGCTACCTATTAATATTTTTTTAATTTTGTTGTGATCTTTTAAAGGGGTGAAACATGCAACCACTATTTCATTTTTTACCAGAACTTTAAAACGAATCAAAATTTCTCAATAATGTTTTTTATTTAAAACAACGATTCATTGCAAAACTTTTTTAACTCGGGTGTTGTGTCCGTAAAAGCAATATTTTCCTAATAAAAAAATAAAATACAACATTGTGCATGAATGGATCTTCTTCTTCCTTCAAAATGTTTGAATACGCATTTTTATCACGCCTTGATAACTTCTTAGTAAAATTTAATATATTAACAGAAAAACAACATGGGTTTCGTGCAGGAAAATCTATTGATACGGCAATTCACTCTTTTCATAGTCAAATTATCAAATGTATTGAGGCAGCCGAGTGTCCTGTTGGGATTTTTTGTGATCTGAGCAGGGCATTCGACTGCGTCAATCATGATATTTTACTGTCAAAGCTATACAGTGCTTCTCAAAAGTCTCCTTCCCCCCTCTTATTTTTGCAACGATTATACATTAACAAGTGAAATTTGGAAACTGAATATTAAAGGTTTAAACTTCCCTACTAGTAATGATAGATGACGAAATCGTCAAAGATGACGTCACAAGGCCTTTGTGGCCAATAATTTAAAATGGAACCCTACGGCAAGCGACACCTCTTTTAAAAGGTATCGAAAAAACCTATTCAATGATACTAATTTTGTTTGTGTTTATGGCAGTTTTGGCAACTCGCTTTCAAAAAACGCAAAGCTGTGATGAATTAAATCAGTTAATACTAAAATTCCAAATTTAAGCTCCACCTCTGGATAGTTGTCAAATAAGCTGACGTTTTTGTTAGTCTCCCTAATTCGACGATTTTGTAATTGTCCAAGTTTTTGTACATTTAATAATTTGTGCATTGTTGATCGAACGTTTAACTGTTTCAGCAGCTTTTGGTACTTTCAATATTTCTGTACATTTTAATAATTTGTTAAACTGTTGTGAGCCGAACATTCAAGTGCTTCAAGAAGCGAAATGGTACGTGCTTTAGGTGATAAAGTAGCAGCGATCCTAATTCTTGGTGAAATTGGACAAAATATTCATGCAGCAGAACGTATTTTTAATGAGAGGTTTCCCGATCCGTTTCGAGGACTTATTCAAGGAAGCTTCTTCGTAAGTTTGAAACAACGGGTAGTATTAATGATGCGAAACGATCTGGCAGACCACAAATTTCCGATGAGAAAAAAATTGATATACAGGCAGAAGTAATAATTAATCCTACTTCTTCAACAACTCACGTTGCATCTACCTGTGAAGTCAGTCGAAGTACAGTACACAGGGTGTTGAAAAATTACAAATTTCATCCATACAAATTAAAAATGGTTCATCAACTCTCCGACGACGACCCAGACCGAAGACTAGAATTTTGTGAAAATATGGAAACTAAAATTAACCAACAGCCAGACTATGTCAAAACAATTTGTTTTAGTGACGAAAGTACTTTCTATCTAAATGGAAATGTAAATACACAGAATGTGAGGTATTGGAGTGACGCAAATCCTCACCTGTTTCGTGAAACACATACCCAATTTCCCCAGAAGGTGAATGTTTGGGCAGGTATCCTGGGAAACCACATCGGTCGGCTTCTTTTTTTAAATACTAATTGAACTGGTGAGGTTTATCTGGAGCTGTTGGAAAACGCAATAGAACCGTTAATCCTTGAAATTTTGGAAGATAATCCAGATGAATTCGGCAATTTGGAAATAATATTCCAACAGGATGGTGCTCCTCCACACTATTACGGTGCAGTGAGACGGTATTTGGATGAGGAGTATCGTGGTAGATGGATTGGACGACGAGGTTCAACGGAATGGCCAGCACGATCACCGGACCTCACACCTTTGGATTTTTTTATGTGGAGGTACCTTGAATCGAAGGTTTACGTCACTGAACCTGACAATATTGACGTTTTAAAACAACGTATTGTTGCAGAATGTGAGGCTTTTTCCGCAGACACATTTGCAAAAGTACGAGAAGAGTTTAAAAATAGGATATTTCACTGTCAGGAAGTAAATGGAGGTCACTTCGAGCAATTTCTTTGAGTAGATACTGATTCTTAAATCTGTAATTAATATCATACTGAATGGAATTTAAATTTTAATGTTTACTAATGAGCCATCAAAACTATCATAAACACAATCAAAATTGGTATAATTAAATAGGTTTTTTCGATACCTTTTAAAAGAGGTGTCGCTTGCCGTAGGGTTCCATTTAAAATTATTGGTCACAATGACCTTGTGACGTCATCTTTGACGATTTCGTCATCTATCATCACTAGTAGGGAAGTTTACAACCTTTAATATTCAGTTTCCAAATTTCACTTGTTTATGTATAATCGTTCCAAAAATAAGAGGGGGGGAGGGGACTTTTGAGAAGCACTGTATGACTCTGGAATAAGAGGACAGCCTCTAAGCTGGATATCATCTTTTTTGAAGTAGAGAAAACAATTCGTTCGAATACAGCATATAGATCTAACTGAAATAAAAAAATATAATTCAGACTATTCTTCAGTGGAGTTGGTGTGCCACAAGGCTCCGTGCTGGGACCTTGTCTTTTCTTAATGTATGTAAATAGCCTTGATTTATTTCTGAAAAATCAGTTTTTTACAATGTATGCAGATGACTTATCTCTAATCATCTCAAATCAATCAGCAACAAACAATAGTACAGAAATTACAAATTTATTAGAACATCAATTATTTTTCAATACTGAAAAAACTCAATTAGCGACATTTCATAACCGACAAAAAGTATGTGACTCACTTAATATATGCATCAATAACTGTATGGTTCGAGACAATGTAGAGGCGGTCAGTTTTTTGGGAATCAAGATTGATCCATCTCTTAGTTGGAAACCACACTGTGAAACTGAATTCAATATATTACCTTTTCAAAAATGTATTCTAACTAGAGGACAGATGATCAAATCAAAGCGAAAATGCTGTTAACCTACCAAAAATACTCAAGCAGGTTTTAAATTCTCGTGTATGAATTTCCAATTAAAAAATAGGGTCACTAGAAACATTAAGTTGTGTCCCATGAATTTGGCCATAATCCTATTGTTTGCCTTTCCTCCTAACAAATTCAGTTTTACATTCTGAAATTAGCATTTTATAATACACATTCAGTTGGTCCGATGTTTCCCAAATTGATAGACGCCACTCCAATCTGTCAAAAATCGAACGTGGTACTACATAAATTGAATTGCATGAACTGTGATGAAAGTTATATTGGCATGATAAGACAATAACTCCAAAAACGCATTAATCAACATGTATATGATTGCATACAAAAAACAGCAACAAAAAAGGAAAACGGCCCTGGCTAACCAGAATTTTTCTGGAATCCATGATTTCGATTATGAAAACCCGAAAAAACTTCATTGGAAACATTCTATTCCAAACGCTGCGTGAGCGAAATTGTTCATATCACTCTTAACAATACAATAATTCTCTAACATTATAATTTTTGTAGACTCTTTGTATTCGTGCTGATGATGTAGGTTTAAACCTCCGAAATTCATACGTTTTGAAAATAAAGTAAACTACAGATATTGTTTTTGTGGAGATTGACTTGGAGTTTTCCTATTGATCCTATGGATTAAAAAGTTAAAAATGGAATTATAGTTTCAAAAAACTAAAAAAAAGGCATATATGGCAATAAGGACTAAAAGGTTGAAAATAATAAGAATGAAGTCACCAAGTTTCATTTCGATACGACAATTGAAAGTAGGTTAAAATTGACTTCCAATATTTGATTACATTGTTTGTTAGTTACAAGTGAAGCTTATAACAGCTTGTTAAAAAATATCCTTATTATTAAAAGAAATGAAGAAACGATTGCAAGAAGACACCGATTCATTTCATTTGTTCGCCTAAAGCCCGAAGGGAACAGTTCGACGATGCTATTTGTCTCTATTTATCGTTAATTTGAACTATTTTGACCTATTATTGTTTTTCACTGCATCGACCATTGTTTTATAACATCCTTTATAGGTGTCGACAGTTGGTGTAACTTTTGGTGATTTTGTTTTATTTTCCATTTTATAATTTTATGTTTGTTTGTGCATCATATGATGGTTTTCTTGTTTATTATTTTTTAGTCCATATTTTGTTGTTCTGTAGTTAGATTTTATTGTAATAATTCTTATTTTTTTCTGAAAACTCCTCTCATTGTAGCCTTGGAGAAGTCCAAATATATAGACGAAACGTCGACACAAAATTGCGTTGTTTTTTTGTGCCTGTCCTTTGTTTCACGAACTATCAGATACTCAAGCAAACCCACAAATTTCAGCTAATGTGATATGGTTGGTGATATGAATATATGAGTGGAACTGCGAAGATTGTCACGTAGCTTACATTGGCAGAACTTGCAGACCTTTGGAAATTCGCATAAATGAACATTTAAACCGTAACAATGTATCTGCTTTCGGTCATCGCCTGAACAACTAGGAATTCACAAAGTATGCAGGAGGTCAGTTCCAAAAATTAAAATATACCCGTAAGTAATGAATTTCTCGACATTCACCTTTATCTCAACACCGAGGTCAATTTGAACATATCTCACATCCCTTTCCAGGACTCCTAAAATATAACAATTTCATTCAACCAATTTACTTTAATAAATAGACAATATATAAAACATTGATTTTACTTACTTTCTGTTGAGTTGAATAATTTCAAATTCCATTCTTTATGATCACATTATGTGTATCTTCCAGTATATGATCCGCTTCTCCTAACTTTCTCCACAACGCGGAGAACATAAAGTCATTTTTTTCAGCTTTCGATTGGTTCTCTTACCCTTCTTAGCATCACCTGGTTGATGTTGGACGGAACTTTGTTTTTTTTGCCTACTGGATGCTCTCTTTTTCTTCTTCTTTGGCTACTTGATTATTTTTTTGAGTTTCACAAAAATCTTGATGAGGTTTCCTTGGCATGCTGTGACGTACATTTGATGAATAAAGGTTCTCAATAAATTGATCATTGATAGATCTAATGTTCCGGATTCCATGGAAGCTCACGTCATGATTATTCGATTTTCACAGTTCTGTCTGACTGACGAATAATTATCCTCACTTTTTCAAATTGATTAAAATATTTTTCAATGGTCATTACTCACAAGTGCGCACTGATGATGACTTAATAGTCGGAAGCGCTCTGCTACGATATGAATAAATCAATTTTCTGCACGAAGTACAAAGTATTCGATTAAATAAATATCAACTTAACGTTTCAAAATCGTTGACTAGGGAGGCGGTTACGAGAACGGCCAGCTCGATTACCTGATTTTACATCATTTAACTCGATGGGAGTTGGATTTAGGGATGGAATTCTTACGTTGCAGAATGTCATTTCTGAATCTGAATTATGAGATTTTTAATAAATATCTACAATAACTGAAATATTGGCTGTTCTTTGTTCACCTAATTTGTGGTGCCAGAAAATACAGTTCAAATCTAGGGACTGAAGTTTTTTAATTTCCTATCAAATTGTACGAACATTTTTCAAAAGTTGAGAAGGGACACATTCTCAGTTGAATATTGAATAGAAATAATGTTCTGTGAATTGAAAAATCAATATCAAGGCTCAATTACACTGACAAATAAGTAACCTCACTTGACAAGGATTTTTGGGTAACCTTCCACAGTCTGAAAATGAAAATATAATCGGGAAAATCTATACAAGTGTCAAGATTCAAATATGTTTGCATGCTCATGACTTACTCACAGGTATAATACGCACTGATGATGAATTAATAGTCGAAATCACTCTGCTACGATATAAATAAATCAATATTCTGCACGAAATACAAAGTTTCTTTCTTCGATTGAATAAATATCGACTTAATCTTTCGAAATCGTTAAATAGGGAGGCGAGGATTACTAGAACGGCCAGCTTGATCACCTGATTTTACACCACTCAACTTCTTCTTGAGGTGATATGTAAGAAGTGTGGTAAACAAGAAGAACGCTTACAATTAGGTCAATTACGCCTCAAATGTTGATTAGCGATAGAAGACATATTTATTCACGACTAGAATGCTTCCAAGACGTTCAAGGTATGGATTTTGAACATATTCTACATTGAAATTTCAATTCGGTCAATCGGGTGATTTTTCTTCTGTGAATTTCGATTAAATTGAAAAACCATAGCATTTTCTAATATTTAATGGAAAGACCCTTCGAATTAGGTATCACAAGCCCCTAGTTTCGATAAAAAAATTTGGGGGTGTTCCACTTTCACTCGAAGGGAGTTGAATTTTGGGATAGAATTCTTACGTTAAAGGATGTCATTTCTGAATTTAAAATCATGAGATTTTTTAACCGACGAAACCAAAAAGGAGGAGGTTCTCTAGTCGACGCGTATATTTAATTTTTTTTTATCATTTTTTTTATGTATGACCAGGCATAACTTTTTACTGAGACGTCCGATTCCGATAATTCTTTTTTTATTGGATAGAATGTACTTCGAAGTCAGTCCAATTTGAATTTAAAAGATGAAATCTACCTCTAAGGGTAGCAAAATGAAGATATTGATCACTCACCCTCCTAATTCTGGTCCGTTAACCGATTCTAACAGGCATAACTTTGTACTAGGTTCCTCGATTTGGATAATTCTATTTTAATGAGAAAAGGTATACCTCAAAGTTTATCATATTTGGATTTCAAATGGAATTATTCACCCTTACGGGTAGAAAAATAGGGGATAATTGATTTTTCACTTGTGAACATTGGCACACATATGTAGTTGACAATGACAGACATTAGTTTAGGAGCTTAGTTATTGAGAATAAGAAGGTTTATTTTAGTTTTTACTTTCCAGTTCCGTATTTCGTCGGTTTGATTTTTTTTTTAAGTTTTTATTATAAATATCCACAGAATTGAATTACTGGATTCATTAGATTCGGCTGTTCTTTGTTCACCTAATTCAAGTCGCTCTAGGTGCAACAAAATACAGTCTGAATCTGAGGACTGAAGTTTTTCCAATCCCTTATCAAATCGTACAAACTTCCTTAAGTTTCCTAAGTTATTCAATTTTTCAAATGTCATTTACTAATTCATATTGTTACAAAATGTAGAACACGCCCTTGCGTTGTTTGTCGCAAGCGGACCGTTGAACTACATTCTCCAAACAACCGTTTGGGGTTTCCGATGACGTCATGGAGCCAACGAGATCATTCCAGGAATTGCTCGAATATTCTGGAAACTAGGATCGGGGATATATAATTCGTGCGAATAGTATTGTGAATACTGTTCAGCAGAGAAAAAAAGTAGTCCATATTAGCGAGTTCGACTTGACATCTATTTAGCGCAGTGCATTTTGGTAGTAGACAAGTATTGTATTGTCAGGGTGAATTATTGTCTTATGTTTCAAAGTGGAATTAACGAACATTGAAATCAAGGGAGTATTTCAATAAAAACGAACCCTATGTCGAAACAATATTCATCCATGATTGATATACGATTATTCTTACACAATTTACACTATAATACTGGAACTTTATCAACAGGAATATCTATTGGACCAAATATCACTTGAGCAATCTAGCGAGTGTATTGGAGTTAGGGAAAATTTTCTCAGAATTTTCCCGGCCTATATAGTATTACGAGCAGATCAATTCTGAAGCCTAGCTGCCATTTATTTGGCGATCTTGAAACAATAGATCGTGATTTCCAGACGCATTTCATCCGTTTATTTGCATACATACAATGAAATGTCCAAATAAAAAGTAATAAAGAGGGCCGTAAATTTATTCCGCCATCGCTACACGTTGGACGATTTCAGTGGCGTGATTGAGGAAAGATGGAATTGAAACGATGCGTCCTCGTTCTTGGATAATAATGGTGATGCTCATTTCACGTATGATGGAGAATAGTCCATGTCTCATTATCTCCATATGGGTGCCTTGAATACCTATGAAAATATTAGAGCAATTTATGCATTTTTCAGAGGACTAGTTACAAAACATGAAGGCTTTATTGTACAAGATTCCGACTTAGATCGACCTCATCCTTTTTCCTAATCAAATAGATATTTTATACAATATGTATGAATAAACGTGCTAGGGTTGCTGCCCAGTATACTGGCAAGGCTATTTTTATTGAAACATTATGTCTTCATTTTATTTTTATCGATAGTTACGGTAATGTTTTTCCTTGAAAAAACTTTTTAACAAAAAATTAAACCGACGAAAAAATCAACTGAAAAGCAAAAAAATAAAATAAACCTTCTTAGTCTAAATGATAATTGAGCTCCTAAACTAATGTAAGTAACTGATTTTGAGTCAGCGCCAAACAAACAATTATCGAAGGTCATTATCTATGAAAGAAGTCATCAAAACGCAGCCGTGCATCTCGCTGCCATCATTTTACGCTTCACCTGATTCAATTGCTAGTTTGTTTGGCGCCGACTCAAAATCAGTTACTTACATTAGTTTAGGAGCTCAATTATCATTTAGACTAAAAAGGTTTATTTTATTTTTTGCTTTTGAGTTGATTTTTTCGTCGGTTTAATTTTTTGTAAAAAAGTTTTTATTTTGTACTTTTCAGTTCCGTATTTCGTCGGTTTAATTTTTTGTTGAAAGTTTTTATTTTTCAATTTTTTGTGGCTGAAATCTACCAATTACTACCTACTTGTTTTTTGATTACTTCCAAAATACTTACTTACCCACCCTACTTCAACTATTACCAGTTAAATAATATGATTATCTACTTTTACTATTTGTTGTAATATAAATTATTTTCGTTGTTCTCGTTAGTTTATTTCATTACTTTGTATATCATTCCATCCTCTCATAAAATATACTGATTTTGACGGAACAAGAATAATGTCAGTAGCGATCTGTCATTGTCAACTACGTATGTGTGTGCCACTGTTCACTAGTGAAAAAGCAATTATCCCCTATTTTTCTACCCGTAAGGGTGGCTAATTCCTTCGGAAATCCAAATATAAGGTATACCCTATCTATTTAAAAAAGAATCATCAAAATCGAAGAACCCAGTACAAAGTTATGCCTGATAGAATCGGTTAACGGACCAGAATTCAGAGGGTGAGTGATCAATATCCTCCATTTCGCTACCCTTAGGGGTGGATTTAATCTTTTAAATTCAAATGGGACCAAATTCGAAGTACACCCTATCCACTGAAAAAAGAATTATCTCAGTAAAATGTTATGCGTGATCATACATAAAAAAACATGATGGAAAAACATCAAATATACGGGTCGAATAGAGAACCTCCTCCGTTTTGGTTTCGTCGGTTAAAAAATTAGTACCAATCGAGAATAAAAGACCTACATAAAACGCCAAAGTGAGGTTTCCCACCTTGTTCCTGGCCGTAATACCGAATTGCCAGGTCAAAGTGACTATTGTTAGTTCAAAGGGACAATCGTCACTTCAAAGTGACAATTGTCAGTCCAAAGTGGCAATTCCAAATGTTTTTGAAAAATATTTTTTGTTGGCCTTTCTACGCCTTTGTAGGGTTACCTTTGCAAAAATTGGCAGATCTTAGGGATATCGCGATTAATAGTCTGAATAATTGAGTAAGAGAGTGGGGGTGACAGAGAGCTCTGCAGAACTAATATATACGTTAGAGAAGGACGCGGAATAGCAGCTGCGCGTGAGACGGTTGCCGAGGAAGAGAGAGTGAGCATGCTCATTTCTCTGTGTAATAGACAGAGACAAATCTACTTTATCACCAAAAATCCGTTTTGGGGTGAATAATATTTATGGTAAAAACAATAATGATTATAATTTTAATAACAAATTTCCAAGTTATTTGGTGTTTAAGATTCACTAGGTGTTGTTGAGTGCGGAAGAGTTGGCATAAAATCTGGCCTCTCGTCAATCGTCAATCAATGACGGCACCTGAAAAAAATAATCAAATAAAAAGTAACTAACTTGTTATTAATGAAATCAGAAGGAGCTTAAGATAGTGAAACTTTAACAAAACAAAATAAAAATTAGTTGATAGAATTTAAATAAAAAAATACAACTATGAATCGTAAATAATTGAAATAATTATGAATATTAATGAATATTAATTCATTGTATCAACATTACTCTCTTCTGTCTCATTATTTATTGTACTTGAATGCCTTCTAGGATCCATATATCTTGGATAATCGTCGGCTATGGCTGTATTTGGAGTTATCTAAACATGCAATGTAATAGTGTTAATATAAGAGTTAAACATAATATTCTTGTGAATTAACACTGCTGATATACTTACAAAATCATCAGACGAGGAATTTGGATTCGTTTGAGTGGAGTTCTGGGGAATTTCCTATATCTGCAAATAATAAAAAGCCGATCAGAAATTCTTCAAATATAATTTTCATAATTTGAAAGTATTCTTTTAAATCGAGAAATTTTGTTTCGTTAAAAAGTTCTGTAAAAAATGGAATAGGTGTTGCATGTTTCACCCCTTTAAAAGATCACAACGAAATTGAAAAAATATTCATAAGTAGCCTCTTTATTGGTAGGACATTCCCACAAAATGCCATTTCTTCAACTCTTCGGCAATTTCAAGAAAAATATTTGTTTTTCTCATTTTTGGAATCGCGTAACTTTTCAAGGAAAGGCATAAGAGCTTTTGTTTACATGAAACACCCCCTTCAATTTTCGACTTATTTGGTAATACCCTGTATAACGGGAAAAAGGTGAAACGGGATAACGAAATAACGGTATAAAGGGATAACTGGAAGCTGGATAACAGGATAACGAGATACTCGGAAACAGGAAACGGGATAACAAGAAGCGGTCAAAGCCACAGGCATGAGCTAGATTGAACAACACAAAGAGAAACAATGCAAAAATACAAATACATAATATTGTATAAAATGTACCCATATTTAATTCGGAAAAAAGATGAGGGAAGGTCGATCTCTGTCGGGAATATTATATTATTATTTTTTTTTTTTATGTTCTGGTTCCCACGAAGAGGGATATCCTGTAATGTTCAGAGAACATCGTGGGAACCAAGGGAAAGAAGGTAGGAGTTGGTGTTCTTCTTAAATTTCTGGAGGTTGTATGCCTCGGGGAACACCTCCCTAGGCAATGAGTTCCAAAGCCTCGCTGTTCGTTGGATGAACGAGTCTTTGGAAAGTGATGTTCTGCAGGTCTCCAAAGTGACCACGAAGGGGTGTGATGACTGAACTTGACGGGTTAGTCTCGAAGAGACTGCCAAAGCAGGAACGATTGTTGATATTTCAGAAGAGCATCGCCCATGAAAATATCTATAAAATAGAGACAAATCGCCAACTTTTCTACGGTGTTCCAGACAAGTGAGCGAGTTTGTAAGCGAGGCATCACCGACGAGACGAATTGCCCTTTTTTGGACAGAATCCAATAGCCTCAGGATATGTTTAGGTGCCGCGCTCCAAATATGGGAACAGTATTCCAGGACAGGTCGGATCTGTGCCTTATAGATCATAAGCAGCTGGGTGGGGGTGAAATAGCTCTTGGCACGAAACATAAAACCAAGTTTTTGGGATGCACTTTTGGCAATGGACCTCACGTGATTTTCCCAGGAAAGGTTATTGCTGATAGTAATACCAAGCATCGATATGGATGACTTCAGTGGTATGGTTACTCCTGACAAAGTTATGTTAGGCACAGTGAGATCGACTTTTCTAGAGAAAAGACATGCTTGTGTTTTGTTTGCATTGAATTCTACCAAGTTATTAGATCCCCACTCGAGAATTGTTGCTAAGTCCATATTTATATTATTAACATTTCTTCCTCGTACATTTCTGGTTTCACGGGCTGATATAGGGGCCCTGGAAGAGAAAGCGGTATGGAGGGTACTATCATCGGCAAAGCTGTGTACTGGACATGAAGTTGCTTTCAACAGGTCGTTGATGTGAAGTAGAAATAGTGTTGGTGCGAGAATAGATCCTTGCGGAACACCAGCATTTATGAGTAGAGTGTCAGATGAAACTCCATCGACCACTACATGGAGAGACCTGTTTGAGAGAAAACTAGCAAGCAGAGAACACAGCTGAGGGGGCAAGCCATAAGACGGAAGCTTGGCGAGGAGTCCCTGGTGCCAAACTCGATCGAACGCCTTGGAGATATCTAATGCCACAGCTAAAGTTTCTCCATACTTTTCAATAGATAACTGCCATATATGTGAGACGTAAGCGAGCAGGTCACCAGTTGATCTCTGATGGCGGAAGCCATATTGCCTATCGTTGACAATTCCTGAGTCTTCCAGATATTTCATGAGCTCGATGTTGATGGCTTTTTCCATGACCTTTGAAATAATAGATAGCAGTGCGATAGGTCTGTATTTGCTAGGTAGGGCCTTTTTGCCTTTTTTAGGGACTGGCTGTACTCTTGCAATTTTCCAATTGGACGGAAATACCCCCAAATTGTAAGAGTGGTTGAACAACTTGCAAAGAACAGGTGTTAGTTCGGGGGCACATTTCTTGAGAACAATCGGCGGGATTCCGTCAGATCCACAGGCTTTGTTGGTGTTGAGACCCAGCAAAATCGTTCTGATAGTACGTTGGCGAAAGGTGATCTCGGGCATGTGACTGTCAATAGGTGTAATGTTCGGGGGTTGTTTTCCCGATGAATCCAGAGTGGAATTTCCAGCAAATAGGTGCGCAAAGATATTGGCTTTTTCCTTGGCAGTCGTTGCTAGTGTTCCATCTTCTTTGGTTAGAGGAGGAAATGAGCTGGAAGTGAAGTTTCTTCCCACAGCTTTGGCGAAAGACCAAAATGAAAGGGATCCGTTAGGACATTCAGCAAGTTTTGATCTTATTCTGGCATTGTGGGCATCTTTCGAGCATTCTATTGTCTCTTTGCATATGCCTCTAGCCTCGACATATGCTGCTCTGGTCTCAGGGCCCGGATTTTTTAGCCATCGATGGTATGCTGCCTGTTTGGAAGCCACAGCTCTAGAGCAGTTTCTGTTAAACCAGGTCTTATCGGATGATGTTCTTCTTTCGGTATTCGGTATGTAGGTTTGCATCCCCAACATGATGATTTCAGAATTATGTTTTGAAAAATAACAGAATCACCGTTTAATTAATCTCGCTCTAAAAGATTTAATTTTCCGCAGTACATACGAATAAAACGATCGAGAAGAAATATTTAAAAAATGTTCCATCAGTATCTCATGTGTCCCTAAATAGTCTCCCCGAAAATAAGAGTTTGTAGAACACACAATTCAGAACAACAAGGTTCTAGTTTATTTATACAATTGTACCGAAGTACAGTCTTGATAATATCTGCGCGAACTAGTGATAGACAGTTTCCCAAATCTAGGCAATTTGTTTGTTTTTAAAAAGTGTCCTCAAATTTGAATTCGTTGTTTTTGAACACATGCTCTAGTAATTTCAAGAAGTTCTCGAAGTTGAGTTTGGTATGGGGGTCAATTAAGTGCCATCTTTTCTCAACTAGTGTCAACTAGCAACGACTGCCCAGGAAAAAGCCAATATCTTTGCGCACCTATTTGCTGGAAATTCCACTCTGGATTCATCGGGAAAACAACCCCCGAACATTACACCTATTGACAGTCACATGCCCGAGATCACCTTTCGCCAACGTACTATCAGAAAGATTTTGCTGGGTCTCAACACCAACAAAGCCTGTGGATCTGACGGAATCCCGCCGATTGTTCTCAAGAAATGTGCCCCCGAACTAACACCTGTTCTTTGCAAGTTGTTCAACCACTCTTACAATTTGGGAGTATTCCCGTCCAATTGGAAAATTGCAAGAGTACAGCCAGTCCCTAAAGAAGGCAAAAAGGCCCTACCTAGCAACTACAGACCTATCGCACTGCTATCTATTATTTCAAAGGTCATGGAAAAAGCCATCAACATCGAGCTCATGAAATATTTGGAAGACTCAGGAATTGTCAACGATAGGCAATATGGCTTCCGCCATCAGAGATCAACTGGTGACCTGCTCGCTTACGTCTCACATATATGGCAGCTATCTATTGAAAAATATGGAGAAACTTTAGCTGTGGCATTAGATATCTCCAAGGCGTTCGATCGAGTTTGGCACCAGGGACTCCTCGCCAAGCTTCCGTCTTATGGCTTGCCCCCTCAGCTGTGTTCTCTGCTTGCTAGTTTTCTCTCAAACAGGTCTCTCCATGTAGTGGTCGATGGAGTTTCATCTGACACTCTACTCATAAATGCTGGTGTTCCGCAAGGATCTATTCTCGCACCAACACTATTTCTACTTCACATCAACGACCTGTTGAAAGCAACTTCATGTCCAGTATACAGCTTTGCCGATGATAGTACCCTCCATACCGCTTTCTCTTCCAGGCCCCTATATCAGCCCGTGAAACCAGAAATGAACGAGGAAGAAATGTTAATAATATAAATATGGACTTAGCAACAATTCTCGAGTGGGGATCTAATAACTTGGTAGAATTCAATGCAAACAAAACACAAGCATGTCTTTTCTCTAGAAAAGCCGATCTCACTGTGCCTAACATAACTTTGTCAGGAGTAACCATACCACTGAAGTCATCCATATCGATGCTTGGTATCACTATCAGCAATAACCTTTCCTGAGAAAATCACGTGAGGTCCATTGCCAAAAATGCATCCCAAAAACTTGATTTTTTGTTTCGTGCCAAGAGCTATTTCACCCCCACTCAGCTGCTTATGATCTATAAGGCACAGATACGACCTGTCCTGGAATACTGTTCCCATATTTGGAGCGCGGCACCTAAACATATCCTGAGGCTATTGGATTCTGTCCAAAAAAGGGCAATTCGTCTCGTCGGTGATGCCTCGCTCACAAACTCGCTCACTTGTCTGGAACACCGTAGAAAAGTTGGCGATTTGTCTCTATTTTATAGATATTTTCATGGGCGATGCTCTTCTGAAATATCAACAATCGTTCCTGCTTTGGCAGTCTCTTCGAGACTAACCCGTCAAGTTCAGTCATCACACCCCTTCGTGGTCACTTTGGAGACCTGCAGAACATCACTTTCCAAAGACTCGTTCATCCAACGAACAGCGAGGCTTTGGAGCTCATTGCCTAGGGAGGTGTTCCCCGAGGCATACAACCTCCAGAAATTTAAGAAGAACACCAACTCCTACCTTCTTTCCCTTGGTTCCCACGATGTTCTCTGAACATTACAGGATATCCCTTTTCGTGGGAACCAGAACATAAAAAAAAAATGATTAAATTGATATGAATATTAGTAAACAGCGAAACTACATCTAGCGATATGATGGCATGATCTTCTAGAAAAATTATGTTTTGGAGTTCTTGAACAACTTTTTTGCATAAACTGTCTTTCTCAAAAGTATAGTTTCCGGACATATATTAATATAGACAATTCATATTAGAATATTGTGAGGAATCACCGAAAGCGCTTTGCTTACATAAACAAAATTTCACCCAAATTTTACAGAATTTTAATTTTCGAATATAAAAACGTTCATAGGTACACACAAATGTTATTAGAAGAGGTTGGTTTACAAATAATTAGGTTATGGTTTGCTTAGTGTTCGTTTGCGTTTGACCATTTGACCAATATGATATTTTCACTACTGGATCATAAAAATCAAATCAATCACGTCACAATTACGTGATCTCCATGATTATTTGAGCAGGCTGAGCATTTCAAACGAACAGGACTTCAATGTCAGTGATAGAAAAGAGACATTCACCTTATATTTCTATTGGTGAAAATCCGGAATTTTCCGTGTTGCTGTAACAACATTCTCCTGCAAACCCTTCGCGTGTTCCGCCAAATCCGTGGATGGGGTTGAGTCGGATATTTTAATTGCGCGCGATATTGCGCGTGTAAACAAGAAGGGTGGTCGGGAGTTGGGGTGGCCGTCGAATCGTAAGTGAAACCGAGAACGAGTTGGAGGATCAGCACCAGCTGCTCCTTTCTCCACTGTTTACTTCATCTGGTTGCAGTTTGCGGCTCGATGACTCCATCAAGAGACAGATTTGGTTTTTGCACTGATTTTTAGGAGGTTGGTGATGTATGGCAATCGTAATCACATTGGTTACAATGACAATAGCCGTATTTTGTTGACAGTCTGGATTAGAGTTCAAAATTTCGATCAAGAAAACGAGAAATAGCTGTTGAATCAATAGCTGTTGAGTCAACTACTTTATATTATTCCAGAGTCCATGAAAGTTGAATTTCTACTTGATATGCTGAATTTGATTTTTTATATAAATATTTTGTTACGATATATCCCTTTATGCTCTAAATCTATGTATTATATCTTTGAATTCATTTCAAGGATCGAATTTACAATTCCTAGCAGTTAATGGCTTAGACTAAAAATATTTTAATTGTCTTAGTGTTTTATTCACAAAAAAAACATTTTAAAAGTATCTGACCACCTGCCGGAATTTTTCAGATACGTATCCTAGAATATATCTACATAGTCATACCTACATAGTCATTTTGATATAAATTTATTATTTTTATATTATTATAATTTTCAAGTATTGATAATTTGTGACTTTCAATGTTGATAATTTGTAGTTTTTGGCTGATCGGATTCATATCACTCTCTATGATTGTGAAACTGTAAACTAAAAACCCAATTTCAAATACTCAATTACTACGCATCAGATGAATTCTCACTCGTCAGATAATTGTACATCACACAATATCAAAAACATACAACTGTATTATATCCTGACGCTGCATACAACATCCACTGCTGTAATCTGGATGATACAACAACAACATACATATCTTCAACATACATAGACAAACTATAAAAAAAAACAATAAAACGATAAAAGTAAAAGTAAAAGTAAAAGGAGGAAAGGAAAAGGAAAGCGAAAAAGGAAAGGAAAGCGGGAAAGGAAAGGAAAGGAAAAGAAAGGAAAGGAAAGGAAAGTGAAAGGAAAGGAAAGTGAAATGAAAGTGAAAGGAAAGCGAAGGAAGGAGGCGAAAGGAAAGGAAAGGGAAAGGAAGGAAAGGAAAGGAAAGGAAAGTGAAAGGAAAGGAAAGTGAAAGGAGGAAAAGGAAAGGAAAGGAAAGGAAAGGAAAGGAAAGGAAAGGAAAAGGGGGGAGTGAAAGGAAAGGAAAGGGGAAAGGAAAGGAAATGAAAAGGGAAAGGGAAAAGGAAGTGAAAGGAAAGTGAAAGAAAGGAAAGGAAAGGAAAGGAAAGGAAAGGAAAGGAAAGGAAAGGAAAGGAAAGGAAAGGAAAGGAAAGGGGGAAAAGGGAAAAAAAGTGAAAGGAAAGTGAAAGGAAAGAAAGGAAAGTGAAAGGAAAGGAAAGGAAAAGGGAAGGAAAGGAAAGGAAAGGAAAGTGAAAGGAAAGAAAGGAAAGGAAAGGAAATGGAAAGAAAGGGGAAGTGAAAGGAAAGTGAAAGGGAAAGGAAAGGAAAGGAAAGGAAAGGAAAGGAAAGGAAAGGAAAGGAAAGGGAAAGAAAGGGAAAAGGGAAAATGAAAGGGAAAGGGGAAAAGGGAAGGAAAGGAAAGTGAAAGGAGGGAAAGGAAAGGAAAAGGAAGGAAAGGGAAAGTGAAAGGAAAGGAAAGGAAAAGGAAAGGAAAAAGGGAAAGGAAAAGGAAAAGGAAAGGAAAGGAAAGGAAAGGAAAGGAAGGAAAGGAAAGTGAAAGGAAAGTGAAAGGAAAGGAAAGTGAAAGGGAAAGGAAAGGGTGTTTTGTTTTGTTTTTTTTTGTTTTTTTGTTTTTGTTTTGTTTTTTGTTTTTCCCTTTGTTTTTTTTGTTTTGTTTTGTGGTTTTGTTTTGTTTGTTTTGTGTTTGTTTTGTTTGTTTGTTTATTTGTTGTTTCTTTGTTTTTTTTGTTTTGTTTTGTTTTTTTTCTTTTTGTTTTTGTTTTTTTTGTTGTTTTGTTTTTGTTTTGTTTGTTTTGTTTTGTTTTGTTTTGTTTTGTTTGTTTTGTTTTGTTTGTTTTGTTTTGTTTGTTTTGCTTGTTTTGCTTTTGCTTTTGTTTTGTTTTGTTTTGTTGCTTTGCTTGTTTTGTTTTGTTTTGTTTTGTTTGTTTGTTTTGTTTTGTTTTGCCGCTTGTTTGTTTTGTTTTGCTTTTGTTTTGTTTTGCTTTGTTTTGCTTTGTTTTGTCGTTTGTTTTGTTTGTTTGTTTTGTTTTGCGCTGAGCGGTTTTGCGCGAGCGAGCTTTTGTTTTGCTTTATTTTGTTTTGTTTTATTTGCTTTTGTTTTGTTTTGTTTTGTCGCTTGCTTTGCCGTTTTGTTTGTTTTGTTTTGTTGCTTTTGCTTTTGTTTTGTTTTGCCGGTTTTGTTTGCTTTGCTTTTGTTTGCTTGTTTGTTTTGTTTTGTTTGCTTGTTTGTTTGTTTTGCTTTGCTTTTGTTTTGTTTGTTTTGCTTTTGTTTTTGTTTTGTTTTGTTTTGCTTTTGTTTTGTTTTGTTTTGTTTTGTTTGTTTTGTTTTGTTTTGTTTTGTTTGTTTTGTTTTGTTTTGCTTGTTTTGTTTTGCTTTGTTTTTCTTGTTTTGCTTTGTTTTGCTTGTTTGTTTGCTTTGCTCTTTTGTTTTGCCTTTGCTTTGTTTGTTTGTTTTGTTTGTTTTGTTTGTTTTGTTTCTTGTTTTGTTTCTTGCTTGTTTGCTTGTTTTTGTTTTGCTTTTTGCTTGTTTGTTTGTTTGTTTTGTTTTGCTTTGCTTCTGTTTTGTTTTGTTTGTTTGCTTGTTTTGTTTGTTTTGTTTGTTGCTTTATGCCTTGTTTTGTTTGTTGTTTGTTTCTGTTTCTTGTTTTGCTTTTGTTTGTTTTGTTTTGTTTGTTTTGCTTTGTTTCTGTTTTGCTTCGCTTCGTTTGTTTTGTTGTTTGTTTGTTTGTTTGCTTGCTTTGTTTGCCTTTGCTCTTGTTTTGTTTTGTTTGTTTGTTTGTTTTTATGCCTTGCTTTGTTTCTTGTTTGTTTGTTTCTGTTTGCTTCTGTTTGTTTTGTTTTGTTTGTTTTGTTTTGTTTTGCTTCTGTTTGCTTGTTTTGTTTGTTTGTTTCTGTTTTATGGAATGAGCGAGCTGTTTTGTTTTGTTTTGTTTTGTTTTGTTTTGTTTTGTTTTGTTTGTTTTGTTTTGTCGATGAGCGGAATGGAAATGGAACGCGTTTTGTTTGTTTTGTGTTTGTTTTGTTTTGCGCTTTTGTTTTGTTTTGTTTTGTTTTGCCGGTTTTGTTTTGTTTTATTTGTCGGTTTTGTTTGTCGATGACGATTTTGCCGATGAAATGAGTGCTGAGCGAGCGAGGCTTATTTTGTTTTGTTTGTTTGCTGGAAAAGGAATGAGCGATGAGCGAGTGAGCGAGCGAAAGGAAAGGAAAGGAAAGTGCTGAAGTGCTGAGTTTATTTTGTTTTGTTTTGTTTGCTGGTTTTGTTTTGTTTGTTTTGTTTTTGTTTGTGCTGAAAGTGGAAAGTGAGTGCTGATGATGATGAGCTGAATGAGCTTTTGTTTTGTTTTGTTTTGTTTTGTTTTATGATGATGATGAGCGATGTGTTTTGTTTGTTTGTTTTATTTTGTTTGTTTTGTTTGTTTTGCGCTGAGTGCTTTTTGTGCTTTTGTTTGTGTGGAAAAGGAAAGGAAAGATGAGCGAAAGGAAAGGAAAGTGCTGAAAGTGAAAGGAAAGTGAGCTTTTGTTTTGTTTTGTTTTGCCGAGCATGAGTTTTGTTTTGTTTTGCTGAAAGGAAATGAATGATGCTGATGATGAAAAGTGAGCGATGTTTTGTGCTGAAGGAGTGCTGAAAGGAAAGGAAAATGAGCGATGAGTTTTGTTTTGTTTGTGAGCGAGCGATGATGAAAGGAATGAGTGAGCGATGAAAATGAAAGGAAAATGAAAGGAATGAGTGAGGAAAGGAAAGGAGCGAGCTGATGAATGATGAAAGGAAAATGAAAATGAAATGAATGATGATGAATGCACGGAACAAATAATGTTTCACAAATAACTGCGCACCAAAAACGGGTCTACGCTGGTAACGGACAAAATGAAATTAAAATCAACACTGGCACTGGAAAATGAAAATAATACAACAAAAATTTCGACCTGTGTCTGCGCAATAATGTTTCAAAATTTTAACACTTTAACCAGCAATGGAAAAACTGGATAACAATGAACAATAATAACACGCACAACGCAAAATGCAAAACAACCACATCATGTCTAACATTGCGTCAACCGGTGTTTTAACCTGCTGTTCAAATAAATGAAATAAATTAACTGGAAATTGCATGTTTTAAATCTACTGACAACGTGCGAACGCCGACAGTCTGGCGAAATAAAATGAACAACTCACGGAAGGACGGTCTGGCTTTGTGCACTGTTTCTTAATTGCACCACGCACAAGGGATATTTTAGTTAATATTCCTTCTGTGGTATTTTCTTCTCACGTTTATTATCATTACTAAACAGTGTCAGTATATCTATTGTGTTCTATTAAACGTTTTTATAGACAAGACTTTTTTTCCATATATATTATATAATAATATATGATATACCTTATTAATGTAAAATGTCAAACTTTATACTTTCTAAAAAGTTCAGTTTCTCGATAATAGGTATTTATAATCAAAATTTCTCACGGAGATCAGTTTCACTTTCACTGTCGTCATCCAAATTGATAATAAACTTTTCTTTGGGAATTTTTTCTATATCCATATATGACTTTTCCAACTTTTTAAAATGGGAAACACACTTGGCCAGCTGCTATCAGGAATGTTTGCAGTTTCTGTTTGAATAAGAGCTACCACATTTGAACTTAAGTTGGAGAAGTATTATTTCTTCGAACTGCTGACTTAAGCTGATGCCATATATGTTCAATTGGGTTAAACATACAGTGATAAGGAGGAGTCTGAGCACCGAATGTCCCAAGCTTTCAGCCAATGAATCACAAAAATATTTATTTTTTATCGAATAACTGCGTAAAACTTCTAGTAACTGCTTTTTTGAATACTTTTCCTCATAGTACATATCATTATTCTACATATATTCTTGTATAGTGGCTTTGGTGTCATTTGAACATGGTGCTTTATCTAGTCTTCGACTGTGGTATCCATGACGATAACACTGTTGGGTGGAATATTTGGTATGAGTTTATTTTGGAACCAGTCTTCAAATAATTCGGATGTAGTATCATCATGATAATCGACTAAAGAGTCCTTAATATTCTTTGCCGATAAAGACAACGCATTTGGTATAACACCATTTTCGGTTCCTGCGTGAATTATCGTAATGCGTTTACCTTTATTAGACGGCGCATTAGTTTGACACACGTCAGATGAGTCTACCCAACTTTTGTTTGGAATATCGTGTGTATCGAACCAAGTTTCATCCAAATACACTACTGTTCTACCTTATTCTCTAAATTCGTTTATTGCCAATAAATATTCAAATCTCAATTTCTTAAGGCGCACAGATTCCATTAATATTTTTCTGCTACTAGTGAGTTTTTTAAATTTAAATCCGTTTTGTGAAAGAGACTTCCTTAAAGTCTCTTCGTCACACTGGATACCAGTTTCATTCTTTTCAAGCCGTTGCATTAAAATATCTAATGTAGGCACAATTTGCTCTTTATACAAGGCATATATTGTTCTTCGAATTATATCTACATCACAGCCATCTAGTTTCCGTGAACCGCCAGAGTCTTTTTGTTTCTTTCTTTTTAAAATAGGGTTACTTACTATTTTAAACACTCTGGAATACGGTGTTTTTGTTAAAGAAGCACTTTCTTGCACAGCTTGATCCTTGGACATTCCAGGTTCCAGAAGGGAAGTTTAAACATTCAATATAATTTGTTTCCCATGGGGGTGTAACATTTGTCGATTAGTGGTACTACGACCACCAGTTGAAGTACTAGCTTCAGGATGAGCCCATGGACGCCACATTTTTCACGACACAATAATCGAATAGACACTTCAAAATAGACACAACTGACACATATCAGGTAGGTAATGACTAAATGTTGTTTAACTTTCTCCCTTTTATTTCTGAAGTTTTGGAAAGCGGTCAGTTCTCAAAACAGTCTTGTTTTCCAAATCTGATGGGTAATTTATTTTGTAACCGTAAATAGACCATTATCGCTATAATCTCGTTGATAGCCCATTAGTTATGAAAGTCTGTTGGCCAGGTGAGTAAATTTTCTTATTTACACACATTTAAACATATCCTTACCAAGGGTTCTAAATCAACCTTACGAGATTTTTTATTATCAAATAAATTTAAATACAAAACTGTCAACAAAAGCCAAAAATAATGGAGAGCCCACTATTATTAAAATGCCAAACTATTTCATGAGATATTTTAATCCGGACCTGGGAATCTTTTAAGGGACACACACTTTTATTGCTTATCTATATTCCGAACAATAGGTAATAATGAGGGTCATCGGCTAATACTGATTTACGATCTTCTTCGATTTCTAGTTCTACTATACATCATTCCATCATCATTCCACGCTGGGAACGGATTTCGATGAATCGCATGAAATCCGCGTTCTAGTTATGATTACATGTCTATTCAGCATGCATCACTTCCAAAAGCCGTCCCATTTAAAATCGCGCAATAAGCGCTAAAGTTTTCCAATTCAATCCTACCATCGAGTGGTGATTGCATCTATTCACTCGAAATGTTGATATTCAAAAATTAAAACGCTATCATAATAGCTGCGAAACATGCATATTCGATGGACTAGCTAATTGATTTCGAAAACATTTCCGGGTGGCAGAAACACAGGCATAAATTCCACTCCTGTACTATTTATTACGCTATATTGTCATACGCTAAGTAATTTACTTGTCGTATATCTTTGTTGTTTTTTTTTTGCTAAGCCTATACATTTTGTTTATAATTTTCCTGAGCTCCTTACCTTTATTCTATTCCTTCATCCAGTTTCCTTTTCTCTACATAAATTTTATTTTTACACGCTTTATATTAGCTTCACTTGTATGTTTGTTTGTTTGTTTGTAACCGACTTCTTTGGGCGCGATTTTGACCCACTTCCAGACGTCCGAATGATTTGAAATTTGGCAGGTGTACATAATTCCGGTGTCGATGCATTGTGAAATTTTTGTGTGAGAAAAAAACAAAATGGCGGCTCCAATATGGCGTACGAGTTTTGTGATTATGGTCCGATTCGCTTCAAAATTGCTATCTGAGTGTTCTCGTGGTCAGAGATTATGTTATTTTGTCAAAATTGGAAAATTCAAGATAGTGGCTCCAAAATGGCCGACGAGTTTTGTGATTATGATCTGATTCTATTCAAAATTGGTATGTGGAGGTTTTTGGGGTCGAATATTATGATTATTTTGTCAAAATTGGAAAATTCAAGATGGTGGCTTCAAAATGGCGACGAGTTTTGTGATTATGGTCTGATTCTATTCAAAATTGGTATGTGGGGGTTTTTGGGGTCGAATATTATGATTCTTTTGTAAAAATTGGAAAATTCAAGATGGCGGGTTTAAAATGGCGGCCGAGTTTTGTTATTATGGTCTGATTCTATTCAAAATTGGTATGTGGGGGTTTTTGGGGTCGGATATTATGATTCTTTTGTGAAAATTGGAAAATTCAAGATGGTGGCTTCAAAATGGCGGCCGAGTTTTGTGATTGTGATCTGATTCTATTCAAAATTGGTATGTGGGGGTTTTTGGGGTCGGAGATTATGATTACCTAATTTGATAAGATTATTCCATTTTTTAATTTGCAAAAAAATAATAAAAATAATAGTTTAAAACTAACTAAACTAAAAAAACACGCTTTTATAAATAAACCACACTAAAAAGTAGGAAATAAATAATAGTTTGAAAAAACTAAAAAACACGCTTTTATAGAAAACCAGACTAAAAAAAACATGGAGTGCATGGTATCAATAATTATATAGTACATTACACACCTAGGGCAGTAAAGTAAGAAATCTCTCAGATCACAGGTAATTGTTGGCCGATGCGATACCATGCACCCCACGCTTTTTTTTAAATAATTTTTTTTTCTATTTTCTATTTTTTTAGTCTGGTTTTCTATAAAAGCGTTTTTTTTAGTTTTTTCAAACTATTATTTATTTCCTACTTTTAGTGTGGTTTATTTATAAAAGCAGGTTTTTTCAGTTTTTTTAAACTATTATTTTCATTATTTTTTTGCAAATAAAAAAATGGGGTTTTTCAAACTATTATTTTTTACGTCCATCTATCTTAATCCTACGTGTTTTCCTCATTCCATCCGCAATATGTTTGTTGATAATGTCTTCATTTCCCAGACTGTTCACTTCTACTAACCTATACAAAAGGTGTTCGGATAGGTTTCCGCGGTCATGACTAGTCCGGGTTGAACCGTGTCTATAAATTTGATAATTTCGACGTTTCGGCTCCCATTTTGGAGACAATTTCAGGAAAAGTGGAAAAATATATAAATATAAGATATTGATAAGAGAAATAAAGGGGATGTGATTTCCAACCGATATTTGCATTGATGTGGCCAATACTTGATGAACATCCATATTAAAGTAAACAAAAGACACTCACTACACTCAATGATTTTCACTAAACTGGGTTTACAAGAAATTTAGTGAAGTGAGTGTCTTTTGTTTACTTCAATGTCCAACCGGGTTCTCAATCTGCCTACTCCCCAGGTATCGTCAGTAGTTCCCTCTAGGGTCTCAATATGCCTACTTCAGGTCCCTCGAAGGAATATATATATATATATATATATATATATATATATATATATATACAGTGTGTACATAAAGTAAGGAATAAATTAATTATCTAGAAAAGGAAAAGCTTTTCGAAAAAATCCACGGACACGTCAACTTTTATTTCACGATGCGCATCTTCTGACGTTTTAGTCGCATTGATGACGTCATTAATGTTTCAGCTATGACGTCATGGACATTTTTTTCAAATTGCAACCGGTATTTTTGATAGTGCCATTTGAAAGAGCGTATTTCTCTGCACACGTTAAACCAAAAGTTTTGTCATTTACATAAGGAAATTGTCGAGAAAATTATTGTTTTCATGATTTTGAGTTAACTTACTTTATTTTGTTAATTGAACAAACTAATCAATTAAAGAGTCAAAATAAAGTCCTTCCTAGCTTTGTAAAGTTCTCTTTCAGCACGCCACTGGTGTCTTCGTATTTTCGAAGCCCTAAAAAAATCACTCTTTTATTATCGTAAAAAGACATTTTACTGTTTTTGTTACCGTGCTGATTTAGCCGTGTGGTTGGCGTATGCCACAGTTTGACAGTTCAATTTCATTGATACCCTGCTTTTCGAAAAAAATTAGAATAAAATGGGCCTTTCTGTTACTCAGAGAATCGAAATTATGATGAAGATTGGATACGGTGATAGAGTACGAACGCAATAGGCCCATAACTCAATCAGCAGTGAGCAAAGTTGAGAGAAAGTTTCGAGACACTGGTAGTGTTGATGATCTCCCTATTATTATCAATGGAAGAGAATCCACAGAACAGCCTAAGAAGCATTAGTCGAAATCCAGATATCCCAGTTACAACTACACATAGAATTTCAAAATTGGAAAAGTGGCATCCCTATAAGATGACTCTACACCAAGAACATTCCGAGGACGATCCAGACCGACGGATTCAGTTCTGCCAAACGTTAATGGATATGTGCAATGGACCCTTTGCCAGTAAAAAATATTGCTTTCTCTGATGAAGCTACCTTTACAGCAACAGGAACAGTGAATCGGCATAATTGCAGGTACTGGGCTAAGGAGAATCCAAAATGGATGAGAGAACATCACACACAGTATTCTCAGAAAATAAATGTTTGGGCGGCGATTGTACCAAACAGAATTATTGGACCCTACTATTTCGAACAAAACTTAAATGGTCCAAGGTACCTTCAACTCCTACAGGATTATGTTATACCCAGTCTGGTGATCTTATTTCCTGACGCAGATAACCCTGCTATACCAAATGACAACTTATGGTACCAGCAGGATGGTGCAACGCCGCATTACGCAGCTGATGTTAGAAGGAATCTTGACCAAGTCTTTGCCAACAGGTGGATAGGTAGGCGTGGTTCTATTGAATGGCCCCCAAGATCTCCGGACCTCACTCCATTAGATTTTTTTCTGTGGGGCCATCTAAAGAATGTCGTGGACAAAACTAGACCAGATAATATCGAGGAATTGAAATCTAGGATTACAAATGAATGTAACAATATTACTCAACGAACTATCACTAAGATCCAACGAGGATTTATTGACCGTCTTGGATACTGCCAGGCTCAGGAAGGACATTTGATCAATTAGTTTGTTCAATCAACTGTGTAAAATAAATTACTTAAAAATCATTATAACATTAATTTTTTCGACAATTTCCTTATGTAACATGACAAAACTTTTGGTTTGACGTGTGCAGAGAAATATTCTCTTTCAAATGGCACTATCAAAAATAGCGGTTGCAATTTGAAAAAACTGTCCATGACGTCATATCCGAAACATTAATGACGTCATCAATGCGACTAAAACGTCAAAAGATGCGCATCGTGAAATAAAAGTTGACGTGTCCGCGGAGTTTTTCGGAAAGCTTTTCCTTTTCTAGATTTCACTATTCCTTACTTTATGTACACACTGTCACTACGTCAAAACCAGTGACATAACCTCTTTGGAATACACAATCAAAAATCGGCATTTAAAAACAAAAATCGACCTCTTTTAGGACTTTCGTCAAAAGTAAATGGCTTGCGATATATCGAATTTGTTCCATAATTCAGCCGCGCACTGTATATATCAAAAAGTCCAATCCTCGAAGTGAAGTGTATCAGTATGTTCTTTACAAAAGGAAGGAAACTCAAAATCGTCTCAACATTGCATTTTTCAAGTATATAAATAGCCTATCCTCAGTCCTAGCCAAGCAACGTCGGGCGCGTTTAGTACTTGGATGGGGGTCCACCTGACAATGAGGGTGCGCGTTAGAATGTCCAAACAACTGTAACGTAGTAGCATATTCGCAGCTGCAGGCGTCTCATCAATGAGCACGAGATAAGATGATAGATATGCCGTATTTCGGAGGGGACGTTAAGATGGCGATCCCGGGTTCATAGATGTTAAGCTCGTTGAAGAACCCTACTCCTGAAACAGAGGATTCGGTAAAGTTTCCGGTTGGGGGAAGTACGCTTACCGACGTCGGTGTTTTGTCCTGGTCGCAGAAATAGGCCGTCGTTAATCAAAGCAATAAAAATAACAATAGCCTATTCTCAGTTTTAATATCTAAAATATATTGAAAAAGGAGTAATAATAATAATTGAATGTGTGCATAATAAGAACTAAGATAGCAGAAAACTTGGTGCTCGACATTATTCAGCATTATAAATACATTATGATAGTTCATGTGGATAAGAAAACAGAAAACACCATGACAATTGTCGGGAGACTTTTTGATAAACAATGAGCAATGAATGTTGACGGAATCCATGGTTAAATACCGCAGAATATGTTCTGCGACGTTAAAATGGTTTTGACAGTAACCCAACTCATTTATAGATGTATCAACTAAATCCAAAGGCAATAAACATAAACTGTTCACACAAATTAAATAGTATAGCAGGGGAATAAAAGCGACATATTGTAAATGAGAAAACAATTGAACAAATAAAAAAACTTGTAAATGTTGGACAAACGATAAAATAATATAAATAAGGGCTATTTCCAAATAATATTCGTTAGTACAGTGGAATGTTCTAGATCAGAAATGCCATCCCATATGGAAAAAGTGAGCACCCTGTAACTCCACAAGAATATCTCGGTATTTTCAGCATCATCTTCCGCTTTCTTTTCATTGTTATTCCTGCAAGCTCATGCCAAGATTTAATATTGGAAAATAAAATGGTTCTGGAGAAGTTCTGAATTTAAATGTTCTTTAACTTTCTCGGGTTATTATATCGAAGATTGAAAAACTTTGACAGTCTCAGAATTTCTGGAGCACTTCTGAATAAATTCGAATGAGAAATCGTATGGGGTAGTTGAAACTTTCGAGATTATATCCCTAGATATGTTTCTTTCGTTCCAAGAAAAGGGACGGATTTTTTTCTTGTGGAGACAATTTTGTTATTTTTTAGTGGCATACAGACCGCTGATATGATTTCAAGTGTTGAATTAAATTGTAGACGTTTCGCAACTTTTTCGTTTCATCTTCCGGACTCTGAAGTATACACAAACAATGAAATTAAATTAAAAATTAAATTCTTGAACAAAGTATATACAGTGCTTCTCAAAAGTACCCTCCCCCCTCTCATTTTTGGAACGATTATACATAAGCAAGTGAAATTTGGAAACTGAATATTAAAGGTTGTAAACTTCCCTACTAGTGATGATAGATGACGGAATCGTCAAAGATGACGTCACAAGGTCTTTGTGACCAATAATTTTAAATGGAACCCTACGGCAAGCGACACCTCTTTCAAAAGGTATCGAAAAAACCTATTCAATGATACTAATTTTGTTTGTGCTTATGGCAGTTTTGGCAACTCGCTTTTAAAAAACGCAAAGCTGTGATGAATTGAATCAGTTAATACTAAAATTCCAAATTCAAGCTCCGCCTCTGGATAGTTGTCAAATGAGCTGACATTTTTGTTAGTCTCCTTAATTTGACGTTTTTATAATTGTCCAAGTTTTTGTACATTTAATAATTTGTGTATTGTTGATCGAACGATTAACTGTTTTAGCAGCTTTTGGTACTTTCAATATTTTTGTACATTTCAATAATTTGTTAAACTGTTGTGAGCCGAACGTTTAAGTGCTTCAAGAAGCGAAATAGTACGTGCTTTAGGTGATAAAGTAGCAGCGATCCTAATTCTTGGCGAAACTGGACAAAATATTCATGCAGCAGAACGCATTTTTAATGAGAGGTTTCCCGATCGCCCCGTTTCGAGGACTTATTTGAGGGAGCTTCTTCGTAAGTTTGAAACAACGGGTAGTATTAATGATGCGAAACGATCTGGCCGACCACAAATTTCTGATGAGAAAAAAATTGATATACTGGCAGAAGTAATAGTTAATCCTACTTCTTCAACAACTCACGTTGCATCTACCTGTGAAGTCAGTCGAAGTACAGTACACAGGGTGTTGAAAAAAAAACAAATTTCATCCATACAAATTTAAAATGGTTCATCAACTCTCAGACGACGACCCAGACCGAAGACTAGAATTTTGTGGAAATATGGAAACTAAAATCAACCAACAGCCAGACTATGTCAAAACAATTTGTTTTAGTGACGAAAGTACTTTCTATCTAAATGGAAATGTAAATACACAGAATGTGAGGTATTGGAGTGACGCAAATCCTCACCTGTTTCGTGAAACACATACCCAATTTTCCCAGAAGGTGAATGTTTGGGCAGGTATCCTAGGAAACCACATCGTTGGTCCTCTTTTTTTTTAATACTAATTTAACTGGTGAGGTTTATCTGGAGCTGCTGCAAAACGCAATAGAACCGTTAATCCTTGAAATTTTGGAAGATAATCCAGATGAATTCGGCAATTTGGAAATAACATTCCAACAGGATGGGGCTCCTCCACACTATTACGGTGCAGTAAGACGGTATTTGGATGAGGAGTATCGTGGTAGATGGATTGGACGACGAGGTTCAACGGAATGGCCAGCTCGATCACCGGACCTCACACCTTTGGATTTTTTTCCTGTGGGGGTACCTTAAATCGAAGGTTTACGCCACTGAACCTGACAATATTGACATTTTAAAACAACGTATTGTTGCAGAATGTGAGGCAGTTTCCGCAGACACATTTGCAAAAGTACGAGAAGAGTTCAAAAATAGGATATTTCACTGTCAGGAAGTAAATGGAGGTCACTTCGAGCAATTTCTTTAATTAGATACTGATTCTTAAATCTGTGATTAATATCATACTGAATGGAATTAAAATTTTAATGTTTACTAATGAGCCATTAAAACTACCAAAAACACAAACAAAATTGGTATCATTGAATATGTTTTTTCGATACCTTTTAAAAGAGGTGTCGCTTGCCGTAGGGTTCCATTTAAAATTATTGGTCACAATGGCCTTGTGACGTCATCTTTGACGATTTCGTCATCTATCATCACTAGTAGGGAAGTTTACAACCTTTAATATTCAGTTTCCAAATTTCACTTGTTTATGTATAATCGTTCCAAAAATAAGAGGGGGGAGGGGCTTTTTGAGAAGCACTGTATGCATTAAAATTGAGAAGATTTCTTAAAATAGTAATCAATAATCGGGAAAAAGTCCCGAAAAAAGGGAAAACACAGATACACAAAAACAATGTTGCTTACATTCAGGCTAGTTTTTCCTTGTTCACTAATACAGAAAAGAATAAAGCAGACATAATACATACAGGGTGTCCTAATCCTTCCTCTTTTTTCTCGGAAATATATAGATAGGATCGAAATATCTCCAGTAATTCATTTGCCACAAAGTCAGGAACGGACTGCCCCCAATGGTCCACACCCCAAAACTTTGAAATGAATGATATTTTTCAAGAAACAAGGTTTCCTGGACAATTAGGTGTGGAGAATCAGTAAAAAAGCTCTTTTATTACTGAGATTGATCACTAAAAACAATAATACCGTTAAAAAACTATTTTTGCTATCAATTTTTCGTTAAAAATGTCTTTAAAAAGCGGTAAATTACGGAGTGGACTGACGTCACGGAATAACAGTAGATGAAGAAGATGCCATTCAAAACAATATCTGTTTAGATTGTGCAGCTGCGAAAGGTAAAAATAGGAGACGAATCGATAGTAATGGGAATAATATTATTAAATTCGAGAGAATCAGGATATTTTATAAAAAAAATTATTGGGAAAAATCCCTGTCGTTTGTGATGGAACTATACAAAAATTCATTAATACATCAAACATTTAGTAAAATGTAGTCCATACTTATTTTTTCCCGTAATTTTGGGAACTTACAACTAGAAATGTGTTGCACTACCCTTTTTATACGCTGTCGGAAACCACCTGGAAATTCATAAAACTTGTCAGTAACTTTTGTAACAACACTTTTTAAGCAGCAGCCTTTTATTGTTTTCAGGGGTTGTAAACATGCGATAGCTTTTTTAATGTGGTTATATCGCCGGGACGAAAAACCTGCTGTTACCGAAGTACTGTGCTATTGAAAAAAAATCCGTTTTGTCTACAGTAGGAACAACTAAAAAATTCATAAAAGTATCTGAATTCTATAATCAAACTGAAATGAGGAGGAGCACCATCCACATATCTGTTTGGTTTGCTATGTGACATGTCCCAAAAGTCCATTCAAAGAGTTCTGAGAAACTACAAATAACGTGCCACTTTGCATCAAGTACGACATATTTTTTTAGCATATTTTTTTTTTAATATTTGATTAGAAACAGTTTTTACCACGTGAAATCCCTCCAGCAGGTTAGTGTTTTACGAAATTTGAATCAACCGAAAAATTATAAGGTTGGGATAACGCGAAAAAAATCAAAGTTGTCCAAATTTGTTCAAATTTGGTAAGTGGGTAGGAAACCGAAAAATGAACACATTTTTCGAAATATTGAGAGATAACCTAACGTTTTGCGATTTTTTTGAAAACATTTCAAACTTGACAGATGTAGCCCATCGATAGGGTAAAATCGTAAACGTCATTTTGCATTATTTCCAATGCAAAAACTGTTCATAAACTCTCAATTTGCGAACTGGATAATAAAAAAAACATATGATGCCTACTTTCACTGTATATTTCTTTATCAGATCCACTTTTTCGAATACAGAAGTATCACATCGACCATTCGAATGAGCATATCAATCAGTCCGATGGAAAAATTCTCGTGAATCCAATCTAATCACGGAAGTATTTTAATTGCTACAGTGAAATGTGTACTGTATCAAATCATCCCCGCTACGCGTCATAATGGGGTAGAATTTCCCTCATCCCAGCATCGGCAGAACGTCATTTGACCTTCTGTCACTTTATATGGCCTGTCAGGCACAAAATTGATATAATGCTTAATTTATGTCATTTGCTCTACGCCAGCCAGGCCTTCGCTTATGTTCGTGCGAGAAGACAGAGAAGGCCATGAGCACTCCAATTATTTATGCATAATCGACTGTTTTACTTCCCGGGGGATGCGACTTGTGTAATTTAATCTAAATTTCAGTTGATGAGCCGAATTGATTATAATTTTACAGGTATGGGTATTTGTTATTCGAAATTAGTTCAGATTATTCCTATGACGACATTTTTTTCGTTTTTCACATTATTCTCCGTAAACAATGTGAGGGAAAAAGAGTTTTTTGACTTCAATAAGGAAGTTCTGCACAAGTTGACAGTAAAAAAAACCTTCAAAACTTCTGCCTCTCCAATGACAATTGTTTGACTTTGGTTGTATAGAAAATCGCAAATTTGATATACTAATTCAATTACTTTTAGACATGAAACGCTTATATATTCCTTATATCAATATATATATATATATATATATATATATATATATATATATATATATTATTATTTTTGTTATAAAAACCATTATATATTTTAAAAAAAAAAACCCACAAAAAGAATAATTATTTAATAGCTATTAGTTTCAAGAGATTGTTTTTACATAATTTTTAAAATTCTATTTCCTTTATTAAGCCTCTGTATAATATGAATAGATAAAAATATCCAAATATATAACACAATCAATTTCATACACTGTCATAATGATTACAACCCATAATTGTTCAAAAGACAACAAAAAAGGTCTAGATTTACAAAATCATCCTGAATAAAATGTGATCAGCAAAATTATAAGCTTGAAACATACAGTATATGAAATTGTATATAACTAAAAGTAGCCAATGGGAGAACAACAAACTTCTTGATGACAATAGCCAAACAGGGAACAGTATGGTCAAATGTAAGATTTGAAATTGTGAGAAAATAAGAACGGAAAAGTGTCAGAGACAATTATTACTGAAAATTGTACATAGTTTATAAGAAAGGAAAAATAGTTTATTTATAAGTTTTGACAAATAACCCCAAACAGTGAAAATGTGACAATATAGTGCGCGAATTCAAAAATTCAAATCAGAGGGATTGAGGAAAAATGGTATCCAGGAGACGGAGAAAACAAAGCCACAGGAGATTGAAAATAATTTGAAAAAGAATGCCACGTTTTGTTTGGAAGAAAAAAAAATTCAATAATTCAAACATTATAAGCAGAAAACCAACATTACCTTGTTTGTACACCATATACGAATATTCCAAAGCTGATTTCTGGATTTGTATGGTTCCTTCTTTTTGGTATTGGAGTTCCTGAGAGCATTGGATTGAAAGAGAATCCAAATTCTGAAGTGTATTGAACAGCGACAGTTCCAGCGTCAGGTATAAACTTTCCTAGTGCACATCACGAACTGAACAACTCCACTAATAACTCATATCCCATCAGAAGAACTTTATTTCATTTGATTTTGAACTGTTAAAGAAATTGTCACTGTCAAGGTAAAAGTGAGGTTGTGTCTATTTATCCATGACCTGTTTCTCATGATTATCCATGAAAATTTGTAGATTGACCCTAGAATGAGTTATCTATCGTAGGCCAGGTTAATTTAAGTTTTCCTGAATAAAGGAAATAATTGGTTTTTGATACTTTGTCGTTTGTTTTCCACAATGATCAACAATCATACTTATAACCATTGAATAGATTGAAATTTGACATCAAGCAGTGGCTAGTGGCTCAATTGCCTGAACCGGCTATCTGAGACAAGAGGCGTACCAACTGAGTTTAGCTGTGGTAAGAAAAGTGATAACAATTGGCAGCAACGTGACGAGAGAACAGTGACGTTAGCTAGCAATTATTATTACATTGCAAAATATATTATACAGGGCGAAAATAATTTATCTATCATATCAACTAAAATAAACAACAACTGATTTTTAGCAATTATCATTACTTTACAATATATATATATATATATATATATATATATATATATATATATATATATATATATATATATATTCCTTATAGCAAATGGTAGCGCAAAACAATGACAACACAGTTTTTGTAAAATTCTCCTTCTATGTCTACTGATAAAAACACAACTTTTAAAACCCCTGTCTAAAGACATCTCTTCATCTGAAAGACAGAGAGATCTTCTAAGGACACTGCATCCTGAAGAACTGCTCCAGTAACATATTTAGTGAGTAAAATCCTCATATTTTGAGAAAAAAAAGTTGAATTAGAGAATATACAACACAATAAGGTAGTTGTGCTACAGTGTCAAAAATTAGGTTCGATTGTAGCGCGACGCGATACATGTTCAAACGCTGAATTGGTGGGATCTTTTTTAAGGGAACTGTACACTCAGAAACGCAACTAGCATGCGTGACACATGAATAAGCCATGACTGGACTGTTGGCAACGTCGCAATCGCATTTAGTTGTTCAAGATACAGTGCAGTTTGCTCCAAAAACATTGGCGAGGTATCGTTATTAAATATAAGGAAAAAATTTAATTTGGAACGTAGTCATACATATGCTCAAAGATACGATTCTGATAAGAAAAACGAATTGCGCAGAGTTGATTTGACCAAAAAAAGGTAAATGTTAAGAAAATCGAAGGAAAAGTCAGAAGGTGTAACATATCAACCAACCGTTGGCATTAACGAATTAAGAGCATCATCACTATTATTGAAAAACATCCAATCAATATCAATAAATTATTCCATAGTTGATTTTGATTCAGAAACATCTGGATTGTGGATGACTGATGACATTTTACAAATTGCCGCCAAATGTGAAAATAGAGAATTTTATATAGATGTTAGCCCTACGAAGCATCAATCCTGTGGCGACAAAAATTACGGGATGTACTACAATTTCTGGTCAATTGTATTTGAATAATGTACAAGTCGATTCACTAAATTTAGTAGATTGTTTGGTAGCATTTAGAATAATTTTTAAATTGATCGACAACTCCAAATTTACTCGTTGTGCATAATGCGAGATTCGATGAGATTACTAAGAGCAATCATCAAAAATAATTTGATAGAAGATTTTACCATGACAGCGGGATTTGTGGATAGCTTAATTATTTTTAGATAAACGTTCCCAGATTGAAGAGGGTCAGGAATGTTCGAGCTTTCAAAATTTGGAAAAGATTCAATACCAAACGAAACATCAGATAATTTCCACGAAGCGATGTATGATGTACACATTTTGCCAAAATTAGTTTGCTTCATTGGTAAAGAGTCAGAATTATCAACATACATGAAATCATTTGAAGAATATATTTCAGAGCTACCTGAGAACGAAAGAATATTTTGTAATTTACCTAATTTGAGTGCCTTAAAAAATATTATATCACGGGAATTATTGAAAAAAATATGGGCAACAAAATATAACATACGATTTTCTGAAACAAATGTACCTTTCACAATGAAGGAGAAGAAGCTGTGATTAATCACGTAACTGAAAAATTGGGAATGGAAAACATAGAGTTCCTAAAAACAGGAAAGCATTTACTATAATCATTATTGATTTGAAAATAAATGTTTAGTCAATCAAGTGATTATTTAATATAATAGTTAGAAAAATAAATATTACATTCATTGTTGATTTTACTTTTTGTAGATTTATACGTTATATTTTATTAGCCTGTTGGAAATGTGAATCATTTTTGTTTATGTTTAAAAATATTCGAATTATGTTATACGTATATGTGTTGTACAAATTTATAAATAAAATAAAGTTTATGAACTGTTGTTTGACGGTACTCGCTAAAACTACATTTTATTTTATATCTATTCCTATTGAAATATGTTTAAAATGCATCAGTATATATTAACGCAATTATTCACAATTATCATTCATGAATATGTGCATTCCAAAACACAGTTCAATTCAAACCCCCAAGAACCTAACGCTCTCGCTTATTTGAATCACGAGCGCTCGCTTGAGGCGTTGCCACGATTCTCAGCCTTCCCTCTCTTGCACTTCTCATACGCAATAATTTATAAATTTCTTATGGTAATAACTAAATAACTGTATGGCTACGCGTGTTCAATTTTTTCAATATAGTTTGTGACTTACCTTTTAATAATATACTAGTTTTTCAAAAAGATCTGAATGGAGGGTTTATAGTTATGCCTCATAATGTGGTGTCCGCGGTAGCTCACTATATATAGGGATTACGTGTTAAACGTTGTAACTTTGAAGCCTTATATCTCGCTTTCGGTGTGGTAAATGTTTCCAAAATTTTAATATGATACAGGTCATAATGTTAACTAAAAGTGGTATGAATATAAACGTAATCTGATTGGAAGTGGATTTCACAGTCCATACATAATGCACGAATCAGATTGGAACAGGCACCAACATTCGAGATATAAACACAAAATTCCCTATAAATATAACTTTTCATTTACAAAAATATGAAAACTTTCGAACTGAGAATAAAAACTTTTTAACAAAAAATTAACTAACGGAAAAAGAAACTGGAAAGCAAAAAATAAAATTAACCTCTTTAGTCTTGATAACTAAGCTCCTAAACTTAAGTAACTCGAAGTTTGAATCTCATACCTACCTTTGGAACTCTGGAAATCATGGCTTGTCTATGATGGTGAAGGAGTTCTCAATTAGGACTGGATTTGAGAAATTTAATATATTCATGGCAGAAATTCGCCGAATATTGATTTATCAAGATTATTTTGTTTCGCACGACAATACTTGAGCTTCATGCAGGAGAAGGTTTTTTCCTACAACCTCCAAACATTCAAGAAACATGATAATAAACATATTCTTTCTCTACCCGGTTCCCAACCCTTTTGTTATTGAAGTTTTTTTAGTTTCATTTATCACAGAAGTGTCCTTTCATCACCATATCTAATGCAAGTGGCTAGTGGCTGGGCCAAAATCGATTCAATACGACAGCCATTGGAATCCGAATGAGTATCAATCTTATTAAAAATATGTCCTTTACCGCCTCTATTTTCGCCTGCTAGCTCTCAGCTTTTATTTCAGCTACAATATTTATAAGCACGTTTGAACTCATACATAGAACTGTGCTTTGTACGCAGGCTAGATGGATTACACACATCATTTACCCCACAAAATCGTACCGAAAAGTAACCAGCCATTATCGATGATGCTCCAGCAGAATTCGGATATTAGTTTTACTACTGAAGAAACAAGTAACAAAACGTGTACAGTTTTTTTTATATGAAATGGAATTTATTCAGTTACATAGTTATATAGTAATTTACATAGGAAAAATTCAGTTACAATTTTTACATAGTAGTACTAGTTTCAAAATAGTTTACAAGTGATATAACATAGTATTAATCTCTCAATTTACTTCCATAGAGTACCTAACTCAAAATATACACCTATCATAAATTGAAATTAAAATTATAAGCAGGAAAAGCAACCTAAGCTAGGTTTGAGTTGTGGATCTGACTCCCACAAATAATTAAGTGATTTCCAGTAGAGAGAGAGAGAGAGAGAGAGAGAGAGAGAAGAAAGAAAAAAATATAGTACGCATATTGGAGCAGCCATTTGTTTTCTACTCCAGCAATAGTTCCGTAATGCACTGTCACCTGAATTATGAACACCTGCCAAATCTCTCGTTAATCGGACTAGAAGTGGGTTAAAATTCACCTGCAAAATTTGAACTAAACATACATTTAAACATACATACAGTGCTTCTCAAAAGTCCTCTCCCCCCCTCTTATTTTTGGAACGATTATACATAAGCAAGTGAAATTTGGAAACTGAATATTAAAGGTTGTAAACTTCCCTACTAGTGATGATAGATGACGAAATCGTCAAAGATGACGTCACAAGGCCATTGTGACCAATAATTTCAAAAGGAACCCTACGGCAAGCGACACCTCTTTTAAAAGGTATCGAAAAAACCTATTCAATGATACTAATTTTGTTTGTATTTATGGCAGTTTTAATGGCTCATTAGTAAACATTAAAATTTAAATTCCATTCAGTATGATATTCATTACAGATTTAAGAATCAGTATCTACTTAAAGAAATTACTCGAAGTGATCTCCATTCACTTCCTGACAGTGAAATATCCTATTTTTAAACTCTTCTCGTACTTTTGCAAATTTTTTCTGCGGAAACAACCTCACATTCTGCAACAAGATGTTGTTTTGAAACGTCAATGTTGTCAGGTTCAGTGGCGTAAACCTTCGATTTAAGGTGTGAAGTCCGGTGATCGAGCTGGCCATTCCGTTGAACCTCGTCGTCCAATCCATCTACCACGATACTCCTCATCCAAATACCGTCTTACTGCACCGTGATAGTGTGGAGGAGCACCATCCTGTTAGAATGTTATTTCCAAATTGCCGAATTCATCTGGATTATCTTCCAAAATTTCAAGGTTTCTATTGCGTTTTGCAACAGCTCCAGATAAACCTCACCAGTTGAATTAGTATTTAAAAAAAGAGGCCCAACGATGTGGTTTCCCAGGATACCTGCCAAAACATTCACCTTCTGGGGAAAGTGGGTACGTGTTTCACAAAACAGGTGAGGATTTGCGATACTCCAATACCTTACATTCTGTGTATTTACATTTCCATTCAGATAGAAAGTACTTTCCTCACTAAAACTAATTGTTTTGACATAGTCTGGCTGTTGGTTAATTTTAGTTTCCTTATTTTCACAAAATTCTAGTCTTTGGTCTGGGTCGTCGTCTGAGAGTTGATGAACCATTTTTAATTTGTATGGATGAAATTTGTTTTTTTTTCAACACCCTGTGTACGTACTTCGACTGACTTCACAGGTAGATGCAACGTGAGTTGTTGAAGAAGTAGGATTAACTATTACTTCTGCCAGTATATCAATTTTTTTCTCATCAGAAATTTGTGGTCTGCCAGATCGTTTCGCATCATTAATACTACCCGTTGTTCCAAACTTACGGAGAAGCTCCCTTAAGTATTAAAAATGCGTTCTGCTGCATGAATATTTTGTCCAGTTTCACCAAGAATTAGGATCGCTGCTACTTTATCACCTAAAGCACGTACCATTTCGCTTCTTGAAGCACTTAAGCGTTCGGCTCACAACAGTTTAACAAATCATTGAAATGTACAAAAATATTGAAAGTACCAAAAGCTGCTGAAACAGTTCAACGTTCGATCAACAATACACAAATTATTAAATGTACACAAACTTGGACAATTACAAAATCGTCGAATTAGGGAGACTAACAAAAACGTCAACTTATTTGACAACTATCCAGAGGCGGAGCTTGAATTTGGAATTCAAGTATCAACTGATTTAATTCATCACAGCTTTGCGTTTTTTAAAAGCGAGTTGCCAAAACTGCCATGAACAAAAAAAAATAGTATCATTGAATAGTTTTTTTTCGATACCTTTAAAAGAGGTGTCGCTTGCCGTAGGGTTCCATTTAAAATTATTGGTCACAATGGCCTTGTGACGTCATCTTTGACGATTTCGTCATCTATCATCACTAGTAGGGAAGTTTACAACCTTTAATATTCAGTTTCCAAATTTCACTTGTTTATGTATAATCGTTCCAAAAATAAGAGGGGGGGAGGAGACTTTTGAGAAGCACTGTATATACCTACATACAAATGTGAAGTTGAATAAAAGCTTGTATTAAAAAATAAAGAATTCGATATTCGTAGAAAAAACAGCAGCAGAGTTTTCTGCCTATATTCACCGGACTACTTATCGAATATTTCTCTTAATTGTATCACCACCATATGGAATAGTGATTTGCACGTCTATGAAAGGATCCAATCCACTTTTCGCTTTTCACAATATCACCAAAACATGTCATTTATTAAGTGGGTACATTGCCACCGTTCATTTCGAATGCATGGTGATATTCTGACAGTTAATTAAAGTACATAAAATGGTCAGGGATAATTTATCATTGAAAACAGATGCGATGTGTGCACGAGGAAGAAAATTGATATTGAAAGCATTTTTTGAATTGATCTTTGGGGTGGTCTTCCTCAGCATGGGGGTTACCCAAATAGGAACAGACCGTCTGAAATATGTATACAGTGTATAACAAAAAGTCCGCATCATATAATGGCTATTCGTGTTTTATAAGTACATGATTCAAGTCAATTTCTTATTATAAGATCGATATAAAAGAGATTGCACCTTTATAAAAATCTTGGAATCTCTTCGTATGAAAAAAGAACAATTCGTTACGTTGTGAATTCAAACAGCGTATCCAGACAATGATCCAGCAATATTCTGGTCATTTGATCAACTCACAAGTTATAGATCTAGAATCCCTGCTAGTATAATATAATATCAATAGTTGTTTAATAGCATTGCTAAATATACAATCAATCAATATAAATACTACATCATGGGAATAGAAAAAAAAAGAAAATACAATCATACAATTATGGGTATAAATAATACAATCAGGGGGTAAAAAATACTTTCCAATAACTCAAAACTGAAAACTAAAAGACTTTAGTTTTTAGTTTTAAGTAGTACCAGTAGAGAAAAACCATTTCTGGTTTATATATAAATTATAATGGGAAAAACGAATATGCAGCCTATACACATGTTTTGAGGTAGGTTATTACATTTTGCTTGAATAAATTCATTGTTATCGAAGATTTGATTGTTTGTGGGAGATTATTAAATATGCCCTTTCCTGCGTCAAAAATACTTTTTTTTTGTGCTCACTAAGTTTGTTGGAACTATATGTCTATGGTTCTTTTGTCGAGTGTTGTAATTATGTATGTTATGCCTAAATTGTAAGTTTGCAGATAAGTATTCTGGGAGCTTATTGTTTAGTAATTTATATATGAACATTAATGTTTTAAGAATCACATATTTTTTGAAAGATAGACCAGTATAGTTGTTCTTGCGTATAGGATATTCCCACGTATCTATTACATCCTAGTAGTGAACGCATACCTCTATTTTGTAGAATTTGTAATTTATTAATATCACCTTCTTGGCATATGAACAGGACTGAAGAACAATATTCGAAATGTGGCTTGAAGATACAATTATATATGAGATGTTTTGTGGGTTGACTTAAATTTTTACTGATTCTATACATAAATCCAATTTTCTTGGATTTTTTTTAGATATGAGTATGACATACAATTCAACACAAAGTCATCGAAAAAACTTTAAAATAAAATGACTTCTGGTGTTGATGATATAAAGCATAACCAGAACTGTCGGAGACGTCATACGAAGGTGTGAAAAATGCTTAGAATTGAAAGCAATGTGTTTGAACATTTGTTGCCATGAAAATTGGAATAATAATATCACATGTCCTTGTGAAAACTTCATTACATTCGCCATGATTATTACACTTTTCCAGATGATGAATCTGACAGTAAATAATTTCACTCGGTACATAGGCAGAGATTACTAGATTACTAGAAAAATCAAAATGTCAGGCTGTTGATATGCAGAATTGAGTACCAATTTGGAAAATCTCCGAAATTATGGGCCATAGATATGAAATGAATCAGAACTGGGGCTCATATTTAACCGACGAAATCAAAAAGGAGGAGGTTCTCTAGTCACGCATAACTTTTTACAGAGCAGTTCGATTCCGATGATTCTTATTTCATTGGATAGGGTGTACTTCGAAGTTGGTCCCATTAGAATTTGAACAAATAAATCCACCCCTAAGGGTAGCAAAATGGAGGATATTGAATTTTGGTCCGTTAACCGATTCTATCAGCCATAACTTTCTAGTGGGTTTTCCGATTTGGAAGATTATTTCTTTATTGAATAGGGTATACCTCATAGTTGATCATATTTCAATTTGGAATGAAATGATTCACCTATGGGTAGAAAAATAGGGAATGATTGATTTTTCACTTGTGAACATTGGCACACATATGTATTTGGACCTTGACAGATCCTCCTTCATCCATCACAATAATTACATTCTATAAAAGGATTGAATTATATACAAAGAGATGAAATCAACTTATTAGAACTTTCAAAAATAATTTATTTTGTTTACCAATGAATAGTTAAAGTAGATAATCACATTATTTAACAGTTAATAGTTGAAGTGAGCTAGGTAAGTAAGTATTTTGGAAGTAATAAAAAATTAAGTAGGTAGTAATTAGTAGATTTCAGCCACAAAAAATTCAAAAATAAAACTTTTTTAACAAAAAATTAAACCGGTGAAAAAATCAACCGAAAATCAAAAAATAAAATAAACCTTCTTAGTCTCAGTGATAATTGAGCTCCTAAACTTGTAACGAATTTTTCGTGTACTTCCTTATACATAACCAATTTCTCATAATTTTTCCGGTTATCTTTACGGTGGTACGGGTCAGTAGTCACTGCAGATCGTGAACTGCAAAACAGCGCTCGTTATTATCGTCTTTAAACACGTGATCATGAGTTCGTATTCATGTCAAGATGATTGAGCTGTTCATGGCAAGTTGAGCATTTGTTTTTTGCATAAGTGTTTTTGAATAGAAGAAAAAACCGAGAATGGTTTGTGGAAAAAACGGGTGAACTATGATTTCGTCGAACCGAAAGGATGATCGGCCTCTTTCTTGATTTGAACCTCGAGATAGGCAGGTGTGGTGAGTGAATTGATTTTGGACATTACGATTTGTAAATTGAATATCGGTCACTGTTGAAATTGGCGGAGTATAATTATTTTCTTGATCTTGCAATTAATGTTGTAGATGATTTACATTATTTCCCGCTTTTTCTATGCTTGTAATTCTCGAATTCTTGGATGGTAATTTTTGAAGGTTACCTACCTATAAATTTTAGAGTCAGATTTTCGTCACTTTTGGAATTATCAGTGAATTTCCGATTAAATAACCTACATATTATTTTATATCTTATTTTGGCTAATTTCTATCAAGGTTGATTTGTGTTTTGGGTTAAAGTAAAGAAAAAACCACAAAAAAATATATTTCGGCCATTTTGTCAAGCATCTTACTGCACATATCTATGTGGCTGACCATTTGGGACAAATTTTTTTTGTAAATCAGTTCTACGCTTTTCTTTCTTTTAGGTACCAGATAATTGGTAATTTCGAGTGGACTAGCGCTTACTTACCTCACACTAGCAGGGAATTATTCCAAGGATTCCGATTACAAAGGGTGTATTCGACTTTTCTGGGACGGTTATGCAGTTTACCTTATAGGACAACTCTCTGGTAAGCAATTTTTATTTAATTTCATAACTATACGTTTATGCGATTATTTTGGTTTTCTCTTGAGAAAGAATTGCTTCTGGAGAGGGTTGTACCTCTGGCTTAACTAGTCTCAGAACACTCGATTTAATATATTCCTCAAGCATAAAATTTGATTCACATTTAGTAAGTTCCTTTTATCGATCTACTTGATTCAATTCACAGTTAGGGTTATTTGATTTCTGATCGTTGTAGAATCAATTCATTTCAGTTACTACCTTGTCGCCAAGAGCAGGGAGATTCATTAAATTTTTTGAGAATTACCTGGCTTATCGATTCGAAAAGGGAATTGCCGCCCTATTTCGAAATTATCTTTATCTAAGAGAGTTGTGTGCCCACTGAAAGACGTGCGGTCTTCCTCTTCGGTTTATCTCTGAAAATTCTTCAAATGAAAGAATTATTTACCTTAATCTTTATCTAAGAGAATTGTGTATCTCAACTGAATAGTATATTTTTGCCCTAGGGCCTGATTATTATTTTGGTTCCTAACGCTATATTTTCCTATGGTACTTGCTTTAAAATACTATATTTTTTCTATGGCAACATTTAATTATATTGTTTTAAAATACTATATCTTTTCTCTGGCAACCTTAGAGTATTTTGCTTTAAAATACTATATTTTTTCTCTGGTTAAGTCTTAAGGAAATTTTTATATTTCTTTTTGAATACAATTACTCATTCAATTTTTTTGACCCTGCTGGTACATCGAATCATCTTATCAAAGCTTACTTGTTTCAAAATTCAACTGAATTTTAACATAACGTTTTAGGTGAGGTTTGTTTGTTTGGTTTTGAATTCTGCTCATTGTTGATATTTTTTTAAATTATCAAAATTAACTTGGAAATTCAAATCCAGAATAGCAGATTTGATTGCTATTATCTTTGTTCTTTCACTGTAATCTTCCAGTCTTCTATATAGACTGAGTTTTTTTTTGTATGCTATCATCAGCATCTATCTTTTGACTCCAGAATGAAATTTGAATCATAAAACTTGAGGTCCAAAGGATATCCTTCGTTCTCCCTCCATTTTGTACAAATTTTGATTCCTATCATCTTCGCATGATATATACCACGGAGTGAAGCCACCTACTGAGACAGAAGGACTGGTACCCTAGGAGGTCATACAGCACATTCAGCCTGGTCCGTGAAGATCAAACCAATTCACGCCAATAAGGGGGTCTAGAACCAAGTAGATAACCACCCACGACCAGATTCGTCGTCGTACCGCTGAAACTAGTTTAGTCGTCACACCGCTGAGACCATCTTCGTAGAAACCAGCCTTCTCCATCTCCCTCCATTGAAGACCTCCGCAGGTATATACCGTATCACCAAAATCCAGAGGAATCTTGACTATTTTGTAAATGTTCAGATTTTATCGGAGTCAAAAATTTTGTAATCTACATGTAATTTTTTTCAATTTTTTCATTGTATTTTTTTTTATACTCTTGAAGTAACATTGTTAACGTTTTTATACCTTTTCTATCCAGTTACTCTTCTCATTGTCTGGAATAAATTTGTTAAGTTGATTTCCTGCATATTTATTTGTCTTTCCATACAAGCTAGGTGACATTTATTCAATTTTATTTATCTTTGGCTTTTGTCTTTAGCAAGCCTGGCGCCCAACTCTTGAACTAGTCAAGTTAATTAATGTATAATTTTTTTAGTGGCCCCTTTTGATAAACTGGGAAAAGTCATTAATTGAACCTTACTCCTGGCCTAACCGTATCCATCTGAGCAGCCTATCGGCAAAGTGATTTCACCTTCTTAAATTTGAATCAGATAATTTCAAATTTGGGGTTCAAAAATAAGGGGTGTTGCAAACTAATGTAACTAATTTTGAGTCGGCGCCAAACAAACTATCAATTGAATTAGGTAAAGCGTAAAATGATGGCAGCGAGATGCACGGCTGCGTGTTGATTACTTCTTCAAAGTAATATAATGATCTTCGATAATTGTTTGTTTGGCGCCGTCTCAAAATTAGTTACTCACATTAGTTTAGGAGCTCAATTATCATTAAAGACTAAGAAGATTTATTTTATTTTTTGCTTTTCAGTTGATTTTTCGTCAGTTTAAATTTTTTGTTATCATAATAGAATTGAATCATGAGAAAAAAAAGAGTGTTTATTTGGAAAAATTGAAATTTTCCATGATTCTCATTCACTTCTTGGACCCATTTTTTGCGCACCCTATAAATTATTCAGTGGATGTGATTATGGTGAGTGATCCGTACAACCTTCAATATTCATGATTCAGTGACTGATTCAGTGAGCGTACCACTAATAAAAACTTTTTAACAAAAAAAAATCGAAGTCGTCGCCACGTATATGTTTTATTTTGAAAAAGAAACATGTTTCGGACCTCTATAGGTCCATCTTCAGTGTAACTGTAAAATATACCTAATGTAAAATACGTATAATATAATCATGCAGGGAAAAAGGAAAGCTACATCATTCCTACCAATTTCCACTGTATTTCAATAATCATTATTATAATATACGAATCAGATCAGTTAACTTTGTCACCGTGCGTAGGTATCTCCAAACCCCGTGAAATCAAACGCTACTCTGCCACCGATACATATCTGGCAAACTCGTAAAAGTGAGGGTGGGTGCATCCCCAGGGAAGTTTCCCGATGCCGCCATCCATATGCATATCGTGCGTCGCAGCACCAAACAGTATGAAACGACACTTTAATAATATAACACTGTCATGATTCATAGCGAGGCGCAATCACAGTTAGCCCGCCACTGTTTGAACACTTGATTTGTTTGCTTTGTCTCGTCTGCATGGACATTGCCGTTTGTGACCATGTTAATTTCAGCTATAAACTTATTCCAAACAAGATAGTGGTGAGCAAATAGAAGAGATATTGGATGACATTTGGTGATACTATTTTGTGTTTGAATTGGGTCAAATGGGGACTGATTTTTATTCCACGCTCAGATCGTCAACAGCAGAGTATAAATTATGATGGCAAAGTTTGCTGTTGTTGCTGGAGATTATTAATTATTAATTCGAGTCTAATTTAACATTTAATCACTTTGTATATGAAGAACATAAAACTTGTCGAGTTAAAGCGTGTATTTGGGGGGGGGGGGGCAATTCCCCCTCCCCAAGAAACAGCAAAATGTTTCAATCGTTGGAATGGGCACCACACTCCACATCTCTACTCAAAACTAAAACGTCGCAAGGCATGTTCTCATTTGTCTAGTCGAGAAATGAGTTTCCTACGAAAAATCGTTCCAAGTCTTCTAAAAATATGAGCGATGGCTCATTCGGGATGTCTTTCTGAGAAAGATGTATTTTTAGATTTTTTCCGCTAACGAAAATTTGAATTTTTTTTTAACAGAAAACATAAAAATTAAAATGCCCTGATTTTTTGGCAATAGCTTAAAAACTATTGATGATAGGAAAAATAAAAAACAGGAACTCTATCTCAATTATTTTTAAATTTAATTCAATTTTGAAAATAGGACTCCGCGTGGGCGTTAATGCAGGAGTACAGCACCTCTCGAGAGAGCAATGCATATAAAATTATTATTTTTTATTCTAGTAAATATAAATTTAGAAATTTAAAGAAATTATAGTATAATCTGAATACTTGAAAGAATGTAATTTTGTTAGAAAAATTTGTTTTCATTGAATTTTGATAATGCTCACATTATTGTCATATATTGTTAATTTAGTATTTTTTTTGAAACCGCCTATTTTATTAAAAACCGAATTGTTCACAGAATGACTGAATAATATCACGCAATAAAATTATTTAGAAGTTGATGATTTTGTTAATTATGAATTTCTAAAGTTAACAAAATATGAGAAATCGAGTAAATATTGTTTTTTTTTAGTGATGTTTCATTATCAGTTTTATGTCTGACAAAGGCATTTTACAAGGTTTTTTTTCAAATACGCTATTTATTGTTTATAAAATATTTATAAACAAATGGATAAATTGAATATTTTTCAAAATTTGGTTTTTTAGTTTATAATTGGAAAATAAACTAATTTTTTGTTTTTATTGTTTATAATCGTTTTTCCTTTTCTTAGTATTTAAATAATATATTAAGAATTTGTTTTCTTTGAAATCAATAATTGGTTCTTTTCTACCAAATATTTTTTTTTTATGAATAATGTAATTGTTTGTTTCCTTAGCAATTCAAAGTTTGATAGGCATTAAATTTTTTTGAATGGTACAAAAAATAACAAAAACAACCATATAAAACTGTTCGAAAAATTTTATTTGTAATTTTTATAGATTTTTCTACGAAGGCGTATAAGGGCCAACAACAAAATATTTTTTTAAATATTAGGAATTGTCACTTTGAACTGACAATTGTCACTTCGAACTGACAATTGTCACTTTGAAGTGACAATTGTCACTCAAAAAGGATATTTGATGCCAACTGCTAAAATAATATTGTTATAATAAAAAAATTATATTTTATTCTTGATTGAAAATGACTTCCTTTTCGATAAAAAAACTCAGTCAGTAAAACCAATTGAATTCTCGTGGAAAATCTCCTATTTTGTTTAAAAAACAGAGCACTGTGTCCGTCCGAGACATTTGAGAAAAAACTCCATTCATTTTTCGAAAGGAACTACCCTGTATACAAAATGAGATGTTCATAGGAGAGTAGGCCATCAAAAATGATACAGGTTGAACATTTAGTCAATTTTCAACATAGATATAGGAAAAAGTATTGAAAAAACTTTTATAGATTGTGCATGTCGAATAACCTCAAAATCAATTGAAATTTTACATGATGGCCAGTAAGGCAACAAGTTAAAAAAAACTTTGAAGATGGCAGAATTTCGAAAACAGTTAGAATCCAATAATATGGCTTATGTGCAGTTCCAAGCATTTATTCGAAAATATCTAAAATCACCTTTTTTTTCTATATTCTCTGATCAATTTATAAATATCCTATTTTTCTTTCAAATAACTCAAGTTAAATAGAGTAAGTAGTTTAATACCAATAGATGAACCATTTAATTTTTTTCGCAATTTTATTAATAGAACCATCTGGAAATGGGTTTTTACCCCGCCGCTCGCTGTTGCAATAGTTTGTATCGAATAACTAAATCAAAATTCAACTTCAAAGTGACAAGTGTCAGTTCGAAGTAATTGTCAGTTCGAAGTGACAACTGTCACTTCAAAGTGACAATTGTCAGTTCGAAGTGACAATTGTCAGTTCAAAGTGACAATTGTCACTTCAAAGTGACAATTGTCAGTTCGAAGTGACAATTGTCACTTTGAAGTGACAATTTCTAATATTTTAAAAAATATTTTGTTGTTGGCCCTTATACGCCTTCGTATTTTTCTAGAAAAATTACTGAATAAAAATTTTGAACAGTTTGTCGTATATGGTTGTTTTAGTTATTTTTTGTTCCATTCAAAAAAATATAATGCCAATCAAAGTTTGTTTAATTGTTAAGTAAATAAGCAATTACATAATGAAACTTTTTTTTTCTTAGTAGGCCGAGAATAACCAATTATTAATTTTAAAGAAAAAAACTAGTAATATATTATTTAAATAATAAAAAAATGAAAAAACGATTATAAACAGTTGAAAAAAAGTTTTTTTTTAATCATAATGAACAGTTATTGAAAAATATTCAACTTATCCATTTGTTTATAAATATTATAAACAACTTGCGTATTTTTTTTTAAATCGTTGTACAATGGCTTTGTCGGACATAAGACTGATAATAATGTAAAATATCAATAAAAAAATATTTACTCGATTTCTCAAATTTTGTTAACTTCAGATATTTATAATTAACAAAATTATCAACTTTTAATCAGTTCTATAGTGTAATATTATTGAAAACACATGTAAAATGTGCTCCAGAAAGCAAAAAAATTATGGAGTCATTCTGTGAATAATTATTCGGTTTTTAATAAAATCGGCGGTTCCAAAAAAATTACTTAATTAACAATTAACATTATCAAAATTAAATGAAAAAAAAAATTGCTAACGACATTACATTCTTTCAAGGGTTCAGATGATGCTATAATTTTTTAAATTTTTTAATTCTTTTTCTTTTCAAATCTTGTGACGCTAACATACACAGTTAGTGTGGCATCCGATGAACGAAGTTTTTCTTCCGTTGAAGCGGTTGAAAACTTGGCTGCGATCAACGCGATCAACAGGAGCAGTTGGTTGGATTAGCTCTACTTCATGTTCATAGAGATGCGCAAATAGATCTTCCAAATGTTATTGAAAGGTTTGCAAATAAGACATACAGGAGACTGGATTTCATTTTGTTTTTTATTTTTATTTTAACGAAAGAAATCTTTGTTTTAGTACCTATAATAAGTAGGCATATGTATACATTTTTTTATTTTATTATATTTTGTATTTTTGTTTGAATTTGAATGAAAAAAAAATACTTGTTTTTGTACCTATAAATAGAGGTATACAACTTCTTTATGTCATTAACCCCCCTGCAAAATTCCTAGGTACGCCACTGGTCGAGTTTGACAAGCATTGTCAATAATAAAAATATAATCAAAACAAAAAGTTGTCGTTTTCTAAAATATCACGATTTATAACGAAAAACTAGTTTTCTATCGTAAATATAACTACTGTAAGCATTGGGGCTTACAGCATAGGTAGAGTCAAAATTGACTATTATTACTAAGAACTTCGAAAACACACTTTCAGCTGCAAATAATTGTTTACTTTGGTTTATTCGTACGGAAATTTCAGCATTGATTTTTTTGTGTTTTTGGCATCACGGAAGATTGTCCCGTAATCTTCATGAGAACATCGTGAAAGACATGAAAACACGACAAAATTTTGCCCCATGTGCTTCATGAAGTCCATGAAAAAATATGAAAGGAACAAAAACTATTTGAGACATCAATAATAGGATCATAAGGAGTGTAGAAGCAAGGAAGTGACAGTAAATTGGACTGAGTGGTGAATGGGAAAAATAGTTATTTATCGAGGATGCAGATTGCAAAACGAGACCCCTAGGATCGAAAATTCATAGATAGTTACAGTGCACTCGGCTAATTGTGACATAGCTTTTTCATTTATTTCCCAATTTAAGGAATACTACTATTTCAACATGTAATTTTTTCATGTAAGTACAACACTCAGGGCCCCCCTCTCGTTTCTGAATTTGTTCTATATGTGACTTTTGTGGTTTTTCTTGTATTGAAGCTCTAACCACGACTGAAGATGAACCTTTAAAGGTTGGAAACATATTGTTAAGGCATCACATATTTTTATAGATTCAAGGTACATACTGTCACATGTTCCTGTATCTATGTAAAGAAAAATTATTGAACAAACTCTTGTCATCGCTCAGATTTCAAATCAAGCATTATCATTTGCCAAAAAGGAATCAAACTAGAAATAAAAAATTTGAATATACAGTCGTCCTCAAGAACCAAAAGTTCCATATAAGCAGAAAGAACCAAAAATTCTCAACATTTTGGTCCTTCGAGCCGGATAAGCTCTGCAACGATTTTACTCTCAGGAACGTAGATTAAAGGATCCTCCATTGAAAATTGATTTTTGAAAGTTCATGGATGAATATTTATCTTTGAACCACATGATGGAAATCGACGAAAATTTAGATGAGGTTGAATTGAATTTTTATTTTCGCCATCATGAAGTGACACGCGAGGAATCTACCACTACCAAAATCCGTATAGTGTTGGATGTTAGTTTGAAAACAGATAGTGGTTTGTCTTTCAACGATGTTCAACATGTAGGTCCAACCTTACAAAATGATTTATTCGCGATTTTTTGCGCTTCCGCATGTTCATCTTTGTTGTGACAGGAGACATCTTCGAAATGTTCCGCATGGTTTGGATCGACCCAGCTCAAACAAAATTTCAAAGAATTTTTTGGCGCGAAAATCCAAATCATAAACTGAAATGTTTCAAATAAAAAACTGTAAATTGATTTGTTGAAAATATGGACAGGGTGTTCATAAAATCAGATGTGGAATCATCTGCGACTGAAAGATAAACTTTAGTCACTATCTTCCATCGTCAAGATAACCTCTTGTGGGGTATTCATGTTGAAAATGGAACATTCTCAATTGGATATTGATAAAAATATTTTTCTGTGAATTGAAAAATCCACGATAAAAATGACGTTATTTTTTGTGAATGTCTAACAGAAAACAACTACTTCCCCGGCTAAAGCCACGCTGGACATTGAACTACATCTGATAGATATTCTGGAAAGAACCTAACCCAAAAGAAAAAATCTAAAATTGAAAATTTGCATTTTCATTCAGATAGTTATTTGATTTTATATTCCAGTCTTAATTAAGAACTCATGAAGATGAATTTGGCAAAGAAGAATGTTTTCCAGAAAAGAGTACTTACCAGAAATCATTCGTAACATTGACGCAAGAGAGACATCGCATTCACTAGGTCTTCAATACATTTTTGTCGACGAAAATCTATTTCACGCTTCCACGATCATCAGGAAGACCAGAAGAAATGGGAAACACATTTTCAAGAAGCAATCTCACTCTGCAAAGATGGAAAAAGTTAGAATCATTTCTTTTGGAGAGACACTTTGAAATTAGTGTTTTCTGGCATTAAAACCAGTCATGGGGTATGATAGATTGATTTGTTGAAAATATGAACAGGATGTTCATAAAATCAGATGTTGAATCATCTGCGACTGAAAGATAAACTTTAGTCACTATCTTCCATCGTCAAGATAACCTCTTGTGGGGTATTCATGTTGAAAAGGGAAACATGCTCAATTGGAAATTGATAAAAATATTTTTCTGTGAATGAAAAAATCCACGATAAAAATGAAGTTCTTTTTTGTGAATGTCTAACAGAAAACAACTACTTCCCCGGCTAAAAGCCACGCTGAACATTGAACAACATCTGATAGATATTCTTAAAAGACCCTAACTCAAAAGAAAAAATCTGAAATTGGAAATTTGCATTTTTATTCAGATAGTTATTTGATTTTCTATTCCAGTCCTAATTAAGAACTCATGAAGATGAATGGGGCAAAGAAGACTGTTTTCCAAAAAAGAGTACTTACCAGAAATCATTCGTAACATTGAGAGACATCGCATTCACTAGGTCTTCAATACATTTTTGTCGACGAAAATCTATTTCACGCTTCCACGATCATCAGGAAGACCGGAAGAAATGGGAAACACATTTTCAAGAATTGAGAATGTTTCCCTTTTCAAAATAAAAACTGTAACTTACGATAATTCATCTTCTCACTTTCTGGTTGGAAGACGTCTAATAGGAATTCCAGAACCTATCTTTACAGAAATACCTGAGAACTAATTAAAGAAGTTTGAAAACTCCAAAAACATCACTTCTGGTCGCGGTGGTACAAGGAATACATCAGCGAGTTGCAAGTGGAAAAACAACGCACAAACGTATCTGAAGATAGGTGCTTCAGTACCAGTGAAAGAAGACTCTACTTCTCCACTTCAATGGACTTTAGGAAAAAGCGTACAACTTCATCCCGGAAACGACGGCAAAGCAAGGATAGCTAGTGTGAAGGTCCGCAATGGAGTCATTAAAAGAGCCACTCCGAAAATATGTATTCTTCCAATTGACTGTTGAAAATGTCATTCATTCTTTCATTCATCTGTAGTTGATATTACCACTTTCGATTGTTTTATTTATTCGTTCATTAACTTCACTTGTTGAAATATTTCCAGGCGGCCGGCATGTTAAGGCATCACATACCGTGTGTCCCAGCTAAAACTTGTCACCCCCCTAATCTCCGAACTCGTAAAAAAAATAGAAAATCGCTCAGACCCGTCGATTTTTATTTCAAGGGGGAAAACTTTCACCAAATACATCATCATTGTGTTGTCAAACCCATCAGCCCAAGCGCCCCTTACTTCAGAATTTTCAATGGGACTACTATACAGTCATCATCATCATTTCGAAGGGAATTCAGTCCCAAATACATCGGTGAACTGAAATTGAGGATCGATCAAGTTTTGTTGAAGTTTTAATGAAAACTAAGTTTTATCAAGATATTTTTATTTTTCATCACCTAAAATGTTATCATCGTAAGAAAGGTTCACTGAGGGTACGCCACTGTATTGAAAAATAATATGCTGTCAGAAATAATAGTTTAGAAGGTGAGACAGACGTTTTTATGAAAAAAAAATTGTCGCCATGTGTTTTTGTATACGCATATCTTTGTTTACGCCCTGGTATATTGATGTATTCGAGTCACTTCATTCAACAATTTGAAAACTTTCGAAAATGGTTTATACTATACAAAAGAGAATATCCATTGAAGCTGCGTATTTTGAAAATGGACGATGTGCTAGAGCTACGGCTCGAATTTTCAATGAAATTCATCCAGAAAAAACCACATCATATCAGTACGTGCTTCAATTGATGAATAAGTTCATGGAGTCGGGATCAGTGCTGAATAAAAAACATGAACGAGAGAAGCCTATGAGAAATGAAGGGGTCGCTGTTGCAGTTATAGGACATGCAGTGATGGACAACATTCAATCTTTAAGACAACTTGAGACTATTTCTGGAGTTTCGAAAAGCAGCGTACATCGAATTCTGAAAGAAGCAAAATTCCACCCTTATAAAATGCAGAATGTACAAGAATTAAATGAAGATGATCCTGACAGACGTACAGAGTTTTGTGAAATCATGAGTCAATTATTGATTGGTGATAATAATTACCTCTACAATGTGTGCTTTTCTGACGAATCTTCTTTTTATTTAAATGGACATGTGAACAGGCACAACTGCAGATTCTGGAGTGACGTAAATCCCCATTGGTACACGAAAACTCATTCACAAACTCCCCAGAAATTGAATGTTTGGTGGTAACCTCAACGGACAAACGTATCTTGAACTTCTTGATACAACTGTGTACCCAAGAATCACTCAGTTATTGAAGACGATGATAGGTTACTGGAAGGTCAGCTCACCTTTCAACAAGATGGAACTCCTCCATATTTTGTTGCACCTGTACGTCAATTTTTAGATGACAATTTCACAGGGAGATGGATTGGAAGGCGGGGACCAATAGAATGGCGTAGATCCTGATTTATCACCATTAGACTTTTATGGGTCATTTGAAATCCAAAGTTTATATTACACAGCCAACTTCTCTTGATGATCTACGCAGGAGAATTGTTGTGGAGTGTCGTGCAGTGACTCCAGAAATGTTGAGCAATGTGCGAAGACATTTTGAAAATCGCTTATACTTCTGTATGGAACTGAATGGTTCACATTTTGAACCTTTCTTACGATGATAACATTTTAGGTGATGAAAAATAAAAATATCTTGATAAAACTTAGTTTTCATTAAAACTTCAACAACACTTGATCGATCCTCAATTTTAGTACACCGATGTATTTGGGATTGAATTCCCTTCAAAATGATGTATCACAAGTATAGTAGTCCCATTGAAAATTCTCAAGTAGGGGAGGCTGGGGCTGAGGGGGTTGACAACACAATGATGATGTATTTGGTGAAAGTGTTCCCCCTTGAATAAAAATCGACGGGTCTGAGCGATTTTCAATTTTTTCCACGAGTTCGCAGATTTGGGGGGTGACAAGTTTTAGCTGGGACACACTGTATTTTTATAGATTCAAGCTACATACTGTCACATCTTCCTGTATCTATATAAAGAAAAATTATTGAATTACATTATCATTTGCTAAAAATGAATTAAACTAGAAATAAAAAATTCGAATAAACCAAAAGTTCGTAACACATTAACAATTTTTGGAATAACCCTCTGGGCTCCGTTAAATTTGTGGAGATGACTTCGTGCTCTTCTTTCGCATATTTATTGATGTTGAGATTCAATTCGTTACGGGTAAAATATTCTGAAACTGCGTTGAGATCTTCTTGAATCTTAGAACAGTCTCTGTTTTCGTTACTTTTCAGAACATTTTCCAGTCAAAACCGAAATTCGAATTCCCGATTTCCGTTAGAAAATAACCTGTAACTCATCCTCTTCGCATTTCACCACAGCTATAATTGAAATGCAACCCGAGTTAAAATTGTTAGAAGTTAAATTGCATAGGGTAGATGTATGTAAGATTTCGACGAGGCGTCTTAGGTCTTGCGGGTGGCGCGTATCCAATTATAACTTCTCGACGAATTTCTCATTTCGAGAGACAATTAAGCGGCATATTATAGTCAGTGGAGCGTCTCTGCAATACAACTACGGCCCTGCGAACTCGTCTCCACAAATTATACTTTGGGGAACATTAATTTTCATGATGGAAGGCTGAATGTTCCGTCGATGAGGGATTTTTCTTCGGCCGGCCTAGTGATTCTGATTTCCGGAATGGATCTCGAAGGTCAGATTTACTGTTAGCTTGTAATTACCTAGCATTGGATAGTAATGAAAAACATCTACAGAAACTTTGGTCGAAGTTTCGTGATGTATTTTTGAATAATCTGTACTTTGATGAAATTCCCCGATATTTCTTCCAGATGTTAGCGAAATTTGGTTGGGGATTCTTACTGACAGAATAGTGAAATCCACCCATGAAAAAAATTGGCAATACAAATATATATATATATATATATATATATATATATATATATATATATATATATATATATATATTTTTCTTCAATTTCTTGGAATAAAGGTCTGATTCCAAGAAAATTCATATAATTTCTTTTAACAACGTTTCGACATGGTTCGACATCTTCAGGTTAAACTAAAATTGAAGATATGGAGTTTGAGACATATTTAACACAATATTGAAATTTATGCACTAAATTAATTATTTAACAACATATGGTTCGAAATATAACACGTTATTTAACTCAAAATAAAAATATCTATAACATTTATGAGTATTCACTTACAAATTATATTATTTGAATTGTGCGTTCGCATCGTACGGACGTTATGTGGATGTCTGACTTCGACGAATTTAACAGGAATGGTTTGCTTATCTTCCATGCATTTTTACCCTCTTCATAATTAGGTACACCAGATTGTTTATTTGAGTTCTAGTGTATGGGACGCACTGTATTTTTTTTTTTTTTTTGGCAGCATGCAAAGATCAGTTTTCATTATTATTACTAAACCAATGTTAAAAAAGGTTGTTATAAATCTGGCTTAAATTTTTGATATCATTTCTATTGTTAATGCTATTGGGGTCTTTTTTAATATGTATCATTTCAAGGAATGTTCTTACTCTTGGATTCCTTTCTTTGGTCAAAATTTCGACGTTGTTAGTGTCAAACTTATGTTGATTTTCTTTTTCGTGTTTGGATAAGGCTGTAATGTCGGTTTTTGGGTATTTGTGGGCTTGTACTCGTTTCTGCAAATATTGTTTTGTTTGACCTATATAGGTACTTTGACAGTCTTTACACGGTATTCTATATACTGTATGAGTTTGTTTGTTTTTTGGTATTTCTGGTTTTAATTTTGAATAAATGGTTTTGTTCGTATTTTGTAGTCGGTGTGAAATAGTTATGTTGTGTTTTTCCATTGTTTTATTAATTTTATTCGATAGTTTGTCTATGTATGGTATTATTATTTTTATTGTAGATCGCATGTATTCGTTTTTTTATTGTTTTTTCCGCAAAGTAGCTGGGGTAATTATTTTCTTTCAATATATTCTTGATTATTTCTATATTATTTTTCCTGAATTTGGGGTGAGCGAGCTTTATAGCTCTGTCAGTTAAATTTTGAATAACATTTTTTTTGTAACTAAGGGGTGCGTTTGACAAATAGTTTGTGTAACGATTTGATGCATTTGGTTTAATAAACCAGTTTGGAAAATTTTCCCATTATTGTCGGTATTATTTTTGTCGAGAAAGTTTATTTGTTTTTCTATTTCCTTTTCTATTGTAAATTTCAATCTAGGATGATATTTATTAAATTTTTCTAGAATTTCATCAACTTTGTCAGAAGGAACACAGGTATATATATATATATATATATATATATATATATATATATAAACAGTGGGGAATAACGGGGATCTTCAGTCAGCACAAGTGTTGAACTATGAAAAACTCTTTAATACGATGGACCGAGCTTTCGTTTCAATTTTGAAACTTCTTCAGGGTCCTAAAATATGTAAATGACATTATTGTGAAAAAAATACTTAAAATGAAGGAAGTACTTACAGTAATCTGAGTGGATGATATATGAACATTAACTTAAAAATGAAAAAAACGTTTTTTTCATTCGACACCTACATTTTGAACAAGAGAGCCAAATATGTGAAGTGTAATATTAGAAACGGGGGACTTCTACTCTTCTGGCAAATTCTACGCAGAACATTGAAATCCACCTGAAAATCTATGCAAACTAGGTACCGCCACTTAAAAGTTACTTTTTCTTGCGTACATACAGGTGATTAGGCTTGATGGTGTTTTCAATTGTGTTGGGTCTCGCTTCGGCCAGAGGTCTTCGGATATCTGACTGGTGACTACTCCGTACTGATGAGGGCCAAAAGCCTGAAACCGGTATACGGATTGTTGGGCAGACACGACACAATTCAAACATAATCAAGTTAATCAGGAAAAAATATTTGCAATCAATTTTCATTGCCAATGGAAGTTTCCATAGATTTTCAGGTGGACATCATTCAATGTTCTCGTGGTATTTGCCAGGAAAGTAGTTGTTTTTCGCTGTGGTACCACTATTTCAATTTATATAGAATTTTTGTGAAGAGACGTTTCCACCTACATATTATTTACGTTAACAATTTACATAAATATGCGGTTCACATTATCTTACATGACAAAGTTTCGTTAATCTCATGTAAAATTCACGTAAATACGGCAATTGTGTTTGCTGGATTTCTATAGATACTGCGAATGGAAATTAATTCTTCACGGAAGTTTTTTCAACAATTTCTCGCACCCAGAATGTCTGAACAAAATAACAAATATATCCCAGTCGAAAAGTTTGTAAGATGTTCGATGTACAGAATATAACTGGCCAGGACTAGCAGAGGCCTGCATCTTCAAGAAGACGTGTCCAGCATGAATTCGTTGTTGCAATCAGTAGGAACCGTGACGGCAATGACAACCTGCAGGAAGAGGGTATGAGGCTAATATCTGCAGACGGTAGAGGAAGTCATATCCCCCTTCCTACCGACCCGTAAATACGTGACTGCCCTTGCGGATTGTAACTTATAAGGCCCAAACAATATCGGACCGGATTTGTTTTTGTTTTGAGAGCGAACGGAATTTGATATTGGTGAAACGGGTGGAGGAGGAATCACTTCACTTCATTTATTGCTATTGGGCTTGTTTGGACAATATTCGTATTCATAGCCATTTGTTATTTCAGTTTTTCCGTACGATGATAGTACGTGATTGATATTGGAGGTGGAGGGGGGAAAGTTTATGGAGATTTATTTGGAATTTTTCCACAAAATATCTGAATATATCGAATGTCAACGTATTATTCATAGATAGATAGACTTTTTTTTTTTTTCCTTATTCCCACGGAGAAGATATTTTCTCAAAATATCTAAACATATCGAATTAAAAAAAAACCTACAATTCATAATTTGATAACATATAAATATATAAAGTATTCTAAAGTTTTTTTTTTGAAACTCATTAGAGTTTTTAAATTTCTGGCTGGTGAGAGACAGATGCAATATAATGTACAGTTAGTTACAAATACTATAGCCATGATACAGTTGAAACAGAAAGTGAACAGTTGAATGGTAATTATTTTATGGATGTTAAGTATATTTGGAATTCGGAAACGTCGTAAAAACTATTTGAGGTTAGAATTTTTTTAAGATCAGTCTTGAATCTTTTCAGAGATTGATTCTTTAGTGATTCAGGCAGTAAGTTGTAGAGATGACTCCCGCTAAATTTCGGAGATTTTTTGTACTCCATATGATGAAACTTTTCCTTGTAAATATTATTCTGATTTCTAGTATTGTATTTATGGATTTCCGAGCACTTTTTTGGATGGTGTTTGCTTTTGTGGATGTGACACAATATTTTCAATTTGTAGATACTCTAGTTATCTCTGTGGCTTGGTCCCAGGAAATTATATTATAACTTATTGTTGAGAATGCTAGTGCATAGTAGACGTTAATCAGACCTTGAACATTGAGATATTTTTTGAGAGAGAATAGAGCAAAATACGTTTTATGGAGCTTATTACAAAGGTGATTTATTTGGTCATTCCAAGATAATTTCGAATCAACAAGAGTTCCCAGAAAGTTGGAAGTGTTGGCAGCCTGTGTTGCCAAATGGTATACTTGGATCAATGGTAGGTGATTTGTATTTGCCTGTGAATTCCATATAGCTGGTTTTTTTCAGGTTAACAACAAGGTGGTTAATTTTGTACCATAACGAAAACTGGCTGACTGCTATTTCAACTCTGTGGGTGACGTCCTCATATGAGTTTCCTGAGACTATCACCTCCGTGTCATCAGCATATATGAATGGCCTGCTCTCCTCAAAAAATTCCGGCAAGTCGTTTATATATACCAAGAACAGCAGCGGTCCCAGAACACTGCCCTGAGGCGTTCCTAGTTCAATGGTTTGTTCGCTTGAGTATGTGTTGTTAATATCAACAACGATACGACGATTTAGTGTAAAAGATATTAACCAGTCATTGATGGAGTCTCTCACTCCCATTGCATGGAGTTTCGTCTTCAAGAAAAATGGATCTATGGTGTCGAAAGCCCTTGACATATCGAAAAATATTGCAACTGCAAGGGAGTCTCTATCTAGAATTTCGTGAATATTTTGTATTAATCAGTTGATGCAGTTTCGGTTGACAGGCCCGCTCGAAACCCATGTTGATGTGGTGATAATAATTTATATTTATCAAAGAAATTGATCAGCCTTATGACATTGCTTTTTCCATATTTTGTATTAATTTACATTTAGATATTTTTATTAAGTTTGGAAATGTTCCTACTTCAACTGAGTAGTTTATTTTATGAGTTAGGTACGGCGCTAGTTCGTGTACACATTCCTTCAGGAGTGATATGGAAACTTCGTCCAAGCCTACAGATTTTTTGTTTTTCAGGTCTATTATGATATTTTCAATTTCATATATTTCAAAATGTATGTAATACATTGTATTACCAGAGGGTTTCAGTCGTACAACAGGGAGGAGTTGAATCAGATATATTACTTTTAACCAGGTCAACAGCAGATATTGAAAAGAATTTAACGAAGATATCAAGATATACAAGCCATAGACTTCCGAACGTATGAGATTCAAACTTGGCAGGTGTGTTGGATTCAATAATTTGAAATAATTTCAATATTTCAAACTTCCCATAACTTCCGGAAATGACCCCAACTTGGGAATTTCAAGAGGAGCACCCTGTATATTTTAACTTTTTTAGATTCTAGGAACATTTTCGGATTTATTTATCAAATGTTCAGCTTGAATGAAGAAGAATTAAGAAACTCGTGTGAAAATGTATCATCAAGCACGTGAAGAATCAGATATTGATGCAAATGACTTATTTGATGAAATTATTTGTTTAAATTCCACTTACCAGAGCAAAATGAGTTAGATCCTCAGTTGATTCTTCAGCACATTTTAGAGAACAATTTAATTTCAACATTTCCAAATACTGCAGTGGCAATACGAATTTTTTTAACGCTACCAGTATCTGTAGGTCTTTTTCAAAATTAAAATCGATAAAAACTTTTTTACGATCAACTATGGCACAAGAGAGACTCAGTAATTTGGCAATTATGTCCATAGGAAGTGACCTTATGGATTGTTACATTTTAGACGAGTTGATTAAAGATTTCTCGGAAAAAAAAGCAAGGAAAGAGAGCTTCCACTAAGTTATTTTGTTCTTTTTTTCTGTTAAGTAACATTTTTATTGTTTTGTCAGTTTTGTTATTGCTTTGCTTTTTTTACATTCTTCGTAAATCCTTATGTCTGAGACTTCTAAATGTTATGGGGATGAGAAGAAGTCAGGTATCATGCTGATTGAAATCAGTACACTTTTTTTTTAATAGCGATTATTTCAATTTTGTTTGTCCCCCCTTTTCTGATGTATCAGTATCAAAATTAAATATAGATATTAGCACGTATTTCAATTTTATTTATGTGTACCCACCCATATATAAATTATTACTAAAAAAGGGGTAAGGGGTGTAGAATTATATTTTGCAAATAGGCGACCGCATGTCTTGGCGCGCCCCTGAATATTGCATAATAATCCGCACAACCATCATATCGTTGTTTACTTATATTGATATCGACAGCTACGAGATGGCGTGACCGGAAGTGGAAACTTGACGTCAAACCAGCATACTGACAGATATCACGCTATGCTTTATTGTTATTTCCCCGTTTATACATTTTTGGTCGAGGCAATTTATTCTGGCATGCGTCGGTAATTATTCACGAGCTAGAAATGCATATACAAATTATTATTGGAAGAGTAGCCGATGCCATTAGGGCTGCTAGATAGACCACTATGGAAAAATTCGATGTCGTCAATATTTAAGTAGTTGACAGTTCAGCTGTGTTCAGCATTGCCTGAGATACTCTCGTCTAGAGATTCTCGTCTCAAGATCATTTTTCTATCAACTCCAAGTCAAAACCCAAAGGAGATTAAATTAAATTCTTTTTTCGGGGACATAATCTGTTAAAGCCCCTATTCTTTAATCGGGAACATGTAATTTGGTTCCCAGATTAAGGAGGGCATGAAAAACATGTGTAATTCGGTGCCCGATATTTTAAGTTTGCCTAATTTTTATGTGTAATTTGGTTCCCGACATTTTTAGTTTGCCTGGTCTCTAAGTATAACTTGGTTCCCGGAAAGAAAAACTAATTTATCCAACTAATTTTTATTTTATTTCTCTCATATTATGAAAAACAATATATATATATATATATATATATATATATATATATATATATATATGAAAGAGAGTAATATCGAGGGGACTGTTAAAAACAAAATGGAAGGAATTTAATGGACATAGCCCTCAGAGAAAAGTGCTAACCGTAGACACGTGTTTCGGGCTCTCGGTCCTCATCAGTACGGTGGAGAAGTGCAAGGATGAACAACACTTGGTAGAAAACGACAAATCAACGGAGTCAACAAACAGAAGCCAGCCGCTCGTTTGTGATTTCGGTCAGCAGACCCTGAATTCCAGGGCAACAACCAACGTCACCACGGAGGCAGCTATAGCTACTTGCGTGACATCCGAGTCCAGGAATATGAATATGAAAGAGAGTAATATCGAGGGGACTGTTAAAAACAAAATGGAAGGAATTTAATGGACATAGCCCTCAGAGAAAAGTGTTGTTCATCCTTGCACTTCTCCACCGTACTGATGAGGGCCAAGAGCCCGAAACACGTGTCTACGGTTAGCACTTTTCTCTGAGGGCTATGTCCATTAAATTCCTTCCATTTTGTTTTATATTATATATATATATATATATATATATATATATATATATATATATATATATATATATATATATATATATATATATATAATAAGCTTCTCTCGTTATATACTTCTTATCTACTTATAATAAAAATACAATATCAAATAGTTACAGCACAGTGAAAAGAAACACACTTAATAAAATTTAGACGACTAATTTCATTTCTAGAATAAGATTCTATCATTTTTGCTATACATTTTTGTCGATTTTTTTTTACTGTTATGTATTTGAGCCGTTATATTGATGCTTTGTTATATTACATAAATTTAAATTTGAAATTCTTGAAATTTTTCCAAAAAAATGGAAATGTTTGGATATGCTTTATAAAAAGTCGCATTAGAATGTTTATGAAAAGATTCACAAGCATTAGTGGTTCGTGTAAGCTCAGTTGGATTCTCAGCCCAAAGAAAGGGTGGAAAAAGAGACTCTTCTGTTATATAATTATCTGTTAAGTAATTGGAATACTTTTGAATTTTTCCGTCTATTGGTGCTATCGGAAGCAAATCAAAAACAAAGCATTCGCTAACGTCGTGAGGACTTAAAAATGTAAGACCAAAAGTCATTCGTAGGCATCTACCAACTTCAGAATTTTCATTTTTATATTCGGCTACAAGGCCGTATTCTTGAATTTTTCTAAAGCACGATTGGGCAAGGTGAAACCGACAGCCAATTATTTGTGCTAAAGGAAAAATTTGTTCGACTGCTTTGTGGATGCCCTTCTCAAAATCAATAACCATTTTTGAAATTTTTTATGTAACACCATTATGTTTACAAATATTTATTATTGATTCAAATAAGTTTTTATACGTATCTGAGCGTTTATTAGGTGACAATGAAAAAATTAATGGAATGTAATGCCCATTACAATAACCGTGTGAAGTAAAAATCTGACAAAAAAATTGCGCACAATAATTAAACGTACCATCTAATAAATTTGTGTGCCTTTTTCCAAAATCTAAATATTTGATTTACACGAGAATATTACTATCTGTTCACTTCCGTTATTAAACAATAAAAAGTGCTCACCTCTAGAGGTTTATATGTTTGCCTCGTCAAGGAAGTCAAAAGCTTCCTCGATGTTTTTTGGTAAACTTGGCTGAATTTTTCTACGAGCGTTAAAGATGTTTCTTCTGACGCAAGCAATATCATTTGTAGTAAATGTTGATGGCAGATTTTCCTGTAATATTCTGCGAATGACCTTCGCAGGTTTTCTTGACGATGGAAGATAGTGACTAAAGTTTATCTTTCAGTCGCAGATGATTCCACATCTGATTTTATGAACATCCTGTTTATAATTTCAACAAATCGATTCTTATATAATTGTCAAAATTCCTGATTCAAGAAGAAACATACAAAGAACATTAGTAGTTCCAAATAATAATGAGCACAAATTCAATCCAGCTAAAATTTGCCGTAAGTAAAGTCACTGCGTCCTAATATAGCAGAAAACCCTAGATTTTTTCTTCAGTATCGGATTGTAAAATGTACAGTTCAAGTAGTCGGAATAATTTTTTTTCAAAAATTACGAGTCTAATTGCATCATTTCTTGGATTACTAATACTGCAAAATATACTGGCCATAGTTTTAGAAGGTCCTCTGTGTCGCTTTTAGTTGGCTCAGGGGCTGATGTTTTGAGAGTTAAACATCATGGTGGATGCGTTCGTCGACAGTCGAAGTGAAAATTGAAAACGGAATTTTTAGTGGTGATATCAAGAAAAGTGGAAATGTTGAAGAAGAAAACAATAATACTTGTACCATTATACAATAAAAGCCATTTGATTAGTATTACCAAAATCATCGTTGGAATCAAAAAACAGAATAACAGCAATTGTTCTATTAATATAAATCTTGTAAAAAATTAGTATGGGTGGTATCTGATTGTGATATGTTTAATAAAAAATGATTGAAATGGGAATGATGGGTATTGTGTATTACCTGTATTTAAACAACGTAGGTCTGTCCTTTTTGCTACGGCTATAATACAAAACTGCATTTTTTAAACTGTTTTTGATCAAACAATGAAGTACATTGTATGTTTCCAATTTAATTTCCTTATCTGATAACACAATGAAGTCATTGTGTTATTGTTGGTCATTAAATCACATCTCCCATGGAAAGCAAGGAAAACTGAAGACATCTGTCAATTCAGTTTCATCAATACTTTCAAAGTTTAGAGATATGATGAGCAGTGAAATTGACGAACTAACTCCTCCAGACATAATTGCAGCCGCGAATCAGGCATGTATAAAATTGATTCCGGAAGTATCGAAAGAGAAATATGAAAAAGCCTACGAATCCTTCAAATATTGGCAAAAGGAAATGGTCACCGCGCCAACTTCAGAATTGTCCCAAAATTGTCTCCACTGATGAAATCGATAAGTTGTTAAAAAACGCTCCTGATGATATTCATTCACTTGATAAGGTAAGTTATTATCTTTTTGAGTGAATTTGCTCAACTTGAAAAAAATAACAAATACATATTTATTACTTATATCATGTCTGCAACCTCGATGACACTAAGCAGAGTAGCTCAGCGGTACAATACTCGCGCATTTTTTCCTTTGATTCGAAGATGAAGGTTCGAGCCCACGCAGTGTATCAATTTTTTTATTCAATAGGTTATTATTTAATTTTTTTTTTCAGGTCCTGTTAATCATGGCGATTATGGGTGCTTCTAGAAGGAATAAACTTTACAAAATGAAAACAATCTATTTGGGTTCCACAACAATTATTGTACAAATACCAAATACAAAAACCAAAGTTCCAAGAAAATTCACAATAACAGGTGCTTTTTATGATATTTATTAGAAGTACAGGGAGCTTCGTCCTGGGCACATTGGACAAGATTATCTCTTTCTAAATTATCAAAAAGAGAATGCTTAGTACAAAGAGTTGGTATTAATAAAATTGGTTATACGGGAAAACGAATGGCTGACTACTTGAAACTTGAAGAAATTCAATCGGAATATTGTTCAGTTATTCAATATGTTACCAATTTGTCAATTGTAAATGGAAATGTTCTATACAATTAAAATTGGAGTTCAAGTTTCTGTTGTTAATTGATTTCGCTATTTTATGTTAAAGCCGTAGAAAAAGTATAGTATATAACTCACACGGAATGTTCATTTCCCACTCGTACGATTTGCAGCACTCGCCTACGGCTCATGCTGCAAACATCATACTAAAGGGAAATGACTATCATTCCGTGCTTGTTAAACAATATACTATTTTGAACGCCGTGCAGATTTTTTTTTTGTTGAAAAAAAATATCCAACTTTTGACATTTAAAAGTCATAAAAAGTGACACATTTTTGACGTAAGTATTGAAAAAATCAATTATGATATTTATCACAATCCATCATTTCATTACTGTCCTTGACTTGTAAAATGTAATGTTGAATTCAATCTTCAGCTATTTTTTCTGCAAGATCCATAAATATACATGTGGGTATGTATATTTAATACATTCGAAATTCTAAAATTCCATTTCATTTTCATAGATTTCAATCATAACTTTATATTTACTGTAAATAAAGATTATTATTATTGTTATTGTTATTGTTATTATTATGTTTTTAGCGAGACTTGGGTTATCATACGAAATCCGATTATTGTTGCAAATAAATCAGTAATTTCTGCAAGAAACTTTTTTATTGTCATGGGAAGCATAACAAAATGGCTCCTCGAAAGAACCATTGTTTTTTCACGAGCAATATAACGCATCAGCCAGCCCCTTGCCTCCGTAAACCAGAAAATATGATAGCGTAGATATAAAACGGATCCTTCCCCTCGCTGTGGCTAATAATGATAAATGCATTTGGCGAAACATTCAGAAACAGAAAGGTTTCCAGAAGACTGTTTCCCAGTTTCCCTCATCGGTCTAAACGAGGCCGTGAGATATCCTTCGTCATCGGGGAAGTTCGCAGATATATAAACAGACATTGACCTTATATTGTCCAGTTCAGGCCAGTAGATTTGTTTAGAATCACGGAGAATTTCCGTACTCTGTACTAATTTACTAACAAGCCTTCGATTAGAGTGCATTGTATACATAGTAGGAAAAGCAGAACATTCCCGGACTTTTCCGAAAATAGAAAAAAATTTCGAAAAAAATAAAATAGGCAATCAACACATTTTCAAAGAAAGATCCTACATTTTTCTTCTGTCTATATTCCATGAATCTGCTGTAGGTGAGTTCTTAACTCATCTGGTAACAGATTTCGCGCCAGGTCTCTTGTCTCAGGTGGTGTTAATGGTAATAACTCATCCTCACTTTCAATTACATCAATTTCGAATAGTTACTTGAATTTTTTTTCAAATTGACACTGACATTAAAATATACACAAACAATTCAACAAACATAGTAACGAAGAACCAGTTACCTTTGTTGAAATAATTTAATTATTTTAGAACAAATTTGGAGAAAAAAATGTATGTATCACACGGCAGAAAAGCAGATGTAATGCCTTGCTGCTGTTTTCCTGAAACACCAGACGAGGCATTAAATCTTGTGCTTTTCTGCCTAGTAAAGCAAATAAATATTCTTTGAAGATTGTTATAAAATATGTCAATATTTCTGATAGATTTTCGGAAAAAGGGTATAGTTTGCAAGGTTCATATTTCAATTACAAATTATTGGCCATGTTATTTTCAATTTTCTTTCCTGAAACACCAGACGAGGCATTAAATCTTGTGCTTTTCTGCCTAGTAAAGCAAATAAATATTCTTTGAAGATTGTTATAAAATATGTCAATATTTCTGATAGATTTTCGGAAAAAGGGTATAGTTTGCAAGGTTCATATTTCAATTACAAATTATTGGCCATGTTATTTTCAATTTTCTTTCCTATTTTGAATAGTTTGCAGTCAACCTCAACATGGGGGTTGTGAAGTACACATCTATATGGGCAAATTAGATCATTTTGTCTGAAACTGAGTGTATATAGGCACATTTTACAATTTTCCATATTTATTTAAAAACTACATATGATGGCTTCCTTGTTCTAAATTTATTATTGTTGTTGAAATTATGTGAAATGTGTAAACGTAACTTAGTAAGCCTTTTCTTTGTAGCCCTTTTATTTTATTTGTTCAATGAAATGTTCTGTTTTTCTATCAATGTTTTCGATATAATAGTAACTTGACCAATCAATGTTGTTTAAATCTTTTTTATTTAAGTATGTCGTAACTAATGAATTTGATGGCTCTTCTCTCTGTTTCTATCTTGTAATTAATTGTGAAAGGTATGCTTGCTATAGTTGCCTTGTGGTCTGTTATGTTTGTATCTACCACAATAGCTTTACAGTCGTCATGGGTTTTTTGTGTTCTAGAGTTCAAAATAGATGAACTATTTTGTACTCGTGTGTGTTTATTTATTAGGGATATAAAAATTTTTTCAATCATTAAATCGAAGTACTCTGATATATTTTCATTTTCACTATATCCAAAGTCATATCTCCAGTAAAAATATGGTTTTCTAAATTTTAATTTTTTGTGTGTTGCAGGTAGATGTTTAGATTGTCGATAATTTTTTTTTTCATCAGTCGATGGAGGTCTATGAATGCCTGTTATCATGTTCACTTTCTTGGTTTCGTTTTTTATATACATATACATACACATACATAAATACATACACCCACCGTAACAGTTTAAGTTCAAGCTCAGTTTGGAATATTTGTTTTCCTACAACTACCATGAAAAGTAGCGTATTTCTCATAACTTACTTAATTTCGAAACCATGTATTGCTCATACTGTGAGAAATATTTTTTTCACGGCACTTTGCCCTCACCACATTTATTTATATGGAGAATCAACAAAAATCGACAAAATCTTAGTTGGCTGCTGTTCAGCTTTAAATAGTTATTACAACTGTCAGATTATAGAAGTTTTTAAAATTCTTTAGGTCGTTTTCATTCGTGCTTTGATAAAAATCGCAATTTATATTGAATATTATTACAAGAAGACATATACCTATTTATAATACATAATATGGATACTGACAGTAGTAACGATTTTGGTAATACTCCGCCAGAGATATTGGAAAAAGCAGCAAAAGTAACGTTAGATTTGTTGCCGGAAATTTCAAGAAAAAAGTATGAATTGGCATACAAAAATTTATGGCATGGAGAAGAAATACAAAAATAAAATCTTTTTCGGAAAGTGTACTTTTGGTATACTTTGAAGAGATGTCGAGAACTTTAAAGGCGTCTACACTTTGGTCACAATATTGAATGTTGCGAAGTACTATCAGTATAAAAAATAACATTGATATATCTCGTATAAAGAATAACGTATATTTTTTAAAAGAAAGTCTGACAATTACGTCCCCAAAAAATCAAACATGTTGACAGCAGACCAATTGCAGAGATTTAGAAGGAACTATTTTTAGAATTTCTTTCGCTTTTTTCCTCGAATTAACATAGCTTTTTGTAATAAGTGAGTTTTTCAGTTGATAAAAAGTATTAGATAATTATTAAAATTTCTGTATCAAATTCTGCTAGATAGATATATGTACTTTTAAACAATACTTTTAAAATAAGGCTCAATGGGGCAGTGGATAGTGTATCCGCTTGGCACACAGACACAGATTCAAAACCCGGGCTGGACTTTTCTTTAAATAAAATTTTACATCCTGATATTTTTATTTCTATGTTGCAGTAGCTATTGGCGTAGCAGAGGCATGTAGAGAAGAGTTGTAGAAATTAAAAACCGATAATTTAGAGGATTTAAATTTGGCTTCAGTGGTGAAATTAGATAACACCAAAACAAAAAAGCCAAGAACGTTTACTGTAACAGGACAATTTTATAATATATATAAAAAATATGCCGCTCTTCGACGGATTGATTTGCCAGAAAAACGTTTCTTTTTAAATTACCACCAAGGAAAATGTACTAGACAGATAGTCGGCATTAACAAATTTGGTAGTATGGCTAAGACAATTGCAATTTTTTTAAAATTGGGAAATCCCCATCTATATACAGGTCACTGCTTCAGACGTTCTTCGACAACAATTTTAGTAAATGCAGGAGGGGACATATTAACCTTAAAGCGCCATGGAGGATGGCAATCCAATACCGTGGCAAAAGGATACATCGGGGTGTCTATTAAAAATAAAATTAACGTTGCTAATAAAATCGTCAACTCTATTGAACAACCACTCGAACTTTTAATTGAAATGGAGGAAGAAAATGCACCGTATATGAATGATCAACCCTCAACTTCTACAATTAATATAACAGAAAATTTACTAAAAAGAAATGACATTCCGGGTTTGACTATACAAAATTGTACAAATTTTACTATTAACTGTAATTTTAAATAAATTATTTAACTGTTAAGAGGAAGGATACTTTGATGTCATTCAAGTTTTGGTAACCATAAAAATAAATATTAAAGTACATTACTTGTATTCTTTAAATTTGTGCAGTTGTAGGAAAAGTATAGTGTGGGGAAAGAACTTTTTCTCACTCGTGTTTGTGGCACTCTCCCTTCGTGCCACAAACTTCCACCCTCGTGAGAAAAGTTGAACTTTCCCCACTTGTTGCACAATATACTATTTCAGAGTGAAAAACAGTATATCTATCCGAAATGCGTATTAATTTATCTATGTAATAGTTTATGATCGCTAAATAACTAAAGAATAGTAAGCAATATTAATTTCATTAACAGCAAGTGGGTCGATTTTTTTGCTCTAAAGTGTACATACAGTGCGGTCCATAGGTATGGATTAAATTCATTTTTAGCGTTATTATAACATTGTTTAAAAAACCTGAAACATGTCGATTTCTATTGTCAATTTAACAATTTACTATATGAAAATATTACTGTCTTCTTGCACCCCCCCTGAATTATGAGCACCCCCTCAAAAATTTTAAATGAGAAGCGAGGTCGTGTGGCACTTTGTTCGAAAGGAATTTTCATTCTCTGTTCAGCAATATTAGGTTTTTCAAATTTGGTGCAATCATAATTGAGAAAATTTTGAAAATGTAAATTTTTTATACTTTACGTAGAATGAAGGAAATAATATCACATAATATTTAGGAATGTAATGTTAGTTGTTGGGGTGCATTATGAGAATGAAATGGATATGAAGAAATCATCAATGGCCATCAAGACCAATTTTACGTTTTCCTAACGTCGCCGTGGATTGGGTCAGGTGCTGATCTCTGACCACTGAATAAGATTTTTTGTCAATTATATAATTACGAATAAAAATGGCGTCTGTAAAAATTATAACAGTTGGCCCAACAAAATTTGCAATTTACTGTAATCAGGTCATAAAACTTCCAGATTTTTTTATTCATATTGGAATGTTTAACAAATCCATTATCGACAAGTGAAGCTAAATAAATGTTTGCAAGTAAATAAGTTATATCCCATAAAAATTAACTTCCTGGCAAGAATATACCACCGGAAAATATATCACGTCATTAAATAAACGTTCAACTTTTTACACCCTCGGCTCAAGACGCGATTTGTTAGACTAGAGCTTGACGAATCATATTTTTCTCATTCGGGAAAGGTGGGACGGGCCTCGTGGCAGCTCGGCATCGAGATGAGTGAACATCCATCAAGTTGGCTATGTGCTCTGCGCCTCTATTCTCTGCGATGATGGAACTCAAACTCTTACAGCATCTCTGATAAGAGCCCGGCAAAAACTCTTGGTGGATATCTCTGGATGGTTTAGACGGGGGATTGTACTCGAAAATTTTGATATTACATATGTTATTAACATTGGTACATATAATTAATTTTTTCTTAAACCTCGGCCGAAAGTACGTATTTTCTCCATCGATTTTGAAGTAGAAAGCCTTGCATTTATGCAGACCACGCCCTTCGTAAAGCGGGAGCAAATATTTTTCATGTACACCGAGAAAGTTGGGATTACACGCAAGAAAGTGAGAAAGAGGGAGAGGAAGAGTAAAACAAAAAATGTAAGCTCCGAAAGAGGCGCTTAACATGACATCGCAACGAGCTGTTAGCAGAAACGTCTATTGTTAATACTAAATAATTAAAAATATAAGTAGTAACGTACTTCCGACCAGTTATACAGTACTTCTCAAAAATCCCCTCCCCCCCTCTTATTTTTGGAACGATTATACATAAACAAGTGAAATTTGGAAACTTAATATTAAAGCTTGTAAACTTCCCTACTAGTGATGATAGATGACGAAATCGTCAAAGATGACGTCACAAGGCAATTGTGACCAATAATTTCAAATGGAACCCTACGGCAAGCGACACCTCTTTCAAAAGGTATCGAAAAAACCTATTCAATGATACTAATTTTGTTTGTGTTTATGGCAGTTTTAATGGCTCATTAGTAATCATTAAAATTTAAATTCCATTCAGTATGATATTAATTACAGATTTAAGAATCAGTATCTACTTAAAGAAATTGCTCGAAATGACCTCCATTTACTTCCTGACAGTGAAATATCCTATTTTTAAACTCTTCTCGTACTTTTGCAAATGTGTCTTCGGAAACAACCTCACATTCTGCAACAATACGTTGTTTTAAAACGTCAATATTGTCAGGTTCAGTGGCATTAACCTTCGATTCAAGGTACCCCCATACCCCCACAGAAAAAATCCAAACGTGTGAGGTCCGGTGATCGGGCTGGCCATTCCGTTGAACCTCGTCGTCCAATCCATCTACCACGATACTCCTCATCCAAATACCGTCTTACTGCACCGTACTAGTGTGGAGCAGCACCATCCTGTTGGAATGTTATTTCCAAATTGCCGAATTCATCTGGATTATCTTCCAAAATTTCAAGGATTAACGGTTCTATTGCGTTTTGCAACAGCTCCAGATAAACCTCACCAGTTAAATTAGTATTTAAAAAAAGAGGCCCAACGATGTGGTTTCCCAGGATACATGCCCAAACATTCACCTTCTGGGGAAATTGGGTATGTGTTTCACGAAACAGGTGAGGATTTGCGTCACTCCAATACCTCACATTCTGTGTATTTACATTTCCATTTAGATAGAAAGTACTTTCGTCACTAAAACAAATTGTTTTGACATTGTCTAGCTGTTGGTTAATTTTACTTTCCATATTTTCACAAAATTCTAGTCTTCGGTCTGGGTCGTCGTCTGAGAGTTGATGAACCATTTTTTATTTGTATGGATGAAATTTGTTTTTTTTCAACACCCTGTGTACTGTACTTCGACTGACTTCACAGGTAGATGCAACGTGAGTTGTTGAAGAAGTAGGATTAACTATTACTTCTGCCAGTATATAAATTTTTTTCTCATCATAAATTTGTGGTCTGCCAGATCGTTTCGTATCATTTATACTACCCGTTGTTTCAAACTTACGAAGAAGCTCCCTCAAATAAGTCCTCGAAATGGGGCGATCGGGAAACCTTTCATTAAAAATGCGTTCTGCTGCATGAATATTTTGTCCAGTTTCACCAAGAATTAGGATCGCTGCTACTTTATCACCTAAAGCACGTACCATTTCGCTTCTTGAAGAACTTAAACGTTCGGCTCACAACAGTTTAACAAATTATCAAAATGTACAAAAATATTAAAAGTACCAAAAGCTGCTAAAACAGTTAAAAGTTCGATCAACAATACACAAATTATTAAATGTACAAAAACTTGGACAATTACAAAAACGTCGAATTAGGGAGACTAACAAAAACGTCAGCTTATTTGACAACTATCCAGAGGCGGAGCTTGAATTTGAAATTTTAGTATTAACTGATTTAATTCATCACAGCTTTGCGTTTTTTAAAAGCGAGTTGCCAAAACTGCCATAAACACAAACAAAATTAGTATCATTGAATAGGTTTTTTCGATACCTTTTAAAAGAGGTGTCGCTTGCCGTAGGGTTCTATTTAAAATTATTGATCACAATGGCCTTGTGACGTCATCTTTGACGATTTCGTCATCTGTCATCACTAGTAGGGAAGTTTACAACCTTCAATATTCAGTTTCCAAATTTCACTTGTTTATGTAAAATCGTTCCAAAAATAAGAGGGGGGGAGGGGACTTTTGAGAAGCACTGTATAGGAATATAGTATACCGGGTGGTCCACTTACGACTATCCACCCTCAATAACTCCCAGAAAAATCATTTTACAAAAAATCGCCGAGACACGTCGATTTTTGTTTGGAGGGGGACACCATTTGACGAGAAGAAGATATGTTATAATTCAACCCGCTACTCCCCAGAGCAACCTCCTCTATAATTTTAATAGGGAATGAGGGTCGTGTCATACATCATTGTGAAGGTAATTCAATTCTGATACTAGCAGTGCAAAAAAAATCGATTTTGAAAAAGGCGTGCTCGAGATATTCGTGTTCAAATGGTACATTGGTGAATTGTGAGTGAATGAATTATACGAAATAGATTATCAAACAATTATTCACAAAATATGTTCAAAATGACTGCCATTAACTCCCAGACAGTAGTGGAATCTATTTTCTGATGTCTTCTGCACCTTTGAAAGTGTTTCTATGGTAATTGCCTAGCATTCAGTTATAATTCTTCTTTCCAAATCGTTCAGGTCAGTAGGTTAAGTTTTATAAATAACGGATTTCAAATGACCCCAAAGGAAAAAAATCATTGGGTGCAATATTAGACCTCGACGACCTATCCATTTGTTTTGAAAAGTTTGGGATAGCCATTCTCTCACCTGTAATAAGAAATGGGGTGGTGCCCCATCTTGCTGGAAATAAATGTTATCTGCCAATAGTCTGCCAAGGTCCGTGTTAACAGCATCCAAAATAAGTGGTTCAATCAGATTCTGCAGCATATCCAAATAAACCACACCATTCAAATCACCTTGGATAAATATTGGGCCAATGATTTCATTACCCAGAATCCCTGCCCACACATTCAACTTTTGAGGCCATTGTGTGTGCTCTTCTCTAAGTAGGTGGGGGTTGTTCTGACTCCAATAGCGAGAGTGTCATCATTTCAACTTTCTCGTCTTTTATGTAAACCATCTTGATACAAGTAGAATTGTTGAAATACGTGGTCACTTTTCGATTCTGCACTATCACCATTTCTCAAAAAAATGGTTCTCAGAGATTAGTATTTCTTCTTTGACAATCATGTTGACAACAAAAAACTGAAACATGTACTCGGTGAGCAAATGAAATAAGACAATCGGTGGATAATTACGACTGAACTGTACTACTGTCTGGGAGACAATAATAGAGATCATTTTGAACATTTGAACTCGAATATCTCGAGAACGCCTCATTCAAATTCAGAAAATTTGACACTGCTAGTATCAGAATTGAAATACATTCACAATGATGTATGACACTACCCTCATTCCCTATTAAAATTATAGAAGGGGTTGATCTGGGGAGTAGAGGGTTGAAGTATAACATATCTACTGCTCGTCAAATGGTGTCCCCCTCCAAACAAAAATCGATGTTTCTCGTCGATTTTTGTAAAATAACTTTTCTGGGAGTTATTGAGGGTGGATAGGAGTAAGTGGACCACCCGGTATACCACAAGGGCTGGAAACATTTCCTGCATTGGCGAGAGGTGAGAAATTTAAAATTGTCTGTTTCTCGCATCATCGTAATTCATCCTTGGGTTTCCGAACTGCCTAATTGTTACCTATTTTTCGATTGCAATATCTATTACCGTATTTCTGGAGTTAAATCATATTAACATGTAATTTTCACAAAACCTTCTGGCATGAGTTTTGGGGTGATATCAAATTTGTCCTTCATTCAAATTTGAATTAACAAGTCGTGCTCGACTTTTTCGCCCATCACGGATTCTCATGGCGTTCATTTAAACTCAATAATAATTGTTTTTCTCGATAATTCCTCAAATTTCCATACTTGAAGAATTTCCCTCATTCGGGTTATTTTGCACACAGAACGCAGAGTGAGTCTTGTTGTGAACGAGAGTTTAATGTCTATTTTGTGAAGGAAGTTTCTACGCTTATGAAAATTTCAGGTACCACATAAGTGGCAATAAATTCACTGGATCAATTTCTACCTTCCTGACTGAGGCTGTGTGATTATTACTAGGAGATTTCCAGGGACGAGAAGCTGAGTTGACTATTCTGAGATGTCCAAGGAGTATCCTTCCCAGACGGAGGATTCCTCAGGGTAGGCATTTATTTCGATTATTATAATCTTGTTGAGATTATTATATCATTTTTCCCCTGGGAAATGAATGCTTTAACCGGGGTGAATTGTTGCTCTTCTTTATTTGTCACAGAGTGCTCAATCTCCTAGTTTATTTCGTTCCTGTATTTTTCAAGCATAATGTATTGATGACAATTTTCAAAATTTCATGATAAGCGTTTAACTCAATCAATCATTGGTAGAATTCTTATCTAGAGAGTACCCCAGAGATCGATTCAGTTCCTTCTCACTCTTTCCTCGTATCGAAGAGGTTTAGGGTATAAACTTGTTTAAAGGGGACTTGCCACCCTCACATATCTTGACTTTCTTCAGTTAGAAGAATTATCGTTATATCTTTCTTCGGTTAGAAGAATTAGCTACAGATATATATATATATATATATATATATATATATATATATATACTGGTATATATATATATATATATATATATATTATTATGATGACTCAAATATTTATTACTATTGGCCCGCGTTGATCGCCAATTATTATGATGATGTTATTATTGTTGTTATTTTTTTTTTATTAATAACTAGTCATAATAAAATATTTGCTATTTGTTATGATACGTTAAGTTGAATGATTCATTTTTATTTGAACTTTTTGAAAAGGAAATATCTGTCATAACAGCCATAATATATCCGGTTTACCCTTTTTCAAATACTATTTTACCTGTATCCTCTTGCCTTATCCCAGCTCAGCCGGTACGCCTATGGAAAGCATCTCCGTTCTCAAGGTGGGATTCAGTAGTGCCAACTTGTTGCTTTGCTTGAAATCAATTTTCAATGTAGTGTATTTTATTATTTCCATCAACTGTTATTGACATGTCGCTGTCATGTTTCCTTCTGATTTGATTTTACCATACAGGATGTTCCAACTTGAATACCATTTTGTCTACCTTAGATGTAAAGTTTATTCAAATGGCACATCGTTGAAAAGATTCAATTGTCTTTTCAACCATCTGATTTTTTGGAATTTCGTTTTTTCACAATATGCAATTCGAATGCATATTGTAAAAAAAACTATCAACGAAATTGAAAAAAAAAATGTTGGAAAGAATTGGGATATCTTCTCAACATGTGTCACTTTACACCCCATGTTATTTGGAATTTCCAAGTTGATGTGCCCCTTCGTGCCATCTATCGGGCAATCACAATGTCTTCCATTTCAAAAAGTATATATATATTTATATATAAAATATATTTTTGCTTCAAATTCTCGGAATAAAGGTCTGATTCAGTCAATTTATATAATTTCTCTCAACTACGCTTCGACATGGCATTTGTCATCATCAGGTTAAAACACTAAAATTAAAAATATGGAGTTTGAGACATATTTAACTTAACACAATATTGAAATGTATACACTAAAATAATTCTTTAAAAACATATGGTTTGAAATATAACACGTTATTTAACTCAATATGAAAATATCCGTAACATTAATGAGTATTCACTTACAAATTATTTTATTTGAATTCTGCGTTCGCATCGTCGAACGTTATAGTAGGTGTGTGACTGCGTCGAAGTTATCGGGAATGGTTTGTTCATCTTTCATGCATTTTTACCCTCTTCATGAGTACATTGGATTGTTTATATTGAGTTCTAATGAGCCGGACTGTATTTTTTTGGCAGCATGTAAAGATCAGTTTTTATTATTATTACTATAAACAAAGTTAAAAAAGGTTGTTATAAATCTGGTTTGAGTTTTCGATATCATTTCTATTGTTAATGATATTGGGGTCTTTTGAAAAATATATATATATACTAGCTGACCCGACAGACGTTGTCCTGTCCAAATTTCTTTGTTCCCTAAAATGTTTTTCCCGAAAACTCTCGTCCACGTAGAATTTCTTTTTTTCTATGTTTTCCTTTTTGTTGTTCCATCTAGATTATGCTTTTGCTCCTCCGTTCCCGTTTCCTTATCCCTTTTCTGTTACCCCTTTTTTTCTTACCCGTTTTCCCGTTTCCCCTTATCCTGTCATCCGTTATCCCGTTTTTTCGTTTCCCGTTATCCATTTTCGTTATCCCATTTTTTTCTTTATCCCGTTATCCCGTTTTCCCCTTATTCCCTTATCCTGTCATCCCGTTTTCCCGTTTTTTCGTTATCCCGTTATTTCCGTTATTTCCGTTATCCTGTTATCCCATTTTCCTGTTACCCTTTTTTTTCTTCATCCCGTTATCCCGTTATCCCCTTATCCTGTCATCCCGTCATCCCGTTTTTTCGTTATCCCGTTGTTCCCGTTTCCCGTTATCCGTTATCCCGTTTTCCTGTTATCCCTTTTTTCTTTATCCCGTTATCCCGTTTTCCCCTTATTCCCTTATCCTGTCATCCCGTTATCCCGTTTTCCCGTTTTTTCGTTATCCCGTTATTCCAGTTATCCTGGTATCCCGTTTTCCTGTTATCCCGGTTTTTATTTATCTCGTTATTCCGTTTTCCCGTTATTCCCTTAATAAAAAATAGGGGTTGATCGTAGAAGGGTGAAAATTAAGAGTAATATGATTTTTTTTATTCTAAGTCATGACAAAATAAAAAATAAAAATTTCGACAAAATAATAGGGGTTGATCGTAGAAGGGTGAAAATTTAGGGTTGTATGTATTTTTGAATGCTGTATCATAAAAAAATAAAAACAAAAAATTTTGTCTGAAAAATAAAATAAAAAAAAGGGGTGGACCCCCCTTGATATTTAGGGGGATGAAACCATCCAGGGCACCATCCAAACGTACACAAAAAAATTCATTCAAATTGGTCCAGCCGTTCAGGAGGAGTTCAGTGACAACACACGTACAGTAGAATTATATATATAATACAGTAGAATTATATTTATAAAGATATATATATATATATATATATATATATGTATGTATATATATATATATATATATATATATATATATATATATATATATATATATATATATATATATATATATATATATATATACAGTGTCCGCCAAAAAGTATGTACCATCTGGGCGAAAAGTTTATTATTGGAGTATTGGAAAAAATATTCTGGGGAAAAATTTGTGCATGTCCGATTACCTAAAAATCGATTTTGACACATGTCACGTGATTCCTAGTATGGAGGCAAATTGAAAAAAATTGCTATGAAAAGGCGAAACTTCGTTTATGTGCATCAAATTGAATTCTAAGTAACTTTTTCGAATAACTTTTTTTGATATCTTGCCATGTTACCCCACTTTTCGCCTTTTCATAGCAATTTTTTTCAATTTGCCGCCATCTGTCAAAATCGATTTTTAAGTAATCGAACATGCATAAACTTTTTCCTAGAATATTTTTTCCAATACTTCAATAATACACTTTTTTCTCATATGGTACATACTTTTTGGCGGACACTGTATATGTAGCCGACGAAACATTTTTCAAGGCACCAAGATTCCACTATAAAAGGTAAAGCCCCCATGATCCTAACTCGTGCAAGTTTTTGTCAACTTCTGAGGGTTGGTCAAACAACTGAGAAAGCGGTTAAAAACAATTTTACAATTTTTTTCACAATATATATATATATATATATAATTATTAATATTAATTTTTTTTGCAGAGTACGTAGTAATAAGCCTGAAGAATCCCTCCAGATAGGAACGAAACGTCGTCCAAATGTTATACAATGAAAATCCACTTCCCAAGTATTATCTTCCAAAAAATCTGATCTTGTTATACGGCCGAAATATTCAGTAAATTCACATGGACACTCGATAAGTGAACAGGAATGGTATAAAGTTTCCCGTCTATCAGAAAATGTCTCGAGATAGTTTATGTATAAAAGGAACGAGAAGACGGGAATCTCTCCAAAAGCTTCACATTTATAACTAACCTCATCCATCTTCTTCCGCAGGGGGACTCAAATGCAGCTCAATTTGTCAGAAATCTAAAGCTCAAGTTTCCGCTATCTACGCAGACAGAGCAATACTAATAAAATGCAATCAAATCCATGACGTGGTTTATTATTATCGTATTTAAATCGTTTGAGATTGGCATCGTTTCATATGCAGGGAGAATTCTTGCTGGTATTTTCAGTATTTTTTTCGGAATATGCAGGTGGCATCATCAAACCTATTTTCGAATTAATATATTGTTGTGATAGGTGCTTTATTATATTTATATAAGGGTAGATTTGTTAAATTTATTTTATTTTTTTAATAACAACTAATCATAAAATATTTTTTATGATAAATTTGTTTTATTGATTTCCTTATTTATTTAATGATAAAAAAATACCTATCGTAACAGAAATGAAACTCCGGCTATGTTGTCTTACCCTTTTTCTGTACTGCCCTGTATGTGCAAGAGAGGACTGACCTTCCTACCCAAGCAATATTGGAATTACTGCAGTGCTGTCTACAGAACTCATATTTCCAGGAAAAAGACCGATTCTTCTCTTAAGTCGACGGACTCCCGATGGGATCTTCCCTTTCTCCAATCATCGCCAACATATACATGAAGTGGTTCGAAAAATTGGCTCTACAGGAGGCAGAATACAAACCAAAGCTGTGGTTGAGGTACGTGGATGACACCTTCGTTATATGGATCACGGAGATAAACATCTCCAGGATTTTTCTCAAGAGTTAACAGAATCAGGGATTCGATCAAATTCACGATGGAAATGGAAACCAACAGTGCCTTACCCTTCCTCAATGTGAACGTTGAGAGAATAGGCAATGGAATCCGCACTTCTGTCTACAGAAAGAAGACACATACAGGGCAGTACCTCAGTTACAGCTTCAACCATCCGAGTTCGACAAAGAGAGGGATCGTGAGAACATTGGTAGAGAGAGCGACGCACATATGCAACGACGAGGGGTCACTAGATGCCGAATTAGACCACATCAGAGAGGACCTTCACCGCAATGGATATCCCAAGAAACTCCTAGGAGAAGTATTGAAACAACTCCAGAGAACGAAGACAGCTGAAGAGCAACAACAAAGCACAGTGATCTGCCTTCCGTACATCAGAGGTGTCTCCGAAAAGATCAGAAGGATCGGAAACAAGTTCAACATCAAGAGCTGCTTTCAATCCGGCAGTACTTTACGGAGTTTCCTGACCAAGACCAAACCTGACAGCAAAAATGAAATCAGTAAGAATTGCATTTGTGAAGTTCCATGTGAATGCGGAGATTCCTACATTGGAGAGACAAAGAGGCCGTTATCGGTAGGATTGGATGAGCACAAGAAATGGACTCAACATGGAGAAACGTCAAAATCGGGAATCACTGACCACGCCCGGACTGAGCACCATCGAGTTCCATGGGACGACGCAAGTGTTCTACATAGAGAGGAGCATTGGTTCAAACGAAAGTTCAAAGAGGCCGCCTACATCGAAGCCAATAATGCCTTTAGTCAACCAAGCGTTGAGATCAAGAACGTATGGAAACCCCTGATTGCTCTTTCTGGCGGGCTGCAGAGGCGCGAAACTTCACGCACCGCCACATGCACCACTGCACATGGCGGAATTACACGCATCATTGCACCGGCAGTCATATAAATTGGTAAGTAGCACCTAATCTTGTCAGTATTCACCTGAAGACGATTGCAGATACAAGCATTCGAAACGTCGTGAAAACCTTTTGAGTCCATTGAGACCATGGACGTCCGAAACGAGAGTAATCATAGTTTCACTTGTTTTTTCTCTTGTGTTTTGTTGTAATTTTCCTTCACAAATTGGTACGTCGTTTCTTTTTCTGCATCTCCTCTGCTTGTTACCTTTTCTCTTGGCAACACAAACATTTTGTTTATTTTCCCAAAATTTAAAATTTAATCCCACTTTCTGTCTGACTTTTTGTTATTCTAATGATTTTATTTGCAATTCCTTTTAAATTTGGAAAATTTTTCTTTTCCGTTTTCATAATTTTTTATTCCTTATTTTCCTCACATTGTTTTTGACAACTCGCTGTTGGGTTTCCTCCTGATATGATTCACCATACAGGATGTTCCAACTACTTGAATACCATTTCATCTACTTGAGATCCTAAGTTTTTTTTATAAATTTAAATTTTCATATTATTTTTATTGATTGTGCAAATTGAATGTATTATTGGTAACATACTTATGACAATAGAGATACAGGACTGACTTTTTGATACATATGCGTTGACTAGAACATGGTATAAGATTCTAGAATAGTAAAAAGTATAGAAAAATTGTAAAACAAACATAGCATGAACCACGATAGCTTAAATACCCAATAATAATAATGAATTATCACTTTATTATTTTATACTCATTTCCTAACATAACAATATATATATATATATATATATATATATATATATATATATATATATATATATATATATTTTATGGTATTTAATTTGGAAAATGAATTATTATTATTATTAATTTATTTTTTTGCACCGCGTTGGGCGACACTTGTTATGTTATGATAAAATTTGAAAAATATAATAGTTTTTTGTATATTGAGATTGCTAAAGATTTTTGATATTCTTTGAGAGCCAAATTTGATATGATGTAAATAGATATTTCTGCCCCTGTAATAATAATTGTCAGCGAACGTCACTGTTCTCTTGTCACGCAACCAACAATTATTACTTTTCTAGCCACAGCTAAACTCAGTTGGCACGCCCCTGTCTCAGATTGTCGGTTCAAAAGGAATTTGGCCACTGGTGGCTAACTTCAGTTTGTTGAATGATCTTAGTTACGTTAGTTGATCATTGTGAGAAAATAAACAAACCAAATATCAAAAACAATTATCTCCTTTATTCAGGAAGAACTTAAAAATACCTGGCCTACGAAAATCAACTTATGCTAGAGTGAATCAAACAATTATTCACGGATAATCATAAAATTGCATAGCATGGATAGATAAACAGAACCTCACTTTTTCTGTGAGCGTAATTTTCTGTTATTGTTCATAAAAGTGACATAGAGTTCATCGAATGTGATAAATGTTATTTGTGAAATAGTTCAGGACCGGGAAAGCACTATTAAAAGTTTTATACCTGGTTGGAACTGTTGGTGTTCACAAATATATCATAAATAATGGAAATCTCCTCTCTCCAGCCTCCGTTAGCACTGCAAAACCATGTGTCAGGAACGTATCGATGTGGGACTCAGCTTTTGGAATCGTGGATATACGATATCATCAAGGTAATCTTGTTCTGTTAAGCTAATGATGGAATTATTCCATTTTTCTTTCAGAGAAATTTTATGCGTGCTTCCACTTCGGAAAATATTTTCGATCTCTTTTTTCTTTGTTTTTTCGTCGCTTCGCAAAATCTTGCCATTGTTGTTGTTCCATTTGAAATTTCGAATTCGCGTATCAAATCGTCACTTTGCACTGTTTATATTAATGTTGCACAATTTATACACACAATTAAATTCCCATTCTCATCATTAATTACAAGTTTGAATAATAATTGCCTATGATACCCTCTTTTTGCCATTCTCTCACAATTTCCAACTTTACATCTGATCATCTCTTCTCTGATTGGCTATCTTTCATAAAGACGTTTGCTGTTCTCTCATTGGCTAACTTTTAGTTTGCTACAATTTCATGTACAGAGTGTTTCAAGTTTATAAATGTGTTGCTTACTTTTTATTCATGATAATTTTGCAAATCTTGACTTTTAGTTGTCTTTTGAGCAATTATGAGTTATGATAATTTTGATAGTGTATATAATTGATTGTTTTATAGTACTTTGACATGTTATCTATCCATATCATAGCTAGGCTCATAAAATACATTCAATTTTAAAAGTTATTTACAAGCAAACTCTTGAAATTGATAATTATTTATTGTTTTATTCTTTTTGTGGCTTTTTAGTCTTTTAAAATTTTCAACTGGCATAACATAACAATATATATATATATATATATATATATATATATATATATATATATATATAGCTTCTGAAATCGTGAAGCACAGATTGAAGTGTATCATCCCAATCTACTATTCGGACCTAGTAATTGCCTCACATAACTCTGTGAACAATATATCAATTTTCATTTATTCAACATCCCAAAATTCAATGGGATCGTTTTCTTTTCATTAAGGTGAAATTTTTTTTCTAATCTCGCGATTCCAATAAGTAGTTGACATACAATTACAACGCCTCTTGCGGATATTGAACAGAGTTTGCTTCCTTTCCGCTCTTTCCAGATATTTCCAATATCGGTGACCTTTTTTTTTAGCGCTTTCATTAATTTATGTAGAGCAATCTCGATTGTAAACTTAATGAAAACAAAGTTCGCCACCGTTTCCAGGAAATTTCCCTCTTCTACCCCGCACCTCTTGTGACAAGTTATATTGGAGTCTTCCACATTGCGCCGATATATTTTATAAGCGATGTTCAGTCGCTATTTGTAGCGGTTCGAGACAAGGCCCATAAATAACAAGATATCTAATAAAGTCGCACGGATTTATTGGGCTGATACCCCGGTGGATTTTGATCGTCCTTTTGCCATCAATGCAAATGCTTTTATTGCTTTCTTGATAGATCTGCGGAGAAAAAAAGGGGGATTTTCTGAAAAATTCCAAATTGGAGCGATATGTTTCAGCCATAGAGGAAATTGAAAAAGAATCCATCTGCAGAGCTGATGGATGAATTGATCATGAATATAAAAGTAGAACTAGAGATCTAAGAAGGTCGTAAATCAATATTAGCCGACGACCCTCATTATTCCCTATAGTTCGAAATATAGATAAGCAATGAAAGTGTGTGTCCCTTGAAAGATTCCCAGGTCCGGATTGAAATATCTCATGAAATAGTTTGGCATTTTAATAATAGTGGGCTCTCCATTGTTTTTGGCTTTTGTTGACAGTTTTGTATTTAAATTTATTTGATAATAAAAAATCCCGTAAGGTTGATTTAGAACCCTTGGTAAGGATATGTTCAAATGTGTGTAAATAATAAAATGTATTTACCTTGCCACCAGACTTTCAGTACTAATGGGCTATTAACGAGATTATAGCGATAATGGTCTATTTTCGGTTACAAAATAAATTACCTACCAGATTTGGAAAACAAGACTGTTTTGAGAACTGTCCGCTTTCCAATTACAGAAATAAAAGGGGGAAAGTTGAACAACATTTAGTCATTACCTACGTAATATTCCGTTGTGTTGGTTGTGTCTATTTCAAAGTGTCTATTCGATTTTTGTGTCGTGAAAAATGTGGCGTCCATGGGCTCATCCTGAAGCTAGAACTAGTGGTCGTAGTACCACTAGTCGACAAATGTTACACTCTCATGGGAAACAAATTATATTACATGTTTATACTTCCCTTCTGAAACGTGGAATGTCCCAGGATCAAGCTGTGCAAGAAGTGCTTCTTTAACAAAAACACCGTATTCCACAGTGTTTAAAATAGTAAGTAACTTTAAAAAGAAAGAAACGAAAAGACTCTCGCAGTTCAAGGAAACTAGATGGCTGTGATGTAGATATAATTCATAGAACAATATATGCCTTGTATAAAGAGCAAAGTGTGCCTACATTAGATATTTCAATGCAACGGCTTAAAAAGAATGAAACTGGTATCCAGTGTTGCAAAGAGGCTTTAAGGAAGTCTCTCTTACAAAATGAATTTGAATTTAAAAAACTCACTAGTAGCAGAAACATATTAATGGAATCTGTGCGCCTTAAGAAATGGAGATTTGAATATTCATTGGCAATAAACGAATTTAGAGAATATTGTCACGCCCTACTTTGGGAGATCCTGTGAAACCCTGGCCTCCTAACTGTTTAGGGTGCTCACTTATTATCTTGCTTGGCTTGCGAGAGGTTAAAACATTCTACTTCTCTGATTGTGACCACCATGGTATAGTGAAATGAAAAAGTGAAGTGAAAGCTATTGTATTTATCAAAAATATAAGGAGACAAAACCTACATGATGGTGAACACAAAAATACTAAGTGCAGTAAAAACTCTTGTGGATCATTAAAATTATAAAAAAACGAAAATAACAATGATGAATACAAAAATTACCAACTGAAGTGAACAATGGGGGTATGTACCAAAAAACAAATGAAAGTAACACTTACATTATAATGAAAACCAAGGGGAAGAGATGTGTCACCATGGACCAGCAGCATAAAACCAAAGAGAGCTCGATTAAAAACAAACACTTTTATTCATAGGAAATATATCGCTGACTTGCAGAATCAGCGTTCTTGCTATTGATGAATGCAATACCGGACTGAAACCCAATCCCTGGTTAATGACTGGCGTTGAACTTTGAATTTGCAGGAAATACTGTATTTCAATAAATGTTATACTAGATGATGAATTACTGTGAAATATATGAACTACGGATTTTTCCACACTGGGTTCAATTATGTTCGAATTTTATTTTCAAGTCTGGTAAATTAATTCAGAATTTTGAAAAAGAAATGATTGCTATATTTATATCGGGTAATATTTTTCATACTTGACACAATGGTAGAACAGTAGTGTATTTGGATGAAACTTGGTTCGATACACATGATATTCCAAACAAAAGTTGGGTAGACTCATCTGACTTGTGCCAAACTAATGCGCCGTCTAATAAAGGAAAACGCATTACGATAATTCACGCAGGTACCGAAAATGGTTTTATACCAATTACGTTGTCTTTATCGGCAAAGAATATTAAGGACTCTTTAGTCGATTATCATGATGATACTACAGCCGAATTATTTGAAGACTGGTTCCAAAATAAACTCATACCAAAAATTCCACCCAACAGTATTATCGTCATGGATAATGCTAGCTACCACAGTCGAAGACTGGATAAAGCACCGTGTTCAAATGACACCAAAGCCACTATACATATATTATATATAAATGAACAATTCTCAATTATATTCAAGCGATTTTTCTTAATGATTATTTTAACCCCTATAAAACAAAATTTAATGACTAGAATCCACCACCTTACCAAACTGAACTGAAATGTAGTGGAACAATAGACATTCCTCATGTTCCGATTTTGCAGGAAATACTGGCCACAGTAAGTAATTTCGGGACGCTTTACAGTGGCAGTAAACTTAAACTACCAATTATTTTCGGAATGATTAGGGCCAGTAAGAGAAAAACAAATACAGAACATAACCTATTGGTGTCATAGTGAAATCTTCCAATATAACTTGAAACATCATTCTGTTGTATTTGTAGATGAGAATATTAATTTTGCAGTGATAATCTGATAATAACTGATTTAAGATTATGTCCCGTCACTGTTGATAGTGTTTTGATTCTAAATAATAACATAACCTATCTTTTTTCAATCAGGCAATCCATACACGTGACCCAATATGGCGGTTGTTGGCACACAAACCGATAATCGCCATAAGAACATCATTGTCAGTGTGTACCTTTGGCTTGTAAAAGTGTATTTTCGGAGCTTTTGTGTTGTTGATTATTAATATTCAGATGGAGAGTGATTACCTGAAGACACTATTGTTGAAAAGCAGAGGCTTTGGTGAACCGTATGCTTGAAAATACATCCCCATCTTCTGTTTACATTTTTATCAATGTATTTGTTACAGGTATAAAATGAAGTTGAGAATTGATCAGTGATTTAGATCCTTTTCACACTGACTATTTCTGAACTGAATTGTTGGTGCTCCTCCTGTTACGAATATGGATATTATTTCGTATTTGCTTTTTACTCAGCTTTCCCAAATGCAGATGAAGCCCTAGGTATACAAGTTTAGAATCCATACATATTTTGAATCTGGCTTCGTTGTGAAGGTGAGAACAAAAATTCAGAATCATTTATATATTTCAGTTAGACAGTGATTTAGATCCTTTTCACACTGACTATTTCTAAAATTTTGGTGCTCCTCCTGTTCGAATATGGATATTATTTCGTATTTGCTTTTTACTCAGCTTTCCCAAATGCAGATGAAGCCCTAGGTATACAAGTTTAGAATCCATACATATTTTGAATCTGGCTTCGTTGTGAAGGTGAGAACAAAAATTCAGAATCATTTATATATTTCAGTTAGACTAGTATGTTTTTTCCTAGGCAGCAGGTTTTTTCTAATGGGTACATGTACAGTTGCAAATCTTGAGTCATCGAAGTGAATTATTATATATTAGGAATAATAATACATAAGAAGCAATTTACAACTTCTAATCTGTTCTATTATGTTTATTGCCACATTTGTTTATTATAAGAGACATTGATTTGATATTTAAGAATACTTTTCAACTTTAATAATAGTTCTTTCTAATCAACATAAATAAATTCACAAAAGGCAAATTAAAAACCTTCAAATGTTTGGTACATAATTGAAAAGGATGAAAGCATTTGTACTGCTCACTGTACTTGTATGGCCGGAAACAGTGGAGTAGGTGGTCATATTGGTGCTATATTAGAGGCAATGTCACTCACAGATTTGGAAGCTGTGTGGCCAATGCCATCCAGTCAAAAAATTCATTGGACGACTTGCCTCTTGCTCAGTTGTTTTGAAAAATAAAATGTTTCAAATGAATATGTATAAATAAATGTTTGTTTATTTGTTGTTTTACTGATTCAGTTGATTACTCTTAATTTAATACCAATTATAAAAAAATGACACAATATTGATATTTGTATATAGTACAATTTCGATAAATATCACGATATATCCAATTTTTACTGTTAATAAATTACAATACCCTTTGAAGGTTGTAGACGATGTGGTAACTTGATTACTCTCGTTTCGGACGTCCATCGTCTTAATGTTCTTGAAAAGGTTTTCACGATGTTTCGAATGTTTGTATCTGCAATCGTCTGAATACAGTATTCACATTCAAAACATCGTGTTAACCTTTTCAAATACATTGAGACGATGGACGTTCGAAACAAGAGTAATCAAATACAACACCCTTCACAAGACTTGATCGAGGCTTTCGATGATTGCCTGAAATATCTAAAAAGGGAAGGTTGAGATTGAAAGACATATTTCTAAATACTTTTTTTTATTGAGTCACCAGAATCCTAAAGAAAATTTGAATTCCAGTAATTCAATAACAATACCTATAAGAATGTTTTTTGAGGAGGTAGGTACATATATATGAACATTCATTTGGAGTTTTCTCTACTTTTGAAGTGGAAAATATATCAATTATATATATATATATATATATATATTAACTTTATTTGAAATGGGACCTCCTAATGTACAATAGTTCAGATATATACAAGTAGGCAAAATCATACAAGTAATCGTAGGAACAAATCAAATCACAAAAGTCTGAAGTTATAGGTAGGTATCCATGACGGAATGAAGGATGTTATCACACAGGGTGTGTCTGCTGCAGCCTCTCTGATACTTGATTTTCGAATCCGTAAGATCTTCTAGGTTGATTGCAGCTAACCATAGAGCTCTTCTCCTCCTCGATAAGTCATTTTAACTGGTCAAAAACTTATGATTTGATACTGTAGACACCGAGTGAAACCCGACTCTATCCCTGTCGTGACGGGACCCACAGTTAACTACTTTGCAAATAAAGGGCATTTTTCTTCAGTTGAAGCACGAATTATAATCCTAAATTGAAAAAACTAATCAAATTCGCACAGAAAATCACAAAATAAACACTTTCACCACTATGGTCGCTTATGACGAATTACAATGTGTGCCAACAGCCGCCATATTGCTTTCGTTTTGACAGGTCGATGGATTGCCTACTATGGGAAGAGGATACTGTGACTAGTTGACCTTTTCTGCAACAGTAGCACCAGTAAATTTTCAGCCTCTAACAAGGTTTCTTTAAAAGTGGCGCGAAAGCATTGCCAATATGTTTCAGTAAAATTGGAACGAATAAATTTACTGGGCAGTACTGTTCGGGAATATCGGAACATGCCCATTGTTCCATATCACGGAAATATTGGCATACAGTTCGGGGAAATGAAAACATCTTCATTGATGGAACAAAAAAGTTCACCAACTGAGTCAATTGATAATGATTCAGCGAAAGAACCAAAATGGAATGATTCTCTTAGCTCAATCTACGAAATATTTACTTTCCATCGAATCCATTATTTGCACGCGTTACCTCACCTCTGGAATTGAAGATACACATATAACTGGAAGCTCACTGATGAATATTTAACTTCATTGGTATTATTTGAGTAATAAAACTGAATTAATTAGTTCACAGACGCTCAACTGTGTATCGAATTAACAGCGAGTCGGTGTTGGATCTCGTTTAATTTGCCCCTTCCTTATTCATAATGATCATTCACAACCATCCTAAAGCGTAACCCTCAATCCACCCTGAGTACAGAGGAGCATCTACATATGGAAATTTATTGGTTACACTATAAAAAATTACATTGACTTCTGGTATACTGTTTCTTGGGCAAACTAGTATACGCAATAAGTTATTGCGTTTCCTAAATTCATGTTTTATTGACGGAAAGAATCATTCGATTAGTCAGTGACTTGTTTCTTGAATTTGTCCAGTAGCTGTATGGGGTCGGCTTTAGAATAGCCCCATGGTAAATCCTGCCTGTCGTAAGAGGCGACTAAAAGGATAACCGTAGGTGGAGGATGTTCTCATCGCCCGGTGAAATACCACCATATCGACTTTGTGTGCTATGAAATGGATCATTCCATGTTTCAGTGTTCGGTCGATACTTTCCGGTCTCCCTCTTTCCTTTTCCCCAATTCCTCCTTTATTTTCAGGTGCATCCTAATAGTAATAATGATGAAGTCTCCTAGAGTAAAGCACTCGGAAGTAAAATACCTCTCCATTCGGATTTCCGGGCGAGAGGTACTAGGGACTCAACATTAAAATTAATTTTGCAACATCCGCGGACTCAACAAGAACATCAATGACGTCCACCATCACCTACAGACGAAAAAAACCGGATATTCTGGCTCTAACAGAAACACAAGTAAACTCGTCCACCAACAAGGTCCATATGCTTCGTCCTGGTTACGAACCCATTCTCGATTCAGGTTCAAAGGTGGAGTCTGCCTTTACGCTAAGGCTAACCTTTCATGCCAGCGTGAAGAGAGTTTGGAACAAAGACTTTGATGTGATGTGGTTCAAGCTATCTGATACCAAACTGACTAAGTTCCTCTGCTGCCTTTACCTATCACCTAATGAACCTTCATATAACGACCTCTTTGAGTTTTTATCACCCAAACTGGACTACATTCAGGAGAACCATCCAACAGCTGAAACCATAATCATGGGAGACTTTAATGTACATAACGCTGCCTGGCTCAAATTCTCTAACAAAACAGATGATGCAGGTCGTCAAGCCGAGGCCTTCGCCATCACTCATGGTCTAGAACAACTGGTCGAGCCAACCCGCATCCCTGATGTCAACAACCAGTCTGCCAATACACTAGATCTTTTCCTCACCACCAATCCTGACCCGTATAGAATAGAAGTTTGTGCCCCACTTGGAAACTCTGATCACACCCTTATCTCCACAACATGCTCTTTCATTTACCATCGAGCTGCCAATACCACCCCGTCTCATGTGGCATTACAATTCGGCCGACTGGGAAGGTCTTCGTATGTTTTTCTCAGCGTTTCCATGGAAGAGAGTTTGTTTCTCTTCAGTAGATCCAACACGATGTGCTGAGACAATTTCTGAAATCATCATGTTGGGGATGCAAACTTACATACCGAATACCGAAAGAAGAACATCATCCGATAAGACCTGGTTTAACAGAAACTGCTCTAGAGCTGTGGCTTCCAAACAGGCAGCATACCATCGATGGCTAAAAATATGCATGGCATATGCAGAGAGACAATAGAATGCTCAAAAATGCCCACAATGCCAAAATAAGATCAAAACTTGTTGAATGTCCTAACGGATCCCGTTCATTTTGGTCTTTCGCCAAAGCTGTGGGGAGAAACTCCTTTTCCAGCTCATTTCCTCCTCTAACCAAAGAAGATGGAACACTAGCAACGACTGCCCAGGAAAAAGCCAATATCTTTGCGCACCTATTTGCTGGAAATTTCACTCTGGATTCATCGGGAAAACAACCCCCGAACATTACACCTATTGACAGTCACATGCCCGAGATCACCTTTCGCCAACGTACCATCAGAAAGATTTTGCTGGGTCTCAACACCAACAAAGCCTGTGGATCTGACGGAATCCCGCCGATTGTTCTCAAGAAATGTGTCCCTGAACTAACACCTGTTCTTTGCAAGTTGTTCAACCACTCTTACAATTTGGGGGTATTTCCGTCCAATTGGAAAATTGCAAGAGTACAGCCAGTCCCCAAAATAGGCAAAAAGGCCCTACCTAGCAACTACAGACCTATCGCACTGCTATCTATCATTTCAAAGGTCATGGAAAAAGCCATCAACATCGAGCTCATGAAATATCTGGAAGACTCAGGAATTGTCAACGATAGGCAATATGGCTTCCGCCATCAGACTGGTGACCTGCTCGCTTACGTCTCACATATATGGCAGCTATCTATTGAAAAGTATGGAGAAACTTTAGCTGTGGCATTAGATATCTCCAAGGCGTTCGATCGAGTTTGGCACCAGGGACTCCTCGCCAAGCTTCCGTCTTATGACTTGCCCCCTCAGCTGTGTTCTCTGCTTGCTAGTTTTCTCTCAAACAGGTCTCTCCATGTAGTGGTCGATGGAGTTTCATCTGACACTCTACTCATAAATGCTGGTGTTCCGCAAGGATCTATTCTCGCACCAACACTATTTCTACTTCACATCAACGACCTGTTGAAAGCAACTTCATGTCCAGTACACAGCTTTGCCGATGATAGTACCCTCCATACCGCTTTCTCTTCCAGGGCCCCTATATCAGCCCGTAAAACCAGAAATGAACGAGGAAGAAATGTTAATAATATAAATATGGACTAAGCAACAATTCTCGAATGGGGATCTGATAACTTGGTAGAATTCAATGCAAACAAAACACAAGCATGTCTTTTCTCTAGAAAAGCCGATCTCACTGTGCCTAACATAACTTTGTCAGGAGTAACCATACCACTGAAGTCATCCATATCGATGCTTGGTATTACTATGAGCAATAACCTTTTCTGGGAAAATCACGTGAGGTCCATTGCCAAAAGTGCATCCCAAAAACTTGGTTTTTGTTTCGTGCCAAGAGCTATTTCACCAGTCAGCTGCTTATGATCTATAAGGCACAGATCCGACCTGTCCTGGAATACTGTTCCCATATTTGGAGTGCGGCACCTAAACATATCCTGAGGCTATTGGATTCTGTCCAAAAGGGCAATTCTGTCTCGTCGGTGATGCCTCGCTTACAAACTCGCTCTTGTCTGGAACACCGTAGAAAAGTTGGCGATTTGTCTCTATTTTATAGATATTTTCATGGGCGATGCTCTTCTGAAATATCAACAATCGTTCCTGCTTTGGCAGTCTTCGAGATTAACCCGTCAAGTTCAGTCATCACACCTTCGTGGTCACTTTGGAGACCTGCAGAACATCACTTTCCAAAGACTCGTTCATCCAACGAACAGCGAGGCTTTGGAACTCATTGCCTAGGGAGGTGTTCCCCGAGGCATACAACCTTCAGAAATTTAAGAAGAACACCAACTCCTACCTTCTTTCCCTTGGTTCCCACGATGTTCTCTGAACATTACAGGATATCCGTTTTCGTGGGAACCAGAACATAAAAAAAAATAATAATAATTATCTGTAATATGTTGACGTTTCGCGGGACATATGCAAAGAATAAACGGACTGTATGGTGTTATCATGACATTCAGAACAGCCAATACATTGAAACAAATGCTGACACATCAATACAGTGTTGCCGCTAGTTTATTATTTCAAATAAAACACCCCGTATAATATATCATTTTTAGAACCCTTATCTTCCATTCCATTCTTTCGAATAGCCGTATCAGTTTTATTTTTTTTTCCATATATTTTTCAAGATATTTAATAAACAATGTAAATTTGCTACTTATTTGTTGAATAATTAATTAAGCGCTAATGTAGAGTAGAAAGTTCCCAGTCCCCTTACTTTCTGATTACTCCACTACTAGTAAAATGACTCGTATATGTATAAATTAATTTGAATCTTCTCTGAACTCCTTTGCCCATTTAATAATTTTTTTAATTTGTTTAATGTATCTACTAACTAGCAAGTCAAATAATGTTATTATTACTTTATATATTAATTATATATATATATATAAATATAAATATATATATATATATATATATATATATATATAAATATATATATATATATATATAATATATATATATATATATATATATATATATATATATATATATTTTTTGTATGAACATTTTTCCATGAGATGACAATCTTCTGACTAAAAGTATTGGAAAATTCTAAATATAGTGGATATTTTCCTCCAAAGAGCCATGGGACCCTCTGTGACCGTTCGGAATTCACTAGCCAAAATCGAGATATCTTCATAGAATGGAGAGTCCCCATAACTTTTTCCTGGTAATTTTCCATACCTATCTGTGACAGTTTTCGCGATAAAAATTATTTTGTCAATTTTTTATGCAAATCCTGGCCATTGAAAAATACCGATTTTTTCACAATGCAAATTTATAAAATATTGAAATTCGGGTCAAAGCTGCATAAAACCATTGAGTATTCTTCCGATGAATCCGATCTCATTTCCAGCATACAGGGAGGCATAAAAGTAAGTTCTTTCCGGAGACTCATGAAAATGACTGAAACTCAGTTTTTTTAATGAAACACCCTAAATATTATTGATTATTTGCGTAGCTGTGATATTTTCCTATTTAATGTTTCCCCATACCTATTCTTGGGCGGATCCAGGGGGGGCTGCAGCCCCCCCGTTAGGTCAAAGAACTCAAGATTACGATAAGCAAAGAAAACAAAGAAACAAATAATATGTAGCGCTAATGCCAAGTTTTGGAAGTGCGCCAGTGCAGTGAGCACCTTTTCAACCCTTCGAAGGTTGAAGGACTGAATGAGAGAGGATAGACTTGTAGCCTTAGCACTGCTAAACATTCACAGAAGAACTGCGAACAAAGTTGATGCAAAAAAAGTCGTTGATAGGTTTGCTAAAATGAAGATAAGGAAGTTGGACTTTGTTGTTTAGGTCAAAACTTGATTTTGCCACCTCAAACCTACATAAAATTGTCCAAATACATATCAGTTCCTTATATGTTAAATTATCACAGCTTTGTCCTCAACAGTTTAAGATTTGAGACAATTTTGTAACATTTAAGTTAATTAGGTTTGAAATCATTTACATAATAATAACATTATGAAAAATGTACCAATATGTACTAATTGATCAATATCTGAGATGGGATGAACATGCTACTTACATTGCGAAAAAACTCAGACAAATGATGCATAAATTTTATTTACTGCGAGACATATGCTATTAATTTATAATTCATTGGCAGAATCCCTCTTAAGATATTGTATAACAATATGGGGAGGACTTAGCAATACTGCACAAAAAAATTTACAAGTTACACAGAATAGTCTCATTAAAATATGTATGAAGAGAACCAGACTCTTTTCAACAACTTTATTATACGAAGAAGCAGATATATTTAATATAAAAAAACTATTCATTTACCATTCTCTACTACACATGCACTCAAAAATAGAACCAAAAATTAACACTAATAAACAGCACCAAACCCGATCAATCACAAACCTTTCTATAGATATACCTCTGTTTTCGAAAAGCCATGCACAAAAATTCATTTTTTTCATTGGCCCAAAATTGTATAACTTAATGCCAATCGAAGTAAAAAATATTAAAAGTAAATTTATTTTCAAGAGAGAAATTAAAAAACTCATAAATGCAAACAATATCAATTTAGAAAAAATTGTATAATGTCACCTATTGATCCAATAAATTGAGCTGACACACGAATTTAATCTACTCAACATTCGATGTGTTTTCCTTTGATTGATACTGGAGAACATAACACAAGCACAGTAGTGCTTAGATGTTTTCCTATCAATCCAGGGATACAATGTTATGATTATATTAATTTTTATTATTGTTGTTACTTGATACTGTATTTTTTTTTCCATAAGAGGTAACATTGTAATCTATATGTGTACTTTGAAGCATCAGAATAAAATCTATCTAATCTAATCATATCTAATGTTATTAAACTGTACCAAGATGTTTATTAATTATAATTAAAATCCTAATGTATCGTATTTGAATAAAATGTCATGGTTTTCATGTTGCATTGGGAGATAATGTAAATTTCTTGGTTTAAAATAATATGTAAAGTGGTTTTGAGGCACTTAAAATAGCCTAAAAAGAAGTTTTCAAGCACTGTATATTTTAAAAAAATCGGCGGGAGGCCCCTCGGTCCCTCCTCTGAGCAGGGGATATTCCATAACCTTCCTCCTCAAATTTAGTAGGTTTAGGGTAGACTGGGTACGGTTGAAACAAAGGACGGTTGAAACAAAAGCAATATCTCGCGAACGGTTACGCGGGGAGTGAGGGTGCAAGGGGAGAACGAAGCGAACGACAGATCCAAACACGAAACTAAATGTTGTGCCCGCTCTCTCGTGGTGTTGTTGTTTACAGGAGGCCGTATTATATTTTGGTACCCGAAAGTAAGTATTTTTATTCTGAGATTTATGCTAATATCGTGAATTCTATTAAAGTCAAAGTATTGAGTGTGTGTTTCTGATTTTTATGAAGCTTTTAGAATACGGAATAATAACTAGTTTTAATGTGTTATTATTACTACCATTTCTATTACCGGTATTTTACGAAAGGCGGGGTAGGGGACGGTTGAAACAATTTTTGTGGGTACGGTTGAAACAGTAAATATATCAGTTTTTCTTATTTTCTAGATGCCGTGAGTTCGCGTAAGAAAGACTTCCAGAGGACAGATTGAGTTGTCGAGGTCTAGAGATGCATATGAAGAGGTGGAAGCTGGAGATTCACTACGAAATGCGGCGGACAAGCATGGAATAAACCACTGTTCTCTTCTGAGATATATTCGAATGCGAAATGCATCTGGCGAGGACGATCAAGTTATGGGGTATAGAGCACACAACCGAATTTTCAATGAAGAGCAAGAGCAAGAATTCTCAAAATATTTGATTCGATGTGCAGACATATATTTTGGACTACCTAAGAAAGAGGTGATAAAATTGGCGTACGAACTTACTATTAAGTATAATTTATCACGACCTCGAACTTGGGAAGACAACCAGATGGCTGGTGAGGAATGGTTTCGGATGTTTATGAGGAGAAACCCTGAACTCTCCGTACGCGCCGCGCAAGCTACAAGCCTGTCAAGGACTACTAGCTTTGATAAATCTAACGTCGATGTTTTTTATGACAATTTGACCATTGTCGTGGATCGTCATAAGTTTGAGCCCCAAGACATATACAACACCGACGAAACAGGCATAACAACGGTGCAAAAACCTGATAGGGTTGTAGCTAAACGTGGTGCTCGTCAAGTAGGTTCAGTAACTTCAGCTGGAAGGGGTATTTTAGTGACAGTAACCTTTGCAGCAAACGCCATCGGTAATGTAATTCCTCCATTTTTTGCTTTTCCACGAGTGCGTTACCAAGACCATTTTGTTAGGGATGGGCCAATAGGGTCTGCTGGAACTGCAAATCCCTCTGGTTGGATGCAGGATGAATCATACATGCATTTTCTGGAACACTTCAAGAAATATACAAATGTTTCACCATCATATGAAGTGTTACCCGTACTTGATAACCACTCATCACACATTCATATTAACGCACTGGACTTTTGTAAGAACAATGGCATTGTCTTACTGTCTTTCCCTCCCCATTGCTCTCACAAACTCCAGCCACTTGATCGATCTGCATATGGCCCTTCAAATAAAGCTGTAAATTCGACCTGTGATGCGTGGATGCGAAGCCATCCAGGAAAAACAATGTCAATTTATGACATTCCGGGAGTTGTAGCATCTGCTATGCCCCTTGCTCTGACGCCATCCAACATACAAGCCGGCCTTCGCAAAACAGGAATTTACCCATATAACCGGCATCTGTTTACTGAGATCGATTTTTCTCCTGCATTTGTAACAGATAGACCCAATCCCGAAAATACAACTGAGCTAACAGATAGACCTAATCACGAATATACAACTGAGTCTGCAGTTGTTTCTACATTGAATGCAATTCCATCTGAAGATAAAACGCCGCCATTATCGGCTTCCCTTTTAACTGAGGGACTACAAACAGAGACAACGGTGCAACAACAAGCTATCAATAACTCACCAGTTCCAACAAAAGAGCAAGAAAACGTTGATGAACGTCAAGAAACTTTGAGTACACCACCTAGACGTTGCAGCAGCATTATCAATCAGGAAACTTCACCGAGACCATCTACTAGCGTACAAGCAATTTCTAAAAATCCTATTGTATTCACACCGGAAGCAGTACGGCCATTACCGAAAGCTTCCCCGAAGAAATCTAATAAAGGGCGAAAAACTAGAAAATCTACAATTTACACTGATACACCAGAGAAAGAAGCCATAAGAAAGGAACATGAAACAAGATTGGAACGGATTAAAACTAAGCAAGTTAAGAAGAGCTTGGATAGAAGAAAAGGTAGAAAAAATACTTCAAGAGGAAAAAAAAGTAATACACAGCAGGAAATGTCATCAGAAGAGGAAGAATGCTACTGTATTGTTTGTTTATCACCATATTCAGAAAGCAGGTCCGGAGAAAAGTGGATTCAATGCATCACTTGTAAACAGTGGGCTCACGAAGAATGCTTAGCTATGTTTTCCACAATTGCGACTCAAATTAATCCCTATGCTAAATTTTGATTTGTTTCATTTTAGTTTACTCCGAAATTATTTTCGTTTAGTTTGCTTTGTTCAAAAGAATACTGTTGATTTTTAGTATTTTTGTTAATTACGTTGATTGTTTATTATTCGTAAAAGGCTCATTAGAAATATCTTTCTGAGGATTAAAACCTTGAAGACTGAATAATGTTGTCATACGGTGCCATAATTATGCTTATAATTGGGATCAATGGTAAATAAAACAAGTTGTAATATTATATATTGTATTATTTGTTTCAACTGACCCCAATCACTGTTTCAACCGCCCCTGGCATGGGGACAATTGAAACAAATCGGATTTTTTTTTAAATTTTGTATACTTTTAAAAATAGCACCCCAGGAAGTAAAATGGTATAGCCCTTTCGTAGTTAGAAACGCGTTCTTGTATTCATCATCGTCGCTTGGTTTATAAACAACAATACTATGAACGATAAAATCCAAAGCGTTTCAACCGTACCCAGTCTACCCTACTCAGAAAGGATAGCAGTACTAGTTGAATATATTGAGATTGAATTCTTTTCGAATATTGACATTTTTTTTGTCAAAAACTGAAGGAAATGAGCCAATACATGCTTTTTTTTATTTCAAACGAAAGACCCATGAAAAATGTTCAACTTCCGATTAAAAGCAAATCTTCAGACAATTTCATTTGGGACATTAACTTTAAGTACCTGGGCGACCGAGCTTTGTCCGGTGGTTTTTTCTGTAGAATCGTGTTTTTTCGGAGGTACGAATCACATACTCATCACATACAATTGCATTGCAATCTTACCCAGTGCACAGGTTGTCTACAAATACACATTATAAATAAACCGTATGAGTTTCTTGGACTAACCAAAGAAAAACATAAACATTGAATTTGGATGTCATATAGCGCCATCTCACGAAGTTTAGAGGTACCAGTGCAATAATGCAAGTACCTCAAAAATTGACGAGATGGCGCTATACGTATCGATTCGTAATAAATATTTTTTTGTGTAAAATAGCGGTTTTTCAGGAAAGACACCTATATAGATAAACTTTAAAACAAAACCCAATCTAAATTCAAAATTTCATTGAAATCGTTAGGGTCGTTTCCGAGATAGCTGATATATATATATATATATATATATATATATACAAGAATTGCTCGTTTAAGGATATAAGATAAGAAATGGGCGGCGAATAGCCAAATTCAAACATACAGCGAGAAATAGTTCCTACTTTACCAACATTCTTACTGATTTCCTAGTCCAGCCGATTTCGGATAGAGAGCGCCATCGTAAATTTCATTCTTTCCAGGGCCTACAATTCTATAATGAAATAGGAATGTGATTTTGATAACGTCTTTAGAAGTAGCAAAATAGAGAACATGAATGTGTCGGTTTCGGAAATTATTCATAATTTCATAACTTTACGCAACTACGTCAGTGATGCAATAAAACGTGAAAAAACAGCATACATACAATTTGTTCTGAACAAAAATAAAAACAACTCAAAAATGACATGGAGAAATCTTGCAGATTGGGGTGTTACTACAAAATCATCCTCACAAATTAATAGCCTGCCAATTGAACTACGTAGACCTGAAGAAATCAATGACTATTTTTTAAATGTGGCTGGACATTCAATAGTAAATAATGACACTCTTTCATTCTATAATAGTAATAAATTGAATGCTCCTTTGAACTTTTCCCTTACCGATATATGTAATGCTGATATTTTGACTGCTATCAAAGAAATAAAATCCAATGCTTTAGGAATTGACAATATAAATATCAAGATGATTTCCCTAGTGATACCACACTGTATTGATGAAGTTAAACATATTTTCAACGAGTCCTTCAGACAGGGTATTTTTCCAGATGTCTGGAAGGTTGCTAATATAATTCCAATCCCGAAAAAGAAGGCACCTACCTCTGTCAGTGACCTGCGCCCTATTAGCATTCTGCCCTCATTCTCTAAAATATTCGAGAAAAATGTTTCCCGTCAAGTAAGAGCTTTACTGGAAGAAAATCGAATACTTCCGAACGAGCAGTCTGGGTTCCGCAAAAAACACGGAACACAGACTGCCCTCTTGAAAGTGATCAATGATCTTGCGACAGCCAGATATGAGTCAGAAGTCACCATTTTAGTACTGCTTGATCAAAGCAAAGCTTTCGATTTAGTTAATTTCGATTTGCTCATTGGCAAACTCATGTTCATAGGGTTCGACGACATTTCTCTTAAATGGACGACCAGCTATCTCACAGGCCGATCACAGAGGGTCAAACTGGATGACTACTCATGGTCAACCCTAAAAGAAACCCCCTCAGGTCTACCACAAGGAAGCATTTTGGGGCCCTTGATGTTTTCAATGTTTATTTTTGATTACCCCACTTCCATATCACATTGTCAGGTACATCTATACGCAGATGATATACAGTTATATTTGTCTTCCCATAACACTGATACAGGAAGTTGCGTAGCTAATTTAAACTCAGATTTGCATAAAACATTCCTTTACTCGGAGCATCATGGACTGAAAATTAATCCAAATAAAACCTTGGCTCTATGCATAGGATCTCAGGGACAAAAAGTTGAAACCCAAAGAAACTTTAGGCTCACTCTCGATAACGCAGACATTGACTGGGTAGATAGTGCTAAAAATCTTGGCGTAACCATAGATAGCTCTTTGTCTTTCGATGAACATGTGAAAAACATTTTTGAAGTATCATTCTTCAAACTCAAGTCGCTATATGAACTCAAGTATCAGTTATCTGAAGAAATGAAACTCAGGCTAGTTAAAACTCTTATTTACCCCCATATCGAGTATTGTTGTTCGGTGTATTACAATTTTTTGCCACAATATAACAAATTGAAGTTACAACGCATACAAAATGCTTGCATGCTATTCGTATGCTGCATATGGTGAACATGTCACGCCATTTTTGTTGAAAACGAAAGAGTTGAATGTGAGGTACAGAGTCCAATATTTGATAACAATTTTTCTGTTTAAGTTGCTCCTAGTTATTTATATAGTCTATTAAGCAGGCATTCTGACATACATTCGGTCAATTTGAGAATCAACTCATTCAACATACCTAGGCACCGTACTTTCAAATATGAAGGATGTTTTTCAAATATTGACCCTAGTTATCTGAATGAAATTTCACCCATTTTACATCATAATATTCATCAATCCAAGAAAGAAATAAAATCACAGCTGCTTACTGCTCAGTGCTAATATAAGATTCAATGTATAATATTATAATGTATTCGTTAAGTTGACCAATGGAATGTCAAGAATATTAATAGCCTTTATGATTGTATATTTGTTTTTGTTTTTCCTTTCTCTCTTCATTATTGATTTCTTTCTTTTTTCTCTAACATTGTTTTGGTAGTAAATAAGTATTTTTCTTTTTTATTTTATCATTATTTTCTCACACACACTATATAATTTTTGGGAGGGGTGGAAGATAGCCTTTGGCTAACCCTTTTCCTATTATGTATAAAATGTACTTTTATGCATAATAAACGATATTATTATTATTATTATAAGGATGGAGTGTAATTTGGGAAAGGATAAATAAAAATCAACCATCAATGACGGGGTCCGGAGGTTCAATCTGTATAATATAACAAAGCTTTTCTTGACTGATAATAGGCACACGAGAAAGAATTTTTCTAAACTCCCTTCTGAGGGTAGTGCACCTCTTTGCCAATTAATTTATTCAATATTTCGAAAATTGTTTTTTTCGCAAGCTTTTATTCAACTTGCCGTGTTTGTTTCTCTGTGTTTATCATTTATTTCTCTATTTGTACGTAAGGGTGAAATTTTGCAAATGAATTTTGACTCACTTCTAGTAGTCAGAATAACTTGAAATTTGGCACGTGTTGATAATTCCGGTGACAATGTATTATGGAATTTTTGTTACAGAAAAAAACAAAATGGCGGACGCGTTTCGTGGAAAAATGGGGCGCTTCTATTCAAAATTTGTATGTGGGTGTTCTTTGGGTCGAAGATAATTATTTTTTTTATTAAAATTCATTGATTTAAGATGGCGAACGAGTTTTGCCACTATGGTCCAAATCTATTCAAAATTGATGTGTCGGAATTTTTGGGGTCGGAGATTATGATTTTTTTGTCAAAATTCATGAATTTGAGATGACGAGTTTTGTGATTATGGCCCGATTCTATTCAAAATTGGTATGAGGGGGTTTTTGGGGTCGAAGATAATCAATTTTTTGTCAGAAATTAATAAGATGACGGATTTCATGAATGACTAGAAAGAATTAAATGAAAATGCTAAAAAAATAAAGGCAAACTTTTTTACAAATGCATTAAAAAGGAAAAATAAAAATAATTGAGAAATAATTTCAAAGACCAGTTTTCAAACAAATGCACTGAAAAGGAAAAAATGATTTCTTCAATTGTTTTACCTAGCTTATTCTATGAATGGCAGATTCATAAGCTTGCCACGGATATAAAATAGGTTTTCTTGCGCCTTGATATTTAGGGTTTTTAGGGGTATGGGTTTTGTGATGTATAGTCTGGGTTTTTGGTGTCGGAGATTATGATTTTGTTGTCAAAATCAAAAACATTCAGGATGGCAGCTCCAATAAACTTCTTTAAAAAGGCAAATATGTGTTGCATTAACAATTAAGTACTCTCTGTACAATGCTTGTAATCATTGAACACAATAATGAACTGTAACTATTCGTTTTTGAAACATTAGAACGAAATATGGTTTCTCAGGGGTTTTGAAGGCGCGTAGTATTTTTTTTTCTTCACATATGTGACTATAACTTGTCTTTCTTTGGAAATTTTTCCCCCAAAAATAAAACCAGTTATATTGATTTCTGTATATATTGCGCTTTGAGTGGCTACTTTTATTTGATTTATATTGTACTTTTAATGGGTTCATTTGTTGAGCAATAAATCTTGTTTCCTTTTTTCATTATTATAGCCAACCATTGGAGTTAACATAAACTATCACCGATGCAAATGTACTAGGACAATTGTATAAAAATCAGGACGCCCTTTTTCTCTGATGATATTCCTGAACAAAATCGAGTGAAATATTCATGACGCTAGAGCCTCGCAATGAGATTTCTTCCCCTCGAACATCGACTCTCGTTAAATGTTAACGTCGATTGTAAAACTCGCCAGTTATAAATCTTCCGACCTAAATTATATTTGTCCGGAACTTGTTTTATGCCTTCCCCATTTCCACTAAAATGGATCGATCCATATTTTATGAAGTTGACGAGTAAAATTTGTCCGACGATAAAATTATATTAACCGGAGTTTATCGCCTTCGCAAAATTAGCACATAAAAAATTGAATTGCATTTCCGATATAGCCATGTGAGCGAGTTTGTTTGGAAATGTTCTATAAAAAATTTGTCTTCACGTTTGGTTCCACGCAAGAACAAATGTTCTGAAATCATGAGTAAATATAAGTAATAAGAAACAAAGCACTCAAAAGCCTCTGCCGTACGAAACGTGTGTTAAAAATGATTTTGATATATGTTATTAAGTTCCAGACCAGGATGAAAAATCCTAGTTTTCTACCTTGGAGGTGGTCCGCCATCTTGGATTGAAGGTACGACAAATTGTTTTTTTTTCCGAATAAATCCCAGTAAATTTTATAAAAATGATAATATTAATAAATACTCTAATATTACTAAATATCGTAATATCTACAAACAGACCATAAAATTAGTCAACGATTCATGTTATAGTGGAAGATTGAATCAAGCTGAAAACAAATAGGAAGAAATGTAGGCAATAACCAATGACTTGAAAGGTAAAAATAGCAAAAGACAACCAAAATTGAATGTAGATCTCAATTTTTTTACCAATATTGATATCTTCCATGAACCTGTAATCATCTCTTAAATTCTGAACATTTATTGTTCGTCTTGTTTCATAGTCCTTGCATTTCTGATGGTGATTTGCTTATTTTCATGTTTTCCTTTTATTTGTGCAGATACTTTCCTTGAACCATTTTCCTTCTTGATGGTGTCATCCGTCCATTTCATCGTTAGTGGTCCTTTTTCTACAACACATCCCAGAACTTTTGCGATTTCTTCCTCTATGATGGTGATTGTGGATGCCTCATCACAAAGAGCACACGTTTCTATAGTTCCATTCGGACCTTCCAGGGTAACAGGTACGATTTTCAGTAAAACCAATTTTCTGTTAACTCGAGATGACGAGCATGGTAATTCATCTCTGTGAACAGGGTATTTTCGTGAGAATTCTGAGAGATGTTATCTGGATTGTGCAATAATGTATTATCTTTACTTTAGCAACCATTTATATTACATAACTGCTTCTTTTTGCAATAATTAGTTTTGTGGTTTCCAAAAAGGCAACAAAAGCAGAATTTTTCATCAACTACGAGTTTCCACCTGCTGGCAACATCTGCTTTCTTAAACTCTTCACATATTATCAACTGATAATGATCAGATTACTTACATGATGAACAAAATCTGGATTTTTCACCTGAATTCGTTGTCAGAATGATTTCTTTCTGTCTTTTTTATCGGTGACAATTGCATGTAGCTAATAGTTTGGGTTAATTCCTCTAGCCATAGAGAAAAGTCTTTGATGGAAACGACTTTTTTCTGTTGTGATTTCACATGGATACCCAAATTCATTCTTAGATTCAACGGCATTTTATCAATCAGTTCCCTAAGAATTTGAGGATTTATCAGATATTCTTCACAATTCAGGCTTTTTAAACACACTGTCATGTTCTGCAAAGTGTTCGAAAGTTCAACTAGATTTTCCAAATTGTCTTCCCGCACTTGTTTGGTATGTTTCAACTGAGTGAATATTTGTTCAATTATATATTTTTTTCTTCCAAATCTTCTTGCTATCTGCAAAACATCTTTCAGCTTATTGGGAAAATTCAATAAGGTATGCACTGTTTCCCTTGCTTTTCCTTTTAGGCAATTTTGAAGCCTACTCATATTTTCCCTGTCTGAAAATTGGCATAGTTCAGTAGTTTCTTGAAACTGTGTAATGAAATTCTGCCATTCGAGGGGATTTCCGGCAAAATGAGGAAGATCTTTGTTGAGTGACTGCCTGGTTATTATTTTTTCCAAGAATTGATTTCCTGCGGATTTGATGATTTTTTCTTGTTTTCCTTCAGGTTTCGGTGTTATTTGTCGTGTACATAATCGTTCCTCAAATCTATTGGGTTTCTCTTGGAGTCAACTTCTGTTTGTCTATCCGCTTCTCCCTTTTGGTGGTTTCCAAAATTTTCATAAGATCCATTATCAATACATGTTTGTATTTGATTATATTTGAATTAACTATCGACTTCATCGAAAATAATATTAGATTTTTCTTCATTGGATTCAGATTCGTCTGATATCACTCTATTTTTCAACTCCAACTCTAACGTTATTTTTCTCTGCATTCTCTTTAGTCGTTGTAACTGTTTTCTTCTTCGATCTTATCCAATTTTTCATGGGCTTCTATCTCGGCTTGTATTTTCAGTTTTCTTACAGAGCTCCTTACCGTAGATTTCTTGCTTTTTCTCTCTTGGATATATTGGATCCCATGTCCAAGTTGTCTCTTGACTAAGATGTCTAAAACCCATGGTGTATTCACTACTACTACTTGAGTTCTAAGCAGAATTTAACGTTTTTCATTTGTTGTCCCCCAAAAATTCTAAACAAAATCGAATCAGTGAATACACCAGGGTTTTTAGGCATCTTACTCTCGACTTGAGATTTTCATCTGTCTTCTTGACATCTCTCGTCATCAATTTCCTTCCGGATCTGAGAACTTTGGATATACTTCCTTCAGAGGACATTTGCTCTTCTCTGGCTCAATTTGATAGCTCAAAGGACCAATGTTTCTTTTTTTCTTCTATATTTCTTTTATGTTCAACAAGTAATATCCAAATTCTAATGCAATAGCATAAAACCCTTGTCAACTTTCAAACCACTTATATTCTTTTTTTATTTTCATGGAAACATCTATATCAAAAATAATATTCTATAAAATAATTCAATTCAAATAAAATATATAACACTACTGTTCTACCATATTCTCTAAATTGCCAATAAATATTCAAATCTCCATACTAGTGAGTTTTTTAAATTTAAATCCGTTTTGTAAAAGAGACTTCCTCAAAGTCTCTTTGCAACACTGGATTCCAGTTTCATTCTTTTTAAGCCGTTGCATTAAAATATCTAATGTAGGCACAATTTGCTCTTTATACAACGCATATATTGTTCTTCGAATTATATCTACATCACAGCCATCTAGTTTCTTGAACCGCCAGAGTCTCTTCGTTTCTTTCTTTTTAAAATAGGGTTACTTACTATTTTAAACACTGTGGAATACGGTGATTTTGTTAAACAAGCACTTTCTTGCACAGCTTGATGCTTGGACATTCCACGTTCCAGAAGGAAAGTATAAACATTTAATATAATTTGTTTCCCATGAGGTTGTAACATTTGTCGACTTGTGGTACTACGACCATCAGTTGAAGTACTAGCTTCAGGATGAGCCCATGGACGCCACATTTTTCACGACACAAAAATCGAATAGACCCTTTAAAATAGACACAACAGACACAACGGAATATTAGGAAGGTAATGAATAAATGTTGTTTAACTTTCCTCCTTTTATTTATGAAATTGGAAAGCGATCAGTTCTCAAAACAGTCTTGTTTTCCAAATCCGGTAGGTAATTTATTTTGTAACCGTAAATAGACCATTATCGCTATAATCTCGTTAATTGCCCATTAGTACTGATAAGTCTGGTGGCCAGGTAAGTAAATTTTATTATTTACACACATTTAAACATATCCTTACCAAGGGTTCTGAATCAACCTTACGAGATTTTTTATTATCAAATAAATTTAAATACAAAACTGTCAACAAAAGCCAAAAATAATGGCGAGCCCACTATTTTTAAAGTGCCAAACTATTTCATGAGATATTTTAATCCGGACCTGGGAATCTTTTAAGGAACACACACTTTTATTGCTTATCTATATTTCGAATAATAGGTAATAATGAGGGTCGTCGGCTAATATTGATTTACGAACTTCTTAGATTTCTAGTTCTACTATATGTATTGCGATTGACTGAAATAATTTGCCTTATAATGTCTCTGTCACTGCCAAAACAATAAAAATTGGACGATTGCTTTCAAAACGTTCACAATAAAGGGTATTATCATTTTGATATTAAAAACCCAAAGTATTGGAAAAAATCATGTATACAACTCGAATATAAAAGTGATTTTTCCTCGAACTTAACCATACAAACCGGGTTAGCAATAAGTTAACCTGTCAATATTCCTCGAAGTGTATTCCAAACTATGACGTAATAGTTAACCAACCACATCTTGTTGGAGGTTAGATTTTTTGTTCTTTCATAAGGAATGTTAAGGTTCTATCTCAGTGTAAAAGTATATTAAAAATATATAATGGATTCATACGAAGTATATGTGAATGAGAGATTATATCAGATCATCTTCCAGCATTTGCATGATCCAGATATTGATAAAATGTATTCCCGATGAATTGATGGACACTAAAGAAGGATGTGGTGATATCTGAATATCTTCTATAAATTCCAGTACTAATGAATTTGCCACATTCATTTTCATTGTATTTTCAAGAACTCGAAGGCACATAAGTAAAGAGAAGATAACAAAATATTAATTAACGACGAAATAAAAAAATTTAATCCTCAAAGACCAAATCTGTCATCTGTCAACCTTCACAAGTTAAACCGAAGTCTACCGTGACGTCATACAATAGTTAACCTGGTTTGCATGGTTAAGTTCGAAGAAAAATGACTGAAGCCTCTATTTTGCACTTGCGAAAAAAGAGTCGCTTTATATTCTTGTTGTATAAATAACTATTTTGTACCTTCAATCCAAAATTTTCTTTTGGAATAATTATTTCAGGAACATTGAACTGATCTAATATTTCAAGTATATGACTTCATGATCGTCGTATATGTGGTGTGCTGAAGAATTCATTTTGTCTCCGGACGAAACTCCAACGAAATTCATATTACTCCACATCTTTTCCGCTCCCTTGCGCTGAAAATGCCATAACTTTTTGTTTTTATTGCCAGGGCACCCCAATTGTTCACCCCAAAGCGGCGGTGGCGTGGCCGGCTGAGTTATGTATTAGAGAATGTCATGTTTTATCGTTTGGTGCGGTTTCTTTCAGAATTTCAGTTTGACAGGAATGGCGGGTGGCGTTATTGGATACCGACGCAACCAATGCCGGACGCTACTCGAACATCATATAAATTCCGGGATGAAGGGTTTCTTCCGCCTCGCTCGAGCGGCGATCGTCAATATTCCGGGAGGCAAGGGACAAGGAGAAGGATTGCACATGCCAAAGTGGACAGTCTATTTCTACGGACGATGCGAAACGACGGCTGTTTTGTATGTCACCTCTGCCAGTTACACCGACTCGACGGTTTGTAGGAACCGTAGCTTTGGCCACATGTGCAGGGAGGACATGTCCCTAATTTCGGCGTCGATATATTTCATTACAGAAATGTATATACCGATTGCCCCTTATTTCTGCATACAACCAATATCTTGGTTATGCTGTGTGCTTTTTTTTGAAGAATTGGCGAGAAAACGAAATTTTTTTCATAATATTTTACAGCTTGTGAAGAGTCTGTTGGTTGGTTGGTTTCTTTCTTTTCTGAAAAAAATACATTTAAAGTCGGCAAAATTCAAATTGCTTCTTTCTAGCGCCATTGCAAACTGTTGTGACGTAATCAACCGATCCCACAGTTGACAGCTTCAATCAATTTTGCAACGTTGCCATATTTTCAAATCTTAGGCCGCGCCTCCATAACAAGAATAAATGATTGGCTTTCTCTTTATCAGAAATTATTTTGATTGACCACAATGATTCATAATTTAAAAAATAATAAGGTTTATGTGCATTTTGAAATCGACAATATCCCATAGAGCACACGACATCCATTGGACGTCCATTTTAGGTCCATCTCAAGTCCAAACGTCCATGGACATTGTATGGATGTTCATTGTACGTGTGAACATGGACGTCCATTGGATGTTCAAAATGTTCGTCCATTGTACATCCATTCAATGTCCAAAAATATTTATATGAATTTCAGTTTGATCCCTATAAGAATCTTATTTTTATTTCAAATGATATTGGTAAGTATCTTCAATCACTGTATTCTTTTCGGGATCGAAAATAGTTATTTTTCCCGTTGCTATTTTTTCCTGCCGCCTATGAAATATTTTTGAAATTCGCGGGCAATTTTTTGGGTCGTTGCGAGCGCCGCGATCGTTTAGTGGAACGTGCCTGTGTTGTTGAGAAATGTGAGGTTGATGCTTCGCGTCTTTGCTCTCCATTTATGACTCCGTTTCGTTCGTTCATCGATGGTAATAAACAAGTATACTTTTCATTAATGATTAGGGCTTTTTCAGAATATCTATCAGATGTAGTTCAATGTCCAGCGTGGCTTTAGCCGGGGAAGTAGTTGTTTTCTGTTAGACATTCACAAAAAATAACTTTATTTTAATCGTGGATTTTTCAATTCACAGAAAAATCTTTCTATCAATATTCAATTGAGAATGTTTCCCTTTTCAACATGAATACCCCACAAGAGGTTATCTTGACGATGGAAGATAGTGACTAAAGTTTATCTTTCAGTCGCAGATGATTCCACATCTGATTTTATGAACATCCTGTTTATATTTTCAACAAATCAATCTATCATACCCCATGACAGGTTTTAATGTCAGAAAACACTAATTTCAAAGTGTCTCTCCAAAAGAAATGATTCTAACTTTTTCCATCTTTGCTGAGTGAGATTGCTTCTTGAAAATGTGTTTCCCTTTTCTTCCGGTCTTCCTGATGATCGTGGAAGCGTGAAATAGATTTTCGTCGACAAAAATGTATTGAAGACCTAGTGAATGCGATGTCTCTCCTGCGTCAATGTTACGAATGATTTCTGGTGAGTACTTTCTTTTGGAAAACATTCTTCTTTGCCTCATTCATCTTTATGAGTTCTTTATTAAGACTGGAATAGAAAATCAAATAACTATCTGAATGAAAATGCTAATTTTCAATTTCAAATTTTTCTTTTGAGTTTGGGCTTTTTCAGAATATCTATCAGATGTAGTTCAATGTCCAGCGTGGCTTTAGCCGGGGAAGTAGTTGTTTTCTGTTAGACATTCACAAAAAATAACTTCATTTTAATCGTGGATTTTTCAATTCACAGAAAAATCTTTCTATCAATATTCAATTGAGAATGTTTCCCTTTTCAACATGAATACCCCACAAGAGGTTATCTTGACGATGGAAGATAGTGACTATAGTTTATCTTTCAGTCGCAGATGATTCCACATCTGATTTTATGAACATCCTGTTTATATTTTCAACAAATCGATTGATTTGGGTTCCAAAAACCTTTGGAATAAATATTATAAGATAGTGCGACTGATGCATGGTGGTGAATTTCAGATGAAAATGAGTGTGCTGCAGGTTTCAACAGAAATGCAACCTATTTACAGATATCTTGGAAGCGAGAAATAAAACAAAAGTGGCTGAATACAGAAGTGATCTGAATGATGATGATCCATAGTCTAGAAAATATAGAAAGAAGAAAGTGAGGCCGATGAAACAAATGAAAATTACCTCTACCTCCCCCCATTTAATGCTACAATGAAACAAAAGGATTGAGTCCCTCTCAAGTGTCTCCTGTCAATAGTGAAATAAATGAAGGTGTATAATTTTCCAAGTAGTCTTGGAGTTATGATTATATATAACAAACTCAAACTTGGCAAATCTTTCCTGTACGTACTCTTTGAAGCAAAGTTTTATTCCTCTATGTTGATTATTCATTTTTCAGTCAAATAAGATTTCAAAAACAGGAGGAGGGAACACATATGAGTTGATGAAAAGGTGTTCATCCCGACTTATAAGCAAAGGTCTCGCATCTCAATATATTTACCACGTCGAAAATGAAACAATCATTCAAGAATTTGAAAATGGCCGACTTCCTGATCAGTGGGTGGAACAAATGATATATTGTTGATCATCATTGAATATATACATACATACAGGTGCTGCAGAACATGCATATGAAAAAACAAACAAAAAAGAAATAGACGAGGTAAATATGAAATGGTTAAGGAGAGCAAATGAAAGGAAATGAATCGTTCTCAGAATATTTTTATTTATTTATACTTTTGACCAGTGTTGTTATTCTTTTGTTTTATTTTACATTTTTTTAGAGTATCTACTTACATTTATGTTGTTATTTAATGAATTCCTTTGGTGGATGATGTGTAAACACTTAGTTTTTGAAAGTGTCGTCAATTTTGTGCAAGATATAAAAGAATGAAACTAGAGAGTTCTAGTAGCTCAATTTTGGTTGTATCAATTTTTAGTTGGATTTCAAACTTTGAAATATGTGAGAAGACAAAGGACCCCTCAAAATCCTTATGGAAAATGGCTCTCGGCTAAATTCGCTGAAACTCTGTAAAAAGATAGAATTCGGTATGCTGATCAAAAGTCTTAATGGGCACAACCCTCCATTTTCAACCCCAGACCCCCTACAGCCCCCCAAAGCCCCCAAAGTACACTTTCCGGTGTGTTAATGCATAACAGTAATTCATGTTCAAAGCGTTTCTTTTCACTGCCCACCACCCTTCCTCCAACCAAATCCTACATTCTACCCTCACCCCCGCACAACCCTTCATTAACGCCCCATTACACACTTTCAAGGTTGAAGATTCTTCAATTGTTTTATTTCAATCTTTTGAAGCTTTTATTATATATATATAAAATGTATATATACATTACAGTACATCCCTCCCTGACTACTGTACGGCATGTAGGTGCATCTTATTTTAATTATTCATCTATTATTTCGATACCAAAATTTGGTAATACACGATTTGCTGCAATTGAAGAATCTTTAACCTTGAAAATGTGTAATGGGGCATTAATGAAGGGTTGTGTGGGGGTGAGGGTAGAATGTAGGATTCGGTTGGAGAAAGGGGTGGGCAGTGAAAGGAATCGCTTTGAAGATGAATTGAAACTGTTATGCATTAACACACCGGAAAGTGTACTTAGGGGACTTTGGGGGGGCTGTAGGGGGTCTGAGGTTGAAAATGGAGGGTTGTGCCCATTAAGACTTTCGATCAGTTTCAGAAAATTTAGCCGAGAGCCATTTTCCATAAGGATTTTGTAGGGTCTTTTCATTGAAATCTATTTTTTTTTTTTTTTTATGATCTGGTTCCCACGAAAAGGGATATCCTGTAATGTTCAGATAACATCGTGGGAACCTAGGGAAAGAAGATAGGAGTTGGTGTTCTTCTTAAATTTCTGAAGGTTGTATGCCTCGAGGGAACACCTCACTAGGAATGAGTTCCAAAGCCTCGCTGTTCTTGGGATGAACGAGTTTTTGGGAAAGTGATGTTCTGGGTCTCCAAAGTGCCCAAAGAAGGGGTGTGATGACTGAACTTGACGGGTTAATTTCGAAGAGACTGCCAAAGCAGGAACGATTGTTGATATTTCAGAAGAGCATCGCCATGAAAATATCTATAAAATAGAGACAAACGCCAACTTTCTACGGTGTTCCAGACAAAGTTGAGCATTTTTGTAAGCGAGGCATCACCGACGAGACGAATTGCCATTTTTGGACAGAATCCAATAGCCTTAGGATATGTTTAGGTGCCGCACTCCAAATATGGGAACAGTATTCCAGGACAGGTCGGATCTGTGCCTTATAGATCATAAGCAGCTGACTGGGGGTGAAATAGCTCTTGGCACAAAACAAAAAACCAAGTTTTTGGAATGCACTTTTGGCAATGGACCTCACGTGATTTTCCCAGGAAAGGTTATTGCTGATAGTATTATTATGGAATTGTATAGAGAAAATTGTTCATAAGTTTGATAGGTTCAAGATAAACAACTTCTGTTACCGATTTTTTGGGAATGTGTTTTACGAAAAATTACTTATCAAAGAATATTTATCCTGATATGCCATGCTCGTGAACATTTCAATTAAGTTCCAGAACACTAAGGAATTTTGGGTTCTAATAATCAAATGTCAACTTTCTGATATGAAATGTAATTTACACAGGGTGTTGAAATATTGGGCAATACTTGCTAACATATGGTATGGGTAAAAAAATAACACTTGTTCCCTTTCGAATATTGTATCACCGAGATTTTTGTGATAACTTTATCGAGAAGTCTTTGTGATTCCCTATTCAAGTAGAAATGTCTAAAACGGACACACTACAAGAACAATGTATGTATGAGAACTTGTGTTATTTTTACCTTCACAATATGTTTCCAAAGTATTGTCCATTATTTACAAGACACCTTGTATAATCTTATCTCTGGATTCATTTTGAATATACAATGGATGTACTTGGATGACCACAGTGTTGGGTATTTGGATATGTTCTGGACATCCATTTTACCAAATATGGACATACAATGGATGCCCAAAATACGCACAATGTACATCCATTGGACGAATCCTGGGCTTTAATTGTACGTCCAAAGTGGTGTCCTGGCCGTCCATTGAACGTCCATTGAATGTACATTGGACTAATTCTGGACATCCAGTGGATGTCTTGACCATCCATATTCAACGTCCATTATTCATCCATTGTACGTACATGTGCTGTGTGGGATATTGTTTTAGGACAGATCAAATGTTTTTACACCCTTCAAATCCGTCATCGTTGCTTGACATTGCGAATAGTGTTCTAATTCTGGCATTTATAGTTTAAGAAACTTGGCAACATTGCCGCTTAATGTCACAATCAACCCGATTACGCCAATTCGCTGTGTGTATTAGGCTGGAGGGTATAGATGAAACTATGACAGCGCCCATGATGGCAGAAGTAGGTAATGATCCTGGTAGTCACAACCACAAGCTGAAAACTTTCAGTTTCTGAGGTCTCACCGTTTATTCACAAATCACTAGTAAATATTGGACCATACTTCAGATGAATAAACATTATTATTATTATTATTGAGTAGTATAACAACATACATATAATAATAATGAGCCCTCGCTATTGCTGTGTAGTCGATTGCAAAACTAGTACCAAAAATAGTACGTGCTCTGTTATTCTTCGATATTTCAATCCCTAATTCCGAGAGTGATATTTCCATTCGATAAATATTTGAGATGTTTTCCGTTTTCCATTTGATCGTCTAGAAGTGGACAGTAAAAGTATTAACTAAGTTCCGTCGGACAGTGTTAAGCCTGTGATAAAAAGCAAAAATCGACTTAAACTGCCAGTTGGGGAACGCCTGGACGGTGTTGGAAACTGATCAATCAACCTTATGAACAGGGGACAGAGATACATCTGATGTCTTTCCGAGTTGTCTATCATAAACGGCATTCTATCAGGACAAAGTACCTCGCAGAGGATTATTTGTATTTTAATTTTCAGGAACTGGTCTCGGTTACAAAAGCAATTGGTCTTACATGTGAACTAATGTTGAAGTAATGCAGTTCAAGTATTAAGAGTAAACATCGTTACTTGTACTGTATAAGCAATACGCAATATTTTGTTGACAATTATACGTGTTAGAGAGTGCAGAACGTGTTTGTATTATTTAGGGATCGTTCAACGTACTCACATCCTTGCAAGGTAAAAGTGGGATCCCATATTCAGGTAAAATTGTGAATCTCATTCCTTTTCTGATTATAATATTATTTGAGAATTTCATTAAATAGTTTTAAGTTGAATCTGATGTTATTTAGTGGTTTCACGTCAGGTTAAAGCTAACCAGGGTTATATGGGTACTTTTTTTGATTTGTTCAACTACTTTGCTACCTCACTTTTTTATGTTCTCAAGACCTTGATAAACCTCAATTAAGTAACGAGCAAGCATATAACTTGCCGTACCTAAAAGTACACAGAAGTAGCATTACTTTATGATATTCAAAATATCTATAACTTGACATGGATAACCTCCAGATGCGGTGAACTATCGTATCAATACAAATATTTTCTATCATTTACTTACTTTTTTTACAGAAAAAAAACTTCGATTAATCTGGAGCTAGTAGTGAGCACAAAAGTGTTACATCGTGGTAGATTATTTAGACATTGTAAAAAAAATTTAATTGTTACATAGTGAGTATTGGAAATAAACCAGGAAAACTTCAGCTATCGAGTCACTAGAGGGCAGTCTTGCACACAGCGAATTGGCAGCTCGATCGTTTACGTCACAAAGAGCGCCAATATTAGTAGCTTCAAAATTTGCTGATTTTCAAAAACGAATGGGAACTGCTGTAATTGAAATTTGACTCAAAACATGTTTTCTGGGTACATTTATACATGCGTTATGTATTTTAAAGCTTATTTAAAGCCATAATGATTTCTCGGGTTCTCGCCTATTGTACTTATTTCAAACTTGTATGTCTTTAAAGATGTTTTTATCAAATTTGTAGGGAAGTGAAGTCCGAATATGATCAAGAAATTCAATAGTTTGTGATATGAAACTTAATGATTTTAAGCCATTGGCATACAGATAATAAGTATTTCTTGGCATACAGATAAGTATTTCTTGGCATACAGATAATACATTTTTAATTTCCTGTTTTTTTATATAGGAATTGAATGCGTTGACATATACTTCCGACAGGACCTAATGAATAGAATAGAATAGAAATTTATTAGCTACATGATGCAGGGTATACATTTGTAGTATAGGTCAATGTTAGTCCACGATGAAAAATACAATAAAATAATTAAAAAAAAACACAAGTAGAACAAAGTACAAGTGGCATTTACATCAAGTGTGGATGTTCGACAAGTATATTCCCTGTATCAAAATTGTGATCACCAACATGTTCCAGATTGAAAAGGGAAACATTCTCAATTAAATATTGATAGAAAGATTTTTTTGTGAATTGAAAAACCCACGATTAAAATGAAGTTAGGAATGTCTAACAGAAAATACTATTCCGTAGCCACGTGACGTTGAACTATCTGATAGAATTGAAAGGCCTCTCATCTGAAATTAAAATTTGCATTTTCAGATAGTTATTTGATTTTCGTCTTGATTAGAACATAAGATATGAGGAAAGAAGAAGTTTTCAAAGGTATCACCAGAAATATTCGTAAATTGACGCAGGGACATCGCATTCACTAGACCTAGTGAATGCATGTCCCTCCGTAAATTTTACGAATGATTCGTGATACTCTTTGAAAACATTCTTTCTCTCTCATCATGAGTTCTAATCGACTGAATAGGAAATCAAATAACTATCTGAATGAAATGCAAATTTTAATTTCAGATTTTTTCTTTGAGTTAGCTTTGAATATCTATCGATGTAGTCATGTCCAAGTGGTTTAACCGAAAGTGTTTTCTGTTGACATTCACAAAAAATAACTTCTTTTATCGTGGATTTTCAATTCACAGAAAAATCTTTCTATCAATATTTAATTGAGAATGTTTCCCTTTTCAACATGAATACCCCACAAGAGGTTATCTTGACGATGGAAGATAGTGACTAAAGTTTATCTTTCAGTCGCAGATGATTCCACATCTGATTTTATGAACATCCTGTTTATAATTTCAACAAATCAATGTTCCAGATAATCTAAAATTGAATATAAGCAATTTTTTTCAAAGTAATTTTTCGTTACCCGCTTGAAACTAAACATATTCATTGTTTTAATAGTGGCAGGTAAAGCATTGCACAATTTTTTTTTTGTGATTTGATGAGTTTGAAGCGTTGAGGTCTAATAAGATTACTATTGCGTGTGTTATGATTATGTACGCTAGATTTTTATTCTAAAAGAATTTCGAATCTACTGTGATTTTATCAGTATAAAACAGCACAAGACATTTATCACTATAAAACTGGTCTGGTTGGTTATCCATATGAAATTTCGGCCATTTAGTCACACCAAACAATTCATTCTCGTTCATATTTTACTTGTACTGTAATCGTACTTGTTATGAGACATTCGTTTTAACACGGTTTATATTAGCTTCACTTGTATGTTTGTTTGTTTGTTTGTTTGTTTGTAACCGACTCCTTTGGGCGCGATTTTGACCCACTTCCAGACGTCCGAATGATTTGAAATTTGATAGGTGTACATGATTCCGGTGACAATGCATTAAGAAATTTTTGTGTGAAGAAAAAACAAAATAGCGGCTCCAATATGGCGTACGAGTTTTGTGATTATGGTCCGATTCGCTTCAAAATTGGTATCTGAGGGTTTTCGTGGTCGGAGATTATGATTCTTTTGTCAAAATTGGAAAATTCAAGATGGCGGCTCCAAAATGGCGGACGAGTTTTGTGATTATGGTCTGATTCTATTCAAAATTGGTATGTGGGGGTTTTTGGGGTCGAATATGATGATTCTTTTGTAAAAATTGGAAATTTCAAGATGGCGGCTTTAAAATGGCGGCTGAGTTTTGTAATTGTGGTCCGATTTGCTTCAAATTTGGTATTTGAGGGGTTTTCGTGGTCGGAGATTATGATTCTTCTGTCAAAATTGGAAAATTCAGATGGCGGCTAAAATGGGGGGTCTGATTGTGTTCATATCTGATTCTATTCAAAATTGGTATGTGGGGTTTTTGGGGTCGAATATTATGATTCTTTTGTAAAATTGGAAAATTCAATATGGCGGCCGCGTTTTGTGATTATGGTCTGATTCTATTCAAAATTGGTATGTGGGGGTTTTTGAGGTCGAATATTATAATTTTCTTGTAAAAATTGAAAAATTAAAGATGACGGCTTCAAAATGGCGGCCGAGTTTTGTGATTATGGTCTGATTCTATTCATAAATGGTATGTGGGGGTTTTTGGGGTCGAATATTATGATTCTTTTGTGAAAATTGAAAAATTCAAGATGGCGGCTTCAAAATGGCGACCGAGTTTTGTGATTATGGTCTGATTCTATTCAAAATTGGTATGTGGGGGTTTTTGGGGTCGAATATTATGATTCTTTTGTAAAAATTGAAAAATTAAGATGACGGCTTCAAAATGGCGGCCGCGTTTTGTGATTATGGTCTGATTCTATTCAAAATTGGTACGTGGGGGTTTTTGGGGTCGTATATTATGATTCTCTTGTGAAAATTGGAAAATTCAAGATGGCGGCTTTAAAATGGCGGCCGAGTTTTGTGATAATGGTCTGTTTCTATTCAAAATTGATATGTGAGGGTGTTTGGGGTCGAATATTATGATTCTTTTGTGAAAATTGAAAAATTCAAGATGGCGGCTTTAAAATGGTGGCCGAGTTTTGTGATTATGGTCTGATTCTATTCAAAATTGGTATGTGGGGGTTTTTGAGGTCGAGTAATTTAATTTGTTTGTAAAAATTGGAAAATTCGAAATGGCGGCTTTGAAATGGCGGCCGAGTTATGGTGATTTATTCAAAATTGGTATGTGGGGGTTTTTGAGGTCGATATTTTAATTTGTTTGTAAAATTGGAAAATTCAAGATGGCGGCTTTGAAATGGCGGCCGAGTTTTGTGATTATGGTCTGATTCCAGTCAAAATTGGTATGTGAGGGTTTTTGGGGTCGATGATTATAATTCTTTTGTGGAAATTGGAAAATTCAAGATGGCGGCTTTAAAATGGTGGCCGAGTTTTGTGATTATGGTCTGATTCTATTCAAAATTGGTATGTGGGGTTTTTGGGGTCGAATATTATGATTATTCTTTTTAAAAAATTGGGAAAATTCAAGATGGCGGCTTTAAAATGGCGGCCGAATTTTGTGATTATGGTCTGATTCTATTCAAAATTTGTATGTGGGGGTTTTTTGGTCGAGTATTATGATTACCTAATTTGATAAGATTATTGCATTTTTTAATTTGCAAAAAAATAATAAGAATAATAGTTTAAAAAATAAAAAAATACCTTTTCTTAAATAAACCACACTAAGAAAGGAAATAAATGATAGTTTAAAAAAACTAAAAAACACGCTTTTATAGAAAACCAGATCAAAAATAGAAAATAAGAAAAATTTATTTTATTTAAAAAAAGCGTGGGTGCATGGTATCAATAACTATATAGTACATTACACACCGAGGCGATACCATGCACCCCACGCTTTTTAAATAAAATATTTATTTTTATTTTCTATTTTTTAGTCTGGTTTTCTATAAAAGCGTGTTTTTTAGTTTTTTTAAACTATTATTTATTTTAAGCACCTTTTAATTGGTTCACAATATTATATTTTCTGAGTATCCATAACTTCTACTATTGGATAAAATTATCATGTGGTCATAAAATGTGAAAGGGTGTCGGTAAGATTTTTCCATGTCTGCAACACTCAGTTCTGTTATTATTTTCCCCATAATTGCTTTTTTGGCTGGCCATGCGGTGTGGTGCTTTTCACGATTTATCCTCATAGTTATTCGACCGACGGACAATATTTTATCCCAAAAGATGCCAGCAGAACACGAGCCGACCGTGGCAATTAGGAGCATAAGGTATGAGTAGTTCTGGCCGGTCCTAGCTCCTGGAAATTAATAAAGCGGTAATATAAGTCGTCTCCTGCATGGTTGTTTACTGCACGGCCATACCAGAAATTACGCCGAGGTGACCATTGATTACTCTCCTCTAGTTATACTGCAATTTTATCTTCCATACTGCCCAATATACCTTACTTTAATTCTCTTATCGGACAAAATGATCGTGAAACATTGAATACGGGGGATAAGGGCTTTTTGGAAAGCTAGTTAGATTGAATAAACCACTCACGATTTTGAATACAAAATAGTTGCCTGGAGTAGTATATTACGTACAGAGAGGTATTAGTAGCATATTTTGCTTGAGGGGAAGAGTTGATTATGTGACGGTTTGAGTTGATTTACAAATCAAGGTGGGCACTATAAATGTTTAAGACCATGATTAGAAAAGACGACCCTAGTATTTTGATCATTATTCCGACTGTTTGTTAGATTCCATAATTTTTATGTAATGGTAAATAATCACTAACAATAGCTAATTGCTTGGTACAACATGCAACAATACATATTTTACACTTTTTTGTATCACAACTAATACATTAAGATCGATCCTTACAGAAATAAAACCAAGAAAAGCACAAAAGAAAAATAATAAATAATCGTTTAAAAAAACTAAAAAACACGCTTTTATAGAAAACCAGACTAAAAAAATAGAAAATAAGAAACAAATTTATTTTATTCACTATGTTCTATGTACTATATAATTATTGATACCATGCACCACACGCTTTTTTTAAAATAAAATAAATTTTTTTCTTATTTTCTATTTTTTTGGTCTGGTTTTCTATAAAAGCGTGTTTTTTAGTTTTTTTAAACTATTATTTATTTCCTACTTTTTAGTGTGGTTTATTTATAATAGCAAATTATTTTTATAATTTTTTTGCAAATTAAAAAATGGAATAATCTTATCAAATTAGGTAATTATAATGTCCGACCCCAAAAATCCCCACATACCAATTTTGAATAGAATCAGACCATAATCACGAAACTCGGCCGCCATTTTTAAGCCACCATCTTGAATTTCCCAATTTTCTACAAAAGAATCATAATATCCGACCCCAAAAATCCCCACATACCAATTTTGAATAGAATCAGACCATAATCACAAAACTCGGCCGCCATTTCAAGGCCGCCATTTCGAATTTTCCAATTTTCAAAGAATCATAATTTGACCCCAAAAACCCCCACATACCAATTTTGAATAGAATCAGACCATAATCACAAAACTCGGCCGCCATTTTAACCCGCCATCATGAATTTTCCAATTTTTACAAAAGAATCATGATACTCGACCTCAAAAACCCCCACATACCAATTTTGAATAGAATCAGACCATAATCACAAAACTCGTCCACCATTTTGGAGCCGCCATCTTGAATTTTTCAATTTTGACACGAGAATCATAATCTCCTACCACAAAACCCTCGAATGCCAATTTTAAGGAATCACCATAACCCACAAAACCTCGCCATATTGGGCCGCCATTTTTTTTTCTTCAACAAAATTTCTTAACTTGTCACCGGAATCATGTATCCCCGCCAAATTTCAAATCATTAGGACGTCTGGAAGTGGGTCAAAATCGCGCCCAAAGAGTCGGTTACAAACAAACAAACAAATAAACAAACATACAAGTGAAGCTAATATAAAGCGTGTAAAAACATTTTATATGAAACAAACCTTGTCGTGGCAAAAGTTATGTTGGTAATACATCAAGACTGTTAAAAGTGCTTCAGGACGAAAATCGAGATTATATTGAAAATCGACAGATCGATCACAGGTTCATTATCTGAAATGAAAAATTTCCAAAGCCGGGAATGTATAGATGAGGTCGAAGTATCACCAGTACTTCAAATAACTTTTTTCTTGAACTCCTTCGTTACTAAGTTACGGGCCCTCGTAGTTACAATATGTAAAATGTTTTTTTATTACTTTTCAAGTGAATATTTAAAATCAACAAAATAAATTTTGGTGATTGACGAAAAAAAGTAATTCCTACCCAGCAAACACGTTACATCACTTGGCAGTTTCGCGCAGTCTCAAATTTTACATTAAAAGATATCTTCATTGTGATTACCCATATTTGTTGAAAACATATTTATTTTGCGACATTGCTTTGTTAACAAAAATTCGAAAATGCAGTGATAATAATTTGAGGATATTAATAAATAACCACAATGATATCTGCACAGAAAGTGGTAAATTTCTAGTTAAAAAGTTTGTCATCGAGCAACATCGCAACGAAGTCTATTTGAGAACATCACAATGTTAACATGAATTGGATGATATTTCGAATTATTTTTGAGTGTGTTACTTCATATTCCCAATGTGGCTGTTTATTCTCGCGAATGTAAGTAATTCTTTGCACAGTTGGGCTCCGGCTGTCTACGATTCTATTTCGATCTCTCTCAGAGGGCAGGTGTTCTCTGACTTGACAGTTGACGGTCACAGGTCGCTGATCTTTACTCTTTGCAGTGAGTGAGTGAAGTTTTACATTATTTCATTATAAATATTAATAACTAACTATTATATTAGAACTATTAGACAATTAATTAGATTTCAGTTTCATCCAGCCAGATGTGAGTTACCTATTTCATTATACATGGTCGTTAATTAGATTTCCAAGTATGATTTGTAAAATTAATACATGGATTATATGTTCGTCTTCTGTCATGAGTGATATAAAATGCCGTGTGATTTTCATATTATGAATGTAGGAATACTGAGGGAAAATAATTTTCAAGAAGTATAATGTATTTTACATTATTTCCTAACCCCAGCAAACTCATTCCCCAACTGGAGATAAAATTTGTCTTTTTATGAAGTAATATTTTCCTTATTTGAAAATGATTGATTTGTTCAAAACAGTAAATGTTTCTTCCCAGCTGTTTTTGATAACTATCGTAGCGAAGCATAATACAGGATGAAACACTTGAATACTTACTTTTAATAAACTCGATCGATTGTATTTCACATTAAAGTGCATCACACAAAATTTAAAAACAAAAAGTACAGCGACCTCAGTTTTTAACACAAATGGGAAAAAAGTTTATTTGTATTTTCTCAGAATATTATTTCCCTGCACCTCATCGAACTCAAAATGTACTACGCAAATTCAAGAAAAGCTCAAGAGTATTAATTTATTTGAAATACAAAGAGGAGTTTTTTGAAGTAGTTATTTATAATTGGAAGAAGAATATGAAATCACAGTCTCCTACTCCTAAAACAAGTTTTTACTGATTTTTTCCCTTTTTTATTCCACAACTCTGTGATTATGGCAACCATGTTTTGGAGATTGGAACGACCTGTCTTATTCACATTGGTTGCAACACAGTTCAATTGTTTTCAAATAATTTTGACTGCAGAGGACAAGCTAGCAGGGGTTAATGAAAAATACCTGTTTTTTTGTCAATGGGCACAAGAAATGAGATTTTGTCATCACTAATTCAATTTTCTAGTTGATAGTTGAGTAGTATTCAATTTAAAAAAATGTTTGAGTCAGATCATGATATGAATGTCATAAACGTAAATAAAGCTTTTTACTTTTTGTCGCTTATAGAACAATCTTACGAATCGATATTCAAATACCTAAATCTGTTCCGTGCAGAATTACGTACGTGATTTTAAGCGAGTAATCGTCTCTCTCGATACCAACTCAGTCTAGTGCGCATATAAACCTTTTGCCATTCAAAAAATATCCGTGGTTTATACATCACTATGTAAATTAATATTGAACTTTGAGTTAGAAGTATCTTACTGCAAGAGCAATCATTGATGTGACTGTCTAATCAACTATTTTCTCGTTTGTATAAAAAAACAAATAACGAGTCTGAAAAGGGAAACATTCTCAATTGAATAGAAAGAATTTTCTGTGAAATTGAAAAATCCTCGATAAAAATTAAGTCATTTTTTGTGAATGTCTAACAGAAAACAAGTACTTCTCCGGCTAAAGATATTGAACTACACCTGATAGATATTCTGGAAAAACCCAAACTCAAAAAAAAAACTGAAATTGAAAATTTACATTTTTATTTCATTTCATTTTCATCGTGGATTTTTCAATTCACAGAAAAATCTTTCTATTCAATATTCAATTGAGAATGTTTCCCTTTTCAACATGAATACCCCACAAGAAGTTATCTTGACGATGGAAGATAGTGACTAAAGTTTACCTTTCAGTCGCAGATGATTCCACATCTGATTTTATAAACATCCTGTTCATATTTTCAACAGATCAACGAGCCTGAACTTTTGAAAAACCCCATACGACACCAACCCTCTGCTTTGGGTGAAATTGATGGCGTCAAGGATCTTGTAAATTACTTACAAAGATCAAAGGCAGCTTCATCGAGTGTCCATTCTGATTTCTTATTGTTCAGTGCTATGGACATTCCAGTTTTTCAAATAATTTTTGCACGTGGGGTCAACATTTACCTAGATCACTCAGTATTCATGGTAAAAATTGATGAAGTCAACTCGGACGAATTGGAAAACGATGTCGGAACTCCCCAAGGAAGCGCCCTTGGGCCCTTAATTTTCTTGATTTTTATTAACTGGTGGAAAAGTCTTGATGTATGCTGATGACACCTTCATAATTGCCTCGGATGCATCGCAAACAACACTAAAACAAAAAATCGATAGTATTCTATCAGAATTCAAAGACCGGTGCTCCAAAAATAGGCTCATTATAAACCACAGCAAAACAGTGTGCATTGAGTTCTACAATAAATACAGAACACCAACAATCCCACATATATCATTTTAGGGGCGTTCATTTGAACTATCCAAAAACACTACATTTCTAGACACACAGATGGATTGCAATCTTTCTTGGGAAAAACAATTAGATAGCATAAACAAAGCTAAACAAATACTACTATGTGATATTGACTCTGAAAAATATGTTAGATTTAGAATCTCTAATGAATGTGTGTGTGTGTGCTTATTCAGCCATATCATACAGTATCGTTGTATGGGTCCAAGCCTCTGAAACGAAACGTGTATTTATTAACCGACGAAACCAAAAAAGAGGAGGTTCTCTATTCGACGCGTATATTTAATTTTTTTTTTTCATTTTTTTTATGTGTGATCACGCATAACTTTTCAGTGAGGCGCCCGATTCCGATAATTCTTTCTCCAGTGGATAGGGTTTTCTTCGAAATTGGTCCCATTCAAATTCAAAAGATGAAATCCACCCCTAAGAGTAGCACAATGAAGTATATTGATCACTCACCCTCTGAATTCTGGTCCGTTAACCGATTCTATCAGGCATAACTTTGTACTGGGATCTTCGATTTGGATTATTCTTCTTTAATCAAATAGGGTATACCTCATATTTGATCATATTTGGATTTCGAATGGAATTATCCACCCTTACGGGTGGAAAAATAGGGGATGATTGATTTTTCAGTTGTGAACTTCGGCACACATATGTAGTTGACATTGACAGACCCTCCTACATCCGTCAAAATGATTACATTCTATGAAGGGATGGAATTATATACAAAGTGATGAAATCAACTAACCAGAACTCTCAAAATTAATTTACATTATATAATGAATAATTAAAATAGAAAATCATATTATTTGATAGTTAATAGTTGAAGTAAGCTAGGTAAGTAAGTATTTTGGAAGTAATCAAAAATTAAGTAGGTAGTAATTAGTAGATTTCAGCATTAAAAATTGAAAAATAAAAACTTTTCAACAAAAAAAAAGCAAAAAATAAAATAAACCTTCTTAGTCTAAATGATAATTGAGCTCCTAAACTAATGTAAGTAACTCATTTTGAGTCGGCGCCAAACAAACTAGCAATTGAATTAGGTAAAGCGTAAAATGATGGCAGCGAGATGCACGGCTGCGTTTTGATTACTTCTTTCACATACAGAGTGGCCACTTTTTCAATGGGATTGTATTGGTAACTTTTAAACCATAAGAGTTAGAAGGTCGGTCGAATGAAGAAAAAGTTGCATTCATAGAAGCATTGTCAAGCAGTTCAAACAAATCGAGTTTATCAGGGCCGTTTATTGAGATATCATAAGAAAAGTAAATTCTGTCATTTTGACTTCTCTTTTTTCCCACTTTATTTCGAATATTATCAAAAAATGTCACAGGAGTTTTTTATTCGACAGTGAATTATCCTCAATTTGACATAATCAGATTTCGTATCCAACGTTTCTTACGCTCTGGGCCACCCTCAACCTAATTTTTTTCAATACGGACCTGCATATTTTATGACACTTTTTGAAATAACTTTTAACGCTGAATTCAACGATATATCATACAATGTCATTCGAAGTTGATTTTCAGGTGATTTAACCCTTATCCAAATTTCTTTGGGTCGGATCTGCATTACATTTAGGTACCTTTAGTTTAATTAACAACATGCAATACATTTCGATAAGAAAATCAACTTACTCATCTTCAACTGAATGGAACGTAACAGAATCAAAGCAAGAAACAAGTAATAATTATTTACAAATTTCAAGAGGTGAAAAACCTAATTCATAATAATTAAACGAAACTATCATTTAATGAAAAAAAAAATCAAATGATTATTCGAAAGTAAATGATGAACATTAATGAAGTGAGTGTTCGAAATGTCCACCATTTTGTAAAATGCGCTTTGCGGTTCTGGAACCCATACTTCTTATACATTTGCTTATTTCGTCTCCTTGAATACCTTCCAATACATTCTCGCGAAGAATCTCTAGTGTCGGATTCGTAGTATCATAAATTTTATTTTTGAGATATCCCCACAAATAAAAATCCCAGCGGATTCAAATCCGGAGATCTGGCAGGCCATACTACTGGACCTCTTGTTCCAATCCATGAATCGGAAAATTGATTTAGATATTTCTGTGACTATTCTTGAGTTGTTGGACCACATCCGTCTTGTTGGAACCATGGACTATTACGCCGATACCGTATAGGAAGATCATCCAACATTTCTTCTATAATTTCTACATATTTTGCTCCGGTTAGGTTGCTCAATAAAATAGGGTCCCAGTAATTTATTATTCAAAAACCGCACCATATGTTCAAAGAAAAACGATATTGATGTCTAACTTCATGAATTAAGTGAGGATTTTCTGTGGCATAAAATGTTTGTTCCCTTTCGATTGAACATGCCAGAATTTGTGAATGTCCGTTTCGTCTCCCCAAATGATATTGTGCGCAAAATTGTTGTTATTCCGCACCTTCCGTTGAAACCAATTACAGAATTGCAACCTTCTCAGGATCATTGCGATATAGTTTTGCACGGCTTGGTATTTATAGTCATGGTATCCGTGTCTCTTGAGATTTTATTACAGCACTTTTTGATAATTGCATTCACGGCCATAGTTCTCGATCCTATTCCTGGATTTATTCGAATTTGGGCCAGAACATTGATGTCATTGATAGGCTCGTTTGTCGTACATAAGGACCTCTAGGTTTGATGAATGAATTATGTGCAAGTAACGTTGTAGATAAACGTCGAAACATTTTAATATTTGGTGTTGTTCTTTCAGGATATAATTCACCATACCTTTGTTGTGCTTTGAACGAATTTCTATCTAGTTTTATGTACACTTCGAACATATCTCTTCTATTCATTTGTGTATCTTACCATATCGAATAAGTTAAATTGAAATTACTCAGAAAATTATTTAATGACAAGTTCTTGTGACACAATAATAAACAAGGACAAATAATATGACATTCTTGTTATGTTCTTTTTTATCCCGGCCTACTACTTAAAATAATACATTCAATAAACCTAGAGTTGTGTGTATGTAAGAAAAAAAAGTCTATCAACGATACCAATGTTCTGACCCAAATTAAATTGAACCAGAAAAAAATCGAGAACTGTGGCCAAAATGAATGCAATTTATCAAAAACTGCTGTTAATAAAATAGTCAAGAGACGCGAATACAATGATTTTAAATTTGAATACCAAGCCTTGCAAAAATTATATCGTAATGATCTCAAAATAAAGTTCGATTCTGTAAGTTGTTTCAACGGAACAAATGACAAATCCAACAATAATGATTCCTCGCGAGAAGATTGGAAGGTATTCAAGGAGACGAAATAAGCAAATGTATAAGAAGTATGGGTTCCAGAACCGCAAAGGGCATTTTACAAAATGGTGGACATTTCGAACATTCACTTCATTAATGTTCATCATTTACTTTCGAATAATCATTTGATTTTTCTTTCATTAAATGATAGTTTCGTTCAATTATTATGAATTAGGTTTTTCACCACTTGAAATTTGTAAATAATTATTACTTGTTTCTTGCTTTGATTCTGTTACGTTCCATTCAGTTGAAGATGAGTAAGTTGATTTTCTTATCGAAATGTATTGCATGTTGTTAATTAAACTAGAGGTACCTAAATGTAATACAGATCCGACACAAAGACATTTTTATAAGGGTCAAAATCTCCTGAAAATCAACTTTGAATGACATTATATGATATATCGTTGAATTCAGCGTTAAAAGTTATTTCGAAAAGTGTCATAAAATATGCAGGTCCGTATTGAAGAAAATGAGGTTGAGGGTGGCCCAGAGCGTACGAAACGTTGGATACGAAATCTGATTGTGTCAAATTGAGGGTAATTCACTGTGGAATGAAAAACTCCCGTGACATTTTTTGATAATATTCGAAATAAAGTGGGAAAAAAAGAAAAATCAAAATGACAGAATTTACTTTTCTTATGATATCTCAATAACCGGCCCTGATAATCTCGATTTGTTTGAACTGCTTGACAATGCTTCTATGAATGCAACTTTCTCTCCCAAATGACCGACCTTGTAACTCTTATGGTTTAAAAGTTACCAATACAATCCCATTAAAAAAGTGAGCACTCTGTATAATGATCTTCGATAATTGTTTGTTTGGCGCCGACTCAAAATCAGTTATATACATTAGTTTAGGAGCTCGATTATCATTTGGAATGAGAAGGTTTATTTTATTTTTTGCTTTTCAGTTGATTTTTTCGTCGGTTTAATTTTTTGTTGAAAAGTTTTTTTACAAAAACGAATCATACGGCGTATGATACTTGCAGAGATACTTTTATAAATTATGGTATTCTCACAGTACTATCTATATATATAATGAAACTATTGACATTCATATAAAACAACAAAAACAATTTTGATAAACACAGCGATACACACGGATATAAAACGAGAAATAAAAACAATATATTAGTAAACTAGCTGACCCGACAGACGTTGTCCTGTCCAAATTTCTATGTTCCCTAAAATGTTTTTCCCGAAAACTCTCGTCCGCGTAGAATTTCTTTTTTTTTAAAAATTTTCCCCTTTGTTCCATCTAGATTATGTTTTTTCCCTTTCCCTGCCTGTTGTCCCGTTATCTCTTTTTCCCCCTTTTCCCGTTATCCCTTTTCCTGTTCCCTTTTTTTTTCCCCATTTCTTGCCCTTATTTCATCCTGTCTTGTTATTCCCCCTATATATAAACTTACCAATCCGTCAAAGATTTTTCCCGAAAACTTTTTGGGGGAAAACGGGGTAATTGTGACTGTCAAAATTTATAAAATACCCCAATTAGATCAAACTGACAGGTGTAAATTTATTGAAATTTCGTAGTTTAGGTCCATCGGGAAAAAATTGTTTTATAAAAAAAGATATTAAGATATAGGGCCCAAAAAACTTTCCAAAAAAAGGTTTTCCGGGTGTCCTTCAATAAACCCCACCTTTTTTCCGGGGAAATTTTTAAAGCGTAGGGGTTTTTTTAAAAAGCCTCAAAAAAAAGCCTAATAAAGGGGGAAGCTTTTTTTAGCGTTGAAAACTACATCAATGGTAATTAAATTATTTTTTCCCCCCTTTTTTTTCTTTTTTTCTTCCAAACATGAATGTTCTGATTGTCATTTTTCATTTTTATCGTTTTTTTTTCTTCATCTTCATACAAAAATGTTTTTTGGGACTCGTCCAATCTGTTTTTTAAATAGGAAAGGGGCCCCAAAAAATTTTATTTTTTGACCCAAAAACAAAATTTTTCGCATAGTCAACCTTTAGTTACAGGATCGGGGTTTTTTTTGACCTCGCCATTCTGAAAAAACGGTTAAATTTAGCCCCCCCCCCTTTTTGAATATAAAAACCCCGAATGACCATGAAAAAAGAACTTTTAAAAAAAGGAAAAATTCTTCGATACAGGAAAACATCGGGGAGACAGACGGGCACATCTCCGCTGAATCTGATTTTATTAATAGATGGCGTATGGGGAACACAGTCGTTTTTTTGTGACCCCCGTGTTCTAATCATTCCAGCCTTTTTTTTTTAAACTCATTTCCCCTTTTTGGCCCTTAAAAAGGGGGTAGTTAGGAAGGGGGTTTTAGAACAATTGGGAGTTTTTTACAAAAAAGACATTTTTTGTGATTCATTCTTGGATATCTCCTATAAAAAACTGTTAAAATATTTTTCCCATTAATCATTTCCCAAGTTTAATTGGGAAAATGAATCAATGTCAAAAAAAATTTTAGGGGGGGGAATTTTGTGTTTAAAAGAGATTGGGGGGAAAAATTTTTAATTCAACCTTTAGTAATCATGGGGGACCCCGGTGGATATTTTTTTAAATTTTAAAAAAATTTTGCTGACCCCCCAACCCTTTAAAATTTTTTTATTTGCCAAAAAAAAGTATGCTTAATGAAAATCTTTTTCCAATCTACGAAAAAGGGTGAAAGTCCTTTCAGAATTAACAAACAGTTTATTTCGAAAATTTGGAAGGCTGTAAATGTATATATCATTTAAAAGGGGTTTGGGAAAAAATATACCAAATTTGGAAAAAAGGGCGCCTGTTGATTCTTTCAAAGAGGGGGAAAAAAATTTTAGAAAAAAAAAAACGGGGCCCAAAAAAATTCTGGGAAGGAAGATTCATCGGAATTTTTTTCTTGGTACGCCATAGGGCAAAAACAGGTCATGGCTCTGTTGACCCAATCCCTTTTTTAATCCCTTTTCCCGATTTAGTTTGAAGATCCCATTCTGATCTTTTCCTCTTGAACCTGAAGTCTAATTTGCGGGACCTGGGTGGGTTCCTTTTACCTCCATTGATTCTTTTTTAACCCACATTTTTTTTCAATATTTTTTAGTTTTTTATTATTTCTCTTATGTATTGGGAGTGTCCAGATTTCACTTTGTGAGGAGTTAGTTTCCCCTTTTTTTCCCCCGAATTTCGGTTTTCCCCCCCCCCCTTTTTCCCGCAGCTTTTATTACATCTGCGTTTTTTATTTTTTTAAACCGAAAAAAAAAGGAGGATTTTTGTCGAGGGGTTTTTTTTTTTTATATGTTTGCCCGCATAATTTTTTTCGGGGGAAATCCCTTTTTTATGATTTTTTTTGGGGATCCTCAAAATTGGTCCCAATTGTTTTAAAAAAAAAAAACCCTTTTAATAGAAATCTGAGGTAAACCCCCAACCCTTTTAGTTATCAAGGCGGTGGTTTACGCAGAGTTAACCTCCCTAGAAAATTTTCTTTATAGGTAGGTATAATTTTGGGGAAATTTTAAAAAAAACGTTGAATATAATTGAAATTGTTTATTTATATAAATTATGTTATATATTGATAATAATATTATATAAAAATATATGATATACCAAGTAATGTAAAATGTCAAACTTTACTTAATGTTAAGTTTTCGATAAGTTGATAATATATTTTTTTTTAATTTTTCCATATCCATAT